>JANUYF010000001.1:243382350-244792350 GCA_026167975.1 Phrynosoma blainvillii | reverse complement strand
GCTGCTTTCCTTTGAGGTATGTCCCTACCTGAGCTTTGCCACACTGCTACCTGGTCACATCCTTTGGTCTTATTTCCCACTATTGACTAGATCAGGGGTAGGCAACCTTTCCCCTTTAAGGGCCGAGGGACTTCAGCTCCCAGAATCCCAGGAGCTATTGGCCAACATGGGACTATTGGCCAACATGGCTGAGGCTTCTGGGAGCTGAAGCCCCTCGGCCCTTAAAGGGGAAAGGTTGCCTACCCCTGGACTAGATACTCAAATAAGGGTTGATGCTTCCTTCATTGAAGCTGTTCTGTCACTGTTGTGAGCCTGATGTGGATCCCACTTTACTGCTAACTCAGCTAGTTAGTGATTGATTTGTGTGATTCCACAGAGATCATAAAGGTTGCTTACCTGTAACTAGTTCATCAAGTAGTGATCTGTGAATTCACACAAACCTCTCTCCTCATCTGCCCTTTGCAGGAGATACAAAACTGAGGAGAAAAACTGAGGCACTCTGATACATGCATGGTGAGGGAATGGGGGTGGCATTCCTATCAAAGATTGCTCAACTATAGAAAGTTTCGGAGATTGTTACTGTGCAAGCACCAAGACTTGTTTGCTTGAATTTACAGATGACCACTCAAAGAACCACAGTTATAGGCAAGCAATCTGTTCTATTCTTTACTTATTCTCCAGAAAATCCCCTCCTTCCTCCTGTGTGATGAGAAAGTTCTCAGACTAAGGGTTGATCACCTTCTCTAAATCTGAATCTTTTTAGTGTCATGTAGCACAGTTGGAGATTTCACAAAGAAAAGAAAGGAAAGAAAAACATATCACTCTCAGCCCCGTAGAACTGAAATTTCACATTTTATATCTTTGCATAGCTCAGTTATTGTTGAGTATGGAATGGTGACTGACCAGGGGACAGGGAGGGAAAAGAAAACTAGGAGAGAGGTAATGAAATGGAGAGTATCATTGTAAATATTTTATTTTATCAATTAAAGTTACAGTTGGAGCATTTGAATTGTAATGAAGGGGAGATTCTTAACACCTTTAAAAAACATCCTTTGCTGCGATAGATATAAAAAGTTTATGATAGTGCATCTTGTAATACATAGCTTCCCTGCTTTTAAATCTGTTTATATTTTTCTAAATCAACAAAATATTATGAATTACAAAATTATAGAAGTATATATGCCTACATAGATAGTCCAGAAACTAAAGACCCATACTACTACCTCTATATGACCAAGGTGTCACTTTTGAACATAACACTGCACTGCCCCCATTTGCTGCTGACAAATAATTTGCAGAGCTTCCAAAAGGGAATCTTCTAAATTTGATGATAATTTAAAATTCAGTTGATAAGAATTATTAAAACCCTTGATATCATTGATGAAAGTGGAAGGGAGGAAGAAAAATGAAGAGCATTCCAGCTGTAATGACAGAATCTCAAGGTCACTCTTATGGCCTTTCAAGATCACCATCAAGATCACCAAGTGGAAAATATATTCAGACTTTGCTACCAAAGACCATTTGATTGTTACCAAGGCATCCAAGGCATCTTTGATGCTATAATCACCACTGTTTACTCTAGACATATGAATCTAGATTATACTCACCACATTACAGAAGAAATTAAATATACTGCCTTCTACTCTAGAGGAGAAGTATCAAAAATCTGCTTTTCACTACAGGATGCCCTTCTAGTCTCCATTTAGGGATTAAGAATATAAAATGAGATATATTAAATACTGAGATCTAGAGCCAAAAAATATTTTCAACAGTTTAATAATTCAATTTTTTCCTGTCCAGATATTCTACATGGTACCTGCAGTTTAAGGGAATTCATGGTAGCATTACACAAGGTCTTATTCATGGGACAGAGAATTACCAGACCTTAAGAGCAGATTGTATACGTATTTTTGTGTTGAGGGTCCTGGATTTGATCCAGTCATAATTGGAAATGTAACCACCATGAACACTGAAAATGATAGTGATCACCTTATTTTTGACAACCATAAGTAACTACTATGACTGCTATGTCCTGACTGACCAACATTGTCCACACTTTTGCTCTCACATCCTGGTCTGATAATAAGATGGCTGCCCCTTACACAGTCTCTAGTACTCATCATACCCAGTCATCACAGGTATCACCAAGTTTGGCCACAAGCTCCCCTCATCTGCCATCCATATTGTTGTTTATTCTCCTGACTCAGGCATAACCTGGGGTGGCTCAAACTGCTCTGATACTGACTGCCACACAGATAATACTACTACTTCCCACTCAAGTTGAAGTGATAGCACCTTCCTTGATACCTACTTCGGAGACCCCACCCCAGTATTGCCCATATAAGCACAAGCCACAATTAGGACCAAAAGGTCATCTAAAAGACTTCATTCCTGCTCCCCTTCACCCAAAAAGGATAATTATGAATCTGACTTCATCACCATCTCTAACAATTTCACATCCTCCCAGAAATACTCTTGCAGAAGCATTTGGTCCATATTCCAAAGGGTAAAAACAGATTAATGCAACTGTGTAGATTCCAATCCTTCCTTTTTTTCCTTTTTTCTTTTTCTTTTTGTTACTATTAGAGCACCATTAGGAACTCTTGGCAAACTCCTACCCCCATTCATTTGATGTCTAGATGCATAGAACATTTGTATCATGGCCAAGACAAAGACTGTGTCTTTCTGTTTAAACATCCTAATCCTGTTAGGATTACTGATTCAGTAGATGCAGTTCTATGTGAAGTTGGAGGATTTCACGGCCGGCATCCATAGGTTTTTGTGGGTTTTTTGGGCTGTGAGGCCGTGTTCTAGAAGAATGTAGGAATACATTCTTCTAGAACATGGCCTCACAGCCCGAAAAAAATCACAAAAACCTATAGATGCAGTTCTGTTATAGAAGATTTATATCCCTAGTACCAGCAGTGCCTGCGGGAATGTATCATGACATTCTTAAAAATCTGAAATACTCAGAAACAGTTGGCAATCATTTATGACCAAAGCAAGCAGCATTTTGCCCATCCCTGCTATTAAGAATAGAAATTTGATTACTTCTTCCTATCTTATAACTCTACAAGGGCATGCTGCCAGGCATAGTATGTATCCTCATATCTGTGGCAGCACATAAAATTAGAAGAACATGGTTGTGCAGCATACACTCTAGCCTTATCCATCAGTCAATTGATATAGGACTATTGGTTGGCTGCACCTCCTGCTTCTGAGGAAGAGCATCACAGGAAGGGGAAGATCAGTCTGAGCCCATGTACTGCCTAGAGAAAGAACAGTGCAGGATATTTACTTAATCCTTCCTTCTCAGAAAGGCATCTGTAAGAATTGTTAATTAAAAACATACATCTATGTTGTCCTTTAATGTCCTTTTTTCTTTTCCTTTGTGTCATGTCTTTTTCAGTGCAAGCATGAAAGCAATGACTCTTACTATTAGTTTTGTAAGCTACTCTGGGGACCTTTTGGGCTGATGATTGGAATAAAATTATGTTAAATAATAAGCTCTGAGCAAGTGACTTGTCTATTTTTACTCCCAGTCCTCTGTTACACAGTCTGAAATGGTAGCATTCCTTCTGACACTTCCTTCTGCGGCCCAGACTGGGACAAAATGTAGGATATTCGAGAAAAAATGGAGGACATGATCAACTAAAAGCCAAAAATGGAGGACAGGATCAACTAAAAGCCAAAAACATTAATATAAATGCATGCTTCTCAGAACATCCTCCATTTGGAGCATGATCAAGAAGCATGCATTTCTAGGAATGTTTTGTACCTTCTCACGGGTAAATCCCCCTCTACCTTGGGGGGGGGGAGTCCTCCATTTTGGTGTTGGCTTGTCCTCCTCTGCAGCTGAGGACACCCCCTCCCTTTCTCTGTGGGGAGAGGAAGGAAGGATGGAAGGAAGAGAAGGAAGGAAGGAAGGAAGGAAGGAAGGAAGGAAGGAAGGAAGGAAGGAAGAAGAGAGCCCCTCTATCCATACCCCAGGTACCTCTTTCCTCCTGCTGCATGCCCCTGGGTGCATGAGGAGGGCTGCCTTCTGTCAGACCATGGCCACATCCTCCATGAAGACAGAGTCCAGGAGGCTCTCGGTGGCAGGCAACTCCACTATCTGCAGCCTCAGCTTCCCCTTCAGCCCCCACATCTCAGGCCCAGCCCCAGGGAGGTCTTGCCAGCTGTGCCGGATTCTCTTGGGCTTTGGTCAAGGCCCTCTATGGCAGCGCTCCAGCCCCAGCCCCAGCCCCAGGGAGGCCTTGCTGGCCATGCTGGCTGGGAAGCATTGCCAGCGGCTGGAACTGGCCCTGAATGCCAAGCTGGAGGCAGCTGGTGTGGCCCTCCGCTTGCCTCCTCCTGGGGCTCCACTACCTGGGGCTCCTGGGGCTCCAGCTGCTGGCAGTGTTTCCCACCCAGCACAACAGCCACCATCTTGGAGGAGGAGGAGGAGGACATGTGACTCATATGGCATGTAAGGGAAGGAGATGAGCTCAGCCAACTTCCTGCCTTGTTCCAGGTACATTTGTCAATCTCCAGACTGACTGGAAAATGACAAAATGTGGCCTGGAAAAAGGCAGAAATATGGTATTGGAGGGTCAAAAATGCCCAGTCGGGCCGGGACATTTTTTAAACCCTTTAATCCAGGATTGTCCCGGTTTTCCAGGACATATGGCAACCCTACCCAAACACAATTAAAATCATCACAATAAAATAATATGTTAAAAACAATATAAAATAATTAAAAAGTATGCAAAAAGGTTTTTTTTAAAACTCATCCATTGTACCCCCCCAAGGAAAATGATAATTTAAATGCCTTTATTTAACTGTATAGTCGGCCCTCCATATCCATGGATTCTTTATCCATGGATTCAATCATCCACAACTTGAAAATATTCCAAAAAGATATAAATTAAAAAAAAAAAAAACACCCTTCATTTTGCTATTTTATACAAAGGACACCATTTTACTATCCCATTGTATTTAATGGGTATTTAATCATTCATCATCATCACAATTATTCTTAAATCATCATCTCCACCATTGTCACTGTCATCATCAGGATTCTACAATTTTCTATCTTCCACTTGAATCCTGATATATATTTCTATATATTTACCAGCTGGTAGCCTGACTTCTCAGCTGTTTGTACCTCTGGTTTGTGATTTTTCAGTCACAAATCATGTTGATCCTCTTTGGAGTATTTTAATGGCCTCTGTTCACTTAATCCCTTAGCTGCTTGACAGATATACACTGTGCTGTGCTCTTTGCAATGCTTAGTAATGCTTCGTACTGTGTTGAATGAGATTTCATTTCTAACGTTGTGAGACAGAAAAGGGTTAGAATAAAAATATTATTCACTCCTGTCTCTTAAGAGCTTCCTTATTGGGTTCATTGTAATTAATTTTACACACACATACACATATGCACAGAGAGAGAAAGAGGAAGAGAGAGAGAGAAGGAGAAGTGTTACATATATGCCAGGTTTTTGTATTTTAAAGGGTTCATTAATGCAACTCCCTGTAGTTTTGGATACTCGGGACAATGGCAAATGCCAGAATGTGGTTCTCATTTTTATTTATTTATTTCATTTATTTGTTTCTCCTAGATTAGTACCCAAGGCAGCTCAGAAGAGAATAAGCTAAAACAAATATGATTTTAAAACACAATTAAAATAATCACAATAAAATAATATGCTAAAAACAATATAAAATAATTAAAAAGCATGCAAAAGGTTTTTTTTTTAACTCATCCATTGTACCCCCCCCAGGAAAATGATAATTTAAATGCCTTTATTTAGCTGTATAGTCGGCCCTCCATATCCATGGATTCTTTATCCATGGATTCAATCATCCACAACTTGAAAACATTCCAAAAAGATATAAATTCCTAAACCCACCCTTCATTTTGCTATTTTATACAAAGGACACCATTTTATTACGCCATTGTATTTAATGGGAATTGAGCATTCATGGATTTTGGTATCCACAGTGGGGTCCTGAAACCAAAACCTCAGCAGATACCAAGAGCCCACTGTATTTAAATCAATTTGCAGATCAGTAAACTCTCAATGTAGGTGGTGCAGGGTTAGGGATATCTAAGGAAAAATGAGGAAATGTGAGATTTTTTAATAAAGCAACACTGTTTTTAATAATGCTCAAATCTGCGGATGGCAAGAGTCAGCTTGGATGACAAGAGCCAATTTATAAAAGAATGAAAGTTTTAGTTGCAGCAACCTGCCAAACAAATTTACTAGGGACCTAGTTTCAGTTCTCCTTAATGGATGAAGATCCTTGTGTGTGGAGGGGGGACTTTGCCTTTCTCCTTGGGCTTTTCTCACAATTTCTAAGGGCTTAACAAAGTTGGCATGACTTAGCAAGATGGCAGGTAAGGAAACAGTGCCCTATGTGACTACTGTCAAAAATTGGGGTTCCTGAAATTGGAGATAGGGTCCATAAGGCAACCGATAGGAAAGAACTTCAGAAGGGTGGTGTTTCTCTTTACCACTAAAGGAAAGGAGCCAGTAAACTTGTTGCTTTCAAAATCTTGCTGTGAACCAATCCTTTCAGAAATAGATCTACTTCAGAGAGAAACTCCACTGTGCCTCTTCAAAGGAAATGGCACTACAGTTAAATCTACTTACAGGACATTGGAAGTTGACATAACAAGTTGAAGGGGACAATATTCGTTGTTCATTTCTAATGCTGCTGATTTGCTTGTAGCAATACCTGCAAGTGGAGTTCTAATTAATCTTGCCATTTGGGACCCAACAGCTTCATCTCTTCCTTTGTAGTTTATTCTGAAACAAAATCCTGATCAAATATGCTTTACTTCATGTCCATTTTTGTTGAGGTCTCTTACCATCTTAACTTTGTACAGGTTATTATTTCTGAACAGCCAGCGTGGCATAGTGCTTTGAGTGTTATTATGACTCTGGAGAGCAGGGCTTGATTCCCAGCTTGGCCATGAAACCAAGAAGGCAATGGCAAACCTCCTCTGAACAAATCTTGCCAAGAAGATTTGGTAGGTTTACCTTAGGGTCAGATAGGTTTACCTTAGGGTCAGAAACAACTTGAAGGCACACAACAACAACAACAACAACAACAAACAACAACAACAACAGGAAGAAGTTTCTGAAGCACAATGAGAGAGGTATTTCCCTTATTAACAACCAGCAAGGTGTAGTGGTTTGAGCGTTGGACTACCCACTCTTCCATGGAAACCCACTGGGTGACCTTGGGGAAGTCACCCTCTCTCAGCCTCAGAGGAAGGAAGAGACAAATCCCCTCTGAACATATCTTGCCAACAACAACAACAACCCTATGATAGGTTTGAATTAGGGTTGCCATAAGTCAGAAATTACTTGAAGCACACAACAACATCATCCCCTTTATCACTAGCATTGTGCTACCCACAATCCATAATTGGTAACGTGGTGACCATGCAAGCATAATAGAGCAAAGGAGAAGACTGATCCTGCAGAAAAGAAAAAACCATAAGTATCTTTGCTGTTCTTAATTGCAGTTTTTCTTCTTCTTGTTGCTTACAAGGGAATGAATTGGCAGTGATACTGAGTGGAACATTAGAAAGAGAATATGAGAGAGAGAGAGAAAGGGAGAGAGATTGCTTAGGGGGTGTTATATTAGCACTAATTTTTTGCATTGTCATTTGTGACCTTTGAAAAAGGCTTTCACTGTCTATCAGCCAAGTGCTTATGCTTTCAGTACTTTTAAAAAATAAATAAAACTACAGCAGTTCCAGAAGAAAATACTGATAATTTTAAAAAATAATAATTTAAAGAGAATATGACTCAAACCATTACCTTTCTTTTAAAGTAATATTTACAAAAGATATTATAAGTAAAGAATATATGGAATGTCTAATTATATTATCATAGCTACTAGATTGGCATCTGGCAAATCTGGCAAGGAGTGAATAATAAAGATTTGGGTTGGTGTTTTTTTTCTATTACAGCTAAAGCTCTAATCAGGCAGTATACATTTGAGTTTATTAAACTCGTGAAGGAGGAATGTGATAGCCTCACTCTCTTCCTTGTGTGTTTTATTCCCCCTTGTGCATGTAAAGTGACTTTATGAAGAGGAGAATACCCTCTGCATGCTCTCTGATCCTTGAGTTTAAATCAAGTCACAAAGCTGTGCTCCATGCATAGGAGTTCATGGTGGGGTGGCTCTGCTTAATTTTGGCTGAATTGCTGAATAGGTGACCTATCTGATTCTTCAAGAGAAATGCAGACCATCTAGGAAAGGTTGTGCTTCATGCCAACAACCAGGCCAGCAGAAATCCCAACAACATCATTTCTATCTTTTCTGGATTATATTTCAGCTTGTTCACACTAATCTAGACTGGAACTGCCATGAGAAACTGTTTTCTACCTTACCCTTGGGATCAGAATGTGGGATGAAGAAGTCTGCTGGAGGTCATCAGTTTCCTGGTGGCATTTCAGCCCAAACTTCTAGACTAGTTCTGTAATTGGTCTCATATGCTAAAGAGCAGGGTAACAGGGGCAAGAGTCATAAATAAACAAAAGCCATGGTTTGAGATCCTGTACCAGCATCTGGGAACAAGCCTCCATAAATCATCCACCTTGATATGGCACTCTGGGAGGATTCCATAGTTGATGGCATTGATCATGGTACTCCCCTTGTCCACCTCCTGGTGAGGAAAAGCATTCACCAGATGGGCCAAGAGAATTTCAGTTCTGAAGTCAGACTTGGACCCAGAGTACAAATGAATTACAGTTGCCCCCCTGTTTTCGTGAGGGGATCCGTTCTGGACCCCCCCCCCCTGTGAAAACGGAAAACCGCCAATATTCAAGCCCTATTGGCTTGAATGGTGGTGCACATCCGCAGATGTCTCCGGGAACGCACCCCATTTTAATCCCCTTCATTTCTCCCCCCCCCCCCATGGGCGAGGGACATGGACTCAAAGTCAGTGAAAACGGAGGGTCAACTGTATAAAGTGCTTCCAATATATGTAATATAATAGTATTGTTAAAGTTTCTGCAAAAATTTTGAGGCTGTATTCCTACACACATTTGTGGAATCAAGTTCTACTGAATTATTACTTCTGAGTGGGTAATGCAGATCACACTCCCTGCACCAGCTGAGTGATGCCACTGGTTGTTTGGTTTCAGTAGCATTAAAATATTCATGTTTTCCCCACTTTTGTCAGGGCCCTGCGCCTCTAACCTCATTGATATGGAGGGCTGACTGTAAAAGCCTTGAGAAAACATTTGCTTTTTTCACTGCAATTCTACTCAAAAGTGATAAATGTAATATTCCCCATTTTAAACTCTTTTAATTTCCTTCCAGACTATTTCATAGTTGTTATGAAATAATCAATTGTTATTCTTCGTGATTGTAACTCTCAAATAGTTAATCACCTCTTATTGGCTTCAAAGTTTGAAAGAGCAGTAAATTCAGTATCCTCTTCTGAAGTCATATTTTTAGTCATCAGTTTCTCATACTTAAACCTGGAGCATGTCCCAGATGCCTTAATTCCACCCTAAAGAGCCTTCATTGAGTCCAATGGGTTTTGTGTCAGACAGGATGTGGTGCTTTTAGGATATTTATTTGAGTACTATGCTTTCCATCTCTCTTGGAACTTACTTTCACTTTCAAATACTTTGTAAATGGAGACTGCACTTCAAGTATTTACAATGCGACCTGTACTCAAATGTAATAAATCACCAACTGAGTGGGGGATTTCTCTATCTCTGTTCTCCATGGGCCATCCAAGGTCCTTTAATAATAATGAAAATATCTGTTTGGAGAAGCTTTTGTCTAGCCATTCTTAATTAATCTTTGTGATTCTTCAGCTTTGCAGGAAGGATGTTGTAATTTCCAGGGCATGTGGCACAGCCAGACACCTCACCAGCCTCTGCTGAGCTGGGAGGTTATCTGGGAGACTGCCTTTCTTCCCTTGTGGAATCCTTCCATAAATTTATACACTTAAAGATCATAATAAATCTTGCAAAACTAGGAGCCACTAACTATTGGTCATCTTGGTCAGAGCTCCCTCCACATCAATCATTTCAGACCCAGCTATTGAAGACACTTATCTGAACAGTGTATCACTGCAAAAATATTATTTAAGGAGTGTATCCTCTACCCTGTGAGATGAATACTCTAAGTGCCTCTTGGATAAGGACATGTCATCCAGTACTGCAGTCTGCAAGGCTGCCAGTCACAACATCCCTCTGTAATAGGCTTCTTAGGAGAATTCTCTCTATAGTTCTGATAAACTACTCTGAGCCATCCTTGGTCTGGCTCATGAGTGTGGGCAAAGGCCACACACTTAATGCTATTTTTGTGGTCTTCAGTACTTTCAGACTTCATAGAGCACTCTTTTTCTGACCAGAAAAGGTGGATTTCCTCTTTTGAAAGTCTCCTAAAGTATCAAGTCAGCTTTTAAATAGGTTGCAGGGTCTCCTGTAGTTTTTTACCATTAAAAAAAAACAACACTTGTTTTTCAGACTCAAGAGTGAACTTCTAGTCACTTCTGTTTTTAATCCTTCCTTCTGTTTTGGTAGCCTGTCTCACCTGCAAATGGCTCCAAAGCAGAAAACTGGTTGTTGAATGCACTAGCCCTGTTATGGTCATTTTGTACGTCGATGACACAAAGTCAAGAGAAGCAAAAATGGAAGCTTTGTGGGTTCCAGGAGCAGAAAAATGGCCTCCAGACCCACCGTACATACAGTCTATCCCTCCATGTGCAAATTGGCTTCCTAGCTCAATTGATAAAGACCACATTGGTTTTTATCTTAGAGGCTTTGATACTGATATAGTTGATGTTGGTACCTGCACTACTGACAATGACTGAACATTAACTGATGGCCAGTTCACTATCCGTGGCAACACAGTTGGTGTCTAGACCTAGTAAGAAGTTGACTTTGAAAATAAGAAGTTGACTTTCAAAGGCACCTCATTTCTGAAGGAAAAGGAAGGCTTCATTTCTCAAGCCCATTCTCCTGTTCCAACTCCAGAGTGCTTCTTTCTGGAACTAAGCCAGAAAGGCAAGTCAAAGAGACAGCAGTCTTTTCTCTCCTCCTCCCCCATGGGAGAAGAAGCATTGAACAAAATCTGGTTAGAAATCTCCTGCATTGGTATCATTCCCAGCTCCATCAGTTGCCAAACTGTCTCCATGTCTTTCCTTATTAGGGTCCATTGGCATAATATCATAGCTTGCAATAAATCCACAATACTAATGTAGGTTTTTAGACAGCTAGTGGTTCTCAACTTAATAATTCTACTTTTGATCCCATTCTTCAACTCTCCAATGTCTGTCTTTCTTTCTTTCTTTCTTTCTTTCTTTCTTTCTTTCTTTCGTGTTTTCAGCAAGATTGTTAAGTCTTGAATCTTATGCAGAAAGAAAAATCCAAGAACAATCATTGCCACCCTCTGGCCAAAATCTTATGATGGCTTACACTAGAATAACACCCACTTGCATCATCTTAAGTACTTTTTGGGGTTGAGGAAGGAGCTGTCCTGCACCTCCTGATACAATGCCTTTTCAAGGTCAGCTGGAGGCTTCTGGATGCAGTTTTGCCCACCATACCCAGCTACTGTTTAACTGTCAGGCACTGTTCCACTGCAATGTGCACCCAGGGAAGAAGAAACAGCCATCATCTTTTCCTGCAGGAACAAGGGACAGAGCATTGCCCAGAAGCTTCTGGCTGCCTTGCAGCCACTGGTATAATGACACTAATGGGGATTTATGCTCCACCATTGTGATGTACAAGTTGTTCCAGATGTTCATCTGCACTGGTTT
Organism: Phrynosoma blainvillii; assembly: GCA_026167975.1. Taxonomy (NCBI): domain Eukaryota; kingdom Metazoa; phylum Chordata; class Lepidosauria; order Squamata; family Phrynosomatidae; genus Phrynosoma; species Phrynosoma blainvillii. The sequence continues at coordinate 244,780,566 of JANUYF010000001.1, read as the reverse complement.
TGGTTCAGGAAATATTACTGTTCCACAGAGATAAGACAGTTCTTCAACTAATTATTTGTTTCTGTGAAAGGGTGTGTCAAAGCTCTACTTATTAGAGGACATTACACTCCTTACATTTATGCAGATGCCTTCTCCTTGCTGGACATATGACTAATGTTGTCCCCCGCAGAGAAGAACACCAAAATTTGTACCATTCTGCTAGAATTTCCTGTTGTCTGAGGAGCTAAAGAAGGGTCTCCCCTTCCTTTTCCACCTTGGTGTTTTTGATAAGAAGGATCTATGTGGGCTGTGAAGACAGTAACTCATGCTCATAAACTGGTGCATCTCCTACTCCCTCAAGGAGTCGAAGGACCTTCTGTTGTCCTTCTGAGAGAAGTTTCTGTTCCAGATGTGTGTAAAGGCAACAACGTGATGACGGTCTTCATCCTTTGTTAATTTACTTGTTGTTAGACATAAACTGAAGACATAAAAAGAAAGGTTGTCCTTTCTTTTCTACTAGTATAATGTAGAACCTCTGTCTGTATCTTGGTAATCTTTCATTTATATGAGTCACAGAGACAACAAAGACAGGCAGGTAGCTCTTGAATGGTCATCTGTGAACTCGCACAAATAGGTCTAGCATTCTGCACAAATAGTTCTTCACCTCACACCTTCAGAAAAGTGAGGACCAAACAAAACAATGCATTCTATCCCTTGTGCTATCTCTAATAACTGCTTGAGAAAAGCACAGTTAATATTATATGTACTTGAACAAGCTAAATTTATCTCAGGTTTATTTTGCACCTCAGGTAACTTGTTTCACAACAGCTTCTACAGAGCAAAATCAATCATCACTTGAGCCTTGTGAGACTACTGTGTGTGCTTATGTTGTTTCTCTTAAATATCACTTCTGCATATTTTATTTGTATTTATACTATTGTGTCAACTGGTTGGTTGGCCATTCCAGAGAACTGGGCTTAGAGGCAGATTAGGTTTGTAGCTCACAGGCTCCTTTAATTATTGACTGTTAGTGTCATTAAAACATTTCTAAATGAGGATAGTACTGTATAATTTAATACAGTAATTCTAGATATAATATAATACAATAACTCTTACTACAGGGCCTAAATACCCCAAAGACATCAGATCCTGTCTGATCTTGGAAGCTAAGCAGGCACAGCTCAGTTAGTACTTGGATGGAAGATCATTAATGAACATTAGGTGCTGTAGGCTATATTTCACAGGAAGGAATTAGCAAAACAACCTCTGAGTATTTCTTGCCTTAGAAAACCCTATGAAATTCAGAGGGTCACCATAAGTCGACAGGTGAATTGAAGGCACATGTGTATACACACACACACACACACTGTATAACTTTAGTACAATATGCTAACAATTTTCATAATGAATCAACAAGGCTAATATAAAATGTTGCTCTCAAACAGAATATGTGGTTTTTGGGGGTTTTTTTTAAGTGTAAAGTAAATGTCTTTGAGGGCCAAACTGGCCCATTGTATTCATATTGGTGCCTTGTGTGGTTGGTTTTTGTGAGTGGTATGTGCTTACAAATAGCTATGATGGGGAATGGATTGGGACTGTGGCACAGGGAAGTGGAGCTTTAATTCTTTACCAGAGTCCCATTCAGAATTAAATTCCTCTAGACTTGTTATTAGCAAGGGGCCAAAAGTGCTGGTATGTGTACCTTTTATATTTGATCATTAAAAGGTGATGAAGGATTAAAGCCCCTCACCTCCATGCCACACTGTCAGTTCGGATTGCCTCCCCTGCTGCACCACCTATCTGTTACAAAAGAAAACTTGCAAGACCAAACAATGTGCGTAACGTCTCATGTCCACTTTGGTCCAGAGTTATATACTACAGTGAGCTACACAGGCTATGAATGCAAACTAGGAAAGCACAACATTATTTTTCTTACCAGTGTAAAAATATGTTTCCTTAAGTGTCAAATGTTCCAATGACTTTTGGACATTTTTAAAAATCACAGTAGCAAGAAGCACATCAATTTTTCAGGTTTGCTTTTGTTGCTGTTGTTATTATTTTCCATCAAATCAGCTTTGACTTATGGACTTTATCACATGGGGGAAATCTATAGTTTATCCCATAGAAATCCCGAAAAAAACGCACAACAATTTCACACGAATTCGCACAAAAACTGCTATTAAAGTGGTCAGAAAGTGGTGTTATCCCAGATCTTTTTACTTTCGGGATTTTAGTGAAAATGCATTTTCGATATTATTGTAATTGCGCATTTACTCTAGTGTGAAAGTCAAATTCAGTTTATTCACACAACAACCCTCCTTTAATTCTTTTTGCCAGTTTTCCCATGGTTCTGTGGGGCTGCTTTTACTTCCTGTTTTGCTTGGGCGACAAACATGCTAGGTAGACATGAGCCTCTCTGCTTTCTCTTTCTGCACATGTGCAAGTATACCATTTATAGTACATTTACAGATTTCTTTCACTTCTGTATGAAATGTAAAAATGCCTTTTTATCGCTTTTTGCATTATTATTTCTCATTTATTCTAATTACGTGTGAAATTCATTTGCGTGATCAAGCTCTATTTTCGCTTTATTTTCGGGATGGTTTATTTGCGCTTTATTATCTTTTTAAAGACGAAACTGGTCCCCGTGTGATAAAGTCCCTAGACTGAAACATCTCCAAGAGCTCTGATCAACATCAGTCCTGGACACATCTTGTGAACTTTCGGCCATGGCTTCTTTGATAAAATCAACCCATCTGGAACGTGGTCTTCCTCTTTTCCTTCCTCTTTACTAACCATTATCTTTTCCCAAAGGCAAATTCAAGGATGATCCTTTAACTTGTTCACTGATGTTGTCATTTTGCGACTGGGCAGCATTTCCACTAGCTCTCTTGTTAAAAACATTGTACAGTATCTCTATTTGTTCATTTCTTCTGCTTGGTGTCTGTAGCCATTCTTGGAATGGGGCTTACACTTAAACTTGAGAGATACCTTGCCAGAACTCAGGTTTCTGAGCCAGTTTCGGTTGTATGGGTCATTTCTGGGAGAAAGATTTCAATAAGCATGAGAGTGCCCATGATCATTTGCAGAATGCTTTCCATTCATAAGGGTCAGTTCTGGGAGAAACATTGCAGTGAGAAAGAGGGTGTATCTGCACTGTAAAAATATTGCAGTTTGGCACGACTTTAACTCAGAGTCAGAGTAGCATAGTAATTTGAGTGCTGGACTACGACTCTGGAGACCAAGATTCAATTCCCTGTTCAGCCATGAAACCCACTGGGTGGCCTTGGGCAAGTCACATGTTCTCAGCCTCAGGAGAAGGCAATGGCAAACTTCCTCTGAACAAATCTTGCCAAGAAAACCCCATGATAGTAGGGCCTTAGGGCCACTTTCAAGAAACAACTTGAAAGCACACATCAACAACAATAGCAAAACCACCTTAGCTGCCATGACTCCATCCTACATAATCCTAGGATTTGTAGTTTTGTGAGGCACCAGCACTCTTTGACAGAGAAGGCTAAAGCCCTTATACAACTACAGATCCCAAGATTCCATAGGATGGAGCTACAGCACTTAATGTGGTATCAAACTGGATTATTTCTACAGTGTAGATGCACAACGAGAGTGTCTATGATCCTATGCATAATGTTTTCCATTTTGTAAGGCTCAGTTCTGGGAGAAAGATTCCAGTAAGAATGAGGATGGCTATGATCATGTGCAAAATGCTTTCCTTTCAGCACTGCATCATCACAACCAGCAGCTTTTAACTTGAAGTTAGTAGTTAGTTCCAAGGCAGAATCTATCATTCCCAGGTAACTGTGGGCCTGGCACCTCTCAGTTATGCATCTCCTGAAACAGTATACTCAGTATACTCAATATGCTCAGAAACCAGAGTATACTTATAAGAGGTGAACCCTTATTCCCAGTAATGTGTTTACATCTTCCTCTGCCATAGCCTTCAGTCTAGTTCCTAGTTAAATAGGTCTAGTATTTTGCAAATCATTTACACCTCTGATAGGACTTGGCATTTATATGTTGCCCATAGCTATCTCAGATTTTTACAACAGGCATAGACAACATGTGGACTGCCACATGCTGTTGGGAATGCAACTCCCATCATCCCTCATCACCTAGGGTTGGTAGGAATTGCAGTCCATCAACATCTGGAAGGTCCTATGTTTTCAACTCCTGCATTACAGTAACAACGTTTGATTACAGTTCTTCTGAAGTAGCATATTTAAGAGACACAGAGCAATGGATTCAAACTACAGGAAAAGAGATTCCACCTCAACATGAGGAAGAACTTCCTGATAGTGAGAGCTGTTCACCAGTGGAATATGTTGCCCCAAAATGTGGTGGAGTCTCCATCTCTGGAGGTTTTTAAACAGAGGCTGGATACCTGTCAGGAGTATTCCTTCATGGCAGAAGGGGGTTGGACTGGGTGGTCCTTGGGGATCCCTTCCCACTCTATTATTCTATGCATTCCTGCATGGAAGAAGGAGGTTAGATTGGGTGTCCCTTGGGGTCTCTTCCAACTCTATTATTTTATGCATTCCTGCATGGAAGAAGGGGGCTGGACTGGCTGGCCCTTGGGGATCCCTTCCAACTCTATTATTCCATGCATTCCTGCATGGAAGAAGGGGGTTGGACTGGATGGCCCTTGGGGTCTCTTCCAACTTTATTATTCTATGCATTCCTGCATGGAAGAAGGGGGTTGGACTGGATGGTTCTTGGGGATCCCTTCCAACTCTATCATTCTATGCATTCCTGCATGGAAGAAGGGGGCTGGACTAGATGGCCCTTCGGGTCTCTTCCAATTCTAGTAGCATCTATGACTCCAGCCAGAGTTTCCTGGGAGAGTTCTCCTTTGGGCTGCCAGGGGTGGTGGTGGCGGCGCTGTTCCTGCAGGTGGCGCCGGAGAGCTCCCTGCGGGGCTGCCTTGGAACTGCTTCCTTTCGTGCAGGATCCATGCAAGAAGAGGCAGCAGAGCCAACGCGCCCAGGAAAAGGAGGAGGAGGAGGAGGAGGCTGGGGCTCCCTCTCCCTCTCCATTCCCCTTCCCGACCTGGCCGGTCTATGGCGGAGGCGTTGAAAGGCCCTTGCAGCGAGGCGACCCAGGCGCTGGGGGGATCCCGGGATCCTGTCGAAAGATGCGCCTCCCTGTCTGCCTGCAAGCGAGCCGGGCTTGGAGCTGCAGCAGCAACAACCACAAACACAGCCTCAGCCACAGGGAGGAGAGGAGTGAGTAGGGGAAGGGCGCCCTGCCCTCCAAAGACAGCCCCCCTCTTTGCTTTCCCCTTAAGCCCAGGGTGACCAGGCGTCCTCCTTTTCCCGGACACGCCCTCCACTCCAGCCTCCTCTCCAGCAGGGATCCCCCAAAGGTCCTCCAGTTTGAGCAGGGCTTTTAAGAAGCATGGATTGGTATCCATATCCAGGGGTAGGAGCTGTGAGATGTGGTCATGGGTGTCCTCCGTGTTTCCTGGAAGGTCCTCCATTTGGAGGTGGTTATTATTATTATTATTATTATTTAGGATTTTTAAAGCTTTTATTTGGCAATGTCCGTCCATGTTTCCTGGAATGGTCCTCCTCCATTTGGTGCATGTCTTTAAGAAGCATGGATTTATATTTATATTCAGGGTTTCGAGCTTTTATTGGGTCAGGTCCTCCATTTGGTGCATGGCTAAGAAGCATGGACTTATATTTATATTAGGGGGTTTGAGCTTTTAGATGGGCTCATGTCCTCCATTTTTCTTGGAGGTCCTCCATTTGAAGGGTATTATTATTATTAATATTAGGGTTTTGCTTCGAGTTTTTATTTGGCAGTGTCCTCCATGTTTCTAGGAAGGTTCTCCATTTGGAGGTATTATTATTATTATTATTATTGGGGTTTGAGCTTTTATTTGGCAGTGTCCCCCATGTTTCTAGGAAGGTCCTCCATTTGGAGGTTATATTATTATTATTATTATTATTATTATTATGGGTTTGAGTTTTTATTTGGCAGTGCACTCCATGTTTCCTGGAAGGCCATTCTTTTGGAGCCTGACTTGAAGAAGCATGGATTTATATTTATATTAAGGGTTTTACGCTTTAGTTTTGCTCTGTCCTCCATTTTTCCTTGAAGGTCCTCCATCCTGGGGTGCCTTGTCCTCCTTTGCAGTGGGGACATCTCTAGTCCCCCTGAGCCAGCCCAGATGTGCCAGGGCCTCCAAAAGGTGGCATGACTGGCTGGCTGGGTGCAGCTCCTCTTGGTTTTCCTGCCCAGCTGTTCCCATCCAAAGTGCCCTTCTGGATGCTGCTGCCTTTCCCAGGCTTGCCCCACCCCTGTTATTGTTGTTGTTGTTGTTGTTGTTGTTTGGTTGTTGTCATTGTGTGCCTTCAAGTCCCTATCACCACCCTAGCAATGTGGTTTTCTTGGTTTCTTCAGAGGGTTTTTGCCAACGCCATCCTCTGCGGGTGAGAGAGTGTGACTCTCCCAAGGTCACCCAGTTTATTTACATGGTCAGGATTCGAACCCTGTTCTCCAGAGCCCATTGCTCAAACCACCAGGCCATACTGGCTCCACCCCTTGTTGTTGTTGTTGTTGTTGTTGCTGCTGTGTGCCTTCAAGTCATTTCCCATTTTAAGGGTTTTCTTGGCAAGTTTCTTCAGAAGGAGCTTGCCATGGCCATCCTCTGAGGCTGAGAGAGTGTGTGACTCACCCAAGGTGAGTGGGTTTCATGGCTGAACAGGGATTTGAACCTTGGTCACTAGAGTCCTAGTCCAACACCCAAACCACCATGCCACACTAGCTCCACTCCTCTGTGTGTGTTTGTGTGTTGTCTGTGTATTGTGTGCCTGCAAGTCCTTTTTGACTTATGTGGCAACCTTAAGGCAAACCAATAATGGGTTTTCCTTGGCAGGTTTCTTCAGAGGGGGGTTACTGTGGCCATCCTCTGAGGCTGAGAGAGTGTGACTTGCCCAAGGTCATCCAGGACTTAATGTCAGGCACACACTCCTTCCTGCTTGGCTGATCCACTTCAATTAGCTTCCACGAAGCCTCCAAAACCAAGGCAGTGGGTCTGGGAGAGTGGCTTATTGGAGCACTGCAGCCATTCCTGCTGTGCCAGTCGGCTGGAGGGGCACCCTTTGCCTTCCTCAGCCGGGCAGGGGCTCTGGGAAGGAAGAGGAGGTCTGGCCGGCTGCCCTCAAGTAGTCCCTTCCCTCTCTGCTGGATCCCTGGCACTCAGCTCTGGGGCGTGACACCTGTCCCTTGGGCTTGGATCACTAGCACTTTCATAGCCTACTTCTCTAGGGCTGTCTTGCAAAACCCAGGGTGCATCTACACTGCAGAGATAAGTCAGTTTGACACCGCATTAACTGCCATGGTTCCATCCTACCAAATCTTGGGATTTCTCATTCTGTGAGGCACCAGTTGAGAAGGCTAGAGCAGGGTGACCAGACGTCCTCCTTTCCCAGGGCCTGCCCTCCATTTCAACCTTCTGTCCAGGAGGGAGTTCCAAAATATCCTCCATTTGGAGCATAGTGAAGAAGCATGAATTGACATTGATATGAATGTTCGGGCTTTTATTTGGTCATGTCCTCTATTTTTTCTTGAATGTCCTACATTTTGCAGTGCTTTGTCCCCCTTTGCGGTTGGGACATCTAGTCACCCTGGGTTAGAGCCCTTATCAAACTACAGCTACTGGGGTTCCATAGGATGGAGTTGCAGTGCTTAAAGCAGTGTCAAAGTGCATCATTTCTACACTGTAGATCAGAGGTTCCCAAACTTTGGTCCTCCATGGGTTTTGGACAGGATGACCTGCAAAGGAGGTCAAGGCACGGCAAAATGGAGGACATTCAAGAAAAACAGAGGACATTTCAAAATGAAATCTTAAAAACACTTAATATAAATGTCAATTCATGCTTCTGAGTCATGCTCAAGATTGAGGACATTTTGAAATTCCTCCTGGATGGATGGTTGAGATGTAGGACATGTCCTGGAAAAAGTAGGATGTCTGGTTATCCTGGTTTTGGACTTCAGCTCCCAGAATTCCTGGATTTTGACCAAGATACTTGTGGGAGTTGAAATCGAAAACACCTGGAGGACCAAAATTTGGGGATCGCTGGTGTAGATGCACGTCGGAGTTTGGACTGGCTGATGTACTTGTTATCAAGACTTTGCTGCTACCTGTTTATTCAGTCTGCCCTTCTCTACTCCACACCCCTGGTGTGTGTATGTATGTGTGTGTGTATATATGTGTGTCCACAACTTGGCAGAGGAGAGGAGACACCACTCAAATGTGAGGCCCACTAAAGTTTAGAGAGGGCTGGTGGTCTGCATCCATCTTGGAGACAAAGGTGTTGGGAAATCTCTGGTTTGACTGTCATATACTCATTTAAGGATCTGTGGGTTTCATCAAGCCTGAGAGGCTGCCTTCTCTTGGAAATCATTCTGGCCTCAAGAGGCCAGAAATGCAAAACAAAGACAGTCAATAAGCCAGGCAGTGTCTGCTTCTTTTGTTGTTGTTGCATGCCTTCAAGTTGTTTCCGACTTACGGTGACCCTAAGGCGAATCTATCACTGGTTTTTCTTGGCATGCTTCTACAGAGGGAGTTTCCATTGCCATCCTCTGAGGCTGAGAGAGTGTCACTTGCCCAAGGTCACCCAGTGGGTTTCCATGGCTGAGCTGGGATTCAGACCCTGGACTCCAGAGTCATAGTCCAATGCTCAAACCACTACTGGCTCTTTTAAACCAACATATTTCAGGTCTCTCTCCACTGCTCAGACTGAATCCCGTAAGTGTAGGCAACAGGGTTGACTAGTAACTTGAGCAGTTTTTGAGAAAGCCTGCTTAAATGCCACTGTTACATTGGTTTGTACTTCAAAATACAGTCTCTCCCTTTCTGTATTGTTATTAGATAGCATAACGTAAATGGAATATTGACATAAAAATGTGCAATGTAGCTTACTGTATTGTGATAATAGTCACTTCTTCCAGTTCACATAGGCCAACTTCTCGCCTATCTGGTGAAATGGCATTCATGGCTGTTAAATGACTTTATTCAATCTGCTTTGACTGCAGAAGGAATATCGAATCTCAAATTATAAATCATTACACATAAACATGATTTACACATGTAAAAATTAAGAGACTATTTCCCCCCAAATCTTTGCATAATTCAAACTACTTCTTTATAAAATAATTAATTGTAATACTTAAAACAGGTAGTGTGTTGAATGGCTTCTTTCTTGCTTTCATTTTTGACAAGCATATCCTTGAAACTGTCAAAAGGGATTTGCATAGCTGCTTAGCTTCTGCATAGAGCTTGATAAAATGGTTAAGCCTTTCTTCCCTCGTGTCGGATCCCAAGCAATCCTTTACCACTTTGTTTATTAAAAGCATGCTTGCTTGTCGCAACAGTTATTAGGATGCAGCTTGTAGAGTAATGCATAATTGCAAAAATAGATTTTTCCGACATACATGTAACGGAAGGCAAACAATGTGCAGGTTTTGCTGTGGATCCCACACAGTCCAGATCTATCTCTTTTTGACAGTCATCTCATTTTTAAATTGTTAACAAAAACATGAAGCTTTCCACATCATATTCCACACTCCAGATCTGTTGGATATGTTCCACTGAGTATGTGCTTTGATTGTGTGTTCCTGCATGGCAAGGGATTGGATCGGGTGGCCCTTAGGGTCTCTTACAACATTATGATTCTAAGCATCTAATGGAGCAAAGATACTTGTTCTGCAGGTAGGTTCCTGAAAAGCTCCTTGCAATGAGTGTTGGTCTGGTCTGGTCTTTCTTTCTAAGGGGCTCTTCTGGTCCTACACCATTTATTATTCTTGATTTTCTAAATTCTATGCAGGAAATCAGCTCCAGAGTGGTAAATCCTGAAGGGACTATTAGAGCCTAGATCTCTTCCCTCTCACGTCTGTTGCTTGTCTCATCTTAAAAAATTTCAGCCAAGGAAGCACTGCAGCTCACCTATGGGGAGTTCTAAGAAAAGGTTTCCTGCTTGACTCTTGGAGTTATAAGAAGCCAAAACTGAACAGTTAGATGGCCACATCCTTGGTTGTCTGCTAATCTTGGGCGATATGGACCAATACATTGGGGACCTCCAGCCTTGTTAGGCCTGGGATAGGTTATTCCATCTCCAGAAACCTTAAAGAATTGTACTTAGTGTTTGCTTCAAGGTGGGGAGATAAGGCTGTTGTCCTGTATGTACTTTTGTGAGAATGTCCCTTATAATTTAATAGGAAGTAGACAGGGCAGTGGGCTGATTGAGAATCATGTTGTAATTCACCCAGTGAAAGTTAATATGAATTCTAATGATGGGACTGATAATTCGACACCTGTGTAGTGAGATGTCTGTGCTGAAGGTTGCACATGTGTGGTGGCAGCATCAGGTACAGGTCTGCAGAAAATGGAAACATATACAGATGGGGAATGGAGCTTGGACAAATTAGGTTTTGGATTACAGATCCCGCAGCAGCATGGCTGCAGACGATACTAGCAGGGAGATTTTGGGAGTTGTCATCCAAAAAAGCAAAAACGACTTTTCCAAACTCTGATGTGGCCAGACTCTTTCAGGTATTTAATTTGAAATCACTTGGGGAGCCACAGACATGTTTTACACATGAAAATGTTTGGAATCCTTGAGAGAAATATGAATAGTCTCTGGCCACCTTTGAGCCTTCTTAGGTACTTAATATTCTTACAGCAATTGGAATTTGCTGCGGACAAACTGCAAGATTAGCATTATATAATCTTCATTGAAACATTTTCTTTGGACACATTTCTTGAACCGTATTCTAATCCACCTAAGTTGGAAAACTCATTTCGATGATCTAAGGTAGATGGTGATGTAAGACAGCAGTGAGATTTGCTTTGTAAAGGCTGAATGTTTCCTTAGCTCTCAAGCACCTATTAAATTTCTTAGCTCGTGGGTAGTACAAGGGGCATCGTAAAGTTTTAATTATCACCTTTTTAAAAAATTGATAGAGTATGTTTTGATTTGTAATTGTTAATTTATCTCTACATAGTCACTATCCAGATTTACACATTTTCCCCAGTGTTTCTTGACCCTCCGAATACCATTACTGTAGAAGTCTGCAGATTATGCCTTAAACCACTCTTCCACTTCATGAATGATGTAATTTGTGTTATCAAATCGGCAGCCCCACAATGGATTTTTCATTCTTGGGAAAAGAAAAAAGTCACTTGGTGATGATGACACTGACAATATTTCATCAATATACCATAACACCTTCCAGGTGATAATTATTACTTTACAGTACCCCCTTGTATCTGCACTGCAGAATTAATGTAGTTTGACACCACTTTAACTGCCATGGCTCAATGGTATGGAATCCTGGGATTTGTAGTTTGTTTTGGCACCAGAGCACTCTGACAGAGAAGGCTAAATATCTCACAAAATCCCAGAAATTTCATAGCATTGATCCATGGCAGTTAAAGCGGTGTCAAACTGGATTATTTCTGCAGTGCATATGGCAGCCTTGATATGCTGTGCTAGAGCAAAGAAAATGTAATACTTCATAAGGAGAAGATCGAAAATAGAAATGCAGGTGCTGTACAGTAGTGAATCTCAAACAAGCTGATGTGGAGAACCAGCAATTTTTCCCTGCTGGTTCCAGTATCATATTTGTGCCTATTGACTAGAGTTGTTTCTTTTTTTCCTAGAAACTTGTGACCATAGGTGATGACTTGCCAAACAGTACTTATCATGGACCACCACTTTGAGCAGCACTGCTGTCCAACATGGCAATGACTTACTAGCCCTTCTCCCTCTTGCTTTAAGTGGCGCTGAAATAAGTAGACTGCACAGTTCGTTCAGTCTGTTAGTGACTAGGCCAGAAATTGTATGTAGACCGCTTCGGCCCAATAATAGTATTTTAGAGCTTCCAGAACAGATTAGGTCAGATGAATTACAATCCACCCATATGACCAGACATCTGAGGACAGGGAGCTGCTTCTACAGCTTTTATTCAGAAAACCACTCAGCAGATCGATTTAAATCTTGGCACTGCAGAAGAGTTCACAATGAGGGTAGTCACTCCTGAATCTCAAAGAGAAGGACTAATAAAGTATAGGTATGCCTCAATTAGAGCCAGCATGGTGTGGTGGTTTGAGCATTGCACTATGACTGGAGATCAGGGTTCAAATCCCTGCTCAGTCATGAAAAGCCGCTGGGTGACCTTGTACAGTTACACTCTCTTGGCCTCAGGAGAAAGCAAAAAACCCCTCTGAATAAATCTTGCCAAGAAAACCCCATGATAGGTTCACCTTAGGATCTCCATAAATTGGAAATAGTAATAGCAAGTACATTTCTATACCGCTTACAGCAGGGACAGGCAACCTTTTTGAGACCTGGGCCGGTCTCCCGTCGCCCAGGTCTCGGCTGGGCCGAGGGGGGGAATGGCGGCGCGCGCGCTCATGCGCGCGCACACACACTCCTCCTCCACATATGACCCCCCCGCGCATGTGGCCGCCGTTGTAGTGCGCATGGCCGCAGCTGCCACGGCACATATCACGGCCGCCATTTTGGAAGTCAAAATGACGGTCGCGACACGTTTGCGCATGCGCAAGAGTACTGCACATGCGCAAACGCGTCGCGGCTGCCATTTTGATTTCCAAAATGGCAGGTGCAGCAAGTGCGGTCGAAAATGCGCCCCGATGGCGGCGTGCGGCGCTGGCGCACGGCGGCGGCGGCAGCCTATGGCCTGGGCCGGTAAGTCCAGGGGCCGGGGCCTTAACCGGCCCCCGGGCCGTAGGTTGCCGGTCCCTGGCTTACAGTGAACTAGTAGTCCCTAAACGGTTTACAATGTGTAAGCCAATTTGCTCCCAATAAGTTGGGTACTCATTTTACCAACCTACACAAGGATGGAAGGCTGAGAGGACCCTAGAGCCCTCCTCTAGGATTGAACGTACAATGTTGTGGCTGCAGGACTGGCATTTAACCACTGTGCCACTAGGACTCCTTGAAAGTACACAACAGCATTACTATTTTAACAGAAACTTTGGGAACAGAGGCAGAAATAATATGGAAAGAATAGGGATATGTTTCTACACCACAAAAAAGAAGAGCAGCTTGAACATATTTCAGCTGACCTTTTATTCAGTACTAAAGATATACACATGTGAAATAAAACAATGAGATTGGGTGAGCATTCTATGAGTAAACAAAAACATTTGGAATCTTCTAGAGACCACTTCAAGGCTTCTCTAAAAATTCATCCAGGGATGATTTTTTCATTCTTTTGCCAACCTCCACTTTTCTAATAATGTCCAGTGGCCAGATGTATTCTTTTAAAACATGTTATGGTAGCTAATGAGGCTTATCTGCTTTCCCCTTGTCTCTCTGTTTTGCTGCTCCATATACTCAGTAAGGGATTCCAAAGGCAGCCACTGTTTACATTGACTGTTGTAAGGAGGCACACATGGCAACATTTGGATTGACTAGAGTAGAATGATGCTCAAGCTTTATTGCATTTGACTTTTGCAGATTTAATTACACGGATTTGATTAATACGTTCTCTCTAGGAATATGTAGGTCCTCCAGCGTGACTCTGTGGTCAGTGTCTTCCAGATGTCACACTGGAGGTCCTAGAGATTCCTAAAGAGAACATTTCTCTAGGCCTTTGTAGGCCCTCCAGTGCAATTCTGTGGACAACCTCTTGCAGATGCTGACCACAGATTTGCACTGAAGAACCTTGTGATTCCTAGAGAGCTGTTCTCTCAGGTTTTTAAAAAAAGTATTTAAAAGTATGGGGGTCCTGTGGTCCAACACCAGTGAATGTGGAGGGCCCACTGTAGAGACATGCTTCTGCAACCTACCACCAAAAGTTTGTGTTTCATCCTCCCGATGTCATTGCTGCTAAAAAAATCTGAAGCTATATAGCGAACAAGAAAAAAAAGTGGGGCTGGGCAAACATTGTACAAAGAAACTTTGTTCTCAGAGGCTTTGTTAAGTCAGGTACACTTGTAGGTATTTATAAGAATTTGAAATTTGACAAGTGATCTCTCTGTAGTTTGACAGGTATTATCTCTTTCCTTCTCCCCGCTTTGCTAGTGTTAGACGTGCTGGCTGATTTCCTTGTTTGTACAGGATCTTTTGAGAAACGGTTCTGGTAAACATAGTTGTAGTATAAGGTGTAGTATAGTATACAGCCTCTTAGTTTTAATATAAGGTGTCTGCAGAATTGCAGTTTGGGGCCTATTCTAAGCTTGGAAGTTTATAAGGTTGCCACAGATGCTCATAATGTGTTGCCTGTCTAGCGGACCTGATGTAGAAGAGGCTAGGAAAGAGGATTGAGTAGGAGTGTATGTGGCTGGTTACCAGGGAGATAGGAGGTAATGCTGGAGAATAGGTCCGTTCTACTCAGAAATAGAAGATTTCAAAAGAAGTCTGAACACATATACTTCCCCATATGCACTTGACTCGTAAATATTACACTGGGAGTGACTGGATTCATGTTTGTTTGTTGAACTTAGTAGTCTACATAGTTTACAGTCAACCTCCGTATTTTGATTCTGTTATTAGTAGAATATACTCTATTCTTGTTCTTGTGAAAAACCCAGGAATGCATTGTTTAACAGACAAAACCAAAGGTAGTAGGGCTTGAAGGACCCACCCAGGAAATATTATCATTATACCTCTGGAGACAGTGTTTATCACTCAACCCTCCCTTCTTGCCACGATCATGTCAATGAAGGGAAGTGCATACATACCACTTTGGGAGCACTTCCTACTGCATATCCTCCATTAGTGCTACCGGGTTGTTGCTGGTCCTGCACACTCTATTCTGCCCTTCTTAACCCTGAAGCCCTGCCCTATGCCCTACCCGGCGTACCTTGCATTTGTGTGTGCTCTCCTAAAGTCTCGAATGCATGTCTGACTATGTCTGGCTTCTCATTTCCACTGTGTAACACACTCCAGGAGAACATGATCACTCCCACCTAAGGATCCCACCACTTGCACCCCACTAACCAGGTCATCCCTGTTGGTTAGGATCAGATCTAAAATAGTGGATCCTCTTGTTGCCTCTTCCACCTTTTGGACAATTAAATTGTCTTCAAGGTAAGTGAGGAATTTGCTAGACCAGGGGTAGGCAACCTTTTTGAGCCGGGGGCCGGGTTGCTGTCCCTCAGACAACTGGGGGGCCGAAGCGCACGCACACACACACACTTAAAAAAATAAAATAATAATAAAAAATATGCATGCACACTCTCTCAGCCCCAGAAAAGCCATGGCAAACCCCTGGGGAGATTTTGCCAAGAAAACTCTAAGAACAAGTAATAACAACAATAATCATTATCATCATGGAAACAACTGGAAGGCAGGCCCACAAACAAGCAGGGATGCATGCACACTCTATCAGCCCCAGAAAAGCCATGATGGCAAAACCCCTGTGGAGATTTTGCCAAGAAAACCCCAAGAACAAGTAATAACAACAATAATCAATATCATCATGGCGGGGAGCGATGAGGGGCGGTGGCGGTGGCGGCTGGGGCTGGTCTAAAGGTCTCGAGGGGGCGCATCCGGCCCCCGGGCCTTAGGTTGCCTACCCCTGTGCTAGACCTTACATTTTTGACTGAGTTTGACTTCCAGCAAATATCAGGATAGTTGAAGTCACCCATCACTACTACATCTCTCCTTTCTGTGTGTGTGATCATGTGTTCTAGAAAGGTATCATCCAATTCCTCCATCTGACTTGGGGATATGTAGTAGACTCCCACAATAACATCCCTGTTGTTTCCCTCCCTTTAATTTTGATCCAGATGCTCTCCACCTGGCTTCCGGGATTGAAGTCCTGGACTTCTTCAATAGTGTCATTCCTGACATATAATGCTATTCCTCCTCCTTTCCTGTTTGGCCTATTTCTCTTAAAAAGGTTATACCACTTTATTCCTACACTCCAATCATGAGACTCATCCCACCAGTTTCAATAATTCCTATTATATTTGCTTTGTTGTGCTCGGAGTTCAAGTTCATCTTGCTTATTTCCCATGCTCTGGGCATTAGTGTAGAGACATCTAAGACCATGTCCCCCCCCCACCCACCTGTGCAATTTTTTTTGCCTCCCACTGTCAGGTCCTTGCACTGTTTGCCTTGTTCCCTCTATGACAGTGTGACTATTTTTTCCAGCCCTTTTGCCTTCCAGAATACTGTCTCCCTCCCCTACATAACTTGTGGGGTTTGGTTTATTGTGGGGGCTGGTTTATTTTAACCCAGTATAAATTTGAAACCAACAGGAACAAAATCTGGGACTTTTCAATCAGTCTGAATGGATCCATAAACACACTTGAAGGATATTGGAGCTAGGGAAATGGCTACTGTTGCTAGACTTGCTCAAGTGTAGATTAACCTAAGACTAACCTAAGAACTCACTTTGGGTGTCATTGCCTTTGTAGATAACAATTTCCTGGATCAGTCCTTGAGCCTGGATAAAGCAGAATCTTGCAGAGAAACAATTGTTTTCTTCACTTCACTTCTCAGGAGTTTCTCAGATGTGAGATGTAAGTGGATTTATTCGGAATCAGAGATGGCAACTGTGCTGTGAAACTGGATGAAAAGGGTATCAAACAAGATCAACTTGATCACATTTAATTTATTTAAAAAAATAAAAATTATCCAGAATGATGGAACTCATTAAATCCATGATGAAAGGGACAGTTAATTAAAACGCTTCTTTCTCACCCTTATCATGGGATCCCAGGCTGGCATACAACACACACAATTTAAATTTCTTCCACATTAAAATCATAAACATTTTAAGCAAGAAAAAATAGATTAAACAAAGCAACAATTACAACCACTTTAAAAGCTACAACAATTCTGCAAATAGCAGAATAAGCAGAATAGGTCTGCAAATAGCATGCCTTCTAACTCTCCTGATTAATGAGTCTCCTGATTAAATCCTCTGTCATCCCAATTTTTCAGCTGCTTTCAAAATGTCCTAGTTTCTCTTTCCTCATCCCTCTTTCCCCGCTTTGTCCTCAGCTTACTTCAGTTGCTGCAAACTGAGTCCAAAGGGCAAAAGCAGTTTGCATTCAACTCAACAGAAGAGACAGGAGTGAAGAATCTTGCCCTTCTCAAGAGGTTCAGGCAAAAGCAAACTGGGGCTACCTCTCCCAGCTTGTGTGTTCGTCCTCATTAATAACTTTTGCCATCTTAACCACATTCTGATTTTGCTTGGCCACGTATATCCCATTTTCATCTGTGAAATGTTGGAGGGTATGAGACATAAAAGTTGATTCAAAAGCCTGGGCTCTGGAATTCTGTGCAAACTTAGTTCAAAATACAGAAAACTGCTCTGTAGTTTATTTTCTCAAACTTTGTATGTATTAACACATACATACACACACATCCGGTGTTGGTCACATAATACAGTCAAGAGTGGATGGCACTTTTTCAAAGTACATAAGGATGGCTCAGTATTATTATTATTATTGTTATTATTATTGTTATTATTAATATCCCGCCTCTCTGTGCAACACAACCAAGGCGGCCTACATGATAAAATACACAATCCTGTATCCCAATACCCCCCCCCAATATAATTACAGTATACAGATTAAAACATACCTTAAAATAATAACCAATCAATAATGGCTGTCACAGAAATCAGGGAATAACAGGTTCAACTTATTTAGTGGCCGGTTATCTATTCAGGGAAGGCCTGCTGGAAGAGATCCGTCTTAACAGCTTTTTTAAAGCTGTTTAAAGTGGTAATGTGACGGACCTCATCCAGCAGGCCATTCCATAATCTGGGAGCGGTTGCAGAAAAGGTCCTCGGGGCGGTTGCAGACAATCCCCCTTGCCTGTTACCAAAGAATGTGGTAAAATAGGGGAGAAAGAAAAGGTTGTACATATTGATAAAAATACACAGAAAGTTCTACATGCTGTGATTACCCTAATATGCTAAGTGTTAATAGCTACACAGTTTGAGAAAATATTTGCCAACTAGAAACATTACTGTCAAGCATGAAAATAATTACTTTTCACACCAAAGAAAACAGTCCCTTGACACTCTCATATTACTAAAGGCTACTTTTTGCTTACCATACACCCTGTTTTTGTTTTTAAAATTCTGCAACAACATATCCATTGGTTCCTGAAATGGAATACTGGATGCCACAAACACACGTATACCTCAGTTAATAAGGTGAATGTGTTTCTGGGCATTTCTTCTTTAACCAAAAATTGATACCAGAGGCAGAAATAGCGTGGAAAGAATAGGAATAAGTTGCTATACCACTAAACAAACACATGAACATGTTTCAGAAAACTTTTTATTCAAAGCAAGCAGCATACTCACGTGAAATGAAACTACAGTGTCCGGAAAGTCTTGTACAAATATTTTGAACATTATAGAGAGCACTTAAAAGCTTCTTCCAAAATGTATCCAGGGGTGACTTTTTCTTTCACCAGCCTCTGCTTCTATTGTGGTGGTCAAACCTCTAGATCTATGATTTATTACATGCTGAGAATAACCGATGAAACAGGCTTATCAGCTCTCCTCTTTTCTCTCTTAAGCTTATCACACGGCACTTAAGGAACGGGAACAGAACGGAACGCAAGGGAATGGAACAGAGCAAAAACACATTTTACTGCATGGGAGAATGCAGTAAACGGCACAGGAGAACGCCACCGATGCCGCCGGGAGTCCCCAATCCGTCCCCGATCCATCCCCCAGCCATTCCTGGCAACCAATTTGACAGCTGGGGAATGGATCGGGACTCCCGGCGGCATCGGTGGCGTTCTCCTGTGCCGTAAAATGCATTTTTGCTCCGTTCCGTTCCCTTACATTCCGTTCCGTTCCCTAAGTGCTGTGCGATAATCTTATCTGTTTCGTGCCTGCTCAGAAAAGAATTCTGGAGGCAGCTGTCATTTACCTTGCCTGTTCAGGCAGGCACACAAAGCTACAATAGGATTGACTGTTTTGTTATGTTTATTAACCACCCTCGAGTCAATTTGGACTCATGGTGACCCTGTGGATGAGATATCGCCAAGACTCCCTATCTTCCACTACTTTTCTTAGTTCTTGCAGATTCACACCCGTGACCTCCTTAATGGAATCCATCAATCTGGCTTGTGGTCTTCCTCTCTTTCTTCTTCCCTAGCATAGTTTTCTGAAGAAAGTCCTTTGTAACTTCAAATGGAGAAGCCAATGTTTTTGCTTCAGTTTTCCTGCTTTGTTCCAAGTCAGTTGGCCTTAGGGGGGGAAGCAGACGAGAGCTTCCCAGACGCCCTGGGCCGGCACGCCACGGGGCCGCAGCCTCCGCACCTTGGCGCACCGGCGGCGTCCCTGGAAGGAGCGCTAAATCAGCGCTCCTTCCTCAAGACAGGGAAAGTGCGCCCTAAAAGCATCGGGCGCATTTTCTCTGTCTTTTCCGCCGCAGCGCGTCCGCAGCGCATCCGTGCGGAGGGCCAGCAGCTCCCAGGGCGACCTCAGGAAGAGGAAGGAGCGCCGCTCGTACGGTGGCTCCTCCTCTTCCGGGTCTCCAGGACGACCTTTTTGGTTGTCTGCCGAGGCAATTACTTGTTGTGTATACACATTTCTTGTATAACATTCCAAAGCAAAAATGCAGATATTTAAATGTGATCATAACAACATCCCTTTCCACCTCTTGCATGCCATTTTACTACCCTTGCCTGCTGAAAAAAACTTTGAGCTTCAGTAGCTGGCATGATGAATACACCCTTTGGTTGCCTAATAAAGGTCACCACAGGTAGACTTTGGTGAAACTGACTATGCTAGTGGAGTGATTGTGAGCAGCTACATCTTGCTATCCTTCCTTCTGGTTATTTGAATACAATTCATTCCACAACATCTGCTCTCAGGATAGATGGTCATGGCTGGACATGGCATATTTTGCAGCCGCTTACATGCATGTACACTAGAATCAAATTGCATTGTTTACACACACACACACACACTATAGAGACTATGAGGGAGCTGAGGCCTGAGGAATGCTAACTCATGCTGGTAGATAAGGGTGGTAAAGTAATGACAAGTTTTCTCTGATAACAATGTTTTATGAGATAAACATATAAAAAATATTTATTGGCTCTGGTAATTAGGAACAGTAGGAGAGTATCTCAGCTGTGATTGTTTCTGGGCAACTACTGATTTAATGTTGGAAGAAGAAAAAAATGAAACCTGAACAAATTGATAAGAATGTGTTTATTTGCCACAGTCCAAGGCTAGGTTATAAATCTTTGGTCTAAAAGGTGTACTGTGACTGGGGCGTTGTTGTGCACAATCAAGGGGGGTATTTCTACTTTAACCCTTGTATAAAAAAATAACAGCAATAATATAATTGTTTAACGAAAGAGGAAGTACAAGAGTACTTTCCCACTAAACAATGCCAGCATTATAAGACAGAATTCTTACGGTAGTTATACTGGTAAAAATTAGCTATTAATGATAGTAGTTCATAAATTGATTTGCTTTGTTGTTTTGCCTTCAGATAGATCTTCTTCAACTGTTAACTCTGTATTCCTACAATTTCTACTATATCTGTAGAAGGAGGGTTTGTCATCTTTATGGCAATGATTTGTCTTTTGTGGAGACACCTGGAATAAGATGTCATTTTTTGGGGAGAGAAAGAGAGAGAGAGAGAAGAACAGTTGATACTGTTAGTCAGATCCTAACCACATCTTATAAGAAGTAACTCTCACCAGGCTAAGGACATTATCACACAAAGCTTTTAAACAGCAATTATAATTGTAAAATATCGCCTTTGCTGATACTTATTACACAACGTTGCCTCCAATCCATAGCTGCTGTTTGCACTGCATGGTTGAGGCATCCCATGTCACTGATGGGGGAAACCCATCTATAACTCCCAATCATGCGGCAGTCCCAGTACTCCTTATGTGCGAAACGTTGCCACTATAGCAGTTGCAATATTGACAGTCACATGGTATTAGTGTCTCCCCTCTCCCCTCGTTATTCCCAAGCAGGGTGGTTCCTTTTATTTTATTTTATTTTATTTTATTTTAGGTATTTCTTTTTTTTAAAAAACAAACTTAAATTTCATTAGCAGAACTGCAAAATTGCAGTTAGAAAGTTAAAAAGAAAATGAAAGGCTGGGTAGAGCATAGGGCAGGGAGCCAGGGGGAGCCAGGATGAGAATGCAGTGGCGGCGGTGGCCCCAGTTGCATGTAAAGGTATGCAATGATGGCTGCTTTCAAATCAGAATGTTTGCATTTTTGTTTATTAACGACTATTCCCGCTACTCGGTCCTCTCCCCAGTTATGATCCTTGCCGCTTTCCTGCTATTTGGTTTGTTTTATTCATCTGATTTTGTTTATTTTGTGTTTTTAACTACTGTTGTTTTAATTTAATATGTTTTAATCCTGTGTCTGATTTAATACTGTTTTAAGGGGAGGGAGGGTTTTGGGGTGTATTATATAATTTGTAATTTTAACTTTTGTTAGCCACCTCGATTGCGCTCAGAGGGGCGGGGTAGAAATAAATATTATTATTATTATTATTATTATTATTATTATTATTATTGATTGTGGCGAGAGCAGGGCTTGTGTGATAATGTCCTATGTGAATTTCCAAACTGTCAAAAATACAAGAGCCCTATGAAATTTCAACTGTAGAAAAAAAACCTTAAATACCCTTGATACTCCGATTTCGACTCTGCTTCCATTCTGTGCACATTTTTCTATTGAGGACTTTTGCCAAATTAAGTGCCAGGAAGTAAATCCCACTGAACTTGGTGAGACTTATTTCTGAGCAAACATGTGTAAATGTTGGCTGTAAGAACTATTAAATCCAGGGCAGATTGGTAACTAGAGCTGTTATTAATTTGAACCTGTCATACCTAAACAAGAACAAATCTTTGTTTGTTGCACAGGAACCTAAAGTTGTGTCTCTTATTCTGTGGATCATTAGGAGAAATACACTTAGAGCAAAATACTGATTGGTAAGTGGCCTGCTTATAAAGTAAGGAAAAGGTTGTGGCTAGGTTGCCCTTTTTCGTAAAAGGCACTTAGCATATCTAGCCGTAGCATTAGGAGAGAGAATTCTGGCAGAGACAAGGTAGCTGTTAGGTAGCTGTAAAGCTTAATGAGAGAAATATTGTGTGCCTCACTAGTCAATTAGGGTTGAATTTGCTTAATTTAGAAACATAAATGAGCTGGGACTGAAAAGTAGTAGAGAATGCAGAACAAAGCAGTTTGACAAGAATGCTGGAATTATTGGCTTTCATAGTTTTGCTTGTTTTTGGTTTTGCTTTTTTAAATCCAAGTTTCCAGTCACGTAGGTGTTGATTCAGAACTTGGGAGTGACTAATGACTTATAGTTTGTAAATAGTTACCTGTAATTTGGCAAACAAAGCAATAACTATGGCTTACCTAATGTATGTAATGGAGCCAGTGTTGTATAGTGGTTTGAGCATTGAACTGTGACTCTGGAGATCAAGGTTTGAATTCCAGTTTGGCCATGTAAACCCACAGGATGATCTTGGGCAAGTCGCCCACTCTTAGCCTCAGAGGTGGCAATGGCAAACTCCCTATGAAGAAACTTGCAAAGAAAACCCTGTGGTATGCCTTAAGGTCACCATAAGTCAGAAGCAACTCGAAGGCACACAGCAACAAAATCATATGTAACATAGTATGTATTAATATATTGTTGTAACATAACTTTTCTTCTTTTGGGTTATAACTTTAAATATTTTAATTAGTTTAGTTAGAGAAGATGTTGGGTGATGTCTCTTCCAGTGCACCACAATGCACTGGCCCATTGGCAGGACATGGGTGAAAATTCCCTTTCCCACTAGGGTTGCCATATCCCAGTTTTTGCTGGGACATTCACGTTTTTAAGCTCTTTCTGAATGTCCGGCCCAGGTTTGGAGCCAGTCCCAACTTTCGCCGCCTCCTCCTCCTCCTTCACCACCGCCTCCTCCTCCTGTGCTTTCAGCCACGCGGGGACTCAGCTGGCCAGCTGGGCCCCAAGGAGGGAGGCCGCCATGGCGAGGCCTCTCCTCCTCCTCCTCCTCCAGCAGTGGAGCCGCACGGGGCCTCAGCTGGCTGGCTGGGCCCCAAGGAGGGAGGCCACCACAATGAGGCCTCTCCTGCTCCAGTTGGCAGCATGAGCTTTCCTAGACTAAAGTCTGCTTCCTCAGATGCATTTAGTCTCAGAGGTGCTCCAAAATCTCTGTCTTTGAGTTCTGCTTCCTCAGATGTATTTCATTATGTTTGTTGTTGTGTGCCTTCAAGTTGTTTCCAGAGAGGAGGAGCTACATTTCAACCTTCTGTCCAGGAAGAATGTCAAAATCTCCTCCATTCTGAGCATGGCTAAGAAGCATAGACTTATATTGATTTTGTTTCCAAAAATTAATATTTTTGGCTTTTAGTTGGCTGTGTCCTCCATTTTTCTTGAATGTCCAACATTCTGACCTAAATTTTGTCCTACATTTTTTCCACATTTTGTCCCAGTTTGGTGGTAGTGAATTATGGCAACCCTACTCCCCCCACAAAGGGCCTTTGCAGACTGTCAGAAATAGTGCAAATTGAGTCCACTTTAACTGTTCTGGCTCAGTGCTAGGGAATCATGGGAATTGTATTTTATTCTGAGACATTGAGCCTTCTCTGTCAGAGAGCTCTGGTGGCACAATAAACTACAGTTCCCATGATTCCCTAGCACTGAGCCAGGGCAGTTAAAGTGGACTCAATTTGCACTATTTCTGGCAGTCTGCAAAGGCCCAAAGTTGTTCATTTCTGTTGTAGAGTGATCTGTGAGAAAGATCACTGGCTCTGGAAGTGAACTCTGAGTAGCCAGCCACTCTGTTTATCAACCAATGGCATCTTAACCAGGGGTATGCTCTGCCCCAGGTACAGAAAAATAAAAGAGTGCAAAGGTAGCTCCTTACCCCAGGCATCATAAAAGGGAAGATAGGGATGGGCTGTAAGAAATATGAGCTGGCCAGGAGATACTCCCAACCTACCTCAAGGTAAGCCTCTCTCTTCCATCTTCTCTTGGAATTTCCTTGAGCAAGGCGAAAAAGAAGGGAAGAAGTTGGGCTGGGGTGACAGTAGGTGCTGCTACCTTTAAAAAATGAAACAGTTCCCACTCACAGAAGTAGTCCTGTTAGTATGTTGCAGCAGAAGGGAAACGGGTGGAGGAGAAAAAAGATCTCTAGCAGCCCTTTAAGACTTAAGGGCATGATTACACTGGTGAAAAATGCTGCACTCACCTTGTTGCTGGCAGTCCTCACAAGGTACAGCTACTTCTGGGGAGGATCTGTGGGTTTGTTTGTTTTTGCCCTTATCCTGACTTTGGATTGAACTAAGCAAAGTTGGAGAGAATTTGTTTGTTGTGTGTGTGGGCAGCTGGATCATGTTCAGTTAGGCCTGATCCCGTTGTCAATATGCCAAGAGTGATGCCATTCCCCTGAGCAGTGTGAGGAAAGGGGATGACCTGTTTTTGGAGCTGCTGCCGCCACCACTTTCTCACGGGCAGGGGCTCCCTGCAAGAAACCTCCCCGGTGCACCATTACTTCTGCTAAGGTCAGAGCAGGGTGCCCATGTGATCAAGGAGGAGGAGGAGGTAGAACAACTTCCTCCTTGTTGGTCACCTGGGCACCCCATTCTGACCTCAGCAGAAGCGACAGCCAGGCTGATTGGTTGCTGAGGCTGCTGCAACACCAAGGAGGATGGATCACCAGGGCTGGTGTGGTGTTGGCCCACCTGGTCCATATGTGCAACGATGTGGCATTGCACTGGATTTGGCTCAGTGCATATGGTCTCCATTGTGGTTGGTCCAGGGCCAGTGCAGGCATGAGGCTCTGGAATGGCCCCAGATTAAGTAGCCAGTGTAGACACGCCCTAACAAATTTTATTTGACACTACCTTTCATTGATGGCACTGCCACCAGCTATCCTACTTCTTCATGTGAAAATAGCGGTACCATGCCCACCAGATTCACCAGCCATCCAAGAGTAAGTGGGAGCGATGGCACATACCACAAGAATTCCACAGAAACAACCTTTTAATACAAATTCCAGACAAAATATCCAGGAAATGGCCAAGGATGCCAACTTTTCAGAAAGCCAAGATGGAAGTGATGCCACAAGCCATAGAAATTTCTCTGGAATCATTCTCTATTACTCATTCCAGGCAAAACATCTGTGTTTGGAGACATAGCCCACAACATTTCAGATAGCCACGCTTTGCAAATTTTCCTGTCACAGAAGAAAAGATGGGGGTGATGCAACAAATCAGAAAAAAATTAATAGGAATCAAGGCCAAATGTGTATTGCAGAACATAATGCAGATAAAATGCCAACCGTCCAGGAAAGCATTTTCATGGTACAGAAATGGTAGTTTTCAGGCACTGTCTATGAATGAACTAGAGTCATGGGGTTCACCAATTTGCTTGGGATCCTTTTCAACAAAGAGAACCTGTGGACCTCCTGCTGTGATGGGACTCCAACCCCTATTGTGCCTGATATTGGCAATTCTGGCAGAGGAACCTATCCTTTTGAATGGTCATATAATAAATGTGTCTGGAATCAATAGGCAACAGTTCCACACAAGAAACAGCAAACTCCAGTACAGTCAGCATTTTGTATCCATGCGGGGTTCAGTTGTGCCCCCCATCCCTGCAGATGCTAAAAACCTCAGGACTTCAAGTCCCATTGTCTTTAATGGTGGTGTGTCGTTTGCAGGCTGCACTGACAAGCCCACAGATAGAAAGAGCTGACTGTATTATTTTGGTAGGTACACCAATTGAGTCTCCTCCTGCAACACCTGGGGGGAGGTTGTTGTCACAACACCTCTCCTCCCACAGGGTCTTCATGGGACTCATCTGTCCTTTTGAATAGCCACAGGAGTGCACAGGATCAAAACCAGTGCTCCCACAGTTCCATGTGGGAAACAGCAAGAATCCTAGAACTGCTCAAAGGGTAAAGAACCCAAGGTTTTCCAGTCTTTTCAGATTCCACCCTCCTCTACAGCCTATTCTTCTACATTTAAAATTCCCTTCCCAGTTTGCCACAGAGATGCATTGGAATAATTTCTGTGCCACCATGGGCAGCATGGAAATCTGTTTTAACCATAAGGAAGCACCAGTGGTTATCACACTGTTAGAATGTCCATCCGTTCCTCTTGACCTTAGCAATATTTTGTGATTTTGTGATGACTGAAAAAAGAAATGTAGAACACCCAGACGGGGGCTCCCAGTTGAACAGCATTTAAAATTCCCTTCCCAGTTTGCCACAGAGATGCATTGGAATAATTTCTGTGCCACCATGGGCAGCATGGAAATCTGTTTTAACCATAAGGAAGCACCAATGGTTATCACTGTTCAACTGGGAGCCCCCGTCTTTTTTCAGTCATCATTGCTCCTGACATCTGCACAAATCAAGTGTTTTGGAATTATCATTGCTTTGCTGTGGTTCTGGTGTTCCTTGGTTGTTGCTGGAGGGACTGTTGTTCAGTCTTTTTAACCACTAGTTGTGACATTCCACCAGGGTCCAAAATGCCCCCTATGCTTTTCTTCTACATGAAGCTACTGGGAGAGGTCATCTAGATCTTTGAAGTTACGTGACATCTGGATGCTGATGATACCCATCTCTATTTCTCTTTTACAACTGATGCCAAGGAGGTTATGGTAGCATAGTGTTCTGCTCTGTCTGCGGGCTTGCCATCCGTGAATTTGAGCCTCCATCAACAGCAAGCCCCGGCTCTTAAAATGGTGGTGTGTGCATGCACCGGCGTACACAGGAGCATGCACCTATTGGAAACAACAGGACTTGAGGTCCCATGTTTTTCGCTATCCACAGGGGGGGGGGTCCGGAACGGATCCCCCGTGGATAGCAAGGGCCCGCTGTACTGAATCATTACTAGATGTGGGTAAATAGACTGCAGCTTAATCTAGACAAGATGGAAGCTCTCTGGTCAGTTGAAAAACTATCATCCAGGAGGAGTGCTTTTGCCAGCTTCAACTGGTGTCCCAGTTGTGACCTTTAGAAGGCAGATTTGTCCACAGTGGTTGATGCCTTATTAGTTATCTTTCAATTAGACTACTG
Organism: Phrynosoma blainvillii; assembly: GCA_026167975.1. NCBI lineage: Eukaryota > Metazoa > Chordata > Lepidosauria > Squamata > Phrynosomatidae > Phrynosoma > Phrynosoma blainvillii. The sequence continues at coordinate 244,753,532 of JANUYF010000001.1, read as the reverse complement.
TAATGCACTCTACATGGGGCTGCCCTTGGAAAGTGTTTGGACACCTGGTGTCAGGTGTGCCTTTTAGAGATCATATAATACTGGTCTTGCAAGAGCTGCACAGGCTTCCAATTTGCTTCCAAGCTCAATTCAAAGTTCTGGTGTTGACCTACAAAGCCCTAAATGACAAGATATCAGAAAGATCCTCTTATATGAGTCTGCCAGAAATTGGAGCTCTTCAGAGGAGGCCCTATTGTGCATCCCAACACCTTGTGAAGTTACATTGGTGGGTATATGTAACAGGTCTTTCTCTGTAGCAGCTCCTTAACTTTGAACTCCACAACCAAGGATGTTAGATTGGCCCCATCTCTTTTAAGCTACTTGGGCAGCCGAAACAGTGCTGTTCTGCATGGCATTGAAAGTTGGAAATTATTGTTTCAAAACTGGACTCTAGAATTGTTTGTGGGGTGCTTTAAGGGTTTTTAAAGTGTTTTAAAATATTTTTCTCTTTGTATGGTTTTGGTTTTTATTCATTCATCATGTTGGGAGCCCTTGTATGCTGGGAGGCAGTACAGAAATACTATAATTAAATACATACATGTATACATACGTACAATAAGTGAAAGTGGTTTCAAAAATAGATACAGATGTGGGCATCATGATATCCTTGATTTCTAAGATGAAAATGGTGGTAGTACTAACTGAAACACCCCATTTAAAAATATATTGTTTGTTAAATGTTAGTGAGAATCAGTGTGGCATAGTGGTTTGAGTGCTGGACTGCAGCTCTGGAGACCAGGGTTCAAATTCCCGCTCAGCCATGGAAACCCACAGGGTGACCTTGGACAAGTCATACTCTCTCTCAGCCATTGGGGAAGGCAAAGGCAAACCTCCTCTGAACAAATCTTGTGAAGAAAACCCCATGATAGGGTCACCTTAGGGTTGCCATACGTCAGAAACAACTTGATGGTGCACAACAACCGATAACCAACATATGTTTTTTAAAATTACATATGTTGAACAGGTTGGGGAAGACCTGTTAGGGTTTTTATTGGCTATTACCTTTGTATACCCATTGTAAAGAACAGTGGGGCTCCTTTTATATGCATTTGAGGGGCTGCTTGTCTTCAGTCTGTCATTCATCCGTTGACTGGTGGTTCCAGCAGAGAGGCTGAGAATTGATGAGGGGACCATAAACAAATAATGATGGCAGGGAATTGGGGAGGGGGTCCCCATGATTCTAGCTGTATTTGAAGATGGTGCCTAAAGACCATTCTGTAAGCCTCTTGGCATATCCAGTTTATTTATCCATTTGGGGTTGTCTCATAATGGCTACTTTTTAAGCAACTGTTTTTGTTTGGAAATAGAATACTTTTAAGAAATCTGAAGATTTCCTGTGGTCATCTGGAAGGACCAAGATAGTGGAGTCATCATTTGGTATCCTTTTTAGTATGTCCTCTGATGGCTTCACAAACAGTATAAGCACTTGGTAAGGGACATTTCCCTTATGTGTAAACATTGCTGACATGTATAAAGATTAACATGACCAAGACTGGATTATTGGTGGTGCAACTGGAGCAAATGCTCATGAGTCCTTAATAGCCAGGGTCTGCATAGGGCTTCTGCCACTCCCTCCCAAGCCTCTTGTGTTGTGTTGCTATCAAGAGGTAAATTGTCCTGGAAGGCGAATGGCAGCAGATCTTTCTCCCAGTTTCCTCCACAAGAGCTGATAGCATTTTTCACCTGCTCTGAACCCATTTTCGAGCTATGGTGCAGGTAAAGAGGCAAGTGGCGAGTTGTTTTGGGTACTTCTTGCGAGATGAGATCCATGCTAGTGGCCTTTCCAGAGCCACCACAACCCCATCCCTGAAATGGAAGCTCATGCGTGAACACAAAATAGGTCCTAGTTTTGGAATTGCTTTATGATCCCAGCCACCTTCATCCTTTCCTGGAGCCTCTATCATGAGTTCACTCTAAACCTAACTTTCCTGCTACTGATTTTGTAGCTAGATACAGATTTCTTGCAGAGAACCTCATCAGTGCCTGCCATAAAACATTTCTGAACACACAGGATTCACTAACAAATAGATAACATGGTAGTCTTTTATTAGTTATCACCTTCCCTTTATTACTACTTTACTACTCTTGTGTTTTAGAACAGAGACAGTGATTCAATTAACCACTAAACCCTACTGTTGAGATTTTCTGGTTTTGAGTGCAGTGCATTTAAAACATTTCTGGTTAGCTTTTTATTGTGACCACAGTTATGGATCAGGTGTGTGTGTGTGGTGAGCAGCTGAGGAAAAAAAGGGAGAAGAAACCTGATGGTGTACAGAAGTTTACTTTATTTTCAATGCATTAGGGACTTCCCAAGGGGCCTTATACAATGCAAAAACATACAATTACAAGCCAAGTACGTTTATAGTGTAGGGTATCCCTGAAGATCTTAACCAATTTAAAATGAATTGAGCTTAATAAGAATAATAAAAAATGTCATTTGTATTGGGGCCTAAGGAATAGTCTATAATATTTTCCCCATGAAGCATGTTAAGCTAAAGTGACCTGTAACCAGAATAACTTTTTTTTTAAAGCCTTTTATTTAGAAGCAGCCGGTGATGGTCTAGCACTGCGGGATGTTTTCTTAATTTTGATTGCTTGTCCAAAGTAGTTGGCATTGTTTAAAAGTATGCCGTTTCAGTAAATCTGGTAAGACAGTTTTGGGGAAAAAAGACATATTACCGTATCTGCAGGCTTGTCCAAAATACTGAGGCTTATATCTTTACGAAAACTGTAAATGCAAACTCTGCCTAGTATTTGTTCCGCTTTGGGCCATCACACCCCAAACTTATCAGTTCCATATGGTCTTCCTCCTGCATGTGTGTGTTGTTTGCCTTCAAGTTGTTTCCAACTTGTGGTGATCCTAAAATTCTCTCTTGCTCGCAATTGCTTCCACCATGAAGTCTCTACTAGCTTATTTCAGTGGGGAATTCCATCAAATTTGAAAATCTAGGTACTGTAATTACAGTAAGTCACATAACCATCCCATTAATACTATTAATGCCACATTACAAATTAAACTGTATTATTCTAAGATACGTCCTTGTGTATTCTATCTAAAAATCCTCCTATAACAAATTGACAGGCATTATATTTAAACTTGCTTCCTTCTCCCCTCCCCCCACCCCTTCTTTTTTGGAAATCTTGGTGTGGGGAATGGATTGTACTCTCAAGCAAAGGTGTTTGCTGTACTTCATGGCTTTATTTTGACAGTTGTTTAGCTGTGCGAGACACATTGTGTTTCTCACTGCCTAAAGTGTACTGCATATTGTTTTCATATGCGTGGTTTGCCCTTGGCCTCAGTCTGAAAGCAATTTGCCTCACTGGACTGTTTTGCAAACTATTTCCTAATTTCTTAGGAAATTAATTGTGGGCTGCAAATTTTAGAGAGTGCCTTGATCCCCAGATTCTCATGTGCTCTACCAATGAAGCCTATCACCTTTTAAGCAGTGTGGGCAGGGAAGATGCACCTCTGGAATTCCAAATTCCCTTTCTTAAATTATTGCCTGAAAATACCGTAATACTGATCAAATATAAATAAATTCTTGCTTTGGCCCCTGGTTTCCTAGTGTGTATAGATCTGACTTTTATTCTCTTAGGAGAAATAGAAATGGTTTATTATAACTTTTCACATTGAAGGAGTATTCCACATTGAAGGAGAGATAATGGCATTAATGTGTATCAGACTTCAGTCACAGAGCACAGAGATGCTAGATGACAAGATTCAGCCTGGTCAGGAGTAGTGCCAGAGGGATGGTCCTCGGTTGTGGGTAAAGGAGCACCTCCTAAGAATGGCAAAGGACTATTAATATTCTGAAGATGGAGCACATTGTGCTTTCAAGCACCCCATCCCCAGTGGAGAGGTTTGCATGACAAAGTGGGAGCTCCTTCACCCTTTTCCTTTCTAGTTGACAGAATTCCAGTTGATAGACTAAAACCAGTCTTGAGCCTTGACACTTTTCCTGTGCAGGAATCCATCCATCCATCCACCCTTCCCTTCCTTCCTTCCTTCCTTCCTTCCTTCCTTCCTTCCTTCCTTCCTTCCTTCCCATCCATCCATCCATCCATCCATCCATCTCTATAATATATCAAAAAGGTCTCAGGGTAGCTTAAAAGTATCATTAAAACAAATAGATTAAAACAGTTTAGAAAAAATAACAAATAAATTATTGAATGATACAGTAAACACAGTTAAAAGATTAAAATAGTTTAACGTTATGTACATTAGAAAAATCAATGAGACCCAAAGGCTTTGATGAACAACCAGATTCTTTACTTGGCACGTATTTAACCATTTCATAAACTCCAGGTTCTAGATTAATTTCGTTAACTAAGGTCCAAAACACACTGCAGAAATAATCTAGTTTGAGATCACTTTAACTGCCCAGGCACAGTTCTCAGGGATTCTGGGAACTGTAGTTTTGTGAGACATTTAGCCTTCTCTGTCAGAGAGCTCTGGTGCCACAATAAACTACAGTTCCCAGGATTCCCTAGCACTGAGCCAGGGCAGTTAAAGTGATCTCAAACTGGATTATTTCTGCAGTGTGTTTTGGACCATAATTTCCCACTTATGTCACCTTAGCATGGGCTTATTTAATAGTTGTGTGTATGTCTGACTCCCTGAAATATACAGTAGATATGTTCTAAACAGCCTCAGCATGTATCTTGAACAATATTGTGACGTTGTGGGCATTTTGACATACTCTGATTTCTACTTCCAACATCTGATACGGAATGACTTACTGTATATATTCATGTACAAGCCTAGACATTTTAGTCAAAAAATTGACCCCAAAAATCCATTGATTTGTCCACTGTACTTTACTGTGCTTTTACTTAAAAAGGAGCCATCCCATGGGGAAAGGCAAGAGTGTAAACTTAGCTGGAAACACTGACCCCCTCTCCCCAATTCTCCTATCCATCCAGCCTTTAGGGTGAGCACAGTTATGCCTGCTGGAATTTTGTAAGTTCTTTGGCATTATTTTCCTTTGCTTCATCCTTTAGATCCTTTGTTACATTCCCTAGGTTTTACCCTTGACTTATTCACGGATCATATCAAAATTTGTAATTTTGGCCCCAAACCCTGCCCTACACTTATACATGAGATCTGCCTATAGTCGAATACATACACTATTTGGGATTCAAGGTTTCTTTTTAAAACACAATGAATTGTTGATATGAGGCTGCCAGTCTTCAAAGAAATGTTTATCTCCAGCCTATTAAAGACAAACCTATGTCATTTAACTAATTTAGGAGTGAAAGTATAAAGGACCAAAGGAAACGGATAGCAGTTCCAGAACAGAGCTCCCAAAGCTCAAGTGATATTTTGCGCCAGGAAAATCTGTGTTTGGAACTTACATGGCAATGTCATTCATTCTCAGGCTTCCCAATTTTCCCCATTTTTTTTTATGCAGTCCCCACAATTCCTTGGTGGTAGCCTCTTTTCCTCCACCATGAGAGTTTCTGTGACTCTTTCTCACTACTCAAAAGAATGTAGTATATCACACAGACCAGAATGTTCTAGTTCTAGGTGACCCATGAATTTGGCTTAGTATTCTTGCCACTATCTTCTCCACCAAGATTGTTTCAGGGGGGAAAGGGTGTATAATCATTAGAATGGGAAGTACAGGATCTCTTTGTCCTTTTCGTCGACCAACGTTAATAATCTAATACGTACAGGCTGTTATTTACAAGCGAGGATTAATCTTAACTAGTGGTTATAAAAACTGGAAGAACAAGTGAACCAGTAGAGTCCTGCGTAGGATAAAGATGACAGTGTACAAGAACGAAAGGCAGTTAATTGTGGAGACTGGCCAAAAGCTTTCATGTTATTGAACTGTATAATATTCCACAGAGTGACTGTGATAACCTTGTATGTGTCTACTGACAAAGGTAAACTTATTTTGTTGAATTTCTAAACTCTAGACTTAAATGAATATAGTGCCAGCAGCATCTGAAGGGGTTCTACACCAAATTCCTGCATCCTGGCTTTTATCTTAGCTTATTTTTTTAAAAAAATTAACAAATAGGAAGCGTGAGTATTCATCTTTCCATTTAAAATCATCAGATGGAAGCTTTGTATGTTTGTACCTATAAAGGGATGCATGATCTCCCACTAATATTCTCATTTCCACCACCCTATCCCAGCATGTTTGGACACATTTATGACATCAAAAACTTCATAGTTAGAGAGAGAGAATATTTGTAAGTTCATTTTGTAAGCCCAGTTCATATGGTAAAATTGCAATAGAGGCTGCATCTGTATTGAAAAATATAACCCAGGTTGACACCACTTTAACTGCCCTGGCTCAATGCTGTGGAATTCTAGGAACTGTAGTTTGTTGTGGCACTAGAGCTCTCTGACAGAGGAGGTTAAATGCCTCACAAAACTACAATTCCCAGGATTCCATAACATTCAGCCAGGACAGTTGAAGTCGTGTCAAACTGGATTGCTCTTGCAGTGTGAATGCAGCCATAGACTAGTCTAGACTAGTAATTCAGGTGTTTTGAACATCTCAGCTAAAGAAATGCAATATGAGTTTTACTGTAGCAATTATTAAACTACTCCAACTTTTATGATCAAAACAGAAAAAAACCCTTGCTGCATTTTAAAAATCAAATTCTCACCAACAGATACAACTGTTCTGTGCAGAACACAAAAACCGACTGCTCTCTGTAAGTAATTTAAATTGACCGTGTAAAATGTTTTCTTTACAGATATTGGGAGAAATACGTGCTTTCGGTCTGCTTGCAAGAAAGTGGCATCTTGTACCTCTCTGAAGGACTGTACTTCAAAGTGGATTGTGCAAAACCTTGTAGTGCTCTTCTACCATGGGATGTATTAAATCCAAAAGCCCCTTCCCCAACACTCTTCTAGATGATGGAAGTCGGGAAATCACTGGCTACGACAGTGAAGGTAACATAGAAAAATCTTCCTTTATTCAAGCAAACACTGGGATGTCAGCTTCAGCAAATACTGTGGTGGTGGACTTCGCTCACCGACTCTCCCTAGAGATTCTGGATCAAGCTGTGAAACAGTGGGCAGTGACTGAAAGCAAATATAGTGACATCCCCTTCATAGAAAGTGACGAGCAATGAATGGCATGGTTTGGCTTCTCCCGACATGACCCTGTCAGGCATCCAATGTATTGGTGCTAGTGCAAATAAAGCAAAGTTCATGCAGCAGTTGTTGTCATTTTAAAGACACCAAGTGGTACAGAGGCAGCTAGCTTTGGCTGAGGTAATGTAATACCTTGCCTTTACTATTGAATCCTGAATGGGAACCACAGTAGCATCCAGAGTACCAGGGCTAGCGGTGAATCAGTTCACCCAGAAATCCTGTTCAGCAGCAGTAGCAGCACCAAAAAGCAGCACCAAGGACAAGGAGTAGCTTCTGTTTTGTTAAAGCCCACGGCAGAATGAGGATAATTGGAAGAAAACAAGAGAAATAAGATTATGGCTAAATTAATGGTAGTGTTAATGGCTGCTGTTGAACCATGTGAACTGTCACCCTTAAGGGGAAATGTCACATTTAAGCACAGGCTAGAATCTTGCCAAAGTTAAGCATTTCTAAGGTCTCATTTGTCTCAGCTGGAAATATTCAATAGTGCCGAACTAAATGAGATTCAAGAGCTTAATATCAAGACTGGACCATACAAATGGTTTATACCACTGCCAGAGCTTCCTTTCCTAGACATATCTAATTCTCCTGATGCCATGGGGCTAGTTGTTTGCAACTTATTCAGTTGAGCACATCAATACTAACTTTAGACCAAAGACTTAAAGAGATGAAGGAAATATAAATGAACACAGAAATAACACTGAATGCTCAATACTTAAGAAAAGGCAAATTGCAATGAAAGTATTTTACTGATATTGTGAATTTGGGGGTATTTAAAAAAAACACACACTAGTTTAGTTGTTAACATTTAGTGGTAATCAACATAAGAGCATTACAATTCATCTTTTTTTAAAAAAAGGAATATGTTTAATCCACAAAGAAAAGGTAATATAGTCCACATTTAAAAGAAAAGGATAAGAGGCCCACAGTGTAAAGAAGGGATGGGGAACATGTATCCCTCCAGATGCTGCTGGGACGTACCTCCCCCATTATTCCTTACCATTGTCTGTGCTGATGAAAGTTGGAGTTCAACAGCATGTAGGAAGGCCACACGTTCCTTACTCCTAAGTTTAAAATACTGCTTGTGAGAAGAAAATGCAGTAGACAGAACAGAAGACAAAGCTTCCAGGTAGCATTTTTCAGTAATTTATAAATACAATGAAATGACAGAGTTCCATTTGGTGTGCTTCCTCAATATTATTTTAAATGAAGAATAATTTCCAGTACAGAGGTAAAGAGATAAAAATTATGCCTGAAGCACTGCAGAGGTCATGATGTTGGCTATTCTGGCAATATGAGTAGCTGTTGAAAAGAAGATTAATTATGACTGTCATTGATCTCATGCACTATCATTTCCAACCACTGCAGTACATTTTCAGTATTGAAACAGAAAAAAATGGCAGGTAGATCCCAAGCAGGGCTGTCACTTTATTTTGTTATATTCCATTATAGCAGAAATACCAGCCACAAGTAATGGAAATTCCCTTTTCCTGGTGCTGTATAGTTGTTCTCTTGGCACAACCCCCCCCCCACCAACCTTTTCTTCAGTACTACTAACCAGGCACATAGCAAATGAGAAAGAGCAGAGGGGAAATAGCAAGAAAGCAAGTCTGATTTGCCCAAAACTGAAATATCAGATGAAACTAGGCTTTTTGAAACATATTATCATTTCTACATATGTGATTGTGATGAAAGAGGTCCTATCCTAAATGAAATGCTACACTAAATTGTATTCCCTGTTATTCAAAACTGTGATGTAACCAATGTTCTGAAAATGCATCATCACAAAATGTCCAGTGTTGATTTCTTCTGTGTATTACAGGATTTCATGGCATTCATGTTTTGTTTTGTTTTGTTTTGTTTAAAAAAAATCGGAAAAATGACATTACATAGATAAAGATTATGCCATGCTTTTAAGTACTGTCTGGAGCACAACTTTGTAAATCCGGTTTTTCAGCTGTGTAAGGAGGCTGCAGCTTAAGCAGCATATTACAATATATTTTTACAATATGTGTTATGATTTGATTTTTACCCAGATGATTAATCACTTGCAGAACTGTGTTTGAATAAAATAATATTTCATACTTTTGTGTATTTTTCTGAAAAAAAATGAATATATTTCAGCATATTAAAAGATTTGGCCCCTTTTAAAAAAATACAGTAGCTTGAAAGTCTAGTGTGTAAGAACAGGTGTAATGATATTGACATATTATATAAAAATATGCAATACATACACTGACTGGCTTTCAGTACCGCAGTTACAGATTTGTAATCTAGAATTAGGGATCCGTAACGGTTCTGTATTGAGTAAGACTCTGTAGTCTTATTGTAAAACTACGTAAATGTCATCCCATTCAAGCCTGAACTCTCAGCATGGTCCATTAAATTTTATGTCAAAAACTAAATGCTTGCAATTGTGTTACAATAGGCTTTTGCTTTCTAGTAAGGAATGGTTCCTTCACAAGCTCTTTCTATTATTGTCTAATTTATACATTAGAGGCAATCGGTTGCTATATGTATCACTGTGCCTTTTATGACATCTTAAACAAAGAGGCAAGTGGGGGATAGAGCTCCAGTTGGAATGCAGAAGACCTTAGTTAAATCTTGCCCGCACTACAGAATACATGGGTGGCCTTGGATAAAATGAGAAATCCAGCTTCACCTCCTAGAAGAGCTCAGAATTGGGATGTAAATTTGTGCCAGCCTTCAAAACGTCCAGAAGAAAAACAAGGGAAATATTGATTTTTTACTTCAAGATGGGAAATAGCTGAGAAAGCCAAAGGGCAGGTATGTAAATGAGAGCACTCTCTTCCATGTTTGATCTCTTCCCTTCTGTCACCACTGGCCAAGAAGCAGCTTCAGGTGAGAGCAAGAAGAATGGAAGCAAAGGGAATAAGCATCACTCTTGCATTCCCCAAAGTGCAGCATGCAGTGAGATGGACACAAGGTCCGAGCAATAAACTCGGAGCTCTGAGCAATAAACAAGTGTATAATAGGGTGAAGATTGTATATGTGTATCTTTTCTCCATTCACTGAAGTCAGGATTAAGAGAAATTACTTTTTGGAGAGCTACTCATGGTCAATACAGCTCTTTGATATTTCTGCTTTGTCATTAACTATTACTGAACAGACTTTTTTTCCTAGAAATGCTTTCCCGATCTTTTTTACTTACATTAATTCTTCAGAGAAATCTAAATTGTGACATTATCTATTGCCATGGTAACAAGGGGAAGACAGGTGGTTTGACCAGCCTCTCTATAAAAAGCCTAGACAGTCTCTGTGCACAACAAATAAAATAGAGCTCCACAATCACTTGTGACATGCCAGTTTTTATTGACTACCCATGGCTTTAGCTAAAATCAATAGGATCTAATTCTATGACACTGCTACATCTACACAAAAGGATCAGAAGACCACAATTAACACACTAACAAAGGATCAATCACAATGATGGAGTAAAGGGAATCTATGCATAAACCCCAACAATTTATGGCTGAAATCCTAGTGGTTACTTGAAGTATAGCAGACCTACTGAATCATTTGTTGGCGAGTCAACATATAGGTAAATCTAACTGATTCAATGAGTATGCTCTAGTTAGGACTAACAATAGGATTTAGGATTATGTCTGCTTTTTTCACAGTGCCAATTACCTTGCTCAGCCCTATCAGTCTCTGGTTGCTAGGTCAGGACTGTCCCTGGCCTTGAAATTTCAGATCAAAAACTGGAAATCTAGGGATGTCACTGGAGATGAACTCTGGTGATGTTGCAGGGACAGTCCCTGGTGATGTCCTAAAGCACGATACCATGAGCATCAACCATAAATGTAAAGAGGATGCCAAGTCAGAGAAATGAAAAAATACACACCCCTGAAAATCCTCCCCTTTGAGGGCCAGGGAAGAGAGACTAGGCTGTAAGACCTGAGAACCCTATACCAAGGTGAGAAATAAGTTGTCTCACTTTGGATCTCAGTGATTTTGCATTTACTTATGTAACTGTGTTCTTAATATCTCTGCTTTGCTATACAGTAGAAGTTACTGAGAATTGAGCCAGTTCCCAGCTGTCAGGAGCCCTGGTGGCACAGTGGTTAAATGCCTGTCCTGCAGCCAGTCACGCATAAACCACAAGGTTGCGAGTTCAATACTAGCCAGGGCTCAGGCTAGACTCAGGCCAGAATCCTTCCAAGGCCGCTAAAATGAGTACCCAGCTGTTGGGGGGGCAGTGTCTAAAGCGCTTAGACACTGCATAGCACGGTATGAAGCAGTGTATAAATGAAGCTGCTTTTGCTTGCATCTTGCAAGAGGACTCAGAAAGTAGAGGTTTCATTGGCTTTCAGTGCAATCAACCATATTGTATTCCTTGATTACCTAACTGGAAACTGTTTTCAATAGTTCTGGTGCTTGCCAGAGAGTAGTCTCAGAAGGTGGTGCTAGAGAGATTATTATTCAGCTATAGAGGTATGGGTCCCACAGGGTTCCATCACCATGTTATTTCACTTAAATGTTTTTGGTGTGTTTTTAGATCTAACTCTTACCTTTTTCATCTGATTCCAGAGAAATTATGCAAGTCCTCAGTCAGTTTCACTTGAACAAATGAAAACTTAATCTAGATCAGGGGTAGGCAACCTAAGGCCCGGGGGGCGGATGCACTAAGGGGCCGGTCCTGCCGCTGCCACCGCTCCCCCCCCCATGATATTGATTATTGTTATTACTTGTTCTTGGGGTTTTCTTGGCAAAATCTCCACAGGGGGTTTGCCATGGTTTTTCTGGGGCTGAGAGAGTGTGCATGCATTTTTATTATTTTTTTTATTTATTTTTATTTATTTATATTTGGTGCTTTGGCCCCCCAATTGTCTGAGGGACAGCAACCTGGCCCCCGGCTCAAAAAGGTTGCCTACCCCTGATCTAGATGGAGAAGTGCTGTTGATAGGAGAGGTGAGTTAGAGAAGATGCATCCAACTTATTTGAGATGTGGCTTGATTATACTTTTCTGCAAAAGGAGTGAGTGCATATTTTTGGATTGCTTCTATGGCAAGTCAGAATACTTTTGTTCATCTGTGGCCGAGGTGCCAACATTTATTTTTTCTGGAGAAGGCTTATATCTTCACCTATGAATCTATTGTTAGCAGGAAAGTTCTTTGTGTTTTCTACTGTCTGATAATATTCATAGACCTTCTCCTGGGCAGCATTCAGACTCAGGTCCAGCTATCTACCTTTTTGAACTAATTCAGACAGAAAGTAAGAATGAACTCTGAACATGCTTCTTTTGGTTCTCTTCATTTATTGCTGCTGTTATTAATATTTACTATAAATTGTTCTAATATCTCCATTTGAGCCAAAAATAGGGGAAAGAATAGCTATAAGGCCATACTGAAAATGGATGACTGGCAATTTTCTAGTCCATAGACCACTGCTTTCATTAACACTGTATAGATCTTTTACATTAATCAGTTAAGAATCTTCTGATAATCTTGAAAGATTCTCTAGATTAATTAAAACAATTTTTTTTAATACAGAAGAAATGCCTCTTCCATTCTGGAAGGCATGAAGATATTGTTCTTTTTCCAGATCTTGTTTGTCATGTGCATATTTAGTTAGTTTTAATCAATTAAGTTCAATAACTAGTCAAACTTAGCAACATTCAAAATAGAACCACACGTTTCATGGATAGAATTCACTTCACTACAAATCCAATTCTGATTTATCAGGTCAAAGCAGTCTTAGGTAGACAGTTCATTAGCCACACCACTTTTAGACCACTGCTCAGTTTCCCTTTGAGCCCCATCCCAATGGATCACTTCCCCAAATCTAGTTTGGGCCACTGCTCAACTATGCCCCCTCTCTGGCATAATTACATTTCTATGATTTTAGATGATCCAAGAATATCTGAGCCTCTATATTAATATGTTTTATTTTACACAGAGAAGTAAAAATGTGCAAACACAGATTATAATCCAACTCTCATCCTAGAATTTTAATGCCACTATGGCACTACCCCAATTACTCCTGCTAGTCCTGTACTTGTCTCTAAAAAACGTAGGCCTTCTTCATTATATAATATGCCATAAGTATTTCATTCAGTGCTATCCATTTGCAGGATACATTCATAATCATTCATTCACTGTTAAAGACAGTTAGAAAAAATAAAATGCTTAGGCTGACATTAGTCCAAATCTATTGTAACTTGAGGTCACTGGTTCCAAGAGACTTAAAGCATGAGTCCAAAAATTCATCTGTTACTTCTTCTAAGGCAGCTGGCTTCCACTTTGGTGACTGGTCTTTGTCGATAATAACTACCAAAGGAAAAAAAAAGAAAAAAGAAGAATAATGTTCTCAGTTCGTAATGTCTGTATTAGAAGAATAAAAACCTCAAGGGTAAACTACTGTAGTACATCATGGTAATGAGATTTGTGTATTTTCTACAGAAGAAGCACTAAGAACCTTTTTTTAAAAAAAGAGCTGTTTGACAGTGGAAAACACTGCCTCAGAGGGTGATGGACTCTCCATCTTCGAGGTCTTTTAACAAAGATGGGATGGACACTTTTCAAGAGTGCTGTGATTATGTATTCCTGCAGGGCTGGGAGTTATACTATGTGGCCCTTGCAGCCCCTTCCAATGGTTTTCTGATTCGATGATAAGCAATTCACGAGATTTCTTGAACAGACAAGTACATTTTCAATTCCCAGTTCCTTGAACAAATAAGGAAGACCACACTATGGCTGTGCTCTAGCCCAGGGGTAGGCAACCTTTCCCCTTTAAGGGCCGAGGGACTTCAGCTCCCAGAATCCCAGGAGCTATTGGCCAACATGGGACTATTGGCCAACATGGCTGAGGCTTCTGGGAGCTGAAGTCCCTCAGCCCTTAAAGGGGAAAGGTTGCCTACCCCTGATCTAGCCAGTGCTACATGTAGTGTGAGAGACATAGATGTGGTTGTAGTCTAAATGGTTAACCTCCATCACAGAAAGTGTCAGGGGATGATAACTCATTCATTAGATTTTTTTAAAAAATTGAAGCTATTACTGTAAAAATGGGAAATGGATTACCTACAGCTGCCCTGGATATTTACTTCTCAGTCAGCGCTTCACATGGCTATGTAGCTTAGCATGCTGAGTAATCTGGTTATGCCCTCTGCCTGACTCTGTCTGGATGGTCTTCATAACCTGGCATATTCTATTTATTTATTTGTGTATTTGTTAATTTTTTATATTCTTCACTATATCAGGGCAACATATATTATCAACAAAAATGTTGTGGGTATTACTCTCTGCTATGAATTGTGAGCTCAAGAATTCTCAACAGTTTTTGCCATTTTTTCATAGCAGGTAACTTAAGAACACACACATCTCTTGTTACAAAGTGTAATGCAAAAACTAATGGTATCAGTTTAAAATTTGAGTATGTCCAGTAGACCCACTGTATCCATGGATTCTTCATGCATGGAATCAATCATCCACAGCTTGAAAATGTTTTTTAAAAATCCAAAAAGCAAGCCTTGTTTTTGCCATTTTATATAAAGGACATCATTTTACTATGCCATTGTGTATCATGGGATTTGAGCATCTATGGATTTTCGTATCCACAGGGAGTTCTGGAATCATACACCAGTGGATAACAAAGGGCCACTGTACTAGAAAAAAATTAATTAAGCACCCTTTACTACCTAGACATGTGATAAATTTTGAAATGCAGATGTTCATCATGATAACCCCCCCTTCGGACCCACAGGGAAAGTCCAGATACTCAGGAAGCTATGTTGAACTAGTTCTAGCAGACTGACAACAGCAACCCAGTTTTAAAAAGTTTCTTTGGCTTCAACCTTACCTGCACGGACACCTTCATAGAAGTCATGGCCTCGCTGAAAAATAAAAAGAAACTCATGGTAACATCACAATTTGCTGGCACACTTTTCTTTTTCCTCCTGTTGTACTTCCAAGGCCAACTTTTACTAACAAGATCTAGTCTAGATTGTTAGATTTTGCCACAAGGGTAAGTTAGTTTTCAGCTTGGTGTGTACATTTGTCTCCCTTGCAGCTGCATCTTCTGCTATCTACCTCAGGGATCCCTCTGTAATTCTGTGAGAAAACTTCTGCCCTAATGCTTGGTAGGTTTGTGCTGTCTTTGTGTGACATGCACTGCTTCCAATGAAATCATACGTCTGCACAATCGACTGGTGTGGGTGTGGATAACTGTAGACTATCTAGCACTTGACAGTACTGGCATGAAGAAAAATGTTTCACTCTCTTCAGAGTGGGCTGGGGCTTCATAAATATTATAAGTGTCTCATCTGCTAGATGTTGCATTTATATTTCTCTGACTCTTTTTTAAAGGGATAGTTATGCAAAGAATATATTTTTTAAAACTGCTGCCATTTACAGCCTGATCTATCTCCAGTATGAAAAGGACAGAAGAGGTGAGAAAAATGAGCCAAATGCCTCCCAAGACTATTTTTGCCCTTTACAGCTTCCACCTCCCCCCCCCCCAAAAAAAAGATTTAGGGAGAACTAGAGAGTTTTTATTACATTAAAAAAAAAAGGGTGGATTTTGTGAAGCTTTTGTTCCCCACTAGTTTTCAGTACACTGATGTGGAATACCTCTGCATGGAGTGGATTAGTGTGGAAAGAAAGAGGAGTGTGGAGGAGATATGGTTTTATTCTCAGCCTTTTAACTTTAGGTGTCCTGCTAACATCCTCCAGGTCTGTGTTCCTCCTGTCCTCTCCAAGCGTACAGATGTTTTCCCAGAACAAGTACAAGGAGGAGAATTGGGGAAGAGGATAGAAGAACTGGAGTGATCTAGGTCTACAGGATTTGTTGAGGTCAATGGGACTCACAAAAGTTAAAAGGCTGAAAATAAAGCTAACATTCATCCCCTCCCACCGTACACTGGTCCATCTATGCCAGGGGTAGGCAACCTTTCCCCTTTAAGGGCCCAGGGACTTCATCTCCCAGAATCCCAGGAGCTATTGGCCAACATGGGACTATTGACCAACATGGCTGAGGCTTCTGGGAGCTGAAGTCCCTCGGCCCTTAAAGGGGAAAGGTTGCCTACCCCTGATCTATGCAGAAGTATCCCAAATTCAGTGCACTGAAAAACACTTTTATTAACCCCAAACTATGTTTAGCCCCTCCCTCGCCATACAGAAGACTCCCAAATCAGTGTACTGAAGGCCATAACATTAGATGTTATTGTTAACCCTAATTCAAGTTAAACCTAAAACATTAGGAATAGAAAGCCCTCCTCTCTTTTCTGCTATTCTCTCCTCTTCCTCCTCCTCCAATCTAGTCCATGTATGCAGAAGTATAGAATGGACTTCAAACACCTCACCACCACTTCTACATAGATGGTGACCCTCTCAGCCTAAGAGGAAGGAGGAAAAAGAAGAAGAGGATGGTGACTAGAAAATCAAGCTTTATCATCCTTACTTCGAAGCCTCCTTTGCTGAAGGTGGGGTTTCCCTCTTCCCAGTCCTTTGAAACAAACAAGCGGCTGTAGTTTAACTGCTGCTCCTTTTCACAAACACTGCTCCCACTCCAACAAGTGCATGACCTGGGAGCACCTCTCTCCAGCTGAAATGCAGATGTTTTAATGTCGCCTCTGCTACCCCATAAGGTTTGGGAGCAGGAGCTGCAGCAGGCCATCATCATGAAGCCTGTTTTCTAGTCTGGCCACTTCCTGGAAGTGAAAATTTCAAGTATCTTGTGTGTGTTAAGTGCCCTCAAGTTGATCTTGACCCATGGTGACCAAGGCATCTCCAAAACAATCCATCCTCAACAGCTCTGCTCAGTTCCAGCAGACTTAAATATCTTGACATTATCCCCTTTGAGCTTCTTGGCGATGCCGAACTTAGTGTGCAAGCCCAGAATGCCTCAGCGCAAGCAATCCACCCACTTCAACCTCCCAGTCACTGGATTGCAATATTGCAATTTTCTCCAATTTTTTCCATTTTTTTTTCATGTGGGAAACCTCTCCCCCCCGCCCCACAGTTTTTAAATTTTCAGAATTTTTATCTTCTTAGCTCAGACAACACTAAATATCACAAACTGAAGGTGTCCCAAACATCTTTCTAAACCAGGGAATCTAATGTTTGATGCTCTGTTGGGCTCAGATAACCTTTTATCTTTTAAATTATGTATGAAATGTCATTTAAATTGTTTTACCTTTGTGCTTTTTAATGTAAAGTCAACTCTCTATATCCACAGATTCTGAATCGATGGATTCAACCATTCTCAGCTTGAAATTTTTTTAAAAGACATTTCAAAAAGCAAATCTTGATTCTGCCATTTCATATAACTACTCCAATGTATGTAATGGGACATGAACATCCACAGATTTTGCTATCCAAAGGGGAGGTCCTGAAATATCCAGCATATACCAAGGGCCTATTTTAATTAATTTTTATAATGTTTGTAAAATAAGATTTTGAGAGTCAGCATGGCATAATGGTTTGGGTGTTTGACTATGACTCTGGAGACCCCCACTCGGCCATGAAACCCAGTGGGTGACCTTTGGCAAGTCATACATGGTCAGCTTCAGGGAAAGGCAATGGCAAATCTCCTCTGAACAAGTCTTGCCAAGAAAACCCCATGACAGGTTTGCCTTAAGTCAGAATTGCCCTAAGTCAGAAATGACTTGAAGGCACACAACAACAAACAACGATAAAATAGGATTTTAGCTGAACTCTATTTAAAATTGTTGTAAACTGCTTTGGATGCTGGAAAAAGGAAGGGAAGAAAGAAAGAAGCAATGTTGTAGTGTTGGAGTTTTGGACAGCGACTTATGGCCTTTGCAGACTGCCAGAAATAATGCAGCTTGAGGCCACTTTAACTGCCCTGACTCAGTGCTAGGGAATGATGGGAACTGTAGTTTATTATGGCACCAGAGCTTTCTGACAGAGAAGGCTCAATGTCTCAGAAAAAAATACAATTCCCATGATTCCCTAGCACTGAGGGAGGACAGTTAAAATGGACTCAAGCTGCATTGTTTCTGGCAGTCTGTAAAGGCCCTTAGAGAGCCATGTTCCAGTGCCTGCAGAGCCATGAAACTCCTTGGTTGACACTGAACCAGTCACTCACTCAGCCCAACCTTCCTGACAAGGTCATTATAAGGATAAAATGGGGAGGAGGAAGGCTAGACATGAGTCACCTTGAGCCCACTGGAAAAAAAGGCAGAATAAGAACAGAACAAGCAATAAGCATTACTACTAATTTGAGAGGAAAAGAGGGGAGAGAGTTCATTCTGGACTCCAAAATTATCATCCAAATGCAGAATTTCTTACCATGCATGCTTGGCTCAGTCTATACTCCATAACAAGTACCTCCTGCAGGCTCAAGGAAGCTCCTTCTTTAAGCTGCCTGAAGGTCATCTTTAAAGATGTTGGCGACATTTTAGAAATTGTCTGTGGACAAAACAAAAACATTTTCTAAGTAAATTTTCTGTTTCCAAAGATGAAAAATGTTGTGGTACAAGTTGGAAAAACAAGGCTACCTTTCTATATTCATTCTATTCAAGTGGCAGTAAAAGTATAAATCCTGATAAGAGTGAAGCGAGTGGTCTGAGTGCTAGACTAGGACTCTGGGAGACCTGGATTCAAATCCCTGCTTGGCCACAGAAACCCACTGGGTAACCCTCTCAACTTAAGAGGAAGGCAATGGCAAATCTCCTGTGAACAAATCTTGCCAAGAAAAGGCTGCTATTGGTTTGCCTTAGGGTTCCCATAACCTGGAAATGACTTGAAGGCATGCAACAAGAGTCAACATCTTCTGATTAGAATAAATCCAAACAAATGCTTATGTTCATGCAAAGCAATGGTGGGCAACTGTGGGAGATAAGGGGACCACATTAGCCCCCTAGGAACTTTGGTGAGCCATACTGCTCCATAGCATCACTCCCACACATTTAAAAAATACCCCCAAATGCCCTCTGGGGATGTGCAGAGCATTTTCATCATGTTCTCAGCCTCCTTCCAAACTATTTTAGGCCCAGGAGAGGCCTCATTTTAACAAGGACTCTCCTGGGCCTAAAATGGCTTAGGGGCAGAAACATCGAGAACATGCATGTAACCCATGGGTTGCAGTTCGAAGTAGATTTTGTAACTACTTCTATGGCCTTAGCATCAGGACATGGCTCAGTCCAAAAAACTGCACAGGAATCCTGAGGAGAAGAACTCTGGGAGACCAGAGTCTCAATTACACATACACAGGGATGACACTGGGCATTTTCGATTAAATTAAACTTCCACTGTGTCCATAATACGGTCCTGCAGGGAACCCGTGACCTCCAGATGTTTTGTTTGACATCACACTTACACAGCATGGCTAATGGTAAGGGATTATGGGAGTTGCAAGCCAAAACATCTGGAGGTCAATAATGTCCCCAATCCTGTTGGACAGTCACTCTCTGCCTGCCACGTGAAACAGTTACCATTCATCTTGAAATCAAAATGCAGACAAAAACCTTGAGAATGCTTTGTGTCTTGTTCTACTGGGCTGACTACATGTTTGTTATCAGAAGTTTCAAAGATTCTTGAAGTACTGAGTTAGGAGCACCTAGGAAAAAAGTTTTCCAGAAATATTAAGGCCTGGATACAAAAAGCAATCAAACCAGTTCTGCCATTCAAAACAGAAAAAGTCCAAAGTCTCGCTGCGCACACCCAGAGTAGCTCTTTGGATTTTAGCCAACATCTTCTTATCTACTTGCTACATTCCAATGGCCCTGCCAGCAAGCCCAACCGCTCTGAATTGGGAAAAGTCAAATAAACCAAGTTATCGCCATATCCTGGCACATAGTTCAGAGATACAGATAAAGGAAAGTGACACCTCTTAGCTGTGCAGTAAGAAAAACAACAGCAAAAACTTTGCAGAAAGTGAGTGAGTGCCTTTCCACGGGGAACCTCCTTTTACAATATAGAGAAGAGAAACCCTCCAGAGATAGGAATCTCCTTTCCTGAGAATGAGGAAGCTTGGACCTCCTGGATGGGGACTGCCTACCTCAGGCTAGTACAGTAAATGTTTAGAAAACAGAATCTGAACAGGAAGAAATATTGGCTGGAATTCATAATCACAATGATGATGTGCAAACCGATTGTTACATATTCATAACTGATTCATATTCACCATCCGTATGTATTCATGATCATGGCAATAGTATAGGGAATAGCTTAAATACCACCCATGGACACTCCAGGTTGAGAATTCCTGATTTAACCCAATAAATATTTTCTATAGAATGAGCACACACTGACTACTGGAGCACTATTACTATAACCACCTCTACTACTTTATTGGGAGTTCACTTCTTCAGGAACTCATTTGCTTAACATTTGTATAACTGCCTGAAGCAAGGTAAACAACCTGCTGCCCTCCAGATGTTCTGGATAACTACTCCCATAATTCCTGAGCAATGGCTATACTAGCTGGTGCTTATAAGGGTTGTTATGGGAGGGCAACAGGCTCTCTGTCCTTGATGCTGAGGCAGGCATAAGAAAGAGAGCAACAAAGCATAGGTTTTAATGTTTCCCACCCACTCTTCAATGCTCCCCAACCAAAAGAAAGGAGTCTGAATTGGGTTTCATAGCTAAAACAAGGCTCCATCCTCTCAGTCTCTGCCTCAACTAAACAGAGCAACTTTGAGGCATCTTGTCCGTAACCCCCACGACTACCGTAAGGATGGATGTGAAAAAGGAAGCAAGTGAAAGATAAAGAAAGACAGATTAAACAAACTAAGGGGGGTTGCAGACTGCAAGAAATAGTGCAAATTGAGTCCACTTTTAGGGTTAGGGTTAGTGCTAGGGAATCATGGGAACTGTATTTTATTGTGGCACCAGAGCTTTCTGACAGAGAAGGCTCAATGTCTCAGAAAAAAAAACAGTTCCCATGATTCCCTAGCACTAACCCTAACCCTAAAAGTGGACTCAATTTGCACTATTTCTGGCAGTCTGCAACCCCCCTAAGAGAAGATAATTTGAGCTCAGTCAAAGGAATGAAGTGCTTCCTATACCATTTCCTAATCAGGTGGGAGTAGGAAGTCTCCTCTCTCAGGTTAAGGAACTTTTAGCTTCCTGCCTCCTGTGCAAAGGAAAGGAACTCCTTGCTCCTGGGATATTCCTCTGCCTATCTCCACAGAATAAAGAAGCTTCTTTTCCCCCACTAGGATGTAAATTAATAAATAAATAAAAATAAACAGAAGCTTCAAAGATGTGCCTTGATGAAAAGATTCAACGTTTGCAAGAGGTATTTTGTTGACACAAGAGAAATAGAGTCCTAAAATTTACCTACTGCTGTTGTTTTCAAAAGGGACATTAAAGTCCAACCCACGGGGACAAATGGCAGATTTCCAACCGATAGCATCAGCCATTTTCCCCGGCTCCTGATCACTCAGTTCTCTTGCTCTGCTTCTCTTTCCAGACGCCAGCTGATAAAAGCAGTGACCCATTTTGCCTGGGACTTTACATCTGCTAACTCCCAGCTGCTGGGCAGATCCTGTGAGCACAAGCAGCAGATAGCTTTATGCCTCTGGTTTTGTATACATGAATCACTCACTACCAGCTGGCTTAATAGCAGAAGCAAGGAAAAACAAATGATGCTCTGCAAAAGAAATCCCCACTAAAAACCCCAAATCACCAATCTCTCACACACACACACACACTCATTAATAGCATCTACCTTAGACCTCCCTTTGCTGTTCCAGTTCCTTGAGCTTTCTCTATAACCAGAGGCAACTGGCAACCAGGCATTTCCAGAATTCATACAGATTCCTCATGCGTTTCAATTTTAATGACAAGTACAAAGCATTTCAGCTCTTGTATGCAATACCAAGAGGTAACTTGAGGTAGCTACTACCTATCTTGTGCACTGACCAGAGGATTTTACTAGTTTAGCAGAAAACAAAAGCCCATGCATAGCATGGGATGGAAGAAACTAACTGCTGATGCCCATAAAATGCTGTTAAGAAAAGAAAAAGAAAAAGTAATGCATGCTTAAATCCTAATGCTAAGATCCAATAGTAGCAGTTCATTTGGGCATCCCTGGATTGCATGAGCAGCTGTACTCTTTCAAAGTTCACACAGGGAGGTATATCTTGTACCTCTTTGCATAAGTGATTCCCTGTTCTTACTAGGAATTTAGCCACTGCTGAGCCCAGCTTGCCAACACACAAGCAAAGAGGGGAAACAAAACCCTTTGCCCAAAGTGCTGCTGCTCCATCCCCTGCCTTGTAGCCCTACAATTTCTGGGGTGCACCTCAGGTGCACCTGGTACCAAGAGATTATCCTACAACTAGAGACCAGGTGGGCACAGTCCCTACCCACAGAGGTTGCCCACCTGGGGGACAGAGAAGTGAATTCCAGTGGCTTCTGAACACTTCCATCCTCCTGCTCGAACTCAGATCCAGGGAAGGTACACCAGGGAGGCTTTTTGCTCTACCAGCATTATGTTGGATCTTGGCCCCTGACTCTAAAAGATGCTGGTAAAGCTTGCCAAAGAAACAAGCACCAGAGACTCCATAATGTTTGCTCAGGGGGTGGGAGAAGCTGGAACATAAGAAGTAGCCAAATTTGCCAAGCTGGGGAAGAATCCTGTTAGTCTCCCCCTTAATTTCCATAATAGGAAGAAGAAAGCAAACAGTAATCCACCAATAAAGATCTCAAGAACAGACAGTATCTCAGCAGTGGGTGCCATTTTCCTACCCACCTTCCAGTTGGACGGTAATCCTTTTAGTTCTCCCTACTGAAACCTAAGTGATGTGAATCCACTGATTGGACAAGGGGGCTCCCCTTAAGGAGCTAGGTTTTTATTCTACACAGCAACCTTAGTGAAGTCCTTCAAAGTGGTCCCTATGCAAACTAATAGAGACTACAGTTACTCACTAGTGGTTTGCACAGGGGATCTTCTGGAATGCTGCAAGTCTGGATAGCTTCCAAAATTAGCTGAGGCACTTCTCACTTTTGCAGGAGGAAAAGTGGCCTTACTTCTGAGACAATCCATTGTGAGCCGTGTGTGTGTGAGAGAGAAAGAGAGAGAGAGACTTACAACACTGCATTATTATAGTGAATTCTGTGCAATTCGGGGGTTTGTAGTTTAGTGAAGTCTAAGAGCTCTCTGGCTCAGAATTCTAAGGACTTCTCCCTAAACTGCAAACCCTGGATTCCATGTTGTCATGGCGGTTATAGGGGAATATAGTGCAATAACACTATAGTGTGATAGGGCCCAGAGAGAGAGAGAAGCCCATCCATCTCTATCCTTTACAACTAAAGACTAAACTAGAAAGTCCTGCTCCTGTCTCACACATACTGGGATGTTAACATCCATAACATTTTCCAGGGTGAAATACCAGGGGGTACGTTAAAAGTTTTCCAAATGTCCCACAGTGGAGGCCAGTACAAGGGATCCCCAAAAGGCTGAATGGGGAGGTATTTTTAATGGCAGCCAAGCAAAAGAAAAGGGAGCAACAGAAAGGTACAAAGGGTGGGTGTAAGCTTGAGGAGTGAGTCACTGAGCCTTTCTATTAATAAATACAATGTGCTAAGAGAAGGTGGGAAACAGGATGAGGAACCTGAAGGGAGAATAGAGGAGGAATTGGTCCATTAGCAGAGTGAAATAAATGCAGGATTCTCACAGGAGAGAAGGTAGCTCTCTCCAACATCAGCTTGTCCTCCACACCACTACTGGTATAGGCACAGGGCAGGATGGGCTCCAATTCTGACAGCATGAAGCAACTGGTCTTCCAAAGCTCAATGCCTTCTAGGCCTATCCTCCCCAGAAAATTCTGCATGGTAATGGCTCTCCAGAGAGACAAAAGCATTCAAGCACAACATACAGTGCTTAGCCCTCCTCCCTTCTTATCTGGGAAAGAAGCACCAGGATTAAATGAGAGATGAACAGCTGTTCTTCCAAGGGAGGGCTGGAACTCAAGCTCCCCCAGATTAAGGGATCCTCTTGGAAACAGCAGCATTACCAATCAAGCAGTTCCTCTGTTTTCAGTCTTTAGTAACCGAAAGACAAAAAGCAAGGAAACTCCTCGTACAAAGCTAAGATAAAAAGTAGAGGGCTCTCGGCTGAAGCAGCCATTAGCTGCCACCTAGGAGCAAGTAAATGCCTCAGTGAGAAAATAAGACTATAGAAAGCAGGAAAGCCTCTGAACCGACAAATCCCCACAAACCTGCTCAGTAATGACATGTTGCTGATCTCGATCCACAATTGTCTACATTGCAGGTCAAAAATGCAACTCTGCATTTTCCACTCACAAATATTTACAGAGACATTTTCCCCCTTTCTAGCAGACACCTGGATTCAAGTGAGAACTGCAAACAGAATGTATTATGTGCTGTCACTGAACCTTAATTGAGGAGTCCAGGTATGGAAATCTGTCTTCTGTTTTATCCATTTGCTTTGTGGATAAACTCACAGCAGAACAACTGAAAATTACATGGCAGGGGATAAGCATCTGCAGCATCACAATGGGGTGAGACAAATTTTATCAAATCACTTGTGGAATGTGTGGTAAAAGTCAATTCTCCATGTGTCTGGATCCTGGGGATTATCACATGGTTGCATTTGTTCTGCAGTAGGTTTAAAAACAGCCACTACAGAACAAACTGTAGTCTGTCCTCAATCTAAGGTGACATTTTATGGGAACTGGAACTGGAATACTACAACTGCCTACTCAAAAATAGGTTCCACTGAGTTAGGTGGAGCTTATTCCCAGGTTATGGGAATGCAGCCCAAATCAGGGGATGTGAAAAAGCTCCCATATCTGCTTGTGATGAGAGATGGAGGGCTAACACCTTTTCCCTAACCATTAAATATGTTAGAGACTTGACCCAATACATTAAGGGGTTAACATCACAGCAATGAGCCAGACCAAGAAAGGACTGTGAGTGATCAATCAGAGGCCAAGATTGATTGGCCAAGGTTTATTACATCCTAAATGTTTTCTCTAGAGGAGAAGGAATGGGGCAGGTGGGCAACTTTGAGTGATATGCATTGGGGCCAGACTCCATTCGAGGAAACCCACTGAAATCAATGGGACAAATCTGTTGTAATAGGCTTGGAGGAGACCCACTGAAATTAATGGGGCAAGTCAATCATAACTGCATCAAGTCCTGCTGGTTTAATGAGTCTAAACATGAGTAAGCCCATTTCAAGTGTGATGCAAGTAAAACGTAGAGTCAACCATTTTATCTCAATTCAACTGCATGTTTCAAATTACCCCAGATTGAAAGCAACATGCATTTTTGACAATGTAAGCCAGCGATTCCCAATCTTTAGGCTTCCAGGTGTTTTGGACTTCAACTCCCAGAATCCCCAGCCAGGTTGGCCAGCATTCAAAAATTCTGGGAGTTAGTTCAAAACACCTGGAGGACTAAAGATTGGGAATCACTGATACAAGACTTTTCATTCCAGATATCTAGAGTTTTACACATATCCATGCCTAGGATCTCAGTCCCAATTTTGGGAGAAAGGTGGGATGATGATGATGATGATGATGATGATGATAAACTAGTCACTGCATCTCCTTCTAGTCACTGTTTTTAAAATATGGGTATGCATGGCTTATTGAAAAATGAAGATGCATGTAAATACAGATGGTAACCACACTTCTACACACATCACACTGACTTGCATAGCTTCTCATCCAGTTAGTGATGCCTATGTAAATGATCTAAACTGAATCAGATCAAGCACCTAAAATTTGGCATAATACTGTAACTTGCTTCTAAAATAACCAAGCCCACCCATCCAGTCCAGTCCATACACAATTGGTTCTTATTACAGAGACACAAAGAAATATGTACATGCTGTTATCTATTGTAGTTACTAGTGATAAAGGACAAGGGAGGAATTGTGTTCTTTTGGCAAGCCCCAATTATTTACTTCCTCTTAATTATTTCTGTAAAACTGTAACTGCGTTCATCCACAAAAATGTGTCCACATGCCTGTGTCCAACATGCTTATGAATCTGTGAGTGAGAGAGAATAAACAAGTTTGCATTGGATCATCTGTTTTTCATTGAAAGGTAATGAGCTGAAGACAATAATTTAGGATTTCTGATTCCAGGACTGATGTTTTGATAAAACCAAAAGTGTGTAACTCACACCACTTTCTTTTTTTAAAAACAGAGGGCACAAACAGTCAAGTACTGAATCAATTAAATGAACAGAAAATAGGATTTAGGTTTACAAAATTATATGGCTTGTCTAGGCAAGATCTAAAATACAGTAGCCTCAACTAATTAGCCTCTGCTTAAAACAACTCAAAATACATTACAAATTACAATGCCCATGTAGGTCAAAGGAAGCAGTCTTGCCTTAACTAGCCAGAAACTAAGCTTGGAAAAGTTACCTTTTGAACTCAAACTCCTAGGATCACCCACCCAGCACGGCCAGGATTCAGATTGAAGCAAATATTTTAAGTACATCTTTTGATCAATAAACATGAATTATTTTCTTAAAATAGCACATTTTAAATTCACTGTCTCCTTCCTCTGTTCGTTCTGGGTACAGTGTAAAACAGGGGTAGGCAACCTTTCCCCTTTAAGGGCCGAGGGACTTCAGCTCCCAGAAGTCTCAGCCATGTTGGCCAATAGCTCCTGGGATTCTGGGAGCTGAAGTCCCTCGGCCCTTAAAGGGGAAAGGTTGCCTACCCCTGGCGTAAAACAATTTAAGCTGATACAATACAAAACATATGGAACAAGTACAATGGTAGAAACAGTAAGCATCAGACTAGATCTTTTTAAATTACATTCAAAACTGAACCTTTAAAAAGGAGATATCTTGGATTAATTTATTCATTTATTTCCAGGATTTATATCCTGCCTTTCTCCCACAGTGGGATTGGATGCTGCCCTTCCATGCACAGAAAACTGTTTAATCCAGCAGAAGCTTCCAAAAACAGAAGGTGGAGGGAAGAAATTCTCAATCCCCCTTTCTCTCTCCAGCTCTGAGCTTTCTCTCTCCCCAAAACTGCTCCAGAGGGTTGGGAGACCCTCCAGAACAGCTAGAGAGATGGTACAGAGAGCTGCAAGAGAAAAAAGGAAATTAGGAAAAATCACCTCTTTCTTCTTCTGTTCATGGAACTATGGGTCAGATTGAATCAGTCTTCTGCAATGCATTGGCTTCAATGCATTATGAACAGTTAAAGAAAAGTAAACTTAGGTATGTGCATCCATCCCTGTATTTTTTTTTAATAAAATGGTATGCAAGAATCAGCCTAAGTTGAAATAAAAATCCTACTATTCACTAGTCAACATTGTTCCCTTCTGAAAGAAGCAGCACAGTTCCTTTGGATCTCAGCCAATGGTTCTGGAATAAACCAAGGTGCCCTTCAGAGAAGAATAAATTGTGGTTCTGGGTTTGACAGAAGGAGAATTTCCCTAAAATTTTATCTATTGGGGGTGTGGCCTCTTCCCCATAACTGAGTGGACACCAGTCATGTAGGTTACTACTATTTTCTATTGCGTGAAATAGCCTGAGACATTGTGATTTACCTAATGCCACAGTTAGCTGCCTTGTAAGTAGTGTGCCTTGGCTAAAAAGTAGCACATCATGTGGATTAAACATGCATGGCAAGCTACGTAAGTGATTTAAAATGCATATTTAAAAAGGAAATACCACATCACCTCTAGTTGTTTTAGTGCAAAAGGAGAGCCATCTTTATTTAGTTTTTGAATGATCTCTTCCATGCTGTTTGCTGAAAACAATCTGAAACAGAAAACAGACACATCAGTCACAGAATCATAGAATCACAGAACTCTAAGAGCTGGAAAGAACCTTTATGCCAATGCAAGAGTCTACAGGATTCCTGATGAATGGCCATCTGACTCTTGTTTAAAAATCTCCAAAGAAGGACAGTCCATCACATTCTGAGATAATCTGTTCCACTGCTGAACAGCTTACAGTTAGAACAGCTCTTTCTCAAGCTTAGTAAGACCCTCCTTTCATGTAACTTCCATCAATCTGCATCCTACTCTCTGGAGCAACCAGAAAGAAGTCTGTTCCATCTTCAAAGTGACAGCCTTTCAGATACTTTGAAAATGGATATTAAAATGCCTCTCAGTCTTCTCTTCTCCAGGCAAAACATGCCCAATTTCCTCACCATTTTTATAGGGCTTGGTTTCTAGGCATTTATCATCATCTTGGTTGTCCTACTATGGAAATGTTCCAGCTTGCTGATATCCTACTTACACTGTGGTGCCTAAAATAAGATTTAGTATTCAGGCAAGGCCTGCAGAAGATTGGTACTATTATTTCCCTTGATCTGGATACTAATCCTTCTGTTATTGCAGCCTAGAATTGCATTAGCTTTTTTTGCTACTTTATCGCAGTGCTGACGCATGTTTACCTTGTGGTCTACTAAAACACTTGGATCACTTTTCAAACATATGAATGTACTGTGTATACTCCAAGGACATTGCACATATGTGTTTCCATTACCCTTAAAGGAGCAAGATCAGGCAAACAGGAAGCTTTAGACCAGGGGTAGGCAACCTTTCCCCTTTAAGGGCCGAGGGACTTCAGCTCCCAGAAGCCTCAGCCATGTTGGCCAATAGTCCCATGTTGGCCAATAGCTCCTGGGATTCTGGGAGCTGAAGTCCCTCAGCCCTTAAAGGGGAAAGGTTGCCTACCCCTGCTTTAGACCCTATCAAAAAAGTCTTAAATAAGATCATCAAATCTGACAAGAGTTTTTATAGGGAATAAAATACTATCCTTTATGCTCTTGCCAATATACCTCCATCACATCTTCAAATTCATCACATCTTCAAATTCTACACTTAGACAGAAAGTAAGGCACCCATGTTAAGCATTTATTTTTTGGCATATTGTGATTTTGTATATAAATAATTAATACTGCCAAAGTGGTAATCAAATGTTGGTTACAAAGATATTCTTACAGTCATAACATTTTTAAATATGTCAATTATTATTTAAGCAGACCTCAGTTACTTGGATGACAGATCACTCTCATTCTGCCCACTGATTATTAAAACAAGTGTTCGAGCTCCAATCCTGTACCACCATTTTTATTGTATTGTATTGTATTGTATTATTATTATTATTATTTTGGTGGCTTGGGGGAGCCCTGTTCAATGAACTACTAAACATTTTTTAAAAATCAGCCAGGATACTGTTCTACAAAGCTCTGCAAAATTCTGTTTTTAACAAAGCTCTTCTTGTTACAGGGTACCATAGGACATTTAATAAAAAAAAGACATGAATGATAACAACATTCAAGGGCTGGATATGGTTGCTTCAGACCCATGTCTTTCAATGTGGGCAGTGCCTGAAGTGGAGTGGGATGCTATTTCACTTCTTTTCAGGCAACCCTATTATCTTCCCATTTTGGGGGGGTAGACATTAGAGTCAGTTAATGCAACCATCCTACTTTTTTCTTCCATGAGAAAAAATTCCCATGATGTTATTTAGGACTTTTTTGATAGGGTCAAAACGAGCCCACTTGCTTTCTTCTCTCATTTCAGATGCAGAATGCAGGCCTTGCATAATGGAGTGGGTGGACATACAAGCAAAAGTGTATTTAGAGAGGGGTGCTGAATCATCTCCGCTGTCCACTGCTTTTCACTCCAGGGTACCATTCAAACTCAGTTCAAGTATCATAGTCCAGATGATGGAGTAAGTCCAGGGAATTGAATATGCAGGAAAAGTAGAAGACAGGGAGCGGTTTCTTCACAGACTTCCTTGCTTCCTTCCCTTTCACCCTCTGATGAGTCTCCTTTCTAAATGCAATGACAATGGATTTAAGATCTAGAGATGGTAGCCCTCATGTGCAATTCAGATCCACTGTGGAACCAAAATTGTTTAGATGTTGTTAAATCAACAAAGCAGACCTAATAGACAAATATTTTTTACAATCATCTTAAAAGCAGCACAGCAAAAGTTTTTCTGAACTTCCCCTCAGTATATCTGATACAACCATCCACAAATACCTGTTAATTTTGTCCATGTGTTCACCAAGAATGAAGTCTTTTTCTTGATCAAGTTTGCACTATTACAAAAACAGAAAACGCCTTTCATCGACTAATTCCAAATTTTAAAAACAGTTTTTGCAAGCATATGAAATTATTTTTAACTCTACCTTCTTCATATTCCTTCTCTAGTCTTATTGGACCTATCCTATCAAGATTAGAAATCTTATATATTTTATTATAGTTCTCAATTTTACACATGTTTCCTAGTGGTTAATTCAACATGGGGCTCCCAATTATCTTCTCTCCAAATTTCTGATCAACGCTGAACTGTTTAAGCCTCAACAATGTTGCACTCTCAGGCTCCTTGACCATTCAATGAGCCCCTGAGAATCTTAATTAGTTATACATAATTTGAAAGTTTCTTTAAAATGTAGGGCTACATCCAACACTGGACTTCTGTTTACACAATGGACTTTACACGTCTTCTACTTCCTGCTAGAGCAAATTGTGGCTACTCTACAATCCACTTGGAAAGGTCCTTGAATCTTCCAAACTATATACAGAAGAAACACAAGGTGCTGTAGTGGGAAAGAGTAAACTGCTTTGTGAATCCTTGTCCTCTGTCTGGGTGGAAGTTTGTTAGCAGCACTGGCACTGGGAGGATTTTGAAGGAGTGCTGGAGAAGCCTATCTCTCCAAATATTCCCAACATATTAAAAAAGCACAGGTCTATTATGTTTGACCATCCAATTGGAAACCATAAAAAAGTGAAGATTGATAAAAGAAAAAAAGTTGTTCCAGATGCATTTCAGAAGAAGCCTTCAAGTGGCTGCTAAAAACTTCAGATTATCCTTGTTTACTTAAGCAAGGCTTAGTTGACCTGGTTGTTTCATCTCACATGTGCAGATTGTTAGTTATGAATAAAATCATTTTCAAAAACATATTGAACGGCTCCTCTTTTTTGTGGTGTTGGAACCTATCTCTATTCTTTCTGAATTTTCTGTTAAAGAAGCAATGTCCAGGAACACATCTTCTTTATTAACCGAGGTACGGTATGTCTGTATTCCAAGTATTTTTTTGCTTTCAATAACAGATGAAATGTAAGCAGGAGTCTTCTTAAGAAAACAGTCCTCACATATACTAAAGCTACATCTACTCGTATAGAGACCAGCACACAAATCCACAGGATGGACATAAAAGGGATTTCAGGGAT
The DNA here is from genome assembly GCA_026167975.1 of Phrynosoma blainvillii. NCBI lineage: Eukaryota > Metazoa > Chordata > Lepidosauria > Squamata > Phrynosomatidae > Phrynosoma > Phrynosoma blainvillii. The sequence goes on along the minus strand of JANUYF010000001.1, from coordinate 244,722,252 downwards.
CCTTTACTTAGTATCAGGATCAGTGACAATGGGCCTTTGCAGACTGCTAGAAATAGGGCAAACTGAGTCCACTTTAAGGGTTAGGGTTAGGATTAGGGAATCATGGGAACTGTATTTTATTGTGCACCAGAGCTCTTTGACAGAGAAGGCTCAATGTCTCAGGGGGAAAAAAAACAATTCCCATGATTCCCTAGCACTAACCCTAACCTTTAAAGTGGACTCAATTTGCACTATTTCTGTCAGTCTGCAAATGATGCTGCAGTATTGAAAAGTTAAGCAGGGCTAAGCCTAAATTTGTTCAATGGGGAAGGATAGGAAATGCATTTGTTAGATTCTCATTTCCATACAAAAATGTACATTTTGCACCTCCCAAGATGGCAACAAGCCAAAGCACCTATTAGTTAATATCCTGTTGACTAGTTCCAACTAGAGTAGACCCATTTAATCAACAGTCAAGTAATGGTCAGCACACAAGTATATTCCATTGAATCATTGTGTCTATTATTCTTGTCAGAACTGACAACAGGATTGACCACTGCCTCAAAAATCCACGCATTTCTAAAGCTTTTAGTGCATTGTAGTGGAGGGAAGATGCACATGTATACATTTGAAAGCTACAATTGATAATATGTGTATGTGAAAAACATGTTTTGTCAACAGAAATAATTGATATTTAGGGGAAATGTCCTTCAAAATACTTGCATTTACACATGGGATGGGAGGGAAAAAGACTCACAACCCAATACAGGGCAAGGACAGGACAAGAATGCCAGTAGGATAATGAAAAATAGTTTCATCTTCTTACCCTTTTGGAGTTCTAAAACACAGAAGAATAAATATGATAGTGGTGCCTCTGTCCTTTAAAAAGTTCTGCAGGAGAAGGAATTTCAGCAAGAGCAGCTTGTGCAGTAAAAGAAGAAAAAAAAAAAAACCACACACACACACACAAAACCAAAGAAAACTGGCACCTGTTTGTGATAAAAACTGCACCTGTTGAAATTCCTTCCAACTATAAAAGATTCAGCAGCTAGTCCCTCCTTTGTATCTGTCCACCCTACAAATGAACCCTCCTAACTGTCTCGGGTAATGAGTGGTACTGGACCTATATTTAAACACAATTCGATTGAAAGGAATGTCAATTTTGTGACTGGTATTGACTCTTCTCTGACTGCCATGAGGCCCCATGTGATGTGAAGCATCTGAATGGATGCTCATGACAGATGCCATGAATATTCTGGCACTGCAGGGGCCAAGGTTAAGCTACAAACATGTGTTTCGGTTACAACAGCATCAGCTGCAAACCAGAAACTAATGCCTCTCATTTGTATTCCAGTGGCTAGCCCAACACAGCTTCCACTCCATTAACTTGCAGCTTGTACATCACTGTATCCTCCCTTCTCATCCCCCTTTGCTAAAAATGTACTGCCATGGCAGTGAATTCATTCCATTAATACTTCCCTCGATGGCTGATCGGAGAAGAACAGGTTGCTTATCTGTAACTATAGTTCTTCGAGTGGTCATCTGTGCCCTCACACAACAAGGTTTGTGCCTGTGCAGAGAGTCCATTCAAAAAGCTGAAAAGCTGAGTAGATTGGTGGAAAGCCCCACCCACTCCCGTGTACTGAGCATGCCCAACCCCGCCAATCTACCTCCTCCTTCAGTTCAAGTTCGCTGCAAAGAACTACAGGGACCTGACTGAGGTAGGGCAGGTTTGTGTGAGGGCACAGATGACCACTCAAAGAACTGCAGTTATAGGTAGGCAACTTCTTCTTCTTCGTGATCTCTGTGCCTCACACAATAGGGTGAGTGAAAAGCTTACCTGTTGGCAGGTGGGAAAGTCACTGTAGAATAGAAGAAAGAACAGCATGGCCAAACTGGCATCCCGACAGGACCTGGAATCAACTGGCAATGCCGGACAAACGTGGAAGGTTGAGACCCACGTAGCCACCCTGCAGACATCAGGCAGAGGAAGGCAGTTGAGGAGGAGGCAGCCCTAGCTGAATATGGGCACACACCAACTGGAGGAGGGCATTTAGCCAGTTAATAGGCTAAGAGAAAAGTTTGAGCAATTCATTTTGCAGACCGTTGTGAAGAAATAGGGTGGCCCTTCCTGGGTCCACCGTAACAAGGCCAAAGTATGGTGAACGTCAAGGGTGTGTATAGTCTTTTCAAAAGGAGTAGAAGGTTCAGGGTAAAAGGTAGACAAAATGATGTTTTGAGAAAGGTGGAATGAGGATACTATCTTAGAGAGAAAGGAGATATCAGGTCTGAGGGCAACTTAGTACCCACTGCCAGAAATAATGCAACTTGAGACCACTTTAACTGTCCTGGCTCAATACTAGGGACTAATGGGAATTGTGGGTTTTTTCTGAGCCACTGAGCCTTCTCTGTCAGAGAGCTCTGGTGCCACAATAAACTACAGTTACCATGATTCCCTAGCACTGGACCAGGACAGTTAAAGTGATCTCAAGCTGGATTATTTCTGGCAGTCTGTATAGGCTGTTTGTCTCTGTGAAAGATCAAAAAGGGCTTATCAGAGCACAAAGTCAGTTCAGAGGACCTCCTAGCTGAGGTGATGGCCACCAGAAATGCTGTTTTGAGCGTAAGCAGCCTCAGGGAGGAAGATACCATGGGTTCAAATGGATGTCTAGTGAGCTGTGTAAACACTAATGAGAGTGACCAAGATGGAACCAATGGAGGCACTGGAGGATAGAGATGATGAAGGCCTTTAATGAATCTCTTCAGTGTAGGAGAAGTGAAGAGTTTTGAAGATGGCGAGCTGGGAGGATGATTGGCCACAATGACAGACAAATATATTTTGAGAGAGGAAAAGGCCAGCCCCCCTGGCTACGGAGGTGGAGATGGAAATGTAAGGCCGTAAAGAGCTGAACAGGTTAGGATGGCTCTGATTAGGCTTCGGCAAAGGCACACAAGCGCTTCCATTTATAGGAGTATGACCTCTTGGTGGAATATTTTCTAGAAGCTGAGAGGTCCTGTAAGAGTTTTGGTGTGGCCAAGGGTGAATCCTCCAGGCTATGAGATGGAGGCTGTGTAGATCCGGACAGAAGACTGCACCACTGGAGTGGAAGAGAAGGTCTGCCCAGTTGGGGAGCCTGATGAAGCAGCCCCTGGACAGGTGGAGAAGAGGGGCAAACCAAGGCTGTCTCAGCCAGTAGGGTGCCACCAGAATCGCATTGGACCTGTCTTCTGTCATCCTGGCCACCACTCTTGCCATGAGAGGTAGCAGAGGAAAGGCATAGAGGAGAAGGCATCTCCTAGGGAGCCTCTCCTTCGCCCCATCCTGATACAAAACAGTGGGCACTAAGCGTTCTCTGGAGAGGAAAAGAGGTCCAGTTGAGGAGTTCCCCATTGAGATGTGATGAGACTGAATGCCTCTGGTGACAAGGTCCATTTGTGCTGCAGGACCTTGTCCCAGCTCAGAGAGTAACCTAAAACATTACCCTTGCCAGCCAGGTGAACTGCTACTGGGTGGATTGATCGTAGATGGCACCATCTCCGTAGTTGGAGTGCAAGCCAGAGGAGCAGAGGAGAATGAGTACCTCCTTGTTTGTTGATGTAACAGACTGTGGTAGTATTGTCTGTCACCAGTTGTATCACCCTGTACCAGCGACCCTGGATGCGGAGATCTTAGAAGTGGGCCCCCCAGCTGGTCATGGAGGCATCTGTGGTGACCATCCTGGAAGGTTCCTGGGGTTGAAAGGGCATTCCTCAAAGGATGTTTCCTGGAACCTGCCACCAGTGGAGCAAGGCCCACACATGTGGAGGAAGAGTTAATTTCTTGGACTGTCTGTCATGAAAGTAATTGAAATCAGACAGAAACTTTACTGGGCCAGGTAAGTAACAACTGTGGTCGAGGCTATCAAGCCAAGAAGACATTGGATATCTCTGGCTGAAGGGTGATGGAGATGAAGCACAGTGTAGAGGTGCGACCAAAGGACTTCTGCCTACTGAGTACGTAGGCTGGCCCGAGCCTAAGGACATGCTGATGTACTCTATCACTCTGAATGGCTCCAGAATGGATTTGGAGGGATTGACCATGAGGCCCAGGTCAGTGAGAAGAGAGAGAGTATCGTGGACATCTCAAAACAGTTGTGTGCAAGAGGACAACACCAGCAGCCAATAGTCTAGGTAGGGAAATATTTTGACCCCTTGAACACGGAGATGTGAAATGACCACTGCCATGCATTTTGTGAATATTTGGGGAGCGGTGGAAAGGCCGAAGGGCAGGGCAGTATATTGATAGAGATGTCCATCAATGGCGAACCGAAGAAATCTGCGATGTTGAGGCCAAATAGCAATGTCAAAGTAAGTGTCTTTCAGGTTGATCAACATGAACCAGTCTCCTTGGTGGAGGAAGGGGAGAATGGATTGTAATGTCACCATCTTGAACTTGCATGGAGGATGTACAGCTTACACCCCTGAGATCGAGGATGGGACGAAGACTATTGTCTTTTTTGGCACTGTGAAATATTTGGAGAAATAGCTGTCTGTCCTGCACCTGTTTGGGATGCGTTTGATGGCCTGTTTGTTGAGAAGGGAGGTGATTTCCTCTTGTAGAGGAGGGGAGGTGGAGTACTTGAAAACTCTATGGTGTAACCCAGGAGGAGGATGTTGAGGACCCAGGTATCTGTGGTGATTCGTTGCCCATTGTTGTAGAAGCAGCAGAGTTTGGGAGATTGATGGGGTGGCAGGGGGGACTGGCTAAGAGAAGAGTGTCACCCTGTAGATCTGTCAGAACCAATATTTGGAAGAAGAGGACTTTTTAGAGGATTGTTGATGCAGTTGTTGATTTTGCAGATAGCGTTGTCAATAAGGCTGCCTGGATGATTGTTGAGATGAGCCACAGAAACGAGAGAAGCCAGCAGAACAGTGAGTAGTTAGATGAAGAAGATCTAGAGCGCCACTGTTGTCTGTAGGGGCGATATTGTTGTTTCTGGCCTGTGAGGCCTAGCTTTTTGCCAGTGAGGCAAGCCTTACATAAGGTGTCTAGAGACTCATCGGTCTTAACAGCAAAGAGACCTTCTCCCTCAAAAGGCAAGTCCTCAATCTGCTTTTTGGCCTCATCAGAAAGGTCAGTGGACTTCAGCCATGCGTAGCGACAGAGTGCCACTGCACCAGAGATTACTTTGGCTGCAGTCAACAGAATGTCTGGCAGAATGAATTTGCTGGTTGACAAGGGAGAGCACCTCAGTGTAAAAATCAAGAGCAATTGATCTTTGTTCTTCACGCTGCTGGGGTGGTGGTCGGTACCGAGGCCATAGTAGAAGATGGCACTGTTGGTACAGAAGGCTTGGATTTTTGTTTTCTTTTAGCCTTCACTGCCTCAAAATCTCCTGTTGACTCTGATCTCCTTTTCACTTTATGTGGTGGCAGCATTTGGCTAGTAGAGGGTTCAGTGGACCCATGGGAATCCATACTAGCGACCTGCTCCAAAATTGTCAATGCCAAGGGCATCGGTATCGAAGAAAGCATGGTCAATGCCGACGCTGAGGGCAATGGGATCAAATGAGACACGGTTGATGTTGAGGCCAAAGTTGTAGTTGGTGTCATTGTCAACAAAGAAGATGTAGAAGCCTCCGGATTCTTTGAGAGTTTAGGGCAGGAGTAGGCAACCTTTTTGAGCCGGGGGCCAGGTTGCTGTCCCTCAGACAACTGGGGGGCCGAAGCGCCAAAAATAAATAAATAAATAAATAAATAAATATAATTTTAAAAAATTAAAAATTAAAAAAATATGCATGCACACTCTCTCAGCACCAGAAAAGCCATGGCAAAACCCCTGTGGAGATTTTGCCAAGAAACCCCCAAGAACAAGTAATAACAAACAATAATCAATATCATCATGGCTGGCAGTGGGGGCGGGGGGGGCGGCAGGACCGGCCTGGGGCCAGTCCAAAGGCCTCGGGGGGCCGCATCTGGCTCCCGGGCCTTAGGTTGCCTACCCCTGGTTTAAGGATTTGGGGAAACTTAGAAACAGGGACTAAGGCCAAAGGATCTTGTTGAGGAGAGGATTTCTGAACAACAGAAAGAGAGTGCTCCCAAAAACAAAAAAGTTTTAGTCTCTGAGCTCTGTTGCAAAGAGTTTGAGTAGTGAAGAGCAGCAAATGAAACAACACTCAGAAATATGTCCCTCACCCAAACAAAAATGGCATTTAGAATGCCCATCAGTGAGGGCAACTTTATGTTTACAAGTCACACAGAGCTTAAAAAGAGAATAGGAGGCCATAAGAGGCCTAAAACATAGATGCCTAGTCGGGCAGAAAAAATGAGGGGGGGGAGGGAATCACCAATTCAAGCTCTTGTGTAACAAGGGCAGTTCATGAATCAAGAGAAATAAAATAAGAAAAAGAAAAACAATAATAAAATGGTAATCTAATGTACATGAGAGAGCAATCCAAGCAGCTTCTCTTGCGGCGGATGAAAGAGAACTGAAGGAGGAACTAGACTGGCAGGATTGGGCATGCTCAGTACACAAGAGTGTGTGGGGCTTCCTGCCAATCTGCTCAGTTTTTCAGCTTTCTGAAGGGGCTCTCTGCGCAGGCACAAACTCTATTGTGTGAGGCACAGAGACCACGAAGAAGAACCTTGCTACTGAAAGGGTGTGGCCATTTTGGACAAAGAGTAAGAGAGACACACATTTTTTTAGGTCCAGTTTCTGCCAGCATACAAAGTTTCAAGCAACACAGAACTGGGATTGAGTCCTCATGCCTTTCCACCTGAAGCAGTCTTTGAAATTCAAAAGGCTACCCAGTTTGCATTAGTTAAACCGAAGAGAGCATCTCACAGCACAACCCTACACAAGTCTAGTTAAATGTAAGCCCCAATGGTGTCAGAGGGATGTATTCTTAGGTGAATGTTCACAGGACTGAGCCTTGCTTATTTTAGTTCCAGTGTTTTCCTGGGATAGCATTTAATACTACTCCCTAATCAAGAAGGAACCATCTCAAGTCTTTTTCAATGATACTGGGAAGGCTCCTAAAACACCAGAAGGTCATTTAGTTGCAAACATACTTTCCTGTGCTGAACAAATAAAACATTCAATTCTATATCAGAATTATTGTTGTTGTTGTTGCATGACACCTCACTGGAAAGGTTCTCAGAGTAACTCAGATCTCACTAAAAACAGGGCAAGGTATTCCCTGTATTTTATAATCTAAACAGACCCATCAGGAAAACGAAAAGAAAAAAGGGAAGGAAATGAAAAATAATTTCCTAATGTTAGCATTTGTACTTGGCTTGTAGGCTTTCCTAATCAATATTAACTTGGAATTAAATCTGCTTTAGCATACTCTTAGCAATCAATATATCTGATAGAAACAAAAGTTTCATATAGATTTTTAAATTAAATTTTGAATGTTATATCTGAAATGTTTTGTCTGCAATTAATACATCCATCTATAAGAAAGAGATGACAAATAGAGGAGAGAGAAAGAGAATGAACACAAAGCCTAAACTATTTTTTTTACTGTATACAAAATCCAAGAAATCTTGGTGGCCTATTCCTACCACATGTAGAGCAGGTCTATCCCAATTGAGATGCAAGGAAAAAGCCAATTAGCAGCATGGTCAAGAAGACTGTATTTTCCATTACAAACTATGCTGTTACAGTTAGCTATCCACCCACCTTCTTATGATACAAATCCAAGATCTCACCAATGTTTTCCTTTGAGGGAGATTTTAATTCTGTCAGATCTTTTTCTAAGGCAGCCACCTGCAAATTAAAAATAAATCCATCCAAACTTCTGTAAAAATCATTATAAAAATGCATTACTTCACAGGAGTGCTAAAACTGCAGCTGTTACAAAGAACTCTTAACATTAAGTCCCCAAGAAATGACAGGTTTGGTGGTGGCAGATACTATCTTGTCCATCCTTCTACTTATTGCAACCCTTTGATGCTGCCCTTCTTTGTATATCAATAAAATAAAATAAAATAAAAAAATAAAATAAAAATGAGGTCATAGCATTAAAAAGGACACCAGAAATTTGATTTCTGCTTGGACCTTCTATCCTCTCTTTGCACCTGTGTTGAGAATGTTTAATCTTAGTCTAGAATAAATGAACTGGAAATGTACAACATGAAGGATGAGACTGCTAGGAATTTTGGAAAGTCCATAGAGAGACTTTTTGTGTACAATACTGTATTTTATAAAGAGAGAGAAATATATGTGCTGCATTCCAAGCTATTCCTCTGCTCCTCCCAACATCTTAATGGTGGTCAGAATGAACAGCATTGGAATGAGAATAAAAATAAAAAGATGAGAGAAGGTACAGTAATTCCCAGCCCAGAAAGCAACATAAAATAAGACATGCTTAACTCCACTAGCTCACTAAGGGGGGTTGCAGACTGCTAGAAATAGTGCAAATTGAGTCCACTTTAAGGGTTAGGGAATCATGGGAACTGTATTTTATTGTGGCACCAGAGCTCTCTGACAGAGAAGGCTCAATGTCTCAGAAAAAAACAATTCCCATGATTTCCTAGCACTAACCCTAACCCTTAAAGTGGACTCAATTTGCACTATTTCTGGCAGTCTGCAACCCCCCTAAGCTTCCACAAACGGAAGAGCTTCTTCCACTCACTGACGAAACAGATCCAGTGGAGGATCTCACCAGTGAAACAGGGGAATCAGTTTCCTCCCAATTCTCTTCTAACCCTGCAGAGGAGGCCCCAGTATCATTGGTTCCCTCAGCCCTCCAGAGCTGTTTTTTTTTGGGGGGGGGCATGGGGCTTCAGGGAGAAGGGGAAAATCTGTGAAAGTCACTTCTCTACCTTCTGCTGGTGGAAGTTCCCCAGCCCTGATCTCTAAGTGTGCCTAAGTCGGTGATTGCACAATCTTCTGGAAGTTTATTTTGAGAACCACAAGAATTCTGGGATGATTAGCAGGGAAAGGAGTGCTAATTCTGCTCACCAAAAAGTACAAGTGGAATGTTGAAAAGATCTGGATTCCAAAAATCCCAAGCTTTTATGCTTTTCAAATTACTGAGAATACATCATGACCAAATGACCACTTTGGTAATTTACCTTCTCTGCTTCTATGAAGTGTGTCGCAATTCCTGCTTTGTGCACATCTCTTCCTTTCAACCTAAATCCTGTCAAGGCAAGATAATAGCCCAGCTTCCCTGAAAGTCTTGGTAGGAAGTAGCCCCCGCCCACATCAGGAAAAAGACCTGTAATTAAAAGGGTGAAAAGAAGGTATGAAACGAAGTAACAATTCCTGGAATTAAAACTTGACATCTTCTGAATTTTCTGTCCGGCTCTAAGGCCTTCGAGGTGACACTTTCTGCCTGAAATTACAATCTCATGAGGGTTGTTTTTTTCATCTTCCACCAAAACATGCTACAATACTAATGCTCATTAATTCTGGCTGTGACCTTTGAAGCTACATTTTTAATGATTTTAATTATAACAAGATTAGACTCTGCAGAGAGTGAGAGAGCAAGAATTTTATTTCCCCTCCATTATCTGAAAGAGCTGGTATGCATTTTTAAACAAATGAACCAATATCAATTAAAGTGACAAAAATGTCATTTGCTGCAGGTAAGCCTTCCTCAAATTTTGCCATCACTTTAATTGTCTTTTTTAAAGATATTTTCAGTTACACCTACAACATTATGGCTAAAATTCATATTTATCTCCTACTGGCAAGTGCATGGTGTTTTCTGTTTTGGAAGACAGTTCTTAGAAACTAAGAACCAAGAAGAATATTTGACAGCCAGAAAATCCATATTAAAAACTCAAGAATTAAACTTCAAGTGACCCATGCATGATAAGTCTTGGAGCCCAACTAGACAACACTGAATGGGTTGGATCATACCTGAGTGATCCATAAAACATATTCACTGAAATTAATGGGACTTAAATTAGTCTTGAGTTCCACTGATTTCAATGGTCTGCTTTTTTTCAAATCTTCAAATCATTTTATTACAGCCATTAGGCCAGTATAAAGACACATATAAAAACACAATGAAACACAATAAAACATCTAAGTAACATATAGCTCCTTATTAAAACATGATGATAACCATTAACATGTTTTAGTTTCAAAAGAACAAAACAAAAGTGAGACAGCATTATTTCATGATCATAATGTCTACAAGAAATTTGACATTGATAGATTTAAAGACTTATAATGAAAGCAAAGTTGTATTATTTTATATAAATCAGCCAACTACAAAGATGCAATACTGTCTTTGAAATATTTTTGTTTTGCGGTAATAACCTTTTAATTTAGGTAATCCTACGGTAATGAATGTGATCTATCTAAAGCTATCTATCATGTGTTTCACTAGATTTTTAACAGGAGTATTTTAAAATCTTTTAACGCATTATATGTCTAGCATATAATATAATATATAACATACAAAGTTAAAATATATACTATAATTATATCGTCACACCTAATAATGGTGATAGCACCAGTATACATTTATACCGACAACATATTAAAAGAAATAAAACAATAGTATCTATAAGATACTAACTACCTAAATAGAATCATTAATTAAACTATAGGTATTTAACATAATTAAAATAAAATTGAGTCCCTTATATTAATCAATGAGTTTACCAATTGAACAAATGGAGGATAAATAAGCTAATATACATTAAGCATTTGTGATATCAATACAACAACTAAGTCTCATATTAGATATAATCAAATCCTCTGTCACAATGGCGGATTAACCATTCCTTGCTAAATTTGGCTTATAATTCAATGTTTACACCACGGCCGTACCCCCCCAAAACTGCTTTCATAACATAACGCAATGGTCTGCTTTAAGTCTGAATCAATCCTATTTCCTATTAAGAAGTAAACAGGTATTGAAGGGAGGTGCTTGATCCAGATCAGAACTATAGTATGTGTGTGTAGGGGAGAGGGGAATAAAGAGGGACTTTAACCTGCCATCCTCAGTCTAGATCAAGTTTTCTGTATCTGATACTTGCTGGGGTGAGGGTGGAGGAATCTTCTATGAGCTTCAATGGAAGCTTTTCTTATATAAAAACATTAGGCTGCTGATCCAGAGTGAGATAGCATGGGAGAAGGTTAAGCCCTGCCACAAGACTAGGATCCCAATGTGGACTGGACCCATCCACTGTTATTCACTTTCATGGCTCCACTCACCCTGATGTAATCTGACCACCAGCAATTAAGGATCTGCAAAGAGCACTGCTGTGTCGTTTAGAAAACAGTCAACCCAGTGCAATGGTCTTGTTCCCATCCCTTGGATATGTATCTTTAGAGCTTGAGGCCAGATACCCAACTCTGGCACAGATCTTGAAACTGCAGCCTCATAGATCATGTTATATCCACAGATCAAGAGGGATACTGACAAACTGGAGCTGTTCAGAGGAGGATGACCTAAATGGTAAAAGGTCTAGAAACCATGACCTATGAGAAATGACTTAGGGAGCTGGGTAGGTTTAACCTGGGCAAGAGAGGTTTAAGGGGTGACTTGATAGCCATGTTTAAATATTTGAAGGGATGACATATTGAGGATGAAGCAAGATTGTTTTCTGCTGCTCCAGAGAGTACGACATTGAGCAATGGAGTCAAAATATGGGGGAAAAGATTCCACTTAAACATTAGGAAGAACGTCCTGACAGTAAGAGTTGTTTGACAGCCTCAAGAGTGTGGTGAAACCTCATTCTTTGGAGGTTTTTAAACAGAGGCTGGATGGCCATATGCTGAGAGTGCTTTGATTGTGCATTCCTGCATTGCAGAGGGTTGGACTGGATGGCCCTGGTGGTCTCTTCCAACTTATGGTTCTATGAGTCTATGTTTTAAAGACCAGAACTGTATGCTCTTATGAACTGAGCTACCATTTCCAAACCTTTTACATTTTCTCTCTTATGACTGATAATCCCATGGTTTTGGCTCTCAAATTGGCTTTCACTCTCTGTTCCAGGGACATATCCTGAAGTCCTGCTCTCAAGAGGTTAAGATCCAAGCTACTAGCACCATCTCTGTTATTCCCATTTTTATCCATTAAACAGCTGCCAATAATGGACACAACCCTTATTTACCATCACAACCATCCTATGAATTATATCAGTGGTTCCCAAACTTTGGTCCTTCAGATGTTTTGTACTTCACCTCCCGGAAGCCCAAGCCAGCTTGATCAACAGTCAGGAATTATGGGAGCTGAAGTCCAAAACATCTGGAGGACCAAAGTTTGGGAACCACTGAATTAGGTTATTTTCAGTGTGTGTGACTGGACAACTCAGTAAATTTCATAGAATCTGAACCTGAATATCTCCAAATCAAGTAAAATACAGTTGTCCCTCCATTTATGCGGACTTCGAGTCCATAGTCTCACTCTTCACAGGAGGGACAATCAGGAAGGGACAAAACTGCAATGCGTGCCTGTGCATGCGCCATTATTTTCAATGGGGCTTGAATATTTGCAAGTTGCCTTTTTCGCGGTGGGGTCCAGAACAGATCCCTCGCGAATTGGGAGGGGCTACTGTAGTCTGGCCCTTTATGAATACAAAATACAACGTCCATTCTTTACCTATTGCAGTCTCTGGCATTGCAAAAAGAGTCTTCTCTGTAGCAACTCTGTAATGTCCATGGACAGACAAACCAACACCCTGTCAAAAAAAGAAAAGAGAAGAGAAGGCTTTAATACATGTTTGCAACATAGATGAAACAATGAATTTTGAATGTGGATTGTTTTAATATGTGTATATCTTATTTGTCCTGTTATATTGGTGTGTATTTTAACTGATGTGGTATGTCTGTTAACTGTTGTTCCCCACCTCGATCCATGGGGAGAGGTGGGTAAGAAAAAAATATTAAATGATTTTTAAAAAAAATAGACATATGGGCATATTGGATATGCATGTTGGCCAAAGCTTTACATTGCTGAATAGCTCCTCCTGCATAAATCTGCCTCTTTCCTGCTCTCCCATCTGACGTCAAGGCACTGGTGCTACTGCTGAACAGGGAGGAAGGGCAGGAACAGGGAGGCCATGCGGACAGTGAGGTGCAGTTGGATTCAGCTTGGTGGTGAGGGAGGTGGTAGGTAGATGGTGTGCTCACTGATGGTCTTCACCCTCCTTTCTCTTCCCTTGTAAGCCCAGAACAGCTGCATCTTCATGCTCTGAACAGCCACCTGCTTCCTTTTCCTTGTCACAGGTAAAAAGCAGCAGAAGGCACCCCCAGGCTTTGAGTGCTGCCTTGGGGAAAATGTTTTGGGATAGAGTGCAAAGGCAAGAGAATAGCCACCTGAGCACTGACCAAAAATATGTGCATGTACACAACATTTAACGCTCCATGTGCTACTAACAGGATGTTTCTTTCATACTCTGCCTTTCTTACAAGGAGCTCAAAGCAGCATTCAAATGATCTTGTGATGGATCCCCTCTCCAGGCTGGCCCCACAGTTCCAGTCCTTGGGCTCCTGTCACTCCCTTTGCCCTTTTGACCATCAAGGCCCATCCTTGAATCTTGTATTTGGGCCTCAAGTTGAGCATATTCCTGAACAAGTGGCTCTGTTGATCAGTGGGTTCAGTGAGCCTTCAGCAGTTTTGGAGTTCAATTCCCAGAAGCCCCAGCCTACTTGGCCAGCAGTCTGCAATTCTGGGAATTCAAGTCCCAAACATCTGGAGAACCAAAGTTTGGAAGCCACTATCAATACATCTACCTGGTTCTCACATACAAATACATACAATTCTCAAGCTCCTTAAAAGCACATGCTATACAGAATGCATTAACAGACATGGTAAATATGGGAGCTGTAATTCAAAGAAATCACATATTCAATGTGCAGATGAGAGGACAGCACCTTGCCTCTTTGGTGGAGCTGCTGCTATGAAAAATCTCAAAGAAGTATCACAGTTTTGTATATAAAGTCTCCCCGAGGCCAGACACAAAGCGTTTCTGAAATGCAGCAATGGCCTAACTTTCTATGTGTTTAGGTTGACAAATCCCACTTCAGGGGATGGTCGAGTGTGCAGGACACAGGCTGATTAAAAAGAGTGTGTTTTCTGATACATTGCTTAATATACATTACTTAACACACATTTCTTAAGGGATAACCCAGACACTCCATGATAAGACAGAAACTGGAAAGAGAGAGGTCTCTACCAAGCAAGTAAAAACAAGCAAGGGAAGGGAATGAGATGGAAGAACTGAACTTTGTTCAGAATGGGGAATACAGGCAACTATGGATGAGGTGCAAAATAAAAGAGACATGCAGAGGAAGATTAATTATTTATTTGCTTATTTCTAGTATTTCTATCTTGCCGCTTACTGATTTACAATAAAATCAATTAGAATAATTTAAAATGTAAGTCAATAAAATTTTGCATGGAGAAATAATTTCAAAATGCTAAAAACATTAAAATTGCAAAATCAAAAAGAGATATCAGAACAATATAGGATGATGTGTATCTACCCACAGGTAAAGCTATTAGGTCCCAAAAACTTTTGTAATAAGCCAAGTTTGATGCCGAAATGAGACCAATGTTGGTGCCAATCAGACCACCAACCAGAGTGCTACAGATGAGAAGACCCTTCTGCATGTCCTCACACAGTTTACTCTTCTAGTGGGAAGAGGTCCCAGAAGAGGGCCCTTCCAGCAGATCTTGGTCCTTGGGTAGGGATAAAATAACCCTACCCACTTCTCCCTTCAAAACCATGGCTCCCACTGCCCATTTTCAGCAGTATGATGCTGATCCAGGATTTCTTACTTTGTTGAACACGTTGTCCTAAGGATCATCCCATCAGGACTACCCACACAAAGAACACTTAGAGATGGGTTTCACAGCAGAGGCATCTATGACAACTTACAGAAGAGGTAGAAAGCTTAAGATACATCCTTCTTGGACAACAGTTGGAGTAGTTAGTGGAAGAACAGAAAAGTAGGTTTAGTATAGTGTCATTAAAGATCATGCTGTGTATTCTTAAATCAGGCCCACCTATAACAACATGTAGTTCAACACAAGAGTTGCCATCCATAGTGAAAATACACAACTGAACTGTGAGGCAGAGTACGGGGGGATGGACCCTTCCATCTTTTTTTCAATTATAAATGACTGGATTCAGTGGACAATTTCCTACATTTTCTCCCCCTTGGTAACTTAAAAATTGCTTTATGGCTCCCATGCTCAGCCTTTCTCCCTTTCTTGTTAAGCCACAAGAGAAAATAAAACTTTCATAGTAAAATTTAACTTCCTCTTTGTCAAGGGAAGTTGAAATCTTTCAACTCCTTTTGGGAGGCTAGCTATAATGGATCAACCTTCAAATACACATTAATTGCTGAACATCTCAAGGAATGTGATGGCCTTCCCAAGCAGCTGTGAGACATTTCTAAGAAAGGCTTCCAGATCTTCCGACTTCACCCCTTGGTTGCCCTGAACTCATTTAGCCAGGACTCTGAAGGAAAGCACTGACCTCTTCTCTAACAAAGCAGCATGAGAGGCTATGGGAGCAACTAACTGACAGTGATGGGAGCCAAAAGAAGCATTTCCTCCTTCTTCCTCAAGCCATCTAAATTATGCACAAGCCAGCATTGCCCAACTGCATCTGATCCAAATGCTGCCACACCCAAGATGTGAATGCATGCCAGAACCCATAAATGTCCACTCCCACTCTGCTTCTTAGAACTAACATATTACATCCACTTTTATTATGATATAAGATTACTGATTACAGCATTGCCCTTGATTAAAATAGGAGATAGATTATATATACACACACATGAATGCATGCTTACAAACACCATAGATAATAAGCACCATCTTAATCCTGGATTCTCACACACAGAGAATGAATATCTCTTTGAACATCATGCCTGCTACCAGGTGCTTCCAAAAGGTGGAAAAAATTGTGCTTCTCACCCCCCATACTTTTACCCACCAGGAAATGTATGCACATTTAAGTCCAGAGAATTCTTTTACCAATCTAAAGCTAGGCTGAAAATCATTTAAAAGATTTATTAAATCAGCTGGTAGCCCTATTCTGATCTATGGAAGCCAACATTGGTCTAGGGGTGTTTGCCTAGACCAGGCTTTTCCAACCTGATGTGGTTTTGGACTATAACTCCCTGGATTCCTGACCGTTGGCCAAGCTGTGGTTCAGGCTGATGGAAGTTGGAAGTCCAAAATATCCCGAAGGAACTAGGTTGGTGACAGCCAATTTAGACCATCCTTTTTCTTCGTATATATCCTAATCTGGCATCTGGCATCAATGGCAAGAGGGGGAGGCAACACTGCATTTTATCACCCTGTTTAATTTGTATGCTGAACCATATCCTACATATAGCAGGATTACACTCAGAGAAAGGAGGTGTGAAAATTGGAGATATGCAGATGGTACCATATTATTAGCAGAAAGTAGCAAAGACTTTGAATGATTACTGAAGAAAGTCAAGAAAAAATTGCAAAGCTGGGTTTACAGCTAAACATTAAGAAAACAAAAATAATGAATACAGATGATTGACATAACTTTAAAGAAGATGATAAAGACATTGAAACAGTTCACGTTTTTCCATACTTTGGCTCAGTCATTATACTGCAGTCAAGAAATCACAAGAAGACTAGGACTTGGAAGGGCAGCTATGAAGGAACTAAACAAGATCTTCAAGTGTAAAGATATATCACTGAATTCCAATTTCTATGTATGGTTGTGAAGGCTGGACAATGAAGGAAGCTGATGCAAAGAAAATCAACTTATTTGAAATGAGTTGCTGGAGAAGAATTCTATGGATATCACGGACTGCCAAAACAACAAATAAATGGGTCCTAGAGCAAATCAAGCCTGAATTCTCCCTAGAAGCCAAGATGACTACTGTCATACTTTTGACATATCATGAGAAAACATGACTCACTAGAAAAGACAATAATGCTTGGGAAGGTAAAAAGCAACAGGAAAAGAGGAAAACCACAATCCAGATGGATAGACTTGATCAAGGAAGCCATGGCCCTGAGTCTGCAAGATCTGAGCAGGGTTTTTGATAACAGGCAACTTAGAGATCTCAACTTCAAGATCTCATGGGGTCACCGTAAGTCGTAATCAACTTGATGGTAGTTAACAATAATAAAATTCCAGTCTAAGATGAGGAAGCAGAAAACATCAGGTAGATAATTCCAGGTCCAAATATTACTTGCATGTTTTAACAATCCTTGTCTCTTCTCCATAACTGACACAAAATGGTGGAGGAGAAGCCAGCAGTCTTCCCCTCAGGCATTTCTCTTTGATGGGAATGAGAAATGTAGTCAAGGAGGATGTGCCTGCTCAGCTCACCATTTGTTTTTGTTGTGTGCCTTCAATTTTTTCCAATTTATGATGACACTAAGATGAACCTATTACAGCGTTTTCTGGGGCTGAGAGTATGTGACTTGCCCACAGTGAATTTCCATGGCCAAGTGGGGAATCAAACCCTGATCTCCAGAGTTGTAGTTCAATGCTCAAACCACTATGGCAAGCTGGCTCTCCAGGTCACCATACTTCCTCCAAATGAGACCCCGAAATGGAATTTGACACCTAATCTGATGCTCTCTCAGACAGTCCTGGCACAAAACCATCATGCAGGAACTCTCCTTTCTGGAAAGTGCCCTTGAATATGGGCTGTATCAAGTTCCTGCTCTCTTCCAGCACAAGAGATTCATCTTCCCTTTCCTGCAGCCTCCTACATGCCCACAAGGAATCAAGGGATCCTGTGAAGCAGATTTAGAAAGTAAACAATGGGGGAGGGTAGAGAAAGAAAGAGAGGAAAGGAAGGGAAGTGGTGAGAGCAGACTTGACATTGGAAGAAGTCCTCAATCATCAAGAGAAGCACCTCTCAAGGAACAGATTCAAGAGTTGAGTATCTGGAGTGGCATCATCTTCTCAGAGCACCTCAACCAGGCTGCCAGCGGCTTGCAACTACTGACCTTCAAAAGACAACAGAAGGCTAATTAATTCACTTAGGCTGTTCCCTAGCAGTGGAGCTCAGTGGGGGAACCAGATTATTTCAGGATATGAGTCCCTCTACTTCAAGGTTGTTAAATAAATGAATCTTTTAGCAGGCGATAAAGAACCTCCTCAACACAATCTTATGCAAACGGAAAAAGGGACTTTTGGTTGAGAGAAAGGGCAACTCAGGTAAATATGACTTAATAATCTTTAAAAAATAAACACTTGAAAGATGGGGAACAAGGAGCAAGCAGAAAATCATACCAAATCTTTCATGAAAACTAATCACACTGCTAATTAGGAAAGGGGAATGAAAGAGACTATTTTGTGGCATTATAAACACACTATCATCATGCTGATGTGCGAATGCTAGGATGCATGAAAGTTTGCCTCTCTCTTGCCAACGTGGCAAGTTGAGCTACTGAATAATAGTAATACATAATGAAGTATGTGTAAAAAAGGGAAGATAAATCATAAATGTCAGTTTACTTATTCATTTCATAATACAAATGCACCCCCACCAGGTTCAAGGGTTTAAGTTTAAATGACTGGTCTCTTTTTTGTCTGTATTTCAGTAACCAATTCAAGCACCTCTTTCAACTTAGAGTCAACTCAGCATCCCAGACAAAAAGAAATGTGTACTTTGTGCCAGATCCCAGCTTACGAAAGTCTCCCACTGATGCATCCCCATCATTCTATGGACATTCTGTGCAAAATATGCCCCATAAAAGAATGATTGCAACAAGAGAGAGAACAAAACCTCAATCATTCCATTTGGACTGTAAAGGATTAATGGGAACAAAAACTTCTGAAAATGTCAGGGGTAACATGCAGGACACAATGATTCAAGTTGAAATGGGTAGGTGCCAAGAAATGACAGATTTATGGGTTTAAACAAGACAGAGAGTAGCAAAATAGGAAGCTAAGAGAGATTGCTCCATGCTCTATTCCCCCACAGAGAGTCACTTGATGTACAACTGTTTCTTACATCTGAAGAAATTATAGAGAAGGAGCACAGTTCAAGAACAGAGTAATACATGTCTTGTAAGCAGAAGGTCCAATGTTCAGTCTTTCACCACACCTTAAAAGGCTCCCAGGTATAGACCCAGGGAATGGCCCAGGCTCACTCAGGACTCATTCTCACTTATGTTTAAACCAGTTTGCAAATTGCTTTGACACCAGGTTGTGGGTTCGATTGAGGCCGAAGCGTAGTTCCCACTATGAAAGAAAATTATGCCCATGTTCCATATAGTTCCCACTAGGAAGAGTGAAGCAGAAGGTCCAATGTTCAGTCTTTCACCACACGTTAAAAGGCTCCCAGGTATAGACCCAGGGAATGGTCCAGGCTCACTCAGGACTCGTTCTCACTTATGTTTAAACCAGTTTGCGAATTGCTTTGACACCGGGTTGTGGGTTCAATTGAGGCCGAAGCATAGTTCCCACTATGAAAGAAAATTATGCTCATGTTCCATATAGTTCCCACTAGGAAAAGGCTCGGCTGTTGCAAGACGAGCCTTCTGAGGCAGAGGAGCATGGAAAGTTCAGATCACTGGCGGTGGAGTATCCAGGCAGGAGCAGGAAGATGGAACCTTCCTCCCCTCCGCCACTTGGGGCGAACCCCTTGCCCTCCCGGAGAAGTGTTGCCCTTTGCTGCTGCCACGCCACTGCCTTTTACAATACCACCTCATTGCAGCAAAGGCCGGCCGCCGTCAGCTCCTCACCTTTTAGGGCATTTCCTGGAGGAGGAGGAGGCAGCAACAAATTCAGCCACACTTTCCTAGCCAGCAAAAGGCAAAGCTTCAGAGGCAGCGGGGACAATGCCAACCCCAGCAACAGCGGCAACAGCCCCCACAGCCACAGCCCCTGCCGCTGTATCCTCCTCTCTACGGGAAGAGGTGCTCTTGCAACCCCCCCCCCCATGGCAGCCTCAATCTCCCGGATCCCGGGGGCCACAATGGAGCCCTCCCGCTCTCTTGATATGGTAATGTAGTGGCTGGGCAGAAGATGGAGGGCAGCTCAGTGAGTATTGCCATTGCTCTCTCTCTCTCTCTCTCTCTCTCTCTCTCTCTCTCTGTGCATCTGAGTGAGGGCTTGCGAGGCCAAGGGAGTCCAACTCACCACCCTCAACTTCAGGAAGCTGGACTTTGGCCAACTCAAGATGTGGTAGTTAAATTCAGAGGAAAGAGTTATTAAAATATTGAAGTAATGGCAAACCTTTCGGATGCAGATTAGGAAGTATTTTTCTTTGTTTGTTTGTTTGTTTGTCTGTTTGTTTATTTTTAGTTATATTTGTAGTGTATTATGTTTATGTTTATATTATATGTTTATATATTAGGTTTTTTTTTTCTTTTTCTTTTCTTTATTTGTTCGGTTACTTGTTCTTAATGTTTGATGTAATGCTGTATATTTGTTATTTGTTTTTGTTTTCTTTTTTAACTCTAATTTTAAAAAAAAGGAAGCTGGACTTTGGCGAGATGCAATTCCAGTCCATTACTCCCACTGGTTGAACACTCCTCTGAATCGCTTCTTTTCAAAAGAACTGCCAAAAAACTAGTGTCTGAAAAAAGCAATTTTTTTTTTTTTGCATTTGTCTCGCCTCCAAGTGAGTCTGAACGATTGCAATCACACCTGAAACCGTTTCCGAAGGGGACGAGGCACATATAAAGCAATCAGCAAATCGGTGTAATCATAGTGGGAATGAGCCCTCAGAATCATAGAATCTTAGATTTGGAAGGGGTCCTAGGAGCCAGCTAGTCCAACGTTCTGCCATGCACAAATGAATACACAAGTACAGTATTCCTGGGAGATGCCTGTCCAACCTCTGTTTAAAAACCTTCATAGACGGAAAGTCCATCACCCTGTGAGGATCACTCTAAAAAAGTTCTTACATACTGTGTATATGTTGAAAAAAAATTGCTAAAAAAATGACCCCCAAAAACCTGGGTCGACTTATACACGGGTCAACACAGTAGTAGGCTGGACCCTGGAGCCTCTTCCCCAGGCCAGCTGTCCACTGAAGGGAGGAGAACAGCCAGGCTGGGGAAAGGCTTGGGCAGCAAATGCTTGCCTCCCCTCCTCTTCCCCAATCCAGGTGTCTCCCAAAGTGACAGCCAGGCTGTGGAGGGGAAGGAAGAGTACTGAGACCCAAATTTTACCCTCGACTTATCCACAGATCATCTCAAAATCCCTAATTTTGGCCCCAAAACCTGCCCTTGACTTAAACATGGCACCATTTTATACAGGAGTATATATAGTAAATATGTTCTTCCTAATTTTTATGTGGAATCTCTTTTCCTGTAATTTGAAACCTGTTTTAGCCTCTGGAGTACCAGAAAGCAAGCTTGTTCCATCTTCAACATGACATCATTTCAGATATTTGAAGATGGCTATCATATCAACTCTCAATCCTGTCATCTCTAAGCTAAACAAACCCCACTCTCAAGGTCATTTCTCATACAGCCTGATGTTTTGAGTGTTGGACTATTACTCTGGAGATCAGGGTTTGATTCCCCACTTGGTCATGAAGCCCACTTGGTGACCTTGGGTAAGTCACACGCTCTCAGCCTTAGGGGAAGGCAATGGCAAACCTCTGAACAAATCTTGCTAAGAAAACCCCATGAAACAGTTTGCCTTAGGGTTGCCATAAGTCAGAAGTGACTTGAAGGCACACAACAACAAGAACAACAACAACAACACTGACATCCAGACCTTTCACCATCTTGATCACCCTCTGGTCACATTATAGCTTGTCAATATCGTTCATGAACCAGGGTGTCAAAAACTGGCCACAATATTTCAGGTGAAATCTGACCAAAGCAGAATAGTGTGGACAATTGCTTTCCTTGTTCTGGACACTATGATCTTGTTGATACAATCTAGAATTGCATTGGCTTTTTTGGTCAGCACATCACAAAATATATATTTTTCAAAGCTGGTGATAGCAGGGCTGGCAAATATCTCAACAGCTTTATAAAATATTGAACTAGCTGCTGCACAGGCCAACTATGAATAATGTAGATTTCTCTCTCTCATATAGGCACGCGCACACACGAGGAGGGGGAGAACAGTGACAGCCAACCAGGATAAGTGCCCATGTCTCAAGGACTGACAAAGGGAGCCTACGGACTGCAAATGTTGATTTATTCAGCTGCTTCCAAAGAGAGTTCACAGCAACATACATTTTTATCCCACATTATCATTACAACAACCCTGTGAAACAGATTAAGCTGAGAGAGTGTGATTGACTGAATGTGACCAGAGGCGGATATGAACCCAGATGTTCCCTGTGGAAGACACTGCCTTAAGTGGTGGAATCTCCTTATCTGGTTTTTTTTAAACAGGTTAGATGGCTATCAGTAGGGAGTGCTTTGATTATCTATTCCTGCACAGGATTGGAATGGATGCCCCTGATGGTCTCTTCCAACTTTCTGATTCTGTGTTAGTCTAACACAAATGGCTATGTTACACCAACTCTCAAAAAAAACCTAGTACATCTCATCACATATCCTCCCTCATCACACATGTACTCTTCACACATGTTTAAAAGCTCAGAGTCCCAGAACTACAGACATCAGAACAATGGCCATCAATTGCATTGGCAATACCTTCTCTAAACATGGAACCTTCTAATATTTTGAAGTTTTCATAGTGAGCTGACATACCAAGCAACATATGAACAGATGATTTCTAACTACAAGTACCTCCCCACCCCTACAGAGGTAATTTTAACCCACCAATACTGTAACAAGGATGATGCCCACGGTATTTTAATTCAAATAAGTATTTTATGCCATCTTGTATCACAGCCATTTTCAAAGGAAATTATTCAAAGGAAATTACAGAACTGTTATTATTTGTTGACAGTGTCTCACTGAGCTTGGTAAAATGAGTACAACAGCCTTGGGATTCTGAGATGATGGTTAAACAAAAAGAGAGAGAAATTTTTGCAAGCTCTGATGTTTTAAACCAGTCCTGTATTCAACAACACAACTGGTAGCCATAGGTGATGTTCATGTATGTGGGTCACCTGGCTCCCAGGTACAGGAGTGATGGACCACTCTGACCCTCTTCTACTAGCCTACCTGGTTTCTGTGGCACTTGTAAATGGAAAGATAGCTTTTCCTCTATGTCCAGTACAGAAACATAGTAAGCTGACAAGACTTGGGATGAGATTTAGGGATTGATTCCTCTTTGACCCTTCCCATGGTAGAAGGCAATGTTTTCTTTTGCCACTAGCCAAGTCTTCTGACCCAGTAGCCCAAGTCTCCTGCTAACTGCCAAAGAATGAGTTGTCTCCTTCTTGATTTTTGTGACTTCTTTAAAAGGGTACCTAAACTGGCCATACCTAAATGTTATCCACAACGTCCATTTGATAATACATGCAACTGCTAGTATTCCATGACTTAATGGGTTAACACTATGTGTGTGTTTCTATGCTTTTGCTATCAGGAGTGACTCTGAGAGCCAGAGATTAGCTACAAAACTAACTGCACCATTTGTCTCTCGGATAACATTCAAGGGGCTTAGCAGTGAAGCCAATATGCCAGATGGGAAATTTACTGCAATATCAGCAAAGATGCCATCCTTTTCAGTCTTGATTCAAGGCTGCTTTCAATATTTTCAGTCATTAGTGATAAATAATATACAGGTCAATCTCTTACAAACACTGGCATGGAGCAGAAGATTAGTATCCTCAACACATCCAGTGTATTTAGGGTACGAATTACATTCCATTCTCAAAAGGAAAGGCTCAGGAAAATACAGCTGGGTGTTTATCTCTCTATGTGGCTGACACATGTGTCTAAACAGGGAAGGAATCTAGAAAATCAACAAGCAGCTCATGCATTTGGGAGATGACAGCAATTTGGGCCTAACTAGAGATCCTCAATATATACATTACCAAATATTTTAGAGACTCCACCCCATCACTTTTTCAGCTGCTGAAGAGGTATAAAACAATCAAATGAAAACTCCAGAATGCTTTCCACAACATTGATAAAACACAAACTGTTTATTCACATAAAATCATGTTAGGTTTTTTAAGATGTAGTGTACAATATGATGTAGTAGTTTGAGTGTTGGACCACAACTCTGGAGACCAAGGTTCGATTCCCAGCTCAGCCATGAAACCTACTGGGTGGCCTTGGGCAAGTCACATGCTCTCAGCCTCAGGAGAAGGCAATGGCAAACCTCCTCTGAACAAATCTTGCCAAGAAAATCCCATGATAGGGTCACCATTAGTCAGAAATGACTTCAAGGCACACAACACACACAACAAATAAGAACTCTTGTAAATGCAAAAATAAAAGTATTGCTTTACCAAATAGGGAGGGTGGGTCTGGGAGGGTATATTGTGACATTTTATTGATGTAAGCTGCCCCGATTGCTTTGGTGGGATAGAAATAAATTGTATTATTATTATTATTATTATTATTATTATTTATAAATAAGTTTACCAAATTCTGATCTAAATGGAATTTAAACACCATGGATTGTGCCCTAAAACCCATAGTTCAGAATCTTTAATGTCATCAAAAAGGCAATTCCATCACGACCTGCAAACTATACTTTGAACCTAACAAACATAAATCACAAGTTGCCAGTGTGGATGTAACAGCAAACAATGGTTTACCAAATCCAAAGTACAGTAGTTACTAAATAAAGAGGCCACTCAAAAAAGGGTAAGCAAATCTGGGCCTCAATAACAAAGTTTTAAGCCAAGATTATTATTTTGTGGCTTTAAATCAGGAGTAGGCAACTGTGGTCCTCCAGATGTTGGACTGCACTTCATAGCATCCCTCACTATTGGCTATACTGGCTAAGACTAATGGGAGCTGCAGTCCACCAACAATGCATAGACCACATATTTGCCTATCCCTTAGGTTTGGACATATACCCACTGTTCAAATTTGTTACTAACAGGAAAATGTCCCAAGAAATTATGTCTTCCTCAAGAAGATAGGCAAGCTTCCTTGTTTTGCTCTGCATGCTATGAAATGAATACTTTCACTCAACCCGGTCTTTCATGTGGGTAATTAATTTGTGTTTGCAGTTTGTACATCTGAGTATTTTAAATCAATAGAAAAATAGCAAAGATGCCAACAGAACCTCTTCTTTAGTTGACACATGAAGATACTTTACTCCTTACAGAAAAACATATTCATCGTTTCAGAATTTTCTGTCATATTCTATGTTATATGAAATATTATAACTGATAGAAGAGTTCTCTAAAATAGTGGTATAAGATAAACATGTATTACACTGAGATTTTATCATTCTTTTATTAAAAGAAGTAAAATCAAGCAATTTTTAAGTAGGTTAAAGAAAATGGTGGTGGCACAATAGGGTGTGATTTAAAGAGCTCCAGCATTTTTCCTTTCTAATGAGGTTTTATCTGGTTTCTTTAGTTCTTATTTTGCCTAGCTTTTCCAAAACCAGTCTAATTTGTTTTATTTTATTTTAACTTATTTCTTGTTTGGAGGGGTTTTACTGAGTTTGTTTATATATGTAATTTGCTATCTGTCTTTATGTTCAATAGCTCGCCTGCTTTGTCAGTGGACTTTGAGCACTATTAGAAGCCTCCGAAAGACTGTAAAAAAAGCTTTTTAGGATTGGCAGAAAGAGTTTTCTGGGATGCTGTTTGGTGCTGTGATGTGTTTATGCTAGCAGTGGCATTTAAGTTTCTAATCTTAATAGCAATTAGGATTTTGTAATGTGGCAGGAAGCCTTGGGAATGAACTGTTCTGTCACTCTCATCACTCCCTATTCAAAGTTTGTGGGAAAAGGAAGGAGAACAAGGCCCAGACAACTCAAAGGACTTTTTCTTCCCTTGAGAAAAGAGGAGTCTTTTTGGAGAACGTGCAACTAGGTCACTATGGTTGCAACCAGAACCCACAGAAGGCAGCGGAGCTTTAAAGAATCTGTCTCTGGAACAGCACAAAAGTCTATTCTGGAATATTGTCTTCCAGTGGAAAACAGAGGAACATTATGGAGGAAAATTTCTGCAGACCTATATGACCAAGGGCAACTGGTTTCGAAATCCAGAATGAACACATGAAAATCCCTATTAAATGCCTTCTGTCTATAATTTTTTGTTGTGGTGGTTACTGTTGTTGTTGTTGTTGTGTGCCTTCAAGTCATTTTTTACTTATGGCAACCCTAAAGTGAACCTCTCATAGAGCTTTCTTGGCAAGTTTCTTCAGAAGGAGTTTGCCATTGCCATTAATACTCCTCTATTTAACTCAAGTTCATGTCCAGTACAACAGGCTCAAGTCTTCAGAAAAGGATACAGAAAAGGCAGAATGAGTAATCCTCACAGAAGTGAAGTCAAAGGCTTTGTGAAGTTGAAGGCTTTCATGGCTGGCATCCATAGTTTTTTGTGGGTTTTTTGGGCTATGTGGCTGTGTTCTGGAAGAATTTATCCATGACATTTCGCCTGCATCTGTGGCTAGCATCTTCAGAGGCGCATGAGGCCTTCGGGACCAATGCTTTCTTACAGCTCAAATGAAAAAGAGAATCTTCTAGAGTCTGATAGTCTAAAGGGTTTAACTGAGATGGGGATTTTCACAATACAACCAAATCAAGAACTTGATAATAATAACCTGATAATAACCTAGTTTCCACTGACCTGCATGCTGCTATTTCCCTCAGTAATGAGCAGGATTTGGGGAGTAATGTAGGTGAATGGTTTTTTGTGGGTTTTCCGGGCTGTGTGGCCATGTTCTAGAAGAGTTTCTTTCTGAGGTTTCGTCAGCATCTGTGACTGGCATCTTCAGAGAATTCTCTGAAGATGCCAGCCACAGATGCTGGCAAAACATGAGAAAGAAACTCTTCTAGAACATGGCCACACAGCCCAAAAACCCCACAAAATACTATGGATGCCGGCCATGGAAGTCTTCGACCTCACAATGTAGGTGAATTCTTGTTGGATTGAGGAAAACAGGGCATGACCTTGCCAAGCTGGACAGCTATGGGAGAATTTCAGGTTGATATAATTGAAATTTCCCATTTTACCCTTTCTGATTCTGACCTAAATATAATAGGTGAATGGAGGATCAGGCAAAGGAAATTGAGGCAGCAGACATAGCTAGGGGGCCAGAATGGATTGGAAGTTGAATGTGCGGATTCAAGGGTGAACCTTAACCAAGCAGGCAATGATTTGGATCTAATCAGAACCTCTTCAAGTGAGACATCTGTCTAAGCCTGACTTTTGTTTCATTTAATTGGCCATTAAAGACAGGAGATGGCTCATGGAAAGAAAGTGCAGAGGTGCTACCTGAACGATTACTGGCAGCTGGGATTTCATGGAAGGATTTAAGATTGTCCTCCTTGTGTCTTGGGGCATAAAGGAATGAGGTGTTATTGAATCGATTTTCATCTGTCTGGAGTGCTGTAAAATCTTTTGGCCCTATTCTCTAACTTTATAAATAATAGTGTGTTGTTTAGTTGCGGTAAGCACACTTTAGGCCAAAATTCCACATTTATTTATTTACCTAAACAAATCATCTTACAAAGGAAAAGCCAGTAGTCATTTTTCTTTTGATCAGCCCAAATGGGCTCACAATCAATGGTAGTCCTGGTAAATAAAGCTGTCCCTTCCTATGTAACCTACCCAAATAACATCCCTGTTTCCTGTGCTGGTCATGGGCACCAGGTAGATCCACTTTCTAGGTCTGCAGCTCTTAATCCCTTTATTCCCCCTGGAATTCATACCAGGAGTACCCAACCCAAATATAAATGGACTTATGTCAGACATAATTTTAACAAGAACTTAAGAGAACCTTACTGATCTGAGAAGAAGGGAAAGGCCTAAGGAAAGGTAAGGGAAAATCTGAGATGTCTCTTTCATTACCAAGATCCACTTTGTGCACTTTCCATGACTGGATAGCACAGAGTCCCAGTTTTCGTTTTCAGATTTATGTTGTAATGTTGCTGGGTGGCAGAATAAGATTGCAGACCAGGAATTTGGGAAATTCTTATCATTTAACATTCTTTCTTTGTCTTCAGGAAACCATAAGATGTAGTTGTAGTTGTAGTAGTAGTTGTTGTTGTTATCATAATATTTATTTATATCCTGCCCTTTCCCCAAAACTGGGACTCTGGGCTGCTTACAATATTAAAACAGTACAATTAAAAACATAGAAAAGTTTACATTAAAACAGAATAAAATTATTACAGTGTTAAAACAGATTGCATATAAAAAATATAGTTAAAAAGATAAAAATGTTTAAAATACTTTGAAAGAATACAACACCCAGACCGTTCTTTAAGAACTGTCATAACATTTAAAGTGGATTCAAAGTGCTATAACTATGGGCATGTTTTTAGTTCTACTGAAGATTAGTTACATTTAAACTTCAGTATGCCATGTACTTCTAGCTTTATATAAGCAGTGTAAAAGAGACCATGGTTATTGCCTCATAAGACTATCATGTTTATGTTTGGTAAATGCCAGGTTGGTGAATGGTAAAGCACCTGACTTTTTGTTTGTTGATTTGTTTAGGCAGACTTTTGAGGACCAATTGCTACGGAGGAAGGACCTTTCATAATATGCTGAGTTATCTAAATTTGTTGTTTTTCTTTTTCATGGGCACCTCTGCCCTTGATCCCAGGCTGGAGAAAAGGTAAGATATAAATAAATAAAATAATAACCAGCTGTTATTACAGTGGCCAACTAGATATCTATGGGGAGCCCACAAGCTGGATATAAGTATTATGGCACCCTCTGGCTAATCTTCTTTAGGGAAAAACAGAAGTGTGTAGGTTAAATGGAACATTAGCTTCCCTGCACAAGTGAAAGTCTTTTATCAGTACAATTCCCTGACAATCTGACCTACTCATGTGCTCGGCTAGTTAGTTGAAGGACCATCTGTTCTGAAAGTTGAAGGACCATGTTTTGGTCATTAAAATGCTCCACATCAAAAGTGCCCATGTGTTTTATAAATGATTAAGTTTCTTAGCTTATGTAGTCTCTTTATGTGTGTGTGACCACATACACATATCAGACTTTAGAATGTCACCTTTTAAAAGAAACTGGTCACTTCACTCAGTACCCTGATCACCCATCTTGCCATTGTTACTGTAGTCCAAAAAGGTAATTCGCCAAGTTCCTTCTTACTAATAAGTTACAATTACTATTCAGCCTTTGGAAAAT
This sequence comes from Phrynosoma blainvillii, assembly GCA_026167975.1. Lineage (NCBI taxonomy): Eukaryota > Metazoa > Chordata > Lepidosauria > Squamata > Phrynosomatidae > Phrynosoma > Phrynosoma blainvillii. Next base: position 244,693,184 of record JANUYF010000001.1, on the reverse strand, counting down.
ACAGAAAATTGCCCTTTGATTCCCCTATGTGGCCAGTTCAGATATTGCACATATTCTGAGAACACTACAAAGACATTGGACGTTATCACACAGGGTCTAAAGCAGACAGAACCCCGTCACATCCCCGTCCCATTGCGGTTCCTTTGCCCCTGTGTTCACATGACGTTGCACAGAACCCCGCCCATCCCCGTCACATCCCCGTCCCATTGCGGATCCTTTGCCCCTGTGATCACACGACGTCACAGAGAACCCCCTCCCATCCCCGTCGCATTGCGGCATCATCCCCGTTCTTTTGCATGCCGGTTTCTTTGGGAATTACATTTGCGCGACCAGAAGCATACTGGAATAATGCTGCTTTCGTTCATTCCGGAATGATGCTAGTTGCTAGAGACCCGCATGTGATAACATCCTCTGTACAGCAGTCTTTTCCAGCTACAGGACAAGGCAGCTACCCACATGATCCTTCCTCCTGCCTCTTCCATTCATCCATCAGCACACACACCCAATAACAAATAACAAAGAAATAAACTGATCCTGTTCCACTGAAAAAATAATGAATTACAGCATTGCCCGTAACAGCTCGTAACTGAAAAGATTAGTTAGCTATCAACTGCACCTTGGTACAGAAATGCATAGACTATGTTTTCAGGACACAGAAAAGTTGTACCAGGAGAACATATGCCCCCTTCCCAATTTTGGAGGGTTCCAGATCAGGTCCAACAGCTGAGCAACGTTTGGTTTCTTTACCATTCGTCGTTATGCTGCCACCAAATGCACACTCAGTTATATTGACAAGCACACCTCTCTTTTTCTCTGGACAGTCATGAGGATGAAATCAAAAGGATCCATTTTCAACCCAACATGGTTTACTGTTACATCCAAGCCAAGGGCTGTGGTTAGTGTTAGCTAACAACATTGAAACTAGCCAAGATCACTAGTCTAAGTTTGAAGGCGGCTTATTTTAACGTTAACTGCAACTTGTCCAGGTTTGATGCTCACAACAAGTCACTTTTATTTGAAAATGGAAGCAAACGTTTCCAAGTATTTCTTGCAATTGCACAAGAAAAGCACAAGGAAATAATTATGTACATAAAACTATGTTAATAGTTTCTGCCACTTTTATCTACTGAAAGACTTTCAGCAACTGTGTAAGGAGTCATAAACTTTCCTTTGGGAAAAATATACATCAGTAATTTTTGATAAATGTAAAAAGTTTGATATCTTCAATGGTCAACAGTACAACCACACTGTGACATCAGCTGATAAAGAATTTATGAAATGCAGGAAGACAGTCTGCTAATAATTAAGACATGTGATTCGTGTATGTTACCCTTCTTGTTGGCTGCTCTGTGTCATCTGTTCAAAACATTTCAGTGGTCAAGCAATTAGTTGTGTGCTTACTTATCTTTAAACTGCATTCTTTGAATTATAAGATTAACTGATAGTAGCTCTCCCATACTATGCCTTTCTAAATTTACACTGTACATTCCATTATTCTGCCACTAAACCAACGTGGTGAAAGGTTATATTTAGCATGGAACCAAGTGTGCTGAGCAGTATCTGCCCAAAATAATTAGTGAAAGCTCTATAACAATATCCAGCATGAAGATGAATATATACAAAGAAAGACATTTCCTCAATGGCCAAAACTGATATAGCAGCTTTTCCTAACCCAGCACCCTTGGGATGTGTTGGACTACAACTCCCATCATCCCAACCAAGTGGGATAGGGATTATGAGACTTGCAGCCCAACACATCTGGAGGATACCAACCCAGGGAAGGCTATTAAAGAACCACATGTCTAATCCCACATGTACAGTAAGCTGCTTTTGAAACTGAGAGCTTTCTAAGGCAGTTTCCAGCCTGGCAATGGGCTGTAGTTTGAGATCCCTTTCCTATGAAGAATTACTTCAGATTGCACATTAAAAAATGATTAAATTATGCATTCAGCTAATGAAAGCCTATGTAAACTCCTGTAATTACAATTCTTCTTCTTGCTTAGTCATAGAAAGGACAGAACATGAGAACAGCATCAAACTAATAAAATCTGTTCATTCATTAATGAATCATTCATCTCTCTCTTGGCTGAGATCCAAACATCTCCATGTATGGGCATAAGCAGCAGCCACTTCTGTCTCCTGGGATGCTGCTCCAACCTTGAAGGGGAAAAGTCAGCAATGGAGGCCAGGTATGAAAGCACTCTTTTGTAGAACCAAAACACTTCCTGCAGCACATGGACCCTGCCCAGGCAACAACATGAACTGTACTGGCCTTGTCAAACCAGGGGTGGGGTGGGGGGTATCTATATTTATTGTTTATCTATGAAATCATTTGCTTCCCTAAGGCATGAGAGTATAGATATTGTGTGCTGATAATCTCCAGGTTGGTTCTTATTTTTCTGTGAGAATGTTACCATCTACCTGGGACAAGAGTACAGGAATAATTTTTTACTTTAGCTACTTACTTTTTGTATTCACACAGGTTCTAGAAGTGGTGCTTATAGAGATACACATTAAGTCTGCATACAGAAATTCTCTGTAGACCTTAACTACCGTATATAAGGCTTCTGCAAGACAGTATAAAGATGCTATTTAAGTTACAAAGGCCTTATTTGTTAAGCTAAAATGTGATCACTTTCTTAGAATGATTTTTACACTCATCTTCTAACTATTATTTTGAGTGAATCATCCACATTTTAAAAAGTGAACTGAATAATGTGACATTCTTTTGGACTAGACATTCATTCATTTCTTGAGCAAAGCATTATCTATATACTTCCATGACTCATTTTCATAACCTGGTCATCAACCATTTTTAAGAGGCAGAAATTTCTGGAGCACATCCTGAACACTAAAAAATATTTTCTTAAGAATTGTTTTAAATTATGTACCAGGAAAAAAAATCCTCTTAACACACACACACACACAAATAATATGAACATGTCCTTAGACATGATGGAATGAACAAAAGGAACAAGAGACTATCCAGATGTTTTCCTAGAAATATATTATCAGTATTTTGTGAAAACTGACAGATTATTACTTTGCATACTTAGCCAACCTATTCCAAAACATTTTACTGTTCCTAGAGGATTCTGAATGATTCCAGAATTACATCTTTCCTAGATAAAGGGAGTCTTGTTAACATATGTGCCAGATAGTATCTATCTAGTTAAGTGGGACAGTTGTGTACCATCAACATCAATCTCTGGATAAAGAGATTTTATTTTCAAATGCAGTGGTGAAACTTATTATAATGCAAATATTCTTCTTTTTGCAATAGCTGCTTTTTAAAAAGAAGTAAGTCTCCTAGCTACTGCTTATTCCTAGCTACTGCCAGGAAGGAACAATTACTCAGGTTCAGCAGGTAATGTTCCTATATAGTAGAAAACTTGCATTTACAGAACAAAAAATAATGTTATAAGCGGTATAAAATAGCTGCGCTGGCTATCACTGTGTTCCTAGACCCAATACTATATTCTGAATCAGATCTGTATAGCCCTAAATGATATAGGGTCTGTGTACATTAGGGCCTCTCTGGCCCTATAGACCTTAAAGTCAACTGAGCTTGCTGATGCTTCGAACAACATATAGGCACTGTAGGAAGCTATGGAAAGCACCCTAGCAGAAGAAAGCCAGTCTTTAACATTCTGTTCATGGCCTACATGTACAGGCAAAAAATCAGCATCAAAGACTTGAATACAGATGTTGCAATAAGGTCTCTTTAACACAAACAAAAACAGCATTAGCAATTGTAATTATTAGCAATCAATTGGATTTTTCAAATATTTCAAAATTCAACTCTGCTGAGTAACAGGTAAAACTGTCAGGACATGTTATAACCAGAAAGATGTGGTTCATCACTCTTAATACTGGGGAAAGGGCCATAATTCAACTGTAGAGTACATGCTTTGCATACAGAGAATCCCAGGTTCCTTCCTTGGCATATCCTGTTATGGCTACTAAAAGATCCCAGCTTCAGAGAAACTGCCCGCAGTTTCTACAATACTGACATACCAATGGCCTGACTCAATATATGGGAGCTTCCTATGTAACATCCCAATGTTTCTTCTTCTTCTCCTTCATGCAGAAAATTAACCTCTCTTCATATAAGACACCAAACAAACTGGAAAATCTTCTATAAACTGTAATTTCCTCTTTTATCCAAACAAGATAACTATGGGCCTGAACAGTCTACCAGAAATAATCCAGTTTGAGAGCACTTTAACTGCCCTGGCTCAGTACTAGCTAATCATGGGAACTGTAGTTTATTTTGACACCAGAGCTCTCTGACAGAGAAGGCTCAATGTCTCAGAAAAAAATACAATTCCCATGATTCCATAGCACTGAGCCAGGGCAGTTAAAGTGGACTCAAGCTGGATTATTTCTGGCAGTCTGTTCAGGCCCTATCAGCAACAGCTTTAAAACAAGCCAGCATAGTAAACCACAATTGTGTTAATATTCTGGTTTGGTCTAAAGCTGTTAATCAGAGATCTCCAATTTGGATGACACAAACAATTACAGCTTATGAAAGGTTTCCTATAATAATAATAATAATAATAATAATAATAATAATTTTTATTTATATCCCGCCCCTCTGCTAGGCAATCGGGGCGGCGTACAACAATACAAAACACCAAAACAAATAAATCAGAATCAAATCCCATCCCTCCTTCCCTCATCCCCCCCCCAAACATACTAAACAAATTAAATAACAGTGATTAAAAATATACAATTTAAAAATATATGATTTCCAATATCATTGTGGTCCTCCGAGGGCTGCAAGGTGAAAAAAACAGTCCTCCGCGGCCCCAGGATGCCACGGCTCGCTGCGTGGATGGCTAATCAGAGTACATCATGGGCCATTTTCATTGGGGGCTGCAAGTAAAAAGGCAGTCCTCCGCAGCCTCCAAAAACGTCAGGCCAGGTGTTCTGGAGGGGGGGGAGTGCAAACACACGCACTACTGAGTCCCCTTCTCTCCCTCGCTGTAGCCAAGATGGTCGGGCTGGCAGCGTCCTTAAGAAGGCTCTCCAGGAGGCCAGGTGTTCCGGAGGGGGAGAGTGCAAACACACGCACCACCGGGTCCCCTTCTCTCCCTCGCTGTATTGTTTGCTGGCTTATGCAAAATAACTGCAAAAGCAATTCTCTTGCCTACACATATCTCAGTTTATTAAACCATGATATAATCATCACAGTTCTCAGCCTTAGAGGGCAGTGGCTTCTTGTTTTAAAAACAGCAGCATCCCCAATAAAAATGTTTTCCATTATAAAAAACAATAGCCTTGACGCTTTCAGCTAATAAATACTTTCCAGTAATAAACTTTTGCCAAACAAGGTTGCATTTTACAGCTCCTAATATCCCTCAAAGGCAAACTTGCCAAGAGTCAAAGATCCATAGGCAAGGTTGTGTTTCATCTTTTGCTTCTTTGAAAACTTCCACTGTTCCAATGTCTACAGTGACTATGGAAGGGCAGGTACTATCCTAAGGTTTGTAGGCAATTTTTTTAAAAAAAATCTGATCTCCTTATCTGATTTACTTTCCACACTCTTCTGTGATAAAACTGGGTGTAGTCCCAGACCTCCCCAAGACTTTGGTGCTGAACATTTACACATATTACTGCTACAGCATAAGTCTTATTGGTGATAAATGACACAGCAGATGGTACACAGCAGAGAAGCATTCCAGACCTTTTGCTGATGGGGTTTCAGCATCCTCTCACAGCCAAGGTAGAACTGAGCTTTTCAACAACTAATTCTACCCAGACTATCGTCGGTCAGCAATTCAATTCCCCTTTGCTGACTATATGGGGCCTCTGGACTGAAGTGCTGTAAATAGCAATAGCAATAGCAATAGCAATGCATTTACATTTCTATACAGCTTCACAGTGAACTATGCACTCTGTAAGTGGTTTACAATCTGTAAGCCAATTGCCCCCAACAAACTGAGAACTCATTTTACCAATCTAAGTAAGGATGGAAGGCTGAGTGCACTTTGGAGCCCATGGCATCAAACTCATAACATTGTGGCTGCAGTACTGGCATTCAACCGCTGTGCCACCAGGGCTCCTGGTAAATCTCCCCCCTCTCCCCCAAAAATAAGGCCAATGGAAAATGAACATCCACTTCTCCTCCTCAATAACTATGAGAATTGTGCATGCAGGTTAGTAAGAGAAGAAAATTCATTCCCCCAGCCTGCTCATATCTTTTCCCACCTACAAACTACCAAGCCAATGCAAAAAGTATCAAACAAGGTCACTGATACAAATGAAACCTTTCAGTACCATGGGACAGCTGCTGACATTTGGCCATGGTGCAAACAAGGACTCTAAAACCCACCTGCCAAGTGGTAGAAGTCGAACTCATTACACACAGCCAGAGACCAATAGATCATCAAGAATGTGTTTAATGATACAGAAAATGGCAAATACAGTTGGCCCTCCACATTTGCGGCATTGATTATTTGTGGTTTTGATTAATACATTCTCTCTAGGAATCTCTAGATCCTCCAGCACAACTCTGCTAGAAATTGGTGATAGAGTAGTGCTAGAGAACCTAGAAGTTCCTAGAGAAAACACTACTCTAGGCATTTGTACATCTTCCAGCATGATTCTATGATCAACATCTGGCAGATGTTAACCACAGAGGTACACTGGAGGACCTGTAGATTCCTAAAGAGGTGTTCTCTCAGGTGAAAAGAATAGTGTGTTTTTTTTATTTGTGGTTTTTCAACATTCATGGGGGTCCTTCACCCCTAACACCAGTGAATGTGGAGAGACCACTGTATACATACCTAGCACTGAGCTCTATTCTAGAATTATGATTTAACTAGGATGCTGTCCACGACACGTTTCCATCAACACTTTATGCCACTCTCAGATTATACTCTCTGTCAACATCTAAAAGTCCACTTTAAAATTTAATAAATGTCATCATGGAGCTCCCAGACTTAAGTTCATATTCCCACCTCTCTTCATTGGCTGCGTGAAAGCATCTCCAGACTTCCCAGCCCTAGAAATACTGGAGAAGCAGACTGTTTCTCTAGCAGCAACCACCTGCAAATGTAAGTGTTGTGATTTAAGAATATAGTCGCCCCTCCTTTTTCATGGGGGATCCGTTCCAGAGCGCCCCCCCCCCCCACGAAAAAGGAGGAAAGGACTGCTCTGAGGAATGTGGATGTGAATATTTGCGTTTCTCCTTTTTCGTGGGGGGGGGGCCTCTGGAACGGATCCCCCATGAAAAAGGAGGGGCGACTATATTCTTAAATCACAACACTTACATTTGCAGGTGGTTGCTGCTAGAGAAACAGTCTGCTTCTCCAGTATTTCTAGGGCTGGGAAGTCTGGAGATGCTTTCACCCAGCCAATGAAGAGAGGTGGGAATATGAACTTAAGTCTGGGAGCTCCATGATGACATTTATTAAATTTTAAAGTGGACGTTTAGATGTTGACAGAGAGTATAATCTGAGAGTGGCATAAAGTGTTGATGGAAACGTGTCGTGGACAGCATCCTAGTTAAATCATAATTCTACACAGCACACAAAAAGCATTCAAAAAGCACGAGGCAACATAGTACCACACTTGTTAACATTTCTTTCATTTAAGTCTTGGTCTTGGAGATGTCTCATCCATAGGGCCGCCATGGGTCGAGATCAACTTGAGGGCCTTTAACAACAAAAAGTGTTGGAACTTCAGTAAAAGAACACCCTTCAGGATTCAACTGCCTCTCTTCATTCAAAAATGACACACACTTGCAATTCCATCATTGTTCTTGCTATTCTCTGAACTTTTGATTTCAATTTTGATTGTAACACTTATAGTTAAATTATTTACAATGAGCAGAAATAGCAGTTCTGAGAACTCCCCTTGCATCCCAACACTCTCATCCCAGCAAAGTGGACTGTTTTTTGTTTTGTTTTGCTTTTAAAAAGAGGGGGAAGGTTATGTTGGCACAGTAATGGAATAACAACTTTACTACTATTGACCCACTCTCATCTAATCTGCTAGTGGAATGTTTAATGTTTTTATGGCAGGTCATAAACATACTGAAATGTTGCACATTGTTCCACAAAGAAGGAAGTTCCTGGTCTTTCAATCCAGTTTAGCATAAAAGCTCTTTTACTTTTCAAAGTGCCAATTTGCATCTTCCATCCACTCTATTAATATGCAAACTGTGGACTAATAAACAGAACTTCAGTCTAGTAAACACTGTGAAAAGGTTCCCTTTGCGAATGGGCACTGACCCTCTCAACTTGCAATTTATTTTGTTGCCAACTTGTCACAGAGTTTATAGAGCACCTTTGTGATTTGCATGGATTTCACGTGTTTACTTCAACACAGCACAAAACTGGATCGCTGCAACTAGCAAAACATTATGCATTTTTTATACTACCTATACAACATTCCATCAAAATACACAAGCAAATGTGCTTCTATTTTAATTATATAAATACAGCTTAATTGCGGTGGCTGGGTCCACCGCATGCCAAGCAAAAGCTACTGTGAAATTGCTTTGAAATACTTTTTATAGTTGTAGTCTGCCCTCCAAGCCCAAGTTGGCAACTTGGATAGTCATTTTCTGAAAATATTAAGTATTATACAGTTCTCTCAGACGTTAACAGACATGGGTGAGAAACCCCGATGGCAAATCCCAACATTTTTATATTATAACAAGCCATGGTGAAACCAGATTAAAGGCAGAATGGTTTTACAAAGGGAAAAGCTTTGACAAATCACTTTTGCTTAGTTTCAGTGCACAGAAAAGATAAATATATGATACAGGCATGCTGGGATTAGAGCATTTCAAAATGAAAAATATTCTGCTTCCACAGCCAACACCATTACATCCAGGATGTCCTTTAGCACAGGAGCAGGTCACCAGAACCTGACCATCCATTTCTAAAGATTAAAAGCATATTGTGAACTCTTCCTTGCCTCTTTCTCTCTTTTTAAGTCATTACACAAACCAAATGGTATTCAAGGGAACAAGGACATACCACTAAAAGACCTAGGCTCTCAAAGGATATACAAGAGAAGCTCTACAACCCCATCTATTGGATGTTCTTGAACTTCATTGAAGAGCAAGTGTGTGCCACACATCACAACACCCAAACTGAAGATGTACTTGAAAAGGAAACATGTTGAGGAAGGCTTCTATTCACATCCTAGTTTCTCAATACACTGAAAGTGTTGTTGTTGCATGCCTTCAAGTCATTTCTGACTTATGGTGACCCTAAAGTGAACTTAAATATACCCCAGATTATATCTGAAGGTATCAGGGCAGAATACAATAAAATCAATTTGAGACACTAAATAACTATAACAATAATTCTAAAAGACTTATAATATATTAAGTAATTTATCACTTTAAATCGGACAATTTAAAACCAATTTAAAACCAGTTTAAAACAAATATCCCACTAAATACAGATATGAGTTTTTCTCTACAATTTTCAAGCATGAAAGGGGAAGTTCAATCAATCCAACACACAGATAAGAATGATATTGCTTAACATAACATCATACTCTCCTATTAAAGAGATCACCTTAAGCAGCATAAATCAAAGCACAACTATATCAAATGAAGGGCCACAACAATGGGAGGGGGGCACATGCTTTGACTGCAAGAAGGTCCCAAATACATTTCCCAATGTCTAAAATAGGGCTGGAGAAATCTCCTCACCAGAGAGCACCAGTGCCAGTCAGTGGAGAACAGAGATGAGGAACCTTTGGTTTCTCCAAATATTTACCTTACAGTTCTCACACTCCTTTACAATTGGCCATCATGGATGGGTTGATGGGAATAATTCAGTCAAAAGGTTTGGAGAAACATAGTTCCCCCACCCCCACCCCCGTAGACAATACTGAAATAGTTAGACCAAAGGTCGGACTTCATATGAGACCCCTTTCTATGTTTCTATGATTCTGTTTCCAGGTTCAGCATACTCGCATCTGAACCCCACTATGTCCAGTATCCATGCTACTGAAGATATTAGAATTCCAAAGGGAGCAATACATTAACTAGCAACATCTTCCGAGAATCTGCAACAAAAATTCATCAGATGAAAATGTTTGCTCTAACAAGACCTGCACAACTTGATAACAGGTAGGGCCAAAATTAAAATAGGCTAAACTTCTTCGGGCCGCAGATAGGTTTTAATTACTTATTAACTAATAGTAATTAATATTATTAATATAAATTCCAATGCCCTCTCCTTGGGACAAGGCTGACCAGCAGAGGAGACTTGAAATCATTCCACATCCTCACAGGCCATCCGAAATCCTTTGGCAAGCCATACTTCAGTGGTGGCAAACCTTTGGCACACGTGCCAGAGGTGGCACTCAGAGCCCTCTGTGTGGGTACACATGCTGCCACCTCTGCACAGAGTTCCTTACTACTACTAATAATAACAATAATAATAAGTTTTATTTATAGCCCGCCCCTCTGCGCAGCAATCGGGGCGGGTTACAACATTTAAAACAGAGCAAGTTAAAACGTTCCCTCCTCCCATAATCCGCCCTCCCAACCCCTTAAAACAAGATTAAACAAAAAAAAATTAAAACAGAAGAATGGAGTTAGAATTATAAACCAACAACGAGGAATCAGTTAAGCCGATGAAATGGAGTCTCAACTCCCTACAAACAGATGTACTAGAAAGTCAAAGGGACGTGGCACTTTGTCATAAATAAGTGGGCTTTGAATTGCAGTTTGGGCACTCAGTCTCTAAAAGGTTTGCCATCACTGCCATATGTTGTGCAGGCCAGCTCTACACTGAAGAGCAAAATCCACACTTTTGCCTATCACATCTTTCAAACACCAACTTCATACCCACATGGCAAAACACTCAGTCTACAGAGAGCCAGAAACAACAACTAAAGACTCCAAAATGAAATAATATGCATCAGTGGCTTTTTACTGAAATGTACAGATGACAACTGAATAGTTAGCATTACAACTTTACACCACCAATTGATAATACCAAGCAGGAACATTCAACTAAGTGCTCATCAAAAGAGTCTCAACTACCTTTACCTCTATGTCATTATCACAGTAATTGCTTACTGCATTTGCCTCATAGCTGGAGATGTAGGGAATAAATTCACACAGCAAAACAACAAGAGCACAAAGAAGAACTTTGCTAATTGGGTGTCACTCAGCTCTGAGTGCATTAATAGCTATCTTTTTACTGTTAACACTTAGCAAGAACTTTCTGCGTGCAAAGTGCCTTAAAGTGCTCTTTGGAACAATCGCAACTATTCTTAAGAAGGCTGAAGGAACATAATCCTGCCTCCCTCCCCGCCATCCAAGGCCATGGGATTGGGAAAGGAGACCAAAAGAGCATGTGATTAACTGGATCTTCAAATCCGGACCATGTTCAATCACACTAACTACAAATGGCCTCCCAACAGTGCTGAAAATCATTTCTGGTTGTTATTTGGTTATCAAGTATAATTCACCTTAAGGTATCCTTATGAATGAGCTCTCTAAGAGTCCTGGTTATCAACTGCCCTGCTCAGCTCTTGCAAATTCAGGGCCCTGGCTTCTTTGATTGAGTCAATCCACCTGTAATGCAATCTCTCTCTTTTCCTAGTGTCTTCCTCTTTACCATCTTTAGAGAGCCATCTGTTAGCGTGGTTACGCAGCGCGTGATGATCCATGTCAATGTGCAGCACCAGATTCACCACTTTCTCATATGTAGGCAGTAGCTTGTCAGCTGGAGAAGCATCTCTCCCCTTCCAGAACGAGTAAAGAGACTCTACAGACGTCTCTCAGATGAGGCTTTAATCTTAGTTCCTCTGTGTACAAGGCTATATACACGATCCACCGGCACAGCAACAACTCCCAACTATAACCACATCTCTACACCACACATGTGTCCAGAGGCATCTGCCTTATATAGCCAGGGCTCCATGTTGCCTTCTGGCCCTGCCTCTTCCTGTGGACACGTGCCACTCAACCTGAGGGTCTGCAGTTTTGCAGCACTTGTCAGTGCTTTCCAGCACCAGCTGATCATCTACACCAGGGGTCGACAAACTTTCTGGGGGCGGGGCCAGTTCCGCTGTCCTAGATCTTCGGCGTGCCGAAGGGGGGAGGATGACGGGGATGCGCGCATGCACATGCGCATTGCCGCCTGCCATGATGCGCATGCGTACTCGAGCGCGGGGCACCATTTTGCTTTCCAAAATGGCGCCTGCGCTCACGCACACATGCGCACCACGGTGGGCACCATTTTGGAAGGCAAAACGGCGCTGCCGTCACGAGCGCATGTGCACGACGCCGGCGCTGTTTTGCTTTCCAAAAGGGCGCCCGCCGTCATACGCATGTGTGCGCGAGTACAGGGTGCGCTTTTGGAAGGCAAAACGGTGCCAGCGTCATGCGCATGCGCTCACGACGCAGGCGCCATTTTGCCTTCCAAAAGGGCGCCCGCCGTGGTGCACATGCGTGCGCGAGCGCAGGTGCCATTTTGGAAGGCAAAATGGTGCCCCGCGCTCATGTGCACGGCAGCGACAGCGGCGGCAGGACAGGCCATGGGCTGCTTAGAAGGCCTCGGCAGGCCGGGTTTAGCCCGCGGGCCATAGTTTGCCGACTACTGATCTACACGATGTCATTTTCCATGACACAGCATGACTCAGCATGACTCAGTATCAGTCAAATGCTGTGTCATCATGGCTGCTTATGATGTCCTGCTAATCCCCACATTGTACATTTTCCCCTGGGATTCCTTCCTAATACCAGCATGGCATAGTATGACTCTGGAGACCAGCATTCAATTCCCACTCAGCCATGAAACCCACTGGGTGACCTTAGGCAAGTCACATGCTCTCAGCCTCAGGGGAAGGCAATGGCAAGCCTCCTCTGAACAAATCTTGCCAAGAAAACCCCATGACAGGTTTACCATAAGTCAGAAAAAAATTGAAGGCACATAATGCACAACACACACATGTAATCTCATGATACGGCCACAGTATGACAGCCCTTAGTTCAATCATCTTCGCTTCTAGTGTGAGTTCAGATTTGATTTGTTCTAAGATCAATGCATTTGTCTTTATAAAGTCCATGGTATCTGTAGAACTCTTCTCTAATACATTTCTAATGAGTTGATTTTCTTTCTATCAGCTTTCCCCACTGCCCAGCTTTCACACCTACATGCAGAAATTGGAAATGCTATGGTCTGGATGATTCTAACTTTGGCATTTAATGATAATGCACAAAATCCAGTTTTTAAGTCCACTGTATTGACAACACAATGAAATGAACCTATGGAAGACTCTGGAGTTCAATGACAGAGGATAAGGTTGGCATATCAAAGGTTCCAGCTTCATGCCACTGACTGGGGATGAGGGAAGCTGTAGTCCAACACACCCAAAGGGCACTAGTTGAGGAAGGCTGATCTGGTTAGCTCTCCAGAGTTTCAGATAGGCTTTTCCCTGTCCTGCCTATCAGGGATTGAACCTATGATGTGAAAGCTTGAACCTGGAAACTTGTACAAGAAACAGTGTGTGCCCATTAATGAAACAATTCTCACAGTGCCTCTGCATGGTAGAAATATGTAGTTTGACAGCACTTTAACTGCCATGGCTCCATCCTACAGAATCCTGGTTTTTGTCATTTTGTGAGGCAGCAGTACTCTTTGGCAGAGAAGGCTAAAAATCACGTAAAACTACAAATCCCAGGATTCCATAAGGATGGAGCCACAGCACTTAAAATGGTGTCAAACTGCATTATTTCTACTTTTATTGAGAGTGTTTTTAATAAGCTGCTTACAAAATAAAGGATTAGCACAGGGGTAGGCAACCTTTCCCCTTTAAGGGCCGAGGGACTTCAGCTCCCAGAATCCCAGGAGCTATTGGCCAACATGGGACTATTGGCCAACATGGCTGAGGCTTCTGGGAGCTGAAGTCCCTCGGCCCTTAAAGGGGAAAGTTTGCCTACCCCTGGATTAGCACATCGAATGGCTGCTGTCATGATGACTATAGCTCCTCAAGTCCAGTTGCTGGAAAGCATGAGCAAGTGAGTGCTGTCACACTGGCATAGATATATAGGTCCATGCTAGCACACATTACCTCCCCTCACAATGTCATGAATACAACCTATTTTACAACATTTCTCTGATCTTGTTTAAATATCTCATACAAGAACAGAGGGAAGATTACTATTCAAGAAAGATATTCTGAGCATAAGTAATAAAGATGATGTGTTGGTGAGGTTTTAACTGTCAGATGTGACACCAACAACAACTCTGTAGTTAATGCTCCCTGTGCTTCTTTATAACCCATTTAAGTTTTAACAAAATTGTCATAGATCACACTTTTGGCATTTCATAACCATTCAATTGCAATTTTCCTCCCTCTACCTTCCAACTGAGGATCATATTTCATGCAAGTGACGGAAAGGACTTTAATGTCCAAAGGTTTTAGTCATGACCTTTGTACTAGCCTTGGTGGGGCAACAAAGTTTTTAGTTGTTCTTTGCTTTGACAGACTAAGGCCTAAACCAAGCTTTCTTGCTTTTCCTCTTGCAGTTCTTGGTGCCACATGAAGAGTGGCTTACATGGTTTCTCAGCACTCCAGGGCAGGATCCTGGGGTGCACAGGAGGGATTGCCCCTTCCAATTCCACGGACCGAAACAGTTCCATGACAGGATGGGCTTTGCTGGATCCTGGCACCACAGAAACTCTAAAGCACATACTCCTAGAAGCCAGTCTGACTGATGAACCAAACGTCCGAGTAACCATCCTCTGAATCTGGATGCCCATATATTTTCAATAAACATAGGGCAGAGATTTAGGATAGCATTCTGAAAATTTAAGAACAAAATGGCTGCCCGTGCTTATCAGAACTGTCAATTTATGAAATGTCTTTGTACATTTTACAATAAAATGAGATCCTCCTTTTAATATCCTGGAGACAAGCAAATGCTATTGCTGGCTTTTAGAACAACACGTTCTTTTTACCAGTATCAAGCCACAAATATAGACACCACAATTCAGTTACCCTTTTACTCAGTCTTCAGTGCCCTGCAGTGTTCTCTGCTCCTCAGCTTTTACTACAGAGCACTAACAACATTATGCATACAGTTAACATATTTACATTGCATTGCATGCCTGATAAGGTTCATCTGCTATGTACACCTAACTTCATTCTCCTCTTTTAAGTGGATTTAGAAACTAATGGAAGAGAGTAATAGATTGACCTTTAATATAATCCTCTGCAATGTTAGGAATATATATATCATTCAGCCAAATGGAACATTTTCATTTCTGAATAGCCAGCACTTGCATTTTTCAGAGAAAACATTCTCAGTGATCCCACACACTATGGAGCTTTCCTGTGCAGCCAGCCCTTTGCTTACAAAACTGTAGCATAAACTAATGACTCTGCAGTAAACCAACAGCAAAATAAAAACTAAACAACATTGTAAACATTTACTGGGTTTCTGTACATAAGGCTGTATTAGGCCAATATAAGGTAATTCATTTAATCCCGTTTTAATCCTTGTACGTGAATTCTCTTAGAACAATGGCCTGGGAAGGAGTAAAATGTTCCCCAGAGGCCCTACTGTCTGACTGAAGTGGAAGTGTTCTGTTTTCCATTCTGGCCCACCTCACACTATTTTATCTTGACAGATGTTTTCATCTTTCTACCTCAATTCCCCTCTGGTATATGTCATTTGAAGACAGATGGTTTAAACAAGGAAACATCTGCAGAACGGATTCAATAATCAAGAAAATAAAATGTGATTGAATCATAATATTCCACAATGCACTCAGAACGTGCAAGACCCTTAAGTATTAATCAGTTTAATAACACACACATACAAAGGGGGCTAGTGTTGTGTAGTGGTTTGAGTGTTGGACTAAGACTCTGGAAATCATGGTTCAAATCCCCGATTGAGCACAAAAACCTACTGGGTGAGTTTGGGCAAGTCACATTCTTTCAGCCTCAGAGGATGACAATGGCAAACCCTCCTGAAGAAACTTGCCAAGAAAACCCTATGATGGATTCTGATTTGGAGGCACACAACAACAACAACAACAACATGATGATGAATGATTAGCAGTTTTGGTATGAATTAATCACCTACTGCAAACAACATTGAAAGGTCCTGCTTAATTTTGTCTCAAAAGCATAAATACAGAGAAGAACTGGGCAAGACCATAATAGTACAGCAACCATGAGATATATTTGGAGAAATATAACTTGTAGAAATGTGTTAAAATTATTTTGTCTTGTTCAGCGGTTACAAAACTTGTTTGTCTAAAACATGTGAACATCTCTGAAACGAGGATCTCTCCAGAGATTACTTGATTATTCTGCACCCAGTAGCTAAATGCTAAACACAAAGCAATTCCACTGAACAACTTGTGTGTGAGAAGACAGGAAAGTGCTCTCTGTGAAATTGTCTTGGTAATGATGCAGTCACACCTGACAGTCATCACTGGATGCTACAACCACTAGGCAATGACTGTGCACAGGTAGGCTGCTCCCAAGCCACATGCTGCATGGCACACAAGCTTTCTTGTCCCATTCTAGCCATGAAAGATTTGGCTATCACAGTGGTAGGGCACACAGAGTCTTTCACATGTTGTTGAACTACACTTCCAGTCATCCTCACCATTAGCTATGCCAGCTAGGGCAGAAGGGAGTTGCAATCTAACATCTTCTGGAGAACTGTATGTTTTATGCCTGCCTGGGCTCTATCCCAGGACAGATAGGGCATTTCATAATGAAAAGGTCAAAAAGAAGAAAGCAAGTGACACTTGAGCAATTTCTGTCTCTCTTAAAGGATGGAGATGCTGCATAAATGGCCTACTAAAAGAGACAGATACTGTTTGGGTCAGATACTGGTACCATGACTTTCACAGCCCAGGCTGAAGTAATTCAGAATGAGCCTGGCCTAAGACTCCTTTGTTTGCCTTCCTTCTTCCCTTCTTCCTCCATATTAAATTTGGTTGGTTGACTCCCATAAGTCTGGAGTTCAACTACACCTATCTTGCTGTTTTCTGAGTTACAGCACATTTGGAATGACACCTGTCAGACAAGGCAGGACAGCAGGACTTTCCTCACTGTTGTGAAAAGAGAATGCTTGGTGCCTGAATGGAGGGGAGTACCTCTACACAAAGAGTTTTGTTGTTGTGGTGTACCTTCAAGTGATTTCCAACTTATGATGACCCTAAGGCAAACCTATCATGGAGTTTTCTTGGCAAGATTTGTTCAGAAGAGGTTTGCCATTGTCTTCCCCAGGGGCCGAGAGTATGTGACTTGCCCAAGGTCACCCAGTGGGTTTCACTGACGAGCCGGGAATCAAACCCTGGTCTTCACAGTCATAGTCCAATGCTCAAAACCACTGCACCACTCTGTAGGAGGAAAAAAAGTTCCCAGGCTTTTATAGCTACTAAAGTTATACTTTCACAGAAGCAAGAACTTGATTAGGGGTGGCTCTTTCATATAATAATAATATAATAATAAAATTTTATTTATATACCGCCCGGTGGCGAACCAATCTGGGCAGTTTACAACACTAAAAACCATACAACTAAAAACAGTATAATTTCCTCCCCCCCTTAAAAAGTTATTAAATCATATCTCAATTAAAACCAAATACAATTTAAGCATAAAAAATTAAAAAAACAGAACAAATAATACAAACTGGTAAAACCCCTGCAACTTCAGTTCTAAAAAGGGGGCTATGGAGACATTCCTGAGGAGGGGAGATCCCAAGGTCCGAGATCCCGAGGCCGGGTATTTAGTCCGGAAAGGCATGCTGGAAGAGATCCGTCTTGACAGCCTTTTTAAAGCCGTCTAAAGATGTTAACTGACGGATCTCATCCGGCAGGTCGTTCCAGAGCCTGGGGGCAACAACAGAAAAAGCCCTCTGGGAGGTCGCCGCAATCCTAGATTTTTGAGGCTGCAACAGGTTCCTCCCAGAGGACTGGAGGGCATGGGGAGGATTGTATAGGAAGAGGCGGTCTCTGAGATAACTTGGACCCAAGCCATTTAGGGCTTTAAAGGTGATAACCAACACCTTGTACTGGGCCCGGAAACCCATAGGCAGCCAGTGGGGGGACCTCAGAACCGGGGTAATGTGGTCCCTCCTAGATGTTCCTGACAAAAGCCTGGCTGCCATGTTTTGAACCAACTGTAGTTTCTGAACCAAGCACATGGGTAGCCCCATGTAGAGCGCACTGCAGAAATCGAGGCGTGAGGTTACCAGCGCGTGCACAACAGTCTCAAGATCCCTTACTTCCAGAAAAGGGCACAGCTGGCGTATCAGCCGAAGCTGATAACAGGCACTCCTGACTGTCGCATTTACCTGATTTGTCATCAGGAGCGACGAGTCAAGGAGCACCCCCAGACTGCGAACACAGTCACTGGAGGAGAGTGTGACCCCATCCAGGACTGGAGGTTGCAACCCAATTCTTGGTTTCGGGGCCGCTACCGTGAGCACCTCCGTCTTGTCTGGATTCAGTTTCAATCTGTTTTTCCTCATCCAGCCCATTACCGCCTGAAGACATTCATTGAGAGAGGAGATACCACTGGAATTCGAGGCCGACGAACAAGAGACGGAGAAATAGATTTGGGTGTCATCAGCATACTGATAACACCCAGCACCATGACTCTGTATGATCTCACCCAGCGGCTTCATATAGATGTTAAACAACATCGGGGACAAAATAGCCCCCTGAGGGACCCCACAAGTGAGATCTCTCTTCCTGGAGCTACTGTCCCCGATCAGCACCCTCTGGGACCGACCCAAGAGGAAGGACCGGAACCACTGCAATGCAGTGCCCCTGATACCTAACCCCCTCAGGCGGTCCAAGAGGATGCCGTGATCTATCGTATCGAAAGCCGCTGAGAGGTCTAGGAGCACCAACAGGGTCACACTACCCCTGTCGATGCTCAGGCGCAGATCGTCGGTCAAGGCAACCATGGCAGTCTCAACCCCAAAGCCTGTCCTGAAGCTGGTTTGAAATGGGTCTAGATAATCGGTTTCATCCAAGACGGCTTGGAGCTGAAGAGCAACAGCCCTCTCGATTACCTTGCTCAAGTATGGCAGCAAGAAAACAGGCCTGTAATTATTCATATCCAGGGGATCCAGGGAAGGTTTTTTCAGAAGCGGTCTAACAGCCACTTCCTTTAAACAAGATGGAACATATCCTTCCCTGAAGGATGCACTGATGATATCCATGAGGAATCTCAACAATGCATCCCCTCCCTGGGCAGCCAGCCATGATGGGCAAGGGTCGAGAGGGCAGGTTGTTTTCCTCACCTTACCAAGCAGCTTGTCCACGTCCTCGGCACTCACAGATTGGAGCTGATCCAGAATAACTTCATTGAAAGAGTCGCTGGACACCTCGCCTATAGATTCTGCTACAATAGTGGCGTCTAAGTCGGCTCTTATCTGAGAGATTTTATCTGCAAAGAAGTTGTTAAATGCATCACAGCAGGCCGTCATCAGGTTAAGTAAGGGATTTGGCGCAGGGGGCACCTGTGTCAGCTCCCTCACCACCCTAAAAAGCTCTGCTGGACGGGACTCTGCAGACACAATATGTTCAGAGGAGAAAACTCTCTTCGCTGCACGTATTGCCTCCCGATAGGAACAAAGAAAGTTCCTATGGCGAGTTCTGTCAGATAGGAGTCGAGTCTTCTGCCACCTGCGCTCTAGTCGTTGTCCAGCCCGCTTCATTCCCCTAAGCTCTGGTGTGAACCATGGCCTTTGGTTCGGAGCGGGTTGGCAAGAACGCTTGGGAGTGATCGTGTCGATAGCCCTGGTAAGGTCGGTGTTTCAGATATTAACCAGAGCGTCGACAGGGTCACTGGCATTTCCAACCAATAAACCCTCCAAGGCTTTCTGGAATCCAGTTGGCTCCATTAGCCTTCGAGGGCGGACCATTCTAATGGGCCCACCACCCCCGGTGGGGCAGATGTTGGCTCTCAGTTCCAACCTGACCAGGAAATGATCCGTCCATGACAATGCGGAGATACTTACCACCTCCGCCCACAGATATTCCTGTTCCGTACTGAAGACCACATCAAGTGTATGACCTGCACAATGTGTGGGCCCAATGACCAATTGGGATAGGCCCATGTTTGTCATGGTCTCCATGAACTCCCGAGCTTCATCACATTGCTGCAATATTAGGATCAGTGGCATCTGGAGTAATTTCTCCTTCTACCCATCTCTCAGAAGATACAGGAAGACTAATGTGTTTACTCTTGACTATCCCTGATGATGCTCTGGCCCTCCACTTTCAAAGCTTCTTTGCTGCAGAATTTCCCTTTTCTTATACTTTTCCTCCAGACTTTCTCCCACCTACCTTTACCTTAGGTTTCTGCTCTGTAGTATACTGTCTGCCCTACTGCCTCCCTCCAATGCCTTAAGACATTTGTGTCTGCCTCAAAAGATGCATCTACACTGTAGAAATAATGCAGTTTGACACCACTGCAGTTACATCCTATGGAACTCTGGGATTTGCAGTTTTACAAGGTGTTTAGCCTTCTCTGCGAAAAAGTGCTGGTGCTTAAATAATCTCTAGGATGGAGCCATGACAGAAAAAGTAAAATTATTCCTACAGTGTAGATGCACCTAAAACTTCTCTGTGTCTCAGAATCTCTCTCTTTGTTCAGCACTAAAACTCTGTTGAGAAATAAAACTCCTATTCTTCGCTACTGAAATATTCTTCTCATCCCTAAGTCTATGTGGAAGTTCTCCGCAGCCAAGGTGTGCTTTCACTTCAGCACCAGGAGTGGAAAGTTAGGAACATTTTCAGATTAAAAACATTCCTCAGAAAACAGAATGTTTGGGAGCATGTCACAAACACTAAAAATGCCCATTTTATTAACAGAAGACTTGGAAGGGCACTCTTTGAAACCACTACAGTTGATGCACTGACAGTTCTAAACTGAGATGAAATAAATTAGCGTCTTTAAAAAAATTCTACTTACACCTCCCATCGTAATTCCATTAATAAGTGCCACATAGGGTTTCCGGCAGGTACCTGTCACAATGGAACAACACATTTATATGTTTAAAATAGTGCAATGCACATAGCTACACAAAATGACTTCTTACAGCCTTACTGCATAACAAATGATTAGCAAGGTGACCAACAAATATTCAGTCCATTCTGAATTCCAGAAAGAGTAGCCATATTTATCTACTCTGACAAAGCCAACCAGGGGCTGCAATCTTGCAAATGAATTCATTTCTTTATGTATTTTATTATTTATTTATTTATTTACTTCCGGTGGCGAAGACTTCCGGTGGCGAAGGCAAGATGACCGGTTGCTGAAGACGATAGCTGGTCTCAATGGCTTGCCACTTGAGGCTTTCAGAGTTGTTAAACTCTGAAATTCTCCTCCTGGTAAGGAGGAGAAGAGTTGGGGCTTGTAATGGACCTTTTTAGCCCTCCCTGGACCAGCGGATTGTGGAGGTGATCCACGGATCCAAAGAGGACTTGGGTGGGTGGGTGGGTCTATGGGACACGTATTGCATTTTTATTGCATTTTAATGTTGTAAACTGCTCCGGTTGCACATGTGGAGGGACGGGAATAAAAATAATTTTTTATTATTATTATTATCCGAAGCCTCATCATTTCTTTATGTATTTTATATGTCACCTTTCTTCTGCATTAAGATTCAAGGTGGCTCACAGAAGAAATAAATAACAAATGTATATGTCTGTTTTTAAGGTGCAGCAAAACTCTGTGGTTGTTTCCTTATTCTAAACAAAATATTTGTTGTTGTTTTAAATTCCACTCTATTTTAATTTAACAAAACAGCTAAGACAGCTCACAACATTAATAATATTAAGAAAAATATAGCAGAAAAGTAAATCCAAAGCACATTGATAAAAACTAGCAGTATTAGTATTCAAGAAAATGATAAAGATATTAAACAACATGAGCCCACAAGAGAACCATGAAGTGTTCCACTAGTTGCTTCTTTCTAGGTGGAAAAGCAACAATTGATGAGTACTCCTGGGCTGCAGTCCTCTTGTTGCATACATGTATTGGTTTTACTTTGATTGTTTTAATATTGTCTTAGCTTAATTCATTTTTAAGGGGGGGTTGGGGGGAGTAATTTGATTGATGTGTTTTACTTCGTATCGTTTTAATTTGTTGTACGCTGCCCCGGTTGCTTAGCAGAGGGGCGGGTTAAAAATAAAATTTATTATTAGTAGTAGTAAAAATAAAAATAAATCAATGAATTAAAACCAGCTTCGACGATGTATTGGAGACCTGAATAAATAAAAAAGAACTTGTCTAGCACAGAGAGAATATCAGATTTTTAAGTAGGAGGCCAAAAACTCTTTGGACAATATTCCCTATGCTGGGAACCATAACATATTAAAAGTATCATCATGCAGTACTAATGCAAATGGTGGAAAGCTGTTAAATCTTACTTAAAATAAATGATTCAAGAAGAATTAAATAATTTAAGTACCGCAAGGGAAAACTGAATGCAAATAGTATTTGTTCTTAATATCCATCCTTCCTTATTTAACTATCTGACCTCTTATCAGGCTCTTTCACAAGCCAGCAGGCCCAGGGCTGCCAATAGGTATACACATCATAGTGAGCATAGCCAGTTGACAAGTGTAGGGATCACAGCTCTTGAGTAAACATGTTCCATTAGATCAGGGGTAGGCAACCTTTCCCCTTTAAAGGCCGAGGGACTTCAGCTCCCAGAATCCCAGGAGCTATTGGCCAACATGGGACTATTGGCCAACATGGCTGAGGCTTCTGGGAACTGAAGTCCCTCAGCCCTTAAAGGGGAAAGGTTGCCTACCCCTGCATTAGATCCTTGTTTTCCAACAAATATTTTCTAGTCTTCATACTTAACATTCTCAAATGCACCCTCAATGGGTCCACCTAAAAACCCAACATGTAAAACAAATCTAATATGAAAGTGCCTTTTAAATACATTGCACACCAGTTTCTCCCTTGTCAGTTCTTCTTTAAATAAACTGAGGAGCATTCCCCACCAAACAACAAAGGAATGACATCTCTCACCAAAGGAAAATGTGTGGGGTAGTTTAAGTTTCCTAAGGCATCAGCCTTGCTAAAGAAACAAAAATATTGAATATCAAAAATGTCAAAGCCAAGCCTGTTAGAGTCTAGCTTTAAATTAGTAAGAGTAGCAGAAATGTGCTTTTGACTAACTATGCTTCCCTAAGAATTGAGAATGACTCCAAAAACAACACAAGTAGCTTGTAGTTCAAAACAAAAGTTTATTAATGGCTTTAATCTATATTTCCATAGAAGCTATATCCTAATCTAGCTAGTGAATAGTTCAGGTAAAAAAATATGTATCTCACCATCTTTCCAAAGTAAGTTGAGAGAGAAGGAAGATGGAAACAGCAGCTCAGTTGAAAATATTTTGAGAGAATGTCAATTATTCCCAAAGGGGGAGTGACTTAAGTCACATGGTTAGTTTGAATGAGAAAGACACAGAGAGAGGAGGGTTTTTTTAAGCAGAAATTCCTTAACTATCTAAGGATGTAGAAAGAGAATGCAAAAATCTTCCAACAAAATGACCACTGTTTTGAATCCAGTGTTTAGACCTAGAATGGGCAACTTGTGATCCCACAGCTTCATAACCATTTAATTAATTAATCAATCAATTTATATCCTGCTTTTCTCTCAGCATGGGATCCAACTTGGCATCAGGTACCCTTGGCTACAGTGCTGGCTCTAAATACAAAATGTAGCATAATTCATGAACTTCTAAAAT
The DNA here is from genome assembly GCA_026167975.1 of Phrynosoma blainvillii. Taxonomy (NCBI): domain Eukaryota; kingdom Metazoa; phylum Chordata; class Lepidosauria; order Squamata; family Phrynosomatidae; genus Phrynosoma; species Phrynosoma blainvillii. The sequence goes on along the minus strand of JANUYF010000001.1, from coordinate 244,669,450 downwards.
AAATTTCTCACTGCTGAGCTGAATTTGTGATAGAAAAATGAATATGCTAACATTTCAGCTTCTCATTTTGAAGATCTAGTTCAAATATAACCTGAATTAAACATGGCAAGACACGCTTACTAATATGAAAGTTCAAGGCCTCACACACACACACACACGATTTTGAAACAAACCTACTATGTACTGTACTTCTGCTGACTGGCATACTCACCAATGGCATTGTTCAAGATGTATTCTTCTCTGAAGAAGTCTTGTGCTAATCTATCTCCACTTCTCCCTGCTTCAGTGACAGCTAACAGACAAAACAAGGAGTGTCAACTTTTAATAGTGTGAAATACAAAGAACTTTGACTCTGCAATAAACTTTCATGAGAAACATCAAAACATATCCAGGGCAGCAAATTAAACCCCAGTTCTGCACAAGTAAACTAAATGAATCGACCAAAGGAAGAAGGAGGGAAGCAATGATAATAAATATGGTGTCAAGGAGATCTACATTCCAATCCACATTCAGACAGTAAACTTCACTAGTAAAGTTCCATGGGTCAGTCGCTTTTTCTCTCAGCCTGACCTGTCTCACAGAGTTGTTGTCTTTGTAGGGAAGGCAAATTATACATATAGTAAAGAGAAGTAGTCCCAGTTTCTACCTCCTGGGAGGCCAGTTGAAAGTGCTTTGTTCCTTTGAAAGCCAGTACAATGTAATGATTTGAGTGTTGGACTATGACTCTGGAGACCAGGGTTTGAATCTCCACTCAGCCATGGAAACCCACCGAGTGACCTTGGGCAAATCACACTCTCTCAGCCTCAGAGGAGGCAAACTCCCTCTGAACAAATCTTGCCAAGAAAAACCAGTGGTAAATTTACCTTAGTTGAAAATGACTTGAAAGTACATAGTAACAACAACAAAGAAAGTATCATGGTATAAACTGAGAGAAAAATCAAGCGAAGAGAGTTGCCCAAAGCTGATTTTCCCCTTGCCTCCCTCCACCCACAAAGATACACATACATGTTTCCCAAAGAGTAGTGATCCTAATGAATGGAGCCAGCACTGGATCTAGCCCACGGTCAAAGTGACTCAAGAGCTTTATTGGGATATAGCATAGCATTTCTTTCTTTCAAACACCAAGCAGAAACTCTTAGATTTGAGACACTCAGTTCAGTTCATCTTTATTACGGTCATATACCAACACAGTTGAGACACTCAATTCCTCACCTCTGATGTCACCCCCTGCACAAAAAGCTTTGTCTCCAACACCCTTTATGATTATTAGAAAAGTATCAGGATCTTGTTCCCATTTCTAAAAGAAACAAGAGAAAAGGTTATTTCAGATGATCAGAAATATGTGATCACTTCTTTTTCCAGTTATGGAATATGCAAGTCAGAAAACGATATGGATCATGGTTGCGTCCAAAGGGTCATGTTTCCAATGCCTGCCTTACTGAGTCACTCATTTTTTGTTGATAGAGAGATGAACTATCACACCCAAAACTTCGATACCACCTCAGGCTCTATGCTTGTCAATACAGTCAGTTCAAACATTCTTCTGCCAGCACTCAAGCGAAGAGAGCAATAAAGAGATGTGGGCCTGACATTTCCAACAGTTATCTAGAGGGGTTTTTTTGGGGGGTGGAGGAAACAAATTGCTACATTTCGGAGCAGTTTTGGGGGGCTTTGGGCTGATCTTAGGTGGGGAAAAAATCAACCAAAATCAGGAGGAAACCCAGTTAAATTTGGAGGGGCTAGGGGCTTTGGGGAATACACTTAGGGATCCCAAAAAACAAATGTGAGCTGTGGGCTATACTTTGTCCACCCCTGCTTTTGCCCACTGAGCAGTAAATTGATTCAGAAATGAGGGTAGGGACTCCTCTTTGTTTTTCTGGGAAGGGAGGAGGAGAAAGGAACCTACCTGACTCACTGCAGACTGAGGTGCTAATCACCACTCAGTCCCTGCCATAGGTCCATATTCCTGCGTCCTTTGACACCTTAGTCCCTGTCATACAGTGACTGCACTGGTAATTTAAATAAAATCACCAACCTTTAGCTGTGGATATATCTGTCGAATCATGGTCAGATTTAATGCATTTAGAGCCTTTGGTCTGTTCATGGTTATAACACCAGCACATCCTTTTTTCTCAAGCAGGACCTCAGCTGAAGAATCTGCAGTCCCAGACATTCTCTGCATGCATAAAGAAGAACCACAATCAAAATGGCTAACAAGCTAAAAGTGCTGACTGCAAGTTGGCTCATGACACTACAGAACACGTGCTACTCTCCAGAACAGGGATGGAAATCATGCAACCTTCAAGATGCTGTTGGACTGCAACTCCCATCTGTCCTAGCAATGTTGAGTGATGGTGGGAGCTATAGTCCAACAGAATCTGGAGGGTCTCACTGCCCCAACCCTCTGCACACCTAAAAGCTTACGTACACCATGGAGCCTTGGTTGTTGTTGTGTGCCTTCAAGTGATTTCTGACTTATGGTGACCCTACAGCAAAAGTCTTAAGTTTTCTTAGTAGACTTTGTTTAGGGGAAGTTCTCCCCTTGCCTTCCTCTGATGTTGAGAGAGTGTGACTTGCCAAGTCACCCAGTGGATTCCCATGGCTGAACGGGATTCAAACCCTGGCCACCAGAGTCATAGTCTAGCGCTCAAACCGCCACATCATGTTGGCTTGAGCCTTTATCCCCTTTAAAAACAGATCACCATAAGGCAATCCTTTTCAAGACCCCCTTTTAATTTCAAAAGTCATTTCAGTTCCGCTTGCTGTTTGAAAAGCACAATCCCCAAAACCCTTTGGATTTGCAGAATACATTGCACCATTCTTTCTCATGTGGTTATTATATGGTAATTTAAACCCAACTTATATGAAGATGATCTGCATACTCACTAAATGTTGTATTATAACCTGAAGCCTGTTGAGTGACTTCAGCCTGAAAAGAAGAAAATCAAGGTCAGTCATATCTCTGCCACAGCCCAAGTAGATGTTTAAGCATATACAGTACATACTTTCCACCAACTTGTTTCTAGGCACACACTTTACCTCATGGCCCATATTTCAGTGTGTCAAAACATGTTTCTCTTTTCATTTTTGTTCTCTCCCTTTGTCCTGCCCTGATTATTTGGCTTTCTTAGCTGGCTGTTGTACTCCAGTGCCATGTAGCATTGTTTTCTCTTTGTTTCGGAAACTCTACATTGCTTGTTTACACTATTTTTTAGATTCATTATTAGTCACTCTGCCAGCAACTCTCCTAGACTGAAAAAGGAAGCTAAGAACCATAAACCTTTGGGAACATAACATTTCACTGTTTTGAGTTTGCTTTTTCTCGCCTGTGACAATCAATGATAATCCTTAAATGGGGAACAAAACACAGTCTAGAACAGATCCAGGGACATTCAGGCACAACAAGGTCTCCAAACAGCTCAAGATTAACAAATTGCTCGCCTGTGAGAGAAATGTGAGCATCCCAAACTTAAACTCTGTGTTTACAATTTCCACTGCTAACAATTTCAAAGATTCTATCTGAGCCATTGGAAATAAGTCAAATCTACTCCTATATTACTTTTTAACACGTCTTAAACATGTTTTCCTTAGAGGTACCATTTACTACATACAAGTTAGGGACTGGAAACGTCATGCCCTCAAGATATTTTGCTCTGCAATTCTTAAAAACTCAGACCAGCTCGACAATGGTCAGGGATTATGGGTGATGTAGTCAAAACATATAGAAAACACTAGTTGGTGATGCCTGGATAAGCAATCATTTTTCAGAAAAGATGGCTAAGATTGTAACTGTAAGGTATCTTACAGTTTGGTGTATAATTTTAAAGATCCTTTCCCCCTGAGCAGCCCTTCCTCAAGTCATGTCAAAATTGCAGGCAAGGATTTAGGAACACATACACACCCTGGCCCCAAAATGGTGCTCAACCCATAGGATACAAGAATTGGATACCAAGAGAAAATTGGCAGACTTTTTATGTGCGGACAGAAGCACTTTAGGTTCAGATAATTTTGGGTCCCAATCTTTACCCATAACGTTGAAAAGGCAGAATAGCCTACCTCCCAAGTAACACAATAATACCATTGCAAGAACAGTTTTGGGAGTCTTTAAACTCAGTCAGCCAGGACTAGGTTGGAAACTGTCAGCCAGAAAACCCTTTCTTCAGATGCTCCTAGATTGTGGAACGACCTGCTAGAAAAGATTAGACAGCCAAATACACTATCCAAATTTAAGACAGCATTAAAGACCAGTCTCTTCCAGCAGGCTTATCTGTAAATTGTAAAATTTAAATGATAAATTTTAAATTTGAATTGTTTTAATATGCAAGTGTCTTGTCTGTTCTTTTAATTGATATGTGTTTTAACTGATGTTGTGTTTTTAACAGATGTTATATATTTGTTGGTCTGTTGTTGTTCCCCACCTTGAACCAAGGGGAGAGGCAAGGAAGGAAAAAATGAATAAATAACAAAATTATTATTAAACAGAGTTTTAAAGAAAACTGATTTTTCCCCTTCTGCAATAGTCTTTAAACAGAGGTTAGATGGACATCTTTCCTAGCACTGAACCAGGGCAGGTAAAGCGATCTCAAGATGGATTATTTCTGCAGTGTGTTTTTAATCTATGTCTTATACCAACCTCCCTGTGTTAACTGAGGAGCAATTCCATATTCATTAATGGCTAAATCCAATGGTTAATTCCAACTAAACTAAATAAGCTGAATCAACGGGGAGCTGGCAAGTCGATACATATGTAAACTTCAATGATAAAATGGGTCTACCTTAGGATTTAGAGCCATGAGGCAAGTGTTTCAACATACCATCTCAAACTGATTCTTCAAGTTTGCAGAGACTTTATAGTCATTACAAACCTGTGACTTCAGCATCCATTTCAGGACTTTTTGGTTTCTCCCCCATCCCAATGCCCCAGCTGATGAAGACTCCTGGAGGTTTCAAAAGCTCAGTTTTTAAAGTAATAATTCAACAGTCCAATTTATAAAAGAGTTACCAAACACTGTTCTTAACATTATATAAAAATCCAAACATATAATATATATTATACAGGTGAAATTTTTAGAGGAAATGTATGTTACGTAGACCAACTTTCTGCAAAACATGCACCATTTTTAGGACAAAGGTATAAATTGCCCCTCGTGTACGGTATTTTTCACATGCCTTATCACAAATGCACTTGCTAATGTGTTCATAAACAGACTTTAAAATGATTTCCATTTGAATGGAAAGCATGCCACATAGCAGGATAAGGATTCCAACAACCTAGAAAAAAATCTGCCTATCTACTTGATCTCTCTTGATCTCCTCCCCACCCTTAACAGTCAAACAATGGACTATTATTTAACTTGACTTGGATCGTGTTAATATGACTCAATGCAAGTCAGCCTGTCTCACAAATAGGTTACTGGGCATTATATAAAAAGAGAACAAGTATTTGTCACTTCATGTATTGTACTAATATTTGTCAACAAAACATGAAGCAAACAGTATCAAGCCATTTTTTTTTTTTAACGAGAGCCGCTTGATCCAAAATTTCAAAAAATATGAATAGGCAAATCTCCCATTCAGTCCTCTATTCACTGGGATTGAACAATCCTGTTGTTAGCTTTAACTGCTGGGACACAGAATCCTTATATGTGCCTCAATAGGAGACTCTTAGGTAAAAACAGGCCATCCTTTGGCCCTCCAGGCTGCTGCCACATTGCAGAAATAATCCAAATAATTTGCCACTGCTTCAAATGTCATGGCTCCATCCTATGGGATTTGTAGTTTGTTGTGGCACCAGAACTCTCTGACAGAGAAGGCTAAATATCCCACAGAACTACAAATCCCAGAACTCCATAGCATTAATTCTGTAGTGCTGATGCAGCCCCTACCTAGCATGACCAATGGCCTTCGGAGCCACAAAAGGGATGATGAACTAGTAGTTAAAAAGTGAACTTTTCCCATTCTTAGGCTTCATCTGCACTGTAGAAATAATCCAGTTTGAGACTACTTCAACTGCCGTGGCTCAATACTATGGAATTCTGGGAACTGTACTTTTGTGAGGCATTTAGCCTTCTCTATCAGAGAGCTCTAGCACCACAACAAATAACAATTCCCAGAATTCCACAGCACTGAGCCATGGTATCAACCTGGATTATTTTTGATATCGAGTAGTATCAACCTGGATTATTTTTGCAGTGCAGATTCTGTCTTGAAGAGGATGTTTATGGCTGAGGGGAGACTGTAAGAACTATGCACCTGTCCATTCCAAGGATGTGGTTCTCATCCAAGGAGAGCAAGATGATCGTCACAAAAGACATGCAGCACATCCACCCTGGGGACATTATTCTGGAATCACTCCATGTTGTCCAGTGGGGCTTGCTCCTCCTTAGCAATGGCTCTTTGCCTGTATGAATGCTGCAGCAAGCCCTGGAGAAGAGCAGCAAGGGGACTGGTTCCCATCCACTGGCAACAACATCAGAGGGCAGAAGCGTTAAGCAGGGGTAGGCAACCTTTCCCCTTTAAGGGCCGAGGGACTTCAGCTCCCAGAATCCCAGGAGCTATTGGCCAACATGGGACTATTGGCCAACATGGCTGAGGCTTCTGGGAGTTGAAGTCCCTCGGCCCTTAAAGGGGAAAGGTTGCCTACCCTTGCGTTAAGGTATATGGAAAAGCACAATACAAGAGAGGCACAATAGTCCTGATGAGGAATCTGTAATTAGGACAAGAGGCTACTGTCAGAACAGAACACGGAGAAACAGAATGGTTCTCAAGTGGCAAAGGCGTCAAGCAAGGATGCATTCTATCACCCTAATTGTTCAACTTGCATGCAGAAAATATCTAAGAGTAGGTTTAGATTCAGGAGGAGGAGAAGTGAAGATAGAAGGAAGGAATGTCAACCATCTTAGATATGCAGATGACACCATACTAGTAGCGGAAACCATCACAGACATGGAACAATTAAACAACAGTTAAAGAATATTAATATTATTAAAGAAGGTCAAAGAAGAAAGTGCAAAGGCAGGCTTAATGCTGAGCGTAAAGAAAACAAAAATAATAACCATGGAGGATCTACACACATTTAACCTAGGCAATGAGGAAACCGCAGCAGTATTTTTACTCCTTCTTCTATATCCAATCTTGCTTTTCTCATAATATGTTCTGCATACAAGTTGAAAAGTAAGATTGTTGATATTGCTTCCTCCTATTTTCACTCCTCCTTCCACTACGTTCAAGCCTGCTTTCCTTACAATATGTTCTGTATACAAGTTCAATATTTAGGGTGATAAGATGCAGCCTTGTCTGACTCCTTTGCCAATTGGGAACCATTCTGTTTCTCTGTGATCTGTTCTTTTTTAAATATATATATTTTTATTATATAAAATACATAAATGCATACAAATACCAACATGCATCATACCAACATACATCAAACTCTACAAACAATACAAATACAAATACATACAAACACATAGTCTATCTGTTTGTTTGAGTAGATAATTCCTGTAAATAATTTCTTCCCTGTTGGGTACACCTCATATACATAGTTTATTATTTCTCTTTCCAACTGAAAATTCCCCTGAGTGCTACTATATCTTTCCTTGTCTTATATTTTTAACATAATTCTTTATATATAGATTCGTCATTCTAAATTGCTATCCACTTCACTATATATGATTTCTAAATATAGCCTAATTTTCCTGCATAACTCTTTTGGCCTCTATATGTTGAAAAGTTTATGCCCCAAAATGGATCCCAAAATGCCAGGTCAACTTATTTATGGGTCAGTATGGTAATGTGATAGCAGCTCTTTTAGATTTCCCCATGCGGTGGAGAGAAAAGTTTCTTTATCTTTTGAGCCAAGCAGAAAGAGTCCTGATTTATTGCTCTTAAACAAACAAACAGAGCAGAGTGAGGGCTGAAATGAAAGTTAAAAGCAAAAAGCCTCAATTAGTCTCTCTTGCTATGGGCACACATAAACACTACGAAGTTTTACTTGAAGCCTCCAAGTTTTACCCTCAACTTATCCATGGGTTGTGGCAAAATCCATAATTTTGGCCCCAAAACCTGCCCTTGACTTATACATGAGGTTGACTTACAGTATAGGTATTCTGTACTGTCACTCTAGTTGTGTGTGTTTTTCTTATGATTCCTTAATGTAACTGAATTCTCCTATGTAATTCTTATTCTATAATGTCAACTTAGGGCCTTTACAGACTGCCAGAAATAATGCAGCTTGAGGCCACTTTAACTGCCCTGGCTCAGTGCTAAGGAATCATGGGAACTGTAGTTTATTGTGGCACCAGAGCTCTCTGAGAGAGAAGGTTCAATGTCCCAGAAAAAAATACAGTTCCCATGATTCCCTAGCACTGAGCCAGGACAGCTAAAGTGGACTCAAGCTGCAGTATTTCTGCAGTCTGTAAAGGCCCTTAGTTTACTTATACTTTATTCTTTATTTTCCTTATTCTCCATGTTCTGTTCTGACAATAGTCCCAAGTACAGATTCCTCATCGAGAGTATCAGATATGTTGACACTCCCATGTCTTCAAGGGCCTTCCATAGCTTTTCATGATCTATGCAAAGGCATCCCAAAAAAGGGACATATTTTGAATTTTGTTTTGACATAAAGTGGAGGGACCTACTAAAACAAATGATAGTACCTGCCCATAGGGAACCCATACTTGCCCATAAGAAATCATTGGAGAATACGTTCCCATAGGGAAACATAGCAGAACACCTACCCATAGGGAATCATAGGGAAACACTTGCCCATAGGGAAACATTGGAGAATACTTGTCCATAGGAAAACATAGGGGAATACTTGTCCATAGGAAATCATTGGAGAATACTTGCCATAGGGAATCATAGGGAAATACTTGTCCATAGGAAATCATTGGAGAATACTTGCCATAGGGAATCATAGGGAAACACTTGCCCATAGGGAAACATTGGAGAATACTTGCCTATAGAGAATCATTATTTGCCCAGTGTTTCCCTATGGGTAAGTATTTTTCTGTGTTTCCCTGTGGGCAAGTATGGTTCACCTATGAGGAAGTACTGCCATTTCTTTTAGTCCCTGCCTAAGGTGGAGAGCAGTGTCAGTGTCATGGCGCCAGAGGGCAGAAGAGCCCACGCCTGGCTCCTTCCTTCCCTCCCTCTCTGCCCGCTCGCACTTTCCCTTCTAGTACCTGGGAAGCCGCGGCCTCACCACCGGACCTGACAGAAGCCCCATCGCTGCACTGAAGCCAAATACATCCACGTGGGCAGAGGCAGGCCGGCACGACGCGCGCCGATGACGTCACCCGGCTGCGCCGCAAGGGGGCCCAGATACCTCTGGACATGGGAACATAGAGAGGGTGGGCTGGAGCGGCCGAGGCAGAAACCGAGCCCGGAAGATGTAGACTCTACTGACGGAGTTTCGCACGAGCCTGCCTCTGGGAGTTTCCGGGTTCGCTTTCGGGGGAGGGGAGGGGAGGGGAGGGGAGGGGAGGGGAGGGGAGGGAACTGAGCTTTTAACTCTCCCTTGGCCAGAAGGAAGACTTGTTGCAACCCATAGAACTCAGTGGGGAAAGGCAGACTTTTCACGTAAATTGAGATTATAGGGATTCCCAAACTTTTCTCTTTTTCCAGCTGTTGGGACTTCAACTCCCAGAAGCCCTAGAAAGCTTGGCCAGCAGTCAGGAGTTCTGAGAGCTGAAGTCCAAAACATCTGGAGGAGCACAGTTTGGGAACCACTAGGGATGGTGTACTGGTTTGAGGGCTGGACTATGACTATCATAAGGTTTTATTGGCAAGATTTCTTCAGAAGGGGTTTGCCATGGCCATCCTCTGAGGCTGAGAGAGTGGGACTTCTTGCCCAAAGTCACCGACTGGGCTTGCCCCACTGGACTTGCATGGTTGAGCTGGGAGTCGAACCCAAGTCTCCAGAATCCTAGTCCAACGCTTGAGTCTACAAGACTTTTTGAGACTGACTGAAAGAAAGAAGTTGGTAGCATGAGCTTTGATAGACTTGAGCCTACTTCCTCAGATGCATGTTTGGAGTGGAGAATCCAGAGACAGGCTGGTATATAAGGCTGTTGTGTGAGAGAATGTCCATTCAGATTCAAAACCTTGTGGGTATGGAGATGAAATGACAAGTTCAGTTTCAACTTTGGTCTCTGGGAGACAAAGGCAGGAGGAAGGATGTTGCCTAAAGCCAAGGAGATTAGATAACCATGTGAATAAGGACGGGAATGTAGTGTGGGGTCCGGAAAGGAGATGTGATAAACTGGCATTCTTGTTTCTTCAATCCCAAAGTGCCCTGCAAAGCCACACCTTTCAAAATGAATACAGATGCATCTAGAACAGGTTGATTCCTCTGTTTACCAGTCAGGAGAATTGTCCATTGTCCAATGTCTCACTTGAATCCAGGTTTTATGTTTGTTATTCCTCTTTTAAACTGCAGTCTAGAACAGTGGTGATGAAAGTACCAATCCAAGGATGGTGATGGTCTGTAAGCCATTAGCTACTGATTCCTGGGAAGTTTCCAGAAAAGAAACAGTTACAGCCAATGGGCACAAATATGGTACCTGGAGACTGGGGAGAAAATCCTCTTCCCCCCGCCCCTTATTCAGTACTTATACATACATACACACACACAACAGATAGCTTAAGAAGCCCTGATCTGGACAGCACTGCTATTCTGAAGAGAGAGACTAAAGAGTAGAGCTGGGTACTATTCTACACATTGGTAACACCATGCTTAAATATATGGACAGTCTCCCAGAGAGTTCATTTAAATGTTAGGAGTTTATCACATGGGGAGCCCTGTGCAAAATCACTGTTTAAAGTAAAAAACAAACAAAAGAACACCACAAAAGCGGAAGCTTTTAATGAACGGGATTTCTCCCATTCTGCCCTGTGTGAAAAGTAAAAGCACTGTTAAAAGGAGGTTAATCCGAACGGAAATTAGACAAACACTGCTTCCGAAAGTAAAAAGAAGCAGTTTTTGTCTAATTTCTGTTCGGATTAATTTCCTTTTAACAGCGACGTCATCTGAAAAAACACCCACTTTTGCGGGTTTTGTTTAATTTAAAGCCCCGTGTCCGCACGGGATTTCCCCCGTGTGATAAACTCCTTAGTTAACATAAAAATCAACACCAGCCCTTGCAATATATACTAAAAGTAAATAGTAGAGTTGGGTGCTATCTACACATTGGTAACACCATACTAAAAGTATATGGACAGTCTCCCAGAGAGCTCATCTGAACGTTAGGGCCTTTGCAGACTGCCAGAAATAACGCAGCTTGAGTCCACTTTAACTGTCCTGGCTCAGTGCTAGGTAATCATGGGAACTGTATTTTTTTCGGGGACACTGAGCCTTCTCTGTCAGAGAGCTCTGGTGCCACAATAGACTACAGTTCCCATGATTCCTTAGCACTGAGCCAGGACAGTTAAAGTGGCCTCAAGTTGCACTATTTCTGGCAGTCTGTAAAGGCCCTAGTTAACATAAAAATCAACATCAGCCCTTGCAATATATAGTTTGATCATTCTCATGGTATGTATCACGCAATAAAACCTTAGTGACTCAATCACAAGAGACAGCTTGCAAGATAGGACTAAAACCACCGCACAGCAACATCCTGTTCTCAGCCCTACAAATGTCATCCCATGGGTCTGAGGGTGTGTGTGTTTGCACTATGTGGTTCTAAGATTTTGCTTGAGTCCTTTATTCATACTTTAAGGTTAGGGATTCCCAAACTTTGTTCCTCCAAGTGTTTTCGACTTCAACTCCCAGAAGCCCCAGCCAGCTTGGCCCGCAGTCAGGCATTCTGGAAGCTGAAGTCCAAAATATCTGGAGGACCAAAGTTTGGGAATCACTGATTTAGTGATGGGAATCATGGCCCTCCATATGCTGATGGACTGTCATTCCCAGCATTCTTTGCCACTGGCTCTGCTGACTAAGGCTGCTGGGAGTGGCCACCCAGAAATATATGGAGATCCACACAATTCCAGCCTCCTGATTTAGGGCACCTGTTAAGTCCTTCCAAAATGGTATCTACATACTGAGAGAGAATTGAAATTAAAATGTCAGCCAGGCCAGGGAATGGAAACCTGTGGCCCTCTGAGTATTGTTGGACTATTGATCAGCCCCAGCCAGCATATCCAGTGGTCAAAGAACATGGGCAATGCAGTCCAACAACATCTGGAGGGCAACAGGTCCCACAACTCCAAATAAAGTACAGCTTTCTTGCTAACAACAGCAAATAATTTTTATGTTGTGGAAATGCTCCTAGAAGGCTCCAGAGGGCATCCTTGTACTTCTTTTAAAAAGCAACTCCTCTGTCTGGCTCACTGCAATTTTCTGTAGAATTCAGCATTGCTGTCAACTTTATGTTATCATTCTGATATCAAAGATGTCAGACTTCAAATTCAAGATGTTTTTGCCTTCTAATTCTGTTATTAGTTGTACAGGTGAAGCCATATTAGGTCACATCCAAGGTGTGTCACAAACTAATGAGGGAATGAATAGGCTAGCATGGGGACAGAGGTGAGTAAGGGGAGGCATGTCTAAAAACAGGCAAGGTGTGGAGAAAATGGATAATGCTATACTTGAACCCTGGAGTGATCCACTGAAGCTGAATGGTGGGAGATTCTGGACAGGTAAAAGACTGTATTATTTCACACACAGCATACTCAGATTTTGGAATTTACTGCCACCAGATGTCATGATGGCTGCCAATTTGGACAACTTTAAAAGAGGGCCATGCACATTCACAGAGGCTAGACCTATCACTACTGGCTACCAGTCATGATAGCTATGTGTATCAGGAAAGCATTTTTCTCAATACCAGTTAATAATACAGTTGATCTCATGTCCCTATGAACTACCCGTGGACATCTGGTCATTCTGGCGAAATGCCTTTGTATAGCATCCAACTCTTCTGAAGCAAGGCAAGACACTACTCTTAAGCAAAATATGATGCATTGCTTATTTAAAGTCTTTGCAAGAAAAAACAACAGAGGGACACTAGTTGTAATTGCTTCTACTGGTCCTGTGGCTTTTTAGTGACCCCACGCTCAGCTCTGGTAGCCCCAGAAGAGGGGCACCAGCTACTTCTAGACAGATCCAGCACAGTTCTTTTTAGATGGAACCATACAATCAAAGAGTTGGAAGAGACCACAAGGGACATCCGGTCCAACCCCTGCCTTGAAGGAATACACAATCAAAGCACTCCAAGTCCCAACAGATGGCCATCCAGCTTCTGTTTAAAAACCTCCAAAGAATGAGGCTCTACCACTCTCTGAGGCAGTGTCTTCCATTGTCAAATAGTTCTTACTGTGAGAAAATTATTCCTAATGTTGAGGTGGACTCTTTTCCTATAGTTTGGATCCATTGTTCCGTGTCCAAGTCTCTGGAACAGCAGAAAAAAAGCTTGTCTCGTCCTCAATATGACATCCCTTCAAATATTTAAACGTGGCTATCATGTCGCCTCCTAACCTCTTCTCCAGACTAAACATATCCAGTCCCCTAAGCTGCTCCTCATGGGGCATGGTATCCAGACCTTTCACCATTTTGCTCCCCATTCTCTGGACACACTCCAGCTCATCACTATCTCTCTTGAATTGTGGTGCCCAGAAATGGACACATTATTCCTGATGAGGTCTGACCAAAACAGAATAAATTGGCACTATTACTGCTCTCAGTAGACACTACACTCCTAGTGATGCAGTCTAGGATCATATTGGCTTTATAAGCAGCTGCTTCAGACTGCTGACTCATTCCCCAATTTAAAATTATACTACTATGCTTGTTGCCTGGATTGTATCAAGGACTTGATAAGACTGAAGAAAACAAGAATATTAAAACTGGAAGGGGTCAACAATATATATGATTGGCATGTGTATCTAGTCTATGTTAAAGTGAGAGTACATCAAGATTTTGAAAATCACTTCGTTAAAAAATCATTACTGAAAGTATGGATGAAAATAAAACCAAAAGTATGCAGATACATACCAAAGTGGGGTTCCATTAATGAAGCCTTCTTTTGAAAAGAAGAGATGTTAAAGGAAAGGTGGCCCATTTACATTGGTCTCATAAAAATAGAACAACAACAAATGAAAATAAAATCTGAGGAAGAATTGACCTGTGAAGGATATAGATGTAATTGGTTCCTTGATCAACAACTAAGGGAGAGATTTATGGTTGACCTGAAAACTTTAGGAACTGGAGAAGCTGAATCAGAATATGAAAAAATAATAAAAGTCAAAAATGAACATCAGAGTTCTAAATTCTATAAACTTCTATTAAAACTAGAAATAGAAGTCGAAATCATAAAAGAATGTATGGGTACAGGATATAGGCCAACCAATCCATCTACAACAATGTGAGAAATTATAGTCAAAGAGAATTAAATACACCTTAAATTATGACTTGAAAGAGAACTTGTATAAGATACAATGTCTTAAAAATACTGGATATTAAAGAAACTTTAGACCTGAAAATGTATCTGCTAGGTATAGTCATAGATGAGGATCTGGAAAATAAATATGGTAAATTTATATTATATATGACTATGGCAGCATGCATTCTCTATGCAAGTAAATGGGAGGGGATGACTGTCCAAATATAAATGAACAGCTTTTAAAACTATATGATTATTATGAAATGGTTAAATTAACAGAATTGCTAAAACAGAAATCACTGAATAAATTTAAGTTAGAATGGAACCCGTTAATAGCTTACATAAAAAGAGAATGGGGAGAATAATTTATAATAGGCTTGAATTAAATTGATGTACCAAGGAACAATTGCAAAAATATAAAATGTAGAATTTATTATTGGAGCTTAGGAAATAATGGACAAAAGTTATGGAAGTTCTGTAATAAGTTTATGGAATTTAACAGAAAGGAAAAAAGTCAAGGATGTTTATTTCTGTTATATGTTTTAATATGTGTAAATTGTACTGTTCATTATAAATGTAATTAATGTTTGTAATGTCAGATTTAAGATATAATGTTTCGTATTTTGTTTTTATGGTTTGTCCTTTTGTATTCCTTTCTTTATGTTAAATATTTTTTTATCTAAATAAATGCTGTTAAAATACCCACTGTTGACTCATGTTTAGTTTGTGATCTACTAAGACTCCTCAATCTCTTTCACATGTATTATTGTCAAGCCAGTTGTCACTCATCCTACATCTATCCATTTCATTTTTTTCTGCCTAAGTATATATCGTCCCTCCCCTTTTGCAGACTTGGAGTCTGCGGTCTCGCTCTTTGCAGGATGGCAAGCAGGGAGGGACAAAATGGCGGGAGGGTCTGCACATGCCACCCCGCATGCCACAGGTGCATGTGCCATTATTTTCAATGGGGCTCAAATATTTGTGAGTTCCCATTTTCATGGGGGGGAGGGGGTCTGGAACGGATCCCCACGAATTGGGAGGGGCAACTGTAGTACCTTACTTTTCTCCCTGTTGAAATTGGTAAGTTCTGGCCCAACTCCCTTATTGGTTAACCTCATTTTGAATTCTGATGCTGTCTTCTGAGGTATTGGCTAATTTACGTGTCATCTCCAAATGTGATAAGCATGACCCCTGTTCCACTATCTAATACATTGAATAGCACTGGGCCCAGGGCAACCCTGGTGCACCCTACTGGTCACTTCTGTCCAGGATGAAGAGGGGCCATTGCTTTGGGTTCAGTCAGTTGACTAACTACGAATTTATCTAACAGTTACAAGCTTTTTTGCAAGGATATCATGGGAGACCTTGTCAATGGCCTTACTAATATCATGATGCACTATATCCGTAGCATTCACCTCATCTACCAAGCTTGTAACTCTATCAAAAAAAGTAGGTGGTAAGTAGGTACAAGATTATACCCTTTTAGTCATTGAGGAGACTTCTTGAGGACCCTGAAAGGGTCTTTTAGTTGCAACACTGCTGGGCATATCATTCAGTTCCCCAGCATGTTGGGATATGTAAAGTGAAATTCTGTGCATGCCTAGATTATCCCACTGATGTAGGTGGGACTCACTCCACAGGCAAAGATATGTTGAACTGTAGGCAGAAAACTCAGCCTGAAAGCAAAGACTTGTAAATAGCACTTAGGTCATATTATCAAAAGTTTGTCCACATACAAGAAATTAGGAGCCAGAAACAGGAAATTAAGTTTGGTGCAATTTTACTTTACTTTGGAGAATCCTGGGATGTTATCACACGTGGGCCAGAAAGCGAAAATAAAGTGGAAATGAGGCATTCCGAAAATAAACGGGAAATAAACCTTTATTCCGCAAACGTCATTACCTTAATTGCAAATTTACAGTAAGCACATTAAACGTCCACACACAAGCGAAAAAAGCCCGTAAATGTACTAGAAATGAGCTTCTTGCACATGCGCAGATAGAGGAATGCTTGCTGGAACCATGGCAACAGCAGGGAAATGCTCCCAAATGCGCATCTGGTTATCACATTACGGTAAATTCGAAATTACCTTAATTGTGCATTTGCATTTCCTCCAAACAACTGAATTTCAAAAGATCGCGGTTAACACCAGTTTCTGTCCACTTTCTGTCCAGTTTCTGTGCAACGTTGTGTGAAAACACGGGGCACTAATCCAGTTTCTGTTTGGGTTTTGTGTGGATTAACCAGCAGATTTGCCCCCGTGTGATAACGTCCCTGGATGGAAAAATGCTTCATTTCACTTTAAAGCTCTGGCTTTTCTGTTCTGCATCATTTTCTAAATGAATTGATTGAAGTTGACATGTATCAGTGAGGAAAGAAAAGTCAGGGCAGGTTATAGGTCAGAGAAACCAGGCAACTATCCAGAGCACCAGCTGCATTCACTCATAGGAAAAAAAGAACAGTCAGTTGATGTCATAGCCTGGGTATCACCCGTCTTCTTAACTATTTTAAATAAATTCTAATATATTCAGCAGGGGTGGTCAACATATAGCCTTCCAGATGTTGCCAGATTTCAACTCGCATCATCCCTAGCCAGCAGAGTCAATACTGAAAGGTGATGGGAAGTATAGTCCAATAGCATCTGACGGATATGTTGTCCATCCCTGATTTGCTTCACTGAGGAACATGGAGATGTTTCTCATTTTCAGGATGGTTTGGAAGTCTGACCACATATAATGCAGCCATGCCAGCTCACTAGTTATGCCAGCACATCCCTGATATTATGACAGATTATCTCCATAGGCAAAGATGTATATTAGCACACAGCAATGTATACCTAGACCTCTTTTGTCATATCCTAGAGAACCTCTCGGGAGGAGAGGATTAAGTCTTGAAAAACAGGTGAATTTTTAGTTGTACCTAGGTAAGCTTCACAGAGACCATTTCTAAACCAAAGCAACATCCAGGAACTGTTTTTAAAGTGAAGAGGCTCAACATTGGCAAGTGCAGTGTTATTAATTTTGCCTGGTTGCAGGAGCAGGGCAAATTACTCTTCCCAGCCATTGTTATTCAAGTATCCTTAGATATGAAGACATGTACAAGTATACGGTATGTGTATGTAGAGAGATCTTGTAGCACCTTTGAGACTAACGGAAAGAAAGAAGTTGGCAGTATGAGCTTTCCTAGACTAAAGGGGGGTTGCAGACTGCCAGAAATAGTGCAAATTGAGTCCACTTTTAGGGTTAGGGTTAGTGCTAGGGAGTCCTGGGAATTGTTTTGTTGTTTGTTTGTTTTCTGAGACATTGAGCCTTCTCTGTCAGAGAGATCTGGTGCCACAATAAAATACAGTTCCCATGATTCCCTAACCCTAACCTTAACCCTTAAAGTGGACTCAATTTGCACTATTTCTGGCATGTGCAACCCCCCCTAAAGTCTACTTCCTCAGATGCAGGAGCTCTGGTGGTGCAGTGGTTAAATGCCTGAACTGCAGGCAGTCACTCACAAACTATTGTGAGTTCAATACCAGCCAGGGGCTCATGGTTGACTCAGCCTTGCATCCTTCCGAGGTCACTAAAATGAGTACCCAGCTTGTTGGGAGCAATTGGCTTACACATTGTAAACTGCTTAGCACTGATAAGCAGTATAGAAATGTACTTGCTATTGCTATTGCTATTGCTAAGTAGACTTTAGTCTACAAAATCTCATGCTTTCAGTGTCAAAGGTGCTACAAGATCTTGCTACATACTGATTGTACAGGCAAACACAGCTATATCTTTAAATTCTACACTGTATGTGTTCAGTATAGCTTATCCCCAAGTAAGTATGCAGAGGATACACAACAAGCAGCCTTTATTATTCCTAGCAGGGCTCAACAACAAATGCTGTCAATATTTCCCTGTGCTTGATTATTTAGTACACTTTCAATTCATAATTCCTGTGCAGGCTCAACTACATAGGAGTCTCAGTGGTTCAATTTGTTAGATCATTTTGGGATAAGCATAGCCCCCCATTCTGGGGTCTGTGCCAAGACCCAAGATTAATTTCCATGAGGAAATAGACACACCATCTATCTCAGGAGCCAAAACAATGAAGGGTGCATTCACAGTCACTTTTTTGTCTCAAGGAGATTCGGATCAGCGCACTGATGCAATCCTAGATCATTCTTCCCATTACACTTTGGGTTTGCGAATCTTTCTGAGGCATTTTAGCCCTGTGTTTTATTTACACATGCCTGGGCAGCCCCCCACCATGGCAATTGCCAGTATCGCCCAGCCCAGCCCAGCTGGAGAGTGGCTAGCAGCCTCAGGAGCCCTTCCCAGTATTCCTCCTCCTCCTCCTTCCTCCTCCCTCCCACTGGAAAAGGCTCAGAGGGGCCGGAGGGGGGGATGTCTAGGAGATCCAGATTGATTTGCTAGTGTATTCACACTACTGAAAATGTGGATTGATGTTTCAAGAAAACTTGGGGGGGATGGTATCGAATATCCTGGGTCAAGTGGGGTTTGGGGTAGCCCCCCCCGGCGCACTGAGTGCATTTGGGATGAGTGTGAACACTAAGGAAATAACCCAGATTCATCCCAGATTATTTTTGTAGTGTGACTGGGGCCTAAGAATTGAATGTATTTAAGAACTGAAAGAGAAGACTTGAGTTACCACAATGAACCCACTCATCAACACGGCCATTAGCCCAGGACAGTGGTCAGCTCAGGGCATGAGCACAAGATCCAGGGAGGGATCATAAGGGGAAAGGGCAAGGTGAGTTGCAGGAGCCCAAGGGTTGGAGCTGCTGCACCAATATGGACAGGGATTCCATCACACCTACCTCTTAGGTCTCTTTAGCAAAGAACCAGAGATGTCTCCCATGTGTGAGCCTGCCTTGGTCCTTGAGATCAACTTCTTCAGGTGTCTTTCAGGTGTCCTCAGCTTCTGAAATAGCATGGATGATAGAGCATTTTCATTAATGGTACCCATTTGGAACATAATACGTCTAGATAAACTGGAGTGGCACCAAACTGACTGTTGCTTCAGGGCTGAGTGGAAATATTTTTATTTTGCCAAGCATTTTTGTGTTTCTGTACTCTTCTTTGTCTGTTTCATTGTAATGGTTAAAAGTAAGATCTTTGCTTTTTTGGATTTTATGTTGAACTGCTTGACTGTAAACTGCCTCCTTAAGGATAGAAAGGATATAAGGAAAGTTTTAGACAAGCAAGCAAGCAAAACAATGGGCTCCTGAGAAATAATCAAATCTGTATCTTAAAACAGAGGACATCTTTGGTTCACTTTTGTCTGAAAGGACTGTTGTCAGCATTTCTTGTCCAGTACTAAAAAAAAACAAAAAAACGGGCCTAAATAGCCTGAGCTCACCAGCCCTATCTGATCTCTGAAGCTCAGGCCTGGTTAGTCCTTGTAAGGGAACACTGGGTGCTGTATTGGTGTGTGGTACATTATCACACTGCCCTTTTTTATCCTTCCCTCCTGACCTAGGCACGGGCTGAAACCTTTTAAGCATGGATTTTATCACACGCCTCCATGCCCAGGTCGGAGGCATCCCTTACCCGATCATGGCATCCCGTACTTGATTAAGAATTCTCCTGTATTTTGCAAAGAACAGGAACATTCTGTTCTTTCAAAAAGTGTTGGATTGGGTACCAGATGCCTCTGACCTGCGCACGGAGGCATGAGATAAAATCCATGCTTAAAAGGTTTCAGCCCATGCCTAGGTTGGGAGGGAAGGATGAAAAAAGGCCATTGTGATAATCTGTTTCAGAGAAAGGCAATGGCAAACTACCTCTAAGCAATCCTTGCTTAAGGAAACCCTATGAAATTCATGGGGTCACCATGTCAACTGGCATCTTAAAGACACATACCATACATTATCAGTGATACCCAAAATCTATGCTCTCATGCCTGGGATACAAATGGTTTTGTGTAAATAGCATGTAAACAGCTTTTAAGATAAATTTAACATAGACAGGTAACTTGAAGGCACATACTTTAGCGAAGAAAAACTCAATGAGGCAAATGAAACTGAGTGACATTCTGTCCATCTCAGGAGTAACTTCTCCATGGAGCAAAGCTGATGCTCTTGCAACCTGTGATCAAAACAAATTGGCTTGCACTGCAGTTTGTTCCTTTCCTGACAAATACAGTATGTTCTTACAAACTCCAAGCAACAAGCTGCATAGTCTGTAGTGATCAAATTTGAAATTGAACATCAACATGTAGTAATCCAGCCATTTATTTGTCCAGTTACAACCTTTTTAAAACCCCATTGCAGTTCCCATTAGTGAGGCTTTTCCTCTGTGGGTAACCTGCGTGTTGCCAGTAAATTTGGTTCTGCTATCTAAAAATATTTCTGAAAAGCTTGTAAATGCAAGTGGTGAATCAATAAATCTATGGCATCTTAGGGGGTGACCTTCATCTTGTAAGACAAATAATATTCTCTGTGAATGTTTAGCAACCACACTTATATGAAAAGTTATAATAGCTGGATGTTAAACATTTTTCATGGCCTCAGCTCTGTTCTGTACTCATAGAAAGGGGCCTAGAACAAATCATGTAGGTAGTTCTTCCTTAATCTTTTCTTAAAAACACTCCTCCTTGGCCTGAGTGAAAAGCCTGGCCACCCAATCCATTAGGATTAATATGGTGAATTACACAAAGAGAAGAACAGGTCCTTGGATGGAAGACCACCAGAAGCACTATTTAAATGCATAGGGCCAATCCTACCATTAGGCTGAGTTAGGTACCCACTTCACACAGGAGATTATCACATTTTTTTTTTAAAAAAACACCCAATTTACCCCTGCTGTTTTCAAGTCTATTATGGGATGCAGTCAGGTATTATCTCATGGAAAATGCCGCCAATGTTGCCACCCAGCTGCATCCCGCCTAAAACTGAGTTACAAGCCACTCAAATGTGGCTTTTTTAAAAGTTGTTTTTTAAAAAATGCAATAAACTCCACAGTCACTGCTACAAGACAGTAGTCTCCCTCCCTCTGTTGTTCCTTTTGAGTCACTGTCGCTTCCCCACTGTTAAGATCTTTGGAGCCTCATTGCATAAGAAAATAAAGCCAAAATGGAGCAGAAGAGAAGCAACTTTCACTTTGCTGCTCCACATGTTGTTGTAGCACTTCCATTCCCTTCTTGAGAGAGATGGTCATTAAAAGTGTGTCTTTTGTCAAAGAGGTTTTTCCAGTTTGACAAAAGTCATTTTTATGGCCACCTCCCTTGGGAAGGGAACGGAGAGCTATGATGGCATGTGGAAAAACAGGGAGAAAGCCACTACTCTTCTGCTTCATTTTGGCTTTCTTTTCTCGTGTGATAAGGCATTTGGAGGACTAAAGTTTGAGAATGCCTGTGCTACACGATCCTGCTACCTTCGATATGGTGGAGGATCTGATTTGTCATTTTCAAGCAGAGAGATTCAGCAGCATTTATCTTGGGTTTGATTTCCTTTGCAAGGAGGTCACTAGAGGCTCATACATATTTTGTATTAATTTCCAGATATACAGCGTAAGCATTTGTGGAGGCACAACAAAATGATGTTCATCACCAAATGGTTTGGCTTGCCAATACCTTTTTGCCACACCTGTTCCTATCCCTATTCTGTTATTACCACTAGAGAGTGAAAATAACTACAGTGAGCTCATGGAATCTGCTGGGGTTTCATTCTAGGACCCCCTGTGGATACCAAAATCCATGGATGCTCAAGTCCCATTATATACAATGGCATAGTAAAATCTTGTCCCTTATTTTTAAAAATGGCAAAATTGAGGTTTGCTTTTTTGGATTATTAAAATATTAAAATATTAAAAAATATTTTCAAGCTATGGCTAATAGAATTCATGGATGCAGAATCTGTAGATACAGAGAGTCAACTGTAGTTACAACATGCAATGGATTACTTTTTGCAATAATTAAGACATAGCTATATTATATCGTGATTGTAACTTAACAAGGGATAACTCCATTCCTTTTACCTGCCTGCAGTGGTTTCCAGTGTTTTGTAGTCACAGGCCCTAGGGCCTCACTAAATGGTGGCAAAGAAATATCAGAGGGTTCAAATGTTGCTATGTGCTTAGTTGTAGTTCTAAGGAGAATGTGCTTTATATACAGGTATACTTTAGGGTTGCCATAAATCAAACACAATTTAAAGGCACACAACAACAACAGTGATTAGCATCTATTTTGTCAGAGAGGTTGGGGTCCTAATCCTCCAGGATTAAGAGAACAGTTCACACAGATTCTTAGAGGATTATGATCTCTTTTTGGGGGGAGGAAATGTCTTTTCACGCCTGAACATGTATTACTTTTCACACAGTGATTAAGCTTCCAGAACTGGAGAATAAATCCTTTACCGTGAAAGAAGCTATTGACTTCGCTAATAAGCTGTGAAACTATTATCCTTAGTGAGAATATACGAGTGGGCTGCTAACAGAAGAGAAGTGGATTTGAGAAAGAGGAAACCTCTCCTGCCCCACTACAGGACCCTGTAATCCCACCCCACCAGCCAAAAAACCCTCCTCTGGAGGTGGTTTTCAGGCAGTGCCAAGGGCTGCAGAGAGGAAGAAAGTTCTGTTGCTCTTGTGCTTCACTGCCAGAGCAATGTTAGCTGTAGGCTTTAGCTTTTACCCTCATGTTCTGAAACATATTTGCAAGAATTCTAGGTTGTACATAAGGGGCATAGCAATATATTTCAGTTTTCCCTATTATGTGAAATCCGTCTCAAGTCCAATCACTGGCCAAAGACTCATTTATCCTGTTAAAATTTCACTTTTTAGCCTCATGTGGTAAAATCCTTAGTAGTTGTGACATGAGTGTCTCAAACTCAGTGCTAAATCCTGTTGTACACCCGTTGTTAGTCATTCATGGATTCAATGCATATGCCAACATAATGCCTATGGAGATGGTCCTGTTTATTCCCCATGTATGGAAAAATGTCTTCGCAGAAACAAGAATCAGGAGCCAATCTCTAGCTGTAGGTCAGCAACAGCAAATCCCAAAAAGATCTTGCCAATGAGATTAAAGGTAGAATGATCTTTAAGATCAAAAAGTTCCACTTCTTTTATTCTGTCTTCCTGCAGCACTCATGTCTCATTAACTAGCTAGGAAGGCTGTGAAGCTATTTTGTATCCTGAAAATAGGATCTTGTCTGATGAAATCTATGTTTAGCATGTTGAGGATGTGGAAAGGAGGCCAGGGAGTAAACAAGAGGCTTAAAAGGTGGGTTGCCAACATTTTCTTTGTAGAGCTTCATTGCGTTTAACAACTTCCCAGCATTCACCTATTTTATTTCTGCATGGGATTAAAGAACATGTTGAGATTATTTTTCACTGAATTTCTTTTAATGTTAAACAAATGGCAAATGGGGGAAGATTACCTTTTTTTCCAAATATGATACAAAGTCTGATTTTCACTTCCCCCTCTTCCTTTATCCCAGTGTCATCCTCCACAAACTTACATTCTTTCTATTCAGAAACCTTTTGGCAACTGACTGACTGCCAACAAAATAACTTTTAATGGGTGGATTGTTGTTGTTGTTGTTGTTGTTGTGTGCCTCCAAGTTATTTTTTACTTATGGCAACCCTATCATAGTTTGCAAGTTTCTTCAGAGGGAGTTAGCCATTGCCATCCTCTGAGGCTGAGAGAGTATGGGATGATGTACTTTACAAAAACCAACAGCTTTTAAATTTATTAAATTGAATTGTATGTTAACATTATAACATATTCATGTTTTAATATAAGTCCTGGTGTTGTAAGCCATCCTGAGCCCCAGTTTCAGAGAAATGCAGGATATAAATAAAATAAACAAAATAAGTGGTAGGTTGGTCCTCTGTAACTCAAAACATCATTTTATCTCTGCTCCATTACATATGGCTTGAGCAGGTCATTCTTTGTAAAGGTAACTTTCCAGATTTCCTTTTCTGCTGGGCTGGAAAAACTTGCCCTTTACTAAAGGCTTACTTACTATTTAACTATTCTCAGTTAGTGCCTGGGGCAGTTACTCACCTTTTGCATAAGAACAACTTTTATTACAATACATCTTTGGTAGGTGGTTTCAGAACCACTACTTTGATTTCTAGGATGAGAAGAAACCAAAAATCAGATCCATACAGTCTACAAGCCACTAACAATGAATGGCAGCTGTATCACTTGGAACCACCAGGAATCTTGCAAACTGCTGGGTTTCCCTGCCTGGTTTGGTCTTCAAAGAAGAGAAGATAGCTGTCAAGTATTTGCCAGAGGTCTCAATAGAGAGGCCAGCTGGGCTGCATTTGGTCTGGTTGGTTGAAATTTTTTTAGGCATGCCATAAGCATTAATACCAACAAGAGGAACAGAATATGATCTAACTTTGAGCCCATTCACACTGCATAATTATACTACTATGGTTCCACTTTAACCACCATGGCAACATCCTATAGAATCCTGGGATTGGCAATTTGCATAGGAGCCTACAAAAATTTAAATATGGAGCAGGATGCTACCAATATGCTGATGACACTCAAATATTCTGCTTCATGTCTCGGTCAACTGCTATGACGGCAGATGGTGGTTCTCTCCTCAATCAATTAATCAATGAAGCGGTAATGGACTGGATGAGGAAAAACCGACTCAAATTGAATCCAGACAAAACGGAGGTACTTACAGTAGGGACCCCAAACCAGAGATTGGGTTGTGACTGCCAGTCTTGGATGGGGTCACACTCTCCACCAAGGACTGTGTCCGCAGTCTGGGGGTGCTCCTAGACCCGTCGCTTCACATGATAAATCAGGTGAATGCGACAGTCAGGAGCGCCTGTTATCAGCTTCAGCTGATATGCCAGCTGCGCCCTTTCCTGGAAGTAAAGGACCTAGAAACTGTAGTACATGCTCTGGTAATCTCACGACTCGACTTCTGCAATGCACTCTACATGGGGCTACCCTTATACCTAACTCGGAAACTGCAATTAATACAAAATATAGCAGCCAGGCTTATCACTGGAACATCACAAAGTGATCATATTACTCCGGTTTTAAAATCTCTACACTGGCTGCCAGTTAGTTTCCGGGCACAGTATAAGGTGTTGGTATTAACCTTTAAAGCCCTACATGGCCTGGGCCCATCTTACCTAAGGAGTTGCCTATCTCCATATAATCCAACTTGTGCCCTCAGGTCCTCTGGGAGGAAGTTGCTTCAACCAATAAGAACTAGGTTGGCAACAACCTCCCAGAGGACTTACTCTGCCATGGCCCCTAGACTGTGGAATGCCCTGCCCAAGGAGATCCATCAGATAACCAACTTAAATGGCTTTTAAAAAGCCATCACGACAGATCTCTTCCGGCAGGCATTCCCAGAATGATATTTCCCATAATCTCTCCCCCACCATTAGATCACTCCTTTATAATCAGAGTGCCCTGTTTAATTCATACTGCATTTGTAATCTTGTTTTAAGTTAAATTTTAATGTTGTTATGAATTTAATATATTTTTAGGGGGGGTGAATGTTCTTTGTATTGTATGAGATTGTGCTTTTAGATTGTAAGCCGCCTTGATAGCCTTGGCTAAAGGCGGGATCTAAATAAAATTTTATTTATTATTATTATTATTATAAACTTGTGAAGTTTACTCCAGTATTTTGCTTTACAAATCTTACCTCTTCACATTTTTGCTCATCCTCTCTGCTCATTCCCCTTAATACCCTTTCCCCCACTATCTGTGTTCCAATAGTTCCTGCCAATTGCAACAGGTTTTTCTTCTCTGTGTCTAGTTGGTTCCATACCTTTGATTGTCAGATCTCAGCTAAGTAAAATGCAATATAACAAGCAAACAAATAATATCTGCTTTCTTTACACCCCCACCCATAATCTTGATTTAATCCTTAGTAATCCAAATGGAAGACAATATTCTTTCAAAACTCTGAAACTTAAAAGACTGTCTGAACAATGCTGGCCAGAATTACTAACAAATAAGGCTCACATTCCAGCAGTGTCTGTGGATGCCAATTTTGGTCTCTAAGGGAGGAAATCCCACTCACTTAGCAATTGTGACAAACACAAAATTAATCAACCATTTTCTGTCCTTTATTGACATCTTACAGATTTCCAAGAGAACCAGCATGGTATGGTGGTTTGAGTTTTGGACGTGGCCCTGGGAAACCAGGATTAGACTCTCCACTCAGTCATGGAAACCCACCGGGTGACCATAGGCAAGTAACACTCTCTCAGTCTTAGAGGAAGGCAATGGCAAACCTCTTCTGAATAAATCTTGCCAAGAAAACACACAACAACAAAAGTTCCAAACTATGGTTGGCCACCACACCTTGCCTAATGGAAAGTCCAATCCTGACTCAAGTTCAGACTTAAATATTAGCATCACTGAGATTCCCACAGGAAAAGGTCCTAGTATTCCCAGAGGAAAAAGTCCTAGACTGAACCAACTTCCTGAGGTGGCCACAATGACAGCCACAACCTCAAGTATTTAGCTAGCTTGGAAAGCAAAACTGTATATGCTGCCTGTCTTGCACCTCCTAGGCCAGGGGTAGGCAACCTTTCCCCTTTAAGGGCCGAGGGACTTCAGCTCCCAGAAGCCTCAGCCATGTTGGCCAGTAGTCCCATGTTGGCCAATAGCTCCTGGGATTCTGGGAGCTGAAGTCCCTCGGCCCTTAAAGGGGAAAGGTTGCCTACCCCTGTCCTAGGCTGTCCTTCTGCCTTCAGGTTCCTAGCACTGAGTATATTTCAGCATATAATCCTGGGAGCTTCTGTACCGAGTGTCAGGAATGTTATCTTCTCTCTCACAGAGCAAAACTTTCTGGTCTACACAAGTCCCTGACCCCTAGAGATCACTGAGTAGGCGTCCCAGCATGTCCCCAAGTTTGTATTACATATAACTTTATGTAAACTAAATTCCTTCTAGTATCTTGTGAAATTTAGAAAGCAGGACTTTCCTTAAATGTGTGTAAAGCAAGGTGAAAGGTGAGAAAGTTCATCTTAGAACCTACCCAGACCAGAATACTTAAAGAATATAAGTTAGTATATATATTTATTTATGGAGTGCAATAACCAAAGGATATACTATAAGGTAAAGGTAAAAGTATTCCCCATTGACAAGGTTGTCAAGTTGTGTCCGACCTTACGGGGTGGTGCTCATCTCCGTTACTAAGCCAAAGAGCAAGCGTTGTCAGAGACTACTCTGTGATCATGTGGCCATCTGTTTACTTTCCCACCAAAGTGGTACCTATTTATCTACTTGCATTTGCATGCTTTTGAACTGCTAGGTTGGCAGAAGCTGGGACTGATGACAGGAGCTCACCCCATCATGCAGCACCCGGGCCTCGAAGTGCCAACCTGCCGATCTTGCAATCAACAGAGTCAGCGTCTTAACCACTTGAGCCACTGCATCCCATTATACTGTAATTAAAAAGAATACGAATAAAAGAATCCTTTTATCCAGAGCCTGGAAAAGTTACTTTTGGAGATTTTTTGTCCCTGAATGTTTTGTTTAGGAGAGAACATCAGTGAGAAAAGGAGGGAAATTATTAAACAAAGGCTCTGTAATACTAGAAACTTCCTTTTTTTCTTTTTCTTTGAGGGCAAACCTAATTCACTCTAGCAGTTGAAATAGCCACGGCTCTTTGCAGGGTCATTTGAGTTTCTGATTAAAAGCTGAAAGTCGCGTTTAAGCGACTGAAGAAGAATTTCCATTAAAGTTCAATATGGTTTGCACCTTAAACCTATGTAATCAGAGGTTTCTGTGCACTATTCTGTGCAGTGATTCCCAAACTCTGGCCTTTCAGGTGTTTTGAACTTCAGCTCTCAGAATCCCAGACCATTGACCAAGATGGTTGAGGCTTCTGGGAGGTGAAATCCAAAGCCCCTGGAGGACCAAAGTTTGGGAATCACTGTGTTAGGATCTTCACAGGGTCAAGTCTAGCCGGTTCAAGTCAAAGCAGAAATCAGGACCCTGGAAAGCTCCCAATGCTGACTGATGCTGCCTTAACAGGCACTGGAAGGCATTTTGGGCCATTGACAAGCAGGGAAGGTCCCTCCTCTTGAAAAAGCCAGCATAGAGAAAAAGGTTAAATATTGGGGGATTTATATTTCAAAGAAAAAAATGAATTTTTAAAAAGATAACTGTTAAAGAATGGAATGATATTAAAAATGTCTTGCCAAAATGGAAAAGGTTAAATTTGTCATTACTGGAAAGAATATCAGTGATGAAGATGAATATCTGGCCTAAAATGGTCTTTTTTGTTTCAGACTGTGCCTGTTATTTTAAATGATGCACCATTTAAACAATGGCAACCATCCAGAGCTTCCCCTCTTTCTAGATTGCTCTCAGAGGTCATTTGAGACTCACCCCACTTTCTGCGGATCCCTCTGCATGACTGGTAAATATCACCCCTCTACAACCCTAAGCCTCTGCTAGCCAATAATCCATACCTCTATTTCTGTTGACCTTGTATGCTGTTTCTGATTGAATTGCTATTGTGTGTTTGGTTCCACTCTTGCACATTTCTAAATAAAACCTTCTTTATTTACCAAATTTGGAGTTCTTCCGCAACTGGTTCTGGTATATACAAGTGAAATAATCCTCCCAGTTGTCCACCTCTTGTAGGCCTCCTTTGAGCTAAGCAGTTTCCCCAACATGTAAGAAGATACTGAGACAGTTGGTGGGGACCCCCAAATCCCCCTGACCTTTTTGGGTAACACTGTGGTCCAAAAAGTAGCTTTTAAAAACTCTGCTCAAAGGCCATGGCAAAATGGAGTTTATTCCCATATAATAATGCACAAGATTCTTGTCACTCCTGACATTGATACATTTGGTATAGATAATTTATTTATTATTAATTTAAAATATTTATTTGTCACAGAGGAAAGCAACTGTCTGAGGACTGCAGAATGCAGATGCCTCCTCTGTGGGAGGTGGCATCCTCCTGTATGCCCCATGTCCCCATTTATTTATTTAGCTATCTATTATTTATCTATTTATGTATCTATTTGTTTGTTTTAAACTTACTGAAAAACCCTGAGAGCCAGTCTGACATAGTGGTTTGAGTGTTGTCTTGTTCTAATCCCTGCTCAGCCATGGAAACCCATTGGATGACGCTGGGCAAGTCCCACTCTCTCTACCTTAGAGGAAAGCAATGGAAGATCTCCTCTGAAGAAATCTTGCCAAGAAAATCTCATGAGGCTGGGATTGACTTGAAGGCATACAACAACAAACAACAAACTGGAGGGGGGGGGGGCGGACACCACCATCCAGTACCTTCTAAGGAGTATGGGAGCATGGCTGTCATGCTTGTGGGTTTCTCTGGATTGTTTTGTCCCCAAGAAATGCATTTTTTTTTCTAGCCAGGAAGTAATTGGTAAAAAATGTCTAGTTTTGAAAATATCTCTTCTCCCTGTCAAAATAGCTTGGGGTATGGAATATGGCAAACTTGCCTTCCTGTGGTTCTTATAGGAAACAGGAGGAGGATTTATTTCAACAAATTAAAAACTGGGGAGTGGCCAGGATGGTAGAGTGGCAAAAGGATCAGGGAGGCAAAAATGTGTGCCATGGCCCATTCTGCGCATCCCAGCACTGTCAACATGGTGCTCAACAGTTTAAAAGTTTCATGGGACATAATGATGGCACAAAGGGGAGGGGAGGAAATTTGTCATTGTGCCTCCAACTGCAAAGTAACTTGGGTTGGCCTTGGCTCTGTAGTTCCATAAACATCTCTGATCTGGTCTAAGTAAGGCTAGAAAATGGAAATGAGGGTCTTCCTTCCCCCTCTTCCCTATGCATAATATTAATCTACATTCATTCATGGCTTTGCATTTATTCATAGTAACTGTTCAATTCATGGTTACAATGATTTATAACAGCAATTATTTAAAGAGTGTGAATGTACTAATTCAAGCTTATTAGTAAATAGTTTATGAGGTTATAAACATGGCAAATGGACCCCAGGCTAAAGCAATTCCTATAACATTTGAAATAAAACTATCTTTTTTCTGCTCCAGGTTTGAGCATTGCACCATAAACTCCCTTCATTGTGGCAACTAAGGCTGCAGTGCTATGCACATTGAACTCAATGGGATTCTAATGCCTGTAGATTCCTCAAAAGAGATATCTGGAAACAAGGAATTCTTGAAGAGTTTGAATTTTGGATTGAGTTTTTATACAAAATCTACCTGTGGTGTTTATTATCATTATTATTACTATTACTATTATTATTTCTTACCCACAGCAATTAACAGAAAAACAACATCAGTTAAAAAGACATCACTTAAAACACAAATCAATTTAAAAGGACAAATAATATGTACATATATTAATATAACCCGCATTTAAAATTCACCATTTAAATATTAGCTGGATAAGCCTGCCAGAAGAGACTGGTTTTTAATGCTCTTTTAAATTTACCCAGCATTTTCAGCTGTCAGATTTGTTCCAGTAGGTCATTCCATAGTCTAAGGGCAGCTGAGAAAACAATCCTAATCTTTCTTCATTCAACAGTATAGTTTAGGGTGCACATGAGGTTGCTGTTGTTAAGCAACTGGAACTCAGAAATCCTTGTGGATCTGCTGCAAATCTGTATCCTGCCCCTGTTCTATTTAACATAATCAATATTGTAAAGTCACTTCCTCTTGATTTCCAGGAGGACAAAGTCTGCTTTGTGCTCCTTGCAGCACCCTCAGCAAAGATCTCACCCAGCAAAGATTGATCAGCCCTGTTTCTGTGGCTGTCAAGGCACTCCCAGAGTTTATTTAGAAAGGGCGTCTGGCCACCGTTCCTCTCCCTCTTTATACAAATAGAAAGAACCCTGCCCTTTCATAGGGACAAATTCCAGAAGAATCATAATTCCTGTGTGTGTATGTGTGTGTGTGTGTGTGTGTATGGGGAATCAAAGAGTCCAACTGGCTTTTGGGGCGGGACTACAATGGGCCCTTGGTATCCATTGTGATTTGGTTCTGGACCCTGCCCCTCCCTCCTGGAGACCAAAATCAGTGGATGCTCAAGTCTCATTAAATACAGTGGTACAGTAAAAAATGTGTCTCTTATATAAAATGGCAAAATCAAGATTTGCTTCTAGGGCTTTATATATATTTAAAATATTTTAACACTGTGGATGGTTGAATCCATGGATATAGAGAGCTGACTGTACCTTGTTCATAATAATCTGAACTTTTATACCAGGGCAGAGACTGGAACCAACACATTGTCTTTATTTATTGAAAGACATAGCTGTGTTACTTTGTATCAGCATAAAAATATATAAAGGAGTCCTGTAGCATCTTTGAGACTGAACGAAATAAATGTCTAGTATAAGCTTTCGGTCCACTTTGGCACATACTCAGTGAAGAGGTGGCTGCAGCTAATGGGATGAACTGGAGTCCACAAAAGGTTATGCTAAAAAAATTCCTTCTCTCAGTCTCAAAGTTGCTACAGGACTCCTTCATGTCTTTTTATGACTCTTAATTGTGTTAGTGTCAACATTTTTTAAAAAGTTGAATGAGAATATAACTTACTTTCCCCCTCAATGACATTTAGTATAATAATAATAATAATAATAATAATAATAATAATAATAATAATAAATTTCTTTATATTTCCTGCCTCTCCCTACAGATCGAGGCGGGAGTACAAAGATAGGGCAAATGTCTAAAAAAACCAATATGGGGATGGTGTTTTTGTTTGCTACATTGTCTCCCTCTCTCTTTGCCTTCCTTCCTGCTGTCCTTTTCCTGATCAGCAGCGGAGCAAAGCAAAGCATGATAGACCACAAAGAGAAGGAAGGAAGCGGGAACAAGAAGCAGAAAGAGGAAGCCCATGGCACAGCCCCATGCAGTAGAGAGGTGCACAAGAAAGGAAGGCCATGTCAAAAAATGAGAGGGGGAAAGAGCGGGCATGTGATGGATGAGCAAAAAAGAGAGGAGTGGGAATGGAAATCAGGACGGGCACAGAGAAACAAAAGAGGAGAACTACAGAGAAGATGAGAGAGAGAGGGAAATGGAAGGGATGAAAAGGGAAAAGACAAAACTGAGTGGATGGATGGACAGACACATGAGAATATCCTGGAAAGAGGAAAGTAATGGAGTAGAAGATGAGACAAAGAGGACACAGAACATCATAGGACAGCTTTCAAGACACATGGACAATAGAAGTGGAGATGAAGGATTTGAAAGAAGCAAAACTAGAAAGACATAGGAGTTTATCACACGGGGAGCCCCGTGCAAAATCACTCTTTAAAGTGAAAAAAGCCGCAAAAGCGGAAGCTTTTAATGAACAGAATTTCTCCTGTTCTGCCCTGTATGAAATGTGAAAGCGCTGTTAAAAGGAGGTTAATCCAAATGAAAACCCCTCATTTTTACTTTTGGGTTTTTCCGAAAGTAAAAAGAAGCGTACATGAGGGGTTTTCGTTCGGATTAACCTCCTTTTAACATCAATTTAACAGCGACGTCATGTGAAATCATGACCGCTTTTGCATTTTTTTTCTAATTTAAAGCCCCGTTTTCGCACGGGATTTCCCCCGTGTGATAAACTCCAAAGACAGAGCAAGTGGGAAGAAAGGTGGAAAGAAGCAAGATTCAAAAGTGCTCTGCTTAATTGGTTGCAGACAAATATAATGCTCAGATTAACAGGGAAGAACGGAAAATAGGAGCAACACTTCAGGTGGGCCATCAGACCAGGATGATTGTGGGTGCAAAAAAATCCAGCACTCTCTTTTCCTATTCAGATGCAATCACAACATATCTGACCCTTTCTTTCTCTGGAACTGATGGAAGCTGTCATGCTACAAATGAGTTGCAATGCATTCTAGGAGTTTATCACATGGGAAAGAAGCACCCAAATCCCGTGGATAAATGGGATTTAAATCCAGGAATATCCCACAAAAGCAGGATTGTTTTCAGACACAGCAGGCTAATTGAGCATTAATGCGACATTAACCTATGCAGAAAGTCGCAAAATTGTGCCACATTTTACTTTCAGGAAAATCCCAAAAGTAAAAAGCGGCACGATTTTGCCCACTTTCCGCATGGGTTAATGTCACATTGATGCTCAGTTAGCCTGACATGTCTGAAAACAATCCCACTTTTGCAGGATATTCTCAGGACTGAAAACCCATTTATCCACAGGATTTGGGCACTTTGCCTCCCATGTGATAAACTAGCTAGACTCAAACAACAAGGTAAAAGTCATACCTTTTATTTTTCTCATTCCTATCTTACTTTTTGGGGGGGGGGGTGAGTTAAAAAAAAAAGCTCTCTCTCTCTCCTATGTCCTAGAGCAGGGGTAGGCAACCTTTTTGAGCCGGGGGCCGGGTTGCTGTCCCTCAGACAATTGGGGGGCCAAAGCACCAAAAATAAATAAATAAATAAATAAATAAATAAAATTAAAAAAAATTAAAAATATGCATGCACATTCTCTCAGCCCCAGAAAAGCCATGGCAAAACCCCTGTGGAAATTTTGCCAAGAAAACCTCAAAAACAAGTAATAACAACAATAATCATTATTATCATGGCGGGCAGCGGCGGCAGCGGGGGGCAGTGGTGGCGGCAGGACCGGCCTGGGGCCGGTCCAAAGGCCTCAGGGGGCCGCATCCGGCCCCCGGGCCTTAGGTTGCCTACTCCTGTCGTAGAGGCTGAGTCTTAAATTTAAAGGCTGAATTTAAAAAGTAGAAGCAGTACTGAGGACAAACTCAGTAATGAGTCTCCAGAAATGAAAGAGCTGCAAGAGGCAACAGGTTCTTTCCAAAGCCACATCAATGAGGAAAAAGGACCCTCTTGCAGAAGAAATCTCCAGACAATCTGAATATGTGTACCATGAAAATATCTTCTCCTTACATGGGTTTCTTTGGATTCTGCATTCCTTTTTCCAGCACAGCTTAGGCATGCTATTGCAGGAGCTGAACACCCCTTCAGTATGTGTGGCAATGTCATGACTGAACACACACACACACACACACATTATCTCACAGTATGCTGGAAAGAATGTTTGAAAATTGTTTGTTTGTTGTTAGCTGCCTTCAAGTCCACCTTGACTCATGATGACCCTGTGAACGAGATGTCTCCAAGCCTCACTATCCTCTACCTCTCCGCTCAGGTCCTGTAGGCTCAGGCCTGTGGTCTTCCTGATAAGAGTCCATACATCTGGCATGTGGTCTTCCTCTCTTTCTACTTCCCTCTACTTTCCCCAGCATCATTGTCTTTTCTTATGAGTCAGGCCTTCTTAAAGTACAACAGCCTCAATTTAGTCATCTTGGCTTCCAGGGAGAGTTCAGGCTTGATTTGTTCTAGGACCCAATTGTTTGTCTTTGTGTCCATCCATAGTATCCTCAGCACTGTTCTCTAGCACCATATCTTTCTTCCTAGTCCAGCTATCACATGTTAATGGGGATTACAATGGCTTGGACAATTTTAACTTTAGTGACCAGCTGTATATCACTACACTACACTGTATTTCACTGCACTGTATATCTTTACACTTTAGGATTTTGTCTAGTTCTTTCATGGCTGCCCTTCTTATTCCTATTCTTGACTGCAGACTTCATTCTGATCAATGTTTGATATGAGGTATGGGAATTTTTTAACTATTTCTATTTCTTCGGTATCCAGGTTGAATTTATGTAAATCCTCTGTGGTCATTATTTTTGTTTTCTTTGCCTTTAGCAGTAGGCTTGCTTTTGCCCTTCCTTCTTTGACTTTTTTTAGTGATTGTTCCAAGTCTTTTATGTTCTCTGCTAATAGCATGGTGTCATTTGCATATCTTAGACTGCTGATGTTCCTTTCTCCTATCTTCACTCCTTCTTCTACGTCTAAACCTGCTCTTTGTATATTTTCTGCATGCAAGCTGAACAAGCAGGATGATAATATGCAGTTTTGCCTGACCCCTTGCCAATTAGGAACCATTCTGCTTCTCCATATTCTGTTCTACCAGTAGCTTTTTGTCCTAAATATAGATTTCTCATCAGGACTATCAGATGCATTGCCATCCCTATGTCTTTAAGAGTATTCCATAGTTTTTTATGATCTATGCAGTCAAAGGCTTTAAAGCACATGCTGATTTTCTTTTGGAATTCCTTGGTGTGCTCCATTAGCCATCATATGCTTGCTGCGTGTTCCCTAGTGCCTCCGCCTTTCCTGAACCTTACTGATGCCTCTGTGATTTTTCACTCCATGTATGGTTGGAGTCTGTGCTGCAGTATTTTAAGCGTAATTTTGCTTGCATTGGAAAATAATGCTATGGTCCTATAGTTGCTGCAGTCTCTTGTGTTTCCTTATTTAGGGAACGGGATGTATAGTGAACATTTCCAGTCTGCTGGTCAACATTTTGTTTCCAATATTTGTTGGCATATTTTAGTCAACACTAGAGTTTATTCGATATGTGTGGATTGTAACAGTTCAATAGGAATATCATGTTCCTGGTGATTTATTTTCCCCCATTTCTTTTAATAGAGCTTCCATCTTGCTTTCTAGAAATTGAGGTTCATCTTTGTATGCTTCTTCATTCCATGTGGCATTGATTTTTTTCATCTCTTTTATATAGCTCTTCTGTGTATTGTAACTAATGCCTTTTTATTTGTTTTGGTCTTGTAGTAAGTTCTTCTTATCATAGAGCATCCCAGCCTTTGATGTGAAGATGTAGAAGGTCTATTCTTGTAGCTAAAGCTAGACTAGGTGTGGACCGTGGCACAGATCATGAACTGCTTATATCAAAAATTAGAGTAAAGCTGAAACAGTCATCATACCAAAATATGATCTGAACAATATCTCAACAGAATTCACAAACAATGTAAGAAACAGACTTGAGCTATTAAGCATAATTGACTGGGAAGCAGAACTATGGTCGCAAGAAGACACTGTCAGTGATCAAAAAGAAACAGAAGACACAATGGATAACAGAGGACAGGCTTTAAGCAGTAAAGGAAAGAAGAGAAGCAAAACAAAAGGGAGATTGGAAACAAAATCAGAACCATGAATGCAACTGTTCAAAATGACTAGATAAAAAGGACTACTATAATGATCAATGCAGAGAATCAGAAAACAATAACAAAAAAGGAAAGAGGAGAGATCTCTTCCACAAGATAGGACAACTCAAAGGGAATTTCAAACGAAAGGCTAGGATGCTGTGCAAAAATACCAGGTGCATATTTTGTGCAGACTAAATTGTGAATTGCAAGTAGCAGCAAGAAGAATTTCTCTCATGGCAAGAAGAAAGCTGCCAAAATGAAAAGGACTAGATGCTTCCTTCAGGGAGAAAATGAGCAAAGCATTACATCCCTAGAACTGGGCTCTGAGAATATGGAAGATGAAGCCTCCAGGTGAAGATTGCAACTGTTGAACGACCTGTGTGTGTGTGTATACGTCTGCATGTGTGTATACATATACTTTTGGAATTCCTTGGTACACTCCATTAGCCATCATATGTTTGCTATGTGGCTTCCAGTGCTTCTGTATTTCCTGAACCCCTCTTGTACCTCTAGGATTGATATCTATCTATCTATCTATCTATCTATCTATAAAGGTGCAAGTGGGATTCAGGAAAAGCAGTGTGTGTGCGCGTATGTGTGTGTGTATATATATATTTATATATTCTTTTGGAATTCCTTGGTATGCTTCATTAACCATCACATGTTTTCTGTGTGGCCTTTCCTGAACCCCTCTTGCACCTCTAGGATTGATATCTATCTATCTATCTATCTATAAAGGTGCAGGACAGGTTCAGGAAAAGCAGTGTGTGTGTGTGTGTGTGTGTGTGTGTGTATTCTTTTGGAATTCCTTGATGGACTCCATTAGCCATCATATGTTTGCTATGTGATCCCCAGTGCTTCTGCCTTTCCTGAACCCCTCTTGCACCTCTAGGATTGATATCTATCTATCTATCTGAAATATAGAAAGCTGCAAGCGGGGTTCAGAAAAGGCAGTGTGTGTGTGTGTGTGTGTGTGTGTGTATCTTCTTTCGGAATTTCTTGGTGCACTCCACATGTTATGTGGTCCCCAGTGCATCTGCCTTTCCTGAACTCCACTTGCACCTCTGGACTATATATAACTATTACAGATATAGATATAGATGTAGATGCTATAGGTGCAAGGTTTCAGGAAAGTCTGTGTGTGTGTGTGTGTGTGTGTGTGTGTGTACACATACCCACAGGAGGAGCTGGTTCCCCGCTGTCTCCCTTCTCTCCCCTTGAACCTGCTCTGTCACCCGGACCCCACCAACTATGGGCCTTTGCAGACTGCTAGAAATAGTGCAAATTGAGTCCACTTTTAGGGCTAGGGAATCATGGGAACTGTATTTTATTGTGGCACCAGAGCTCTCTGACAGAGAAGGCTCAATGTCTCAGAAAAAAAAACACACAACAATTCCCATGATTCCCTAGCACTAACCCTCACCCTAAAAGTGGACTCAATGTGCACTATTTCTGGCAGTCTGCAAAGGCCCTATGGTTCCCCAAGAAGAGCTCCTGGAGAAAGGTCTGTGCATCTCACCTCTGCCCACACACACACACAGAAAGAGAGGGGGCTGTTCTTGGGGCCCATGGTTGTGGGTCGGAGAGACAGAAGAGGCTCAAGGGGAGAGAAGGGGGAAGGAAGGAAGGAAGGAAGGAAGGCAGGGTCCGCCTCGGGGCGGGGCTGCACCTGACAGCGGCCGGCTGGGCCCTCCCTCCCTCCTGCCTGCCTGCCTCCCTTCCTTCCCTTCCCTTCCTTCTCCGCCCAAGGAGTCCCAGGGGAAGCCAGGCCAGGAGGAGGAGAGGGAGCGGGGGACCGCGGGGATGGTGCCAGGCGCCCAGCAGCCTCGGCCGCAGGGAGAGCAGCAGCAGCAGCGGCGGCAGCAGCAGGAGCCGGAGCCGGGTCCAGGGCTCTTTGGCGGGGCGCCTCTTCTCCGCCTCTCCTCCCTCCTTGGCCTCAGAGCCCCTCCGAGCAGAGCTCAGGTGAGTCTCCCCACGTCGGCCTTTCAAGGGTCACTCGGCCGGAAAGAGGGAGAGAGGGAGAGGAGGAGGAGGAAGGGAAGGAAGGAAGAAGGGAAGGAGGAGAAAGAGAAAGAAGAAGAGGAGGGTGAAGAAGAGGAAGGGGAGGATGAAGAAAAGGAAGAGGAGGAAGAGATAGAAGAAGGGGAGGAAGAGGAGGAAGAAGAGGAGGAGGAGGAGGAGGAAGGGAAGGAGATAGAGAGAGAAGAAGGGGAGGAAGAAGAGGAAGAGGAGGAGGAAAAGGGAAGAAGGGAGGAAGAAGGGAAGGAGGAGAAGGAGAAAGAAGAAGAGGAGGGTGAAGAAGAGGAAGGGGAGGATGAAGAAAAGGAAGAGGAGGAAGAGATAGAAGAAGGGGAGGAAGAGGAGGAAGAAGAGGAGGAGGAGGAGGAGGAAGGGGAGGAAGAAGAGAGGGAGAAGGAAGAGGAAGGAGAAGGAGAAGAGAAGGAGGAAAGCCTTCTGCCCCCCTTCTCCCACCCTGAGGACAAGGTGACCAGGCGTCCTCCTCCTCCTTTTCCCGGACCTGTCCTCCATGTCAGCCTTCTGTCCTGGAGGAATTCCCAAAGGTCCCCCATTTGGAGCAGGACTGAGGAGCATGGATGTGTATGGAAAGGAGTGTTTGGAGCTTCCCCCCCTCTCCTGTGGCCGTGTCCTCCGTGTTTCCTGGGACGTCCTCCATTGGGGGGGACCCGGTTTTAGGAGAGTGTTTTAATGTTAGGGAACAAAGGGCTGCTTTGGGCTCCTGTCCTCTTGTCCGGCTCCTGCCCAGTCCTCTTGGGGCCGAAGGGTCAAGCAGGAGCCGGGGAGCCCCAAAGGAGGACTGCCCCCCGGTCTAGCAGGGCGTCCTGGTGCTGGAGGAAGGGGGCCTTTGGGGTGGCTGCGAGGGGAACAAGGGGGTGACCAGGGGCCCTCAAGAACAGAGCAATAAGAATTGGCAACAGCGGTCGGTTGTAGTGTAACATTATTTATAGGATACCAAATACAATAAAACTGAGTTGTTGAAACGTATGTCTAAACTAAAGTTTGTAATGCAATGATGTAAGTGAGTATGCCAGGAGTTTTGTCAGTGCTGTCTGACTGCTCTGTTATTTGGGATTACTGCCCTTGAGGTGGGGGCTGACTTTCTCCTGGTTGACCAGGTGCCCTGACTGCAAAGGAGGAGGAGGAGGTACCTCAAAATGGAGAACGCTCAAGAAAAAGGGAGGCCTGGACTAAATAAAAGCAAAATGCACTTAGTATAAATGTAAATCCATGCTTCTTCGTCATGCCCCAAATGGAGGACGTTTTGGAATTCCACCTGGACATGTCCT
Organism: Phrynosoma blainvillii; assembly: GCA_026167975.1. Lineage (NCBI taxonomy): Eukaryota > Metazoa > Chordata > Lepidosauria > Squamata > Phrynosomatidae > Phrynosoma > Phrynosoma blainvillii. The sequence goes on along the minus strand of JANUYF010000001.1, from coordinate 244,629,833 downwards.
GGAAAAGGAGGACTACCTCTGGTCATCCAGGCAGGCATTCCTGTGGAAATATTAGCAGATCTGCCCAGTCAGGTCTGAGGGATGGGGGGGGGTCTGTTGGCAAACTCTAGGAGGGGCTCCTCTTTTGGGGAGAGGCCCAGGGTTGTGCAAAGTGACAAAGTTCCTAAGTCACAACCATGGATGTGGATTAGTGTGTGTTCAATAGGTCTCTTGGTGTGCATGCATTGAACAAGGGAGGAGGGAAAAACACTGTTTTGTGTCTCCAAGTCATTTTTGACCCTGTCATAGGGTTTTCTTGTCAGGTTTCTTCAGCAGCTTGGCACATCACAAAAACACCTAAGAAACAGGATTTATTAGCAACCCTGCTGTCCCCTTAGGCACCAACGGGGAGAGAAACTCATGCCCTACTTCCTAGCTAGTTTCGTTGTTGTTGTGTGCCTTCAGGTGTTTCCCAACTTACAGTGACCCTAAGGCAAACGTATGTGGTTTTCTTGGCAAGATTTGTTGTTGTGTGTTTTTTTGGGGGGGGGGGGAATTGCCATTGCCTTCCTCTGAGGCTGAGAGAGTGCGACTTGCCCAAGGTCATCTAGTGAGTTGTTGTGCTCGAGCAGGGAATTGAACCCTGGTCTCCAGAGTCATAGTCCATCACTCAAACCACTACACAACACTGGCTCTCAATTTTTAAACATAGAGACACATTTTAAAGCTTTCTGGTTATGAGCAGAGCAGAGTGGCTTTTAAAAAACTTCAGGTAAATAAACTCCCTAAGGCCAGTGCAGCCCTGCTTGCTTGGCAGTAAAGATAAATTGAGTTTAACTCATTTATATCCCACCTTTTTCCCTATAATACAACTTGAGGCGGCTAACAACATTTTAAGACAATACAGATTAAAAACACTCCAAAAGTTAAATGAAAGTATAAAATATACAATTAAACAATCATATATTAAAACAATTAAAAATACTAAAATGCATTAAAACAATAAAAAAGACTATATACGTATACTCAAGAAGTAAGTCCCCTTAAGTTCAGTGGGATGTACTCCTGTGCAGTTGGATACTGGGGGTCTGCCTGGTCACTTGAAACCTAGTTTGTTGTTGTTTTCATTCACTTTCTAATTTCCCCCTTCTGTTTAAGCTTTGTTCAAAACACTCTTTACATATATACTTATAACTATTTTTTCTTTTTTAAAGAAAGGAACATGTAATGAAACTATCTAGGAAGTATAGCATTAGTTTCTCTTCCATTGGTGGTTAAGGGGCAGCAGGGTTGCTAATAAATCCTGTTTCATATGTGTTTTTGTGATGTGCCAAGCTGCTGCCGGCATCAGGCATCACCTGGGTGGCGACTTCCGCAAATGTCACTCTCAGTGGGAAAGAGAAGCATTGCATAGGCAGAGGCCATTGTTACTGGCACCACCGCAAGAGGCAATGCCGCCAATCACAGGCACACTCACTCCTTTGCACGCTCTCACCCTCAGTCAAAGGAAACACCATCTCTTTCTGTGGTCACGGCAAACACCGCCAGAATTTATTCCCTTTAGAAGCAGTTGAAATGTCCTTTAGGGAGCATGGAAATGTACAAAACTCTACATCTGTGTTCATTCTCATGCATGTACACTTTGGTTTTATTCAAAGATGTAGCTGTGTTAGGGCCTTTGCAGACTGCTAGAAATAGTGCAAATTGAGTCCTCTTTAACTGCCCTGACTCAGTGTTAGGGAATCATGGGAATTGTATTTTTTTCTGAGACATTGAACCTTCTCTGTCAGAGAGCTCTGGTGCCACAATAAACTACAGTTGCCATGATTCCCCAGCACTGAGTCAGGGCAGTTAAAGTGGACTCAATTTGCACTATTTCTGGCAGTCTGCAAAGGCCCTTAGTCTGTAGAATCAGTATGTAGAGAGATCTAGTAGCACCTTTGAGACTAACTGAGAGAAAGCATGAGCTTCTTCTTTTTTCACACACAGTAAATGAACTTTCTTTATTCAAATTAGTCCGCTTAGTTCATATTCAAAGCCAAGGTACTTGATCATTCAGACTGGCCCAGACTTCAAACTGCAGAGGGAATCTGAACAGCACTTGGTCTTCTTTGAAGTCAGGATGTTGAGGGTAGTTAACTCAGTACTGAAAAGAGGTCTTGCATTAAGATTTTCAGGAACAACAACATGAAGGCGAGGAGAAGAATCCAGTCTGTACCAACAGCATGCTGTCTTCAGTACAGGCCTTCATTATTTCATTCATGTTGCTCTTCAAAACTTTTCAAAACAGCATGAGCTTTTGTAGATTTAAGTCTACTTTGCCAAAGGCATCTGAGGAAGCAGACTTAAGTCTATTTTATTTTAGTGGTGTAATGAAGAGCATAACATTCATGAGTATACAGCCGGTATGGTGTAATGGTTTAAGCATTGGATTATTATTAATAAGAGGGTGAAAATAATCCTGGTAGAATGTGGGTTGAATCCAAACTCACCCAAATAAGTTTTTTGGGAGGGGGCTGCCAAAAAAAACCCACTTAACCTGGGATAATTGATTTCATATTTTTCCTGAGTTAAAAGATTTGCATTGTCAGCTGTGTGAATAACTGATGCAAATAGACCCAGGATAAATCGGGATAAAACTCTGCATGTCTTGAATGTGTTGTAAATACATCTGCATCATCGACTCCATCTTTATCGACAGTGTTGACACACGTGAGCAACAAAACACACAGAGACATGCACAGATATGGTTCCAATTAAAAACAAAATAGTTTAAACAACAAAACTGGAATGCGTGAGTGAGATTATTCGCATAGTTGTGCTAAAAAACAACAATATCTGAATAACCCCTAGGATTTGAATCCATACTTGGACATGGAAACCCACTGGGTGACCTTGGGCAAGTCACACTCTCTCAGCCTCAGAATGAGGCAAAGTCAAATCTTCTTTGAAAAAAATCTTGCCAAGAAAACCCCATGATAGGTTCACCTTAGGGTTGCCATGAGTAAAAAATGACTTGAAGGCACACAACAACAACATATTATGACAAACAGGGCAGCGAGAATGAGAGTGTTGCCCTGACAAAGAAAAAATTTGCCATCCCAAATGAAATTTTCCTTCTGTCCCCAATTTTCTAATATTGCAGTGACTTAAAATACGGTACCTGTTGGACATTTAGAAATACAGTTTAGGCATCCAAAGAAAAGGGGCAACAGGCAAAGTTACCAGTGGAATGGAAACACACCAAAAATAACAGCTATAAGTGTGAATGATTTTCTAGGAATCTTTCATGGAAGGCAGAATTCTTACTGGGAGGCAAGGGCCTTTACTTTGCTTCCCTCCCAGTGAGAACCCTGGTGGCCCTTTAAGAGTCATAGCATTCAAATAGGTCATCCCTATAATGAGTTTTTATTTTTAGCAGCCTATATGGCTGTCCCTACGCACACCCTGGTGTAACAACCATCAGAAACCAATAAACTGTACTTTGTGTTGGGGCTGTATTAGAAGCCGGGATATGAGGCTGAAATTATGGATCTATTGAAATGATTTAAAAGCTTTCACAATCGTTTTCAGTGTTAATAGAAAAAAGCTCTGCTTAGAAAGACTGACAGAGCTGACCATGTTAGTTCACATTATGTCATGCATTCTGTTTGTTGACTGAGTGATACTGGATTAGCCCTTTATAAACAGAAAGAGGCCTATTCTTTTTGTGATACCTCTTCACTTCACATCACATATTTGCACATTAAGAAGAGGTGGGGAGCAAGGCATCCAGGCAGTTAGCACTAGCCTTTAAGACATTGACAGTCCCCTAGCCCGCTGCAAGCAACTGCAAATCCTTAGGAAGCTAAGGCTGCAGCCAAACTGCAGAAATAATCCAGTTTGACACCACTTTAATTGCCATGGCTCAGTGCTACAGAATTCTGGGATTTGTAGTTATGAAAGACATTTAGCCTTCTCTGTCAGAGCGCTCTGGTGTCACAAAAAACTTCAATTCCCAGGATTCCATAGCATTGAGCCATGACAGTTAAAGTGGTGTCAAATTATTTCTGCAGTGCAGATGCAGCCTTAGAAGCAGCTTTAAATCAAGGTAGTCCATGAGTCTGCTTGACTCATTACTTACTGAAGTGGTGGGAATTGTCCAGTCTTCCTGATGCTGCTGGAGTGCAATTCCCAGCAACCCTAGCCAGCATAGCCAATGGTGAGGAAAGCTGGGAGCTGCAGTCCAGTATCATCTGGAGGTCTTTGAACATGTTTTGAAATCACTTGTACCTGGACACACTTTTAAACCAGAAGCTAATTTCTTTCTTAGAAGTAAGGAACTTTGGAGAGGCATTATTTATTTTTGTCATTGCTGTTATTATATAATATCAGTAATTATAACACTATTTTAAAGGTGTTTTTGAACATAGGAAGTATTTTTCTTCAATTATTCAGTACTTGTCACTGGCCAGTTATTGTGGGTGATATTTGGATTCCTTTCTCTGTGTGCATTTTTAAAAATTAGACCTGAGTGTGAATTATTAATGGATTGCTTAATCTTCCTATGTGATTATTATTGTAAAATGTTCAAAGGTGCAGGAGCTCTGTGAGGAGAAAAGGCGATAAAGAAAAGGGATCTTGGGGCTGCACAAAATACTTTTGGCTGCAAGTTGTGTCCCTGTGCAAAAGATCAAAGAAAACCAAGCCATTCTATCTATAAAGCAAACCTTGAAAGGAGTGCTTCTGAATGAGTGATCAGTGGTGCATCTGTATGTGCAGTCAACTCTTATTTTATTTCCATAACAAGCAAATACTTTGTATGATATGCAAATGTGGCTGGCTGGATTTGGGGAACTAGAATATGGCAATAGGGGTGGGGGAACTAGGTAGAGAAGAGGTAGAATAATGATGCTTGGTGAGGAAAGGAAGAGAGTTAAGAGGTAGAAGGGCTGAATCATCACCCAGTAGAGGGAAAGACCAGCAAGAAGGAGGGGGGGACATAGGGGAAGAGCAGAGAAACAACACTGGAGTGAAGATGACAAAGATGCTGGTAATGATTAAATTAGTACTCAGATGGAGAGAGAGAAAGACCAGTATTAAAGGGCTGCAGTGAGACAGAGAAGAGAACAAGTAAGCACTAAGGTGAGGAGGGAGTAGTGAAGTTTTCAATCCAGGTTACTGTAGGTATTTTCGCGAGTTAATCCAAATGAAAGTTCCCCCAGCATTTGTAAGAAATGCTTTCTAAAGGGATGGGCCCTCAAGACTACCATATATACTCTACTATAAGTCAACCTCATGTATAATTTGAGGGCAGATTTTGGGGCCAAAGTTATGGATTTTGATATGACCTGTGGATAAGTTGAAGGTAAAACTTAGGGGCATGCAACAAAGGATTCTAAATGATGAAACAAAAGAAAATGATGGCAAAGAACCTACTAAATTCTGGCAGGCATAACTGTTTGTGCTCACCCTAAAGACTGGATGGATCGGGGGGCGGGGGCAGTCAGTGCTTCCAGGACACATTACGCTCTTGCCTATCACCAGAGGATGGTTCCCTTTTCTATGAGTTAAAGTACGATATTTACATTGACCTGTGGATAAGTCGAACCAGGTTTTTGAGGTCAATTTTTTTAACTAAAATTTCTAGACTTACACATGACTATATACAGTACTTTACTTCCATCGTTACTTATACCCAGGGTAGGGTGTGGAACCAGTGGTCTTCCAGGTTGAATGGGGTACATCTTCCATCATCTCTGATTACTATCCATGCTGACTACTGCTAATGGGAACTGGAATCTACCAGTATCTGGAAAGCCCAAAATTCTTTACCTGCACTCCATCTAACTCTAGGGCCAAGATGCTTTCTGTGTATCTGTAGCCCATGCCTCCCCATAGTAATGTGGAGCTGCACTTTATTCTATCTTGTCCAGGCTTCTTGTCTCCTCCTTTCTCCTTTTTCTCCTCTAGTTCTTTGAGCTGAATGCTATACTTTAGAATCTCTGCTTGGAAAAATTAAACGAACAATCTAATTTTATAGTTAGTGACACCCTACATTTCAACAGCAGATCTTTTCTTCCCAGATTCTCAATTTGCCTCAGATTATTTGGTTACATTATCTTCCATCTACAATGTTTTGAAAAGTTCTAGTGCCTTTTAACCAGGTTTTCTTTATGTAACAGGATGCTTCCTGGCTACATTTCATGTTTTGCTGATGTGCCATATTAGGACTTTGTTTCTATATTGGAACCATTCTCTGTGGCATAACTAAACTTGGAATACAGTGTGCTGTATTCTATATGTAAAAGAGTGATATAGTTTTATGGGGAAAGGAACAGAACAGAGCCACTGAAATAATTTAATTTGGTCCCTTCTGCTCCATGAATTAGCTTGAACCTTTCGGCTCTTTTCGTTTGGAAAAAAATGGCGTGGGTAGATATGAGGCCTGCCGACCATCCCCTGCCCGGTCCTGCTGCCACTGCCACGGCCGCCTTGCGCGGCCGCAGGGGTCCTCCAGGGTGCCATTTTGTGTTCCAAAATGGCGCCTGGAGTCTCACGCGACCTTTCCCATCCTACCCCATGACGCGATCGAGTCCCAGCGCAGTCGGGGGAGCCCTTTTGGGGGACCCCCGCGGCTGCGCTGGGCCTCTCCGAGGCCCGGGGCGGTCATGGGAGCGCTCCTGGGAACGCACCACGGTGGTGGTAGTGCGCGCACGTGCATGCACGTGCACCACCACAGCCCAAGGGGCATCGGGGGACAGGGGGACCGTCCCCACCCCCAAAAAGGTTGCCGACCCCTGGTTAAAAGATTGTGAATAACATGGGGTGGAGGAATTTTTCTCCCTCTCAGTAATAGGACTCAGGGATTCTCATTGGCCCAGTTTGAATGTAACATTAAACCATGATTTAGCATCCTGTGAATTTAAATTAACCAGATTTCTCCCCAATTTGGACTTGATGGAGAATTTGGATTAGTTTAAAACTAAATTCATCTCCTTGTAGACAGAGGAAGAAGGGTAAGCAAACAGTCTTGAGGTTATGGTTGGTAGTGAATGTAACCTTGTGCCTTCAAGTCACCTGTTGACATGCTGGCCCCATGAATATCACAGGGTTTTCTAAGTCAATGAATACTCAGAGGCAATTTTGCCAGCTTCTTCCTAGGAAAGGTAGCCTACAGCACCTGACAGCAATTTCCCATCCAAGTACAAACCAGAACTGACCCTGCTTAGCTTCCAAGATCAGATGGGATCTGGTACCCGCCTTAACCATGATTTCATCCATACTTCCTGAACGTTGCCCCGGCCAGATGTTTTGTACTACAACCCTGACCTCCACAACTGTGGATGTTTCAGACTGAGGCTGATGGGACTTGTAGTCTGACACATCTGTAGGGGGCAAGGTTGAGGAAGGCGAGCTTAGTGTTCTGGAAAGAGCTAACCAAAAGAAGATTCTTTCATATATCTTGTTTTTAAGTTAAGCAATTAACTTAATTAATTGCCACAAGAGGTGATGAAACCTGCTAGGTTAGATAACATGGATTAGATAAACATATGATGGTCCTTTATCAAGGTATTTTAGTCATGGTTGCAAGGCATGTGCTGAAGGAATATGGATGTTGCAGTTTCAGCAAATATGTTTCTGGGCAGTGTTCAGAAGAGATGGAAAATTTGCTGGGGACCTTTCTTAAATCACCTTTGAGTTTCATATGGGAAGAAAGGAGAGATATAAAAAGGGAGGGGAAATCAATAATGGCAGCTAAACAGCACCTCCAGGTATACCTTTGACTACCAGAGGCTCCTGGGGACCAACAGGGAAAAGCCAATAACTTCATCTCATGTTTCTGAGCTGACAGAGGCAACGTTTGGACTAGAATGCTAGCCTGATGGGGTCTGCCCATACAGCTGTTATACTGTATCTGTTTATTTCTTAGAAGTTGAATGTTCTCTTAATCTTATCTGCTCAGTGCCAGAGCTCTGCTCTTCAAATGTTTTTATTTTGCATTTATCTCTTTCACAGCCTCCTTATAACATGAGACTTTTTCAGTGGGATTTGAATTGTATGATATTGCTTGGGGATTGATAGAACATTTGTTTTTCTTCCCTCTTCCTTCACAGCTGATGTCCTTGACAATTTGGGCTATCTAATCATTCAGGCAATTCCTGCTAGTGACAACATATGAGCGACTGTGTTATAATGTCTAGATAGGTATGTTTTGGCTTTGAAGAAGGAGCACTTCTTATCTTGATTTTGCTTAAGGCACTTCTTAAAATGAAAGCTGATAGTTCCATTCGAGAGTTCCCAGAAGTATACACAGCCTGTGGTGAAAGTTGTTGCCATTTGCCATCCTAACCACCAGCTTAGGCAAAGTAAGACATCTATATAAATAAAATTATATATTCCTAAGAGTATCATGAGAAAATGGCTGGACGTATTTTCACCAACTTTGGAGAGCATGTTTGAGATGTCATGACTTAAAGCATAGGCTATATGGCATATATGAAATTCACTTGGGTGTGGCCCAGGGGAGAACACTAGTTTGCTTTCTACTAATACAGAGCATTGTCACATATTATTTGGAAGACTGTGATGATCACAAAAGAAACCCTCTTCACATGACATGAGACTTGAGGAGGCCTTATGTAGACCTGCCTCACGTGCCCTGTATTGCTGTGAGGAAAAGATTGGTATATGCACGTGGGCACCTCTCACATGCAGCTCTCTGCTGAAAATTATTTATTTATTTATTATTTAATTTATATCCTGTCTTTCTCCCCAGAGGGACCCAAGGCAACTCACAGATAAAACCTTTAAAACTGCAATGAAATTCAAAACAATTAAAACGTCTATATATAAAATCATATATAAAATTACCTAAGATATACACAATATAAAATATAATATAAAATCACATAAAATATATACACGTTTTTTTAAAAAAACTAAAATCACACCTGCTCCATAAAAGCACCCTGCTATGCATTATATACAGAAAGCCTGCTGGCATAAAAATGTTTTTACTTGCCAGCGAAAGGCCAGCAGGGGGGGAGCCAGCTTAGCCTCCCGAGGAAGGGCATTCCAGAGGGTGGGGGCAGCCAAGAAGGCTTTCTCTTGTGTCTTCACCAGGCGAGCCTGCAATCTTAGTGGGACTGAGAAATAATAATAATAATAATAATAATTATTATTATTATTACCCCGCCCCTTTGAGGTCAATCGGGGCAGCTTACAGCGTTAAAATCCAATACATCAACAACCCACATCCCTCCCCCCCTTAAAAAGTTATTAAATCAATTACAAGTTAAAACAATATAAACAATAATTTAAAAAACATCAATAAAGATAAAAGAACATAAGGAATTGTGGCCATGTTACAATTCCTTTCAAGAGAGGGCATAAGAGGTTCCCCTAAGAGGAGGGCTCTCGCAGGTTCATAGGGTGAGATAGTCTCTCAAATAGTCTGGATCCAAGCTGTGTACGGCTTTATAGGTCATGACCAGCACTTTTAATTTTGCCCTAAAACAAACAGGTAGAGCCAGTGGAGCTGTTTTAACAAGGGAGTTATATGCTCTCTGTAACTGGCTCCGGTCAGCATTCTGGCTGCTGCATTTTGAACCTGCTGAAGTTTCTGGACAGTTTCCAAAGGCAGCCTCATGTAGAGTGTGTTGCAGTAGTCCAAAAGGGATGTAATCAAGGCATGTGTCACCGTAGCCAGATCTTATATCTCAAGGAGTGGGTGCAGCTGGCACACAAGTTACACTGTGCAAATGCACTCCTGGCCACTGCTGAGACCTGGGCATCCAGGCTCAATAGAGTCCAGGAGCACACCGAAGCTGTGAGCCTGACATTTCAGGTGAACTGTAACCCCATTCAGTACAGGCAAAGCCCCAATTCCCTGATCTGCCTTATGATTGACTAGAAGCACCTATGTCTTGTCTGGATTAAGCGTCAGTTTGTTTGCCCTCATCCAGTCCATTACTGACAGCAGACACTGGTTTGGTATAGAGTCAGCTTTCTTGGAATCAGATGGGAAGGAGAGATAGAGTTGGGTATCATCAACATATTGATGACACTGCACCCCAAATCTCCTGATGTCCTCTCACAGTGGTTTCATGTAGAATAACATGGGGGACAGAACCAAACCCTGAGGGACTCCACAGGCCAACGGCCAGAGGGTCGAACAGGAGTCTCCCAACACCACCTTCTGAGTTCATCCCTCCAAGAAAGACCAAAACCACTGCATAACAGTGCCCCAAGTCCCATCCCAGAAAGGCGACCCAGAAGGATACCATGGCCAATAGTATTGAATGCCGCTGAGAGATCCAGCAGGATCATCAGGGACACACTCCCTCTGTCCAGTTCCCTGCATAGGTCATCCACTAAGACAACCAAAGCTGTCTCCCTCCCATAGCCAGGCCTGAAGCCAGACTGAAATGGATTGAAATTCCTTGTGGTACAGGCTGTACCTCTATGGTAGAGCACATGCTTAGCATGCAGAAAGTCCTAAGCTCACTCATGGCATCCTCTCAGTAGAATCAAGAAAGACTCATCTTAAACCCAAATGCATTGCTTGGTGAACTAAAGGTAGTGCACTTGTTTGTATAGTTGCTAAACTGCTTTTGGGGTTGTCTGGTTCTTCACACATTTCCTCCCTTGCCTCATTGTCTCTTCACTCTTCAAAATTTAGCATATTTCCAGGGTGCTCCCGGGCAAATCTTCCATCATATAATTGCCCTGAGTTAGTTGGTGTTTTTTTTTAGCCAGGGTTTTTTATGGAGGAAAAGAAGGAATAGTAGCACACTAGTATTGGCTGTACTAAGAAACCTCAAGGTTATCTCCAGATGTAAAATGACACTTGAGGTTTGTTGTCTATTTATTTATATGAAGTACTCTCCACTTTTTAGATGAGTGGTTCAAAGTGGTTATATTGAAGAAAAAAACAGAACAAGAAAGCAAGATTGAAAAGTCTCATAACAGATTCAAAGTATATTGGTGTATGTAGCCCCCACCCCTCTAATAAAAGCTGTCATAAAACATTATAGAATAAACATCTACAGTAGTTACTATATTCAGTGCAAAATTAAATTACTCCTGTGACATTTCTGAGATTGTGCAGTCACATGGTATCAGTGTCTCCCTATCCCCTTTGCTATTCCAGAACAACTTTCCCCTCCCCTGCTTTCTGTTGTTGTTGTTGCTGTTGTTAAACCACAATTGCATAACTTCAGAATTGCACAACCACACACACACAAATGAAAGGCACACTGAGTAGGACATAGGACAGGGAGATGGGGTTAAGGATAAGGGCAGACGAGAGCACGAAGTGCCAGCAATAGCGAGTCGCGTAATGAGGGGGTGTGCAATAAAGAGTACTCCCAAAACTGTATGTATGCACTTCCTTTCATTAACATAATCGTGGCGAGAATAAATATAAAAGAAGGAGAAGGTATGTGAAGAGAGTAAGAGTAAGGAGAGAAAGAAGCAGGTAGGAGTACGTGGAAAAAGCAGAGTAAAAAGAAAAGTGAGGGTGATATAGAAGGAGAAGAGTGAAGATGGGAAGGGAGAAAGGGAAAAAAATAATCGTGGCAAGAATGAAGGTCATGTGATAAACTCTGAAGTGTGAAAATAGGCTGTTTCAATGTGTTACAAGTATGCATTTGGCCTTTTTAATGATCCTACACTTTGGACAGCTACCAATGAGTGAGGTTAGGCCATGAAAGATATGCATGACTGCTTATAAGAATGAGTAGCTATGGCTCTGCAGATGTTTGGACTACAACTTCCATCAATCCTTGCCAGTGTCTATGATGTCTAAGGCTGATGGGGGTTGTAGTCTAGTAACTTGGTGAGTGGAAGCACCATTGTCCAGTTGTGACTCATAGAATGATAGCTATGTCCAGTTGAGATTGTTGTTTTTTCCCTAGGCTCCAGACAGGGAGACAGGCATGACAGATTTTGGGGAAAGGGATGAGGATGATAGGGATTGACATGCACACAGCAGTTCTGATCAGAATCGGGGCACAACATAGTTCCGTGCAGTAAAAAAGAGAGGCATTCTGCATATTTAATGCATGATGTTGTTCTACTCTGAGGAATCAGCCTGCTTGATCTTCCTTGCATCTTCTGATGTCCATCCTCTTTCAGATTGGAAAATGCATATATTCATCCTTGCTGGCATGCTCTTATGGGAAACCACCCAATTGAACTGCTCACCTGTCATCAAAACTGACAGCATAGAATCTTCTCTGTAATTCAGTTCCCCCTTTCTGTTTCTCCACTTCTCTGTTTTAACACAATAAATTGGCCACATGACTGATTTAGAATATTTATACTGTACAAGCATGCCATAAAGTCCCCCCCCCACAACTTTTTTTTGCCTGAGGCACAACTAGAAATGGCATCCTCATCCCTAAGTCATAGTACCCAAGGCAAAGCAAGTTATTTTGGCATTAGAGGCATTGGAGGCAGGAAATCGCTCTCCTTCTTCCCTCTCAGATTTTTTTTTTTTTTTTGGGAAACCTTTCCATGAGATCTTAAATCTGAGGTGGGTGCTTCATTCATCCTAACATTAGCACCATTCCTGGTAACACTGTTCCAAAGTTTAAGAAAAGGCGTTGCTCACCCATACTTTAGGCCAGGGGTTCCCAAACTTTTTGGCTCAGGGAGCTCTAAGGGCTCCACGGAGCACAGGTTAGGAACCTCTGCTTTAGGCTGTCAGATTTATACCCCTATCAGCTTTCTGACAGGCTACCCACAACCCTCCTATCTCCTTGATCAGAGGCAGATGGGGTGAGATGGTGTCCAGTGAGGTAATAATAGAGGAAAAACTACATAGATGTCACAGTAGTGGTTTAGCAAACCACTAATTGCAGACAGCACTGGCTTGAGGAAGTCAAAATTAAGGTAGGCTTTCATCAGGCATTTAAAATGTGGATCAATGTATGCTACAAGAGACATGTGCATTACTGTGCTAATTATCAGCAGGGCTTTTATCATGCAAACCATTTGTATAGCAATTTAAACTAGAAACTTCATTTTTCTCGCAAAAGTAAATGCAAAGGTCTCTACACCTGTCTTTTAGGCTATAATCCTACACATCCTTACCTGGTGAATAAGCCTGATTATGCTTAGTGGGGCTTACTTCTGAGTAGACACGAACAGACATGCGTACAGGATTGTGCTAGGTATTTGTAACACATCTAGCCCCAAGAGAAGATAGGTGCAGATGAAGAGTTTCAGAGCGATCATTTGCACTGATATAACCCCAAAGATTTCATTGTGGCTTCACATTTCTATATACAGTGGGTCCTTGTTATCCATTGGGGTTTGGTTCCAGTACCCTCCATGGATAACAAAATCAATGGAAGCTCAAGTTCCATTAAATACAGTAGCACAGTAAAATGTGTCCCTTATCTAGAATGGCAAAATCAAGGTTTCTTTTTGGAATGTATATATTTTTGGAATATTTTCAAACCATAGATGGTTGAATCCATGGATAAAGAATCCATGGATATGGAGGGCTGGCTGTCATTATTTCCACCAAGCAAAGCTGGACTCTGAAGCATGTGTCTTAAAAAATGAGCTCCATTTAACTCAGAGGGAGTTTCATCTAAGCAAACAAAGCCTAGGGTTGTGTTTCCAGTCCCTTGAGGCACCCTCTGAAATCACAGGCCCACTCATGTCAACAACAAGGCACAGTTCTGCTGCTTTTGAGCACCAGTCGTGCTGGGCCCATTTGTTCTCTTAGAAAGATACTTGCAGTTAGGGGCAGCTGCTCCTTTTATCAGTTGCCTCTTGCTGAACACATAGCCGTGCTGAGTTGATAGTGGTTGTGCATCCCAATATCAGTTGCCAGGAGAGGAGGGTAATCCATGTTGATGTGTTGCAGTAGCCACAGTGAAAGCATGGAAAGATTAGCAAACAGTGTTTGACATACGCTTTTGTGGGCTGCAGCAGTTGGCAGACTGGGTGAGTTGTGAATATTTATCAGTAATATGGAGAGCGAACTGAAATGCAAAAAGTACAGAGAGTAACCATTACCTGTACAGTGGCCATTAATAAACACTATTTGGGAATAACACAGAATTCTTGTGTTAATTCCCATTGGCTTACGTCAGTGGTGGGTGTCTGTGATCCTCCAAATGTTTTTTGACCCTGTGCTTTGCTAACATCTACATTGGCTATGGCAGATGGGGATTGTAGGCCAAAAATACCAGTAAAACTACAATTATCTACCACCTGGTTTCTATAGTATCTGCTTCATTGCTTATTATTGCAGAAAGAAGCAGATGGTGGGTTCGGAGCCAGGCATCTTGGCAATTACACACACTATTTGCAGGCATTGATGTCTTTGTGTGGCTGTTGTACTTGGGTGTCCAGTGTCCATGATGATAGCAGCTTCCTCCCCACACATACACAGTGTGGGACAAAACAGCATGCCTATGGTTGATCTGTCATAGGACAAAGGTAGAAAGAGAACTCCTTTCAGCCTGAGGGCACAATTCTAACATATTTTAAGTTAAAGCTCATACTTTTGGTAACAAGTCCTTATAGGCATTTTAGGTTTGTGGGGTGAGGGGAGGTCCATCAAAAAGCTAGGAAACCCCAATGAGTGCCATGGGGAAGAAGCCTTTCTAGGAAGCTTGGAGGGCTGGACTGGCACCCTAGAAGGTCAGGCCCTAGCCCCAGAATCTCAGAATATATCACCATGCCATAGATTAATTTGTGAGAGGGCTGTGAAAATAACTTCAAGGGTGAACAAGAAACCAGAGTTAGAAAGGGACAGGGATACTGTTAACAGATTGGAATGAGTTCTTTTCACCACCGTGGTGTTTATCACATTTATTATTACACAAGTATTTTAATTTTCTTCAGAGGTTTCAGTACAGATGTGGCTGCTTGAATACCAGATTTCTTTACACACACACACACATACACACACAGAAACACAAAGGACCTTATCACAAGGAGGAAATCCCGTGCAGAAAGGGGATTTGAAAGGTGGGGAAAACCTGCAAAAGCGGCTAGATTTTTCATACACACCGCTGTTAAAGTGTGCTTAACCCGAACGGGAAGTAGTCAAAAGCTGCTCCTTTTTAGTTTTGGGATTTTCCAAAAGTAAAAAAGAAGAGGCTTTTGACTACTTTCCATTCGAGTTAAGCACACTTTAACAGTGATGTGTGTGAAAACTACCTGCTTTTGTGGGTGTTTTTCTATTTAAAACCCATTTCTGCATACACAGGAACCAGTCTTCCTTTAAAAAAATATAAACCTAGCTTATTTAGTTTGTCAGGAAATATATAGATGTGTTTTTGATCTTTCCTGGCAGAATTACAGGGACTGATTCATAATTAAAACTCTGAGGGGTTTTAATTAATACCTATTACTACTTGCAGTGATACACAATCATTATTTTTGCACAAATCTTTAAGATCCCCTCAAGAGTGTTTACACAATATAATAAACAGCTACCCTTGCTGAACTTAATGGACATAATCGTCACTCTGAACTGATCCTCCTGCTTGGTTCTTACCTTCTCTCAGGGCCCCTAAAAAGACGTTAGGTCAGGTGTGGCTTCCTGGTGGAATTCCTAAGGATGGTATCAACCTTTTAAGCCTTGCAGTTATTTCCAACCTGCTTATCTTAAAGATGTTCCCTTGTTTTTCAAGCTGTACTTTTACCCTTGTGATCTATGAAGTAAGTTGCTCTGCTGATCTCATGAAAGGTGGGGGCCTTTATCATAGCACTTGTCTTCAGAAATCCTCTCTGCTGGAACACTTGTCTGCACATTTATTTATTTTTGTCTGAAATAGATCATGCTTTTATTTAATATTTTGGGAGAGAGGGGTATAAAGTGAAAGCCAGATTATTCTGGAGACCACAGCTTTGATGTTGCCAACATTTCCATGATTTAGATTTCATGGTGACTGGTATAGACAAAGGGGCAAGTGCTGCTTCCTTAGTACTGGAGGCTGAAGCACAGAAAAACAGTGTCTGTGGTGAAGGTGAATACAAGTTATTTTGAATATAAGGAAAAGCTGCTTCTGATTTTTTTAAAAATCAGTAACTGATGTACATCCCTGTAGCTGTGATTTATAAGATGAGCCATGGTGTCATATGTCTCTTCAGAATCTCAAGATTTCATTGGGAAAAAACTTAAAATAAGTTATTACAGAAGTACAATCTTACATTGTAATAAATAAATAAATAAATAAATAAATAAATATAGTCCCAGTAGATGGAACTCCAAATGCACAAAGTTATACACAGTTAGGGAGATGCAGTATCAGCAGTATTTCTCTTTCTTTGCCTCGATCTTCTCCCCAAAGCAGAACCATGCTCTACCTGGGGAAAATGGAACAGATAATGCAGTAGGGGAAATGCACCACAAAATAGGTAAAGAGGTAGTACTGGAATACCTGGCTACTCTAAATCAATTCACGTCTCCAGGGCCAGATGAACTTCATCCAAGAGTATTAAAAGAACTGGCAGAAGTAATCTCAGAAACACTGGCAATAATCTTTGAGAATTCTTGGAGAACACGAGAGGTTCCGGGCAAATGTTGTCCCCATCTTCAAAGGGGGGGGGGGGAGAGAGAGAGGACCCAAATAATTACTGCCCAGTCAGCCTGACATCAATATGAGGAAAGATTCTAGAGCAGATCATGAAACAGTCTGTAAGCACTTAGAAAGGAATGCTATGATCACTAAAAGTTAACATGGGTTCCTCAAAAATAGGTCACGACATACTAATCTTTGATAGAGTTTCAAGCTTTGTAGATGAAGAGAATGCTGTGGAGCTTATTTTTATTTAGGCTTTTGACAAGGTCCCCCATGATTTTCTTGCAAACAGACTAGTAAAATGTGGGCTAGACAATGCAACTGTTAGGTGGATTTGTAATTGGTTGACCAGCCAAACCCAAAGGGTGCTCAGCAATGGCTTCTCTTAATCTTGGAGAGTAGTGACCAGTGGGGTGCCACAGGGCTCTGTCCTGGGCCCAGTGCTGTTCAACATTTTTATCAATGATATGGATGAAAGAATAGAGGGCATGCTTATCAGATTTGCAGATGACACCAAATTAGGAGGAGTAGCTAATACCCCATAGAAGAGGATCAACATTCAAAATGACCTTAATAGATTAGAAAGCTAGGCCAAAGCTAACAAAATGAATCTCAACAGGGAGAAATGTAAGGTACTGCACTTAAGCAGAAAAAATGAAATGCATAGATACAGGATGGGGGATACATAGCTTAACAAGAATCCATTGGTTCATGTTCTACTACACACTTTGCCTTGGCCTAGCTATTTGATTGCATGGCACTCTAAAGCAGTGGTAAAGGACCACTGTGAGCCTCTGTGAAATCCTCCTCTCTTCCCATGCTGATAGCCTTCAGGGTGAACCAGGCCTTCTGTGTGAAGAATTGGTAGTGGAGAGACCTTGGCCACATGTTTGTTTTTTGTTTGTTTTGGAGGAGAAATCATTAATTAGGCTGTGTACCATCTTGCATGATAAACAAATGGTAGGAAAATGTGTTGCTTGCTCAGAGCTTGGAAATTTTACTTTTATAAATTAAAAAACGACAGTCACCCCTCCATTCTTGGTTTTGTATATTCACGGAGGGGTGACCTCCGTTTAAATCAGTGGGGTGTGCCCCCACGCACACCCACAAAGCTTGAACATTTGCGAATCTCCGTTTTCGCAGGGGTGGGTGGGTCTGGAATGGATCCCCCACGAAAATGGAGGGCCAACTGTACAACTCCTAACCAACAGGTTGGTATAATTTTACCTAGCTCTTTTCCAGATGTTGATGAACTGCAGCTGCACTCATTCCTTGCAATTGGCTGCAGTAGCTAGAATTGATTGGAACTGCAGTCAAACAACATCCGATGTATCAAACATTCCTTATTTCTGTTGCATGGAATTATGTAGCACCTATCTCTCCAAATATATACCTCAGATTTCTGGCAATGAATGTATTTCAGCAGACCTCATTTCTGCTCCTGCTAAGTCTTGATTTGAAGTCCTTAGCTCATGCAATAATTGTTGACATGGTTTAACAACAATGGCTGTTTCAAAATTATATAGTGGCTCTGAAAAGATAGCTGAGGGTCCCTAGTCATTTTATCTAAATAATATTTGTTTGTTTAGCAACTAACCTGCATCCATCATTACTTTGAATCTTATCAGTAGTTCTATAGATTTAGAAAAGCTTCTGAGACATCATAATCCCCTCAAGTGGTTTGTGTAGTTGTATTGCAGCACATGTAGGAAACGGCATTGTCACCAATCATCAGGGTGAGTGCAGAAAAATAGAAACAGTATGATTTCCTGAAATAATAAATAATTGAGAAAAATAACTGTGTGATACTTTCATCTTCTTAATGGACTCTAGCATGCAGGGTTGTCATGTTGGCTATCTGGCCAGTCAACAGTTTTATTTTGACTAGTTAGGTGGCTGCATACTAAATGACTGCAGTCAAATATAGGTGGTAATCTGTAGCAGTTTACAGTTTTCAACGGTGTTAATGCCATTCTCATCATTCTCATAATTATCACCATTTTAAATTAGTTGCTGCTGATTTTATTTCTGTTTTTTCATTTTATTTCAAAATATTTTTGGAACTTTAGGTTTTCCAATCTAAAACCCAAAGGAACTAACTGCCCAGTGAATTCTTTGCATTTAAGTAAACTTCCTAACACTGTTAACAATTATAATAATTAATTACAAAGTTTTAACAGTTAATTTGATTGTTTTGCAAAATTGGTTAACTAATTTGTTTTTGTATTTAGCATGTGTATCAAACTTGTTGATGGTTAAAAGATCTTTTGGGGATTTTCTAATAAAACTACTGTTTTTAAAATGTCTGATCAACATTTGGTCAGTTGACCTAACTATTGGCAATATTGTAAAGAACTGAGGAATGATCTAATACCTGACAGCGGAATCTAATAAGAATCCACATCAGTCATTACTGATGTGGCCCAAGCATCACCTATTGACCAGACAAAGCTTAATTATGAGCCTAGGCCAAGCTTGGTTATTTGTATCATCCTGAGAAGTGGTAAAGAATGTGTGGTGTTGTTGTTTTTTTAAATCATATGATCATATGCCACAGTAGAGTAAAATATGTAGTAAGAAGATCATATGTTTACTGCCATGCAACCCTGATCCCACCTGATCTCATCTAATTTTGAAAGCTAAACAGGGTCTTGCTTAGTATTTGGTTAGTACTTCAAAGGGAGACCACCAGAGGATACCAGGGGTCTCTGAATAGCGGTAGAAAAGAATCCTATCTGAAATCCTGGAGATGTTATTTGACAGTACTAGCCTGGGTGGTCCAATAGTCTGACTCAATGTAGGACAGTTTCCTGTGTTCCTATGAATATCCAATAATAATAATAATAATAATAATAATAATAGGAGGGAGGTGGAGATTAAGGGGATTATCCCACTCATTTTAAAGCTACTTATCCCTGATGGGATAAAGTCACATTTAGTTTTAATAGCGGGTGTTATCACATTCAAATGTGTCTGGGTGACTGCAACCCATATGCAGCCCAGGTCCCAGCCGTGCTCAGCCGGCCACTTTTCAAGCCGTTTTTGAAAAGCAGCTGTCTAAGCGCGACTGGGACCCAGGCTGCATATGGGTTGCAGTTGCCTGGCCGCATTTGAATGTGATAATATCCACTATTAAAACCAAACATGACTTTATCCCATCGGGGATAAGTCGCTTTAAAATGAGTGGGATAATCTCCTAAGTGGTACTTATTTTTGGTGCATAAAGCAGTTATCAATAAAACATTGTTACTTTGGTTTGGGCTATACATATATAAGATACCGTACTGTCAATCTATTGCTATAGGGCCTCCTCATCCTGTCTCTCTTTCTGCCACTTCCTTTCCCCTCTCTTTTTTCTCTTCCCTGCCGTATAGGCTGCCATGGGAGGGATAGACTTGTCTATCTAGGTTCCTGAACAAATCACTTTGGGAAATAATAATAATAATAATAATAATAATAATAATAATAATGTATTTTTATCCCGCCCCTCTGCATAACGCAACCGGGGTGGCTTACAACATTAAAATATACATTCCATATCCCACAATCCCAGCCACCCTAAGCTGAAGGCTACATGTGGACCTGGATTCAAAGATGCCCCAGTCCCTGGTCTAAATTTATCTTTTCATTCATTCTGCACTAGGATAATAAATCTTTCTATGGCAATGCCTTTTTGGATGGAAGCATTTCTACAACTTTGTGTACCTCATCAAGGTTCACCTTGTGAAAACTGAGGTTTCTTTCAACTGTTCTCCAGTGTCCCCACCACCACCAAAAACACAGGGCAGGATCCTGTTAATAACATATATGTGCAAACATATCTCTTTTGGGATGGGGCACAGGGACCTGTTCTCTAGGCCTTTGTGCCCCAGCCAAATGTTTCCCATCTCCAGTGTGGTGTGTGAGCCAGCGTGGTGTAGCGCTTTGAGTGTTGGACTAGGACACTGGGAGACCAGGGTTCAAATCCGAGCTCGGCTATGGAAACCCACTGGGTAACCTTGGGCAAGCCACACACTCTCTACCTCAGAAGATGGCAATGGAAAAAACTCTTCTAAACAAATCTTGGCAAGAAAGCCCCATTATAGGTTTGCTTTAGGATTGCCGTAAGTCAGAAACAACTTGGAAGCACACAACAGTCACACAAATTAGGGATGGACAAAACAAACCCCTTGTAAACAAAGCTTGCCAAGAAAACCCCATGATAGGTTTCCCTTAGGGTTGCCATAAGTTGGAAACAACTTTAAGGCACATCACCACCCTCACAACAAAGCAGCCATCAAGCCCTGAAAGAGGCAGCAGCTGCTGCTTACCAGTGGGAAGGCAACTCAGATGATGAAGATGTAACTGGGCAGGGCTCCTAGGGGAAGGAAAAGGAAGGTGGACTCCATGTGTGAGCACATCCTTGTTTCCCCCCACGCTGAGCTGAGACCAGCGGCTTCATTGAATTACCTTTCCTATTTCCTCCCCTCCTGACTGGTACTCATAATCAGCAGTGACAGCGGCCCCTCCGAGGGTTTGACAGCTGCCAGAGGAAGGGAGGGATACAGACAGGGTGACTAGATGTCATAACTGCAAACCAGGACAAGGCACAGTAAAATGCAGGGCATTCAAGAAAAATGTAGGTCAACATAAAAGCTAAAAGCATATGAATTCATGCTTCTTAGTCATGCTCAAAATGGAAGACATTTTGGAATCCCTCCTGGGCAGAAGGTTAATATGTAGGACATCCCCTGGAAAAGGAGAATGCTTGGTACCCTGGATATGGAATTGTGTGGGCAGAGCACTGCTCTCCAGCAGCATAATGTTAGGGTCTCATCCACTGTGAAGTATTCTCTGCTATGCTGATAAAGCTGACCTGCATTCTGTTGTCTTGTGAAATTCTCATGCTCCTATCACCCAACACATCCTTGTATCTGTGATGGGGTATTTTGGTACAGTCTCTGAGGGTGTTTGATACACTATCTGTGGGGTTCACATCTTGAACGGAGAATTTCTATTTATTTATTTATTTTGTAAAATAGCTTTGGCTGTTTTTATTATTATGATTACTTTTATTAGGGTCTTCATTTATGTAGGCTCTTAAATCTGTACATTTCTTTAAACTCTATTTCTTATCCAGATTTCACAGAAAGGAGGCTGAAGCTAAAAGAGAGAGACTTGCCCAACATGCAACAGTGGGTTGGGATTTGAATCCAAGTCTTCTTTGTCAGCTGTTGATTGAAGATGGCTCCTTCCACTATTTGCATAGGCACAAAAGCATACAGATTGTCTGTCATGCTGCTATAGTAACTATTTTAGATTGGCTGCCAGCTCTTGGTATGTTTGTTGTCATAACATGATCTTTATCCACCTGAAGTATCCCCAGTCATTGTGGAAGTCACAGGTCACACGGCAGCCATATCTAAGGGAGGAATTTATGCTTATGGTGTGTTGGTGTAGAAGACTGTGTTTTGCATAAATGTCCCAGCCTCAAACCACTACAACACACTTGACAACCTCATTTTAAAAGACTGAGTAGTAACTGGAGCCCATTCACACTACATAATTATGGTGCCATATTCCCGCTTTAACTACCATGTTTTTCTCTTAATGGGATCTTGGCAGTTTAGTGAGGCACTACAGTGCTGTGGCAGAGTATTCTGAAGGCCCCTCTCTACACTGCAAATCCCAAGATTTCATGGGAGGTTGCTGTTGCAATTAAAATGGAATGGAGCACTACAAGTGCCTAGTGTGAATAGGTCCCAATGTCATCCAAAGTGCATAGTACTGGACTAGATGGATCCTCTAGCAAAAATTGTTATTAGTCCTTGGTCCCTTGGAGTACTACACAATTATAGTACTAAGGTTCCCTTTCACTGCTATGGCAACTGCTATGGAATCCTGGGATTGGCAATTTAAGGACAGGCCTTTGAAATTCTCAGCAAGAGAGCTCCTCTGGTGGCTGACCAAACCCAAAGATTGCATAAGATGCAACCATGACAGTTATATTAGAATCATAGTTTTCTAACTGTGTAATGTTAAACAGCCCTTTCTCACCTTCACATGCTTTTATCCATTGTGTTTCTCCAATAATCTGTGATTGTAAAAGGGGCAATTTTAAAATATGTATTTAAGAATTTCAATATGCTTCCCTTTTATATATATATATATATATATATACACACACATTAGTATTTGATTAAATTTGTATTTGATGTTTAAACATCTGAGAATATTAAGAGGACATTAAGAAAATTCAGAACGCTAATAGATATGTTCCAATTTTCACAATAGACCAAGAGGTGAAGCACGAGTAATTTTTGTATTGTTGATGTTATTGTGTGCCTTCAAGTCATTTCTGACTTATGGCAACCCTAAGGCGAACCTAATCATGGAGTTTCTTGGCACGATTTGTTCAGAGGAGGTTTGCCATTTCCTTCTCCTGAGGTTGAGAGCATGTGACTTCCCCAGGGTCACCCAGTGGGTTTCATGGGTGAGCTGAGAATTGAACCCTGATCTCCAGAATTGCAGTCCAGCACTCAATCTACTACGCCACACGAAGGCTGAATTCCTTAATAATCTTTTTTTTTAAAAATAATAATGCTGAAATGGTTTGTTAATGTGCGAACTTTTCTCCCTTTCCTCACATTCATCCTTCTCCTGTAACATGTTTCAGCTTCAAATTCCCCCCTTGACATTATAAATTCTGTGGACTCTGCATATTTGTTTCCAAGGTTCTAAATATGTGCAGCTTATATAGAAGCAGAGCTGACAGTGTTAAACATTGCTTTAAAAATCACCCCCTGACTTAAGACTCATCAGCATCCATATTGCTTCCTCCTATTCTTGGGTTTGTTTGTTTTTTTAGTATGAAATTGATTTGATTTCTTGGTGTAGATATAGGCCAGAATTCCAAGGGCCATGTACAGTGTTTGAGGGCTATCCAAGGCTTTTTTCCTATTATAGTTAAGTGGTTTGAGTGTTGAACTAGGACTCTTAGGAGAGGAGGTTCAAATACCATGGAACTTGATTCAAAGATATAGCCATGTTAGTCTGTAGAATCACTATATAGAGAGATCTTGTAGCGCCTTTGAGACTAACGGGAATTTATGGCCCTAAAGCAATATCATGGCACTTGATATTGGCCATTTAAACCCACTGGGTGGCCTTGGACAAGTCATACTCGTCTTCAGAGAAAGTCCATGTCAAACCCCTCTCTAAACTAATCTTGCCCACATAACCCATTGCCATAATATTTATGGATTGTCATAAATCAGAAACAACTTAAGGCACACAACAAAGCCTTTGCACAGCAGAAAGCATTCCACTATAAATCAGTAAATCAGTACAGAATGCTTTTTGTGGGGACACAAGGGCAATAACCAAAGTGGATGTCTCCATGCATCCAAAAGGATAGACCATCTTTGTGTAGTTGTATCAGCTTCATGGAGGTGGGACTCAATGTTCTTCCAAACTAATAAAGAGTTGTTGTTGTTCTTGTTGTTGTTTGCCTTCAAGTCATTTCTGACTTATGGTGGCCCTAAGGCAAACCTATCATGGAGTTTTCTTGGCAAGATTAGTTTAGAAGAAGTTTGCCTTTCCCTGAAGCTGAGAGCATGTGCTTTGCCCAAGGTCACACAGTGACTGAGATGGGAATTGAACCCTGGTCTGCATAGCGGCAGTCCAACACTCAAACTACCACACCACACTAGCAATAGCAATAGCATTTACATTTCTATACCACTTCATACTGAACTAGGCAGTCTCTAAGCTGTTTACAACACGTAAGCCAATTTTCTCTGACAAGCTGGGTACTCAATAATAATAATAATAATAATAATAATAATAATAAACAATAATAAAACAAAGGGGCGGCTTACAGCAATTAAAAATACATCATCAATACAATCTAAAAACCCCAAAACCCCACTCTCCCCCATAAAAACATATTATGGGGAAATGATGGAAGGCTGAGTTGACCTTTGAACAACACTGGTAATAAATCTTAAGTTCTCTGTGATTTTCATAGCTTGTAAAGGAACCAGTTGGCTTATAAATTTGGGTCCATGCTAAAGTACCACTTAAGATCTTGGATGCATCTATTTATGATAAAAAGATTTTTTTTTAAAAATTCTACAGTAGTCAAAATGTCCTCTGTTTCCCCTTGTCTAGTTCAACATGGTACACTAATTCTGGTTGTGCTTTTATTTTTCCACAGGCCACTTGAATTAAAGTGTAGAGAGCCAGCTACGTGCCTCATGCTTGCTGTAAGCCATGGCAACTGATGATAAAGTAGCCATTTTAACAGATGATGAAGAGGACCAGAAAAGGAAATATGTACTTTCTGATCCCTTCAGTGGGATCTCCAAGGAACAGGACCTACAAGCACGGAGTGATACACCTTCAACAGAGACCACTACCACTATTCCAGATGAGGAGCTAGATTGGCTTGAAAGGCATTGTGTCAAAGTGAACAATGATCTCTTGGTCTCAAAGGTCTTTTATTTTTTCTTTTATGCTGCTTATGGTTCCCTCTATCCACTGCTGCCCGTCTATTACAAACAGCTGGGCATGACACCTAGCCAGAGTGGACTCCTGGTGGGAATCAGATACTTCATTGAATTCTGCAGTGCTCCTTTCTGGGGAGTGGTAGCAGATCGCTTTAAAAAGGGGAAAGTTGTCCTCCTCTTCTCGCTCTTGTGTTGGGTCTTGTTTAATTTGGGAATTGGGTTTGTCAAACCAGCTACCTTAAGGTGTGTACCAAAGTTCCCAGTGCCAGTACATCCTACCAATGCCAGCCATTTCTCAACAACAACCCCACAAAATGTCTCCATCTCTCCTGCACTGCCGGCCGTGGGAGTTACTTTAGCAAAAGGCCGAGGGAAAAGAGACCTACAGCCAACCTACAGCTTTCCAACTTTGAGCTCAACGATGCCTGAGGACACTGAACCTGTCTCCCTTCCAACGGCTCATAGTGGAAATGGGGTTCCTCCTTTACAGGAAGATGAAGGTGTAGTCACTGAGAATGCTCCCAAAAATATTGTTACCATAAGCTCATTGGGAAATGCAACCCACACTACAGTGGTACCTGCCCTCACCACCAAGGCAGTATTTTCTGATCGGGTCACTCTTGTTTATGATCATCAGGAAGTAGAGGCCATCTTTCTGCTCATCCTTCTGGTTGTTATTATAGGAGAGTTTTTCAGTGCCTCATCAGTTACTATTGTAGACACTGTGACCTTGCAATATCTTGGCAAGCACCGAGACCGTTATGGGCTACAGCGGATGTGGGGCTCCCTGGGCTGGGGTCTAGCCATGCTGTCAGTGGGAATTGGCATTGACTCTACCCGTATTGATGTGTTTATGGAAGGTCAGGGCTGCAAAGCTCCGGAGTACAAGAACTACCGGATTGTTTTCATTGTCTTTGGTGTGTTGATGACCCTTTCTTTGATTGTGGCAACCCAGTTCCGGTTCCATTACAACCACTACAAGCAAGAGGAAAATGAAAGCAAAGAGGCAGAGGACGCCCAGGTGGATAGAAATTCTTCCACAGACTCTTCCAATGAGACACGCAGCAACACCAGCCAACTGCAATCTTTTCATTTCTGGGACTTGATAAAATTACTTTGCAGCATCCAGTATGGCTCTGTACTGTTTGTTGCTTGGTTTATGGGCTTTGGATATGGCTTTGTGTTCACTTTTCTTTACTGGCACCTGGAAGATCTGAATGGCACCACTACCCTTTTTGGAGTCTGTTCTGTCCTGAGTCATGTGTCTGAACTGACGGCCTATTTCTTCAGCCACAAGTTAATCGAGCTGATTGGCCATATCAGGTAAGCAAATGGTATAATAACATTTGAATGTCTCTGCTCAGCATTGTACCAATAATAGATATAATAATGTCTAAGAATAAAACACGATCCTGATGAGAGAAGCATTTTGAGCAAATACATTGCACAGAAGCAAAGATATGGAAAATTTTCTAATGGAACATCTTTTTTTCAGAGGAAAATTTTCCATACCATGTGTGAGTGTTTAATATAGCTATAAATCTAATTTGATCCATTGTTGCTTGGTTTGCCATATTACAATCAGTCATGTTAGAAGGATATGAATATCTAGTTATCCTTCTAAGGAGACAAGCATTGACAAACCCTAGCGTTGAGTGCTGATATAAAATTAGCCATGTTGGAAAAGTAGTTGTGAACAAGCAAGGATGAAACAAGTGAGATTTACAGACTTGTTGACACAGATAATCCAACAGCAAGATGTGTATGATATTACCCTTGATCGCAAGGGTATGGCCATGATCCAGTTGGGTGCATCCACTAATGCCATCAGTAGATCCAGATGGCCATCTCCTTCCCTTCCCACCTCATCTCTGCTCCCTTGGTTTCAGCTTTGGAGAGCTGGGAAATTTCCAGAGCAGAGTTTTGGGCAGCACAAAGGGTTGGGGAAGGGAAGGAAAGAAGGAGAATGCTTTGAGGTGTGTAGGTACTGCCTGGTATAGGAAATCACTTCCTACTAGATTTTTCTGATGGAACCTGCAGATGTACCCATTTGAGTTCTGGCCTCTGTGACTAAAGTTCCACAACACAGTTGTATTAGTTTGATACCACTTTAATTATCATGGCTCCATACTAATGCATCCTGGGATTTGTAATCTGGTAAGGTACAGAGAGAGAGAGCCAGTGTGGTGTCATAGTTTGTGCTCAGACTATGACTCTGGAGACCAGGGTTCAAATCCTCACTCAGCCATAGAAACCCACTGGGTGACCTTGGACACGTCACACTCTCTCAGTCTCAAAGGCAAGTCTCCCTCTAAACAAATCTTCCCAAGAAAACTGCATGATAGATTTGCCTTAGGATTATCACAAGTCAGAAGTGACTTGAAGGCACACAAGAACAACAAAGAGATATAGGTTTCTCTGATAGAGTTCTAGACCTCATTGAACTACAAATCACAGGATTCCCTAATATGGTGCATAGCAATTAAAGTGATATGAAACTGATGCAGTTTTGTAGTGTTGTACTTCCATAGCTGCTTATATGGAAGTAAGTCCTTTTAAAACTTAGGTCCAAAACACGCTGTGAAAATAATTCAGTTTAAGACTGCTTTAACTGCCCTGGCTCAATGCTTGGGAATTGTGGGAACTGTAGTTTTGTGAGACATTGAGCCTTCTCTGTCAGAGAGCTCTGGTGCCACAATAAACTACAATTCCTAGGATTACCTAGCATTGAGCCATGACAGTTAAAGTGGTCTCAAACTGGATTTTCTGCAGTGTGTTTTGCACCTTAGTGGGATTTACCTTTGGGTAAGCATGTGCAGAATTGTCCTATAAATCACACTTGAGTGCTTAGATAATAACTGCCACTCTAGTTGAAAAGGGTTGCCAGTGACTGACCTTGCAAGACTGTCTTTTAATAGCTCCCATGGGGAAAATATTTGGCAGCTGTGACTTTGTCTGGTGTAATGCTGTAACCCTGGATGATGTCACATCTGCTCAATATTTCCCTGATGTTCATCTCTATAGGAATCAAGAATGCGTATCTTTGTTTTAGCATTCAAAATAATCATCAAATTTAGTTTTCCAAATATACATATTTACAATTGACTTCCCATGTTTGTCTGTGAAAGAAGAATACTTTTCAGTGGATCATGCTGCCAATACTATGAGCTGAGGTACCTTTTCCCCTCTTCCTGGCTGAGGACTCTAAATAGCCTCTCTATAAACAGTCAGTCTTAATTGTTAGGATAGAAAAGGGGAGTAAGACCATCTTTGCCACTTGAGTTCCTTGGGAGGGAAAATGACCTATACTTGTAACAGATAATAAGTAACTAAAAAAAAAAGTTACAAAAACTACCCTGTGCTTCCTTGTGCTAGAAGCACGGTCCTGTCCAATCTCACTGGGAAACTTGGGCTGCAGGAGTAAGCTTGCTTGAGCTCAGCTGTATTGACTGTTGAGTAGATGTAAAACCTGTGCTTCAGTGTGTTTCGTGGAACAGATTTCCTTTTGGACTTAATGTGGTACTATAGTGTGAAAGGTCCCACGTGACATGTATGAAAGCAAGGATGGTATTTGTACAATTAATCATGAAGTCAGGAAATATTCGCAGTTGGACAGCAGAAGGGTTCCTTTTAAAACTCATTGACTACAGTAGGGTTCAGGGAAGCAGTTAGACCAAATTAGACTTTGGGAATAATGGTTTTAAGGGTCCCCCTTTAGAGGATAATTTTTTATTTGCATTAAAATGTGGCCATGTAGTCTTTGCGATAATGTAGCAAAATGCAATGTGTCAGAAGGATGGGAACCCACACTCTTACTGATTCTTTTGAGTGTGTCCCTGGGACTTCTGCCCCAAAGTTCTGCCCTGATGGTGCCACTGGGAAGGTGAAGGAATCCATGCCAGCTGGAAGCAAATCCAGAACCCCAGCTCATTGGTACTGTTCAGTGTTCAGGAAGACTGGAACATTTTGCTTTTTCCACTCCCACTAAACATTTCTGGAACTAGTGCTTCTGGTCACCCATAGATCTCATGTAGGCCTTGGGAATAAGATCAAATGATCACTGCACTTATTCCCTCTTTTTATGGATAATTTACTTAGGGCTGGCCGAACTGTTAGATCAGATTTGGGAGTGTCATTAAAAAATAGCAAACTAACAAGTTTTTAAAATATTGTTAAATCATTATATAATTTAAATGCAATTATGTGAAGATTATATATTTATACAGCACTGAACTAGTGACATAATATTTGAAAAAACAGTATCAAAGCTTATTTCTTGGTCTTCTTCAGTTTTTTACGTACAAGAATTCTAAAATGGATGATGCCATAAGTTCCTATTGAAATGTCTAATAGTATTAAAGCACTACAAGTAAAAGGTGAGCTGTTATCTTTTCCACTTGGACCAACACCAATACCCAAATGTGATTCTTTGCTTTCTAGTTTCCTGAAAAAGAAAAGTAGGGAAGAAGCAGTCAGATGTTTAAACAATACACATTATTCCAAAGCTTTGCAACTCTTAATGCAGTGTTGACATAATACTGAAGAAATGACTCAACTCCAGGAGATCATCAGCATATCCCCAAACTTTCCTGATTTGGTAGAGACAGACCTGTTTAGTCCTCTGCACCCCATTTTTTCAGCTGCTTTTAACATGCCCCAGTTTCTCGCTCCTTCTTCCTTTTCCCATCTTCATACCATCATCTTCTCCCAACTGAGTTCAAAGAGGGTTTGCCCTCAGCAAGTGGGAGAGGAAGGGACAAGTAACTTTTGCCATCTCAACTACACTCTAATGTTGCTCAGACACATGTGACCCTGTTTTCAACTGTGAAGTATTGGAGAGTTTCTATCAATGAAAACATATACTTAATCAGTGCAAAGTGATGCATATTTTGGTGATGGCAGTGGGAGCGGAGAACAGTGTTTTGGTGACTTAATGTAAGAAACAGAATTATTTTGGAAGAGGAGAGATAAGAGTGTGTTGCCAATGTCATAATAAACCTAATTAAAAATCTGTAGTGTTTCATGCTGTCTTTCTGTGTGCGGTTCAGCTACCGTAACACAAAAGGAATGTTGCAGAACCAGAAAAAGGCAAAGAAAAATATTAAAAGTCTAGTAAAAATGGTTGCATATAATGCCCTTTTAACAAAGATTTCTGAATAGGTTTGACCTCAGAACTGAAGGAATCAATTTACGAATGTGTAAAACATGATTATTGGTCATGTTGGTGTGAGGTGTAAATACGCAATCTGCCTGCCTCATGTTGCTTCCCATTGTTAGTGTAATGGCACAGGAGTGGACCATATAGAAGGCAGCCATGTCATGGAGCTAGTGAATTAAGTCCATATGAACAGTATGTTCTTCTAGATATAGTCCTTTTAAGTCTTTGCAACTGGTCAGATTCCCAAAGAGGCAAGTTTCCCAAAGAGACAATTAAATAGCCACATGTTTCTTTGGGAATGGAAGTTTGTTCAAAGAAAAGCTTAAAGTAATGTCAATCTGGCCACTTCATTCTTCTTGCATTTCTTGGCATTTCCTTGGAGTACTGTAGTTAGGCTAGTGGTTCTTCTAATGAAACCACACCTGCACCCAACCAGCAGTCCTCTGTTGCTGTTGTTGTTGTGTGACTTCAAGTCATTTTCAACTTATGGCAACCCTATGGTGAATCGTATCACAGGGTTTTCTTGACAAGATTTGTTCAGAAGGGGTCTGCCATTGCCTTCCTCTAAGGCTGAGAGGGTGTGACTTGCTCCAGGTTACCTAGTCGGTTTCCATGGCCAAGTGGGGATTTGAACCTGGTCCCATGCTTAAACCATTACGGGATACTGGCTCTCCACCTAATTGGCACCTGCCTATCTTCTTACAGCATGATTTCTGAGGAATTTCAAGTTTCTCAAAATGTTTGTGCAGTCTGGTCTCCCAGAGTCCTAGTCTTAGAAGTTTAGCGCACAGCTAAGACAAGCGACTTACTGCTGCCAAATTCAATTCTAATTCGGGCTGCATCTGGGTGTTATCAGATGCGTTTTGCCACCAATGCCACCGGCCAGGTGCAGCCGGGGTGACTTCCGGGTAGAATCTGGGCTCAGCTGGCCAATTTGCAAAGCCAGGAGCTTCCCAGTTTTGAAGAGGCCGGCTGAGCCTGGATTCTACCTAGATGTTACCCAGGCTGCACTCGGCTGGCAGTGTCAGTGGCAAAATGCATCTGATAAAACCCAGATGCAACCCAAATTAGAATTGATTTCAGCAGTGGTAAGTTGCTTTTTTAAGCTGTGCGCTAAACCCAACACTCAAACCACTGCGCTATGCTGGTTCTCCCTCCCTATAAAGTCCCAAAACAGGATCTGAAGGGCAGGGAAACCATCTGGAATAAATTTTCAGGTAGCATAAACAAATGCAGATCTCCCGCCCCATGAAGCCCCAAAACAGGAGCTGGTGGGCATATACTAGCTATCACAGTGTTGGATGTAGGTCTTAGAAAACAGCTGAGCAACAAATAGGAACACAATGGGATATACCTCAGTCAGGAATGATGAGGAAAGAGAAATAGTTTTTCCTATCTATTTCTCATTGTATTCGAACTACCGGTCATCTGAAAAAAATATGCACGGGTATAAAACTAATGGAAGAGGTATTCCCCCTCCCACTATAAAGCACATAAATAATCTTTGAAACTCGTGACTGCCAGCATGTCTGTATCCAAAAAGGAATAGAAACAAAAGCATGGAAGCAAGAGATGTCACTGGTGATTATTTAGCAATGTCTTTTAGGTCCATCCATATGGTTGATGATGTTAACCTCTTCTCAAGGTGATGTGATAGTGTGTATATATTACCTTCCACAATATTGCAAAAGATAGATTATAAACTGGTTGAAAATCAGTTAGGGCTTTGGGCCCTGTACATTTATTTATCTTTAGTGCAAGTACTTGGAATTGGCTTCTGGTAGAAAAAAGATACTGGAGATACTGGATACTTAATGATTGAGAAAGCATGCTGTTACAAATTTAGATTTCTTAATGCAATTTTTGTCAAAGAATAAATAGATATCAAAGAATGAATGGAAACTTTGGGGAGTTGCAGACTGTCAGAAATAGTGCAAATTGAGTCCACTTTTAGAGTTAGGGTTAGTGCTAGGGAATATGGGAATTTTTTTTTTTTCTGAGACATTGAGCCTTCTCTGTCAGAGAGATCTGGTGCCACAATAAAATACAGTTCCTATGATTCCCTAACCCTAACCCTAAAAGTGGACTCAATTTGCACTATTTCTGGCAGTCTGCAACCCCCCTTTGTTTAAATATTGATGCAGTTAATATTTGGAGGAGCAAAACATTAAAATACTCAAATCTGAGTCCTAAAGGTGTATAGAATATTAATGAAAAGTTGAAGATTTGTAATTTCTTCTTGACATTAATGTAAACAATATATTTAGAATTTAGCTGAGTTTTAATTTTGGTGACTGCTTCAGTAGTTTCAAAATAGGGTGTGTTGATAAAAATAATCAAGATAATTTATTAAGAAATTGCTTGTTTGGTGACAAAGTTTGGCAGATACTGCTATTATCTTCTGCATTAAATGCAAGCAAGCTAGGTGTATATTTGCTAAATATTGTAGTCTAATAAGCTTTCTCATGTGTTTATACCATAAACTTAGCATATCGGTTAGATCAAATACTATAAAACTGTAAATAGCACATGAATATCATTAATACTGTATATACTCATGTATAAGTCTAGCACTGCCCCCCCCTTCATCCATCCAGCCTTTAGGGTGAGCACAAACAGTAATGTCTGCCCGAATTTTGTTAGTTCTTTGACATAATTTTCCTTTCCTTCAACCTTTGCTTCTTTTCTTACGTGTCCCTACGTTTTACCTTTGTCATGGGTGATATAACAATCCATAATTTTGGCCTCAAAACTTTGCCTCAATTTATACATTAGGTCAACATAGTTGAGTATATACAGTAGTATCTCTAGAAGCCATCAGTTGTCTACCAAATATACTTGACTATAAGTCAACCTCATGTAAAAGTCGAGGGCAGGTTTTGGGGCCAAAATTATGGATTTTAATTTGACACATGAATAAATCGAGGTTAAAACTTAGGGGCATGTAACAAAAGATCTAGGCGTAAATGTTTGTGCTCACCCTAAAGGCTGGACGGATGAGGAGGGGGTCAGTGCTTGCCGGACAGATTACACTCTTGCCTTTCACCAAGGGATGGTTCCTTATTTATATAAGAGTTAAAGTACAGTACACTCATCCCTCCAGATTCTCTGGGGTTAGGGGCACAGGACCCCTGTGAATGTGGAAAAACTGCAAATAATAAAAACACTAAGAATACAATAAGAACACCTCTCTAGGAATCTCTAGGTCCTCCAGTGCAACTCTGTGGTCAACATCTGCCAGACATTGACCATAAAATTGCACTGGAGGAACTAGAAATGCCTAGTGGAGTGTTCTCCCTAGGAATCTGTAGGTCCTTCAGTGCAACTTTTGGTTAAAGTTGACCATAGAGTTGTGCTGGAGGACCCAGATATTCCTAGAGAGAACATATTAATAAAATCTGTGAATAATCAAATCCACAAAAGTCAAATCCACAAGTCAAATCCCAACTACTTTAAAATCTTGATTTTACTTTGTTTCAATGGGCAGCTCTCACTTCCGTCTCTGGGGACATTTAAAAATAACATTAACCAAGAAATAATATTTCCCAGTAACATTTCCAGTCAGTAAGATTGTTCATTCTAACCTTTTTGTCTCTATGAGATCTTTTCTCAGTGCTGCTTTCCCAGCTACTCCATTCTGTTCTGCTTCCTATCCAATTTTTGAAGTGTCCACATCTTTGGACTCAATCCTCATTGGGCTGTTTCTGGGAGTTCCTCCTCTTCTTAGGTTCTCTCTTCCAACCCAAAGGAATCTGCTAAGATTTCCTAGTGTGTGTGTGTGGGGTGTGTGTGTGTGTGCCACCACTTAGACCACCTAAATGCATGTAGTTGGAGAATTAACTAAAAACGGAGAGAATTATTCTTTTTGACTGGTCGCCTCCCAAACACATCAGCCAAGATCCTTAATTGGGAGACATATTGCATGTAATAATAATAATAATAATAATAATAATAATAATAATAATAATAATAATTTTTATTTATATACCGCCCTATGGCGGACCAATCCGGGCGGTGAACATGATAAATAAAATATACAATAATACAATGTAAAACAACAACATTCCCCCTCCCCCCCTTAAAAATCCATTAAATCAAGATCAATATAAAACTAAGTAAAAAATTATCCTAATTATAAATTAATAATTAATAAAATTAATAAAAATTTCATACAAACCAAACCCCTGCTAATGGGAAATTAAAAAGTGCATTAGTAAGCATGTGCACAACCATGATACAAGTCCTGCCCACCCGCCCACCCGCCTTTTCTCTGCTGCAGCCCTCCCACAACACAGCCCTGGGGACAGTGGCAAAAAAGAAACCAAGTATTTTTCTATAATTCAATGCATAGAAATGACATCATCCTCAGGGACCTCTGGAGAAGTCCAGGGAGGATGCCAGGTTTTTATAGCGTGGCAGTGATGCTGGGATCGGTAGAGAATTCCAACTTCCTCACTGACCAGAGTGAGCTATGATGGCATGCGTTGGACTTGGGTGACTCCCTAACAGGATGCCAGACATCATTTTATGAAATGATGAATATACAAACAATGTTACTGAAAACCCAGTTTCTCTAGTTCAGTTTAATAACATAATAACAGTAAGGTGTTCAAAAATCTACTTAGGGCTAGATTTGTATAATCTTCATATAATTTAATTACTTCCTGCCAGACATTTCTTAGCACATGATGATTAAGAATTAATGCTGTGTAATAAATGTGCAGGTGCTCTGTCTCATGGGATCCTTTTTCAAGGCAGCTTTTCTGCTGATGAGACGACAAATGATGATACAACTCCCATTCCAGTGCCTACTGGCTTTTAAGAAGTTACTTTTTTGTTGTTCTTTAAAATGAGATAGTTCTACATCCTTACAGACACACAGATGGGGCCATGAGGGAAGGTCTTCACAGTGGCTGATAGGCTCTGGAACTCTCTTCCTCAGGAGGCTAGACTGACCCCTTCGTTGCTGTTGATAATTGTAGATTTTTTAAAAAGAGCAACTACAGGCTTTCAGGAACTGACTGTTTTTAACGAAAGTGCTTCCAATAGGGCTTTTTAATTTTTTTTAATGCACATTTGTAATGTTTAATTGTTGCTGGAAGGGTGACTTCCTTTAACCATGTGGAAATGATGCAGAACAATGCAAATATTTGGAAGTCAGTTTGATAGTGCAGAACTCCAGTGTCGCTCAGAATCAAGAGACTTGGAAAGCATTCTGAAAAAACTTGGAAAGCATTCTTAATTGCATTCTCCGATCATGGGCATGCTATGGAAAAAAAATAATAATAAAAATAGTTTCCCACTAATAATCTTGACAAAAGGCAGATCATGTTTTGTTCATGTTTGAGTTACATTCTCAATAAGTCTTATGACTGAACACTTTTCTGTCATTTTTAATGGATAGAAGGCAGCATGGCTATCTGTTGAACCCATAAGACTTCACTGAAGTCACACAAATGAGGCATTTTTCTGTTTTCCTCTTTTCCTGTTTATTTTGAAATAGGGGATTGAGGTTTAATTGCTCATGATGTACACAGGGCAGCCGCTAAACTTAAAGCTGAGCAACTTCATTTTCCCGTACATCAACCCAAAACAGTTCTTCACAGTTGCACGTGTTGGTGGGACAGAGGCCTTTGTATCGTATCACATCAGAAGCTGGAGTAGAAGGCTATGTAGGTGCTGTTCATATAAATGTTATAGCATCATAATGTTTCCTGAAACACACATTTGAGTTGTCTTTTGAACATAGGGCTAAGCATCACACATACAGCAGAGAATAGAAATGCCACTTTATTGGACCACAGCTCCTAGAATCCCCCAGCCAGCATGGGGAATTATAATCCAAATGTAAATTTTCCAAGTTTTCCATCACAAATAACCCGGCCTCTGATATTATAAGTGCTTGTCACAAGCTACTGTTGGAATCAGCTTAAAGCTTATCAATCTACTTGAGTAGAATGTGTAGCTTTTTATACTCATATCTAAACTTCTTTCCCCTCTCCTTCTGCTAATGCTTCCCCATGGAGGGACATGTACTTACCCAACCCTTTTTGCTGGTGTTTTTACCCAAAATAAATCATAAAGTGATGAACAAAACTGCCTTGATCCAAAAATTTAAGCACTTCCACTCTACAGTTCTAGCCTTTGAACAGTGAGTGCTCCCATCTCATATTTTAAACCCTAATTCCAGTTTCTAACTAACGATTTTTCACAATTGAGTTTTCAGAGTACTGGAATATGGGACTTTTCTGTCTTAAAGGTTCAACCCCATCTCCACCTCCCATATGTGTTCCTTTACAGGTCACATTTTAAATGTTTAGTCATTGTAGAACAAGTGCAGACACTGACCCAAAAGTAGAAAAACAGGACCTTTTCAGCAAAACACAAAACTCTGGTTGTTACTGGGCTACAGGAGACAGCAGGGTATGCATTTATTTTTCTGCAGTCTGTAACCATCAGGGAATAGATGAAGACCTGAAATCAGTATGTGGTGTAACATTTCAGCAGGAATGACCATCTTCTACATTTAAAATTGCAAGGCATAGAATTTAAAACACCAAAATGCAAGCATTATTGCTCTATAAGTCCATATTCCATTAACAAACTGAACATTGGCTGTGTATTTCATTTTATGGATTAAACAAGGGCCATCTTTGAACTGAAGCTAATGCTTATTGAGTTGGGGGATGTTAAATTCAAGGAGTCTCCCTATTAAAATAAATGAAATAGGTATGTGTGTTGTAACACTGGCTTTGGATTGAAAGTGAACTAATAATTTACCCTTGCGTGAAGGTCTGAACTATTTATCTTATGGAATCAGGAGACAGCCCATGAAATTAAGCCCATTTTAGGAATCATTCCATCACTCCTTTAGCAGAGACCCTCACGTCTTGTAAGAAGAAATGACTGAAACTTCAGCTTTTTGCCATCTTCACAAGAACACTTCTGGGTCCACAGTAATTGCTTTTTAAAAACCTGAATGCTACAAGCCACTGGCTTGTAGTACAAAATGCATACTGCTTTCTTCATTCTGTTGTTGCTTTAATACCCACAGCAGAGCACCAGGCTGCAGCATGAACCTGCAATGAAAATGCCCTCAACATTTCACAAGTGAAAACCAGGGCACTTTTGGCTAGTTAACATCAATGTGTAATCATGATGACAAATATTATTAATGAGGAAGAAGAGACAAGGGCTGCTGCCAAGGGCAGAATTCATGCAGTTTGGCACCATCCTATGGAATCCTGGGATTTGTAGTTTGTTGTGGGACCAGACCTTTGACAGAGAAGGCTAAATTTCTCACAACCCATCATAATTTATCATAATCATTAAAAAAACAAAAACCCACAACCCATCATAATCTCAGTTCTATAAAAAAAATCTACCCCGGCTTGAGAGTGGTCAGGCTTGTAGGACTGAAATACACATTTTAAAAAAATAAGTCACAAGGTTAATCAAGTGTGAGCTGCCCTTTCTTTCAGCTCCAAGGTTAGAACTCAAGTTGATTGACTAGTATTTAGTATTCCACCCAAAGTAAAAACTCTGGACAGAAGTATTCTAAGCCAATCAGGATTTATGTTCATATTTGTTCCTGCATGTAAACGTAAATGAGAAAGTTGCCAAAGCCTTTTGTTCTTTCCTACCTTTCTAGAGTCCTGTATATCGGCCTTGCTTGCAACACAGCTCGTTATATTTACATCTCCTATTTGGAAAACGCTTGGACTGTTCTGCCAATGGAAGTACTTCAAGGTAAGGAAGCACTGTACTTCAGATCTTGTAGCGTAAAAACCAGGTACTTAATTTATTCATATTGCTTGCTGAGCCATAAATTAAAATCCAAACCACACTTTTGCACCCATCCCATGGGAAATAACCCATGGGATCGTTTCCTTTCCATTTCATTGTGACCTCGAAGGAAATTTTATTCTGCTTGCCGAAGAAAAATAAGAATGAATACAAGGCCTGTTTCTTCAACTCACTTAACATTCTGTCTGGGATTTGATCTAAGTAAACAATCTGATAGCAGCACACACCTCATAACTAAACAAAGAGACGAGAGGTTTGTGCCTGCTGCACATAGAGTTTGGTTGTTTCTGTCTATAAGGGATTAATCTTTTAATTCTGTTACTTTCTTTTGGTTATACAAATGAAAGGAAGCCATTGGTTTGTAACACTAGACCCAAACTGAATAAAGTGAATATAGGAATTTGCAACTGTGGGTGGCGATTACTGCAACCAGGAAATTTAAGTCTTGTAAAGGAAAAGTGGCTGTATTTGCATATATGTACATAATATATACAGGGCTGCAATGGCTCAAGTGGTTAAGATGCTGACTCTGATTGCAAGATCAGCAGGTTGGCAGTTCAAGGCCCGGGTGCTGCATGATGGGTGGGCTCTCATCACAAGTCCCAGCTTCTGTCAACTTAGCACAGGGGTAGGCAACCTTTCCCCTTTAAGGGCCAAGGGACTTCAGCTCCCAGAAGCCTCAGCCATGTTGGCCAATAGTCCCATGTTGGCCAATAGCTCTTGGGATTCTGGGAGCTGAAGTCCCTCGGCCCTTAAAGGGGAAAGGTTGCCTACCCCTGACCTAGCAGTTCAAAAGCATGCAAATGCAAGTAGATAAATAAGAACCACTTTTCAGTGGGAAGGTAAACAGCGTTCTTTGCAATCATGCTGGTCACATGATCACAGAGTAGTCTTTGACAATGTTGGCTCTTTGGCTTAGTAACGGAGATGAGCACCACTCCCTATGGTCAGACATGACTTGACAACCTTGTCAACAGGGAATACCTTTAACTTTACCTTTAAAGGAAAAGAGGAAAAAGAGGAAAAGAGGCTGAACTTGGAGGTAATCAGGTATGTAGCTATGGGTGGGAGAGGCAGAATGAGGACATTTTCCTCTGAAATAAAAAAATCTGTCCCCTCAATGAAATTTTCCTTCAGTCCCCAAATTTCTAGCATGATAGAGAATGAAATCAAACACACCTTGAACTGTTAGATCAGCTGTGTGTGTGTTCCCTTGTTAACTTTGCCGGCACCTTGTTTTGGATACCTAAACTGTATTTCTAAATGCTCTCAGCTGACATTTTAATTTATTGCAATGGCAGAAATTTTGGGACTGAAAGAAAATTTCATTGGGGGCCCAAAATTCTTATACAGGGGGTATTCTTCTTGTTTTGACTCCCTTGTAGTATCCTGACCCCAAGTTGTTTAGGGTTTAGGGTAGAAAATCTGCTTTGGTGACTTTGGATGCCTTAACCTTCCTTCCCACCACTCTCCAAGCTACAACTGGAGATAGTGCAGCTGTCTTAGGGCATTTCATACAGCATTAGAACATTCTCCTACACAGTTTATGTTTACGTAGTTTATGCAAAACAAAAAAAGTAAATACAAGATATATGTAATGCCAAAGAGCAGACTAGCTTTTGGAGATTTCTGCATTTGGATTAAAAAATCTCATTGAAGCAATAATTACTTCTTCTTTTTTTGCTAAAGAATGGTGAATCAGAGGCATCACTAGGGGTGTGCAGGGGGTGCGGTCTTCACCAGGTGACACCCCAGAGGGAGGTGTGCACCCAGTGGGGCAATACACCTGAAGGAACTGGCATGGCTACTAGGTGAGTGAGAAAGGATGTCACCCCACTTTCCTGCTCACCCAGCAGCTGCATCCGACCCCAGATGGGCTTTCCAGAGGCCGCAGTGCCACCCTCCTCAGCAATGCCTTCATAGTCTGATGTGGCTGCTGGGTGAGGAGCCACGCTGGACCCTGGATGGATGTTCTGGAGACCCCAGCAATAGCAGTCTGTGTGGGTGAGCAGGGGGCTGGGGGAGAGAATGAGAGAGCAGAGCAGTCTGTCCCCCCATACTGGGAGACACCAACTGCAGCAACATCACTGTGGTGATTTTTTTTTCTTCAGGTTTGCATTAACACCCTGTCTCCTTCACTGAGAAGGAAAGGGGTGACATAGTACGGCAGCAGATCTTGCATTTTTTTTTTTTAAATGGGGGAAGGGATGATTCTTCATGAGCTGTGGTTATCAGACCTGGGGAGGGATAAAATTGAAGATATTGCAAGTGAATTGCAGGAGGAGGAAGAGAAGATTAATTGGTTTCCCCCCACTTACACAACTATGGATGTTATCACACGGGGGAAATCTGTTGGTTAATCCACACAAATCCCAAAAAAACCTGAATTTGCGCCTCACGATTTCACACGACGTCGCACAGAAACTGGTCAGAAACTGGACAGAAACTGGTATTATCTGAGATCTTTTTAATTTCGGGAGTTTAGAGGAAATGCATTTGCAAAATTACAGTAATTTCGCATTTACTGTAATGTGAAAAGCAAATACGCACGGACAATTCTCTTTTAAAACCTGGAGGAGGGCCAAGAGGAGGAGGGGGAGGGGCCTCCAGGGAGGGAGAGTCCCAGGCTCCTCTTCAGTGCCATGCAGAGAAGGGAAGGCAAGGCAAGGCAAGGCGAGGGAAGTTTGGGACGGAGGAGAAGTTTGGTATTTGGGATGGAGGGAAAAGGAGGGGAAAGAAGGATTCCCTCGCAGCCGCTGTGCGTGGATGTGGGTGCAAGTATGGGGTGTGCTTGTGGAGCAACTTGGAGTTCCATCTCACCATGAAGTTCTGCCCTCTAGGTCCTACGAAGGGGAAAGGTTTATGGGGGGAGCATGGGAGCTACCTCCAGTTTCCCCCTCTCCTGGGCATCATCCAAGGCTCTGGCTCTCCCCAGGGAACACCCAGTCCTTCCTTCCTTCCTTCCTTCCTTCCTTCCTTCCTTCCTTCCTTCCCTTTCCTCCTCCTCCTTCCCTGCCAGCTCTGCCTGTGATCCTACCTTCCTTCCTCATCTCCCCAGCAGCTGACAGCCTCCAATGCCAGGAAAGGAGAGAGAGAAAAGGGAGACTGAGCCATCTCAATCCCTCCCTTGCCTCGGCTTGCCAGCCTCCTCCTCCTCCTCTGCTCTCTTGAGAGATCCTAACCCCAACAGAAGGGGGTTAGGACCTGTGCAGGAGGACATGACCCCAAATGTAGAACAGTCTGACATTTCCTCCTGGGAAATGCAGGACCCGCCCTGGAAAAAGGAGGAGTCTAGTCACGAAACACACCCATTTCCAGTACATGTACGGGTTCTTTTCACTTGTGTATGAAAGTTAAAAACGTCTTTTTTTCGCTTTTAACTTAATTCCGTTATTACTGTAATTACGTGTGAAAAGCTTTTGCGCAATTAAGCTCTTTTTTTGCTTTCTTTTCGGGATGCTTCATTTCCACTTTATTATCTCTTTAACAACGAAACTGGCCCACGTGTGATAACGTCCTATGACTTGTTTCACCAGCATGACATGAACATAGCATGATGCATACCAAAACAACATGTGTGTAGACAATCTGTTGCAGTTCCAACTGAGTTTATATTGGAAAAGCAATGATTTGCTAATGTTAGGAGATGGTGGTCTAAAAGATTCCTTTTTCTTTAGGTGCTTCTGGGCTCTTTTTTGTTTTTTCTGGCACAGACATTACAGGCCTTATTGCACTTGTATCTCTCCTTAAGGCTCCTCCTTTTGTTTGGCATTCTTGTGTTACTTGTTCCTCCTGTGCCCTACCTTGAGTGAATCCAGAACCAGAAGTTTGAACATCAAAGGAGGTTTCAAGAAAAGAAAAGAAAAAAGAAAAGAAAAGAAAAAGTCTTTCTCTTGCAACAAAAATAGCAAAGTTTTCTGTCACCTTAAAGGCTAGAAGATTTATTGTAGCAATACTGTACACTTTCATATTAGATTAGATTCTACCTCATGACTGGTTTTGCCATTTGCTTCAAGTGTAAATATTCTGTAGTAGTAGTTAAAAGGTATAAACTAGGCCTGGGAGCCCTGGGTTCAAATGCCTTATAATATTGCCTCTTTGGATCCCATGCTGGGATAAATGAGGGATATAAAATCAATCAATAAATCAATCAGGTCATATTGGTTAAGAAGTAGGAAATCAGAAGCCGGAAATCAGTTGCCATGATGTGTGAAACATGCTGGTCTGGGTGTCACAGGTGGCTCTATGGGTGGATATTAAATTGAAACTAATGATATTCTCATTTCTTCCAAACTTATGGTTAGCCTACAGATTGATGGTTGTTACAAGCAACATGCATCCTACAGCTCAGGGATGAGAACTGAATGGCCTTCCAGATATTGTTAGAATACAACTCCCATTATATCTTAACAATGTCTATGGAGGCTGATAAAAGTATGAGTCCACCAATATCTGGGTTTTCTCATCCTGGCATGGTTAAATAAAATGGCAGGAGGTCAAGTGTATTGCAGGTACTATCTTTGTTGCCAAATAATTAATAGAAGAAAGCCAGTGAGGTATTCTGGTTTGAATGTCTGACTAGTCCAGGAGATCAGAGTTTGAATCTCTGCTCAGCCACTGAATCCATGGGTGACCTTGGGCAAGTCACATGTTCTCAGCCTCAGAGGAAGACAGTGGCAAACCTCCTCTGAACAAATCTTATCAAGAAAATCCTGTGATAAAAAAAACAGAACGCAGCATAATAACAGACTTAGGGCCTTTGCAGACTGCCAGAAATAATGCAGATTAAGGTCACTTTAACTGTCCTGGCTCAGTGCTAAGGAAGCATGGGAACTGTAGTTTATTGTGGCACCAGAGCTCTCTGACAGAGAAGGCTCAATGTCCCAGAAAAAAATAGAATTCCCACGATTCCTTAGCACTGAGCCAGGACAGTTAAAGTGACCTCAATCTGCATTATTTCTGGCAGTCTGCAAAGACCCTTAGACTACAATAAGATGGCAAGTGAGAGGGAAAGAGGGAGAAATTTAACACTTAAAGGTAAAAAAGGAGAGCGAATGGAGTGATACTAGGATAAACTAAACCTTAAAACAATGAGATAACTGGACCTTGTACACATTCTACTACAGCTAGCATGTCATGGGAGCAAACAATCACTTGTTAGAATGGTGCTTTCTGATCACTGACAATAGCATCATATAAGAGTGCACTCAGAAGTAAGCTCTTTTGAATTCAGTGGGACTTAGCAAAGTAAATGTGTTCCATGGGGCGGGAATTGTGTAATTCTCCAAATGTTGTTCACTGCATTTCCCATTGGCCCCAGCCAGCATAGCCAATGATGCAGAATGCTTACAATCCAATGTCAACTCAAGGGTGACACAGTTTCCACTTCTAGTGTATAGACTTACAAAGTAAAGTGGCTTCAGTGGTTGAATTGAAAAGCTACACAGGCACACAATATATTTTTGTAAAATATTTAATTCCAGCAGATATAAGAGAAGGAAGTCAAACCAAAAATGACAATATGGCAACTAGAACAGTGCCAATGAAGCTTTATTCATTGGTTTGTTTTGCAAGGTCAGACAAATATATCTTGTAGACCAGGCATCTGAAGCAGATGCAGTTTGGCATTTATGTATTAATTTTGCAAGCCTATGCAGGAAAATGCTGATGAGTAGCAGTCGTACATTGTAAAATCAATGCCTCAAGGGTCTTTTGATGCTAAAGACAGAAGACTTTCAGCTGATACTACTTATTTAGCTGATTAAATACTCTGTGAATGGATGAGAGAATTGGAGGGAAGGATGGGTGGGGTTTGGCATTTTGGATTTTTTTTCAGGGTGGCTGAGATTCAGTTGCTTCAGAATAAACCATTATAGGGCTTTTTGTTAAAATATCTCAGTAACATTTAAGGACAGCTAATGAAGAGTGCCATGAACAGTTTAATGGAAATCAGAAGAAAAGCAGTTAAAGTACAGAAATACTCAGTTTGACTTGCCTTTGTATAAACACACCATTGCTTTCTTTGGAAGACAGGATAATATGGCCATTGGAGAAGTAGTACTGAATGCCTTTTATTCATGCTACAGGGCAGCAGTGGGAATTGTATAATCCTCCAGATTTTGTTATATTGCAGCTCCCAGCATTCCTGTCCTTGGCAAGGGCTGCTGAGATTTGCAGTCCAAGTCATATGGAGGGCCACCTGATTTCCAATCCTGATTTAGGAAGTGGTTATGACTGTTCTACACAGACCCTCTCTTCCATTGTGCAAATTATTAGTATCATTTCTATCCACCATCCTTAACAATGATACCATTAGTCCTTATGTCAGCACCAAAATTAACTAGCTTTTGCTCTTAGCAGTAATTTAATTTTTAGTCCAGTTAGAAGCAAGCCATGATAAGCATTAACTATTAATAGAGTCATGCAGGTATAATAGCTAATAACAATTAAGACCAGCAAACTAAAAGAGCTCTCTTGTGCATAAGAAAGGAAGAGATCAGAGAAGGGAGAGAATGGAAGCCTTCTTTAACCATAGTGAAGGCCTGCAGGTAGTCATAAACCTGCAAAAGGCCTATGCATGTCAAGATGTAGAGAATCTTATTTGGCCCCGGCCTAAATTCTAATTTGGGAAGATCTTGCAAGCTGCATTCCAGTACTGGATGGGGCTAAGAGCATATGTGGGACTGCACACTGTTGGCACTGGTTAGAAATGCTGGCAGTTGCAGTCCAGTGATATCTGGAGTGCTCCATCATCCTCATCCCTGCATTAGA
Organism: Phrynosoma blainvillii; assembly: GCA_026167975.1. Taxonomy (NCBI): domain Eukaryota; kingdom Metazoa; phylum Chordata; class Lepidosauria; order Squamata; family Phrynosomatidae; genus Phrynosoma; species Phrynosoma blainvillii. The sequence goes on along the minus strand of JANUYF010000001.1, from coordinate 244,585,095 downwards.
TGTTGCAAAGGGAACTTGATATAGGACTACCATCTTCTTTAGTAGCCCTAAGCTCTTAGTAATCTACCCTCACTCCTTAAATTTCCTGTGGCAGAGGTTGCCTCTATGTTTCATGGGTGTATTCAGCAGTTAGAATTTTAAGCAGCTCACCAGATTACCAATCGCTCAATTCCAGAAGGATGAGCTATGGTAGTTTGTAAGAGGTATCAGTCTAGATATGATATGGAACAGTTTTTAAAAGGAAGCTATCAATGTATCAGACATAAGCATATGGCTCCAACTTTGCTGAAGAATTCCTACATAGGGTCAGTTTGAGTGGTTGCTGCTTATTTGTGTGTCCATGTTGTAGCAATGTAACTCATCTCCTTTTAAAATCAGCGGGAGTCTTCTGTATTTATACCCGCCAACTGTCCCAATTTGGCAGGGACAATCCCTCTATTGTCCTGCTTTTTCAGCCGCTTAAGAATGTTCCAGTTTCTTTCTCCCCCTCTTGTTTTCTCCCTTGTCCTCTGCTTACTTTAGTTGCTCCAAAAGCACAAAAGTACTTTTCACTCAGTTCAGAAGATGGGAGAGGAGAGTAAAGGGCAGAATCATGCCCTTCCCATTAGGCTCAAGTAAAAGCAAAGTGCTGCAGCCTCTCCTTGCTTCTGTGTTCTTCCTCATTTAATAACTTTTGGCATGTTGACTACACACTGATATTGCTTGGCTCCACATGTGTTCAGGTTTTCATCCATTAAATGCTGGAAGGCATGCTGTATTTGTAATGAGATTAGTTGTTGTCTAAGAGCCAGCAGCTTCCTTTCATCATTTCCTCCCTTTATTTTTTGGTACATTCTGCTCAGGCAGGCAGAATCAGTATTGAAACATAATTTAATACACACTAAATCCAGATGATGCCACCTATAGAACTTGCAGGTGCCCTTGAGAAGGAGCTATTCAGAGTATATTACTCAGGAACTTTGCTGAATGGAACCATAGAGCATATCTTTGCATGGAAAAGGTTCTCCATTTCATTCTTCTTTCTCCCACTTCCACCAGCATGGAATCTGTGGAATAACACTGCTATATTGCCTAAACTCAGGTGATGACCAATACAGCTAACACAGCATCTAGGTTCATACCTAGGCAGTGCAGCATGTTTGGCTCTTAAGTTTTGTGTCACTCTCAGCCAGAGCTTGGAACTAACATGGTATAACAAATAGCATTATTTTGTTAATTATTTCATGAGTAGTGTGTACTTGTTAAAGATAAAAGTTTCCCCTTTGACATGATTATCTAGTCGTAACCAACTATAGGGGTCGGTGCTCATCTCCGTTACTAAGCCATGGGAGCCAGCATTGTCAAAGATGACTCTGTGGTCCTATGGCCAACATGACTGCTGTTACTGTCCCACCGAAGTGGTACCTGTTTCTCTACTTTCACTTTTACATGCTTTTAAACTGCTAGGTTGGCAAAAGCTGGGGCTACTGGCAGGAGCTCACTCTGTCAGGCTGTGCTTGGGTCTTGAACCGCCGACCTGCTGATCTTGCGATCACCAGAATCAGCATCTTAACTGCTGAGCCATCACATGCCCTGTTATGCATTTACTTGTTACTCCTGGAATATTTGGCAGGGGTCATTTGTAGGGTTTGAGGCTGTATTTTTAATATTCAAGTATATTTTATCAAGTGTATTTTTGTGAACAACAACAAAGCAAACATTTTCCTAAGACCTGACTACTATATTATTAACACATTACAGTCAGCATCCGGGTAGTGACATGTGTATAAGCACAGCTTGGGTATGCCTAAGTCTCTTTTTGGATGGGATGCAGAATATTTTCTTGCCCTTGTGTTACCTCCAAAAACCTCCCACCATCTGGCAACTGTCAAGTTCTGGGGTGGGCCCCTGGTGCTATCACTTACCAGTGGGGATGGCAAGGTACTTCATTTCTCCCCCCCCCCCAAAAAAAAGCTGAAACCAGTGGCCCATATGGTCTGAATCACCTCCGTATTCCCATGGGTAAGTGGCAGTAACTGGAGCCTCTTCCTAGGCATCACACCTGTCAGGTGGTGGTAGGACATAGAACTGCATCTGCAGAGCTATGCACAGATGTAGGATCTCAGATTATTTATAAAATAAGCACTCAACTTTCTTTTTTTAAAGAGATGGCTAACAAGGTACTTAAGGGGGGAGGGATCCCAAACTCTGGTCTTACCAGTAAAGTTTGGGCTCATAGCAGTAGTGTTTGGATGATGGACTCATTGCAACTACATGCACATTCACTGCACTAGTTCTCCCTTTCATTTTTTCTCTTCACAAAATCTATTCCTTGCTGTCCACTTTGAGGGGGAAAAAATGTGATACTTCAGATTCATGTTAGAAATAGCAGTAGACTGAATCCCATTCTTGCCTGACTAACCTGGGTCATTTGTGGGACATAGTGACAATTTATCTTGAACCTTTGCCAGTACTGAGGGTGGAGAAGCTAGTGCCACCTGGCAGGTGAGTAAATCCGTCATGTAAAGACCTGATGACTCAGAAGAGATTTTGCTCATAGTTCCTTCTAAATCTGCTTTAAAGCAGCAGCAACAAAGCTTTTCCATGCCTGGCTTGTTTTCCATGCCTGGCTTGTGTTCCTTGGAATCCAGGTTCCTACTCCAACAAACCACCCATTTCACGGATAGGCAAAGCAATCATTCCTTCAGATTTGCAGTCACTGCACTGTTAATGTTAGTTCATTTTGCCAAATTTCCCCAAACAGGGAGATCACCCCAAGTCACATACAGGAACAGTGTAATAATCCCATACTCTACACAGCCAAGAACCACACTCTGTGTATCAGGATCATCCACAATCCATATATACATATTCTCCTTCTGGACGACTTAAACTTAAACTCATTCTCTCTGCTTCTGTTACACATGTGTGTGTCCAGACATAAACAGACTTGTGCCCTATTCACCCACCATACTACACACACATACACACCATCCCTCTCTTCTCTACTCCTTCCCTACTAGCCCTCAGATCCAGCCCATGCTGGATCACTCTGTGGCCTTGTCCAGTAGTCTCTGGAGTACCTGAGAGCTCCTCTTCCCAAGATTTCTAGGCAGACAATGGGAGACAGAGAGGTTTCCTTTCTTCTTATCTGGTCTGTATGGACTTAAATATCTATGTGGCCATGAGTGCATTTGCACAACTAAGGCATTTATTGCACCACTTAAAAAGTGTCTTACCTGTCCCAAATTGAATTCTAATTTGGGCTGTATTGGGTACTATCGCATGGATTTTGCCGCCAAATCTGCTGGCAGAATACAGCACTCAGAAAGCGTCTTTTCAAAGTCGGGAGTTTTTCGACTTTGAAAAATGGCTGCTGAAGCACTCCTGGGACCCAGGTTGCATCCAGGCTGTATTCTGCCGACAGATTCAGTGGCAAAATCCATACAGTTGTACCCGGATACAGCCTGAATTGGAAGTCAACTCAGGAGAGGTAAGATGCTTTTTTTTTAGCGGTGCAATAAGCTCCTAAAACTAGTGCCAGCTATTCCTATTCTTTGAGTTGTCAGGTCTGGCTACAGTGACACATGCCTTGATTACATTCCATTCCATAACACACACTACATGGGGCTGCTTTTGGAAACTGTTCAGCAGTTTCAAAATGTAGTTTAGACTATCTAATATATATCTCCCTATACAAAACTGCCAGAGTTTTAAGATTTGCAGAGGAAGGCTTTCTCTCAGTTCTGCCACCATCTCAGATTGGCTTGGTGAGGACAGGAGAGAGAACCTTCTCGGTGGCTGCTCCCACCCTCTGCAACGCCCATCCTCAGGGGGCTAGGCTAGCTCCCTCCCAGCTTTCCTTTCACCAGCGGCAAAAGGCCTTTGTGTTTAAGAAGGATTTTAGTGTGTAAAAGCTGCAAAAGCATGGGAGCTTCTTATTGGGATGTGTTTTATTTATTTTTTAAACTTTTGTATGACTTTTAAATGATGTTATACTATTAAGTGTGGGGATTTGTAATTATTTTAAAGATTTTATTGTTTATACTTTGTTTGAGAGTCATCTTGGGTCCGACACCGGGAGAAAGATGGCATACAACTGAAATAAATAAATAAATAATGTTGATATGTGTCATCACAGCTGCCTGTCTTCTGCGGATGTGGCCGTGGACGCTGTCATCTTGAATACCTGCACTTCAGTAGTTTCCACTGTATCCATTGCCATAGACATTGTTATCTTAGCAGCTGCACCATGCATGGAGAATAGTAATCTAGAAGATGCTGTGTCTTCCTTTCCTGTAGGTGTGACCCATGCTGCCATCTGGGCAGCTTGCATTTCTTATCTAAGTGCTGCAGTGCCTCCAGAATTGAGAACCTCAGCTCAAGGTATCCTGCAGGGTCTTCACCTTGGCCTGGGCAGAGGATGTGGAGCAATGATTGGAGGAGTGCTGGTCAATTATTTTGGTAAGAGAAACTTAGCTGTTTGTACTCCTTTCTTTCATTTTGGATATTGTTTCATGCCCTCTTCTCCATTTGGTCATCTCAATGTTGCTGTCACTTTTCCTTTTGTGGTGTACAAGTTTTGAGAGCTAGTGTGGTATAGTGATTTGAGCAGAGGACTACAACTTTGGAGTCCAGGGATTGAATCCTTTTGATCACAAACATCCACTGGAGGACCTTGGGATTCTCTTAGCCTCAGATCTTGAGCAAGTCACATTTTCTCAACCCTCTCTGAACAAATATTGCAAAGAAACCCCTAATCCCAACAGAGGCCAGCTGGGCTGCATTTAGCCTGGTTGGTCACAAGTTTTTAAGGCTTGCCATAAGCATTAATACAAAGAAGAGAAGACCATTGAAAGAACAGAATAAGATCTAACTTTGAGCCCTTTCACACTACGCAATTTTACCACTATGATTCCACTTTAACTGCCATGGCAACATCCTATCAAATCCTGGGGTTGACAATCTAGGGAAGAACCTTTACAGGTTTTAGCCAGGAAGGTCTCTGGTGCCTCACAAAATGACACTAAATATAGTATAGCAAGAACAACAACTTGTGAACTTTATCTCAGTGGTTTTCTTTACAAATCTTCCCTCTCCTCACTTCTTTGTTCATTCTCTCCACTCATATTTCCACCACACAATACATTTCCCCACTGTTTTTGTCCCAGTAGTTCCTGCCAACTGCAGCAGGTTTTTCTTCTCTGTGTCTGGTTGGTTTATTGTCTGTTATTGTCAGGTCTCAGTGAAGTAAAACACTACACAACAAAAATAAATAAATAAATAGTGTGTGTGTGTGTGTGTGTGTGTGTGTGTCTTCAGGGCGGGGGGACGGGACAGGACCTTAACTTCTTTTAATCCTTGGCAATCCAAATGAGAGGCAAGATTCTTTCAAATCTCTGAAACCTAAAACTGTCTTAATAATACTGGCTAGAATTGCATACTCATGCATAAGGCTCGTGTTCCAACAGGGTCCATAGACATCAGTTTTGGTGTCTAAGGGAAGAAACTTTGGTATCTAAGGTAGGGCATCTATTTCTTATCCCAGGCACTTATCCATTGTGACAAACACAAAATTAATCAACTATTTTCTGTCCTTTATTGATAACCTAAAGTTTCCCAAGATAATCAATGTAGTGTAGTGGCTTGAATTTTGGACTTGCTTCTGGTAAATTAGGGTTCAAATCTGCACTCAGCCATGGAAACCCACTGGGTGACCATGGGCAAGTCAGTCTCTCAGCCTCAGAGGCAGGCAACAAATTTTGCTAAGAAAACCCTAACAAAGGGCCAGGATAAGTAGAAGGTGACTTGAAGGAGTTGGCATCATAAGAACAATAGAGGTTTTATAACTGGGTTTCATTCCAACCTACTCTGTGGCAATTTGCTATCTGAATTATGAGCGAGATAGCCGTCTATTGTAGGAATAGGCAAACTTTAGGTTTAGTGGGGTTTACTTTGATTTTTTGCTAGAATCACAAGAACTATCAACAAAACTAATAAAACCCTACAATGTCTTAAAATTGAATTCAGCAGACCTTATCACACATGGGTTTTGAACTGCAATTTTGCAAGATACTAATATCTTTGGCAGTACCCATTACACTATGTCACCTCCAATTCATTGCTGTTGTACCTCTGAAACATTGTTAGAGGGCATCTTTTCATTAATGGGAAAACCCATCAATAAGTGGCCAGTCATGCTGCCACCCCCATTAGTCACAGGTGCTACAGTGATAGTCCCCAGAAGTCCCAATGTTTGGCAGTCCCGTATTAACAGTTTCCTCCTTTCCCCTTCTAATCCTCCCCCTCACTATTCACAGGCAGCCTGTTTTCTTACCACTGCTACTATTACTACTACTATTTTTTTTTATTCACTAAATTGCATCCCCATAACTCCAGAATTGTGTTACACATACAAACAAAAATAAAAGAAAGACATGCTGGGTAGGGCATAGTGCAGGAAGACAAGATTAAGGGGGAATGAGGAAGAAAGTGTGCAGGCACTGTTGATGGCACAAAAGGCCCCTGTTTCGCTATTGAAGAGAGGTGCGGTAATAAAAACTCCAACCTTGATATGTTTTCATTCTCTTTTAATAATGTGATTGCAGTGAGACCAAGGCTTGTGTGATAAATACTGAGATAGCCGTTACAACTGAATGATGCACAGTATTCATCCACACACACAAATCCCCTCCTGGTCACACTAAGTGATGTTAATTTCAGCAGTATAATGGGGGGACGTGAGAGTGGGGAGATTGTTTTATTTCTGTTGGAAGTCAGGACTGGAAGTCAGAAATTCTTACTGATTTAAGACATATTCTGCAGAGATTTACCCGTAGATCCAGATCTACCTTCTTCCCACCACTGGATTATTGCATGCCTATGCTTGGGAATGTTAGAAGATTTGCATACTTAGAAATCAAAGCACTAAACATGGTTTCTCCCTCCTCTGAGTCTAAGGTAATATGCAGTTTTGCTAGAAACAAAAGGGAAGGCTTTTGCAGCCAAAATAGCTCAGGGATGCTAAATATTCCCTGTTAAAGTGATCCACACTTAGTATTCACCTGGGAGCATTATTACATTTCCTTCTTTTCATTATATTACTAGTTATATAAGCAACAATAGACAAAGTGTGCAAATCATATTACAGTTACCCTTAAGAACATAGCAGTAATGATTGAAAAGCCACTCCTGTTTTAGCACCGTTTCATCATGAACGCATAGCTTTCCATGCTGAGATGACAATTAGCAAAGACAAAAACAAAAATTGCCGAAGACACAGATATTTTACAGTGTGCTCAAGTAAGGACAGCCTCCTCTGTTTTTTGAAGCCCTACCCTCTCCTAAGATGGAGCAGTCACAGCCCACGTTTTTGAATAACATCAACTGGGAACTCCATGGTGAACCATTTCTTTTAAAAACTTCCCCAGGCTGTGTCTCATGTGGCCCCTAAGGTTGTGTGCCTTGTTCTGGCTGCAAGTCCCATTGAAGACAATGAAACATTCTTCTGAGCAGACCTGCTTGAGATTGTACTGTAATTTGGTCACTGTGTAGCTGAATCAGAATGCATTTCTTTTCTATACAGGGGCTGCATCAACATTCAGAGGGATAGGAATGGCCTGTCTTGTGATCCTCTTGCTTTTTGCTTTGATCCAGTGGATGGCAGTTCCTGATGAAAAGGAAGGTAAATAGACAACTAGTTCTTGGTGGTTTCTCTGCATCACACATGGGGTTTCTGTGCATGGGGAGATCTTCATTTGCATTATTCCAGAGCTGAAATGTTTGGGGAGGGAGCCTATCTTCCTGCTGTACTGTGTATGAATGAAGATAAGTAGGAGTTCAGTTTTTATTCAGACATAGGCCTAAATAACTTAGGGCCTTTGCAGACTGCCAGAAATAGTGTGAATTGAGTCCACTTTAACTGCCCTGACTCAGTGTTAGGGAATCATGAGAACTCTAGTTTATTGTGGCACCAGAGCTCTCTGACAGAGAAGGCTCATGTCTCAGAAAAAAATACATGTCCCATGATTCTCTAGTACTGAGCCAGGGCAGTTAAAGTGGACTCAATTTGCACTATTTCTAGCAGTCTGCAGAGGCCCTTAAAGGCACCAGATCCCATTTGATCTTGAAATAATAATAATAATAATAATAATAATAATAAATTTTATTTGTAACCCGCCCCTCTGCTCGGCAATCGGGGCGGCGTACATCAATTAAAATATTACAGTTAAAATCCACATTCTTGCCCTTCACCCACTACCCTCCCCCCTTAAAACAGTATTAAACATAATAGAGTTAAAACGGACATAGAACTAAAATAAATAATAAAGATAAAACAAAATGCCACTCTCGGTGGAGAGACCAGATAAGTGGCTCAGCTGTGCATATCCCTGTACAGAGTTATTCTGGGAAGGCCTGCCGGAAGAGCTCCGTCTTAATTGCTTTCTTAAAAGTGGTAAGAGACGTAATAAGGCGTATCTGATCCGGCAGGCCATTCCACAGTTTAGGGGCAACGACTGAAAATGCCCTTAGGGAAGTCTGCTTGAATTTCGTTTTAGGTTGTGAGAGCAGATTTTTCCCCGCTGAACGAAGGGCACGGGGGGGCTCATACGGGGAGAGGCGGTCCCTAAGGTAAGATGGACCCAAGCCATGTAGGGCTTTAAAGGTCAAAACCAACACCTTGTACTGTGCCCGGAAACTGATTGGCAGCCAGTGGAGGGATTTCAGCACAGGAAAAATGTGCTCCCTCCTAGATATACCGGTAATTAATCTGGCTGCCATATTTTGAACCAACTGAAGTTTCCGAGTTAGGCACAAGGGTAGCCCCATGTAGAGTGCATTGCAGTAATCTAATCGTGAGGTTACCAGTGCGTGCACCACAGTTTCCAGGTCCTTCCTGTCCAGGTATGGGCGCAGCTGGCGTATCAGCCGAAGCTGATAACAGGCACTCCTGACTGCCTCACTCACCTGATTGGTCATGTGAAGCGACGAGTCAAGGAGTACCCCCAGACTGCGCACATGGTCCTTGGAGGAGAGTGTGACCCCATCCAGGACTGGGGGCTGTAATCCCGAACCTGGATTCAGACCTGTAACCGTGAGCACCTCCGTTTTGTCTGGATTCAGCTTCAATTTGTTTTTCCTCATCCAATCCATTACCGCTCTAAGACAGTCATTGAGAGGAGAGATGCCATCAGAGGTCTGAGACGATGATCTGGTCATGGAGAAGTAAATCTGGGTGTCGTCAGCGTACTGAAGACACCATGCTCCATGCCTCCGAATGATCTCCCCCAGCGGCTTCATATAAATGTTAAATAACATCGGAGACAGGATGGCGCCCTGAGGGACACCACAATTAAGCTCTATTTTAGAAGAGCAACTGTCCCCGAGCCTCACCCTCTGGGATCTGCCAGAGAGGAAGGAATGGAACCACCGCAAAGCAGTGCCTCCAATTCCTAACTCTCTCAGCCGATCCAAAAGAATGGCATGATCTATAGTATCAAAGGCCGCTGAGAGGTCCAAGAGCACCAGCAGGGTCACACTTCCCCTGTCGATGCTCAAGCGGAGGTCATCGGTCAGAGCAACCATGGCAGTCTCAACCCCAAATCCTGTCCTAAAGCCAGTTTGAAATGGATCGAGATAATCGGTTTCATCCAAGATAGCTTGGAGCTGGGAGGCAACTGCCCTCTCGATCACCTTGCTTAAAAATGGCAGCAAGGAGACTGGTCTATAGTTGTTTCTGTCCAGGGGATCCAGGGAAGGCTTTTTCAAGAGTGGCCTAACTGCCGCCTCTTTTAAGCAAGATGGTATACTGCCTTCCCTGAGTGACGCATTGATCGTGTCTCGGAGAAACACCCTCAACGCGTCCCCACCCTGGACGACCAGCCATGATGGACAAGGATCGAGAGGGCAAGTTGTCTTCCTCATCCTTCCAAGCAACTTGTCCACGTCCTCGGTACTCACAAATTGAAACTGATCCAGTAAAGTGCCATCAATGGAGTTACTGGACGCCTCGTCTACAGATTCTGCCAGAATACTGGTGTCCAAGTCGGCTTTTATCCGAGAGATTTTATCTGCAAAGTAGATATTAAATGCCTCACAGCAGGCTGTCGTCGGGTTAAGTAGAGGATTCGGTGCAGGAGAAATCTGCGTCAAATCCCCCACCACCCTAAACAACGCTGCCGGGCGAGACTCTGCCGACGCGATACGTGCAGAACAGAAAGATTTCTGCGCTGCACGTAAAGCCTCTCTGTAGGAATCAAGGTGCTTCCTAAGGCGAGTTCTGTCGGATAAGAGACGAGTCTTTCGCCATTCGCACTCCAGTCGTTGTCCAACCCGCTTCATCTTTCTGAGCTCTTCTGTATACCATGGTTTACGATTTGGAGCGGGTTGGAAAGGACGCTTGGGAGCGATTGTGTCGATAGCCTTGGTACGATCGGTGTTCCATATGTCAACCAAAGCTTCGACAGAATCGCCGGCATTACTCACCATTAAACCCTCTAAGGCTTTCTGGAAACCAATAGGTTCCATTAGCCTTCGAGGGTGGACCGTTCTAATAGGTCCACCACCCCCGGGAGGGTGAACAATAGCCTTTAGTTCCACCTTGATCAGAAAATGATCCGTCCATGACAATGCGGAGGTTTTTGTGACCTCCGCCCATGGATATTCCTGCTCCGTACTAAAGACCGCATCGAGGGTATGACCAGCACAATGCGTGGGCCCATTGACCAACTGGGATAGGCCCATGTTTGTCATGGTATCCATGAACTCCCGAGCTGCGCCAGTTAGATCTTGTAAACTGGTTTCGAGTGGAATGTTGAAGTCGCCCAGAACTAAGAGTCTGGGCGACTCCAACAGCAACTCGGAAACCAGGGCCATCAGCTCGGTTAGGGAGTCTGTTAAGCAATGGGGTGGCCGGTATACCAACAGAATCCCCAAACTATCCTTGGTCTTCAGGCTAAGGTACATACACTTGATGTGTGTCGTCTTCCGGATAGGCTTTCTGATCAAGGATAAGGTGTTTTTATAGACCAAGGCTATGCCGCCCCCCCCCGCCCACTTTCCCTTACCTGCTCACTAACTGAGTACCCAGCTGGGAGAGCCTGCGCCCAAGTCGCGGAGCTGGCATCCCCCAGCCAGGTCTCAGTGAAACAAGCCAGGTCGGCCTTCTCATCCACCAGGAGATCGTGGATGATGTGTGTTTTGTTTTTGACCGACCTGGCATTGCAGAGGAGCAGGTTGAGGGTTAGTGGAATGGTGAGTTTGCTCTCCAACTTACATTGGGAAACAGAATCAACTGAAGGAGGGATAGATAATAAACATCGATCCCTTCTTCTTTTGCAACATTTGTTGAGACTGTTGCCGCCATATCTTCCCCGCCCCCATACCACCTGGATGTCCCCCCCCCAGCTTAAAGTCAAACCCAAACAACCAGGGAAGAGCCCACTAATATGTGGCCTTAGGAGGGAGGGAAGCAGTCCGCAATCCAGAGCCAGGAATGCTGCTGTGTTGGGGAAAGAGTCTTGGGAGCTAAGCAGAGTCAGCTGCTTAGTATTTGGATGGGTGACTATCAGTGAATACCAGGGGATTCAGAGGAATATTCAGAAGAAGGAACTGGCAAAACCACCTCTGAGTGTTCCTTGCCTAAGAAAACCCTATGAGATTCATGGGGTCACCATAAGTTGACAGGCATATTCCAGGCATATATGTACACACGCATAGGCAATCCTATTGCATCATTTGTGGATGCCATAGCGCAGGGGTAGGCAACCTTTCCCCTTTAAGGGCCGAGGGACTTCAGCTCCCAGAATCCCAGGAGCTATTGGCCAACATGGGACTATTGGCCAACATGGCTGAGGCTTCTGGGAGCTGAAGTCCCTTGACCCTTAAAGGGGAAAGGTTGCCTACCCCTGCCATAGCGGGTGATCACTGTTATTGCATAATGACAATAGTTCCCTTTATTCAGAGAGCTAGTAATCCTTATGGCTAAATCTGGCTGAAAACATAGCCAATCTTATCCGAGATCCTCATCAGGATAGCGTAGAATAACATGGGAACGACGCCTAATGAATATCAATACTAGAACTGGCTGCCTGGAAAACTGAATCACCACAAAAACAGCTACAAAGATCACAACTGCAAATGGATTAACTATGCATATAAAATACAAAAATAGGCAAGGAAATTAACATTACACAGGTCTGGATAGCTGAATAGCAGTATTTCCTCATGGCGAGCTACACAACTCAGTGCTCAAACCAGGGTGCATCTTCATGAGCAATGGAATCAGGATAAACTGAATAAAGACATAAAGATATTTCACATCAGGCAAAAATGTCCAGCCACTACTGTAGGAGAATTTACACATGTGTAAAACACCAGCACCATTCCAGCCTGTATCTGATGTCTCTGGTGTAGAGCTAGCTATCAGGCATCAAATAGGTTCTTCATTTGGAGAAGGTTAACAATGCTTTTGTTTGGAGAAACATAATATTACAGGAACGTCTTCAGTTTATGATTTATTATATTCAAGTGTGTTGAGTTAGAAGAGGCACTTATGGGATTCAGTTAAGAAGAGGTATTCATTCTGAAGAAAAACAGGGCTATATAGGAAACAATTTAGTAATTACAACCTCTTTTTAAAATTGGCAACACAGAAAATTATTACACAGAAATAATAACAGTATCAATAGCCATGAACTATTCCCCCAATCATATATTTATAAGCTACTTGTAATTTTAATTATAACTTTTTGTATTTAAGTACTTGCAATTTACTATTTATGGATCCAGTACACTGAATTTTTGTGTGTGATATACTTCAATTGTAACCTTTAGCATATGGCTGTGTAGCTATCTAGAGTTCTGTACTGTTAACTTCCTTGCCTATTTTTGTATCTTATGTGCACAGTTAACCAGTTTGCAGTTGTGCGTTTTGTAGAGGTTTTGGTGGTGATTCAGTTTTCCAGGCAACTCATTCTAGTACTGATGCCCTTGTTAGGAATCCTTCCCATGTTGCTGGTGTTATCTTGTTCGCTTGGTTCAAGTGATAACTTCAGTATTTTAAGACTCAACTTATTCTTGGTCGGTTTTGTATGTTGCTTTATTCTTTGAAGTAGAACTTTGCATATTGGGCAGCCAGAGAGTTGTCAATATATGACATTTTAATAGCAATGATAATTTCAGGGTTGGCTGGTTTAAACCATATTGGTGTAAACTAAATGACTTTTAAAAGACACTCTTGGTTTTTTTAATTGATTATTTTTTGTTTCTAAAAGTCTGGTTATTATTACTATATCCCAACCCTCTTGCTGGAACAATCACTGTTTGAATTTAAACATTTTAGCTTTAATAGTTTATTGGCAGTTGTTCATTGTTAGACCAGTATCCATTGTCAGTTGTTTCTTTTTAATAACTTTATCACTTGTTTTGGATTGTTAAAAAAGCACATTTTAAAAGAACAGTTATTTAAGCTAGTGACCATAACATATGAATTACATTTTGCTACTTAATTTCCTCATTTATTCCGATATTGGTGTAGTCCTGAACTCCTATATATAGACTACCAACTTGTCAATATAATGCCCAAAGTTTTGTTGAAAGATGTAAATCATACCAAAACCTAATGACTTCGGATTGTTAATGTTAGAAAGCATTAAAACATGATTGATCAAACTTTCTAATACATAAAATAGTATTTCACACTATTAATATAATATGCAGCATTCAAATGTTTCATTATGACAGTGCAAAAACCAACAACAAAACAGGTTTAAACACACACACACACACACCATTTAAACAAAAAAACCTGGCTTTAGTGAGTTTTTTTAAAAAAAACAACAACACAAAAACAAATTTTATCACAATTTGTTGCCCGCCTGTGAGATAATCTGATCCAAGGAACAAAGGGAAGGGCATTGGCTTCTTGGCTCTGCAGCATCCTTTGATGTGAAAGGGCCCCAAGAATCAAACAGCTTGTTAAAAATAAGTGTTGCCCCATATTTGAATTTGTCTAATGTATAATTCAAAGAAATTTTAAAATACAAATAGATTCCTGACAAAGTGAGCTGTAGAAAGAAAACGCTCTCTCACACACATACTCATCTGAAGCGTATGGAGTGGTGAACCATTGGACTTTTTGAAAACTTCTGCCATGCCTTTGGTGTACTGTTTAGTATTCTCTGTTTTTCTATTCATTGATATTCTCCTCAAAAGCAGGATAGGATGTTGTTGGAGACCTTCCGTTTGGAAGCAAAGGTGGGGTGCAGAATTGGAAATGAAATGAAATAAGCTAATGAAAGAAAGCTCAAATAGTGTGCTCTCTGCCTCCCTCCCATCTTTCTTTCCCTCCCTAAAATTGCCCCTTGTTACACCTGGCTGCTTAAACTGCAGAGATGAGGTTTTCCCTATTTCCTTGTAGGTCAAGTGCAAAGCACTACTGGCATTTCCAACCAGAAAAAGGTGAGGAGCCTTTGGCCCTCCAGTTTTTGGGTTGCATTTTCCATAATTCCTTATATTATTGTTGCTAAATAGAGCTGGTGGGAGTTGTGGTCTTAAACAGTGCTACTCAGTGTTGGTCCATGGACCGGTTCCAGTCTGTGAGCCATCAGACACTGGCACAGAACAAGTTGCAGCCAATGGGAACAAAGTGGTACCAATTCCTGGCACGTTAGGAAGAAAAACAATTGCCAGTCCTGTACATGAGGAAGCCTGGAAAGCACAAGTCTAAAATACCTGGTGGGCTAAATGTTCCCCAGCCATGGTGTATGGGGACCTTCCTTCAATACCAGCACAGCAGCAGTTGGCGAGTGTTTCTGAACCCCTACAACTGCTAGTAGGGCTTGCCCATGGCAGATGATGATGATGGTAATGATGATGATTAGTCAGTCCACCTCTCTTCTGGTGAGCTCAAGTTGACATACATGGCTCTCCTCCTCCCCATTTTATCCTCACAGTCCATGTGAGGGGCCACAGTCATCCAATAATTTGGATGGCTCATTGGTGACTTGAGCCTGGGTCTTAAAAATCCCAGCATAACTCTCACTACACCTCATAGGCTTTCTTGCCATTCACACGAGAACTTAGGATAGAGCCGTTTGAGTGTGAAAAGTGTCTGCACTAAAGTTCTCGGGTACTAGTTGTTGACATGAACACTGATTATTCTACTTACTATACTGTGATCTAGTGAGGGTCATTGAGCTTGTGGGCCATTGGAGAGCCTTCTCTGTTGTGACTCCCACCATGTGGAATGGTCTTCCTAGAAGTGAGATTATTCAGGCTCTCAATTTTGCATATCTCTGCTACTAGCTGAAAACACATCTGTTTGTTCAAGTACTTTTTCAATAGCTTTCCTACTTGTCCATGCTATCAGTTGTCTCTTGCTTTTTGTTTTTAGTTGGATTTTATTAGTTGTTGCTTTTAGCTGCTGGTTCCATTCATGAATTGTATTAGAGTTTTTAGAAACGAGACTCAGCATGGAAATATTTTTTAAATAAACAAAAAAGGAAATGTTGACACACACAACCATCTTGTTTTCTTTGGTGGGCTTTTCTTTGAAACTTCAGAAAAGACCATGCTGGCAGAAAGGATCCCTGTGCCTTCAAGCCCTGTGCCCATTGCCACGATTGACCTCGTGCAGCAACAGACCGAAGACATCATGCCTCGCCCTGAACCCAGGCTGCCTCCCAAGAAAACAAAGCACCAAGAGGAGCAGGAGGACACCAACAAGCCCGCCTGGGGAGTCAGCTCTTCTCCCTGGGTTACTCTCGCCTATGCTCTGTATCAGATAAAGGAGATGGTTCAGCTCTCCAAAAGCAACCAGGCCCTTGAGAACCAACCTTTGCAGGTAATCCAGCCATTGGTGCATAACAGGTATTTCTAGGAGGGATGTGGGTCCACACCTGCCCTCTGAAAATTTAGGATTGTAAAACATAAGAGCAATTCTCCTTAAACTGGGGGTGGGCAAAGCACAGCCCTCTAAGGGTTGCTGGGACTGCAGCTCTAAGCAGCCCTGGGCAGCCTAGCTGATGGCAAGGAGTAATGTGTCCCCTCATAAAGCTTCTCAAAATCTGTTTCCAAAATGTTGGGGAGTATTGTATTCTTTATGGACAGTTGTAAAACGAAACACACATACATTACCACATGAAGAATACTACTTCCTTAACCCTATGTTCAGGATTGGCTGTGGCAAGCATATGTTCAAAACAGCCCCAGTACCTGAATGGAAGACTTTTCAATTCAACAAGCTCTTGGTAAGAGTTTATGCTGTATTATGTTTCCCATTTCCTAAGCGTCATGCTGCAAAGCCAGAAGGGAATTTAAGTCTCATGGAAAGTTAACAGGACTCTGGTTTACAAGTGCCTGCTTTTGGTAAGGACCATAAAAACCAAGAATTCCCATATAATCTGGGTCAGTGCACATAACTAGATTACTGATAGGGCTCCAGCCCTGCTTTGGACAGACATAAAGCCTGGCTCCTGTGTGAGTGGTAAGTAGAATTTCAACAAAAGGGATTATTTATGTTTTGAAAAGGCAGTGGGAGTCTGTTAACACTGCAGCTCCCTGGAAATGTCTGTAATAAAGGTTTGACATATATCTGGAAACGTCTATTTTAATAGTTGTAATTCGTCAATGTAATCATTTTTAATGTGGTAGTAAAGTAAATCGGCACTTGCTTAGCCAGATTCCTTCTAACCTTCCACTTGTTTGTTTTGTTCTAGTGACACTGCTTTGTTTTTAGTTACATTAGTACACACAGTGACCAGTGAAACTTAGTAATTCAAATCACTTGGCAGATTTATTAAAGATAATTAAATGTGTCCCATCTAGGGCAACAGAAATAACAATGCATTAATCCTCAAGGAATCAACATCTCATTCATTGTTTATCCTTAAATAGACATCAGCTCTGTACAAGTTGGGGAGACTGTTGCAGCCATGAGATGCAATGTAATGAGATCTGCATTAACAAACTGCTGTCCTTGTACATACTGCCTTACCGACAGTCTGTGTTCAAATTAGACGGAACTTGCTATGGTGTGTAACATTTGTTTGATGTTTGGATTTGTGGGAGTAAATTTAACCTTGATCCCTGAGCCAGTATATTTACATATTCTGGAGGAGAGATTTTAAAGAAAACCATCCCCTTGGCTGTCGTAACAGGCAGGCACACACAGACATTAAGAAAGGCCGACTGCTTAGTCAGCCTGCTGAAATGTTCATAGTTCTGCTCTAGAAATAGCAAACTGCTGACACTCCGTGGGTCTACTGCAAAGTAGGTGGGAAATATGTCATTGAAAAATAGGTGTGCCTCCATTAAACAGGAGTGTGAAGTGTGTTAACAAGCCACTGGAATATTTGGGTTTCTTGCACACGTACATTTCAATACATTTTTTGTCTTAAAATACAGTAAGTTTTTTTCCTCCATGCTTCTTGGGGAAGAGCAGTTAGGAAAAGATAAGAAAGGTAAGTTGTTGTTGTTATTGTTGTCATCTTGCTGACAATGTTACCTGGATATGACAGCTTTCTGTATTGCTTTTATGCTTGTGCGTTGTGTCGTGTACATACACCTTTTTTGGTTGAAGAAGCTGCCTGGCTTACCTGGAATGGTAGAGTACACGTTTTTACTCGGTATTAAATGTAAAAAAACCTAAGTATCGACTTGTGATTTCCTCCTCTCTCTGTCCTAGGCAGCCAACAATAGTCATGGCTCTGCACCAGGCAGCCCTCTGGATCAAAGAAACAGTGATGTATACAAAGAACCTCCTATACCTACAACTCACGAAGGCCACCCCAACCCGGATGCCCCAGTTCCTTCAGAGAACAGTGCTCAGCCTTCGGAGGCAGGGTGCAAATAAGACTTGGTTTTGCATCTACCACTGCATTGAATCTTGCCCTTGTGTTCTGAGAAATGCCGAAATGGGAGCTTGAAACTGCCGTTCCCTTTACCTTGGTGATGGTAACCTGATGCAGCACATGCTTTTGAAATATTTAAGGCCTGTTCTGTGGCAAAACCTGACAGGCCTGTTTTCAGGAAGGACTACAATGCCTAGAAAGGCTAGGCAGGGAAAGAAACTGAGTTAATAATAACTAGCAAAGGAGCTCAGAAATCTGTTCAAACACTGCCCTTCCTGCAATCTATATGGAGAGGTGATTTGAAGTCCCATTTTTGTAAAAACAAACAACCCTCACTTAGTAATATTTGTTAATTTAATTATTGAGGGAAGGGAAGAGGAGGAAAGGCTCTTAGCTGGTTTTCTCCATCTGCTGTAATAATTTATTAGGAAGCGAGGTGGCTTCCTACAAGAAAAGATGCATAAATACTGAAGCACCTGAGGAAAATACAATAGTTACATGCCTAAATGAAGGAGCAGCATAGAAATCTGTCTTTTGTAAAGACTTCTCTGAAATGTTGAATAGCTTTTGGCTGTTGAAGGTCCCTAGATAAATGGTTGTTTAGACTCTTCTTCACCAGCCTGAGTTGATCTTAATTTTTCCATGGCCAGACCGTGGAGCATCGCTAAGGGCATCTTAGAAAGAACCAAACAGTTAACAAAGTCAGCTGCCTATAAACCCTTTATGATAAGTTAGGAGGTGTTTGAGTGTTGGTTTGGTGTTACGCTTAAAGACTTAACCATGATAGTTCAGTTTGAGAGCATTTCTGGTTTTATATGGGACAGAGTGGCCCTAATCAATGGCAATTGGAGGGGGAATCTATGGTCTGCATGCTTAGACCTTCCATTCTTTTACCTTCTAGGTAGGTGGCTGTGTGTACGCAGGGGAGAAAACCCCCTTTCCCTACTGCCCATCTGGCATTGCGGACTCCTAGTCCAGTCCATACAACACCAACCAAAAGGGCAGGGCAGTAAGGTGCATTTGTGGATGAGGGAATACTATCTAGAGTCCCCTAACAGGCTCTGTGGTCTGTGCTGCTAGCACAGATCTCCTCTTTGGTGAGGGAGAGGGGAGCCTGCAGTTCAGCAACAGGGACATAAATCAGCAGCTGCTCAAGAATCTCAACCAAAACCAATATATTTTATTTCACAGTGGTCTAAAGCTGTTTATTTAATTGAGTGAGTTATAATCTTTATTTACAGAGTTTATTTAAAGTGCCTGGGAGCTGGAGAAGTGAAGGATATAATTCGAGAGTCTAGGTTAGGGAAAGAGAATATTTGGTAATATAAACATAGTGGGAAGGAGAGACAGCCATCATAGGTAATGAAACAATTTCATGTTTTGGGTGTTTTACACCAACGTTGTTAGTCAAGACACTGGCATTTTCACATTTTCTGTTTAATGTCCTCCCCGCCACCCTTTCAGTGTTAGCTGAACCCAGTTCTCTTACATGCTTGTTAAGTCTAGCTGGGGCAAAGAAATGTTAGTCCTTTGGATCAGAGGGTGTCTATTAAAAGCTTTGTATTTCATTAGGCACCTCTCATTAAAGGATAGATGTTCACCTTGCCTTCTCTATGAGACAATATGGCATCAAACCAGGGGCCTTTTCACACTAGACTATGATTCCACTTTAACTCTCATAGCTGAATCCTGTGGAATCCTGGATTGTTTAACAATAGCAAGTACATTTCTTGTTGCATACTGTTGTTTGGTCAGAGACACCAGAGGAACTCCCCAGTTGATAACTTTAAATACTCTTTCCCCTAAATTGCCAATCACAGGATTCCATGATATGTAATTGTGTAGTGTAAAAGGGCCCCAGATGACAATAATTGATTCTCACCCCAACATACCACAGGCATGCTAATAAGTGTCCTGGCACTCATCTTAGTCATTGCCCCATAGTGGCTACTGGGAAAAGGCAACCAACTATCATTCTTTATAATCAAAATCACAATGTATCTGCAAGAGACTAGTCCTTTGGAAAGACTAACAGAACTAAACAAACTGCACTTCTTAGAATGTCAGATACACAGATCAGGGGTTTGTTTTTGTTTATAAGCAAAGCTGCATGTAGCCTTACTTGGTCTTGAAAGGAGATGTGAACAGGCTTGTAAAGAAGAAAAAGGCAGGGGTGGCAAAAGTCCATATCCCTCAACCAGCTACATGGAATATGGAAAGATGTTTTCATTGCATAAGCCTTAAGGGACTGTAACAGACTTTATCCATGGATACCTGGGACCAAACACCGGAGAGTAGTCACTAGCTATTTTTTTTGCACTTCAACTTAAATGTACTGTACTGTAAATTTCTCATGACTTGTTTAAGTGTCCTTTCAAAAACAAAATCAGAAATGTATTTATTATATGTTTATATATCTATGAGGGAGGAGAGAAGGAAAGCACCAAGAAGCGGTAGCAGACAAAAAATTGTTATTCAAAAACAGAATTTTGGCTAATGTGTAGAGAGTTCACCTGGTAAAAGCTGTAGTGATAATTTTTAATGTTCAGCACCTGAATTGTAAGGCATTGAACTTGTGCATTATGTTTACACTTTGAAAATTGTCTACTTAACCTGCTCCTTCATTACATGTGCACAATGGATGGGTCTGTATCCACAGTCACACATACAGAGATGTATATGGGCTTTCATGTTTGTGAAATTGTGAAGATGTAGTGAAAGAAATAAAATTCCATTGTATATGTAAAAACATCCAGTGCTGACTTGTATAAGTTCAGGCTTATGTGATGGTACTGCTCAATGAACATGGGGGACAAGGAAATGTCCCTGACAGGTCCTGCACAACAGAGGCAGGAATCTTTGGCCCTCGGACTCCTGTTACCACACTCCTCCATCAGTGGGATATCCACAGAAAGGCCAAAGGTTATGCATTCACTGTTTTGCTCTTCATCCAGTCACTGGATGCAGTTGTTGTTCTTTTTGAAACTGCCCTCCTGGGTCCTCCAGCTCAGCTCTCTGCTTCTTCTCTGGCCTGTGAGTTAACCCAGGGCTAATAGTCTCTGCTGAGGAAGCAGAGTGTTCAACAACAGCAACTTTCAGTCTAGTGGGGAAATGGGTGGCTGAGCAAATACAAAGATAGGATGAACACATGGCAGCCACGGTGGGGGCAGAACCACTCAATGGGAATGCTGCAGGAAAAACATGCCATTTTCCAGACTATCTGTTTTGTAATAAGAACAAACTGGCAGTGCAGCATATTACAGACCTTTATGTAATTACCAGCAACAAACTGATAAGACCTTTATGTGTGCCCAGCTAGTTACAGATGTTGGAAGTTGTTGCCCAGTATAATCGGAGGGTACCAGCTTTGGGGAAGACTGGCTTGAGGTAACCGGACTTAATGTATATCTTTCTTGTAAGGAAGCATTTTCCTTTTCAACCAATCATTGTGAAGTAAAAGGGTACAGAAGAAGACATGAAACTTGGGCGTCCTGCTAAGGAGAGAAATAAAAGCACAACACAACAATTTGCAAAACAGTCAAAGGCTCTCCCTGTCTACCATCTATCCTACCCCACTGTATTCTATTGCTCATTGGGGAAGAGACGACTCTTTTCAAAATGTAAAGACGATACTGTATTAAGAATAAACACATTATTTGAAAAAAAGTATGTGCTATATACATTGGCTCACTTTAGCTTATATAAAACACTGAAGCCTTAGATAGAGACTGAACTGTTAATATGTTACCCAAGGCGAGGGAGCAAGACTGTCCCAAACATATGCCCTACCTCCCCATCCCTGAGCCATCTGTAGAAAACAAAGCATTCAACACACCATTGGGAAGGGGAACATACAGACATACAGTGTACAGACAAAGTCTGCATCCAAGGTTAGCCATACTTAGAACAGACTCACTAAAATGAAAGGGACTTGCTGAACTGCAACTAATGTAAGTACCAAAGATCTCTCTGGGTTTATCCCATTAGCTCTCCAACTGAGTAGGTACCTTGTACTTTCCACTCAGATAGAGATGGTTTGTGCATAGACTTTTGTTTAAGACAACACGCTGACTTTAGTAGGGCTAAGGCCAGATAGCCATGTATGCACATTGGGGTGGGGCTAGCAGCTGCCCTCAACACAAGTGCTGTGCATAACAAATGGGAGTATATGTAGCTTCTGTTTTAATTGCATTGTTGCATGCTAACATGAGAAAAATCATGAGAAAAATGTCTTGAGAGCTTTTTCTGTAACTGATAATTTTGATTTTCTGGGGACAATTTTCTCTCGGGCCAGCTTTGCCATCCTTGGTATTTAATAGGACAACATTCCCCGTGCTCTGCTTTTCAACCCCTAGCACACTATTTGCCCATCTCAGTTCCAGCTGTAAAGGTATTGGGAATGATATCAAGTTTCTTTTCTTTCACTGACACACAAACCTTCTCATATCACATATGGCTTTTAGTCATAAACCACTCAGATTACAACTGTACATTTATTTACTTGGGAATACTTCCCACTGAATTATTAGTTCTACTCAAACTAATGTTGCTGTGCGCCTTCACATCTTTTCTGACTTAGAGTGAGCCTAAGGTAAAACAATCATGGGGTTTTCTTGACAAGATTTGTTCAGAGAGGGTTTGCCATTGCCTTCTTCTGAGACTCAAAGAGTGCGATTTGCCCAATGTTGTTCAATGAGTTTGCATGGTGGAGCAGGGATTCAAACCATGTTCTCCAGAGTCCTAGTCCAATGCTTAAGCCACTATACCACACTGGCTCTTACCCAAACTAATAGGACTGCATGGGCTGGCATTCTTTATTGAAGTTACAGATTCATAACCTAGAGTTAAGGAGCCATAACTACTCCATGTTCAGTAAGACTAGGTAGTCTTACTATAAGACAAACAAAGCCTATTTCTCTTCCATTCAGGGTGCCAAGTAGAATGACTTTTCCAACCCCCTTCCACAGAGGCTATGACAATTTGAAGCAGGACACCTGTCACAGTCCCCCATCATAGCCTTGCTCGCTGTTGAGAAGGGGCTGGAATTGTCATCTTCCTTGTGTCCTGATCAGGAGCTGAACAAACCTCCTTTGTTCAATGTGACTGCTGTTAAAGTATTGGGGGTGGTGGTGGTGGTAAGCAGACATTACTTAGGGCCTTTACAGACTGCCAGAAATAATGCAGCTTGAGTCTACTTTAACTGCCCTGGCTCAGTGCTAAGGAATCATAGGAACTGTAGTTTTTTCTGAGACATTGAGCCTTCTCTGTCAAAGAGCTCTGGTGCCACAATAAACTACAGTTACCATGATTCCCTAGCACTGAGCCAGGGCAGTTAAAGTGGCCTCAAGCTGGATTATTTCTGTCAGTCTGTAAAGGCCCTTAGTAATGCAGATGTAACTAAATAGCCAGTGCAGAATATGGATGATAGTTTAATTTTCCTCAAGACAAGAGCATTCCATGCAAGTGAAAAGCAGGTAAGGATCTTTAAAGCTTCTCCTCTTCAGGGATATGTAGCACGTATTGTTTGAGTGCTGCATTTTCCAGCCCATAACAGGTGTGCAGTGGAAAAGTGACTTGGGTGAGTGGCTGTGGTTATGACAGCCAGCAAAATCTATAGGCTCTGCAGATAAAGGTTTTTTTAAAAATTACTCCAACATAGCTGCTACATACCCTGGCAGAATATAGATTTTAAGCAGCTGATGATTTGCTACCTTTTAATGGTATTTCTAAAATTTGCTATCTGAGGGACATTGCCCCGGGTTGTTCTGCAAAAGGATTAGTACTGTCTCCATGAACAGACCACATTCATATTCCAAACAGCAGCTACAAGAGCATGAAGGTGGGGGGGGGGCATGGAGATGCAAGCCATATGCTTTCAGGTGCTGTTTTTACCTCATTTTACAGCACGGGTAGGCAACCTTTCCCCTTTAAGGGCCGAGGGGCTTCAGCTCCCAGAATCCCAGGAGCTATTGGCCAACATGGGACTATTGGCCAACATGGCTGAGGCTTCTGGGAGCTGAAGTCCCTCGGCCCTTAAAGGGGAAAGGTTGCCTACCCCTGCTTTACAGTTTCCCTTTGGATCTCATTACAAACAGTAAACTGAGACATCTTCCTGATTTTGATCACATTTAAGGAGACCATGTAGCCTGCAGGGCTGCTTTCAAAATGTATACATAGTTTCCAATCAAGGCAGGGCTGTGTTTACTTTGTGACTGAACAATTTCTTTTCCTGTGCCAATCTTTGCTACTTGTAAAATGCATATAAATTTATCCATGTTTACACAAGTAATTCTGCTACTGCCAGCATAGGAGAAAGAAACTATCGAACACACTGACGGCCTGGCAAGTTTTGTTCTTGAGGAGCAAAGAGTGATTTTTGTGTCCCAGTACCAAATTCTGCATTGCTACAGAAATCATACAGTGCCTGCCTATTCTGAAAGATCCACAACAGGATAAAGGAAAGATGATAACTAGAACTTCCTATAGGACTATAACTTTTCCTTGAACTTTCAAATCCATGTAAGCTATGTTCAACCAAAGTGATATGATTTATCCTCACCTTAGATTTGGAAGTATTACATTAACATGGTTAACTGCAAGTGGATTTAAGCAGTGCTTCTTTCAACTCAGCAAGCAAATATTTAATCTGATGATCAGACAAATCCATTGCCATTCTTATAAAGTGGACTGTCTTGTCAGGGCTCCCACTGCCATTAGGTAGAATGAGTCTGCTGCCACACTGCAGAATTAATGCAGCTTGACATCACCTTAACGGTCTTGGCTCCATCCCTATGGAATCCTGGGATTTGTAGTTTGTTGTGGCGCGTGTTCTCTGACAGAGAAGGCTAAAATCTCATGAAACTACAAATCCCAGAATTCCATAGCAGTGAGCCATGACAGTTAAAGCAGTGTCAAACTGCATTAATTCTGCAGTGCAGATGAGGACCAAGACATCTGCCTTACGAAGTCAATATGGGATACCATGAAAATGCATCAAATAGTTATTAATATATTGTTGTTTATTTTAACAGAATAGAGGTGTTTCCCATCTCAGGTGCGAAAGTAACTTGGCTAGCCTTGGGCAATAAGCACCTTAACTTTGGAAGGAGGGAGCCGTTTGTTGCTCTGCTTCACGTAGCAAAATCTCTTGGGTGAGCCCTACTATCCAAAAGTGAACTTGCTACCCTAAGGCTAATCTTTCCCAGACCTCCTATTCTGAATATATTAAAAAAAAACCTGTCACTTTGTAGAACAACTGGCAATACCATTTTGGTAGTACAGGTGCTCTATTAGTAACCTTCAAGGGGATCAGAAACCAATAAAACAGCAGTTAAATTCCTTTACAAAGTCTTGGCTGCCCCCTACAGTTGGGAGCGCAGAATGTCCCAACCATTGGTGACGTTTAAAATAATTAACAGTTAGTCTCCAGAGGCTGCGGAGGATCCAGCCTTTCCCTTCCTCTGACCCTCTAACCTCTCCATCTTCCTTGTTCACTCCAGTCTCTATCTCTTTCTTCCCTTTGCTGCTCCTGGCTCTCCTTCTAACTCCCAGCCTCTGCATCTTTTAATAATTTTAACCACCAGTTCCAGCTAATTGATGCAAACCAGTTGAATGACACCACTGGTTCCAAACCTGGTTTACCTCACCTTCACCTGCAACTGCTGTGTATTTGCCCCATCTCATCTTCAGATGGTTACTCAAAGAAAGTCTCTGCTGCCAAAGTGGAGACTGTTTTATCTGTCACCACCTTTCTTCCTCCATTTGGTGGTTCTCTTCCCTGATAATGGGACCAGTTTGTGGGTCTGGTTCTGCCTCAGTCCCTACAGTAAAAAGCTGCTGTTCAAAGAGAGCTCCTCCAATGCCATACTGTTCCTCATGGGCAATCATTTCTTCAGAAGACACGTGAGGAAGTCCAAGAACAAAGTTTGCAAATCTGAAAGGAACAAAATAGTTAAATGGGGAAACAAACACAGAAATTTTCTGACAAATCCACTCTATTCTTGGTGCTCAAGATATTTATTGCAGCATGCAGGATATTCTAGCATACAGTACATGTCAAGATGTGGGAAATATGCCAATTACATATTAACAAGAAGCACCATTTACCAATTCTTAATAGTCATCACGTACACTGGTCTGTTTTTCCATTCAATTCCCTTCTATGTTGTTCAGCTTCCGTGAACTTCATAAATATTTAGGAAGCACTTGACTAATGTCCTCTTTGGTGTCAAGAACTCTGTAAAGATTATTTAGCATTACTATCTTCTTGAAGATAATAGCTGAAGCTAAGAAATTAGATGTGGTGGTGCTGTACCTTCAAGCTGTTTCTGATTTATGGTGACCCTAAAACAAACATATCACGGGGCCTTCTTAGTAAGATTTGTTCAGGAGGGTTAGCCTTTGCCTCCCTCTGAGGCTGAGAAAGTATGACTTGCCCAGGGCCAGGTTTCCATGGTCAGGTGGAGATTCAAGCCCTAAAGTTATAGTTCAACATGCAAACCACTACACTACACTGGCCCTCTAAGTATTACTAATACTAACAACGTAGCTGTTTTGTAATTTGTGATTTGACAACTGAGGTGAAATTTGATCTGGACTCACAATTCATTTTCTTCACTACCATGCTATACTAACCTGTTACAGATAGAAAACTCATAACCTCACTAAATATAATGGACTTAAAATATCCCAACTGCTGGATATTCATGTTTAGGGTCATCAACAACTGAATGTAACCCAAAATCTTACCTTTGCAGCTAGCAAATCCCCATCTGAAGTATTTCTAAGGCACTGGACATTGGAGTCCACTGTGGGGTGCCTGGGGACAAGAAGTTGTGGCAGTATCCTCCAGCTTCCAGTTCTTAAGGCACTACAACATCCCAGTACTCCAATCTCCAGCACCTCAGAAAAAACTTTGATTGGGGCACTGCCAGGCTGTGAAAATTGGGGAGGGGGGTAATTTTCTATTGTAACTATGACAACAAAGCAGGATTGTGGTCACAATTTTTAAAAACAATTTTGACACATCAATTGTTTCCTAAGTGACACAGGTTTTGTCTAAACCAGCGACAGGCAACCTTTTTCTTACCTGGGCCGGTCTGCCGTCGGCCAGGTCACGGCTGGGCCAAGGGGGGAGAAAATGGCGGCGTGCGCGCTTGCGCGCGCACGCACACCCTCCGCCGCCACGCACGGCCCCCCCGGACACACAGCCGCCGCGATCGCTACTGCGGGCGCCACCGTAGCGCGCGCGGCTCCAGCCGGCACGGCACATGTCGCGGCCGCCATTTTGGGAGTCAAAATTGTGGGCGCAACACATTTGCGCATGCGCAAGAGTGCCGCGTATGCGCAAACGTGTCGCGACCGCCATTTTGACTTTCAAAATGGCGATCGCCGCGAGCGCACCCGGAAACGCGCTCTGGCAGCGGTGGCAGCATGCGGCGGCAGCGCGCGGCGCGGTGACGGCGGCAACCTCCGGCCGGGGCCGGCAAGTCCGGAGCCCGGGGCCTAAACCGGCCCCCGGGCCATAGGTTGCCGGTCCCTGGTCTAAACCAAAGGTATGCTGGTTCTGATCTTAAACAAAACTGATTTGCAGAAAAGCTACCCTTTCCCTCCAGGAAGCTACATATTTATGCATTTAAATAAATATAAAGCAAAGCAGCTTCATTTATATACCGCTTCATACCGCGCTATGCAGTGTCTAAGTGGTTTACAACTGTAAGCTCATTGCTCCCCAACAGCTGGGTACTCATTTTAGTGACCTCAGAAGGATGCAAGCTTGAGTCAAGCCTGAGCCCTGGCTAGTATTGAACTCTCAACCTTGTGGTTTATGAGTGAGTGGCTGCAGTACAGGCATTTAACCACTGTGCCACCAGGGCTCCCGATATGTACTGATATGTATATAAGTACTGCTGATATGTGAAAAAGGCAGAGAAAAGGTGTTCTTACTTTTGTGGGTGCTGTAGCTTAACCACTGCAACCCAGGAGGGGAATTCAGGACTGCTGCAGAACTGACGCAGTTCTTCCAAAGCTTTGATGGTCTCTGTCTCCCCTTGCTCTTGATATTCTTCTTCAGTCAGATAGCGAACCTCTAACTTTTCCGATTTGAAAAACTGTATTGCTTTTCTGGAAAGGAGAGGAAAAGAAATTGGAACAATGTGTACAATGAACTGGAAACAGAAAAAAGATATTCAGCAACTGACAGGTGACATTGAAAATGCTTGTTGATATTCTACATCAACCAACGGATATGCCCAACTAAATATGGTTCCTGATCCAACATTCCAGCCCAAACTAACAGGCAGCAGCCACAACAGGAAAAAAATGTCTGTTTAAGGTTCTGATCAGAGCACAAGGAAGATGATTTTCCACCCACTTCCCACAGGCAGGTGGGAAGTGGGCTGGAATCATCTCTTTCCACTCTGATCGGCCCTTGAACAGACCTCCTTCATCTGATGCAATGCTGGTTGGTAAGGTGGAAAAGGAGGCATTGACATAGTCTTACCAAATACTAAGCAGTTACAGATCTGTAACTCTAGGTTATGAATCCATAACTGCAACCACAATGCCAGCTGATGTTTCTGGACTACATTGTGGAGGGTGGGGTGGAGGGTTGAGATCTATGACAAAAAAAAGTAAATTATGGCTGGAATCCTGCATTCAGAGACATACATGTAGCATGAAGCTACTTTTCTGTACCTATACCTCCTGGTGCTACTTCCCTCATCTTTTGAAAAATGTTCCAAAATATCTTATACTTTTTAGCCACTCACACTATCTCTTGGCTTACACATGCCTTCTTAAAAACTGATAAACAATTGCCAATATACTACATCACCTACACAGTCGCAAAGGCATAACTAAGTAACTTCTCCTGGGCTGGTCACCCCAAACCTACCTTAACAGCCAGCAGCTGCATCAAGCAATGAAGGTCTGTCTGTTCAGCTGACAATCAGAGTGCAGGAGGAGGAGGGTTCCAGCCCCCCTCCACCAGTGAGTGTGGCTGCCACAAGGAGCCCTGTTTCTGGTTGTCACAGCCTCGCTAGCTGGCGGGAAAGGGCTGTGAATATCCTCCTCCTGTGCCCCAGTTTCCAACTGAACAGACCTCTATTGATCAATGTGGTTGCTGACTGTTGAAAGTTGGGGGCAGCAATGCTACCATCATGGATAGACAGTCATACTGAATATGGAGAAATGATGGATCTGTAACCCTAGGTTACAAATCCATAAATGCAATACAAAATGGCAGGCATTCTCTTTCCATTAAGTCATGAAAGCAATTGTACTCAGAATTCAGGGAAACTGACAAAATGAAGGCCTAACGAAAGATATTCAGTGTTTGTAAAAAACCAAAACAAAACAGCACTACTCACAGTGGTGTTCTATGGACTGGTGACAGTCCACAAGCTATTGACTGCCAGACTGTGACAAGCTTCCAGGTAATCTTACAAATATGATATGCGGGGGGGGGGGGGAGGAGATGACCCACTGCATCAGATAGCTTGAGAAGGAAACAATTTGGTAAGACTATGAAATTTGCTCAAGCTATCCTATGTATTTCAGAAGGGGAGGAATCAAGTTGAGGATGCTGATTTTGGTGACAATGCTATATTTTTCCTCTAAGACTGCAAAATAAGCACAGCTGTTTGCTCCCCTAATTTAGGGGAAGGTGAAATGTGGTGGATGACTTCTTTGTGTTGTTGTTACTGTTATGCTATGGCTTACAGTGAAAAGACACCAACCTCCCAAAGTGGTAGAATACTCTCAAAGGATAATGCAGAATTTTTGAACAGAGCATGGCAGCCATTACCACGTGTGCGACATGCGGGATGGCAATGCCAAAATAGACTAAGATCAAGCCTAGGAGCTGCAGTGTCCACATCAAGAGATTCATACTTTGCTCACTGTTGAGTGGTCCATGCTTGTAACAAACAGCAAAACTGATCAATCCGACTATCAAGATATACCCTGGGTAGAAAAAAGCAAACATGAAGTCATGTTAAAGATCAAGGGAAACAATGTTGTATTAGAAATAATAAGAGTTCTTGTGGCACTCAGTGATGACTGGTGGCTTCCACATCCATGAAGTGATGAAGCCACTCGGGGATTTAATCTGAAATTTAAATTTATCCAAGATCTTGAACCTGAACTGACATGGAATCAACCAGCTACCCCTGGTGGTCCCTTAAAGCCATTGGTGTCACCTTAAAACCTAACAATTTTTTTTTTTGGCAGAAGCTTTCAGATAAAGCTTGCTTGAATCTACAAAAGGTTAGACATAGTGTCACAATCCCCATTGGCTTTGCCACACACTAGCCCATCTACTCCACCCTCAAGCAATACGGCATCCTACCTTAGGATTACAGATGCCCCCTCAGCTTGTTGACTATGAAGAAGAGTAAGTATCAGTTCCAAGAAACAAGGCAAGGCCATTTTAATTAACTGAGAGTTCATTCTTGTTTTGTTTTAAGACTGCTACCATGGCACACTTGATAACCATCTGAAGGGGAGATAGGCTTCTTGTTTTTGTAAAGTTATTTGCAAAGCCAATTCATTTGAAATATCTATAAATGTTTCACAAGTAAGTGATACAGGAAACAAAGATTTCAAAAATTTACACAATTTCCAATGGCACATTTAATTTAATGTTAACGAACAAACAAGGATACACTATGGAAGTCATTAAGCCAAAATCAAGCTACACTTATGACCTTATAAATTGTTCTATTTACATGTATGGTCATGGCACCATTGCCTCAAATGTCCCCAAACTCACTTTAAAAGCCAGGCAGATGCATCAGCCAAAGGAGTTCTGCAGTGCTGGTGAGTGAGGAACTAAGCGATGACAATCCAATGAGCTTAAAGAGACAAGCAGTTGTGATAGGATCCTGTTGGGTGTGTTATCCTTTAACACCCCAATTGCCAGCATGACAGAACTCCTTTGGTTGGTGCAGCTGCCTGGCTTTTAAGATAGGTTTTGGGAGGTCAAATAGGAAGACAAATTGTAACTACACCATCACAGTGATGTCTCCTTTGCAGCATCCCAGCCCACGTGTTTTTTAAAAAAGAACTTCACTCATGATACCCAATCCCATTCACATGTACTTAGACATAAGTTCTAGTATGTTCAAAAGTGAAATCGGCCTGTAATTGCTTATTTCTCTTATGTCTTGTAACAAGACATATGTCTTGTATTTCTCTTATGTCTTGTATTTCTCTTATGTCTTGTAATACCCTCCTTTGGTATTAACACTATATCAGCATATTTCCAAGATTCGGGTATCCCCTCTAATGGAATTGCATTTAATGTTTTTTCTAAAGGCTCTATTAGAATATCGTCAAAGACCTTATAATACCTCGCCGAGAATCCATCCAGTCCTGGAGACTTATCTGTATTAAGATTCTTTATGGCTTGACTTATTTCTTGTCTTGTTATTGGTGCATTTAGTTGTTCCTTTTGTTGTGCACTAAATTCAAATAAGGATTTGTTTTCTAAATATGCTTGTAGTTTTGATTCATGTTCTAGTATGTACACACTACTCATTCTAAAGTGAGCATCCACTATGTTTGTTTGTTTTTACTTTGTTAAATATTGTACAACTCTCCTATAGCAACATTTCCTGCTGATCACCCTGCCTATTTAACTAATGGAAGTAGTTTCCAAAAGCAAAGGACAGCTCTGCCTTGGAACCTCCAGAGAAAAACACCACTTATTTTAGAAACATTTCATTTTCTGAAGACAGCAATATTGCAAAATAGTTATTATAATACTAATATTTACTTTTAGATGTATACAGTATTTGACACTATACACTATTTGACAGAATGGTCTGTTATTCATATTCTTACCCAATATGTAATGTGAAGAACTGTGCCAAAGCCATTTCAAATCCTCCTTCCAAGTGTAAAAACAATAGAGAGAAGAGAACCAGCATCCACTCATTAAAATCCAGAAGGTACTTAACTGATGTGTGTGGAAGGGAAGAAAAGAACAGAGAGGTAGGTGAGCACTTTGTGGGTTTATATATACAAAATCACATTAACAGGGTTTGCCAGATATCTCTACCAGTAGAAGCTAATACAAACCCCAATCTGAAGAGCTCACACTTCATTGCTAGCTTATACTTAGACAGAAGTCAAGATAAACCAAGCCAACTAGGATTTCTTATTCCACTGCCTTCAATACATTTGTTTTTCAAAAAACATGGAGGAAATTGCTTGTGCCACCTTATAACAAGGGAGCTTAGAATCAAGCTAGCCTGGAATGCAGAGAAACAATAGTTTAGAAACTTTAATTTGCCTATTTGAACTTGAAGTATGCTCTATCCTATTTCAGACAAAAGGTGCTTTGCTGACACTTCCTTCAATTTTACTGAGGTATTTATTTCCAACAATACCATGCTAAGCCTACAAAACAGGAAAAGGCAATATTCTTAAATTATAAATCCTTTCAATGGCCGTGTAATTTCTCAGTTTAGACCCAGTGAGTAGATGGGTTTCAGCTCTGGCTAAATCTGGATCCAACCCATCAACTTCAATGGAATGCAAATGCAGTTAATTTTAATCTGGGTCTAATGACATGTTCTTAAGTACATCTTTATTTTTTTGAATGAAGATAGGGACCAATTGGCACTCCAGAGCTTTTTGGTCTAAAATTCCCACAATATCTTATTATTGGTATTTTGGCAGAGTTGGAGCTGGTAGGGACTGAAGGCCAAATGTTTTTTTCCACCCTCTCCACTTCACAGTATGATCCAACAGCCCCAAAATAGATTCCACTGTACAAATTGAACTGACACCAATCTTCAGGTTCTGTAATAAATGTCAACCAACATTCAAGAGTTCGTTGTTACAGTTATGGAGAAAACACACCCTGACACAGCCTGGATGTGACATTGAACACCAAAAGAGGATGAAATTTTCAATGTAAAATAAATTTGTTTTCATGATATTAAAAGAGTTAGCTATGTCAGTCTGATTTACCATAAAAAGACATAAAGGAATCCAACAGTGCCTTTAAGACTCACTGGAAAGTACAAATTTCTAGTATATGCTTCTGTGAGCTCCACTCCACTTCAAAATCTCAAAGGTACAACAGGTTGAATCTCCCTTATCTGAAATGCTTGGGACCAGAAGGGTTTTGGATTTCAGAGTTTTTCAGATTTTGGGATATTTCCATATTCATAATGAGATGTGATCCAAGCCTAAACATGACATTATTGTTTTGTAAACACTTTATATACATAGCTTGAAGGCAATTTTATATACATTATTTTTAATAATTTTTTTGCATGGGACAAAGTTTGCATACATTAAAGCATCAGAAAGCAAAGGTGTCACTATCTCAGCCACCCACATGGGCAATTTTGGATTTTGGAATTCTGGATAAGGGAGACTCAACCTGTACTGGATTCCTTTCCTGAGACCAAGACATTTCACATATGAGCAAACCTGGCTAAAAAAATCATATGGTCAACAGAAACCAGAACCCCTGCCCTTCTCTAGAATTAAATTTGGTCCATAAGCCAAAGTTGGGCATACCCAATAGAAAGCAAGAGTGAGCTGAAATGTAAACAAGACAAGTTATTTTACTGTACAATTTTAAGGGAACATTACAATCTGGAATTCCAGAATATACTTGCAATTGAACTCTCCACTGTCTTTTGGGCACAGGTAACAAGCTATCCCTAATTGCTCATTTTTGGTCAGATATACCAGTCAGGAACAAGCTCCCTCCATCTGTGAGAGGCTTTTGATCTGAGTTTTTCTGTTGAATGAGCAGGGGAGGAATAGATCCTCCTCCTCCTCCAGTTAGCTACACTGTCTGAAAATTTGCTCAGGATTGCTTAGAGCAGGGGTAGGCAACCTTTTTGAGCCGGGGGCCGGGTTGCTGTCCCTCAGACAATTGGGGGGGCTGAAGCACCAAAAATAAATAAATAAATAAATAAATATTATTAAAAAAATATTAAAATATATATGCATGCACACTCTCTCAGCCCCAGAAAAGCCATGGCAAAACCCCTGTGGAGATTTTGCCAAGAAAACCCCAAGAACAAGTAATAACAACAATAATCAATATCATCATGGCGGGCGGTGGCGGCAGGACTGGCCTGGGGCCGGTCCAAAGGCCTCGGGGGGGCGCATCTGGCCCCCGGGCCTTAGGTTGCCTACCCCTGGCTTAGAGGCTTGCTGGAATAGCAAGAGAGAAGGCACTGGAGGCTGCAGATAGAATGGGGAATTAGACAAGATCTCTTCTGGTCTCCACCAGCAGGAGGGTTCAGAGCAGCCTTCCACTCAGATGATGTTCCTGCTTTCAGAAAAGAAGCTGGATCCACCCCACAAGCCCCAATACAATTGGCAGTCCAAAATAAAATAGACAGACTGCAGATTGTTGAATGGTAATCAACACTTACATAAATTCCACTGATTCAGTGGATCTATTCTATTTGGGACTAACTATTGGCTGTAGACCAGGGGTGAACAAAGTGTGGGTCCCCAGATGATCTTAGACTCCAGCTCCCACCAGCACTAACCAGCATAGGTAAGGGTGAGGAATGCTGGGAGGTGCAGTCCAACATCAGAGGCCCAGACTTTGCCTACCCTCACCTCAATTAAAGCCTTTAATTCAGAGAAGTTATGAGCTGTAAAGTCTCCCACACCCAATATACAATTTCCTCCTGCCTTAGATGCATCCACTGTGTATGTGAATGTTAAACAAATAATATTAGAATGGAATCAGCAAATGCTATTTCAGAAAAAAGAATGATATAAACAAACAAGCCCTCACTCTTTGACATAAATTCAGCTATAACCATTTTGAAGCAATTATATTGCAGCATCATTATTTACTTATGGCATCCAGGGACTAACTAAAAGCTCAATTTAAGCTGGGAAACCGAGCTAAGTGTCAAATGCTCAGCTGTCTTTTTTAAGATGTTATCAACAATGTGCCTACCTTGGGAATAAATCTTTTAAGCATCAAAAGGAGAAAGACTAAAGTGGCGAAAACACCAAACGCTACTCCAGCAGAATAATAGAATACAACACTTCTGTTTGGGAAGAACAGAGGAATGCTATTAAAATTTTGTGCACAGGGACAAGTGGTTTCAAATATATAGAAATGGAAAACACAACTCTACCTCCTCTTCAGAAATCTACTCCTCTGGTCCCCACTGAAACATCACAGCATGCCCTCAACCCCACATTGTCTCTCTTTATTCTCTGTGTAATCCCAACCCACAAACCCCACTTTTGCCTAACTTCTAAGCACTGTTCAGGTTCAACAAATTTCAACAGACAGCAGGGTTGCAAAATCACCATAATACTTTATAGTCCCATTTTTTAATGTTGCATGCTTCAAGATTTTTTTACTTGTTTATAGGTCTTTGTTTTGTAAATCACCTTAGGAAGCTTTGTGAAAGACACCACAGGTATGCCTCAGTTAAAAAATAGATGGGATTCCTGGGTTTTACTCCTTTAACAGAAGAATTAGTACTAGAGGCAGAAATATGGAAAGAATAGGGAAAGGTTCCTACATCACAAAAAAGATGAGCAGTTCGACATGTTTTTAACAAACTTTGTATTCAAAACAAAACAATATGCACATGTGAAAAAGAGATGAGATCAGGTATATCTTGCTTAAGTATACCAAAACATTTTGAACCTTCTATAGACTTCCAAAATTCATCTAGAGATGACTATTTTCACCAGCCTCCACTTTCCTTTTCTTTTTTTCATTTTGGTGGTGAAACCTTTATAGAGCTATGCTGATTTTTAACACACTGAGGGTCTTATCTGCTCTCCCCCTTTCTTTCTGTTTTGCTGTCTACATATGCTCAGTAAGAGGTTCTGGGGGCAGCTGTTGTTTACCTTGCCTTCTCTAGGTAGGCACACAGA
The DNA here is from genome assembly GCA_026167975.1 of Phrynosoma blainvillii. Taxonomy (NCBI): domain Eukaryota; kingdom Metazoa; phylum Chordata; class Lepidosauria; order Squamata; family Phrynosomatidae; genus Phrynosoma; species Phrynosoma blainvillii. Next base: position 244,549,372 of record JANUYF010000001.1, on the reverse strand, counting down.
GTTACAGTAAAATAAGCTTCAGTAGCATCTTGGTCTTTCCATTGTTTGCTAGTATAGACATGCTGCTGCAACTGTACACTAAAAGTCTGTGTTGCTCTAGCCATCCTTCATTATCCTCTCAATGCTGATACTGCTAAAAACAACAACCCTCCAGCTAAAGAGAAGACAAGAAAGAAAAGCAGGGTGGGCACAAAAAGACTTTGTAAAAAGACTTTGTAAAAATGGGCTTCTTTGTCAGAGGCTTTGTTAACTGAGTTATACTCATACAGAAAAACTCAAATAAATGAGTACAGTGGGCCCCTGGTATGCACTGGGTTTTGGTTCCAGGACCCCCTCCCATGGATACAAATATCCTTGGATGCTCAGGTCCCATTAAACACAAAGGCATAGTAAAATGGTGTCCCTTATATAAAATGGCAAAATACAGGTTTGCGTTTTGGAATTTATAATTTAAAAAAATATTTTCAACTCGTGGATGGTGGCTATGGAGGGCTGACTGTATATGAAATATACACAGCCATAAACCTCTTTTTATGAATGGATACAAGAATAGATCATAGAATCATAGAGTTGGAAGAGACCACAAGGGCCATCCAGTCCAACCCCCTGCCATGCAGGAACTCCCAATCAAAGCATCCCCGACAGATGGCCATCCAGCCTCTGGATGGACCTCCAAGGAAGGAGACTCCACTACTCTCCAAGGGAGTGTGTTCCAGATAGCAAAAGCTCTCCAGAGTTGGCCTGTTCTTGCTATTGGAAAGAAAAACTCACACTGTCCCAAAACAGAATGATCCCCAAAGGTTTTGTTTCAGGTTTCGGAAGGAAGAAAAAAAATCTGATAATTGCTTCCTGGAAAAGGCAAGAACGTTTACTGGCTTCACTCTGAGGATTTGTAGAAGTTCTATGGGCTTCATCAATTGGAATATACTTACTAAAGGGTTATAATCTTGAAATCAAACTATTTGGCTTTTTTTTAAAAAAAAAAAGAAAGGAAGGTGAACACTATAGCCCCTAGATACAGCAATTTGCCTGAAGTTCTGCTAAATTGTGACTTGCACACATATGTCAAACTGCAGTCCAGTTTCCCCCGGCCCCCAAGATCAGCAAGTTAAAGCAATCTCTGACAGCCCAAGGGTGCAAATTAGACAGCCCTCTAGATGTTGTCCAGCTCCCAGCAGCCCTAACCAGCAGAGCATTTGGAGGGCCACCTGATTCCCATGTAGTGATTTGAACATTGGGCTACGAATCTGGAGACCAGGTCTCGAATCCCTGCTCAACTATGGAACCCACTGGATGCCCTTGGGTAAGTCACACTCTCTCAGCCTCAGGGGAAGGCAAGGGCAAACCCCTTCTGAACAAGTTTTGCAAGAAAACACAGTGATAATTTGCCTTAGGGTCACCATAAGTCAGAAATTAATTGAAGGTACTCATCAATGAGAAGCATTTACCTACTCAAGTTGTGCGCAAAGTGAAAAAGAAGGCCACCAGCAACAAAAAATATAAGGAGTCTGTGATCCAGCACTAGAACAAAACAAACATGACAAGAAAAGTCTACATTATCTCATTGAAGGAGCTTGTTACTTTGGATGCATTCACCAAGTAACAAAGGCGTATTTTATGAATAATTGTGTTGCTTTTGTAAAAAAAAAAAAAATACTCACTGTTTTGTTGGGCACTCACAGTGTAGGGTGCTTTATTCAGGGGATGGATCCGGAAACATGTTTTGTCTCCGTACTGGTCCAGTGACATGATGACTTTATTAGAAACACCCGGCTGCCAAATATTGTTAATCAAGCACTTTAAAAAGGCAAACAGATTTTCTGAACGTTGACAGTTATGTTCCTCTGGAACAGACACCACTTCAAATATTTCAGTGCTATTTATTTTCACCTGGGAAATTAAAAAAAAAGTTTATTATTATTCCTGGCTCAAAAGTACCATCTTTGTTCACCAGACAAGAAGAAATAGGAGAGCAGCACTCATACAAACTGTACCATTTAACTTTGGGTTCATCTGCACATCACCTTAAATAATCTAGTGCATACCATCTGTACGTAAGAGCAGATAAACAAGATACTAATAAATAGCATGGAGCTCATTGGGTTGTAGTTTAGATTTCTAAGAGCATATATAGCTGTGTACCTCTCCTTCCTCCAAGGACGCTGGGCTTTTAGCTATTAAGAAATATCCTTGGTTTTGCTGCTATACATAAAATGCAGTGGATTTATTTTGTGTTTATTTTATTGTGGGGCTAGAGATGCCTCTTTTTTTGGAAAAAAGAGCCCACACAAATACAATAGTGTTGAAATACCACAAGAATTCCAACCTACTCTAGAAATTAAATCTCATTCTTCAGACTCCTTCTACACAACACTCAGCACCGCATTTTGTAACAGTGACATGTGGCTGTGTTCTTCCCAGATCACAAACTGGAACTGGAAAGCCCGTATTAGGATCCACAAGCAAAAGAATAAACAAATCTTTATGTGCTTACTGATGGTTGCATTTTGTACTTTAGAAAAGTTTTATAATTATCTTTTTTTTCCTATAAGGACTCATTACAAAAAGTGCCATGCTGAGTGTTGGGTACAAGGAGTTTGAAGACTGAGATTTAATTTCTAGTGCAGGCTAAAACTCTTGTTGCATTTCAACAGCATTGTATTTGTGTGGGCTTTTTAAAGAATAAAATATGCACGTGAAGACAGCTTTCTTCTTTTGCTTGTGTGTTCTTCCCAGTACATTTGATCCCCATCTTTATGATTCTTCTTGAGGAAAGAAACATTATATTTGCATGAATCAACAGTGGGACTGTACCTGAATAGTTGACCAGACATTTTTCAAGTGGATTGCTCCATTTGGGATGTAGCAGAAACAAGTTGGCTCAGAACTGTGCATTACGTCCATTGTCTTCAAGCACCTACACCGACTATCTAGACAGGCAAGTGCAGAGGAAAAATGTATGAAAAAGTCTGGAGATCCCTGCAAATTGTTTGGACATTTTCCCCCCTGATGCATCACACAAGTCTTGTGCTATTTACATTGATCTTCCCAGCTGGAAATCAAACCAAACCAAACCATGTAAAGATGTAGCCTCAACCCCATGGATACCAACTTATAGAACTCCAAATGATTTGAACCTCATCTGCCCAATCATATGACCAATGGTAAGGCATTATGGGAATTGAAGTCCAAATGACCTGGAAGACTGAAGCTTACTTATGTTTGCTCTGTGTCTTTATCTGTGACAGGAGCAAAAAAGACAAGGCTTCTCGATGTGGCTGAAATCCAGCATCCATCACCACCAGCTATGCTAGCTAGAAGCAACGGGCCTTGATCCATGACATATTTTGATAAATTTGCTATGCTAGCATCACAAACCATAGCTAAAACCCCAAATTCTTACTGCTGAGGCTGCTCCTACCCAGAAGCCAATGAATAAACTAATGGTGGTCACCCACCACTATCTAATCTGAAGTGAACAGCTGCCCACTTTAGCGGCCCTGCAACAGTCACCATCTGAGCACACTTTTCCTTGTTAGGCTGCAAACAGGGAGCTACACAAGTATCTCTCTGTTGGCTGCATCTGCACTGCAGAAGTAATCCAGTTTGACACCCCTTTAATTGCCCTGGCTCAATCTAGTATTGGTAGCTTTGAGAGAGAGATTCAGTTTTCTCTGTCAGAGAGCTCTGGTGCCACAACAAACTACAATTCCCAGGATTCCATAGGATGAAGCCGTGGCAATTAAAGTGGTGTCAACATGGATTACTTCTGCAGTGTGGATGCAGCCTTAGATTGTTATCCCACCGCCACTTACCTGCGAGTAAGACCCATTGAATTCAATGGGACTTACATCCCATTGTATACATGCAGAGGGCTGTGGCGGTCTAACACTTTCTAATAGGAGTAGCATTCAGAGACATATAGCCCTATTGGTCTGGAATATCAGTAAGCAAAGAGATCTTGTAGCACCCATGAGCTCAGATTGGCTCCATCTGCACTGCAGAAATAATGCGGTTTGACACCGCTTTAACTGCCACGCCTCTGTCCTGTGGAACCCTGGGATGATGATGATGATTAAAGTTTATTTCTAAAGCGCTGTCAATGTACAAAAAGACAATCAAGCATAAAATAGAATAAAAACCTGCCAAAGGCGCACAGTCTAAAATATAAAACAATAGGTAAAATAATAAGTCAATTAAAGCAAAAGGGATTTGCAGTTAGTTGTGGCACCAGAGCTCTCTGACAGAGAAGGCTAAGTCTCTCACAGAACTACAAATCCCAGAGCTCCATAGCACTGAGCCATGGCAGTTGAAGCGGTCTCAAACTGCATCAATCCTGCAGTACAGATGCAAACCTTTGTTGTCGTGTGCCTTCAAGTTGCTTTTCCAGCTTATGGGGACCCTATGGTGAAACCTATCGTGGGGTTTTCTTGCCAGGTTTCTTTAGAGGGGTTCTTGCCCTTGCCTTCTTCTTCCCCTGAGGAGGCTGAGAGAGTGTGGCTTGCCCAAGGTCACCCAGTGGGGCCTCCATGGCTGTGCTGGGACTCAAACCCTGGTCTCCAGAGTCAAAGCCCAACACACTCCACCCAAGAGGCTGGCTCTCTCTGGGTCTGACTCCCCTCTTGGCCGTGGAAACCCGCTGGGCGCCCCTGGGCAGTAAGTGGCACTCGCCTCTCCCTGGCGCTGTTTACCTGCCAGTAATGCCAGCTCTCCTTCCCCAAGGGCCCCCTGGACCAAGGAGGAGGCCAGGAGAACGAGGAGGAAGAGCGGAGGCCGCTGGGGAGGAGGCGGCAGAGGGGGGCCCCGGGCACCCACCCTCCGAGGAGAAGGAGGAGAAGGAGAAGGAGGAGAAGGAGAAGGAAGCCCCGGCATCTCTTCCCGCCGCCCGCCACGCTTTCAAGCAGGGAAGGAGGGCCCTCCTCCTCTTCCTCTTGCTCCTGGGGGGGAAGGAGAGCGCTAAGATGGCGGATGGGCTGAGTGGCTGGGCCTCAAAGGGGAGGAGGAAGAAGAGATGGCGAACACTCCCCCTTCTCCTCCTCCTCCCCAAGAAAGACGAAGGAAGTCCAGTACCCTTAAAGTATTTATTCTCTCTCTCTTAATATAAATATTAATAGAGAGAATAAATAAATATTAAGAGAGAGAGAGAGAGAATAAATGCTTTAAGGGGAATGGACTTCATGCCAATATATTAAGAGAGAGAGAGATTGATATTAATTTATATGTATATATATGAATATGAATGAATATAAATGTTATTATATGTGTGTGTGTGTATTTTTAAATAGATATATTTATATTTTAACCAGATCTCTCTCTCTCTCTCTCTTTCTCTGTGTATACATATATGTATAGTGATCTGGTGTATGTGTTATGTGTTTATGTTATACACACAAACATATATATATATATATATATATATATATAAAATCGTGTGTGTGTGTGTGTGTATATATATATATATATATATATACACACACACATATATTACAGCATATGTTATCATGGCATATACAGTATGTATCTTAATATTAAACATTATATATATATATATATATATATATATATATGTAATTTATTTTTTATACCCCATCTTTTGCCCTGGCAATCAAGTACAAGTACAAATACAGATTAAAAACATACATACCATAAAACCATAATACAGTACCCCCCCTTAAAACTAAATACAATAATAAAAGCATAAAGATTAAAACAACATATGTTCTGGGACATCAATAGGAGTGTATAACAGATGTATATTAGGCAGAACACATGGAGTAGTCTATTCCAGGAAGGCCTATATACTGAACTGGAGTGTGTGTGTATGCATGTATGTATGTGTGTATGTATATATATAAAAGGTAAAGGTATTGCCCATTGACAAGGGGGCTGTGCTCATCTCTGTTACTAAACCAAAGAGCCAGCATTGTCAGAGACTACTCTGTGATCCTGTGGCCAGCATGACAGTACAGAACGCTGCTTACCTTCCCACTGAAGTGGTACCTATTTATCTACTTGCATTTGCATGCTTTCAAACTGCTAGGTTGGCAGAAGCTGGACTAGTGATGGGAGCTCAACCATCATGAAGCACCCAGGCTTCGAACTGCCAACCTGCATCCAGGCCGTGTGTCCATATATATATATAAAACCAGATCATGGTATGCATATATATATATATATATATATATATATATATATATATATCACAGCATATATGTATCTTAATATATATAATATATACAGTTGCCCCTCTGTTTTCGTGGGGAATCTATTCCAGACCCCCCCCCACAAAAATGGAATACCACAAATATTCAAGCCCCATAGGCTTGAATGGGGGCACGCACCCAGGCCCCATTTTATACCCCTCCGTTTTCTGCCTGCGAATGGACGAGGGTCACAGACTTCAAGTACGCAAAAACAGAGGGACAACTGTATACATTAACCAGATCATTATGTTCACACATATACGCACAGGGTAGTAGAACTCAAAAGACCTAGTCATATTAGTCTGGAAAATCATTATGTAAGGGGATCTTGTAGCACGTTTGAGACTAATGGAAAAAAAGAAGTTGGCAGCATGAGCTTTCCTAGACTTGAGCGTACTTCCTCAGGTGCATGGGGTGGAGAAAGTAGACTCATGTCTGAGTCTGCATCTGCACTGCAGAAATAATCCAGTTTGACACCACTTTAACTTCCACGGCCCCATGCTATGAGTGACAGCATGAGTGACAAAGCATGTGCTTTAAGAAAAGCTGACCTGATGAATAAGAGGAAGCATGCAGTGGTTTGAGCACTGAAGGAAGACTGGGGACCAAGTTTCAAATCCCAGCTGGGCCACAGACGCACTGGGTGACCTTGGACAGGTCACACTCTCTCAGCCTCAGAGGTAGGCAAAGGCAAACCTCCTCTGAACAAATCTTGCCAAGAAAACTCCGTGATAGGCAGATAGGCAGTGTGGTGTATTGGTTTGAGCATTGGAGTATGACTGGGGAGACCAGGGATTGATTCCCCACTGGACCATGGAAGCTTTTCACCAGTTTTAGCTGGTGGTCCCAGGGCTGCCATGGGAAATAAGCCCATGGCTCCTTTTGTTTCCACATTGGGTAGCCACAGTGTGAGATTTCCTGAGATTCAATGCCTTGAGGTCTTTCTGGTGAACTGAATGACTAGCAACCACTGGGGTGGCATCAAGAAGCAGTACTGTTGATGAGGAGGGCACTCTGATAGAAGCAGAGGCAGCTAGCACAGTGATCGGCCTTTCTTGGCCTTTGGTTGATGTCCAACCACACCATATAATGATGCCATTCCTAACCAGAATCCTGTCCACCCTCTCATCCGATTACCCAAACTTGACTTATTTTTGGCCACAAATGCCTGCATCTCTCCCTTCCTGGTAAAATGGCAAATGAATTAATTCTTGTCTGGAATTACAAAGTTTGGAAAAAGTTACAGCTCCCAGAATCCGCAGCAGGCATGGGTTTTAGGAACTAAGGGTGCATCTATACTGTAGAAATAATGCAGTTTGATATCACTTTAAGTATTATTGATCCAGCCTATATCCAGCCTATAGATGGAATCCTGGGATTTGTAGTTTTACAAGTTCTTTAGCCCTCTCTGCCAAAGAGCATTGGTCCTTCATATGTGTGTGTGTGTGTGTGTGTGTGTGGTATGCCTTCAAGTCATTTCTGACTTATGGCAACTCCTAAGGTGAACCTATTTTAGGGTTTTCCCAAAATCATCCAGTGGGTTTTATAGCTGAGCTGGGAATCAAACCCAGGTCTCCAGAGTTGTAGACCAACACGCAAACCACTGGATCACACAAAACTACACATCTTAGCAGTCTGTGGGATGGAGCCATGACAGTTAAAGTGATGTCAAATTGTATTATTTCTACAGTGTAGATGCACCCTAAGAGATAAAAAAGGAACGGAAAAAGTAAATGGTCTAATACTTCAATTTTTAAAAAGACATATACATTGCCCCTCTGTTTTCATGGGCTTGGAATCTGCGTTCTCTCGCCCATTCATGGACAGCAAAACAAGGGACAAATGAGGTGTGTGCTCATGGGCACCCACAGGCGCCCACTGCCATTCAAGCCAATGGGACTTGAATATTGGCAATTTTCCGTCTTTTGGGGGGGGGGGGGCAGAATGGATCCCCTGCAAAAACAGAGGGGTGACTGTACAGAAGAACCAAGTCTCTCTTCTCATCTTCTTGTAGAAACACAAACCAGCCAAAACCTGATCCAGTAATTTAAAGATTTCTTCATGGAGCTTCTTCTACTTTTCCAAAGTCCCCTTTACATCTGATTCTAGGGCATAAATCAGCATGGTGTGCCTGATATGCGTCAGACCCTGAGTCAGTCTCTGCATAATTCAAGCTGTCTTTATCCCTTTTTTTGGCAGCCAGAAAACTGATGGTGAAGATGGGCCCCCCCCTTTGCTTTCCTGACTATACTTCTATAACACTTGCCTTACACTCATGGCTGATAACATTTATACTTCCCTCCTTTGTTCTCAAAACAACTTTGTGGGACAGTAACTTATGGATGTGTAAGTAATAAAAAGAGCACTTGTGTGGTCTTCTTTAAGATATGCTCACCATGAAAAAGAAACCTGAAGTTTTATCTCCCTGGCCAAAGATGAACAGCACTAAACCACACAGTGAAAAGTATTTTTGTTGGGTCTGTCTCTTTCTGGATTGCTAATGTGGAGCAGCAGTGCAGTTGGCCGCTTGTATTGAAGTGCACTTCTATCCAGACCTGTATATTGACAAATAAACTTAAATATTGCAGACTAAGCCATACTAGGATGGCCTTGCTTCCAATCAAAACCATATCCAAGTACAGGCTGGACCTTTGTTCACTTGGGAACATAAGGCAAGAGGTGGATCAGTTTGATCAAGGTTGCATCTGCACTGAATAAATAATGCAGTTTGACACCACTTTAACTGTCATTGCTCAATGTTAATATGATTCTGGGGTTTGTAGTTTAGGGGACACCAGAGCTATCTGACAGGGAAGGGTAAACATCTCACAAAATTACAAATCCAAGATTCCCATAGCATTGAGCCATGACAGTTAAAGTGGTGTCGAACTGAATTATTTCAGCAGTGCAGACAAGGCCTCAATTACACTCTCTTACCTTTAGAGGAAGGCAATGGCAAATCTCCTCTGAATAAATCTTGACAAGAAAACTCTAGGGCAGAGTTGCCATAAGTCAGATTTGACTTGAAGGCACACAACCTCCATTGCTATAGCTATAGATACATGCTTAAATTTTGAAATATTTTTTAAATAGCAGACACCTAGAGCAGAATGCAATATGGGACATTATCACATGGGGGCAAATCTGCTGGTTAATCCACACAAATCCCAAACAGAAACTGGATTTGTGCCTCGCGTTTTCACACGACGTCGCACAGAAACTGGACAGAAAGTGGACAGAAACTGGAGTTAACCGAGATCTTTTGAAATTCGGTTGTTTTGAGGAAATGCAAATGCGAAATTAAGGTACTTTCGCATTTACCGTAATGTGAAAAGCAAATGCGCATTTGGGAGTATTTCCCTGCTGTTGCCATGGTTCCACAGCGAGCATTCCTCTATCTGCGCATGTACAAGAAGATCATTTCTAGTACATTTACGGGCTTTTCTCACTTGTGTGTGAACGTTAAATGCACTTACTTTAATTTCGCAATTAAGGTAATTACGTGTGAAAGCCATTTGCGGAATTAAGGTTTATTTTCCGTTTATTTTCAGAATGCCTCATTTCCACTTTATTATCGCTTTCTGGCCCACGTGTGATAACGTCCATGGTTCAAATGAGCATCTGTCAGTGTAATGGGACTTTTTCTTCCATTCTGTGCCCTTCCCAAATCTGCTCTGGAGGATCCCACAAAGAAAGAAGAAATTCCCTCAGGAAGATCTGGAATCCATGGAGTAGTTTAGGGAGCTGGGTATGTTTAGCCTGGAGAAGAGAAAGTTAAGAGGTGACATGATGGCCATATTATAGTATTTGAAAGAATGTCATATTAATAAGAGCAAGCTTGCTGCTCCAGAGAATAAGACCCGGAGCAATGGATTCAAACTACAGGAAAAGAGATTCCACCTAAACATTAGGAGGAATTTCCTGACAGTAAGAGCTGTTTGACAGTGGATTATGCTTGCAAAGTGGTAAAATCTCCATCTTTGGAGATTTTTAAACAGAGGCTGGGTGGCCATTTGTTGGGGGAGCTTTGATTGTGTCTTCTTGCATGGCTGGGGGTTGGACTGGATGACCCTTGTGGTCTCTTCCAACTCTAGGATACTATGATCCTTTCAGTAGACAACCTTAACTGGATTTCACCCCAAATTTCAGATCCTAGATATGCATGCAAATGCACAGCATTTGTTTTCTGCCATGTTACTAACTTAAATTTCAGATGCATTCCTCTCTTAGGGGGTTGCAGACTGCCAGAAATAGTGCAAATTGAGTCCACTTTTAGGGTTAGGGTTAGTGCTAGGGAATCATGGGAATTGTTTTTTTTTTTGTTTGTTTGTTTTTGTTTTGTTTTCTGAGACATTGAGCCTTCTCTGTCAAAGAGCTCTGGTGCCACAATAAAATACAGTCCCCATGATTCCCTTACCCTAACCCTAAAAGTGGACTCAATTTGCACTATTTCTGGCAGTCTGCAACCCCCATACTTACCTGGAAAGATGCATAATAGGACTTAACCAACCTCTAAATCAACATATCCATTTCCCTTTTTAAAATTTTTTTTTATTAATAAAACATAACTATACAGATTCATATTGACAGCTTTACATTTTCCACAACTTAGGGCCTTATCACATGGGGTCCAAGCAGTCGCATCCCCGTCCCATTGCGCTTCCTTCAGGTTGCGGGAAATGTAATTCCCATTTCGACCAGGAAGCCAAAAGTCGCGGGATGATACGGGGATGCGACAGGGATGCGACAGGGATGGGCGGGGTTTCCCTGCGACGTTGTGTGATCAAACGGGGTAAGGAAGCGCGATGGGATGGGGATGCGACCGGGGTGCGACGGGGATGGGCGGGGTTTCCCTGCGATGTCGTTTGATCGCACGGGTAAGGGAAGCGTGATGGGACGGGGATGCCACGGGGATGGGACTGCCTCACACGGGGGTCTAAAGCAGTCCCATCCCCGTGGCATCCCCGTCCCATCACGCTTCCCTTACCCGTGCGATCAAACGACGTCACAGGGAAACCCCGCCCATTCCCGTCGCACCCCAGTCGCATCCCCATCCCATCGCGCTTCCTTACTCCGTTCAATCACACAACATCGCAGGGAAACCCCGCCCATCCCTGTCGCATCCCCGTATCATCCCGCGACTTTTGGCTTCCTGGTCGAAATGGGAATTACATTTCCCGCGACCTGAAGGAAGCGCAATGGGACGGGGATGCGACTGCTTGGACCCCGTGTGATAAGGCCCTATTCAATTCATTACACATATCTAAAAATTAACCGTGTATGGAAAAAAAAGGATAATTTCAACTTTAATTACTTTCTAAGTTTCTACTCCATCTGGTTTCATAAAACATTTGTTTGCCTCAATATTTGCAACTTCTGATTCTCACGTCTTTTCACTGTCTTAACAGCTTGAAATCTATTAAGCACAGCTCTCAACAGTAATTCTTCCCTTGTATACTTATTTGTCTAAGTTTCCCATTTCTTTTTGCAAAATTCTACAATGGGGTTCCATCCTTTTTCAATAATATGCATATCTTTATTGTTTAATCTAGCAGTTAATTTGTCCATTTCACACATTTCAACTAGTTTCAGTAACCATTCATCTGTCAGTGGTACTTTTTCAGATTTCCCATACTTTGTCCACAGTATCCTAGCTAAGGTTATCATATATAATACTGATCTCCAGTGTTCCTTCTCAATCTTTTCTGGTAAATTATTTGTCATATTTAATCAGTACAGTTTGGGTGTCATACAGAAGCTAATTTGGAATATTTTACTTATTCTCATATATATTTTCCCCCAGAATTTCTTGATTTCCTGACATCTCCAGCACAGATGGATCCATGTGCTTTTTGTTTTTTTACATTTCCAACATTTATCTTGTTGGGTTTTGTATATCTTTGAAATCTTTTGTGGTGAGATACCAGCTTTGTGTCATTTTTAAGAAGTTTTCTTTTCAACATGTCCATTTCCATAACTCCCTAATGTCAAATTTAAGATTTAATGCCTAAATACTGTCAGATTAGACATTTGTTTGAGGAAGTACTTACACAAGTGACTTGAAGATTCTTTTAATATTCACATTTTATCCTCTCAGGTCACATCTTCAGGATGATGGCTTGAATTTAACATCATTATAATTGAAGAGAGAATATATACTATTCATCCGCTTTACTTCAAACATCTGTCTTCTAATTGTTGTTTTCCCCCAAAGAAAAAGAAAGTAAAACATAAACCACTTCATTGCTTTTTTTAAAAAACCCCAAACACTATGATATTTAACATAGGTCCTTTGCAGACTGCCAGAAATAGTGCAAATTGAGTCCACTTTAAATTGAGGCACTGCCCTGGCTCAGTGCTAGGGAATCATGGGAATTGTATTTTTTTTCTAAGACATTGAGCCTTCTCTGTCAGAGAGCTCTGGTGCCACAATAAAATACAATTCCCATGATTCCCTAGCACTGAGCCAGGGCAGTGCCTCAATTTAAAGTGGACTCAATTTGCACTATTTCTGGCAGTCTGCAAAGGCCCATAGAAAAAAAATCATACTGCCTATTATCGATTGCCAGAAAGAAACATTGATATGCAATGTAAGCATGATTTGGCTGCTTATCAGGAAAGAGTGACTTTGGAGTCAAATGGGGCAGATGAGCCTGTTCTTGAGAAATTATTCATTACTGAGAAGAAACAACACATTGAATAACAATCATACTCCCCAAACTTTGTGACAAAACAGATCCTTTTAACTGCCCACACTGTTATTTCAATTTATGAAAGTTTAGAAAAAAAATTGTTAAACAACTGGAACTTCTGAGGCTGTATCTGCACTGCAGAAATAATCCAGTTTCATGCCACTTTCACTGCCATGGCTCAATGCTATGGAATTCTGGGAATTATAGTTTTGTGAGACATTTAGCCTTCTCTGTTAGAGAGCTCTGGGGCCACAACAAAGTACAATTACCAGAATTCCATAGCACTGAGCCATGGCAGTTAAAGCAGTGTCAACCTGGATTATTTCTGCAGTGCAGATGCGGCCTGAACTTCTTTTATACAGAAACATACAGCTTTAAAAGAGAACTTGATTCAGTCTAATAGCACAGGATATTCTTTCCAATTAACCAGAACCAAAATAGCTTTAAAATATAACTTCTCAGCCTGTTCTTCTGCCTTTAAAAGCACCTTGAGGTTCACAAATCACCACATTAATCTTTTCAGTGCACTGAGGTCAAGATGACCGCTAATGCTTACCCATCATAGTTAATTTGTTAAAGACATAGCTACAGTGATCAGCTGAAAAGCTAGGAGCCCTAACTGCAAATACTGGGGAAAATGAAGGTTTAAAATATATATTGGCAATACTGTAACTGGAGATGTAACCTGAATTACCAGTATTTGCCATCTGAAGATTTTATTATTAAAAGAAAAGTCACTGTAGCTTCAAACTGAAATGAAAACTACCTGCTAGCTACAAAGAGGAAAGAAAAGTGTGATAGAAAATGCCTTCTTTATCCCTTGTGCTCACTATGGACCTTATCCCACGGGTCCAAAAGCAGCAAGAATCCACTAAGAATCAGGCGCTATAGCGCTATAGTTTTCCGCGTGATCCCACGACGTCGCTCAGAATCCGCTAAGAATCAGGCGCTATAGCGCTATAGTTTTCCGCGTGATCCCACGACGTCGCTCAGAATCCGCTAAGAATCAGGCGCTATAGCGCTATAGTTTTCCGCGTGATCCCACGACGTCGCTCAGAATCCAGCAAGAAACCGCTCGGAATGCAGCATCATTCGCATTCTTTTGAATGTCGGTTTCAGCGGGCATTGCAATAGTGCGAGGTGATCCATAGCGCTATTATAGCGCTAGCGCCATATTTATACTAGCGCTATAGTACTGGAATGATGCTCATATCGCTTTCTTGCCACTTTTGAGAGCAGCGTGGGATAAGGTCCTATGTCAAATCGTTATAAAACCAAACTGTCTTCATTTTTGGTTTTGGATACATGTAGAATTTAATAGCTGTTGTTGTTATGTACCTGCTAGTTGTTTCCAACTTATGGCGACCCTAAGATGAAGCCATCATGGGGTTTTCTTGGCAAGACTTGTTCAGAGGTGGTTTGCCATTGCCTTCCCCTGAGGCTGAGAGAATGTGACTTGCCCAAGGGCACCCAGCAGGTTTCATGGCAGAGCCGAGAATCGAAACCTGGACTCCAGAGCCGTAGTCCAACACTCAAACCGTTATGCCGTGCTGGCTCTCTTAGAATTTAATAGTACAGTTGATAAAACCAACTTTCAATCATTCCTACTTTTCACAGGGAAAGTCTGTGTGCCCACCTGCCATTGTTAAGTGCAGCTGGGTATGGCTGCTGCCACCCTCCAGAAATAAAGCAGTCTGATACCACATTAACTGTTTGTGTGTGTGTGTGTGTTGTGTGCCTTCAAGTCGTTTCCAGTTTATGGCAACTGTAACGATTACCTATCATGCAACGAGTACCTATCAAATTTTTCTTGGCAAAATTTGTTCCGAGGAGGTTTGCCATTGCCTTCCCCTGAGGCTGAAAGCATGCAACTTGCCCAAGGTCCCCCAGTGGGTTTCATTGCCAGTGGAAACTGAACCCTGGCCTCCAAAGTTGCAGTCCAACTCTCAAACCACTATGCCACACTGTGCTATAAAATTCTGGGGTGTGTCGATTTGTGAAATATTTAACCTTCCCTATCAGAGAGCTATCTAATGCCACACCAAACTGCAAATTCCAAAATTCCATCACATTGAGCCATGGAAGTTAAAGTGGTGTCAAACGGCTTCATTTCTGCAGTGTAGATGCAGCCTGTATTGTCCCATTGGAGATCCACCTGCCAGTCTAACCTGCCTCTGTACATGGAAATGAGAGGGGTGCCATCTTGTGTTCACCAAAGGCAGCCACATACAGTTGGCCCTCCAGATCCACGGATTCTTTATCCACAGATTCAACCATCCACGGCTTGAAAATATTAGAATACAAAAAAAAAAAAAAAAAAAAAAAAAAAAAAAAAATCCAGAAAGCAAACCTGAATTTTGCCATTTTAAATAAGGGATGCCATTTTATTAGGCCATTGAATTTAATGGGACTTGAGCATCCCCGGATTTGGGTGTTCTTGGGAGGGGTGGTGGTGGTCCTGGAACCAAACCCCAGCAGATACCAAGGGCCCACTGTACTGTGGAATGCTGTCCTAGATTGGCTTCTATATGTGTTGGGAGGAGGTTGTAGACAATGAACGCAATCCCTCCACACCCCCACCATTGTTTGTCTGAATAAATCTGATTAATTTGATTCTAATCCATAAAAGGCTATGCCACTATAAATGTATTAGCTGTGAAGATATCAACAGATTGCTGGTTTTGTTGCATTATACTAACATGGATGGGAGGGCAGGGGCGAGTAGAATTCAAAGTAATTGGCAAAAGTTTTTTGGTGTGGAAATTTCTCACACAAGCGCTTGTCAAATGTAAATGAAATCAATGAAAGTCTCTTCCCTAAACAGTTATCTTTCCCTTCTCTGAGTGGCCCATGTGTCCCTTTGAAGTAAAGGACACCACAAGTCATTTGAAACAAGCTTCTTGAAAATAAGTTGATTGGAGGAAGCACCTTTTCATAGAATGGGTCAACTTTTATGTATTGCTTTGAAGGGAAAGGAACAAAACTGGCTGGAATTCACAATCCGTTCTGAATGCATAACCTGGAGTTCATGACATTCATAACAGATTCATACAGTGGGGCCTTGTTATCTG
Organism: Phrynosoma blainvillii; assembly: GCA_026167975.1. Lineage (NCBI taxonomy): Eukaryota > Metazoa > Chordata > Lepidosauria > Squamata > Phrynosomatidae > Phrynosoma > Phrynosoma blainvillii. The sequence continues at coordinate 244,533,406 of JANUYF010000001.1, read as the reverse complement.
CCTGGGTTTGGTTCCAGGAACCTCTGTGGATAACAAAATCCGTGGATACTGAAGTCCCATTAAATACAATGGCATAGCAAAATGATGCCCCTTATATAAAATGGAAAATCAAGGTTTGTCATTTGGAATTTATACTTTTTTTAAAAAAATATTTTCAAGCCATGGATGCTTGAATTCGTGGATAAAAAATCCATGGATAAGGAGGGCTGACTGTATTCACAATCCCTCCGTATTCAATTGTGAATATGTGGGGATTGTAAAAAATTCTGACCACTTTTTAAAATATTATTGAATATTCTTCCCATCCCCAGTATGGATACAGATGGAGGGAGGGAGATAAACAGAAAGGCTCATGAAGTGCAAAAATCACGGTAGCAATTAAGCTGGAGGAACAACCTGAAGGCACACAACAACAAGAGAAGGCACAGTAAACCTATGAAGTAAACGTAGGGACTGTTATGGAAAATAACAGCACTTGGAAGAGTTATGCACAGGACTGCAGCTCCCAGAATCCTCTGATCATTAGGGCCAATGTGACTGAGACATGCTGGGAATGGTCCAAAAATAAGGTTTTCAATCTATGGGAAGGAAAGTAATAATCATCCACGAGACTAGTATTTGGTAATAGCAATCTCTTTGCTGAGCTAATTAACAGCTAACATTTTGCAAAGTGACTCTTGTAGACGAGCCATAAAAAGGAGAAGCTGTGGCTGATATTAACTGACATGATGATTACAAAATAAATTGTCCCAATAACCCAATGCAATACAGTTAGAATGATGTTTGCAAGAATGATTGCTGTGGGAAATGTTACAGTTGATCCTGCTAATCTCTACTGGCATTGTATTGAAAGGGAGTCATTTTACCATTGACTTTGGTTGGAAAAATCCTGCGGACCTCTCTGTGCTGTAGGCATGAATAACTAGGAGCAGGATTAGCTGTTTTAAAGAAAGCACTGAGCCAGGACTCTAAAGCAAGAGTGGACAAAGTGGAGGCTGCAGGTAGCCCCAAAACCACTTTTGCAAGCCCCCAATGGTCTTCCATCACCTCTATGCAGCACCATTGAGAATTGAAATGATGGGCAGGTAGGAAGTGTCCACGAATTATTTGTGCCCATATATAACTCATCACTGCATATTATTATTATTATTATTATTATTATTATTATTATTATGTCAATCAAAAGGGAGGACATTTTGCTTGGGTGGTCACCTCTTCCCGCTAGTGTCCTATGATCTTGGCTTTATATAGGTTTTTGATTTTAAAAAAATGTAGTGTTCGTCTTTTCTCTCTGAACAGCAACAACAACAAAGTGAAGCCTTCATTGGTGTAGTCTCCCCGACCCTTGAAATCTTGAAGAACTAAGGACGGTATCACACCGGCGGCAAGAAAGCGGCAAGAAAGTGGGATGGAATCATTCTGGAACCATTCCGGAATGGTCCTGGCAAGCGGAGAACGTTACCATACTAGACTGGAATCATTGCGGAATGGGCGATGCCGCAATGGTTCCACTCCGGGGGCCCGTATCTCCTGTTCACACACAAGTGGAAAGATCCCTTCCACAACCCTAAAATATTAGAGAGGACCATCATGTTTACCTGTTCTGGGTTGCCTGATCCAAACAGGAAACACACCTCATAAGATGCTTCCATGCGAAAAGCGTGGGGAACCATGGGCCAAGACGAGGAAATGCGCCATGAAACGCATCTCGTGTTCATACCTATGGCGAAAGCAGCATCATTCCGGCATGATTCCGGCCGCTCGAGTGTAATTCCTCAAGATCCCGGAATTCAAAAGAACTGAAATGACGCTGAAATGATGCCGGAATGATGCAGGGATGGGCGGGGTTTGCAGCGACATCGTGTGAACACACGGAAAAAAGATCCAGAATGGTGCTGAAATGATGCTGAATTCTTTCTGCTTTAGGGCCAGTGTGATAACGTCCTAAGGCAGACTTTTAATATAATTAGCTTTCCCTTTTTCCAAACAGAGGACAAGAGGAGAGGAAGCGATGGTCACCAGGAAGGCTCCCCAGATGCCTCCTGAGCCATGGGAGATGAGTTGTTGCTTGGTGTGTGTGTCTGTTGGGAAAATGTGAATGCTTATTTCTCTGCCCAGGCACAGAGAACCATTGTATCAGGAGGCTTTATGAGGGCAGAAAGAGTTACTGTAGATACTCATGTATAAGTCTAGAAATTTTAGCCAAAAAATGGACCCAAAAAACTTATCGACTTATCCATGGGTCAGCGTTAGTACAGTACTTTCCCATTCCCATTCCCTGGTGAAAGGCAACAGACCATTCCCATTCCCTTGTGAAAGCCAACAGTGTAATCTGTCTGGAAAACACTGACACCTCCCCCCCATCCATCCAGCCTTTATTATTAGCACAAACAGTTACGCCTGCTGGAATTCTATAAAATCTTTGGCATCAGTTTTCCCTCTTTAGATCCTTTGTTACATGCCCCTAAGTTTTAACCTCGACTTATCCGTGGGTCATATCAAAATCCATAATTTTGGCCTCAAAATCTGCCCTCAACTTATACATGAGGCCGACTTATAGTTGAGTATATACTGTAATAACTGGTGGGGGGAGGAAGGGGGAGATGCTCCTAGGAGAGCTCTAGCCCTCTCTACCTTCCCTGCCAATGCAAGGACTATTTGTATATTTCCTCCATAGCTAGAGAAACTATTTAAATGACCATCACTTTCGGGAGTGGGGTAAAGAAAGGGGAAATTGAATACCTATTTCAATTAAATGCCTGAAGCCCTGGGTGTTTATCAGTGTTAGTGTGTTAATTCTTATTTCAACACGTTTGCCAGATACAGTAGTGGTGGATATGCAAGGTGACCAGGTGTCCTCCCTTTCCATGACACATCCTACATTTCAACCTTCTGTCCAGCAGGAATTCCACAATGTCCTCCATTTTGAGCATGACCGAGGAGCATGAATTTATATTCCTATGAGTGCTTTTAGCTTTTATTTGGTCATGCCCTAGATTTTTCTTGAATGCCCTACATTTTACGGTGCCTTCTCCTCCTTTGCGATCAGGACATCTGTTCATCTTGGGGATATGCACAACTGTCAGAGGCTGGAGGAAATGATTTAGGCTTTCTCTGTATGCGTTTGCTTTGGGAAGTGGGAATGTTGACACCTGAGCATTGCTCCTCTTAATGACCAGCAGAGGGCAATAAAGAGCTTTTTGCCAATCGTACTAAATAAATATACAAATTCCAATGAACACAAAACTATAGCCCTGATCTAGTGCATGCCTAGCTCTTGTAAGGAATCTTGGTTAAAAAGTTTCTAAACAAGCAATTTTTAATTTCTTTAAAATGTTTCTGAGAGCCAGTGTGGTATAGTGGCTTAAGTGTTGGACTACGACTCTAAGAGACCTGGGTTTGAATCTCATGGAAACTCACTGGTGACCTTGGGCGAGTCACATTCTCTCAGCCCAAAAAGAAGACAATGACAAACCTCCCCTGAACAAATCTTGCCAAGAAAACGTTAAATAAGCCCTCTATGAGATCTTGACGCCAAAGTACCCTCCTACACACACACACACACACACACACACACTTTAAAAAGGTGATCAGGTTTCCATTTCACATGCTTACATATAACAAGTAACCATCCTCAGTTCCATATCCTTTTGTAGGAAATACATTGTAAATTATACTTTTATTTCGCTTTCAAAACGATAGTGACATTAAATATAAGGACATTAATGTGAAGAGAAACAAAAGAAAGGGAAATTCATTCTGATGACATCTTTCACATTCTTTGGTACAGCTTACAAATACTACAAAAGAGAAACCATTGAAATGTGTATCTCTAATCAAAAAACACTTAAGAGATCCAGTCAGAAATTAATGGGACTGCCCAATATTTATTGCTGCATTTTGGGCAGTCCTATACATTTCTTACAGAATCTCTTAAGTGTTTTCTGATCAGAGATACACGTTCAGATGGCTCCTCATCTGTAACAGAGCCTACTTTGGGTATTTGGGCACCACAGTCAAAGTATTAAAATGGCAAGTTGGCTAATGTTCCCAGGGGTCTTCCAGTGAGACATCTCACCCTGCTATCTGCCAAAAGATAGCATTCATCTTTTCCTCCCTGGTGGATTTTATATGGAAAGAAAGAAAAGGGGAGAGGAGAGGAAAAACAAAGGGGAAACACAGGAAGGTTTCAGATGAAATCACTTTATTGCCCATTACTCTGTATTGTCTTCAGATCCTGGAAAAGTTACAATTTTAGACTGCAACTGCAGCTTTGTTTGGAGAATTCTGGGAGATGTAGATCAATAAAGTAACTACTCAGAGTTCCTGTCTGGGGGAAAAAACAGAGTCAGTAGGCATAGCCAACATGCCCTGGCTCAGTGACTGGAGACCTCTTCCTGAACCACACAAGCCTTCTGCTCTTGTCCTCATCTCAGCTACTGTCTTGTTCTCAATCACTCTTTGAGCCTTCTAAGGAATCCTTCTATGTCCAGATCTTGGTGGTGACTGAGAGAATTCTGATCCAAAATCCATTCAAGAGCCTGTAAAAATTACCTTTGGGATCACAATTCCCATAATCCTCCAACCAGCACAACAACTAATTGAATAAACTTCTGGCTAGTAGATCACCACTTATGTAAATCCCAATTAACTGAATGGGTTTGCTCTAGCTCAGACAATACATTGGGCGTGTGTTGTTAACTGTTGTCAGGTCGACTTCTGCTTATGGACCCTATGAATGAAAGACTTCCAAGTCACGCTGTCATCAGCAGCTCTGCTCAGGTCTTGCAGACTCAGGATCGTGGCTTCCTTGCTTGAGCCTTCCCCCTTTTTTCCCACTGCCTTCTACTTTCCTAAGCAGTATTGTCTTTCCTAGTGAGTCATGTCTTCTCATGATATGTCCAAAGTATGACAGTCTGTGTGGGCCCTCCAAAATAACTCTAACTGCTCTTTTCATAGTTCCTCAGAGCAGCCTTGTGTCTACCCTTATTGTTTTAGAGCAGGGGTAGGCAACCTAAGGCCCGGGGGCCGGATGCGGGCCCCCGAAGCCTTTGGACTGGCCCCAGACCGGTCCTCCTGCCACCGCCGCCACCTGCCATGATGATATTGATTATTGTTGTTATTACTTATTCTTGGGGTTTTCTTGGCAAAATCTCCACAGGGGTTTTGCCATGGCTTTTCTGGGGCTGAGAGTGTGTGCATGCATATTTTTTTAATATTTTATATTTTTATTTATTTATTTATTTATTTATTTATTTTTGGTGCTTCGGCCCCCCAATTGTCTGAGGGACAGCAACCCAGCCCCCGGCTCAAAAAGGTTGCCTACCCCTGTTTTAGAGTTTCAGAAGCACATCTTACAGGGCAGAGCTACTATCAGAAAAAGCCATTTGTACTGTAAAACCTAAGAGAAATTACTGTTCAAATGGACACTGGAAAATCAGGTTTCTTGTTCATGTGGAGACTGTCAACCTGAACAGGAACTTCTCTTCTGACTTTCTTGTCTGACTCTTCTGACTGTCACTTTCTACATGGGCAAAGCAATGCTGGAAGGTGATGGAGAAAGTCCCTCTCCTGCCTTCATGTTCAAATGCACAGAGTAAAGCCTGAATAATGCTATTGATTTCCCCTGTTTAAACAATCATATAATCAGGGACAGTCCTGATTAATCCTCTGTCCTCCTACTTTTTCAGGTGTTTTAAAAATGGCCCACTTTCTTTCTTCCATTTCCCCCCTTGGTGCACAGCTTTCTCCAATTGCTGCAAATTGAATTCAAAGTGCAAAGGTGTGCCCTCAATTAACTTGACAGGGAAGAGAGGAGAGGAAGGCAGAATCTTGCCCTTCCCAGTAGGCTCAGGCAAAAGCAAACTGCTGCAGTCTCTCCTAGCTTCTGTGTTCTTCCTCATTAATAACCTTTGCCATCTTGACCACATTCTGATGTTGCTTGGTCACAGATGTCCTGATTTTTATCTGTAAAATGTTGGAGGGTATGCAATCAAGTCAAAAGGATGAATTTGAAGCAATCATGTCCAGTTACCTTTGTTCTGTAGGCAGCCTTAGAAGCAGCCTAGCTCTCTAACAATCCTCATGCAGTGCACCTACTGCTTGCTGGCTTGTTCCTTTATTTACTTGTTGCCAACCACTAGAAAGTTCCTGAAGCAATGGAAATGCATAAGGAACTTACTGATTTTCAGCAACATACTTAATCCTCTTTTCTAAACACCCAGAAAGTAGGGAACAATATACAATGTCTGTTGTAGAATTTACATAATAAAACCCAAATGCTGCCCTGAATAGTTGTATCTATACAACTATGATTTCCATAGTTGTATTTCATAGGTAGCCTATAAGTGGGTTGTATTTCTCATTTTTTTTTAAAGGAAAAGATGAAAATTCTGTCTTTGTACAATGCCAGGGAGGCCGCAATTGTATACATGCTTACCTGGGAATAAGCCCCTCTGAACTCTATGAAACTTTATTTCTGAATAGGATTGCACAGCTAGACATATTCCTACAACAGCCAAATAAAACAACCTTACCTAATTTTCACAGCAAGCAGTCCAGATGACAAATGGGACAATTCGGCCAGAATCCAGACCTTTCCAGCACCTCAGGGGGAGTGGGTTATTACTCTGGATTTGAGCAGAAAATCCTGGTATTTGTGTGTGTGTGTGTGGACTGTGCTCCATAATGATGTCAGTGTGGGACCAGAGGAGGAAGGAATTTTTGGTGAGCAGGACTGGTTGGGTCCAGCAAGCCTGGTTTGTGCCACCATGTTTTTCTGAAGTAGAAAAACATGGTGACACAAACCAGGCTTGCTGGACCCAACCAGTCCTGCTCACCAAAAAATCCTTCTTCTCCCAACCATGCATATCCAGCCATGAGATCAGTAATGATTGGTTAGATCAACCTACCTGTTCCCTCTTTCTCCCTCTCACCTGAGTGTCACCTTCATTTTTGCTGTTTTTATTCTCCACCCTCCTAATCTTCCTCCAACCTGATCAACTTTGTGTCATCCTTGTTTTCACTTCAGAGAATGGAGTGCATGCATTCCCACTTTCTCCCTCGGATCCTCCAGCCCCCATCATTCACTTCTTGCTCAAGTGGAGATTTCACGCATTCCCTCCCCATGATCCACCTGATCATTTGCTCACTCACTTCTTTAGAGATCTGCAATGTATGTAGGGGGTTGGGGGAGGTAGTGCATGAGATCTCCACAGAGGTGAAGGAGGGAATGATAGGGGGAGGATCAGAGTGGGGCTGGAGAGGGAATCCATGGACTCCTTTCACTGAAGTGAAAACAAGGATGACACAATGCTGATGCATGGGGGGGGGGGGGAGGATTGCAGGGAAGCATAAAAACTGTAAAAATAAACACAATACTCAGGTGGCGGGGGAGAGAAAGGGGAGTTGCAGACTGCCAGAAATAGTGCAAATTGAGTCCACTTTAAGGGTTGGGGTTAGGGTTAGGGAATCATGGGAACTGTATTTTATTGTGGCACCAGAGCTCTCTGACAGAGAAGGCTCAATGTCTCAGAAAAAAACAAAACAGTTCCTATGATTCCCTAGCACTAACCCTAACCCTAAAAGTGGACTCAATTTGCACTATTTCTGGCAGTCTGCAACCCCCCAAAGAGGGTAGTCCTATCTAACCCTTCACTGCTGATCTCATAGCTGAACATTTTCATACATAAAAGATAAAATACAATTTTATTTTTTCTTTCTCTGCTATGTGTGTACATTCAAAATTCCCTCTCTCACTCACTGTAGTGGCAAAGGGAGATAGGGAATTGGACAGAGGGGCATCAGGTCAGAGTGGACCAAGAGATTGACAGACAGACAATCAAGGCTATTAGCTGATAGGTTGATGCATGCTTGGAAACGGGGGAAAGGGGTTAGCTGGGGAGAAATATGTGACCAGTTATGGCAATGTTACCTCTCTGTGTCTATTAATAGGGTTGTTGTGGGGACACTGCAGACCAGGGGGGAAAAGCAAGGTGAGGATGATTTTTTTTCCCCATCAGTGTAGATGTACCCCTAGTCACATGGTCTTATTCCAAAGGTTGACATCTTTTTTTTTTCTTTTCAGAGTCAACCTGGGAGTACATTTCCAATAAATCTGAAATTACTATGAGTATATTTGGTAGAAGACTGACCTAGAATATTTAGAAACAACTACATTTGTCAGAAACCAACAACTGCAATGACTGCATGGTGATTCTGATTGTTAAGAGGCCCTACTTAGTCCTGCTGTAGTAACTAGACCTAAGAAATTCTGTAAATGCAATCTAAGGATTTTTTTTTAAAAAATCTCAATGTTCTGTGCACAAAAAAGGCCTTAATTTTGATGCATGCAACTCTGCTCCTACTTGGGGACTTTCAGTAACATCAGAAGCATTTTGTGTTTAAATTAATGTGACTGTAATTATTTTTTTACACAGTTTATGACTTCCAATGTGAAAGCAGTGCTTTTGGCAAGAAGACTGAAGGAATGCCACTGAACTTTTGGCTTGTCTGTTTTCATTCCCAAATGTTTGTACTTCAGTATCAGCTAATTTGCAATAACTGTCATGGCATTTCTTTGTGTTTCTCTAAATTAAAAGAAAACGTAGCTCAAGGGGATTGTGGTGTATCAAGAACTATTAGAAACTTGTGCTTGAATTCCAGTGAGGGTGCTCTGTCAAGAAGTGAATAATATCAATTAGATGCTGCTTTGTCTTGATAAGCATTCCTTAATAAGCAGGCTTTTGAGACAAGAAGCAGCCTTTTATACAGTTGATTCTTAACATTTCCCACAGCCTTAAGATGTTTTGCACTACAACTCCCATTTCTCCAGCCATCATTGCCATTGTTATATACACAAGTGAAACCTATTAAATTATTTTCAGATACAGGGTATTTTCCCTTCAAAAACTGATTACACTACTGAATGCCAGGTCTCAGTAGGTGCAGAAGAAAACTGAGCACAAGGGAGGAAAGTGAGTGGAGGAGAGAGAAACTAGGACATTTTTAAAGCCAGTTGAAAAAAATCCTAGAAAATTAAGCCTTTGCATTGGGTTCCTCTGCAATCTGTGCCCCTGGTAAAAGACAGCCCTGTGACCAGAGCTTGAAAAGGGTAATTTTTGGACTACAGAATCCCAAAATTCTGTACACATTCTACTCAGTATAGAATAAAGCAACAAATGCTGAGTTAACTGAGTGCAAACTCGTTTTGCATGTTGACCTCAATTTGCAGCAACTGAAGTAAGCCAAGGTCAAAGATGTAAAGTGGGAAGAGGAGAAAGAAAGTGGGACATTTAAAAAGCAGCTGCAAAATTAGGAGGACAGAGGATTAATTCGAATTAATTATGTGATTAACATGGAACATTTAGCCCTAGGGCTTCTTTCGCATAGTCAGGAAAAGGCAGGATGCCTGGTTGGAAAGACAATGCAAGCACCATAATATAGTGAGAGCAAGGACTGCTGCTGCTTTTGAGATGAGGAGGAGGAAGAGGATGATGATGATAGGCCTTTTTTAATCTGATCAAACACAGCTCTCATGCTTTTAACAGGAGCCATTCACTATCTGCCAAGCCAAGCCAAGCCATATCCATGTTGCCCAACCTGTGTTTGATTTCTATGCCACTCTGGAGTGTGACATTAAAGTGAGAAGAAAATAAGGCATTGGTTCTTTCAAACACAAGTGAAGTGCAGTTTTCCCCTGTGTTCATGAATCACTAGCCTAGTCATTCAATTCTTGTCAGCGTTCATACCCAAACACAGCTAAATGAATGATCTGTTCTAAGTGAAAGCAAAGTGATTTATTTGGGGGACAAATTTAGTAAAACACCACCACTTCTCCATACATTTCAAATATTCTAATTTTGACTTGAAGGATTTTTGTGTTTTGTTTTGTTTTACTCTCTCACACCCCATGCAGCCTATTGTTTAGTTTTTGAAAGCTAGTCATAAAAGATAATAAAGCAGTTAAAATGGTTGCATAGCCTCCTGATGACTAAGGACTTTCCCCCCTGGTCTTTTCCTTTCCTTTTTACGTCAGTGCTTGTTATATTTGTTTTGTGACCTACAGAGTGTTTTATCTTTGGCTGGAATGAAAGAGGATGCAGGTTTGAGAGATCTACAGCAACTCACTTTCTGTGAGTTGGCAGGTGGGTGTTGGATTGTGTGTGGCATTCGTAGGAGGCGAACGTCAAAGGAAGTGGGCTTGACTTTGAGGAGTTTTATAATCCAGGTACTTAATACCATGGGCCTTTGCAGACTGCCAGAAATAGTGCAAATTGAGTCCACTTTAACTGCCCTGACTCAGTGCTAGGGAATCATGGGAACTGTAGTTTATTGTGGCACCAGAGCTCTCTGACAGAGAAGGCTCAATGTCTGAGAAAAAAAATACAGTTCCCATGATTCCCTAGCACTGAGCCAGGGCAGTTAAAGTGGACTCAATTTGCACTATTTCTAGCTATTTTCCTGAAAAAGCAAGAGCAAAGGACAACCTTGGACATGCATTTAATCAAGCTCTATTGTTTTATGCTGGCTTGTTTGCTTTATTATACATGCAGTTAAGAGCTGTAATGTTTTTCTCAGTCTTCCAGACTTCAGAGAAGTACATAATCTGTGGAAAATTGGTTCCAACAAGGTATCTCTCAAATAAGTGTGTGTGTGTGTCTATATATATGTTGTGTGTGTGTGTGTGTCTATCTATCTATCTATCTATATATATATATATGAATGTGTGTGTGTCTATATATATATATATATATATATGAATGACCCTGTTGATGAGACATCTCCAAGACTCTCTGTCCTCCACTGCTCTGCTTGGTTCCTGCAGACTCATAGTCATGATCTCTTTAATAGAACCTATCCATCTAGCATGTGGTCTTCTTCTCTTTCTACTTCCCTCCACCTTTCCTAGCATTATTATTTTTTCCAGTGATTCATGCCTTCTCATGATGTGTCCAAAGTACGTCAGCCTAAGTTTTGTCATCTTGGCTTCCAGGGAGGTTTCTAGTTTTATCTGCTCTAGGACCCATTTGTTGGTCTTTTTGGCTGTCCATGGGATCCTCAGCACTCTTCTCCAGCACCACATCTCAAATGAATTGATTTTCTTCCTATCTTCTTTCTTAACTCTCCCCCTCTCACATCAATATATCTACTTTGGGTATAAAAGGATTCATAGAACATTTATGTCCAAAATCACAATGGGGCAATACCTTATTTTGACCTTCCAAAATGTCACAAAAAAGTGGGCATGTTTTTGATTTCCTCAGAACTCTTCATCTGGCTTGAGGGTACAAAAAAGAAAGGAATGAGGGGGAGAAACAGAAAAGTTAAAATATTGGGAGACCAGCTGCAATTTGAGATGTTTTTCTCATGAACCAGCGAAGTTATCTTTGTTTTTTTACAGTGGTTTCAATCCAATGGCTAGTCCTAACTAGCAGAGACTTTTTGAATTAGTGGACTTTAGTGTTGTTGTTCATAGAATCATAGAATCATAGAGTTGGAAGAGACCACAAGGGCCATCCAGTCCAACCCCCGGCCATGCAGGAACTCCCAATCAAAGCATCCCCGACAGATGGCCATCCAGCCTCCAAGGAAGACCTCCAAGGAAGGAGACTCCACTACTCTCCGAGGGAGTGTGTTCCACTGTCGAACCGCCCTTACTGTCAGGAAGTTCCCCCTAATGTTGTTGTTGTTGTTGTGTGGCTTCAAGTCATTTCTGTCTGATGTCAACCCTAAAGATTTTCTTGGCAAGGTTTGTTCAGAGTAGATTTGTCAGTGCCTTCCTCTGAGGCTGAGAGAATGTGACTTTCCCAAGGCTACCCAGTGGACTTCCATGGCCAAGCAGGGATCAAACGCTGGTCTCCAGGTTCATTGTGAATTTATGAATTTATCCAATGAGTCTGCTTGGGACTAGCAATTGGATTTAAGCCACTATGTGTACCTACACACACACACCAAGACATACTTCTTTGGCATCCTTTCCTGCTGAACATTAAATATTGCTCTTTATTTCTTATTGAGAAACACATTGACTGGAAATATTTTGCCAATAAAATAATATGGGGCTTCTCTTGCTCGAGAAGGGGAAGATGTACAAGAAAATAAGCAGCAGTATTTAACATTTTTATTTCAAAACTTTACATTTTGCTTGACAACAATAGATAGTGGGATGCAGCCAGTTTTTTTATTAGTAATACTTATTCTAAACTGCTGTAATATCCAAGGTGGGCTTGTTCTCCTCTTTCAATTGTGAAATCTGGAGGAGAACAATACAAGGTTATTTGAAACCTTAGCAATATAACATTTTGAAATTATTAGAGCACAATACGTGAAGTACTTCTCATCTGTCAATTCTTTTCATCTTAAGGAGATTTACCTGAGAAATAGTTTGGTGGTTTGTACCCTATGCATGTCTCACTTGATTTTGTACCTTTTTATTTCATTAACTCTTGATGGTATATTTCACTTGAGTGCCTGACACTTTGATGAACACTGCATTAAAAAACCACCATGGGAAAATGCATAATTTGGAGCACATGGAAGTTAGACTCTGGGAACTATTTCATACAGCTACTACACTCATTCTGGTCATACCACCCCACTTCATCCTGTGTCCAGTGCCCTTTTGGCCACTGCCTGTTGAACATACATGGGACCATCCTGAGAGGTCGGCTCACATGTGAATGTTTGCTGAAAGAGTTGGGGTTAGAGTTGAAGGGGGCAAATCCCCAAACATAATATACTTGTCTTCTTTGCAAACTCTCCCTTTAATTTTTTTCCCTTTTAAATTGCCCACACTGTTTCATTTTAAAACATTGCCTGGTGTGTAGTGATGACCTTGTGGTTGTGTTGGTAGTTGAACTGTGTATGTGTGGTGGTGATGATGTGTATGTGTGGGTGAGATAGAGGCGGGGGAGGAAGGGAGGTGCTGGTTTCTCATGGATGGTAAGTAATACAGGTGTTGAGGTTTCCAGGTGCTGAAAGCTGTTCCAAAGACTGCTACATCCTTACATTTCAAAAACTCTATTCTCCTTGAATAGAATTACGGTCATCACCTTGAAGTGTTGATTCATGAGAGCTTTGCAAGAAAGCATGGTCGCTCTAGGATTATAGGGGCCTAAAGAAATCTTGCTGTTGTCCAGATTTTATGGAGGACTCGCCTTTTGTTCAGCTAGAGAACATCGCAAGGATTCTCCAGCCTCCTCAAGAGATCTTGCCTCCAGTAGTTTCTTTCCTATCCTGGCTTCTGCAATTCACACAAAATATACTTTGCATAAGACTCTTGTCTCTGTACAAAACTAGTATTTCCCCCTATTGTAAAGCTAAGCATGCACACAGAGAGAGCAAATACAGTAGTGAAGGCTGATGGATCAGAAAGACATACTTTTACTACAAGGCAACAATTATTAGTTTCCAGTGCTGCACATTCCACAGAATATTCCACAAACCAGTTACCCCCTCAGGTCTGCTTTTTCAAAGAAAGGAAAACATTTGTCCTCGGTTTTTACCTTTACCATACAAAGATAAATCAGCTATATGAGCTATAGAGGAATGGAAGGGGCAGTATTGGTATCCAGGAAACTCAGATAGCTCCCACTTTGGGTGCTTTGATTGTCCTGTTTGTTCTCTCATTTACCATCAGAGTGGCAATGCTAGGATAGGATCAGCGATAGCATCTGTCATGTGATACCACAGTCCAAAGCTTCATCAAACCAATAAATGTATATAAGGGGAATTATAATTAGCTCAAATGAAACTGGCTGTGTTAGGAACCTTTTTGCCAGTGTATACCAGGTTTGAAGATATAAAGAAGTCCAGAGACAACTCCAAGCTTCAAGTTTTATTTAAAAGAGAAAAATCCACATGCATACACACACGCACACACATACATATCCACTAGGAATAGGGAACAAAGAGTTAAGTTGGAATAGAAAAGGCTTAGAAAAGGAACATACAACTTGAATGCAATGGCTGCTTCTGCTGCTGCTGATGTTAAGATCAACAATAGAGACCCATTTGCTCTCTTGATAGAGAAGCAATGAGGGGCATAGGCAATCTGGCAGCACTTCTGCCTGGAAGCCAACTAAGCCAATGAACAACGGAAAGCCTGGGGTTTAAATAGGATTTTTGGATGCTCTGTGCAAAAGGAACCAGAGCTTGCATGGACCAGATCAAAGAAGTCTTTGATATGTATCTTATATGCTTTTGACCTTTTGGGTTTTCCAAGAAAAGGGAGGGGTGTGAAGTACACCTGTTTCCAAGACAGGATGACAGATGCCATTAATTGTTGTATTACCTCCTCTTTGTGCATGTGGAAACATCTGCTGGTGGCAACTCCACGAAAATGCTAGCCTTGTAGACATGAGATGCTCTGTTGACGTAATGGAGGCCTTCACATAGGATGGGTCATACAGGGATGCTCACTTATCACTTAATATCAAGAGGAGTCTTTTATTCTGGTACCTAAGGGGTGTAACACATGCTTAGTTTCTCAAATGATCCAGAATACCTGCATTTTGGGAAAGGAAAAATAGCAGATGCAAAACCAGGCTGACACAGGTTGTTCAGCTTTCCAAACCCTGCTGTCTTCTGGAACTTTAGTCCATTTTAGCTTAACCAGGTCTCAGAAATAGGCCTTGTTCTTAAAATATTTTCAGCCTTTGCACGTGTGCTTCTTCAAGTTAATATTTTCCTCATCTTCATTAATTTAACAATTTAATTGAATTTAGTTCAGTTTAGTTTTTGTCCTACATTTCTCCCAATATGGCAAAAGTTATTAATCAGAAATGACACACAAGCTAGGAGAGGCTGTAGTAATTTTATTTTTCCTCCAGCCTCTGAGAAAAACAAGATTCTGGGCCCTCTTCCCCTCTCCTCTTGCCCCAAGGTGATCCACAAGAAGCAATTTTGAAACAACTTTCTTTAACTCATCACTTTATTTGTTTCACATTGTTTGCCCTTTCTGAAGCCCTATCATGATGTTTGTTCTTTCCCAATCCAATCATTGTATACGTTTTGATTCTTGTGTGTTCAGTAAAATTTCTTCTTTAAAGATAGGAAATGTGGGTTTCTAGGACCAACGCACTTACTGTTACTACTGTCAAGATACAAAGAACTCTTCTATGTCAGTAATGTAATGATAGCTATAATTTGAGTTTTGGACTACAACTCTGGAGATCAGGGTTCGATTCCCTACTCAGCCATAGAAACATACTGGGTAGCCTTGGGTGAGTCACACACTCTCAGCTCCAGAAAACTCCACAATAGTTTCATCTTAGGTTTGCCACAAGTCATAAATGACTTGAAGGCATGCAACAGCAACACTCCTGGGAGTACATCTTGGCTGGCACAGTGCTAACATGACACTCCATTAGCTTCTCTTCACAGCTTGTTGGATTCTAAATCCCAGCAGCCCTAACCAAAATAGGCAGTAGTGAAAAATGTTGGGAACTGTAGTCTGAAATCATCTGGAAGACTATATGATTTCCACTAGCGGTTGCATTTTCTGCATGCTCATATGGAGGATGGGGTGAACAACTGTCCTGTAGGAAATCACCCCTTCCAGATCAAGCAGCTGTCTCTTCTTATTGCTTCCTATTTTTTGTCCTTTCCTTACAGCCACTGTATCCACATCATTTTTCACCTTACCTCCATTGACGACATTGATTATACTGGCAGCAGCAACAAAATTGCATCTTTATTAACATTTCAGTTCTTAAGTCTCCCTTTCTGACAATATCAGTTCAGGCATAGGTATCTGAGATCTAAACCAAAACTTCAGAACATGAGTTGCCCTTGAAGACCTAAAACAAGGCTACACCGTACTCCATCAGAAAACAAAACTTAAACTTTATTCATACACTTCAACTGTTCTGAATTGATGGGGACAGTCCCAACTATTCCTCTATTGTCCCACTTTTTCGGCTGCTTTAAAAATGTCCCACTTTGCCCCTGTGTCCTCAACTTACTTCAACTGCTGCAAATTGAGTTCAAAGCGCAAAAGTGGATTGTGCAGAGGAGAAGAGAGACAGAATCTTGTCCTTCCCCATAGGCTGAGCCAAAAGCAAACTTCTGCATTCTCTCCTATGTTCTTTCTCATTAATACCTTTTGCCATCTTGACCACACTCTGATGGTGCTTAGACACAAGTAGCCAGGTTTTCATCTGCAAAATGTTTGTTTTTATAAGCAGATTTTCTACCAAGGTCTGTATTGTGGCCAGTGTCAGTGTAGAGCTAAATACTAGCAATTTATTTTAACTGCCTTTCCAAACTTGAGTTTAATTTAAGTATCCAGCTGAGGTTTGCTATGACCACTCAATGCTTCTCTGCTGGACCAGAATCACAGGAGTAGTAAGTTTCTGCATAATTGTCTCCTCCAGAATTTAGCTTCAGAAAGTTACATTTCTAAAATAGTCTTCCTCTGGTATTTAATTCCCTTTGCAAGGCCCTTGTTTCAGCATGAGCTGATGATTAAATAATGACTTAAGTGAATTAAATTAATGGGTAGCACTTACTTTCTCACTTACACTGCCTGTCTAACTTCTTATTATCTTTGATGCTTTGTCACTGGGACTGAGATGTTTTCTTATTAACTGTCTGCAGAGCTGGGCTCCCATACAAGCCTGCCCTACTTTGATATACTTTTATAGCCTCCTGGATAGTTTTCCCAACTAGTTGTTCTGTGCCATGTTATCCAATACAACTTTTTCACTGATTTCTGGCACTGGAAGGGCCTTGGCTCACTTGTAGCTAGTTCAGTCCTTTTTATATACACATTGGGTATACCTTATCTGGAATCCTGAAATCCAAAATATTCCAAAATTGTCCACATGTGCAGCTGAGATAGTAACACCTTTGTTTTCTGATGGTTTGGTGTACATCAACTTTGTTTCATGCACAACAATATTTTAAAAAATCTCCAGACTACTGTATGTGTATAGGGTGTACACAAAACATAAATGAATTTTGTGTTTAGACTTGGGTCCTATCTCTAAGATATCTCATTATGTATATGCAAATATTCCAAAATTGGGGTGGGGGATCCAAAATCCAAAACACTTCTGGTCCCAAGCATTTTGGAGAAGATAGACCTGACCTAGATATATATATATATATAAATTTTGTTTTCCAACAAAAATAAAACAAGAAGAAGACAAAATGAAAGACACAACACCTGTACAAAACATTAATTCCAAAATCAGCTGTATACATAAAGCTTACACAAAGTACCTTTAATAACATAACAAACTTAAAATGATGATGCCTAAAATGATCTCCCCATGGTGAAAGGAGCCCAGATTGTGGCAAACATATCTTTTTAAATTTCCCCTTTAGCCATTCTGGTTCTGGAGGTTTGTTTTTTCTGAAAGGGCAGTTCCCCACACACAGTTTTTCATGTTCTTGCAATTTCTAACCATGCAGATCCCAACAATATAGCAATAAGATTTTTATGCAGCACATTTGTATTATCTCCTCCAAAAAATAGTTAATAATCAGACTACGGACGTTTTCACACACAAACGTCTCATCCGCCTGGAGCCATTCCGGAACGGAGCCTTCCGCTCACTCCGGAATGGCTCCGGCGGCAGCGACCTAATTCCTTTTAAAAAAAGGAATTACAACTCCGGGGCTTATGCCGGTGGGCGTCCGGAGTTAGAGCTAAAGGGGGCGGGGCTTGCTGCAACGTCATGTGAACATGCGCGGCAAGCCTCGGACTGACACCGGCTAGAGCCGGGGATGGCACCGGAAGGGACGGGGCTTGCTGCAACGTCGTGTGAAAAATTTGACATTTTGCCGGAGTGGGGCTGGACGGAGGCCGGCTAGCGTCCTCCAAAAGCCCCGTGTGAAAACGTCCTACGTGGGGTTGTAGTGCCCATAGGTGGTAGATTTTTGGAATAAGGTAATTGACCTTCTGAGGAAAATTACACACCAAGAATTATATTCTATAGGATAATAATACATCCAGTACATAAAACTTGAAAAACTAACAGGGATGTCTTGACAGTTTCATATTTTTTTAACTTTCTATGAAAATATTTAAACAAAATGATTGAAATTTCTTTTTATAATTAATTTTTAACCCTGAATATTTCTTAAATTTGGACAAAAGAGTTTTGACTGCTGCAATAGCATTTTCAAGATCGGTTGTATAAAGAACAGTATTGTCTGTGTATAAATGCAGTTTGTGAGTTACTCCTTTAATGTTTACTCCCATGATGTTGGAGCCAATCTCAATTGCTCTTGCTAATAATTGGATGGCAAGAGTAAATAATAAGAATGAAAGTGGACACTCTTGTTTTGTTATACATGATAAATAAAAACATTTGATTCCACCCCATTTACAGTTATCACAGCCTGAAAATCTACATATACTGTATTCTCTGTAGAGTGGGAATGAACTATTCTCCCATACCCATCTTATACATTGATGTTGAGATATAAGGCCATCCCAAGCAATCAAAGACCTTCAGGGCATCAAGTGAGAGCAATACCAAAGGTTTTCTATGTTTTTAAATAGTATACATGTTTAATATCCTTTAATGAGCCAGTGTGGTGTAGTGGTTTGAGCGTTGGACTACAACTCTGGAGGCCAGGGTTTGATTCCCCACTCAGATATGGAAACCCACTGGGTGACCTTGGGTGAGTCACATTCTCTCAGCCCCAGAAAACCCAGTGATAGGTTCATCTTAGGGTCACCATAAACTGGAAATGACTTGAAGGCACACAACAACAACCATGTCCTTCTAACTATAGCAGTTAAATGTATATTTGGTATACAGCCAGCTTGATCTGAACTTGTTAACATAGGGTGTAATAGTTCCTTGAAGTTTAGTCCTTGGCATCTCTAGAAGGAGCGGGGAGGCACTCTCATCTGAAACCCTGGAGAGCTGCTGCCAATCAATGTAGACCAGGGTTACTGAGGAACTATGACTCTCCTTGTACTTCACCATTGGGCCAAGCAGGCAAGGCCTGAAGGAAATCACAGTTTGTGGAAAACCTCATTTTCCACTGCTGTGGTGTAGACATTGAGCCAGATGGAGAAATTGTCTGCTTTCTTATGTTGGCTGGACTGGCAGCCTGAGCTGAGGGCTGAACAACAATTTAATTGGAACCAGCAGCTGGAACCCTATTGGCCCCTTGTGTCACCTCGAGCCCTTTCATACAACACAATTATAATGCTGTGATTTCACTTTAACTGCCACATGCTGTAGTAGAGTCTCCTTCTTTGGAGGTTTTTAAACAGAGGCTGGGTAGCCATCTGTCACGAGTGCTTTGGTTGTGTATTCCTGCATGGCAGTGGGTTAGACTGGATAGCCTTTGAGGTCTCTTCCAACTCTAGGATTTTACATTCTGTGGAATCCTCGGATTGGCAGTTTAAGGACGAGCATTTAAAACCCTCAGCCAGAGAGCTCCTCTGCAAATCCCAGGATCCCATAGGATGCTGCCACGGCAGACGAAGTGGAATCAAAGTGCTATAAGTATGTAGTGTGAAAGGGTCTCTGATCTTAGTGGACTGGACAGTGGCAATGCCACTATTTGTACACTGAAGATAGTAGTGTGCAGAGCAGGTTAGCAGCTTCTTCCTACCAAGCTGCAATAGTTGTGCCAGACCATGGTGTCAGAGGACGTCCAGATTTCAGAATCAGAGCTTGGGGGAGAAATCCCATTTTTTGCTCTCAGAATACTTTCACTCAGTATAACCAATGAGCCACACTGGCTGAAATGTTCTGAGTGCTGTAATCCAAAAAAAGCAGTGTCTCCAAGCTGTGTTCTTGGTTCCTTATCTTCGCTTCCTTTAATATGGAGATACAGAGTGATCACTACTGTACAGAGGTCAGACGCTTGATACCAGAATAATTGTGAAAGAGCAAATTCCTCAACCAGCAGAAGTATTTTGCAGCCTTGGGATGCCAGGCAGCTGTGACAGACTGTCAGTGACTTTGTGGGAAAGCCCCCAGGGCAGTATCACATCTGCCAGAAACAATTCCCTAGAAACTTGTTTATCACATTCAAAAATAATATGTGTATATTTCACCCAGTCGATGTCTGCTTCTAGTACAAGAAGGAGCAAAAAAGCAGGTCTTTCCTCATTAGTGATATGGACCCTATGGACTATTGGGTTAGAACAGCTCCTTCAGAGACAATGGCTGAAAATGGTTCCAAAGTGTGCTCAAATTAATTGAACAACCAGTTATTGACTATAATAAATTCTGCAGCAATTGTTCATGGGCATTATGGGGAGTCCTAAACTTGCCTAATTATAGGGGAGGGCAATGAGATGCACTGTAGACCTTTTACACAGATTCCACTATGATACGGCTATTACTGGCTAGCGAACCATTCGTATAAAGCATTCCAGCATATCTGTGGATTGACTGCATCCCATGAGCCTTTGGGTTCCTCAGTGGGCTTCAGTTGATTTGGTGATGGGACTGCCTCAGTAGATTTTAGGTAGCAAGAAAGGACAGGAAACTGACAGATTGTTATTATCGTATTTTCACTGTTGGAAATGGAGAAGAAGGGCCAATGGGGCTTCTTGCCCCACATATACCAAAACAACCTGCCTGTCTGTGGGTACTTTGACTGACTTCAGTGTATGGAGTGGTACCGTTTTTTCTTTTCCCTCAGGCTGCAAAAAGTCTTGGAACAGCTTTCTTGTTTTTGTTTACTTAGAAAGTATGGCGGGGTATGATCCAAATACAGACCAACATATACCAGGAAGGAGATATTTATCCCCACCCTTTGTAGTCACTTTTTTCCCCGCAAATTCCCACAAGGAGGGTTAAAAAAAATATTATAGCTGGTGCACTTCCTAGATCCATGCTGGTGAACCTGTGGCACGTGTGCTCTCTCTGGCACACAAAGCCATCTCTGAGGGCACATGGTAGGGTCAGGGCTGGGGATGCGTGCCTGGCCCAGCTTCTTGTTGTGGCTTGGTTTGCCTCAGGAGAACTGGTTGTGGCAAGGAGGGCTGGGGAGGCACATATGCTGCATCTTGGTTCTCCCATGGAAAAATGAGCTGCAACAAGGAGAGTCCGTGTGCAGGCCTTCTGTGTGGTAGGCCAGTCTCTTCCGGCTGGAAGGTCCACACCTTGCTATGGGAGTCTGGGAACTGTAGTTTTATGTGGTGTAATGAGGCCATTGGGCTGGCTCTCTTTGTTGTTGTGTGCCTCCAAGTCACTTCCAACTTATGGCCACCTTAAGCCAAACCTATCATGGGGTTTTCCTGGCAAGTTTCGTTGGGGGGTGGGTGGGGTTTGCTATTGCTAGCCTGAGGCTGAGAAAGTGTGCCTTGGGGTTTTTCCTTGGAAATCTTGCCCCTGGAAAGGAGACGTCCTGCCCCCAGAAGTCCCACCTCCAGAAGGCGGAAGTCCTATCCCGAGAGGTCTCACCCCTGAAAGACTCACCCCCCCAAAAAAAGTCCCACCCCCCAAAAGTCCTGCCCAGCACCCAGTGACACATAGTGCAGGAATGCCACTGTTTGGGCTCTCTAAAAGGTTCGCCATCACTGCCCTAGATTTTTTTATTAGGCCACAAGGTAATGCATGCCTTCAAATATTGTGTAGAAGAAAAGAGGAACATATGTGGCCAACCAACATCAGAGTGTGGTCAAGATGGTAAACATTATGAATGAAGAAGGAAACACAAACTAAGGGGCTTTGCAGACTGGCCTAAAGGGCCGGCCTAGGGATGGAGTTGGGGTGGGGCAGCCACACGCTGGCCACCACAACTCCATCCTGACGCCATCCTGACGTAGCGTGCACACACGCTGTGCCAAAAGGACATGGAAGAGCCACCCCTAAAAGGAGCAGCATTTTGCTACTCTTTGGGGGCAGCAAAAGGGAGGATTGGGGCCACGGTGTGGGGTTGCTGCGGCCCCGATCCGCTGCTAGCAGGGGCGGCCCAGAGCCACCTAAACGGGCTGTCTGTAGAGGCCCTAAGAGAGGATGCAGCAGTTTGCGTTTGCCTGAGCCTACTTGGAAGAGCAAAACTCTGCTCCTCCTCTCCTCTCCACCCTGCTGAGCTGAGTGCAATCTAGTTTTTGCACTTTGAACTCAGATAAGAAGAAAGGGGAAAGGGGGACTAGGAGAAAGAAAATGAGACATTTTAAAAGCAGCTGGGAAAGTGGGACAGAAGATTAATCGGGACTCTCCCTGCCAAATCAGGACAGAGGGTATGGTAATGACTGAGGGCTTGTCTGTACTATTAAAATAATCCTGATTCTACTTGAATAGAATGTGATTCACAGGAGTCTGGGCTTTTTTTTGGGGGGGGGAGGCAGAAAAACTCCTTAAACTCCACAGGAAAAGGCTTCATGATTCTTACCGGAATATGCATGGGAATGTGCATTATCGCACGTATGGATCAGGATGGCTGCACATTTTCAGCAGAGAGAGGTTGAATAGATGCAAATACACTCGCCCCTCAACTCTCATGGACTTGAGATCCGCAGTTTTGAATATTCACAGACAGGTGACCTCTGTTAAGATCAATGCGGTGTGCCCCCATGTGCCTATGGGGGTGTGCTTCATTCAAGCCTATTGGCGAGTCTCTATTTTCGCGAGGGAGAGTCCAGACCAGATCCCCCACAAAAATGGAGGGACGACTGTAGA
Organism: Phrynosoma blainvillii; assembly: GCA_026167975.1. Taxonomy (NCBI): domain Eukaryota; kingdom Metazoa; phylum Chordata; class Lepidosauria; order Squamata; family Phrynosomatidae; genus Phrynosoma; species Phrynosoma blainvillii. The sequence continues at coordinate 244,510,796 of JANUYF010000001.1, read as the reverse complement.
TGTGAATTTGTGTAGAAAGGTGAAGACAATTAACTGTCAATGCAAAAATCTGCAGTGATGCATATAATACATTTACATGCAGACTAGCCCTGAAGGAGGGTGTATTTATCAAAATTCCTACATCACAGTCCTGATGAAATCAGATCCAGAATCTAGGGGAAAAACATTTGGGGAATCTAGAAAACTTGCTTGTTTTTTTTTTTTTAAAAGCTAAACCATCTGCATCCTTTTTCCTTCCCCCGCAGGGAAGCATTTGACAGGCAACTCCAAATCTACGCTGCCTGCTGGTGGGATTCACCTTGTTTGTGAACAATATTTGCCTTTCCTCATCATATGCCTGTATTTATCTCTGCAGCGTACTTTCTAGATTTGCATGTGTATAAACCATACTCGCTTATTATTGTTATGCCTGTGTCAGTAAGCATCTGTTGATAATTTGAGGAGTTGAAAGCATGCGCTTGGAAAAATAGTTTCCAACACTGTTAAAAACAGGAAAAGATCACAGTATTTCAATATATCCTTTATTTTTCAGAATTATAATATAGCCCTAATGTCTTCAGGCACCTGAATGATTAAACTCTGCATGATCAAAGGAAGCTTGTCAAGCTTCATGAGAGGAAAGGAGGCTAGTTGCCCCCCCCCCTGAGTTTCCAATAATGACTTTCTATTATTTTGAAATAATGGTTTAGAATTATCGCTGAAGTTGTTGGTTCATCAAAATGTATTTTGGTGGGGAATCTATGAGGAAGTCATGATAACAATGCCACAAACAGCAGAAATACATGGCAGGAATTATGAAAAGCTATAGACAGTGTTACCAGACAGGCAGGAATTCTCTCTCTCCCGACATTTGTGATGAGTGCAAGGTGTTGCTTCTATAAAATTCAGAAACTTTCTTTTGACCCCCAGTCCCAATGGATTAATAAGCAGCTTTCTTCAGTTTCTTTTGTTCTTGTTTAACCTTAGCAGAGCATAGAAATGTACGGGTTTCAGGGGTGGGTGTGTTGGACTACAAAAATGCCTAGAATCCCCTAGTTGGCATCATACCCTCCAACGCTTCACAAATGAAAACTGGGACACACATGGCCAAGCAACATCAGAGTGTGGTCAAATGGGCATAGCCAGGCAACAAGAGAGCAAAAATATTTAATGAGGAAGAATGCACAAAAACTATTAAAGCAGATAAACCCTGGAATATATGTGGTGAGTTTAGGAAAACCTGGAAAAGGCCCCCACCTGGCCACCACAAATAATCCTACTAGGAAGGACAAGGTTCCACCTCCCTCTCTCCTTTCCTTATTGCTGAGGACGTTATCACACGGGGTCTAAAGCAGCCCCATCCCTTCGCCATCGCTGCATCATTCTGGTTCCTTTGCCTCCGTGATCAGACGACGTCGCGGCAAACCCCGCCCATCCCTGCATCATCCTTGCGCCATCGCTGCATCATTCCAGCTCTTTTGAATTCCTCTTTCAAAGAGGAATTACGGCTGCGCGACCAGAATCATTCCGGTATGGCTCTGGATTGATTCCTTGCCGCTTTTCTTGCCGCTGGTGTGATAACGTCCTGAGTTAAAGGAGAGCAAACTACTTTTTCACTTTGAATTCAGGACTTTATCACACCAGCCTGCTGCCCTGCCACAATCATGCTAGTTTAATTCCCATACAGGAAGCATACCGGTTTAGCATAATTTCCTATCACATATCTCCCATAATGGTACTTTGGTGATCCACGGTTGCATGATATGTTTTCCATATTATCAAACACCACCTTCTGGAAGGAAGGCTGGGTCCGAGCAATTCTGGCTGCCAACTGCCTCTCCAAGCTGGCTGCTGTGTGAACTTGCACACAACAACTGGTTTCAGGAACACTGGAGCTCAGCAAAAGAGAAAGCATGAGTGGGTCAAGGCTCAGTGGGCATAAAAAGGAGAGGCCTCAGGGTTGTTTTTTAAAAATTACTCTTTTGAAATTTTCTTTAAAAATTATTGTTGCTGTTGTTATCCTGCCTTTTCCCCCAATTGCAATTCAAAGTGGCTCAGAACATCACATCTTACCAAACTATCCCTTTAACCACCATGAATCTATGCATGCGTAAATACATTTAGGCTGTGCATATGATAATGTAATTTAAAGGTATAATTCTAATTTTGCTAGTTGTTTATGTCACAACAATTGCCATTACATTCAGTGATGTATGGGAATTACAATTTGCAAGTAACATTAGTCCAAAAAAAAAAATATGCTAAGGATTTTGTATGGTGGGGTATGAAAGGAGGTCAATGGGGGGATGACACCATGAGTTATCACACTTCATGACACCAACCCTAGTGATGCCTAATGCTACACAGTACTTTCTTTTCCTGAATAGCTTTACTATTTCAAATACTGGGCTGGCCCTTATGAAGAGAAATGGTTATTTGAGGTGACAGATGCAAGTGAATAGGTATTAAACTGTTGGTCGTATGCTACCCAAAGTACTCTGTACTCCTGAAACTGGTGCTGAAGGGGGATCAATAACCCTGCCCATTTCACACTAAACACAATGATTGCACTTTAAGTGCCATGGTTGCATCCCAAGGAATCCTGAGATTGGCAATTGAGGAGAGACCTTTAGGATCCTCAGCCAGGGAGCTCCTCAGGTGCCTCTAACCAAACTCCAAACCCTAGAATACACTAGGAGACAGCCATGGCAGCTAACCTGAAATCATAGGGCTATAACTGTGTAGTGTGAAAGCCTCCCAATCTGATTGCCTTCAATACAATACAATACAATTCTTTGCCTCAGGCAGCATGTCTTGGACTTTGGCTTCAAGTCAGGGTTTTTCTTCTCGCCCCCATTACAAATCACAGAATAATAATTTGAGAGAACTAATTCTCACAACCATGAAATCGGAAGGAGGCTTGGGATTTGATAGTGACAAGCCTTCGTTTTTCATGCATGTGCAAAGGGGAGAGTAAATCAAACCCATCATCAATGTACAACAGAATTGTTCATTTCTATTTTCCATGCCAAAAACTTTGTGTGGGATCCCCTTAATAAGACACAGAACTAAATCTGGAAGCAAGAAGCTTATTAAAATGAAATTTTCCTTCAGACTGAAAGTATGGCAAGAGGAAGATATTAGGTATATTTTTTAAAATGAATGATATATGCCGTTCTTAAATATCTTACTTTTTAGAAAGCCACATTCAGATGTCGGCTGTTAAAAGAGATGGTGAGAAGAAATTGGTTATGATCCCACACTGCTAAGAACTTTATTTCTATGATATTTTAAGTAGCAATAAAATGAAAAAGATAAGGGAAAGAAAGACTGTGCCCACACTAGACCAGAGAGCAAATTAGCAAATAAAACAACTTTTGTGGTAAACCAAACTCTGTGGTGTTGATTAGACAAGCTAATTACTTCAGTTTATTCTGTAGATGAATACAGAACGCACCATTTGAGAGGCAAGCTGTCAAAAACAAATCTGAACAGTTGTCAAGGCTAAGATAAACAAACTAGGACTGCTTTTTAATAAACATATCTTTCTCTACAGAACTAAGTACGTAATATCTTGTACTTGTACTTATCCTCTTTCTATAATCTCTGCAGTAAATCCCAAATCATATATGTCTGTTGTTTTATTCCACTTTAGTGGAAATGGGGGTGGGGAATGGTTTTGCTTGAAGACCATTGCCTAGAATTTGGTCTTAGGAGTTGTGTTCATTGGATAAAACCTGGTTTTATATGACCTGCCTTTGTAGGGGTGTAATGATATGGATGCATGAATATTACATTAATTCTCAGATTATCATTTTGCAATTCTTTTCCCCCTGTGTGTGTATGTGTGTTGATATCTGTTCTTAACTGCCCTCAATCAACCCCAGCTCATGGCGAACTGGTGGATGGGACACCTCCAGAATATAGCTCAAATGGCTAAGACACTGACTCTAATGATTGCAAGATCTGCAGGTTGGCAGTTCGAGACCTGGGTGCTGCATGATGGGGTGAGCTATCATTAGTCCCAGCTTCTGCCAACCTAGCAGTTCGAAAGCATACAAATACAAGTAGATAAATAGGTACCATTTCAGTGGGAAGGTAAACAGTGTTCTGTGCAATCATGCTGGCCACAGGATCACAGAGTAGTCTCTGACAAAATTGGCTCTTCGGCTTAGTAATAGAGATAAGCACCACCCTCTATGGCCAGACACAATCAGACACCCTTGTCAATGGGGAATACCTTTACCTTTTAGTCATGCTCAAAATGGAGGACATTTGGGAATTCCTCCTGGGCAGAAGACTGAAATGTAGGGCATGTCCTGGAAAAGGAAGACATCTGGTCACCCTTTCCTGTCTTCCAGAGCTCTGCTTAGGTCTTACAGGCTCAGGCTTGTGGCCTTCCTATTTGAGTCTAGCCTGTAAGACCTAAGCAAAGTTCTGGAAGATAGGGACAGGGTGACCAGATGTCTTCCTTTTCCAGGACATGCCCTACATTGCAGTTTTTCTTCTCATTCTACTACCCTCTACCTTTCCTAGCATTATTGTCTTTTCTAATGAATCATGCTTTTTCATGATGTGGCCAAAGTACAACAACCTCAGTTTCACCGTCTTAGCTTCCAGGGATATTTCTGGCTTTTTCTGCTCAAGGACCCATTTATTTGCCTTGTTGGCCATTCATGGTATCCTCAATACACTTCTCCAGCACCACAGCTCAGATAAGTTGATTTTCCTTTTGTCTGCTTTCTTCACTGCCCAGCTTTTGCATCCATACATGATGATGGGGAATATAATAGCTTGGACTTTAGTACTCATTTGTATACAGTCGGCCCTCCATATCAGCAGGGGTTTCATTCTGGACTCCCCCTGCTGCAGATACCAAATACTGTGGGACTTCAACTCCCATTATTGTCAATGGTCACTGACATGTGCATGATGACATTGGTATGGCTGCGTGCATGTGCCACCATTGACGATAATGCTCCAATCCACAGATGGCTAGCCTACCAATACAGAGGGCCGGCTGTATCTTTACACTTTTAGATCTTATCTAGTTCTTTCTGTTGGGAACAGTGTTCCTTTAAGACAGTGTAAAATAGTTTGTATGGCTGTAAATGAGAAGTAACACCAGGTTTCAACCCTTAGTCATCACCACTGTATATAAGTGCTCTAAAACCCAGGGCAGGTGTGGGTTGAAGAGAGAGGAATTGTGGTTGGTAGGTTGTTTGTAGAGAGTGGACTGCTGTATATCAGTGAATGTTGGGGAGAGTTAAAGGAGAGTTTGCATATAACTTTTACATATTGCAACAAGTCATAAAAGACTCCAAGGACTTTTGGATGAATTCAACAGTGTCTGTGCATTGTTCAAGGTTGGTCAGTGCAATATTGCCAAATACTATTGACTGAGTTTGTGCTTCTGTGCTCTGATGTGTTAATAGCTACTGTTGAGGTCAAGCACCTCAGATGGTGCTGATAGTTGACTTTTCTAGTGGGCCTAGTTTGTTGCTGCATGATGCTGCATGCCTGCAGGACATAGAAGAGAGTTGCCCTTCCTACTCCTAGTCTTCTTCTCATTTCTTGACTGCAGTTACCATTCTGATCAATATTTGATCCAAGGTACAGAAAATCTTTAACTATTTTAATTTTCTCATTCTCTAGGTTGAATTTGTGTAGATTGGCCATAGTTTTGGTGTGTTTTTTTGTTTTGTTTTTTATGTTCAGCAGTAAGCCTGCCTTTGCACTTTGTTCTTTAAGTTTCCATAGTAAGTGTTCCAAGCCTATGATGTTTCTGCTAATATTATGATGTCATCAGCATATCTTAAATGGTTGATGTTCCTTCCTCCTATCTTCATTCCTCCTCCTTCTGAATCTAAACCTCCTCTTTATATGATATTTTCTGCACACAAATTGAACAAATAGGGTGATGATATGCAGTCTTGCCTGACCCCTTTGCCAGTTTGGGAACCATTCTGTTTCTCCATATTCTGTTCTAACAGCAGCCTCTTGTCCTAAATACAGATTTCTCATCAAGACTATCAAATGTAGTGAGACTCCCATTTCTTTAAAAGCATTCCATAGCTTTTCATGGTCTGTGCCAGGGGTCGGCACCTTTTTTTGCCAGGTGGCCGCAGGGGGGGGGATGGTGCTGTAGGCGGGTGCGCGCTTGTGTGCGCGTGCGTGCATGTATACACACGACACCCACATCGTGCGCATGCGTGCGCGCATGGGGGCACCATTTTGGAATGCCCCATAATGGCACCCCACATCGTGTGTACATGTGCACGATACAGAGCACAATTTGAAAAGGCCCAATGGTGGCGTGCGCATGTGCACGGCGCCGTTGGGCTTTCCAAAATGGCACCTGGTGATATGTGCATGCGCGCGAGTGCGGACGCCATTCTGGCATCCAAAATGGCACCCGCGCTTGCGCACACATGTGCACGGCAGCGGGCGCCATTTTGGAATGCCCAATGGTGCCGGCATCGTGCGCGTGCGCGGCGGCGGCGCACACACAGCGGCAGAAACGGCCACGGGCTGATCCCAAGGCCTCTGCGGGCCGCAGGTTGCCGACCCCTGGTCTATGCAATCAAAGGCTTTGCTGTAATCTATAAAGTAAATGCTATTTTCTTCTGGAATTCTTTAGTGCACTCCATTGACTATCATATGCTTGCTATGTAGTCCCTAGTGCCTCTTCCTTTCCTAAACCTGGCTGGCACCTCTGGGATTTCTCTCTCCATATATGATTAGAGTCTGTGTTGCAGAATTTTGAGCATAATTTTGCGTATGTGGGAAATGAATGTTATGGTCCTATAGCTGCAGTCTTTTGTGTCTCCTTTTTTATGAATGGGGATGCATATTGATTGTTTCCATTCTGTTAGCCACTGTTTTATCTTCCATATTTGTTGGCATGTTTTAGTTAACACTAGAGTTGATTTTGTCTGGGTGGATTGTATCAGTTCAGTTGGAATATCGTCTTGTTCCTGGCGATTTATTCTTCCCAGTTTGTCTTAGTGCAGCTTCCACTTCACTTTATAGTATTTGTGGTTCATCTTCATATGGTTCTTCATTCCATGTCTTATTCAGTTCATCATCTCTTTTCTATAGTTCTTCTGTATATTGCTTCCACCATCTTCTTGGTCATGAATTATGTATCTCTTTTGTTTTTAACTGCCCTCAAGTCAATCTTGACTCATAGCAGCCCTGTGGATGAGACATCTCCAAGACCCTCTGTCCTCCACTGCTCTGCTTAATTCCTGCAACCCCTTAATACCTGTGACCTCCTTCCATCTGGCATGTGGCCTTCCTCTCTTCCTACTTCCCTCCACCTTCCCCAGCATTATTGTTCTTTTCCAAAGAGTCGTCTCTTCTCATGATGTGTCCAAAGTACGTCAGTGTCAGTTTGGTCATCTTGGCTTCCAGGGAGGTTTCTGGCTTGATCTGCTCTAGGACCCATTTGTTTGTCCTTTTGGCTGTCCATGGGATCCTCAACACTCTTCTCCAGCACCACATTCTCTCAAAGGAGTTGATTTTCTTCTTATCTTTCTTAATTGTCCAGCTCTCACATCCATACACGGTAATAGGGAACACAATAGCTTATATGAATCTAACTTTTGTGCTGAGTTGTATATCTTTGCATTTTAGAATCTTTTCTAGTTCTTTCATGGCCACCCTCCCCATTCTTAGTCTTCTTCTGATTTCCTGGCTGCATTCCCCATTTCTATCAATGTTTGATCCCAGGTATGCAAATTCTTTTACTATTCTATTTCTTCATTGTCTAGGTTGAACTTGTGAAGGATCTTCTTTGATCTTCCTTAGTAGGTGTTCCAGGTCTGTGAGGTTTTCTGCTAGTACTATGGTGTCATCTCCATATTTTAGATTGTTATTTCCTCCTCCTATTTTCAATCCTCCATCTTCTGTGTCCAAGCCTGCTTTCCTTACAATATGTTCTGCATACAAGTCTCTACATATGTCTATATTCTGTAAAAAATAAATAAATTATCTATACATTTTGAATGGAGGAACTTAGTTTTGTCCTTAAACTTTTAATTTGAGCGCTTGCTATTTATATCATTGTTTTATTATTTTACAACAAGAATCAGTAAAGACAGATGCAGCCTGTCAAAACTTTCAAGCTACTCTCTGCATCTTCTTATAACATTGTATGTTAGCTCATACAAAAGCTAATTTTATCTAGAAAAATGTAAGAAATGTTCATCCGCTGAAAGAAAAGCTTTAGAATGACAGTATTGATTACATGCCCCTGGACTAGAAGAGCTTGAAAACCATTGTGGAGAATGCATGAAAAAGCACTGCCAACCTTCTACCTGCTTTCTTTAGAGAGCTTTTTAAAAGCCCACAAAAACACAGTTCCAGAGAAGTGGCTGTGTTTTGGAGATTGTCTCCATGTTAACTCCAACCCCATGGTTCTGATATATGATAGTCTATATTCCAGATTCTGAAATATTTCTCAGAACTAACACAATAGCAAAGATGATTGAGGTGGTTGGTTCTTGCATTACAAAAACAAGCATTTTATATTTGGCCATATGTTTCATGCATGCATTAGCCAAATCTCTTCACTGATAAAGATTCTCATTTTCATTTCACAAGTGTCCATTTTGCAATGGTCAAACATTCTAACAGAGAAAAGCAGAAGCTCTATACGTATGCCATGGGTCCTAATCCAGGAGAAACATGTTAAATAAATATGGCAAAGAATCATCATTAGCAGCAGCAGCAATTTTTCTAAGACTTTTTCTAAGAATTTAGGCCTGTTATAGATAAAACAAACTTTACTCCCTTCTCTTAGAGTATGATATACAGTCAAATCTTTATTTTCCCCTCAGATTCTGATTGATTCCACAGTATACTCCTGTTTCCACTTTCACAATTTCAATTGCTAGTGAAAAAAAATTCACAGAAGCCCTTCAAGCAAGGGCTAGACTATACAATATATAGTAGCTCTCTTTTAGATGACACGAGGCAGCTTCTGCTACCATGAAGGAAAAGGTGTTGAAAACAGTTTTGCCCATGACATCTGTATGATGTCCAGTGATTTATCTCATAGATTTCCACAGTGATGTCCAGTCTTTAAAACACTGTCACAAGTTCTAAGGAAGCTCTTCATGGTAATCTTTATGGAAAGCAGCTGCTGGCAATACAGATCATTAGATACTGAATAGTTGCCATGGTTCCCCCAACTCCCCAAGTAGTTTCAATATATGCATTGTAATGTCTTGTTTCACCCTCACTTGGAGATAACTTGGATTGGAACTGTATACAATCAGTCTTCTGTGTCTACAGATTCTTTATCCTTGGATTCAATCATCCACAGCTTGAAAATATTCAAAGAATTCATAAATTCCAAAAAGCATACCTTGATTTTGCCCTTTTATATCAGGGACACCATTTGACTATGCCATTGTATTTAATGGGACTTGAGTATCCATGAATGTTGGTATCCAAGGGCCCACTGTACATGGAAGAGATTACTACATACTGCTTTTAAACCATGATTGTAGCCTGAAAAACGCTTTGGTGATACTTATCACACAACATCTCTGACTCATAGCTGCTGTGTCTCCAAGTGGGCATCCCTTTTCAACTTCCTGATCGTGTTAGTCCCCAGGTGTGAAACATCGCTGCTAGGGCGGTTGTGAATTATTGGCAGTCCCATGGTGTCAGTGTCTCCCCCTGTCCTCCCTCCGCTTTGCTATTCCCAAGCAGAGTGATTCCCTTTATTTTTCTCTTTTCTTTTTCTTTCTTTTAAAACTTAAAATTGCAGTAATAGAACTCTAGAATTGTGTGAAAAGGTTAAAATAAAAGTAGAATAAAATAAATCAGAAGGGTATGCTGAATAGGACATTGAGTGGGGAAGTAAGGTTAAGGGGGAGTCAGGAAGAGAGCCCAATGGTGGCAGCAGCCCCATTTGCACAGTTACAAAGGTATGTGATAATGGCTGCTCTGAAACTGGCATGTTTCCATTTTTTAAAAACTGATGCAATTGTGAGAACGGGGCTTGTGTGGTCATATTCATAGTGAACAGTTATACATTGCAGAAACAACCAAGATCATGTGTGTGTGTTTGACAGAGGGACAGAGACAGAGACATTGGGATTTGTAGCATGTGATCTGAGAGAGATTCTCTGATGCATGTAAATAACTTGTTAGCCACCTTTTGTGGAATCTTCCACATTTGCAACTGGGACACACCCTGACTGAGATCCTACCTTGCTACAGTTTAGCATAAATATCTGCTGGTGGAGTTTTGCTATGTAACTTCTGTGCTGAATATCAACATAGTGCAATGTATGTGGATCAGTGGTCAAGGTGCATGGCTGATTACCTATTGTCCAAATACGATGCACAATGTGGAAATGCAATGCAGAGTGGCAATACATTCACAGACTAATCCGTGTGTTTTAATGCACTACTACATGTGTAATGGTTGCACGTGCACAGCTCTACTTATATTGCTGTCCCTGGGGTATAACTGTTGCTCATTGTAAAAAAAAAAAAGTTTTTTTTTTAAAAAAAAATCCATGCGTAGCAGAACTTATGTCTGCCAATGTTACTAACAGGATGCTAGCCATGAAATGTTTACCTTCCCAGGTGAGAATGGGAATCCTCTATCAGTGTGAAAATTTGAATTCTACTCATGACAAATCTATAAACAAATACAAAGTGTCACACAGGCATCCCTCAACATTCACAGCAAACCTTGGGAATGAAAGAGGAAGCGGCCAGTGCGTGCTCCCCTACCCTTCCAGCACCACAGACAACTTGTTAGAGCTGTTTGAGGCTTCGGAAGGGAGACATGCGTGTGCACTAGTCCCACCCATTAGTTGTGATTATTTTGGATTTGCAAGGGTCCTTTGCCCCTAACCCCCGCGAATCCAAAGGGATGACTTTGTGCGTGTGTGTGTGTTAAATATAATATAATATAATATAATATAATATAATATAATATAATATCAATATATAGAACCACCCACTCCAGTAATCTTTCTTAGCATTTAAAAATGTATCACATTTCAGAATCTAAGAGAGAGAATATTCTCTATTTAAAACAAAAACCATCAGAAACAAGACTGCTTAAAAACAAGGCTAAAAGGCCCATTGGTTCTATTCAGGTCTTTAGAGTTATGCCAGATATTGGAATCTAGGCATCAAAATTAATTCAATCAAAATTTGCTTTTCAAGAGGAAATTTATGTCAGGGATGATGGGAGTTGTAGCTCTTCAACTCTGGCTCTAACTCATCACCTTGTTATGCAGCCGAGCTGACCAGCTTTGATCAGTGGTTGATGCTTCTTTCCCAAGCAGCAGAGTTTCAGAGAATAGGCTGAAGACCCTGACAAACTCTCCAAGCCTTCTCACTCTTCTTCCTGAGATGTCTCCAAACTTCTCCAGGATTCTTCTGGCTCTTGTATCTTCCCTCAAGACACCAGACAACTCAGTAGTCTTATATAAAAGATCTACTTTATTCTACTATATACATAAATACTATATGCCCTACAAATCACAATCTCTACTCCACCAAAATATCTCCAAAACTACTCCACACTACACCACAATATGCATTGGCAAACATTGCACTTATAGCCATTGTTAGTCACCACCCACTAGTCAGTTTCCACCCAGTGGGCGTGTACATTCATTTTGATTGGTTTACATAGATCATCCCATACTTAAGACCAACCCAAGTATTTCATCATTTTACCTTGACTACTTAATGAATCTCAGGTGTTTGCAATCTACAACAGGTGTTTTCAATATACACTCTATAACTTTGTCCTTGTCTCTCAAGGCTTCCAAATTACATTATCCTTTTCACCTGTGTAGCTTCATGATTGCTCCTGCTTAATCACTGTGACTATCACATACACATTTTATTTCTATTACTGTAAGTCCCATGTTGCATTTTCCTTAACAATTTAAACCAAAATGGAAAGTATCTTTTCTACCAACAGAATATGATGTAATTTTGAGATCATCTTCCATGCAATGGTGGAGTGTTTTTGTTTGGTCCACTGTTCTTCTTCTTGTCATGTCCCCTCCTGTCATCATAGGAGTTTCTCAGATGGAGATGGTAAGTGGCAAGGGCATCAGGCAGCAAAAAAGGGGGAGGGAGGAGCAGGAAGACACCTCTAGGACACTGCTTCAGAGACAGAGGGGAAAGGAAGGTCAAAATATGGAGAAAAATGGGGAGGGGGGAAGCGCACAACAGAAAAAACAAATGGAGGAAGAAAGGCACATGGAGAAAGAGAGCAGGAAATCATGTAAGGCTAGAGACATACAGAAAAAGAGAAGACACAAAGATGAGGGACAAAACAGAGTGGGTAGACAAAAATGCAGAGAAGTGAGAGACTGAAGACCTAAGGAGTTAGAGATGAACGGTAAGAGGCACAAGGCAAAAGAGAAGGGCAGGGTCCGCGCTCCAAGGAGGACGTCCTCAGAGAGCCGGCTCTCTGGGGAGGGCCTCCTCGGAGCGCAGGCGGGGAAATGCTTCCCAATACATAATTGGGTTTTCATACCTACGGCAAAAGCGAAGTATTCCCGTCGCGCAATTGCAATTCCTGAAGAAACTGAAATTCAAAAGATCTCGGTTCTTTCCGCATTCTGTCGGAGTTCTGTTGGGGTTCTGTGCGCCGTTGTGTGGACACACGGAAAAATAATACGTATTAGGTCGGGATTTTGTTTGGATTCTGTCTGGATTGGGCCCCGTGTGATAAGGTCCCTAGTCACAATTGTTCTTTTAAAATAGTGCAGTTTTACTCCAAGGAATATTCTAGGAAGCTTTCTTTACAGGAAGCTTCTAGGAAGGTTTCTGTATATTTCCAATTTAACATGTGATCTATGTCCAGAGTCCTACTTAGCCACAATCCTGTTTAGTTGCTCAGATCTATCCAGGAGCTTTGCTGACAAGTATGTGTAATTGTAAGATATTAGCAGTCATCCAAAGGAGTCCACCTTTGCTAATATGGCTGGTGTTATTACAACTCATAGAGGTGACAACAAACAACAAATAACTGCAGGCACTGGAGTATGTTACATAGCATGCTGCTACTGCACTCCTCTTTTGGGTGCTTCTTTAATGGGCAACAGAAAGTTGCTGTTTATGCCAGGAGTGGAGAAATATGCTATGGCCCTGCATGTAGAGGTATCTGTGCCTCAGCAGCAGTGATGGTTGGGGAATAAAAGAAAAGGTAGGTTGGATTCTAGTGTACATTCACTCTTGCCTGATTTGTTACTTCCTTACTTATAGGTGTACATGCTCAAGTTTGACACACCTTCCTCTTATCTCTTTCCCTTTCCCTTCAACATGTAGCCAGTGCTAGTAAGCCCCATTTCTCTCTCTCTCCCAGATATATAATTCATTTTGATCACAGAAATAAAACTTTTGCTTCACTGAAGATGATCTTTTTTTAAAATAAACTTTTATTGAATAAAAATACATATACAAACAAAACAGAACAAACTACACATAAAAACAAACACACCACTAACATATACACAAATATATATTCTTACATACAATAAATAAACAAACAATAAATACATCGCCTATCACATCTAATCTAAACACATAAACTCGACTTCCTGAACTTAGGCTAAGTCCTATGTCCTATATTTTATCTTGCTCTCCTAATTTAAATAATCAAACTATAAGCATAATCAATAGATTCTAAAATAGAAATAAGATATTTTTTTTCAGTTTCCAATATCTCAATTTTTTCTTATAGCTTCTTAATCTTCATTGAAGATGATCTTTTATTGATGATTCCAGACAGCTTCCACATGTGTCAGTCATAAGAAACAAAAAGGAGGGTTTGTAGATGTTGAGATTGTTTCTGATGGCATTTAGCAGTGTCCCTACAAAAGCAGGGATGAAGAAACAAACAATGGCTGACTGATCATTTTTGAAAATAAAAAATCCAGTTGAAGATTACTTGGAAGCCATTTGTGTGACCTCATGGTCCTGCTGTTGTGCCTGATAACCCCACCCAAACCTGGACAGCAAAACCAATGAATAACTGATGAATAATCTCATATATTTTACTGCATTTGTTGTGTAGATGCTTTCTTAATGTATCTTTTCTACAGTGGCTGGTTAAAGAGCAGGGTGCAGATTTGTGTGGGGGGTGTTACAACTATTTGGTATTTCTCATGGACATATCCAGACACAGCTGGTGACTTCCATGGCTATGGAGGGATGAATCTGCTCTGCATTTTAGAACAGTAAAGGAACTATCCATGGTGCTACCAGGTGGACATATCCCCAAATAGTACAGTACATTCTTTGACAGTCTTTACTCAGCATGGTTGCTAGAATAAGGAACCACATCAAGTATCTGACAAAAAAGGGAACATAATACAATCATGTAGAGGGGTGGGAGTAGCCATGTTTGCCTGTTTTTGAAAACACCTTGTGGCGCCTTGAAGACAAACCTTTTTAATTTGGTATAAACTGCAGTGTTGGAGCAGATTGCAGTCTCCAGAGGTTTAATACAATCTAACAATTTACAGCATATACTCATGTATAAGTCTAGAAATTTAGGGTAAAAAATTGACACAAAAATTGAGTCTACATATCCATGTAAGTACTGTACTTTAAATCATACACAAACACACACACACATCATCCCCTGGGGAAAGGCAAGAGTTTAATCTGCTCTGGAAGCACTGAACCCTTCTGTTCTCTCATCTATCCAGCCTTTAGTATGAGCATAAATAGTTATGCCTGCTGGAATTTTGTAAGTTCTTTGGCATTGTTTTCCTTTGCTTCATCCTTTACATCCTTCATTACATGCTCCTAAGTTTTTTTCTTGTTGTTAATTGCCCTCGAGTCAATTTCGGCCCATGGCAACCCTATGGATGAGACATTTCCAAGACCCTCTGTCCTCCACTGTTCTGCTTAATTTCTGCAACCCCTTAATACCCATGACCTCCTTAATAGAGTCCATCCATCTAGCATGTGACCTTCCTTTCTCCTACTTCCCTCCACCTTCCCCAGCATTATTGTTTTTTCCAACGAGTCCTCCCTTCTCATGATGTGTCCAAAGTATGACAGTCTCAATTTGGTCATCTTGGCTTCCAGGGAAGTTTCCAGATTGATCTGCTCTAGGACCCATTTGTTGGTCTTTTTGGCTGTCCACAGGATCCACAACACTCTTCTCCAGCACCAGATCTCAAAGGAGTTGATTTTCTTCCTATCATCTTTCTTAACTGTCCATCTCTCGCATCCATACATGGTAATAGGGAATACAATGGCTTGTTTGATTCTAACTTTTGTGCTGAGTTGTATATCTTGGCATTTTAGAACCTTTTCTAGTTGTTTCATTGCCACCCTCCCTATTCTTAGTTGTCTTCTGATTTCCTGACTGCAGTCCCTATTTCTATCAATGTTTGGTCCCAGGTATGGGAATTCTTTTACTGCTTCTATTTTTTTATTGTCTAGGCTGAACTTGTGAAGGTCCTCAGTGGTCATTATTTTTGTTTTCTTTATGTTCGAGAATAAGCCTGCCTTTGCACTTTCTTCCTTGATCTTTTTTAGGACCTTATCACACGGGGTCCAATGCAGACAGAATCCAAACGAAATCCCGACCTAACACGTATTATTTTTCCGTGTGTTCACACGACGTCGCACAGAACCCCGTCAGAACCCCGTCACAATGCGGCATGATCCGAGTTCTTTTGAATTTCAGTTTCTTCAGGAAGTACAATTGTGCGACAGGATTAATATCACTGTTGCCGTAAGTATGGTCACCCAATACGTATCGCCAAATACGTATTGGGGAGCATTTCCCCATAGCGCCGCCTCTCCGAGGGGACCTCCTCGGAGCCCCGCGCCGACGCAGGGCCGGCGCTCCAAGGAGGATCCCCTTGGAGAGCCAGCCCTGCGTCAGATTGGCGCTCCAAGGAGATCCTCCTTGGAGCGCCAGCCCTGCATCGGTTCGACGCTCTGAGGAGGTCCCCTTGGAGAGGCGACCCTGCGTTGGTTTGACGCTCCGAGGGGGGGTCCCCTTTGGAGCGCCGGCCCTGCATCGGTTCAACGCTCCAAGGAGATCCTCCTTGGACCGCCGGCCCTGCATCGGTTCGACGCTCCGAGGGGGTCCCCCTTGGAGCGCCGGCCCTGCGTTGGAGCTGTCACTCGCCGCTCGGAGCTCAGGCCCCACGCAGGGTCCGAGCTCCAAGGAGGACGTCCTCAGAGAGGCGCCTCTCCGAGGACGTTCTGCTCGGAGCTCAGGCCCTGCGCAGGGTCCAAGCTCCAAGGAGGACGTCCTCAGAGAGGAGCCTCTCCGAGGACGTTCTGCTCGGAGCGCGGACCCTGTGCCGGCTTGGGAAGGGGTTTGGGGGACAGCTGGCTTGGGAAGGGGTGTGTTTGACAGCCGCGGCAAGTGACAGCCGCGGCTGTACTGAGCATGTGCAGGGCATCATTGCTCGGTTATGTCCGGGATTTTCTCACTTGTGTGCAAACAGCAAATACGGTTCCCGGGAGCGCCTCATCATGCTTTCCTTAATTGCGCGATGATGCTAGTTGTGTCTGATAGCCATTTACGTATTGTGGGGTTTCTTTCGGTTTATTCCTGGATTTATTTTTATTTCGCTTTCTTATCGCTTTGTGGCCCGCGTGTGATAAGGTCCTTAGTGGTTGTTCCAGGCCTTTCTGGTTTTCTGCTAGTGTTATGGTGTCATCTGCATATCTTAAATTGTTGATATTCCTTCCTCCTATTTTCACTCCTTCTTCTTCTCTGCCAAAGCCTGCTTTTCTTATAATATGTTCTGAGTACAAGTTGAACAGATAGGGTGAAAGGATGCAGCCTTGTCTGACCCCTTTGCCAATTGGGAACCATTCTTTTTCTCCGTGTTCTGTTCTGACAGTAGGCTCTTGTCCTGAGTATAGATTCCTCATCAGGACTATCAGATGTGTTGGCACTCCCATGTCTTTAAGGGTGTTCCATAGCCTTTCATGATCTATGCAGTCGAACGCTTTACTATAGTCTATAAAGCACATGCTGATTTTCTTTTGCAATTCCCTGGTGTGCCCCATTAGCTATCGTATATTTGCAATGTGGTCCCTCATGCCTCTTCCTTTCCTGAATCTTGCCTGGGATTTCTCTCTCCATGTATAGTTGGATTCTATATTGCAGAATTTTGAGCATAATTTTGCTTGCTTGGGATATCATTACTATGGTCCTATAGTTGCTCCAGTCTCTTGTGTCTCCCTTTTTGTGGATGGGGATGTATATTGATCACTTCCAATCTGTTGGCCAGCATTTTGTTTTCCATATCTGTTGGCATATGTTGGTCAGCATGAGTGTTGACTCTGTCAGTGTGGACTGAAGCAGTTCAATTGGGATATCATCTGTTCCTGGTGATTTGTTTTTCACTATTTCTCTTATTGAAGTTTCTGCCTCGCTTGTTAGAATGAATTTGGGATTCTTCTTCTTATGGCTCTTCGCTCCACGTCTCCTTCATTTTGCCATCTCGTTTGTATAATTCTGTGTATTGCATCCAGCATCTTTTAATTCCTTCTTGATCTTCAATTATGTTATCTTTATTTTCATAGAGCGAACCAGTCTTTGGTTTAAATTTTCCTTTGATTTTCCTGGATCTTGTGAAATAGATCTCTTGTTCTTTCCTTTTTGTTGTTTTCTATTTCTCTACATTGGTCACTGTGGTAATTTTCTTTACCTTTCCACACAAGCTGTTGTACTGTCACATTCATGATTCTTAGTCTTTTCCTATCTTCCTTTTGTTTTTCTTCTTTTCTTTATTGCTTGTAGTGTTTTTTCTTTCATCCATGTTTTTTTTTTCTCTTTTTGTTTGTTGAAAGTGTCTGTCTGCATTCTTCTTTTATGTCTCTGGTTTCAGGCCATAGTTCTTCTGGGTCTTGGTCTATTATGTGTAGTAGTGCAAATCTGTTTCTTATGTTGTCAATAAATTATTTAGATCGTATTTTGGTATACTCACTAGTTTTGTTTTCTTCTTGAGTCTTACTCTTATTTTTGATATGAGTAATTTGTGATCTGTGCCACAATCAGTGCCTGGCCTAGTCTTGGCCACCAGTATAGAGTTCCACCATCTTTTGTTTCCAGTTATATTGTCTATTTGATTTTTGCGTTGACCATTTGGTGATGTCCA
Source organism: Phrynosoma blainvillii (assembly GCA_026167975.1). Taxonomy (NCBI): domain Eukaryota; kingdom Metazoa; phylum Chordata; class Lepidosauria; order Squamata; family Phrynosomatidae; genus Phrynosoma; species Phrynosoma blainvillii. The sequence continues at coordinate 244,492,674 of JANUYF010000001.1, read as the reverse complement.
TGTGTATAGCCTCCTTTCTGGTTGTATGAAGAATGTGTTTGCAATAAATAGGCTGTTGGCTCCACACCTGCTTCATTTCTTTTGCCTAATCCAAATCTGCCTAATGTTTTTGATTCTTCTTTGCTTCCAACTTTTGCATTCCAATCTCCAATGATCAGATTAAGATGCTGTGTTAGTGTGCTGTGAAGTTCTTCCTGTACTTCATAGAAACTATCAATTTCTTCCTATTCTGCCTCTATGGTTGGTGCATATATTTGAATTATGGTGATATTCATAGGTTTACTATGGAGCCTTACTGAAATGATTTGGTCTGATTTTGCATTGTATCTGCTGACTGCTTTTGCCACATCTTTTCTTGGTATGAAAGCCACACCATTTCTCCTTGTCTTTTCATTCCCTGAGTAGAACACTCTGTAGTTGTCTGATTCAAAGTGGCCCATTCCTGTCCATTTTAACTCACTCACCCCCAGTACTGCCATGTTCATGCATTGCATTTCCATTTTTACTATGTCTAGCTTCCCTTGGCTCATGTTTCTCACTTTCTATGTCCCTGTTTTATGTGTGATGCTGCTTTGGATGCCATTTGCCTTTCTAAGGGTGTCTGCTATTTGTCTTGGCATCTTTCTTTTGCCTTTGGCTAATCTTGCAAATGTGATATCCCTTTATTTCTCCTTCCCTCCTTTTCTGTTAATCTCTGATTCTGCCTGTGTCTCACGTGGTGTGTCCCTAAGTTTTACCCTCAACTTATCCATGGGACATATCAAAATCCACAATTTTGGCCCCAAAACCTGCCCTTAACTTATACATGGGGTCCATATAGTCGAGTATATACAGTATTCCATAGACAGACAATAAAAGTAACACATGGTGAGAGCTTGCTTCTAGATAAAGGGCTGAGAGGGGCCTAATGTGAGCAAGCAAACATACATTAAAACTGAGCCAGCAAGCTGCAGTGGTTTGAGTGTTAACTAGGACTCTGGGAGAGCAGGGTTCAAATCCCCAGTCAGACATGATAGACCACTGGGCAACATCAAGCAAGCAATACTCTTCTCAGTCAAAAAGGAAGGCAATGGCAAATCTCTGAGTAAATCTCGCCAAGAAACCCCTATGATAGGGTCACTACAAGTTGGAAATGACTTCAAGATACATAACAACACATATTAAAACTGCTTTATTCTTGGGACTAGTACCCATTGACCAGATTCTGCAATGCTTTGTGGGAAATCCATACTGTTCAAGTATACAGTTGGCCCTCCATATCCACAGATTCTTTATCCCTGGATCCAACAGCTTGAAAATATTCAGAAAATATCAATTCAAAAATGCAAACCTTCATTTTGCCATTTTATATAAAAGACACCATTTTACTACACCACTGTGTTTAATGGGGTCTGAGTATCCATGAATTTTGGTATCCACAGGGGGTCCTGGAACCAAATTCCAGCAAATACCAAAAGCCTACTGTAGCCTACCTCCAGCCCTCCCTTCCCTTTCTGAACAGTTCAGAGTGCATATGAAGTTTGGGTTTCTGGTGGTACATTAATCCTCTCATGCGTCTTTTACAGTATCCCTAATCATTAATCATGAGGACTACAGTGTGTGTGTAAATCTAAAGCTAAGCGCTTTCATTGTTAGATAGGACACACTTGCACATACAAATACAGAGATTTATGAAAATCAAAATCCTGTTGGATGCTGCTGGCAGGGTATAACTTTTTGGCTTCTGAATTCCATGGGGCTATTGCCAGTAGTGCGTCCTCAGGCCCAGTAGGGATGAAGGCTCCCAGGCACCATCATCCAATTGTAGTTCTGCAGTAGGGAGGAAGGGTGAGCCTTTGCCATCTTGGTTGGCCTTGTTGGTGTATCCTGGCACTGTGGAGCTGGGGTTGTGTGGGGGGCAGGTTACTGCACAAGGTGGTACTAGATAACTCTTTCCACAACAACCAAAAAAGCACATAGATTTGCAAAATGTCAGCCTATGTCATCAACAGCATTGCTGCTGATGCATATGTAAAATTATATACTGTAAACAAACACATTAAAGTGTCATTTTAGTTCTCCTCTTTGTTTGGTTGCTTCTTTTATTTTTGTGGCATTTCTTTCAGTGTGCACTAAGAGGATTTCTGTAAACAGTCTTGACATCTTCCAGAGCTCCTCATTGGGGAACATCATTTATAAATCATACTAATTAGTTGTAAACATTATGCAAATCAGATGAATGACACTGCCATACTTCAGTGTGCAGTTGCAAAAGGATTCTTCGATTCTGTTTTCACAATTCACTTGAGGCAACCAAGGAAAGAGAACTATAATCTCACAGTTTTTCACTCCGAGGCATATCTATATGATAGGCTTTAAACCAATTTTCTCATCACTCTCTCTTCCCAGAGGACCCTGGTAACTGTACTGTTCTGAGGATGGATAAGAGAATTGTGAACACCTCATCACAACAAATCCCAGTGTTCTTTAAGGGAAGCCATGATTTATAACTACTCAGCACCACCATTCTTTTCCCACAAAAATACTGGGAACTGAAACAGAGCTGATAAAAGGTTGGAGCAGAGCTTGAGAGATATCACATGTAACAATGATTTTACCTATATCCTTTTACTTTTGAAGAAAATAGGGACATTGTTCCTTTTCTAAGGGAAAACAATGATTGGGAAAATTGTATGAACAATGTGGTTTACTTGTTACTTTTTCACATTATGGGTGGTGTATATGGACGTTATCACACAGGGAGTTGCGGGGAGAAAGTGAAAATAAACGGGACGAGCGGAAAACTTTAATTTACAGGATTTGTCCCATTCCGCCTCGTCTGATAACTAAATTCGAATTTAAAAGGGGGTTAATTCAAACGAAAACCTGATCTTTTCAAATCCTCAAAAATCCCGAAAATGAGAGAGAGAGAGAGACTTCTTCAAAGCAGCCACACAGGTTTTAGTCCATTTTTTTTACTTAGATTTTTTTTTAATGAAGTAAAAAGTAACCACAACATTTGAGTAACAATAAGGAGTCCTTTAAGAAAAGGAAATTGTCTTAATTCTGGCTTGGAATTTAGTAAACTCTCACTGGATTTATACCCGCTCTTCATCCACATAGGCTATCAGAGCGGTTTACAGATTGTTCATTTGATAGCTTCCCTGCCCTCAGGTTTACAATCTAAAAAGACATGACACAAAAGGAGAAGGGAATGGCAGTGGGGAAAGGAGTCAACTCCAGCAGATACTTTTGGTTCATCTCTCCCTCCAAGGGCAGGCAGTGGCACTTGGAAAGGAGGGAGGGTCCTCCATCTGCTTCTGGATGAAAAAAGATGGCTTTTAAAAAGTGAGGACCATAGGTTCCCCCTGCCTTTGGATGGAGACCATTGATAGGCCAGGTACAAGTGAGTTACAAGTATGGCGGTGGGGGGGGGGGGGAGAGAGGCAGGGAATAGAAACAACAAAAGCAATCCAGAACTTCCTTTAAATTCCTTAGCAATCAGTTTAGCATACTATAATGTTATAAAGGAGTGCAGTGCATCAGGAAGGCCAGCCAGAGGTTGAAAAAGTTACTTTTTCCCACTACAATCCAGAGTTCTGTGGGAAAATTGGTTGCCAGTTTCTGACAGTGCAATCCAAAAGAGTAACTTTTCCAAGCTCTAAGACCAGTCTTAGATTATACAGGTAATCAATTCAATACCAAGTTCCCATGCAATGTGGTTACTAAAGACCCTAACAAAGGAATTTAGTTCAGAGACAGTCAGCTGATTTAGGATAAAGTGAATATAAGCTTACCAAGATATGAAGAAAAAGTCATCAAAGCAGCTTTCAGGTGGCTGAGAGGAAGAGGAGGCAACCTTCAGCTCCCCCAGCACAGCACCACTTCTTTGCTAGCCAAATGAAGACAAAAGAAAATCCTGAAGACCAAAAGTATTTCTATAGGCCTAAGCAGCTCCTTGGGAGGAAAAGCTGGAAAAGTCAAACTGACCAACCAATAATCTCTGGAGGAGTTTAGGTGTGTCCTCCAGATGATTCCTCACATAGGACGTTATCACACGTGGGCCAGTTTTGTTGTTAAAGAGATAATAAAGTGGAAATAAAGCATCCCGAAAAGAAAGTGAAAATAGAGCTTAATTATGCAAAAGCTTTTCACACGTAATTACAGTAATAACAGAGTTAAGTTAAAAGCGAAAAAAAGACGTTTTTAACTTTCATACACAAGTGAAAAGAACCCGTACATGTACTGGAAATGGGTATGACAAGACTCCTTTTCCAGGGCGAGTCCTGCATTTCCCAGGAGGAAATGTCAGACTGTCCTCCATTTGGGGTCATGTCCTCCTGCACAGGTCCTTAACCCCCTTCCGTTGGGGTTAGGACCTCTCAAGAAAGCAGAGGAGGAGGAGGCTGGAAAGGCAAGGCAAGGCAAGGGAGGGATTGAGAGGGGGAAACTGGAGGTAGCTCCCATGCCCCCCCACAAGCCTTTCCCCTTTGTAGGACCTGCAGGGCAGAACTTCATGGTGAGATGGAGCTCCAAGTTGCTCCACAAGCACACCCCACACTTGCACCCACATCCACCCACAGCTGCTGTGAGGGAAGCCTTCTTTCCCCTCCTTTTCCCTCTATCCCAAATGTCAAACTTCTTCTCCGTCCCAAACTTTTTTCTCCTGGGCTGCCTTCCCTTCCCTTCCCTGGCACTGAGAAGGAGCCCAGGACTCTCCCTCCCTGAAGGCCCCTCTTGGCCCTCCTCCAGGTTTTAAAAGAGAATTGTCCGTTACTGTAATTTCGCAAATGCATTTCCTCTAAACTCCCGAAATTAAAAAGATCTCGGATAATACCAGTTTCTGTCCAGTTTCTGTCCAATTTCTGTGCGACGCCGTGTGAAATTGTGAGGCTCAAATTCAGTTTTTGTTTGGGATTTGTGTGGATTAACCAACAGATTTCCCCCGTGTGATAACGTCCATAGTTGATATAAGGTGAGTCAGAGACATCACTATATTAGTCTGGAATATCAGTATGCAAAGAGATTTTGTAGCACCTTTGAGACTAACTAAGCAAAAGATGTTGTAAGCTTTTGTATACATGTCTACTTCCTCAGATGCATGGAGCGCAGTCCAAAAAAGTAACTTTTCCAAGCTCTCTGTGCATCTGAGGAAGTAGAGCAAGTATACAGAAGCTTATGCTGCAATGTCTTTCGCTCAAAGTGCTGCAGGGTCCTTTTGCATACTTGTCATGCCCTGCCTGGAGGACGATTCAGAGGACTCAGGGGATGAGCTGGAGCCCCTGGGACCTGAACCTGTGAGGGAGGAGCCAGGGCCCCTGGGACTTGAACCTGTAGCGGAAGAGCCAGAGGCTGGCCCTAGTTCTGCTGCAGCAGAGGCTGTGGGCCCTCCAGAGGTTCAACAGTCAGGGCTGCCCAATGCTGTAGTCTGGGAGGAGGATTTGGGCAGTGTGCCTACCTTTAAGGAGCGTCGAGCAGAAAGAGAGGGCTTGCGAAGGTCACGGAGGCTTCAGCAGAAGCGTGTTAGTAATCAGACACAGCTGAAGGCCAGCTCCTTGCCTTCTTAAGAACCTGGAGTATGGGTGGTGCTTTGCCAGTGGATATCTGACTTTTCTGAGGGAAAGACTTTGTCTCTGGCTCCGTGTCTCCCAGATCATCTTGACCACCCGGAAACCTTGACCTTGGACTGCTTATCGACCTGCCTATCTGATACCTCGAACCTCAGACCGTCTGACAATCTTTTGGTAAACCCTTGGGTTAGAGTTGCTGTGTATCTACAAGACTGTGTAGTAACACTGACTTGCTGTGCTGGGGATTTTGTTTATTTGAGAGCCAGCTGTCTTATCAGCCCTTTGGCTGCTTTCCCGGACAATACTGATAAAGTGAGTCACTTGGGAGTGAGAGAGAAGGGGAAGTGAAAGGTAAGATACTCAGATATGTACATTCAAGTTGGAAACAGCCTTACCTCAGAGACATTGATCATAAAGGAGATGGAGAAGGTCTGATTTGTCACACTTACATTAATGCATAGGATGCATGCAACCAAAGAACAGCTCAGTGTAGGTTGTTGGTGTGCTGGGACTGGGCTGAAATTCTGACATGGCTACAGACTCTGTGGACAAGAGATGGCACTGGGTTGCTCCTTGGGTGCAGTACTATGGAACTTTGTGGCCCATAGCCACACACTCACGTGCCTTGGGATTTGCTGGGAAACAGGAGGCACACAGGAGGCTTTGGAGCTGGTTACTGTTCTGCTCCTGCTCCTTGCTCCAAGCTGGGTAACAGAATGTATGCCTACAGGAGCAGTGCCAGCCATTATACACACCCCCACAGGAGTGATACCATTTGATCTTTAGTCTTCCTTCATTCTGTCTGTAATTATCAGAGCATCATCTCTCATAAATGGAATAAAACAAGATTTATAGCCAGGGAAAAGCAAAGCTGGATTTCTTCTTGAGTAAGAGTAGGAGGAATGTTGGCATTTGCAAGGTTCCCATCGTCGTTTGTTTGGCTGCCTTCCCATCGAAGCAGGAAGAAATGCTGAATTTCATTTTCTGCTCATAGTCCTTCTTTTGGTGTCCTTTGGCATTTAATTGTTTGTAACATACAAAGCCTTCCCCCCTCCCCAAGTTCAGTTTGTGCAGTGAGCTATTCGCTTGGCCATACCTACGCTGGAATACTGCTAGTTCTTGATGCCTGTGTCAAGGAGGCAGCTGGTAGTTCTCCAGTGTTAGTAGTACCAGTTTCAATATTGGACTAGGACACTGGGAAGCCCATTGAGTAACACTATGTTTGCTGTTCCCTTTTGAGAAATTTGTCTGCTTAGCAGCCTGTCCTTACTGCAACTAGTCTGATAGGGTGGATTTCTTTTTCCTAGGAGACTTGCCTTCAGAGCTGGGGCACATTTATTTCTTGAAGGGGGGAAAAACAGCAAACATGTTAGGCAATGGGCTGCATGAGGACAGAATGCAAATGTTGAAAGAATTTTCCCCACTTAATTTCAGCACAATGGAAAAATGAAAGGAATAATTTAAATGTAGAGCCAGTACAATTTTAAGACTTTTTCTTGCTGAGAGTTCTATAAGTGTATTGCAAACCAACAAGGCATTTGTAACAAAATTCATCAGAAAAGTATGGTAGAGTACATAATAAAATACAGTACATATAATATAAGAACAAGAGATCTATTTTACAAGATCTGGGAAATCAAAGGAAAATTCAAACCAAGGACTGGAACGATTTTTGACAATAAAAATAACATAATTCAAGATCAGAAAGAAATAAAAAGATGTTGGATGCAATACACAGAAGAATTATACAAAAAAGATGACAAAATGAAGGTGACATGGAGCGAAGAGCCATATGATGAAGAACCCCAAATTCTAAAAAGTGAGGTGAAAACTGCAATAAGAGAAATAGTGAAAAACAAATCACCAGGAACAGATGATATCCCAACTGAACTGCTGCAATCCATACTGACAGAGTCAACTGTAGTGCTGACCAACATATGTCAACAGATATGGAAAATAAAATGCTGGCCAACAGATTGAAAGCAGTCAATATACATCTCCATCCACAAAAAGGGAGACACAAGAGACTGCAGCAACTATAGAATACAGAATGATCTCCCATGCAAGCAAAATCATGCTCAAAATTCTGCAAAATAGACTCCAACCATACATGGAGAGAAAAATCCCAGAGGTCCAAGTGGGGTTCAGGAAAGGAAGAGGCACTAGGGATCACATTGCAAATATACAATGGCTAATGTAGCGCACCAGTGAATTCCAAAAGAAAATCAGCATGTGCTTCATAGACTATAGCAAAGTGTTCGACTGCATAGATCATGAAAGGCTATGGCGTACCCTTAAAGACATGGGAGTACCAATACATCTTATAGTCCTGATGAGGAATCTGTACTCTGGACAAGAGGCTACTATCAGAACAGAACAGAATGGTTCCCAATTGGCAAAGGGGTCAGACAAGGCTGCATCCTTTCACCGTATCTGGTCAACTTGCATGCAGAACATATTATAAGAAAAGCAGGCTTGGACACAGAAGGAGGAGTGAAAATAGGAGGAAGGAATATCAACAATCTAAGATATGCAGATGACACCATAATACTAGCAGAAAACTTCACAGACCTGGAACACCTACTAAGGATGATCAAAGAAGAAAGTGCAAAGGCAGGCTTACTGTTGAACTTAAAGAAAACAAAAATAATGACCACCGAGGACCTTCACAAGTTCAACCTAGACTTTGAAGAAATAGAAATAGTAAAAGAATTTGCATACCTGGGATCAAATAGATAGAAATGGGGACTGCAGTCAAGAAATCAGAAGACTAAGAATGGGGAGGGTGGCTATGAAAGAACTAGAAAAGGTTCTAAAATGCCAAGATATACAACTCAGCACAAAAGTTAGAATCAAACAAGCCATTGTATTCCCTATTATCATGTATGGATGTAAGAGCTGGACAGTTAAGAAAGATGATAGGAAGAAAATCAACTCCTTTGAGATGTGGTGCTGGAGAAGTGTGTTGAGGATCCTATGGACAGCCAAAAAGGATAGCAGTTCAAGCCGGAAACCTCCCTGGAAGCCAAGATGACCAAACTGAGACTGTTGTACTTCAGACACATCATGAGAAGAGAGGACTCACTAGAAAAAACAATAATGTTGGGGAAGGTGGAGGGAAGTAGGAAGAGAGGAAAGCCATATGCCAGATGGATGGACTTTATTAAGGAAGTCACGGGTATTAAGGGGTTGCAGAAATTAAGCAGAAGTTGAGAACAGAGGGTGTTGGAGATGTTTCATCCATAGGGTCACCATGAGTCGAGATTAACAAGAACAACAATATATAATATAGCTGGAAATAAACCATATGAAATAAATTTATATTTATATTAGTGTTTTTTGCTTGTATTTTGTAATGCCCTACATTTTTCTTGAATGTACTATATTTTGTGGTGCCTTATCCTCCATTATGATTATAATACTTGCTCACCCTTCTCCAACATAAAATCAGGCTAGAGGAGACAGATCCTTAATCCAACAACAGCATCTTTTCCTCCCTATTCTTCTTCCTTTTACAGTTTCTATCTCATATTAACATAATTTCCAAGACAACATTCATGGAATCATTTGTAAATGATTAGTTAATTAGTTAATTAAGGTAGGTTTCTGTAATCCCGCTTCTGTTTTGAATGTAATGATTATATTAACATGACAAAGGCTTCCAAAGAGTTAACATTTGGGGAAGTGCTATGGGCTGTGTAGATACTAACAATGCAAAGATTCATCCCCACTACTTGTTACAGTGTTTGAAAAATAAAGTTAATGTCTTTATTCATTATAGTGTTCAAAGAGTAATTTTTTGCTGGTACCACATATGTCAACAGATATGGAAAACAAAACGAAAGCCAACAGATTGGAAAAGATCAATATACTTCCCCATCCACAAAAAAGGCACAAGAGACTGCAGCAACTATAGAACCATAGCACTTATCTCCCATGCAAGCAAAATTATGCTCAAAATACTGCAACATAGACTTCAACCATACATGGGATGTTATCACACGTGGCCCACAAAGCGATAATAAAGTGAAATAAGAATAAATCCAGTAATAAACTGGACAAAACCCCACAATACGCAAATGGCTATCACACGCAATTACCTTCATCGCGCTTTTAAGGAAAGCGCTCCCAGGAACCGTATTTGCCGTTCACACATAAGTGAGAAAATCCCGTACATGTGCTAGAAATGCTCTTCTAGCACATGCGCAATATAGCCGCGGCTGTCACTTGCCACGGCTGTCACCCCTTCCCAAGCCAGCTCCCTCTGGAGGTCCTCCTTGGAGCGAGGCCCTGCGCAGGGTCGGCGCTCCGAGGAGGTCCTCCCCAGAGAGCCGGCTCTCTGAGGAGGTCCTCCTTGGAGTGAGGCCCCGCGCAGGGTCCGCGCTCCGAGGAGGTCCTCCCCGGAGAGCCGGCTCTCTAAGGACGTCCTCTTTGGAGCGAGGCCCCGTGCAGGGTCCGCGCTCCGAGGAGGTCCTCCTCGGAAAGTCGTCTCTCTGAGGAGGTCATCCTTGGAGCGAGGCCCCACGCAGGGTCCACGCTCCGAGGAGGTCCTCCCCGGAAAGCCGGCTCTCTGAGGAGGTCGTCCTTGGAGCGAGGCCCCGCGTAGGGTCCGCTCTCCGAGGAGGTCCTCCCCGGAAAGCCGGCTCTCTGAGGAGGTCCTCCTTGGTGCGAGGCCCCGCGCAGGGTCCGCGCTTCGAGGAGGTTCTCCCCGGAAAGCCGGCTCTCTGAGGAGGTCCTCCTTGGAGCGCAGGCCCCGCGCAGGGTCTGCGCTCCGAGGAGGTCCTCCCTAGAAAGCCGGCTCTCTGAGGATGTCCTCCTTGGAGCGCAGGCCCCGCGCAGGGTCCCCGCTCCGAGGAGGTCCTCCTCGGAAAGCCGGCTCTCTGAGGAGGTCCTCCTTGGAGCGCAGGTGGGGAAATGCTCCCCAATACGTATTGGGTTTTCATACCTACGGTAAAAGCGAAATGATTCCCATCGCGCAATTGCAATTCCTAAAGAAACCGAAATTCAAAAGATCTCGGTTCTTTCCGCATTCTGTCGGGGTTCTGTCGGGGTTCTGTGCAACGTCGTGTGGACACACGGAAAAATAATACGTATTAGGTCGGGATTTCGTTTAGATTCTGTCTGCATTGAGCCCCATGTGATAAGGTCCATGGAGAGAGAAATCCCAGAGGTCCAAGCAGGATTCAGGAAAGGAAGAGGCATTGGGGATCACATTACAAATATATGATGGCTAATGGAGCATAGCAGGGAGTTCCAAAAGAAAATCAGCATGTACTTTATAGACTATAGCAAAGCCTCTGACTGCATAGATCATGAAAGGCTATGGAACGCCCCTAAAACACATTGATCGTTCTGATGACGAATCTGTACTCAGGACAAGAGGCTACTGTCAGAACAGAATACAGAGAAACAGAATGATTCCCAATTGGTAAAAGGGTAAGACGGGACTGCCTCCTATCACCCTACCTCAGGGCTAGGCAACCTTTTTGAGCCGGGGGCCGGGTTGCTGTCCCTCAGTCAATTGGGGGGGCCGAAGCACCATAAATAAATAAATAAATATAAAAATATTTTTTTAAAAAATTAAAAATTAAAAAAAATATATGCATGCACACTCTCTCAGCCCCAGAAAAGCCATGGCAAAACCCCTGTGGAGATTTTGCAAAGAAAACCGCAAGAACAAGTAATAACAGCAATAATCAATATCATCATGGCGGGCGGCGGCGGCGGTGGCGGCAGGACCGGCCTGGGGCCAGTCCAAAGGTCTTGGGGGGCCGCATCCGGCCCCCGGGCCTTAGGTTGCCTACCCCTGCCCTACCTATTCAACTTATATGCAGAACATATTGTAAGGAAAGCAGGCTTGGACATGGAAGAAGGTGGAGTAAAAATAGGAGGAAGAAATATCAACAATCTAAGATCTGCAGATGACACCATAATACTAGCAGAAAACCTCACATATCTGGAACACTTACTAAGGAAGATCAAAGAATAAAGTGCAAAGGCAGGTTTACTGTTGAAATAAAGAAACCAAAAATAATGATTACATAGAAATTACACATGTTCAGACTAGACAATGAGGAAATAGAAATAGTAAAAGAGTTCTTATATCTGGGATCAAACATTGAACAGAATGGGGATTGCAGCCAGGAAATCTGAAGAAGATTAAGAATAAGGAGGGCAGCAATGAAAGAACTAGAAAAGATCCTAAAATGCAAATGCAACTCAGCACAAAAATCAAAATCATACAAGCCATTGTATTCCCTATTACCATGTATGGATTCAAACAAAAATCCATCAGTGATAACTTTATTGGCCAACCAAAATGCACAATGTACTTGTTGCAAGCTTTCGAAGCTCCATGAGCTTCTTCATCAGGCAAGATGTTACAAATCACACAAGAGAAAAACAATTGGAGATATTAGTCAGATGCCTACATGTTGTTTCAGTCTTTAGTTAAGATGGTATATGGTGGGGAGGATATCTTTTGTAGGCAGGCTCCTCTTCCTCCTGGCCCTGTGGCTATAGAGAAATTTGCAAAGTCCAGGAAATTTAAAATCCATTTGCATCTCAACAGGGACCCTTCTTTTGCAATCCAATATGTCTCCATTCCAGTGAGACCACAGGCCTCTTTGTGGCAGAGACCAATGGATTCCTCAAGAAGTCTACACGTGTTTGCATCAGGAATATTTTGGTGGATGTAGGTAAAACATGTGAATTCAGTCCTAATCTAAAAAGAAAAATACTGTTTTACCTTGCTTAAAGTTCCCAGTTCACAGGCTATTTTTCCTGGTTCCCCTATTGCAGCTTCAATGTGGTGTCTCACAATACAGAAAACATTCAGGGGTAGCTGTGTTGGCCATTTAGCAAATTCAAACAAAAATTCATCACTGATGCAAATCTCCCTATGGTCACAGGGCCAGAAGGAGGAGGAACCTGCCTACAAATGGTATCCTTCCCACCATATACCATCTTAACTAAAGACCAAAACAACATGTAGGCATCTGACTAACATCTCCAATTGTTTTTCTCCTGTTTGGTTTGTAACATCTTGCCTAATGAAGAAGCCTATGGAGCTTCGAAAGCTTGCAACAAGCATATTGTGAATTTTGGTTGGCCAATAAAGGTATCACTGATGGATTTTTGTTTGGATTATTGTTTTCATTTTCTAAATAGCCAACACAGATACCATGTATGGATGTGAGAGCTGGACAGTTAAGAAAGGAGACAGGAAGAAAACCAACTGATTTGAGATGTGCTGGAGAAGAGTACTGAGGATCCCATGGACAGCCAAAAGAACAAACAAAGGGGTCCTAGAGCAGATCAAGCCAGAAATATCCCTACAAGCCAGGATGACAAGACTTTAAGGGCCTAAGCAGACTGCCAGAAATAGTGCACATTAAATTGAGGCACTGCCCTGGCTCAGTGCTAGGGAATCATGGGAACTGTAATTTATTGTGGCACCAGAGCTCTCTGACAGAGAAGGCTCAATGTCTCAGAAAAAAATACAATTCTCATGATTCCCTAGCACTGAGCCAGGGCAGTGCCTCAATTTAATGTGCACTATTTCTGGCAGTCTGCTTAGGCCTTTAGACTGTCATACTTTGGACACATCAGAAGGCATGAATCGTTGGAAGGCAATAATGTTAGGAAAGGTGGAGGGAAGTAGAAAGAGAGGACGGCCACGTGCTAGATGGATGGACTTTATTTAAGAGACCACGAATATAAGTTTGCAGGAGCTGGGCAGAGCAGTAGAGAATGGGGGGGGGGGGGCTGGGGGCTGGAGATGTCTCATCACCAGGGTCGTCATGGATTGAGATCGTGTTTAAAAAGTAATTAATTGATGTCCTCATTATAGGGATTGGGAAGTAACTTGCTGTATAACATTGCTTGTTAGTGTGTGTGTGTGTGTGTGTGTGTGTGAAGAATTTGGTAATAATAATAAACACACTTTAATGTTGAAAATAACTGGAGTCCATTATTACACCAATAAAGTAATGTGTTGTAATGCTACTTTTGCAATACAATTTTGTTACATTAAAAGGTAACCAATTGCAGGTAACAATTACTTGCAGGTTGAGCCAGCATGGTGTAGTGGTTTGATTGTTGGATTAGACTTCCAGGAGACCCGGGTGTAAATCCTCACTCAATCATCAAACCCTACTGGGTGGTCTTGGACAAGCCATGCTCTCTTATTCTAAGAGGAAGGCAATGGCAAACCTGCTCTGAACAAATCTTGCTGAGAAAAACCCATGATAGCTTTACCTCAGTATTGGCATAACTTAGAAATGACTTGAAGGTCACAACACCACTGCCAGCAACAAATTCCAAGTCATCAGTGCAATCCTATACATATTTTCTCAGAAACTAGTTTTGTGATGTTCCATGGACTTTACTCCCAGGCAAGTGTGTTTAAATATGCCATTTTAGGCTCCAATTCTGTACCCACATACCTGAGCATAAGCCCAGCTCAACAGGACTTATGTCTGAGTCAACATGTGTAGGATTGCACTACATGAAGTACTTCAGATAGCTAGACAAAGAGAGAGTAATCTCCCTAATACATTTTTTTTTCAATCAGGCCAGTATTAGTCAGAAACATAGCTGTGTTAGTCTGGTATTCGTGTTCTCATATTGCCAGTTACAGAGGAGGAGAGAGGTAAAGAGAGAAAGTGTATGTCAGTGTAAGTATAAGGGTGGGGGTTTTGCTAATGGCCACCCACTAAGATTATGATTGAAGTACAGTGTGAACCAGGGACTTTCCAATTTACAGCTTGTTTGCTTAACCAACCTCGCACTGGCTGTACTTTCATCTTCTTCAAGAAAACACAATGCAGAGTGTCCACCTCTGCTTTCACCCACTCTCTATTATACATCAGTTTTGTGACAATGAAATCACGTTTAGAAAACTCACCATCTTCTTGTGCCAGTGTTTCAGAAATCTTTTTTAAAATTTAATACCTTGTGTCAAATCCTAAAGGAGAGAGTGGTGTTATGAACTACCAGTGCTCTTCACTCCTCAGAAGCCAGGGCATCTTGTACTGGGCCGTTCTCAGCTTTACAATGTGTTGGACTGGGATTTGGGGAGTCCAGAGTTTCAGGTTTGCTGCTATGTAAAGGTTAGTGGGACTTTTGGACACACCATAGAAAGAAGTCTACAATGGTCTGTTCCTTTCTGGTATTAGATGGGAATGGGAGATAGGAAAAATCCATACCTCTGGACTCTGGGGAAGAGGGAGGCTTTGAGGAATGTTCACAACCAGAGTGAAACTATTATGCATAGGAAATATGGTGAATGGTCCATTACCAGCTCACCTTGCAGGGCCTCTTTTCCCACTGCCAAAAGAGGCCTGCTCCATTGGCTATATTTGCAGTATACAAACAATATGATATGGACTATGGTGCCACCACTCATGGATATAACCATCTTCATGAGACTATATCTGGACATGGCAAGATACTGGCTAGGAGAAGGGGAGGAATTAAAAAACAAAATCAAAACACACCATTGAAACTCAGTCCAGACAAGAGACAGTGGGGAATGGTTCATCTGTATGGGAAGGTGCTGTTCTAAATAGGTGGCACTCCCTTTGTAATGTCAGGTTTGCAGTTAGGGGGTTCTGGTTGATCTGTTTTGGTCCCTGTAGGCCTAACTGGCCCCTGTTTCACAGGAATGCTGCCAGTGCTTCATGGGTGGGAAAACTGCTTTCATTAAAGAAGCTATTCAAGGTGTTTTGTGTGTGCTGTTTGCCTTCAAGTCATTTCTGATTTATGGTTACCCTATCACAAGGTTTTCTTGGCATGTTTCTTCAGAGGGAGTTTGCCATTGCCATCCTCTGAGGCTTACCGACTGTGCCTTGCCCAAGGTCACCCAATTGGTTTTCCTGGCCAAGTGGGGATTTGAACCCTGGTCTCCAGAGTCATATATAGTCCAACACTCATACCACTACATCATGCTGGCTCTTGAACTGACCCCAAAATAGGTTCAACACAATGGATAGCTCTGTTAAAATCTGAACTTAAAGCTTGGAGCATATTCATCAACCAACCAACAAACAAAGGAACCATCAGGTACCACTGCAGCTGTTGTAACACCAACACACTTTGTTGGAAAGAGCCTAGCTACAGTTATCCATGACTGGTAACCTTCAGGTTAGATTAATGTACTGCCTTGTCCATGGCACTGCCTTTGTAAATTATCCATACATGACAGATGCTATGTCAATTGCTAAGTCAATTGGGCCATGGTACTGCGACCATGTCCTTGTTATTGCTGTGTGCCTTCAAGTCATTTCTGACTTATGGCAAGCTAAGGCAATCCTATCCTGGGGTTTTCTTGGTAAGATTTGTTCAGGGGAGATTTGCCACTGCCTTCCTTTTGGGCTAAGAAAGTGTGACTTTCCCAAGGTCACACAGTAGGTTTCTGTACCCTAACAGGGATTCAAATAATGGTCTTCAGATTCATAGTCCAGTACTCAAACCACTTGTTAGCGGATGTGCTCCATTTTTCTTATATATTTTAGCCATGTGGAGTTTCCTATGACCCCAGCCTGCCCCTTGGGAGATGGCAGCCATAATCCCCTAAATGTAAGGTCAGGTAAGCAAGCTGAAGTTGCTCAAGACCACTAAAGATTTCCTGGACAGGCAGGTTTTGGGAGTTGCCCTTGGGAATATCCCATTATACTGGAAAAGATGCACAATGGAGTTTGTTTGTCTTAGGGCCTTTGCAGACTGCCAGAAATAGTGCACTTTAAATTGAGGCACTGCCCTGGCTCAGTGCTAGGGAATCATGGGAATTGCATTTTTTTTCTGAGACATTGAGCCTTCTCTGTCAGAGAGCTCTGGTGCAACAATAAATTACAGTTCCCATGATTCCCTAGCACTGAGCCAGGGCAGTGCCTCAATTTAAAGTGCACTATTTCTGGCAGTCTGCAAAGGCCCATTATGTCTCACACTTAATGGGACAGTAATCAGATTTGATTGCACCCCTTTCTCTAGCTTCCTTTCCTTGTTAGTTTTGAAACCAAATGCATTGTTTTGACTATGCCCAGACTTAGCTAAACAATGGTCAACACATCAAGCCTTTGTCCACCTATTGTTTGACTCATGGGTAGAAGGCAGAAATCGCCCTTAAAACCCCCTGGATTTTAGCAGACCTCGTGCTACCTTGGAAGTGCATGCTGAATCTCTGTCGGTCTGCGCTCTGAGATAGTTCCTGCGACCCCCCTCTCTTGCCGGTCGTGCCCCTTCCACGGAACCCCTTCGCATTCGCCAGAAGTCCCTCTATCCTGGTTTACCTCTCTGCCTCCCCCACTCTCGCTCTTTCCCGCTTATTCTTCTAGTGTGAGTGTGTGTGTGTGCCATATTTGGAGGTTTGCTCATTGTGTTAATAAATAGTTTAGACTTTAATTGGAGTTTGGTCCATTTCAGTGTCATTCCTTGCCAGAATTCTTATACCTCTGGTATACAATTTGATAAGATCTCCGAAGCGAAGTTGGGCGCTTCACTCGCACATTTGAGCTAATTATAAATTCCCTAAAATTAGGCTTGTTTCCCAACACACTACACCACTCTCAATCTCTGAAATATCATGTCTTACCAGTGATTAAACTGCTGCACCAGTTTCTAGTCCTTTTACACTTTACAGGTATAATTCAGACTGTTGGTGTTTGCCTCCAAGGCCCTATAGGGCTTGTCTGAAGAATCCTTCATGTTGTGAAGGGAAATGTTTAAATTATCTATGTGCTTGTGTTTCACGAACACAGATATCAAAGGATTAAGCAACCAAAGGGAGTGTGGAGTATCACTTTTACTCCCTTTACTCTGAAAATGTTTTGTTGCGTAGCTAAATGCATAATGCATGTGAGAAGAAGTTACAAAAGCAGGTTCTTGATAGAGGGAGTCCAAATTGCCCAAGTGTCATTGGTACATTTTTTAATATGCCTTGGGAAATGATATGGTAAATGGCCAGGTAAGTGGCCTAATGGAATGTTTGGGCTTTGAAAACAATTGGCTGGTCATCTGGCCAGGGTGTCTGTCTGGGAAAATAAAGAAAAAGAAGAGCCAGGGAAAGTTACAGCTGCTGGAGTCAGGACAGAAGATTTACAAGAAGGAAAGCTAAAGACTAGAGGAAGAAGCTGAAGGATTAAAAAGAGGACCAAGATGCTGAGACAAAAATTCCTTTCACAGACTTTGGGCCCAGCAGAAGCTTGACTGAGAGTCATTGGCTGGTTGCTGGAGCAGAAGACTTCAGGCAGAAGTCATGACGTAATGAAGATCCAAAGCTCTGTAAACTCAGCCACTGGGCATGTTATTGATCTTTAGAACTGACTAGGGTGAAGCTAGATAAGGAAACTGACCTAAGTAGAGAGTGGGACTAGAACCTTTTCACTATTTTTGGAGGCAGGTAAAATATTATTATATTATTACTGTAGGTGCTACAATAAATCCCAGGATTCCATAGATAAAGCTGTGCCAATCTGCATTAATTCTCAGTGTGGCAGCAAGCAAAGCCAGTTAAATCTTGACCAAGGGATGAACAGAAAGCAGGCTGCTTTTCCCACCCATCTGCCCCTCCCCAAAAGGTGTCAAGACTGATGAATGCCCACTGCAGGGACAATTGCTGGTCCAGCTCTGCCATCTTCTCAGAAGTGTACTTCTATACTATCTCTGCAGCAACAAGACCACCTTAGTCAAGCCAACTTAACCAAGGGGAAAAGAGTTGCTAACTTCATGCTTGCACCAGAAGCAGTGAGACCGACAACAAGGAGTAGGCTGGCAGCTATTTTCTGAAAATCCTCTATATCCCATCCTGCATCTGCTGAGCATGGGTCATGTTCAGGTTGACTTTGAGACACTGCCTAAAGTATGAGATATTAATAACTTAGATGGGGTGCTGAGGGGACTGCCCATCCTTCTCTCTGTTGACTTCCTAGGAATATGAAAAGCCCTGGTGGTGCAGTGGTTAAATGTCATTACAGCAGTCAACACATTGTGAGTTTGATCCTGCTGGGCTCCAGATTGACTCATCCTTCCATCCTTTCGTAGGTCAGTAAAATGGGTACCCAGCATATTGGGGGCAATTGGCTAACACATCGTAAACCATTTAGAGTGTGCCTAGCACTATAAAGTGGTATAGAAATAAATGTAAGTGCTATTGCTATTGCTATATAAAGAATCAGCCATACATATGCTCCTACTCCCTGTGTGTGTAAGACAAGTGAGACTCCCTATCATAGAACCACTGCTGTTCATTCCTGGGCCCAGCCTCACTCATGGGAAAGGAAGAAACCAGCGACAGGCAACCTTTTTCAGACCTGGGCCCTCCTCCTCCGCGCGCGCCCCCCCGTGCACACCGCCGCTGCGGCCGCTACTGCGGCGGCCGCCGTAGCGCACGCGGCTCCAGCCGCCGCGGCGCATGTTGCATCCGCCATTTTTGAAAGTCAAAATGGTGGCCGTGATGCGTTTGCGCATGCGCAAGACTACTGCGCATGTGCAAACACGTCGCGACCGCCATTTTGACTCCCAAAATGGTGATCACCGCGAGCGCGGCTGAAAACGCTCTCTGGCGGCGGCAAGCGGAGCCACGCACCACCGCCAGAGCGCGTTTTTGGGTGCGCTCGCGGCGATCGCCATTTTGAAAGTCAAAATGGCGGTCGCGACGTGTTTGCGCGTGCA
Organism: Phrynosoma blainvillii; assembly: GCA_026167975.1. Taxonomy (NCBI): domain Eukaryota; kingdom Metazoa; phylum Chordata; class Lepidosauria; order Squamata; family Phrynosomatidae; genus Phrynosoma; species Phrynosoma blainvillii. The sequence continues at coordinate 244,473,454 of JANUYF010000001.1, read as the reverse complement.
CAGTAGTCTTGCGCATGCTCAAACACGTCGCGATCGCCATTTTGACTTTCAAAATGGCGATCGCCGCGAGCGCACCCAAAAACGCGCGGTGGCGGCGGTGCGTAGCGGCGGCGGCGGCGGCGGCAACCTCCGGCCTGGGCTGGTAAGTCCGGGGCCCGGGGCCTTAACCGGCCCCCGGGCCGTAGGTTGCCGGTCCCTGGAAGAAACAGGGTTTTTCTCCAGAGACTCTCTAACCTCTCCTTTTCTTTCTCTAGAGCAGGAGCAGGCAAAGTGGAGCCCATGGGTTACATGCAGCCTCAAGGCTGTTTTTGTGGCCCCAAGACCCCCCCCCCAGTGGATCCAAGGTGTCGTCCCCTCAGTTCCCTCTGTGAGGGAATGTTTTTGTCCCCCTGGTCATTTTAGGCCTAGGAAATGCTTTTTTCTAAAACAGGTAATGAACAGGAAGTTGTTGCCTACTGCTAAGAAAATGCCTTTCCTGGGCTTAAAATGGCCCAGGTGGGCCCCAAATGTGGCAATAATGTCCCCATATCTCCTAAAGGGCTTTTAGGGGCATAAAAGAGTTGTTATTTTTAAAGGAGTGTGGCTCTCCAAATTCTCCTGAGTTGCTCAACTCTCCTCTAAAGAGTGTTTGGATTCTTGCTCCTTGGCCTTTGCTTTCAAATAGACAATCAAGGCTTGATAGGATCCTCACTCCTGCGCTCGATAAGATCTCTGGGTTTTTTGGTAGAAAAGGCAGCCTTGTCACCTGGGTGCTACAGCCCTGCTTCTTAGTTCTCGAGTCTCCTTTGTTGCTGCACAGTGGGAACAATCCTGAGCCTGTTGACTGTGGACAGAGCTTCTCAAATCAGGCTAGAAACTCATTGGCTGAACTGGCATATTGGAGGCTAACTTGGCAGATCCCCAACATTTCTTATTTCCTATTTCCAAGGTGGAAACCACTGTAGTCATTATAACCACACTTACAAAAATAAGTCCCATTGTATTCAACAAGACATAGGGGGGAATGCAGATGGGCGGCCCCGGGAAGCGGAGGATCGGGGCTGAGGCTGCCGGACACCTCAACCCCGATCCTCCCTTTTGCCGGCCTGGAAAACAGCGCCAAAATGCTGCTCCTTTCAGGGCTGGCAAAAGGGTGCCCTAAGAGCCGGCGCACGGCTCTTTAGCGCCCCTTCCAGCGCAGTGTGTCAAAACACTGTGCCAGAAGGACGTCCTGATGCCATGCAGCGTCAGGACGCTGCCAGTGTGGGGTTGGGGTGCCTGGCGTGTAGCTGCCCCTCCCCATCCCTGCCTCCATGCTGGTCCTTTGGGCCAGTCTGTAGAGGCCCTTACTCTGGGGTAAGTATGGGTAGATTTCTGCTTTTAATATAGCATTTGCCAGGTTGAAAACTAGAGATGGCTCTTGACCCTTTAGTGGTTGGGCAGAAGAGGGAATTTCAGCAGGAGTTCCTAGTTGCATAACCAAGTAACAAGCAACACCTGCTGAATTTCCCTCTTCTGTGTGTTTTGTGAGCCTTCAAGTCATTTCCTACTTATGGTGACCTTAAGGCAAACCTATAATGGATGTTTCTTGGCAAGATTTGTTCAGAGGATGTTTGCCATTGCCTTCCCCTGAAGCTGAGAGCATGTGACTTGCCCAAGGTCACCAAGTGGGTTTCATGGCTGAGCTGGGAATCAAACCCTGGTCCCCAGATTCATAGTGCAATACTCAAACTATTACACCACACTTCTACAGAACCATTGAAGATACAGGAGCCCTCTCCAGTTTTCACTCTGACAACCCCGGGTGCCAATTCCTTAACCACACAGAGACCTGGTGAAAGTGCAAAAATTGTACCCAGGAAATTACTAGCAGCCAGTATGAGGGGAGAGAAACCAGTAAGCAATTTGGTAGGAGTTCTAGTACTGGATATCCAACAAGTTTCCAAAGTATGGCTGATTGTGTAACATGCAGTCTGAATCATTCTGAAATCTCTCTACAGCTAGATAAAGAGATAAGGACTGTCTTCTGTACAGGAAAGCCAGGGTTTTGCAGGTGGCCCAATCTGTTCAGTATAATCAGTCAGCACAAATTCTTTAATGACCTATTTACATGCATGGTTGCATTTAGTAGTCTGTTGCTTCTGGAATGAAGGCTGTTTGAAGTGTAGTTCTTCTTTATTATATTTTTAAAAGTGAGTCTTAAGAATGGGCATTCTGTGGGTAGGGTGTGTGAAGATCATACACAGAGAAAAAGCTGTTGAATCCTTGGGCTGAGTGAGCCATGTGACAAACAACTCATTTCTGTCACAAAAGATCTAATCATGATCAACTAGAGTTAGAACATAGAATTTGAATGTGTGTTTTTTATTCTCTTTTACATGAAACCTGTGCTTTACTAAATTTTTAGCAATGCATTAATAGTACAAAAGTGATCTTCAGCTGTCAAAGCAGTTGGGAGATTGAACTTTGCCTGTTCTCCTGTAACAGGACTGGAGAAAACCTTTCAAATGTTCAACACGACTTCCCATCTATGTTTGTCAGCTCTCAGGGCTAGGATCTGAGGAGCTTATTGCATGCCCTAAAGAGGCGTTTTACCTCTTCCAGCTTCAATCCTTGATTGGGAATACAGCTGGATGTTATCAGACATAATTTACTACCAATTCTGCTGTGATGCCACCGGCTGAATGCAGCCCCACTTTAAGCCATGATCAACCAGCACTTTTTCGGAAACGTAAATTTTCCAACTTGAAAAATTGGCTGGCTGAGCGGTCCTTGGACCCAGGCTGCATTCAGCCGGTGGCATCACAGCAAAATCGGCAGTGAAATTATGTCTGATAACATCCGCCTCCACCCCCGATCAAGGATTGAAGCCAATACTCCCAGAAATGATCAATTTAGAAAGTTGGGAACAAACAAGAACACAAAGGTTTACTCGATGTCAGGATTTAAAGGAAAATTACTTTAAAATGGAATATCGTTGGCACCTGACACCTATAAAATTGGCAAAAATTTACAAAACAAGCAGTAACAAGTGCTGGAAATGTAACCATGCTATTGGAGGGTGGTTCCACATGTGGTGGAACTGTACTGCAATTAGATCCTACTGGAGAAATAGCCATACAGTAATATGTGAGGTCCTCAACATAAATTATGATTTGTTACCTGAAATATACTTATTAAATATGATAAACAAGACATCACAAGAGATAGAAAAGGATTGTGGCAGATTGTTATTATATATGATAACAGCGATTACAGTGAGATTAGTTCTAGCAAAAAATGGAAATCAACAGAGATACCCTCAATCAGTGAGTGGTTCTGGAAAGTAATAGAAATTATGAGTATGGATCTAGTAACTGCTAGATTAAACAAACAAAATACAAAAAAAGTTGAACAGGATTGGACCCCAAAACTGCAGTACTGTAAGGAGAGTTTAAATTTGTAATGACTTTGTTAAAAATTTAGATGAAATGAGGATCTGGAATAAATATTGTACTTGAAGTGAAGACAGTAAGTTTTAAATGAGAAAAGTTTAATACAAACTGGATGAACATGGGAAGTCAATTGTAAATATGTATATTGGGAAATTATGTGTTATGACTGTTTGATATTGTTTAGGATATTTTATGATACTTAGTGGGGTTTTTTAAATAAAAATTTAAAAAAATACTCCCAGAAATGAAAAGGACAGATGCTGTAAACAGGACACATTTAATTAAGGAGAGCATCTCAATGACACTTTTCCTGGACTAGCCATCCTGTTCCTTTGGGTCCTATGTGGGAAGTGGAAGCAATCAAACAGTGTCTCTTTCAAGTAGGACTCTGCTGAATAGAATCAGGAAGATCTCCAGTGCAACAGTCAGAAGCAGAATCTCTGTCACAATTCCTTCTCACAGCAGAGATTGTTCACAAGAAGGGGTTGGAAACATCAGCCTGTTTCATCCAGATCGACAGGAGAACAAACCCTTGTCACTCACAGCAGTTGCTGCCTGATAAGTCAGGACTGCTGGAATTTCATAATTCCTATACAGCAGAATATGCAGGGATTGTGAGTACAAACCAGTCATGAATTCTTCATAACTGCGATCATCCATTCCAACCTTCTAAACAATCTATACAGTTTAAACCATTTATAATTCATTAACAGACTGGATGTAAAATATAAATACAATGGGTCCTTGGTATCCGCTGGGGTCTGGTTCCAGGACCCCTAGTGGATACGAAACTCTGGATGTTTTCACACTGGGCTCCCTAAAGCCGGCTGGAGCCCTTCCCCTAAAGCCGGCTGGACCCTGTGCCGCTGACACCGGAATGACTCCGGCGGCAGCAGGCTAATTCCTTTTGCCACCCGGAATTACCTGAAGCCGGAGTTAGCCAGGAATTAGCTTGCCGCTGCCGGAGTGAGGCCAGACTTAGGGCTCCGTGTGTTTGAACACACAGAGCCAAAAGCCGGCCGGACGCAGGGATGACACCGGAAGGGGCGGGGTTTGCCGCTGCGTGTGTGTGAACACACGGGAAATGGCGCTGGAGTGAGGCCGGTGGGAGGCCGGCTAGCGTCCTCAAAAAGGCCAGTGTGAAAACGTCCTCTGTGGATGCTGAAGTCTCATTATGGCATAGTAAAAATGGTGTCCCTTATGTAAAATGGCAAAATTAAAGTTTGCTTTTTTGCAATTTATATTTTTTGAATGTTTTCAAGCCATGGATGGTTGAATCCATGGATAAAAGAAAAAATCTGTGTATATGGAGGGCTGACTGTATAATAAAATAATAAGTAATGAATAAAAAGAGTCGACAGAGAGAACACCTTTAATAGCCCTTCACAGTCAATACTACTTCACATTACATTTCCTACATACTTTTCTTTTTATATTATTAATAACTACAAAGCATAAGACACCATATAAAAACTGCATGCTTTAGAATATGTTGTTATATGTCATAACAGTAGGACCAAACTGAGTCTTTACTTTCTGGCATCTGTAACTTAATGGTTAATCCAGTCCTGCTAAAATAGCTTGTTTTATAGGAACAAAGCCCACATCTGTGTATGATGAGGTGGGTTTTGCTTGTTACTGAGACACTTGTGTGATATTTTTCTCATGACATTTGTTAACAGTGACTATTTGGGCCCTTCTCTTCCTTTCCAGTCCTCAATGTAAATCCAACAATTAACTGTTGGTAAAAATAGATGTGTGACACACAGTGTTCTCTTCAACATCCCCTCAAGGGTTAGACAGCAGTGTCTGGGCCTAAGCTCAAGCTATTAGGAGAGAAGTAGTGACAAAGCATTTGAGAGTCTGGCGTAGTAGTTTGAGCATCAGACAAGGAAGCTTATTGCACTCTTAAATAAAGTGACTTACCTGTTCTGGGTTACAATTTAAAGTGGGCAGCTTCCTGATCTTATTAGAAGGATTTAGCCACTGAAATCACCACCTGGGTCCATCCCAGGTCCATCTCTACTCCCAGGGCCGCTCCATCAGCCATTTTCTTAAACTGGAAAACTCCCAGCTTTGAAAAGAGGCACATTGAGTGTCCCTGGGAGCAGGGATGGACCTGGGATGGACCCGAGATGGACCTGGGTGGAGATTTCAGTGGCTAAATCCTTCTGATTAGATCAGGATGCTGCCCACTTCAAATTTTAACCAGGATCAGCTAAGTTGCTTTATTATAGAATGAGATCAGCTTCTATGACTATGGAAACTAGGATTCGATTCCTGGTCGGCCATGAAACCCACTGGATGACCTTGGGCAAGTCACATGCTCTCAGCTTCAGGGGAAGGCAATGGCAAACCTCTGAACAAACCTTGCCAAGAAAACCCTTAAGGTTTTAGGTCTTAGAGTAGCCATAAGTCAGAAATGACTTGAAGGCACACAATACACACACACACACAGTGACAAAGCAGAGAATACACTGAACAGATGATGTTGGTATGTTTTGTCAAAAGGATCCACCTTCTACAGCCTGAGCATTGGCACATCAGATCAAATAGAGTCACTTTGATATCTAGCTAAAATGGTTGTGTGCAGAAATAGGTAGGGTTTGTTGTCATACTTAGATAACCTTCTTAATTAGAGAAAGTAAGATAAAACTACTAACCCTGGTTATGCTTATAAATTATATCTACTTGTAGACTATAATTTGTGATAAGAGATGGGTTTCAATTGGAATTTAGGCAACCATATTCAGAACAATGCCAGACTGCCATTTTTTCTCGACTCTGTACAAACTTGTAAGATGCCTTCTGTAAGCTTGGAAAAGTTCATTTCAGTCATTGGCCATTTTGGCTGTGAGAATTTGCAAGTTTTAGTGGAAACAATATTTTTTTAACCTTTGCCTATTTTAACCTTTTCCAGGGCTCCAGACTCAGAGACAGTGTGGTAAAGCACTTCTCCAGAAACAGAAAGCATTGTGAGTATTTCCCCCCGGCAATTGTGCCATCATATTGTTGCAAAGACATATTGTTGCAAAAATCTGGAACAAATGGCATACAACATCTGCAAAATTAATCAATAAAAATATGTCCTGGGTTGCCTTCAGAACACTTTCCACATAGCAAAAACAAGTTAAATATAATGATGAGAAAATTGTGCCACATGTCATGGGGAAATTCATTAGAAGCCGAGGAAGCCATGGCCAGTGCATGCCCTTCAACTGTCCCAAACTTGCTGGAACAGTCCTCATTAATCCTCTGTTGTCCCACTGTTTAAACTGTTTTTTAAATGTACCAGTCTCTCTCTACTCCTCCCATTTCCCCCCTTTGTCTTCAGCTTACTTCAGCTTGCCCTTGGTATTCTCTGGAGCTTGGTTCCAGAACTCCCCATGGATACCAAAATCTGTCAATGTTCAAGTCCCATTAAATGCAATGGAAAGTGAAATGGTGTCCCTTATATAAAATGGCAAAATCAAAGTTTGCTTTTGGGAATTTATACATTTTAAAAAAATATTTTCAAGCTGTGGATACTTGAATCTGTGGATAAAGAATCCGTGGATATGGAGGGACAACTATACTTTGCATTCAATTAACTCAGCAGAGGGGAGAGTAGAGAACAGAATCTTGTTTTTCCCCGTAAGCTCAAGAAAAAGTAAACTGCTACAGCCTCTCCTACCTTGTATATTCTTCCTTAATAATTTTAGTCATCTTGACAACTCTTTGATGTTGCTTGGCCACATGTGTCCCAGTTTTATACTGAAATGTTGGAGATAATGTCAGTGTGACACATAATGTTGATTTAGACCAGGGGAGGGGCCCTTTCACACTAAACAATTAATAGCATTATGATTCAACTTTAATTGCCATGACAACACCCTATGGAATCCTTGGATTTGCAGTTTAGAGAGAGGTACTTAGTGCTTTTGACCAAACCTGCCAATTCCAGGATTCCATAGAATGCAAACAGGACAGTTAAAATGCAATCATGGCACTATAGCTATGTAACGTGAAATTTTCTTGTTATAGTACCTCAAAGAATGCAATCTGAATAAACCCATACATACTAGAATGCATAACAGATTTCAATTGATTTTGTTTTGTTTTGTGAATTTGATTTAATTTCTCTATCAGCCACAAAGATCTTTGGGCAACCTCTTGGAGTCCTTAGAAAAGTTACGTTTTTGGACTACAATTTGCAACATTCCCAAGCCAACATCTTTATAGGTCATGGCTGGAGAATGACAGTACTTATTAAAGTACCACACTTTAATAACAAGAATGAACACAAACCTTATCCTTTATTTCCCCCCCGCCCAAGTTAAAACAAAAAAAACCAACATCTTTTTTACCTCCTTGGCAAAAATCCAGCCTGCCTAGTACTTCACCTCCAGTTGTGTCTACAATATTTCTGTTGTTTCAGAGCGGGTGGAATGTTTTTGTCATTCAGTTTTATCCTTATGACATGTCCTTTACTGTTAAAATAATAGTCCAGCTCCTCTGTAAGTTAATTAACATAACAAACATGTCAATGAATATAGATTAAGTTTTACAAACCTACTAATATTTGAAAAAGAGGAAAATGAACAAGAGTTCAGATACTTTTTTTAGCCATAAAGCCAGTGAATAGGATATGCTACAATATTTTCTTCCTATTGTACCTCAAAGAATGCAATCTGAATAAATCCATACATACTAGAATGCATGCCAGATTTCAATTGATTTGTTTTGTTTTGCTGATTTTATGTCACAAATCAGCCTGCCACCAAAATTCAGGTAACGGTTGAAAGAAGAAACAAAATTGTTATGGATTCAAATTCCAATTTTACACAAATTCAGATTAGTCACCCTTATAATTACAGTTGCCATTCACAGTCTTCTTCACAATTCAATGGGAAAGACACTAGTGTACAGTAAAAAATAGATGTGTGACTGGAAAAGTACTAATTCAAACAAAAGCCCTGCTTGAAATATTTGACTAGTAGTTATTTTCATTGTCTTAAAAAAGAAAAAGAAACACTCACACAGATACATGGAGCAGCATACATACATACATACCCAAAGATACTTTGTAAGATAGAGTAGAGTTAATGACTCTTACCTTTCTAATGCCTCTGCTACATCATTTTACCCAACCAGTACAACCTCAGAGTTGTTTCTTGTGTAACCTTTGTTCTTTTTGCCATGAGTTTGCTGAATAGGCTTGTTCGGGTACGCCAAGCCTTTGCTTGTATGTGTTGGGTGGGGTGGAGGAGGATTTACATTACGTTCCTGTTATCCTCTCATTATTGGCGTATGGATATTCAGTACCTCCGTTCAGTACCTCCTTTCAACCCTCCATTTGGATTTCTTTAAATGGTCTGTTAATAGGAAGCAAAAATTAATTTCACAGATTTGGAGATTTTTTAAATTTTATTTTGCATGATAGCAATTATGTGTTATTGTTGTTGAATGTAACATTGACAAGTAAAGGGATGAATGACTACAAGTCAAACAAAAATACACATTTATCTCTAAACAAGAGCTCACCCCCACCCCAATTATGCCACATTTCACCCTGTCCTGGATTTGAAGTTTAGTATTTATGTCCAGTTTCTATTTGCTTGTTGTGATCAAAAGAAAGTTGGACTCCAGCTGAACATAATTTCACTACATTTTAATTCTTCTGTAAGTGCAATTGCTCCCTAGTTTATAAAAGTGAGCTCTAACATCCACTATTCTATCAGATTTTTCCTTTTATATTGCTGTTTAACCTTCCTTCTTTCATTAAGGACTTTTAGAGCGTTATTTAGATAAAGGTCATTCCATGTAATTGTAGAACAGAAAATGGAGAGGGGAGGGATACATGATTATGAACCCATAATTGATGAAATGTTCCTTTTAAAAAAATGATTCCCCAGACTCATTTGGTTTGCTCACTATTCATCCTGTTGACCCATTTCCAACTTAACATAAAAAGAGTATTTTCCGATAGCGCTTGTCCTATCATTAAACAAGTGACACAATCTATTTAAATGGCAGATGCTGGAGACATTAATGGTAGCTTGTCTCTGTTGGAGGACAGAGATATCTGTGCTGCTAGCCTGCTGTCCTAAGATGCAGTGGACAACAGTATCTGTCACCATTGCTGAAATAAAATTCAACCAAACCTTGGGGTTCTCACTTTTTTCCCCAACCACATTTCCTAGAATCTCCACACAGTTGTGCGACCAATTATGGTATTCTGAAAACTGTAGTCTGTAAAAGTAATTTTTCCAGGCTCTAAAAAGAAACAGCTATTTTCCCGTACAAAAGCAAATTATTGATCAATAAATTCACATCAAAAGATTTTATCAGGTAAGATTAAAAAACACGTGCATAAAATATCGCTGTGTATACACCAGCTTCAGTTACAATGTTGGAACGAATTACAAGAGAGAAAGGAAGAAACACTTGAGAGTCTGTTAATGAACAACGCTGCTTGTTTCAACTCCACCTGAATCGTGATTTAGTTTCAAATTTTATTTAATTTTTCTAGATATATAAACACAGAATAACAAAAAATATCTAATATACAAAGAGAAAATAGAACATAACAAGAAAGAAAGAAAGAAAGAAAGAAAGAAAGAAAGAAAGAAAATACAAATATGGGAAAAGAACAGAAAGAACTTGAAGTGATAAAAGTAACTTCCAATCTTCTCTGCAGTGGTTGTTAAACTATGGACGTCTAGGAGGCAGGGAAGGGGAGGGGCAGCCACATGCCGGGCGCCTCAACCCCTCCCCGAGGATGTCATGATGGCGCACGCCATTACGCACGGTGTGCACCATCAAGAGATCCTTCTGGTGCAGTGTCTTGACACACTGCGCTGGAAGAGATGCAGAAGAGCCACGTGGCAGCTCTTGATGTGTCCCTTCTGCTGGCTCTGAAAGGAGTGGCATTTTAGCTCTCCTTTCAGGGCCAGCAGAAGGGAGGATTTGGGCCAAGACATGGGGCAGCCTCGGCCCCAATCCTCCGCTTCCCAGGGCAGCCCATGGCCGCCCGTCTGCATCCCCCCTATGTTAAACTATGGGCCTTTGCAGACTGCTAGAAATAGTGCAAATTGAGTCCACTTTAAGGGTTAGGGAATCGTGGGAACTGTATTTTATTGTGGCACCAGAGCTCTCTGACAGAGAAGGCTCAATGTCTCAGAAAAAAAAACAATTCCCATGATTCCCTAGCACTAACCCTAACCCTTAAAGTGGACTCAATTTGCACTATTTCTGGCAGTCTACAAAGGCCCCATAACATCCATCTCTCTCATATAGGAAAAAGCATCAACATCCTTCCTATATGTTACAAATATTAATCCTCCAAGTTAAATCTTTTACAATCAAAAATACAATCCCTAGCAGAAAATCAATTAACCAGTAATATATATTTATTCCCAAATATCAATAATCTTAATCATCTATTACTACTAATCTTCCCTCTTCTAAATCAAATGCATTAAATGCACTTGCCACAACAGAGATCATATTTTGGGTGCCCTGTCAGTATGTCTGTCTCTCTCATTTTATTTATTTCATATCTTTTCCACCTTTCTCCCAGAATTGGACCCAAGGTGCTCATAAGATTTGACTCATAGGTAATTACTATCTGTGTTTTGTTATGCTGAATGTCTGCTAAATGTTCCCCATACATTGTCAGCAACGTTTCTCTTATATAAAATGAACCACATTCTGCAGCACCATTTTTTTTCTTTGTCACTTTTATCTTACCTATTTATTTATTTTATTGAATTTATATGCAGCCTTTCTCCCAAACATGGGATCTAAGGCAGTTTACAGTAATCCATTAGGAGCAGCATGGTGGATTGGTTGCAGCATCAGTAGGTTTGGCAATGAGGTAGGCATTCTTGGATAGTCTGCATCTGTTGGCAATGGGCTGGAAACATTTCAAGTGGGAACCAGAAGGCTCAGTCACTCCCAAAATGACTTGAGAGGTGATGACTATAGATAACTGCCCAATTTGGGATGCTGGCATGCTGGCCTCACTCCCAAGTATGTGTATGTTGGTTTCATCAGCCTACCATAGCAATATAACCAGTTGATGTGAGGGGACTCCACTGACACCTATGCAATATTGAAAGTGAGTTTCTTATATAACCACTCCCACAATCAGCAACTACCTCATACTTTGCTTTTCCTGGGAATTGTAGGCTAAATCTTTATTTCACCCTCAGAAGGTTTTTTGCCAAGTTCCTTTGATTCACTTAATACTCATAGAAACTTTTTGTCTTGTGGATTAGCAATTGGGGGGTCCAGCCACATGGCTTTAATCTTGGGCCAGATTGTGTTTCCGTTACTGAATCTTAGGGGTGAAACACATGCGCAAAATACAGCAGTTTCCAACCACTTTCAAGGCAGGGCATTTGGATGATGCACGCCTCCAAAGCAGGCAGAAACCAGACCAAAGCCATGCTCCAGGACTAAAAACTGGAGCAAAAAGAACCCGCGATAGTCCAACTCAAGGCAGAAAATGTGCATCTTCACACTTGCATATAAATACCCCACTGTGAATGTGGGGTTGCAGCAAAGCAAACAACTGAAAGTGCAACAACTCCAATGAATGTAATCACAATATACACAAATTAGACAGTTCAATAGGAGGGCATGAGGTGAAGGAGGCATGTAGAGGGGTCCTCCATGATTGAACTTTGCCAATGTATCACTCGCACACCAATGTACCAATGCCCTGTCAAGGTGGAGCTTGCTGTTTTTGAAAAACTGCAGGATATGTGTGGCTGGGATCTGGGCTGCATACGGGTTGCACTCATCCAGCCGCGGCTGAGTGTGATAACACCTGTTTTAAAAATTAAATATGACTATATCTCATCGCTTTAAATAGAATGTGATAATCTCCTGTTTCCAAATGTTCAACCAAAGTTTTAAGACACTCCAATGCTAGAAATTTGAGGACTGAAGCAAAATTTCATGGAGAAGGAAGACTTCTTCTTTGCAGGACAATGCCCTTATTTTGTCTCACCCGTAGCAACAGCCCTGGTCTCTCCAGATCTAGCCTAACCATTAGCCACCATGCTGCCCCAACCTGCAACAAAATATGGCAGTATGAACAGCTGTTACTTTACTCCATAGCATTCCATACTCCTTTCTCTTTCACTTTCCCATTCCATTCTTCCTCCAGTAGACTGTCAACACTCTGAGAGATTCTGTATGATGGAACCTTTGTGCTATCAAACTGCGGTAACCATGATTGCAAATTGGCCAGCTGAGCGTGACTGGGAGCCGGGATGCAGTTGCCCAGTGGCATCGGCGGCATTTTTCATGCGATAATTCCTGATTGCACCCCGTAAGCTACTGTATCCCGGCAGGGGTGTAAGTTGTTTTATTTTTGCATGTTATAAGCTACCATAGAATGTAGATACGCTCCTAGCCAAAGTAGCAGGTGTTGAAGCGTGATTGGAACTGCAGTTCAGCAACTTCTGTAGGATACCTCACCCATTCTTTAGGATGGCTCTGTTGTTCTGAATAACTGAATTCACATGTCACAAATTGATAAAACAGAAGACTGCATACATCATTCATAAGCAACTGAGCATTCACTAATCTGAGACTGTGGGCCTTTATAGACTGCCAGAAATAATGCAGCTTGAGGCCACTTTAACTGTCCTGGCTCAGTGCTAAGGAATCATGGGAACTGTAGTTTATTGTGGCACCAGAGCTCCCTGACAGAGAAGGCTAAATATCCCAAACAAATCACAATTCCCATGATTCCCTAGCACTGAGCCAGGACAGCTAAAGTGGCCTCAAGCTGCATTATTTCTGGCAGTCTGTATAGGCCCTGTATCTCCCGTTAAAAACCATTTTCAGTCTCCACTTCTTTCATTCCTATTGTGTGCCTTCAAGTTGTTTCCAACTTATGGTGATCCTAAGGTGACCCTATCATGGGGTTTTCTTGGCAATATTTGGTGACCCTATCATGGGGTTTTCTTGGCAATATTTGTTCAGAGTGGGCTTGCACTTGCCTTTCTCTGAGGCCGAGAGAGTGTGACTTGGTTCTCACCCAGTCCTACATATATCTCTATTTAAAAGCAAGTCCCTTAGAGTTGAATGGTGCTTACTCCCAGATGAGGCTCCACAGCATTGCAGCCTAAGGACGTTATCACACGGGGAGTCGCGGGGAGAAAGTGGAAATAAACCGGACGAGCGGAAGACTTTAATTTACAGGATTTGTCCTGTTCCGGCTCGTCTGATAACTAAATTCGAATTTAAAAGGGGGTTAATTCGAACAAAAACCTGATCTTTTCATTTCCTCAAAAATCCCGAAAATGAAAAGATCAGGTTTTCGTTCGAATTAACCCCTTTTAAATTCGAATTTAGTTATCAGACGAGGCGGAACGGGACAAATCCCGTAAATTAAAGTCTTCCGCTCGTCCGGTTTATTTCCACTTTCTCCCTGCGACTCCCCATGTGATAACGTCCTAAGAGCCTTTACAGACTGCCAGAAATAATGCAGCTTGAGACCACTTTAACTGCCTTGGCTCAGTGCTAGGGAATCATGGGAACTGTAGTTTATTGTGGCACCAGAGCTCCTTGACAGAGATGGCTCAATGTCTCAGAAAAAACTACAATTCCCATGATTCTCTAGCATTGGGCCAGGGCAGTTAAAGTGGTCTCAAGCTGCATTATTTCTGGCAGTCTTTAAAGGCCCTAAGTCCATTTTCCTTTGACTTGGGCTCTTTGTTGCATTGTTGGCTATTCTTCAGCAGTGGGTTTGCTGGGCTGGCTCTTTTGGCTGGAATCGGAGAGGCACAGGTGGTGCTGCCAGCTGTAAGCTGGAGGAGTCACTTCCTAATAATGACCAATGCCTACGCTGAAAATGTTGCAAAGAGGGAAGAGGCTGGAATGTGAGAGGTTTTCTCCTTGCTGAAGAGAAGGCCCTAGAGTACATTAAATAACTATGCAACTGCAACACCAACTCCTTTAAGAGGCTGGGGTACATGAGGCACATTACCTGTAAGATTTGCAACTTCCTAGGAAACAGGAAGGTACTGTGTTTGTCAAATGAGCACACTGAGGCAAAGACACAGTTAAAGAAACAAGTATTTAAATATATGAGCTGTAACTTCAACTGCTTACAGTCATCTGAGGAAGTAGTCCCATGTCTACAAAAACTCATGCTACCAACTTTCAGTTTAGTCTCGATGGTGCTACAAGATCCCTTTGCATACTGATTTTCCAGACTAACACTTTGAATTCAACTTCTTCCAGTATTCTTATACTAAAAATTAAATTATGCAGGTGCGGGCAATGGTGAAGAACAGCAGGGGCCATTTGTTTTCCTTGCATCTCTCAAGCAGGCATCCATATGGGAGGGTTAAGGGAGTGTGGAAACAAACCCTCTGGGTTTTTGTTGCTGTTGTTGTTGTGTGTCTTCAAGTCATTTCCAACTTATGGCAATCCTAAAGCAATCCTATCATGGGATTTTCTTGGCAAGATTTGTTCAGAGGGGTTTTTGCCTTTGTCTTCCTCTGAGGTTACAAGGTTACCCAAGTGGATTTCCATGGCTGAGCGGGGATTTGAACATCCAAACCACTCCACCATGCCAGTGGTATCATCAGGAAGGCGCAAGGGGTTCAGACCACACCAGGTGACACCCGCAGGAGAGGTGACACCCTGATGGAGTCCTCCTGCCACCATAGCGGAGGGGCAAGCACACCTCTCATGGCTTCACCAAAGTCCCAGCTCTCTCTCCAGGGAGGAAGCCGAAATGGCTGTAAGGGTGGCAGAGGGGCAAGTGCACCCTTCGCGACTTCATTGCTGGTCTGGCTCCTGGCGACAAAACCATGAGGGGCAAGCAGCAGGGCTTGGCCAGACTGCTGCCACTGCCCCCCCACCCTGGCAACCTCCTGGGTATCACCAAGCCTGGTGAGACCATTGCACCATGCTGGCTCTGGATGGTTTATAGACGTGGGGAGTGTGAGTCAAAAAAACTAATCCTAATTTAAAACATTTGGAGCCTCAGGGATTTGGTGAGGGGCCTCAGGGCCTAAAAATTAGGGCTCCACCAGCTCCATGTGGCTCATGGACTGTGGCCCAAGGACTTTACTTTTCCTCACCCCAATATAATATTTATGAAAACCAGTATATTAATGAAACAATGGCTGGGATTTATTAGTCAGGAAATGCTCATCTGAGAAGAAAAATCTTTAAGAGGGCCTGAAAAATGGAGAAATGTCAGTTTATGGTTAACTTAAAAACTCAGTTGAAAAAGAAATCCACAGGACGGGGGGGGGGCAATACATAGCAGGGTGGACTTCTTCAAGTGCACCTCAGACCCAGGTGAAATGACCTCTTGAGCCTCCTCAGAAGGCCTCTGTAGTAAGGGGAAAAGATATGGGTCTGTAGCCATGGCAAAATGATGGTACTGTTCCCCAAGTAAGAATTGCATCTACTCATATTTTCCTTCACTCTCCAAATTTCTAGCATTGCAGAGAGAGAAATATAGAAAATCTAGAACTCTTCTATTTGCTGAGATCACTTTCTGAACTTTTTCTTTGGATGCCTAAACTGTATCAGTGAGCTTGGTGATTGGCAAACTTACTGTATGGCTAGAAATTTGAGGACTAAAGGGAAATTGTGGGAAGGCAGATCATGGTGTAATGCAGGGGCCGGCAACCTACGCCCCCCGGGCCGGTTCCAACCCAGGTCGCCGGACTTACCGGCCCAGACGGACCCCCGCCGCCGCCGCCGTGCATTTTGGCCTCCATGTGACCGCGTGCGCCGCACCCGCCATTTTGATTTCCAAAATGGCGGCCGCAGCGCATTTGCACATGCGCAGGAGTACTGCGCATGAGCAAACGAGTCACGACCGCCATTTTGGAAATCAAAATGGTGGCCGCGACTCGTTTGCATATGCCCAGTACTCCTGCGCATGCGCAAA
Organism: Phrynosoma blainvillii; assembly: GCA_026167975.1. NCBI lineage: Eukaryota > Metazoa > Chordata > Lepidosauria > Squamata > Phrynosomatidae > Phrynosoma > Phrynosoma blainvillii. Next base: position 244,457,125 of record JANUYF010000001.1, on the reverse strand, counting down.
TGCGTTGTGGCCACCATTTTGGAAATCAAAATGGCAGCCATGACATGCACGGCGGCAGCTGTGCGTTCTGCGGCAGCGGTGGCGGTGGCAACACACGCAGGGGGGTCGTGCGCAGCCGCCATTCCCCCCCCCCCCTCAGCTTGGCGGAGAAGAGGACTTCGGGGGACCGGCCCAGGGCTGAAAAAGGTTGACTACCCCTGGTGTAATGGTTTTGGCGTTGGAGTATGATTCTGCATCCCAGCTTGGCTACGGAAACCCACTGGGTGACCTTGGGCAAGTCACATTCTCTCAGCCTCAGACAATAGCAATGGCAAACCCCCTCTGATGAAACTTGCCAAGAAAACCCCATGATAGATTTGCCTTAGGATCGCTGCAAGTTGGAAACAACTCAAAGGCACACAACAACAAGAAGAATTCTTATAAGGGGCGGTGTCCTTTTTAAAACTCCCCTATAGGTTCACCCTGAGTAACCTGGCCCAAAGCTGTTTATAGTTTAATGTAGGAAATTCCCTTCAGTGGATTTAGATGTCTTAATCTGCACAGTCAGAATTTATGAAAAATAAGAGAAGTTGTGGTCCTAGCCCTAAAAAACTTTAACTGGAAGTAAAACTAGTGGGATCTACCGGTCCTTCCAAGCTAATCGCTGTACATAGCAACAGTTTGTCTGAAAGAGTTTCACTTATGCAGTTGACAACGGCCACAGTATACCCATGGACTTCCTTACTAGGCATGACAAATTTGGTCTCAGCGATTTTTCCAAGGTGGCACAGCCCTCATGTAAAGGTCCTGGAGCATTTGGTTTTCTATTGGGGACTGCAGCAAACTTCAAAATGCATTGGTGGTGGTGCTGCACTAATCATTAAACACAATTTGGTGGCTTCGGGAGCACAGAATTGTTTACAGATGAAGAATGTTAAATGCTGGGTTTGGCTGTGGCACCTTTCACATTGCACAATTATAGCACTTTGGTACCACTTTAATTGTTGTGGTTTTATTCTGTGGATGCTGGGGTTTCTAGTTTGCTGAGTTATTTAAAATGCTCTTCCAGAGAACTCTAGTGCCTCACCAAACTACACACCCCAGGATTCCACAGGATGCAGTCACCGCAGTTAAAGCGGTGTCAAATTGCTATACCTGTGCAGTGTGTATGAGTCCTGCAAATTGGTTCTTTAAGAATCAGCACTTTGCCAACAAAGAGCCTTGAAAATTGCCTGGTGTTAAAGCATATAAGGATATCTCTGGCTTCTAGTCTTGGCATTCTGCACAGAGAGATGTTGCTTCCTTTGTACTAGCCGCGGTTGTGCTTATCCAAGGCGTCTCTTCAGTGGTTAAGAAGTACTATGTGCTCTGCAGTCATACACAACAGAGAGACAGGTAGGCAGGCAAGGGCTACAGGACTTTCATGCTGCAGTGTGCACTAATCCCCCACACACAAGGGGAGAGAAAAGGAATCATACGACTAAAGTTACAAAATAAAAATCTCCTCAGGGTACTGATAAGATCTAAGTAACTGGATGCCAAGCCAAACACCCACTTCCACAGTTCAGAGCCACACTTACTGTCAGTCAGACCAGTTTCTCTCTCCTCCTCTGTTACCACCTCCAGTATTTTTACAGATCAAGGAATACGAAAAAAATAAATATTTTTAGCACCAAGAGGGACGCCAGCCAATACATGAATTAGATGAATGTGTTTATTTAGAGAGCCAGTGTGATGTAGTGGTTTGAATGTTGGATTATGCTTCTAAAGAATAGGGTTCAAATCCCCACTTGGTCATGTAAATCCATTGGGTGATCTTGGCAAGTCACACTCTCTCAGCCTCAGAGGATCACAATGGCAAACCCCCTCTGAAGAAACATGCCAAGAAAACCTTTAGGGTTGCAATAGATCAGAAAAAACTTGAAGGTCTCCATAAGTTGGAAATGACTTGAAGGCACACAACAACAAACAACATGTATTTATTTAATCTATATCCCACCTTTCTCCTTGCCTAGGATCCAGTGCAGGTTATATCTAATTTAAAACAAGGCACAGCAGAATAGAATAAATAAATAATCCCAGGGCAAAAGCTACAAAAACAATTCAACAAACAGTTCTCATAAAAAATGTTAAAACAGTTCAAAACACATTTAAAACATAATTTAAAAAAAGATAAAAGGACAGAAGACTCTCTCTGCCATGTTCTAGCTAAATATGTCTGTGATGGTGGTGGGACTGAGAGAAAACCTTTCCCTTAAGGTTTTAAAATTCATGCAGATTTATATAAAGAGATTACTTTACTGGGCTTTTAGGTGGGGCTGCCCTTGAAGTCAGTCCAGAAAGAGGCTGTGGTCTGATGGGAACTGTCCATGCAGATTGTGTTACACTGATCCTTTATCAACTTTGCTGGTTACCAGTTTGCTTCCAGACTCTGAGTGCATCTACACTGTAGAAATAATGCAGTTTGACATCCTTTTAACTGCAATGGCTCCATTCTACAGAATCCTGGGATATGTAGCTTTGTGAGGCACCGGTACTCTTTTGTAGAAAAGGCCAAAAACCTTGTAAAACTACAAATCTCAGAATTCCATAGGGGTGAAACAGTACTTAAAGGGGTATCAAATTGCCTTATTTCTACAGTGTAGATGCACCCTCAGTTCAGGATGCTGGCTTTGACAGAACCAGTGCTTGCAAAAGGGTGAAAAAGTTGCTGCAGGAAGCAGATCCTGGGGGACACAGGAGAGTAGCAAGCTGTTGGAGGATGCTGCCACATGATCTGCCCTAGAACTGTCAAATGAAAAAGAGGACAGGACTCCGGCACCTATCATAGCTGAACGGAAAGATAGCAACGCTTGTTTTTCCTAACAGAAACTCTGTCCAAATTTCCATGTGATTCACTAAATTTGCTCTGCACTACCTAAACTAGGCTGTGAATGTTATCCTGTGAGCGGTATTGAAGTCAGTCAGTCCAGACAACTTCTGTAAGCTAGAATGCAAGTGGCAGATATCACCTTTTCATTTACTTCATGGCCTGGGCTGGCCCCATACAGCTTCAAAGCTGTACAGAAAAACACAGCCTGGGAACAGAATATTTTATGAACATGTCCAGCAGAAACCTCTGTTCTAGTTTGGAGACTCTCTTTTGGAATTTTACCATCCTTTGATGGACAGGTGGGTACCTGGAACAGGATGTTTTCAGCTATGGAGATCAGGATTTGAAATGGCCTCCTGGGAGATATAAGCCAGGCCCTGGTCAATACCTGATTTCTAGATTTCTAGATAGGCGGTGAAAATGGTAATATTTAGGCACACGTCTCCAAAATTATTTTTAGAACTGTATTGCTGTTTTTCAAAAAGATCGTAGTGCCAGTTTGCTCTTTTTGTTTTGCTTGTTGTTTGAGATAGGGCTTGATTTATTGCATGTTTTAGAATGAAAGCAATCTTGTATGCCCCAGTAGAAAGGTAGAACACAAAAGAATAACATGTTGTTGCTGTTAACTGCCCTCAAGTCAACCTTGACTCATGGCGACCCTGTGGATGAGGCATCTCCAAGACCCCCTGCCCTCTACTGCTCAGGTCCTGCAAATTCAGTCCTGTGACCTCCCTGATTGAATCTATCCACCTGGCATGCGGTCTTCCTCTCTTTCTGCTGCCCCCTACCTTTCCTAGCATCGTCTTTCTCAATGGTTCTTGCCTTCTCATGTGGCCCAAGTATGACAGCCTCAGTTTTGTCATTTTGGCTTCCAGGGAGATTTCTGGCTTGATCTGATCTAGGATCCATTTGTTGGTCTTTTTGGCTGTCAGCACTTTTCTCCAGCGCCACAGCTCAAATGAGCTGATCTTCTTTTTATCCGCTCTCTTCACTGTCCAGCTATCATATCCGTACATGGTGATAACATACTTAAATGTAAAGGTATTCAGCTTTCTACGCCTGGAAATGTTGGATTCCATTCCTGATTTTGCCAATAGCACAGTATTAGTATCACGGACCTATGTTTCTACTTGTTATTTTCACCATCCCATTGAATTATTATTATTATTATTATTATTATTATTATTATTATTATTTACTGCCTCCTTCCAAGAGAGGGTAGCTCAGGAGAGCTGTAAAAAAAGTCACGGTGGGTAAAAGAGCTGTAGAGTGTTCATGGCCGTGGGCGAGAAAGTTTGCTGCATTTTTCCTCAGTTCAAATTGGTCCTGTTCACCCTTCATAGTATAAACATTAAATTAGCCATTTTGCTTCTTTAATATCTTCCTTTTGTATCTTTCCCCGGAGGGCACTACAGGTCCATTTCACCTCCTCTGAAAATGGTCAGTGCACAAACCTGTTAACCGAAAACAATATGTGAAGCAAGAAACCTCTTGAGGTCACTACAGTTGTATTTTGAATACTAAGTTTGCAGTCTTAAAGGGCTTCTCCAATTAAAAGTTCATTACAACTAATTTTTTAAGTTGCTCAGTATCCCTCTTGGTGTCAATAGATGCATTATTGGTAGTGGTGCAAGTCATTGGGCCAACAAGAGAAAAGAGTTACCTGTTAAAATTTCTTCTTTAAAGTTGGATAAACAATGCCCTGCATTTGAAAAATGTAACAAGAAGAGTGGAAGTCCAGGTTGCTGTGTCTAAAAGTCAAGTGTGATCATATGAATGAGTCTTCAGTCACTGGGTTGTAGATATGGAAATCAAAACAAAGGTTCAGGATCTCTCTACCAAACAATTTAATATTCATTAGAAACTGTCCCCTTCAAATTCTGCAACACAAACAGCATATGTCAAATGCATGCTTTTGAACTTTCAGAAAAGTTAGCCTTAAGGGAACTGCAGCTCGTAGAACACTCCAACTAGATTACTGGAATGGCATTTAATTTGGGGTATCCTTTGGCTATGCTGGCTGGGAGATTCTGGGAGCTGTAGTTTGTTTTTTTAAAACAAAAAAACAAAACAAAACAAAAACAGGCTCTAGTAATTTCATATGGCTATTAATCATGAGGGGAAGCAACTGCAGCATTGAGCAACTGCCTTCATGACTTGCCTGTGGGTTTTCCAACATCATCTGACTGACCACTGTGGGAAGAAAGTTGTTGGGTGGAGGTGGATCTCCTTTCTGATCCAGCATGATCTTTTTTCTGTTGACTTATGGAATTAACATGAGAAATCCCAAGAACAGTAAAAGGGTATTTAGAAATGTGTCCTTGCCTGCCTGCCTTCTTTGCCATGATCAGGATTATATTATATATGATTTTATTGTAAATACTTAGAGATTTTATTACATGAAGTGGTATATAAATTACCATTATCCAACAGCAGGAGGATCTCTATATTTTAGAGACTATGTGCTCTCCAGATGTTTTTTGCCTCCATCTCCTATCCATCTGAATACCACAGCCCATGGCAAGGAATGATGGGATTTATAGTCCACCAAGACCTGGGGGGAACTGAATAATTCAAAAGCTTTACAGGCATAATCTTTCTTTTAAAAAAAAAGAGAGAGAGAGAGAGAGAGAAAGCAGGATGTCAGCTCTACTTAGCCCATGTGCCCCCTGATGTTTCCCCTACGATGCCGGGTGCTGATATTGGATTTGCAAGCTGCACCCAACTATCCCTATGCTTGTGGTTGTTGTGTGCCTTCAAGTTGTTTCCAACTTATGGCAACCCTAAGGTAAACCTATCATAGTGTTTTCTTGACAAGATTTGTTCAGAGGAGATTTGGTATTGCCTTCCCCTGAGGCTGAGAATATGTGACTTGCCCAAGGTCACCCAGTGAGTTTCATAGCCAAGTGGGGGAATCGAACCTTGGTCTCTATAGAGTCATAGTTCAACACTCAAACCATTATGTCACGCCGGCTCTACACCCCAGGCTTGATTTAGCAGTCCTCGAAAAGGACTCTAAGAAGAATGGCAGCCTTCTTCTCTAGATTCTTTATAACAGATTCCCATCAGTATCAACTTCAAAATATCCTGGCACTGTTATTAAAAATGCTGCATTGAGAACCTAATGTGCATATGTGAAGAATCATCAGCCTTCTGTATTCAAAAGCAAACAGGAGTGTTTTCTTCACAGGCCTCAGTAGCATCTTTGGCAAATATGGTTAAGCATACATTTTAAAACTGATCGCTCTGTGTGTGTTGTGACCTTATCTAGCAACGGTAGGCTTGCAGAATTAAACAGGCTGTACTGAGGGAGTGAGGCACTTCTTGAGTGCCATCTTCTCCTCCAGCGCCTCTTCTTCCTACTCCTCCTCCTCTGGTGCCTCTCAAAGACCCCAAGGAGCAAGTCATGGGGAAACAGGCTTCAAGACTCTCCATGCCGAGTTGTACCAGCTGTTGCCTTGGCAGCCTTGCAACTGGTTTTGAATCCTCCCTTGCCTTCCTGAGCGCTACTTGTTGACAATTTCCCTTTAATTTTGCAGTGAATCACTTGAATCCTATCTATCTGTCCTTCCCCTTTTGATGATGGTTGTCTCAGAGTAACAGTGACTTCAAACAGTTGCAGTTAGGGCCAATCCTGCGACCGAGGAAAGTAAGGCGACTACCTCAGACAGTGCAAGTGAGGAGGCAACAAAAGAACGATAAGGTACTGGAAGCTAGTGTTATAGAGTGGGCCCTTGGTATCCGCTGAGATTTGGTTCCTGGGTCCCATGCATACCAAAATCCATGGATGCCTAAGTCCCATTATATACAGTAGGATAGAATAACCTTACCAAGAAGCTTGCCTTAGGGTCTCTGTAAGTTGGAAATGACTTGAAGGCACACAACCACAACAACAACAACAACAACAAAGTAAAATGGTGTCCCTTATATAAAATGGCAAAGTCAAAGGTTTTGTTTTTTGGAATATTTTCAGGCTGTGTGGATGGTTGAATCCGTGGATGAAAAATCTGTGAGTAAGGAAGGTCACTTGTATATACCACACAGCCTCCCCAGCTCTGCAGGAATAATACAGTTTGACGCCACATTAACTGGCATGGCTCTATCATATGCAATCCTGGGACTTGTAGTTTCTTGTGGCACCAGAGCTCTCTAACAGAGAAGGCTAAATATTTCACAAAACTACAAATCCCCAAATTCCATAGCATTGAGCCATGGCAGTTAAAGTGGTGTCAAACTGCATTAATCCTGCAGTGCCTGCTGCCCCCAAGTGAAATGAAGGAAGCTGATTTGTTTATCTTCCAATATTTAGTAGATGAATACTGGGACATATATATGTAACCTAGACATGCTTTATAAATTAGAAGGAAGGAAACATAATAACAGCAAAGTTTAAATGCAGCCCAGTATCAAAGAATAAGGTATTTAGAATGGTTACAAATATAAATTATACTCCAGTTCTCAATCTTTTGATTAAAATTATTATTTATTTAGTATTTATTTTATTTATTTATATCCCAACGTTCCTTCTTTCTTTCTTTCTTTCCTGCCTTTTATATATATATATATATATATATATATTATATATATTTTAAAAAAACATGAAACAGTTTATAAAGTTACAGTTGATGATTCATTCATAGTCTCACAAAAGCCAGGCCCCCATCAAAACTGTTAAAAATACCCTTAAAAACACCCCCCCCCAATTTCTCTATTTTAGCCTACATACAGTGTAATCCCAACCAGAGTACCTCACTGAATCAATGCAATTTACATAAATGGTGCCTTACCAATTTGATTCAATGGGCCTACTCTACGTCATATGGGACACTGTTTGTAGTTTTTTCAACTATGTTGGTATGATTCCCTGGACAAATCCAATCCAATATATCCACCTAAAATCCATTCTATCCACTGGTCTGACCCTACCTCAAATTCTCCCCCAGTGCACCCACAAATACATTAACCTTTCAGGGACCCCTGAAATTTAGAGAATGTTTGATTTTTCATTGTTTCGATTCCCCAAATTAACATATACTTCTCTTCAAAATCAAGGGGCTTTGACAAGCCCCTTATGCCTTGTATAACTCCTTTTGTGCTTATTTGTGGAGTCACAGACTTGGTAGATGAAAGGAATGCTGTGGATGTAGTGTATCTTGATTTCAGTAAGGCCTTTGACAAAGTCCCCCATTATATCCTTGCAAAAAAGCTAATAACATGTAGGCTAAACAGTGTGACTGTTAGGTGGATTTACAACTGGTTGGCTGACCAAATCCAAACAGTTCTCACCAATGGCTCCTCTTCATCCTCCAGTGAAGTGACTAGCAGGGTGCTATTGTTACCCATAGTGCCCTTAATATCCAAAATATGAAAACCCCATATGCTACCCATAGTTCCATGATGACCTCCAGATGAACTCTGGCAGTGGAATTGGAGGCAAAAGGTCCTCTGCGCCCATGGCCTGGGCAGACCACCCTTAATCCTTAAATGCACATAACCCCCAGATAATCTAGGAGAGTTGCGGATGGGATTTTCCCTGATGAGATCATCTAAACCATCGAAAGGTGTATTGTGTCACACAGCTACAAGCACCCTCAGCCATCAAAGGTGTAATGTTTGTATTGTGCCACCCAGTCTCACACGCCCCCACCCATCGGAAGGTGCATTGTGCCACCTAGTCAAACATTCCCCCAGGAAATGGGCCCCTCGGATTAAGACCACCAGATACAATGAAACCCTATACAGCCGGGTGTCATCATCGCAATTATCGCCTTTCGCCTCAGGCCCTGTTTGGCCCTATATAAGCCCCAGATTTTGGCCAGTCGGTGTGCTATCTTCTTGGTCTAAACGACTCCACGTCACTTTAACCTTTGAAGCTAGTTACCGGCAAGTCTGCTCAAACCCAGGCTGCGGAGCAAGACTTGTCCCCCACCATCTTGCATCCCATTCGCTTCCCGGAGGAAGACTACATCTCGGTAAGCATCACCCTTAGTAACACCTGCATTCTGTTCCCAATCTCCAACCCTGATTTTCTTGAGCCTTGAGTGTGTGTGTGAGTGTATGCGCAGCGAATGTGTTTCCCCTATTTCAATAAATTAGACATCTAGTTATTAACATCCGTCTCAGCTTCATTCCTTGGAAACCCCTGGTCTCTTGGTATAAACATCGGGAGGGCGATCTCTTGGGCTCTTGTAGCCAGCCCCCTCTTGCAATAAATTCCCCTAAGGACTCTGTGCTACACTACTGTCCTTGGCCCAGTGCTATTTGACAACTTTATCAATGACTTGGATGATGGAATAGAGGGCATGTTTATCCAGTTTGCAGATGATACTAAATTAGGAGTGGTAGCTAATACTCCAGAGGGCAGGATCAGAATTCAAAATGAATCTTAACAGATTAGAAAGCTGGGCCAAAACTAACAATATGAATTTCAACAGGGAGCAATGTAGGGTACTACACTTGGGGGGGGGGGTTGCAGACTGCCAGAAATAGTGCAAATTGAGTCCACTTTTAGGGTTAGGTTTAGTGCTACGGAATCATGGGAACTTTTTTTTCCTGAGACATTGAGCCTTCTCTGTCAGAGAGCTCTGGTGCCACAATAAAATACAGTTCCCATGATTTCCTAACCCTAACCCTAAAAGTGGACTCAATTTGCACTATTTCTGGCAGTCTGCAACCCCTCCTTGGGCAGAAAAAAATGAAATGCACAGATATAGGATGGGTTACACCTGGTTTGAAGGCAGTACATGCAAAAAAGATCTAGGAATCTTAGCAGAACACAGGCTGAACATGAGTCAGCAATGTGATGCAGCAGCTAAGAAAGCCAATGCAGTTCTAGGCTGCATCAATTGGAGTATAGTGTCTAGATCAAGGGAATTCTATTCTGCTTTGCTCAGAGCTCACCTGGAATACTGTGCCCAGTTCTGGGCACCACAGTTCAAGAAGGATGTAGACAAGGTAAAGTGTGTCCAGAGGAGGGTGAGTAAAATGGTGAAAGGTTTGGAGATCATGTCCTATGAGGAACAGCTTAGGGAGCTGGTTACGTTTAGCCTGGAGAAGAAAAGGTTGAGGGGGACATGTTAGCCATGTTTAAATGTTTGAAGGAATGTCATATTGAGGATGGGGTAAGATTGTTTTCTGCTGCTCCAGAGACTAGCACAAGGAACAACAAATTCACGCTATAGGAAAAGGATTCCACCTATACATTAGGAAGAACTTTCTGGTGGTAAGAGCTGTTCAACACTGCCTCAGAGTGTGGTGGAGTCTCCTTCTTTGGAGGTCTTTACACAGAGACTGGATGGCCGTCTGTTGGGAGTGCTCTGATTGTGTGTTCCTGCATGGCAGGAGGTTGGACTGCATGCCCTTTGAGGTCTCTTTCAACTCTAAGATTATATGATTCTACATCAGGGGTAGGCAACCTTTCCCCTTTAAGGGCCGAGGGACTTCAGCTCCCAGAAGCTTCAGCCATGTTGGCCAATAGTCCCATGTTGGCCAATAGCTCCTGGGATTCTGGGAGCTGAAGTCCCTCGGTCCTTAAAGGGGAAAGGTTGCCTACCCCTGTATCTACATGGACTGACTAAATGTAGAGAAACCAAAACAAATAATGTGTGTGTGGGGGGGGGACACTATTTTCAGGTTTTGTCTATGCAGCAGTCCTGCAAGATTGAATATTAAAAACCAGACTACAACGCCCAGTAGCTAAACTGGCTGGGAGATTCTGGGAATTGAAATCCAAATGCTATGGAGTCACCCCCCTCACTGACCTCCTCCTCCCATTTCACACCATACAGAATCCTTAGTAAAAAATTTTGTACTAATGTTACTCATAAATCATAATTCCCATACATACCACTGAATGTCATGCTAACAGTTGTGACATAAACAGCTAGCAAAATTAAAATTATACCAAATTACAATATCATACGCATAACCTAAGTGTATTTACATATACATAGTGAAGATTTGGTTAAAATGGAATGTTTTTACAGAAAATTTAAAAGAACATTTTTTTTAAAAAAATTAAAAAATTAAAAATTAAATTTTGAGATTTGAAATTTTAATTTTAAAAAAATTCTGGGGGCCCTCCTTTCTTCTCCCACTGAGGTTAACCTCACTCCCACCATTTCTTAAAGCATTTAAAGGGATACAGGCAAATGCCACAATGTTTCTGCCATACTACAGGTGTTTGAGCAGAAGTGGTATCTATCATACACCTCCTAGGATGTCACCTGGTACGGTCTGCACCACCCTGGTGATGCCACTGGATACATATAGGATTGCACTGTAAGTGTCTCCACTTCTGTCTTCCTTGCCGGGTGCCCCTTTGATTCTAGAATAAATGCATATTGCATTTGCAAGTGTTGAGGATAAAAGTTCCATGGACAATCATGATATTTTACAGCTTTAATTATCATTAGTGTATTGCCTGAGGGTATGTGGAGAAAAAAAATCATTGAATGGGAAAAAGAGAAGACAATCCTGTGAACATTCTTGTGGCTTTCTAGGGCAGCCTATTACTGCATTTTCTCATGGGAACAAAGCAATGTTAAGGGAAAACACTGGTTACGCCTTTAAGGTTATTTGGTGTCCTAGAGGCAAGAGAGGTGGCATGGTGCAGTAGTCGTTCAAGTCTTAGTTTGAGTCCAGGATTTGGCCGATCCAGATTTAAATCCTCAGTGAGTCATGAAACTCAGTGACCCTAGGCCAGTCTCTCTCTGATCTACCTCAACAGGTTGCTGTGAGGACAAAGTGTAGAAATGGGGAGAAAAACCATGATCCTGCCTTAAACTCATTAAAGGAAAAGCAGGATATAAATATAACTAATCAATAAATAGAATATTTACTCATTTTCTTATCTAGATTTCCCAAAAGATTTCCCAAAAGCAGGGGAGCACTTTTATGGAACCTTCCTATGCTTAATGAAGAAGGATCTATGTATGTGTTTAAGTAAGTAAAACAGAAACAGATACAGAAACAGTGTGTACATGTGTGAAGCTACAGACAGAGGATACATCCCTCATATAAAATTTGCTGTTCCCCCAGAACTGATTTTTGTACATTAGGTGCTCAGTCTCAGCAGTTTATGCTGCATTTACCCTAACACTATCACCCTGGTACAGGACCCCTAGAGCATTCCCAAGCTTAACATTTGAAGAACTCCACCAAAAAAGAGCCAGTTAAAGAGTGAGAGTTATCAAATATTGCACCAAAGGACAGCATAGTGTCTGCCTGGGCAGACAGGCAACAGTGCTTAATAGAGATATAATTCTTCACTCATTTTCTTCTCAAAGGAAACAACAAAGATTTTACCAATTTTCTTTCTGCTGTGAGATTGTCTTCAAAATTAAGCCACACAGTTTTTGAAACTTATTCACAACTCATCACTTTTTCTGCAAAAAATAATAATTGTACATGGTTGTTTTGTGTGTGAAATACTTATTTCTGTGTCAAAAATGTAATTTCCTGTGCAGAATGTTTTATTTCTCTGCAATTCAAGCCCATCCAAATTTCCCACAGAATAAGACATAGCACTTTATGTGCAGGAAACAGCTTCTTCTGCACAGAAAATAATGCTTCTGCATAGAAATACCTTTAATGCAGGAAATGCTGTTTCCTGTTCAGAAATTGTTGTGTTCTGTGAAGAAATACCATATGCAAACTTTGCACAGAATAAAGCCTGAACTGTGAAGATTCTTTTCAGTCCAGGAGTCTTCTCATTGGGATTTCTTGACCTTTGACAATTGTTCTTTTTGACCATTTAAAATATATATATTTAAAATATTTGTTCCCTCCCTATTGCTTGGTAGCAGTGCACAGGCAGGCAGGCAAAGAGGTGGAGGAGAGGTGCAGACAGCTAAATCAAAAGACCATATCAGATCCCTTAAGAGCATCTCCAGGGTTCAGAGCTGAAGTACTGCATTGCAAAGCACAACATGTGCCTTCAGGTCATTCAGTTCCAAAGAGATTTGGGGCCTTTGCAGACTGCTAGAAATAGTGCAAATTGAGTTCAGAAACTTCCCCATCCCATCTCATCCATGGTTACCTTCTGTAGATGGAAGACAGAAAATTCCTGCCAAGGGATGCAGCACTCTTTCTTCCTGCCCTATAGTTCTTGCCTCTGCTGCCTGGCTGAAGGAAATGTCCTACTTATATCCTGGTCAAGATCATTGGTCTATTTTTTTAAGGCTGCTGATGCTATGTGCTTGTAGTGCCTTCAAGTCACCTGGTGACTTATGGTGACTCCATGAATTTCATAGGGTTTTCTTCAGCCAGAAATGCTCAGAAGTGGTCTTGCCAGTTCCTTCCCATGAAATATAGCATATGGAACCTGGTATTAATTGGAGGTCTTCCACCCAAGTACTAACCAGAGCTGTACCTGCTTAGCTTCCAAGATCAGACAGGACCTGGTGCCTTCAGGGCATTTAAGCAGAAACAGAATTGGATACTGATAAGTATGTTACTAAAGGCCAGGGCTTGAATCCCTACTCTGCCATGGAAACTCACTGAATTATCTTGGGCAAGTCACACACTCTCAGCCTCAGAGGAAGGCAATGATAACCCCCTCTGAACAAATACTGCAAAGAAAGCCTTGTGATAGCATATAAGTCATAAGTCGGAAAACAGCTTGAAGGACCACCACAACAAAGTATGTTGGGGCTTCATGCTGCCCAATCTGGGGTGTGCCCTCTCCCTTGGGAAGTGAGTATCAAGGAGTTTGCCCAGAATCAATCTGGCCCTTAGGACAAGAAAGTTTCCCCATAAATGCTTTAAACTGCAGAATACACCATTTTCTTCTGTATCTCTTTGCTTTGGGGGGGAGGGGGGGAGGGTGACTGACAGCAGGAAAATATCACACACAATCCACTTCACAAAGGCTACTCACACTGCACTGCCTGGCAAAGCACTGCTGTAGCTCTCAGTATGAGGCACCAGACCAGAGAGCAGGCTTGGGTCTTGGTGGCTCCCCCTTCAGATATAAAGTATTTAGACTTCAGCCTGCAAGACTGCACTGGGAGGGTAAATCACATTTCCAGCTCTTTGACTGAGGTTGCTCCTTTGCTCTCAAATATAAACAAATAGGTGCCACCCATGCTAACAGAGGGAGAAGGAAACATTTGCACCTGGGAATACCATTACAAAGAGAGCAACAATGTCCTAAATGTGATGGGATCACAGCCTGATCCTGGGATCGTTCACACTACATAGTTATACTGCTCTAATTCCACTTCAGCTGGCATGGTTTCACTTCTGGGACCGGCTGCTGAGGGGACTCTGGCCAAACTATATGTCCCAGGATTCCACAGGAGGCAGCCATGTCAGTTAAAGTGGGTGGAATCATAGTGCTATGATGGTGCAGTGTGAAAGGACCTATTGTTTGATTCTGAAAGCTAAATAGGGTCCGGACTCATTAATATTTGGATGAGAAGTCATCATAGTATAGTAGGAATCTCCTGGCAAGGCCAGGAAAACCCTGGCAAAATGATATCACTCAGAAATTATCCGTTGATAATATTGGGCCAGATCAACTTATGGGGGTTGCAGACTGCCAAAAATAGTGCAAATTGAGTCCACTTTTAGGGTTAGTGCTAGGGAATCATGGGAATTTTTTTTTTTTTTTCAGAGACATTGAGCCTTCTCTGTCAGAGAGCTCTGGTGCAACAATAAAATACAGTTCCCATGATTCCCTAACTCTAACCCTAACCCTAAAAGTGGACTCAATTTGCACTATTTCTGGCAGTCTGCAACCCCCTTAACTCAGCTTGATTCAGTATAAGGAAGAACCCTGTGTTCCTGTATATAAGAAATCTTTTGCACGCCAGAGTGTACAGGGAAGCACTAGATACTCAGAGATCCTTAGTATATATAGCTGTCCTTCTCTCAGTCATAATGATGGGCATGTCCAAATTTTAAAAGCTGTTTGCTATGGCAGATCATGTAACAATTCCAAGCAAGCCCTTAAAAGCCAGTACAGGTTGGATGGTTGGTTGGTTGCTCTATCTATCAGGGGTAGGCAACCTTTCCCCTTTAAGGGCCGAGGGACTTCAGCTCCCAGAATCCCAGGAGCTATTGGCCAACATGGGATTATTGGCCAACATGGCTGAGGCTTCTGGGAGCTGAAGTCCCTCGGCCCTTAAAGGGGAAAGGTTGCCTACCCCTGTATCAGATAATCAGTAAGATATACATGTGAAAATGAATACCATCCAGGAATATTAATGCAAAAATAAAATCCATCCAAAGAGCACTAATTCCTAAGTTTGGATCAACTTTGGATCAATATAAACAGAGAGCAGAAAGGAAGAGCTTGTTACAGAATCTCTCATTCCAAATATGATAAAGGGCTTTTTTCTTTTTAGGAGGGGGAACAAAGCAATTATCATTCTCTATTATGCTCTCTTGCTGTTATAAAAGGCTTAAGCTTAATCATCAATGTTATATTCTTTATTCCATAAGACCAAGCAGGGAAGGGAACATGTTCCTTTTCTTCTTCTCTGCGCAGCCCACCAGATGTTGTTGGACTACAGCTCCTCTCACCTAGCCAGCATTACCAAGGGCGAGGAATGCTGTGAGTTGCAGTTCTTCAACATGTGGAGGTCCCCATAATTCCCGCTTCTGCCCATAGGCTGGGATGGGCAAATTGTTGCCCACCAAATGTTGCTGAACTGCAACTCTTATCAATCCTAACCATCAACCAGGCTGGCTGGGGCTGCTGGGAGTTGCACTCCAGTGAGGACTACATCCTTCCCATTCCTGTCTTGGGCCAATGTCCAGTGAGCTATGCAGTTATTCTAGAGAATGTCTTCTCTTGGAAAAGCTATTTCCTTGATGTACTGAGTCTCTCTTTCCTGCACTCTGAGAAATAATAATCCGGTTTGACACTACTTTAACTGGCTTGGCTCAATGCTATGGAATTCTGGGAATTTTAGCCTCTGGTGGCCCCAGAGTGGAACAACTGGATTATTTCTGCAGTGTGGATGCAGCCAGAGTCTAACTGGAAGGTGGTGGATTTTGGAACTGAGCCAGAGAGATAGAGAGAGAGAGAGAGAGAGAGAGGTGTTGTTGAAAGAAGCAAAAGTAGGAAGAGGAAGGGAACAGCAGGGCACTTAAGAGAGAGGCATTGGAACAGTAAAAGGCAATAGAAAGCTATCAGTCAGAAAATATGCACCAGCTTTGAAGTGAAGCAGAATCAAAGGTAGTTCTCTGCTTTTGGGGGGTCTGTATGGGTTTTTGGGACAAGCTTGGATTGCAATCTGACATGCACTTACCTGGGAGTAAGTTTCACACAGTTAAGGATACCTTCATAAAACCAGATCACAGCTTAAAGTGGCACCCATCCCAATCGCCCACATTTTGCAGACTGCCAGAAATAGTGCAAATCGAGTCCACTTTTAGGGTTAGGGAATCATGGGAAGTGTATTTTATTGTGGCACCAGAGCTCTCTGACAGAGAAGGCTCAATGTCTCAGAAAAAAAACAATTCCCATGATTCCCTAGTACTAACCCTAACCCTTAAAGTGGACTCAATTTGCACTATTTCTGGCAGTCTGCAAAGGTTAAATCTCAATGGAGTGGGACGGGGATGGTGGTGGAGGTGGAGGAACTAACTACATTTATGGGAGGCAGAATGGGCACCCCCCCCCAAAAAAAAAGAAAGAAAGAAAGGAACAGGGCCGATTACAAAACCCTCCCTCCTCAGAGAGATCTTGCAGCACCTTTGAGACTAACTGAAAGAAAGAAAGAAGTTGGCAGCAGGAGCTTCCAGAGACTTCGCTCTGCTTCCTCAGATGCGGATCACCTATTAAGTCCCTAAACTATATTTCGCTCCGAGTCCCAGGAAAGGAGACAGACCCAGTCGGAAAAGAGGTCGGGGGTCGGGGTGGGGAGGGGGCTTCAGTTGTTGTTGTTGTTGTTGTGGGCCTTCAAGTCATTCCCGATTTAACGGTGACCCTAAGGCGAACCTACCACCGTGGGGTTTTCTTGGCAAGTTCCTTCAGAGGAGGTTTGCTGTTGCCTTCCCCTGAGGCTGAGAGAGTGTGAGTTCTTGCCCAAGGTCACCCAGTGAGTTTCCATGGCTGGTCTCTGATGATGATGATGATGATGATTGTCGTTCTTATTATTGTTATTATTATTATTCTCTGGGCGGGGGGGGGAGACACTTGACAGAAGGGACTTAGCCTGCCCCAAAAGAAAGAGAAGAAAGCGCGGGCTGGAGCTCCTCCTCCTCCTCCTCCTCTTTTCCTCCTTCTTTCTCTTCTTCTACTTCCTTTTCTGCTTCTTCTGCTTCTTCTTCTTCTTCCTCCTCCTCTTCTTCTACTTCCTTTTCTACTTTTTCTTCCTCCTCCTCCTCCTCCTCCTCCTCTTTTCCTCCTTCTTTCTCTTCTTCTACTTCCTTTTCTACTTCTTCTTCTTCTTCCTCTTCTTCTTCTTCTTCCTCCTCCTCTTCTTCTACTTCCTTTTCTACTTTTTCTTCCTCCTCCTCCTCCTCCTCCTCTTTTCCTCCTTCTTTCTCTTCTTCTACTTCCTTTTCTACTTCTTCTTCTTTCCCTTCCTCCTCTTCTTCTTCTTCCTCTTCTTCTTTCTCCTCCTCCTCCTCTTCCTTTTCCACTTCTTCCTCCTCCTCTTCTTCTTCCCCTTCTTCTTCTTCCTCCTCCTCCTCTTCTTCTTCTACTTCCTTTTCTACTTTTTCTTCCTCCTTCTCCTCCTCGTCTTTTCCTCCTTCTTTCTCCTCCTTCCTTTTCTACTTCTTCTTTCCCTTCCTCCTCTTCTTCTTTCTCTTCTTCCTTCTCCTCCTCTTCCTCCTCCTCTTCTTCTTCTACTTCCTTTTCTACTTTTTCTTCCTCTTCCTCTTCCTCTTCCTCCTTCTCCTCCTCCTCCTCCTCCTCCCTCCCTTGGCTGTCCTGCCCACTCTGCCTCCTTCCCTCCTTCCCTCCTCCTGAGTCCTGAGTCCTGGGGCTGCTGCTGCCGCTGCTGCTGCCCACGCCAGGCCCTGCGTCAGGCGGCTGCGGAGGGAGGGAGGGAGGGAGGGAGGGAGAAGCCGTGGGTGTGCGGGCGGAGGAGGAGGAGGAGGAGGAGGAGGAAGAGGCGGCTGGCGCCGTGGCTGTTCCCTCCCCCCCTCCCTCCCTCCCTCTCTGCAGCAGCAGCAGCCGCCCATCCCTCCCTCATCCCTGCGCCTGTCCCTCGGATGGGAAGGGAGGCGGAGGCGGAGGCGGAGGCGGAGGCGGAGGCGGCCGGCTGAGGGCCAGGGGGACCGGGGCCCTGACTTCGGAGGAGAAGGAGAAGAAGAAGCAGGAGGGCAGGGAAGGAGGACCAGGAGCCATCCCCTCCCTCCCTCCCTCGCTCCTCGGCCACGGCTTGGGCTGAAGTGAGTATCCGCACTCGGCTCCCCACTCTCCCAAGACCTCGCCTTTCTTGGTGGGATGTCTGTGTGAGTGTGTGTTGTGTGCCTTTCAAGTCTTTTCTTAGGACTTAGGTTCACCCCTATCTATGTTGTTGTTCTTCTTCTTCTTCTTCTTCCTCCCCCCCTTGGCCAGTTTCTTCAGAAGCTTATTTTTCTTTTCTTTTTTTGCTGAGGCTGAGAGAGTGTCACTCCTTGCCCAAGGTCAAGTGGGTTTCCACGGCCGAGCCGGGATTCGAACCCCGGTCTCCAGAGTCGGAGCCAAGGGGTCGGGCCCCAAAAGTTCCCGGCTGTGTTGGAGGGGAGTGTGTGTGTGTGAGGGGGGGGGTTGTCTCTTTATTGAAGGGTGTGCCGGAAGCACCCCGAAAGTGTCCTCCATGCGGGGGGGGGGGGAGTTTGACTTGGCTACATAGTGCTACATAGTACATATACACAGCACACAGTATACAAAGTACATAGCACATAGTATACATAGTACATAGTATTGTTGACATATACACTAACATCCCAAATCCACAAAACAAGGATACCTTTAACCCCCCAAACAAAATGCACAGAATACTTACTTTGTGTATTTGTTGCAGTTTGGGTGGCCTCATAAAGGTATCACAGCATTTGGGATCCTATTGTGCGATATGTTGTTGTTGTTGTGTGCCTTCAGGGTCATTTCCGACTTATGGCACCCCTCAGGCAAAACTACCACAGGGTTTTCTTGGCAAGTTTTGTTCTGAGGCTGAGAGTGTGTGACTCACCCAAGGTCACCCAGGGGGTTTCCATGGCTGAGCAGGGATTTGAACCCAGAGCCCTAGTCAAACCACTCCACCGCCTGGCTTTATGCCAACAGGGCTACTCCTGTACATATTGACATACGTTGTTTCCTTCCCGGAATAAGCGGGTCTGAGAGGATTACCTCAGTTTCCGGAAAGAAAGGAGGCTTCCCTGCACCCTTAAACCCTTCTCTCACATCGGATTAACAGGTCATGCAGCCCTTGCTCCTTCCCAAGTGAATTGCAGCCTGAGGGCCCCAGTGTGAAATGAATAAATTCAGGTTTTAAAGAGAGCAGTTTTTCTCTCTTTCTCTGTCTCTACCCATGTGCACACCAACACATGCAAAAGTGTGCATTT
Organism: Phrynosoma blainvillii; assembly: GCA_026167975.1. Classification (NCBI taxonomy): domain Eukaryota; kingdom Metazoa; phylum Chordata; class Lepidosauria; order Squamata; family Phrynosomatidae; genus Phrynosoma; species Phrynosoma blainvillii. Next base: position 244,437,762 of record JANUYF010000001.1, on the reverse strand, counting down.
ATATGAGAGCCAGCATGGTGGAGTGGTTTCAGCATTGGACTATGACTCTAGAGACCAGGGTTTGAATCCCAGCTCAGCCATGGAAACCCACTAGGTGAACTTAGGCAAGTCACACACTCTCAGCCCCAGAAGAGCATGGCGTAGTAGTTTGAGCATTGGATTAGGACACTTAGAGACCAGAGTCCGAATCCTGGCTTGGCCATGGAAGCCCCTTGGCTGACCCTGGGCAAGTCACACTCTCTCAGCCTCAGAAGATGGCAAGGGCAAACCCCCTCTGAAGAACCTTGCCAAGAAAACCCTGTGATAGGCTTTAGGGTTGGCAGAAGTCAGAAACATTTTTACAACACACAACAACAACAACAACGGGTCTCCATAGGGTCACCGTAAGTTGGAAACGACTTCAAGACATGCAACAGTATATATATATATATATATATATATATGTGTGTGTGTGTGTGTGTGTGTGTATGTATATATACATATTATATATATTAAATATATATTATATTTACATATATTATATTTACATATATATATTACATATATATATTTATAATATATATATTAAATATATATTATATTTACATCCGCAGACATACACATTCTCAAATACACTTGTTTATATGTAATGTTTATATATTTACATCCACAGACGTACACATTCTCAAACACACATTCATATATAATGTTTATATGTTATATATTTACATCCACAAATATACACATTCTCAAACACACATGTGCACACCTACATGTGCATAAATGTATATTTATATGTGTGTGTGTGTGTGTGTGTGTGTATATATATATATATATTTACAACCACAGATATACTTGCACAATGTCATCTCCTTTGGCTGCTTTACTTACACATGTATACCTTGAATTGATCATTCTGACTCAATGAGGAGTGACCTGGAATGCAATATTGCGTACATAAATGCACGTATGAATAGGGGAAGTGGGGTACTGCGGCTGTAGAGGAATAGTATTCTTCAGCAAGGGACCCACATGTGTACACTGCTCCAGTTCAAGTGTTCACTTCTTTGGGAAGTTTTCCCTCAGCTGCCTTAGCAGTGTGGAGGCGTTGTGAATGAAACGGAAGATATGAGTGTCAAGAAACGGACCAAGCTGAAGCTGCAATTGCATGCTTTCTTTCAAGTCCGTGAGACTTAAATCCAAGTAGCCCTGTGATATCTATCAATCTCCAAGGCTTGGGATGTCAGGGGATGGAGGAGAGGCTGGAGTTAACAAGCGGTGCCCCTTCCTTGCCCCCTCTTGGTATTTTCATAGCTGCTGCCGTGCAATATGTTCCTGCTTCGGTAGATTGCCGGAAGGAGAGGGCGGATTCATGTGTGTGGGTGGATTGTGTGGGGTTGATTCCCAGAGAAATCCAGTGCAAAAAAGAAGAGAAAAGAAAAAGGGTGAGGGCGTAGGAGGAAAGTATTGAAACATCCTTGCATTGTCCTTACTAAAAGTTTGGGAGGTGGGGGCAATGCAACACCACCCAAATACTACAAACCTAAGATATTTTCTTCTAGAATTGTTTACCAGCTGGGTTCATAGCTTAATTATGTTTTAAGATTTTGAGCTTTTTAATGGTTGGGAAGCTTAATTTGGCTATCCACTGATATTTTGTAGGTGTTTTGTTGTTGTCGAGAATGGCATAAATGGCATTGTGCTCCTCTCAGATGTTCCCTTTGTACCCTGCTACCTTTTTTGGCAACCATCTTTTCCCATTTTTTTTCTGTGGAAGAGCTTAACTTCAGTTGGCTGTCTATAGCTTAGACCTGTGAGCATGTGCTCCCATCTCTGTGGCAACACACCCATGGGTTTTTGTACAGACACACCCTGCACCTGAAAACTAAGGCCAACTTAATATTTTTGAATGCACGCATTCTTTATGATTCCCTACACACACACTGCCATGCCAGATAAACTCACAGGCATGTATGCACGCACAGTCTCTCTCTACACAACAAAAGTGGGATGCACCCTGACTTTGTATCCTTTTGCTCATTTTACAAAGAAATAGATGGCTATTTGGGGGGCAAACTGAATTATTATTTCTGATAGGGTGTGAGTCGAATGTTGTTGTTTAGTACCATGGCTCTGCATTTGCAAATATCCTTGAACTTGATTTCAAGTATCCTGTGAACTTGATTTCAATGTTTCTTGTTCCAGAAGAAGCAAATCTGCCCTTTATCTAGATGCAATTTCTTTTGAACTAGTTGCAGAACAATATCTCAGCAAATGATGATCATCGAGATGCCAGTGTTAGATTCGTTTCCTTTAAGCTGAAATCAAGTATAGTTCTTAGAAGTGTGTGAACTAAACAAATAGCCATCTAATGATAATCTTGTGCACTGGAATGCTAGGCTGCAGGAGGAAGCAAAACTTCTGAAAAGATGCAGTTAAGTGTTGAGAAAAATATAGCAGACATATTAGCTGTCTGAATATTTGGCAGTGCTGAAATTTTCAGTGACATTTTTAGCAGAGTTGTCAAAAGTTACTTCTTTGGACTGCAGCTCCCAGAACCTGCTGCCACCATCATGGCCATGATGGTCATGCTAAATTCACATAAGAAGTTTACACTTGAGCCTATATCAGAGCAAATGGCAATGGGGATAATATTAGATTTATCATGCTTTTTATAGACCCCATGTATCATGCACTCTTATCTCTATGTATAAAATCTCACAGATACTAGATTGTGAGGGCTTCCATTGCATCTTTCCAGATTAAAGCTTTAGATTTGCTTTCTATCTTTTGTGGTGGTTCAGGAAGCAATTACTGAGACTTGAAACCTAAAGATGCCCCTGATAGCTTCTCATACGGACTCTAAATGAACCTTCTGTCACAGGAATCCGCTTAACTTATTTGAAGATTTCCACAAATTTGAGCTGCTGCTAGATCATGTTTGTTTGCTCTCATTCAACCTGCAACACAATTTTCACGTAGTTTGTGTGCTGAATACTTAGCTGCCAGGAAAGGGGGGAAATGTGCAAAACTAGCCAAATGCAACTGGAGGAATGGTAGGTGAATAGACATCTGTGCAAACATGAGAGGGAAAGCTGTAAAATGGACCTCAAGCCTCTTGACTCTTGCGCCCCCCCCCCCCCCCCTTGACATTCATTTTGAAGGAAAAACTGGTTGAAGTCTCCTGTGGACAAAACTCCAAAGATGCAGAGGTTTTGTGGTGACAAAACTGTAAAGGCTGACTTTTAATTTCACCCTAGAATTGGGGTGTTGGGTGTGTGTGGTGCGCTGCGTATACCTTTAAAAGTGACCTGCTTGGGTCTTGGAGATTTTTTTTCTGCCAGCATGCCCATAGATGGATTGCAAAATCCTGCTTGCTCAGAATTTTGCACAGCACCTCTTTAGGCAGTTTTCTCCCCATAGTTGCATTTGCCACCATGGTAGCCTTGGGAATAACTGATTAATGAGTATTCATCCACCTTTGTAGCCCACGCCAAGAGTTCTCCTTCTCTATACTGTTTCGCCCACATGAAAAAAAAAAATCACAGCAGAAACACCTCCACCCTGTAACCTTCACACAAAACCCACAGAAGCCTTCAATTCCCAACTACAGGACAGAAATGGATGCTTTTAGAATTTTTCATTTGAAATGGTTGATTTGGAGAAGGAGGTTAGGAAAATCTGTGTCATGACTTTCATTCGAACATCAATCTACACTGCTTATTAGACTCTCTTGGGCTGCAATCCTGTAAGGCTTACCTCTGAGTAGATACTTGTAAGGTTGCACTGCTGAAGCATGTTACTGAAGTGTATCATGCATATGATCTTGTAGTCATTACAAGAACCTGGAAAGGTAGGTAAAAACTGGTTGCTTTATTTCATCTGAATAATTCTGTGCAATTTTTGTGAAGTATGCAAGCTTAGATGGTGTTGTTGATTTTGTTTTAGTGTGCTCCCTGCATCCCCTTTAGAGAACATTTTTTTAGCCTTCTGCCTCAATATTTATTTGTCATTTTTTTAGAGGATTTATACACTGCTCAGATTTATTTGTCTTTTATTTACGGGCTTCAAAAAACAAAACTGGAGTTAAAAGTTATGTCTGGTACCATGTAAGCCGAGTATGTGGATCGGTTTTGCTGTCAGCACCTCTAAAAAATATTTTAATACTTGTAGGGGAGTTATAAAAAGGAGGTTGTGTTTGTGTGTGTATGTTGTGTGCCTTCAGGTCATTTCCAACCTATGGTGATCTAAGGCAACCCTATCATGGGGCTTTCTTGGCAAATTTGTTCAGATGACGTTTGCCATTACCTTTACCTGAGGCTGAGCAAGTGTGACTTGCCCAAGGCCACTTAGTGAGTTTCTTGGCCAAGCTGGGAATTGAACCCTGGTCTTTAGAGTCATAGTCCGACATTCACACTACTACGCCATGCTGGCTCTCACAATCTTCATATACCTTATATCATTCTTTCCCTCCATGCAAATCAAGCATGTAGGGAACTCATCTGCACATGCATGTCTGCAACTTGGGTTATTCAGCACTGGATAACCCCTAGCAAAATAAGTCAATATCTCCAGTTGACAGGTATTGCATTTTGTTGTTTTGTGCCTTCTAGTGGTTTCCAGCTTAGGCGACCCTATCAAGGGGTTTTCTTCACAAGATTTGTTCAGAGGGGGCTTGTCTTTGCCTAGCAAGGATATTAAAAAATCTATCAATGTCTGACTTGTGATGTTGCAAGCACTGACTGGAGAACCATCCCTTAGAAAGGACTGTTGGACTGTTACATTTTGATGAACTATCTTTTCCAGTCTGCTTCACCACACAGACTAGACTGATGAAAGCTGCGGGGATTTAGAGCTTGGCTACCTGTGGAAGGGCACAGGTCTCCCTGCCGTTAAGACATGCCTGATTCACACAGCCTTGATGTTGTGTTATGTGTACAGGAAGCTGCTTACATGTAGGCATTCTCATACACAGCATTCAGTTCCCTTCCATCTTGTATTTCATGGCATATTGGCATATTTCATGGCACCTTGGGGATATAGAGCAATCAGTGCTTAGTCATATGAATCCAGCCTCTTCTAGGGATGTAAGTGATGCATAGAATGGGGCAGGCAAAATGAAAGAGTATAGTCGCCCCTCCATTTTCATGGACTTGGAGTCCACGTCCCTTGCCTGTGGCAAACGGAGGGAGACAAAATTGAGTATGCGCCTGTGGAGCATCCCGATTCAAACCAATGGTGTGCACCACCATTCAAGCCAATGGGGCTTGAATATTGGCAATTTTCCATTTTTTGCGGGATCCCCAGTGAAAAAGGAGGGGTGACTGTACTAAGAGAGCTGCTGTATCAGAGCAAAGGCTTATCTAGTCTGTCATCCTGTTCTCACAGTGATCACTCAGTCTTTTGAAAGTCATGGGTAGAGGTATTTAAACAGGTTTAACTGTATTCTAATACTGTATACTGTATTCTAATGTACTATATTCTGTACACTATATTCTAATACTGTTCTAATTCAGTGTGCACATGAAGAACCATATTCCTGGATTACAGTAAGAAGAAAAAAGTCAGAGAGGGATACTACTGGAAGCAGTGTGTACTGCTTGAATTGGATGGAATTACTGTCATTTGGGCATCTGTATGGGCTTTCTATGCAGTGGTTCTCTCTGTACTTTCCATCTTTCAGAGGGAGCCGTGTTATGTTTCCATGGTGTTCCACACCATGACCTGGCTGGCAGCCGAATTTCCTTCTCACACTGTCTTTGCACTTCAGGTGTCCTTTGTCTCTCCATCTTTAGTGCTCATATGTTTTCCTCCCATCTTTCATGTGTGATGTTTGTTATGAGTGGAAGACCAGTGGGAACGGGGTCAGGATGGCATGAAATAAAACCAAAGCAAAAATCTAGACTTGTTAAAAGTTACTCAGAGTCACATTGTTAGCCCATGCCAGAATATTAAGGTCCTGTTTGTGTCATAGGGAAGCCTTATTGATTGTAGCTGAACTTCCTTCTAAATAAGTAATCTCAAAATGTGGGACTTAACAGTGCATCTGAATGTGTGTTTACCCATAAGTAAATCAGACTGAGTTCATTGAGACTCCAAAGTCAGTGTGCATAGAATTGATGAAAGCTGGAGTAGGAAGAGGACTATGATGTGTCTGAGGGTTTCAGTTTTAAGTCCACAGCAGTATGAATTATTATACATTGAGTGCAGAGAGACCTCCTCAAGTACTGTAGTTTTTTTTAAAGTACATGTGGCTCCATCTTACTGTTAGTAACAATCTCCTTTCATATACCCAAGACTATAGTGCATATTGGCACTATTGGCAGAAAAATATAGATTGGCTTTGGGGCTGGAAATGAGTAACCCATATAGGGCCTTTGCTGTCTTTTAGTTTGACTCTCTGGTAAATGATACAACTGACAGTTATCAGTACAGATTTGTATAGTATAGGTATCAGTACAGAGCATTATAACACAGATATCAGTAGTGGTGAAAGGAATGTTGGTTAGAGGTAGACTTTTTGAATCTTTAAAAATAAAGAAATAAAAAAATTAAACTTTTGGAAAAATAGAAATAAAGCAGTATTTCTAAGAACAGTATGTTCTTAACCTAAACTTGCTGAACTGTCTTAACAATATAACATGCATAATTTGTATTATAACCTAGTACATAAAGTCGTACTATGTGGCATAGTTATGAAATTTCCAGAGCAGCATTATTCATTCATTCATTAAAATATATTTGGGTTACTTTTAAGAGGGGAAAATAACAAGAACACCCAAGGGAACTTATTTAAAAGACTCCTGTGCATGTTTATGCAGAAGAAAGAACCACTGTATTCAGTGTAGGCCACTCACAGGTTAAACACATGGATTGCAGTTGTGTGTGATCAGCTGTACGTGAAATCAAGAATATATGCCATAGTTTTGAACAAGCAGCATTGTGAATGTGTTGTGAATATGCTCAGTCCCAGAGAGAGCTGCAAACTTGTGGGTTGTATTCTAGTTTCCTGAGCACATATAACTTAGTGACTGCCTCTCAAGAAGTAGGAAGAAAATAGAGGTTGGTTTAAATTTAAAAGAACACACAATTTCATGTATTTTGTAGTAAAAACAAACAAACAAAAAAGTATAACTTGGCACAGTCTTAATGCACTCACAATATTTAGGACTGTCAGGATATTTGGAAATCAAGGTAAGCTATAGGACAATACTAAAAACTCTGAACTCTGCAGTATGCACAGGAATGATTTATCTGATGCTGACAGTTGTTTTGCTTAAACATTTTCCTGGTACAGGCTTTGAGCAAGTAAAACCTTGCCTTACAAAGCATTCCATTTTATTCCAAAAGAGCAAACTTTCTCCAAAAGAGCAAATTTTTCATGCGTGTATCTTGTAATGTTCCTTCAAATTTTCATTTTTTTTTTCAATTGAGCCTCAGGTTAAAATGGAATGGGAAACTACTCTATACCATTTAAAAAAAACAAAAACAAAAAACACCTCAGGCCATCACAACTCTCATTTTGGAATTTCTCTTTCCTTGGTTTATTTGGAAATGGAACCTCTCTGAGAGAGACCCTGACAAGAATTTGGTTCCTTCAATGACTTCAGCCCTCACATGGCACCACTTGGTGCCCCTAAAGCAGGGGCAGGCAACCTTTCCCCTTTAAGGGCCGAGGGACTTCAGCTCCCAGAAGCCTCAGCCATGTTGGCCAATAGTCCCATGTTGGCCAATAGCTCCTGGAATTCTGGGAGCTGAAGTCCCTCGGCCCTTAAAGGGGAAAGGTTGCCTACCCCTGCCCTAAAGTTTCCGCTGGATGATCACTAATCATATAGCTTGGGACTGGGCCTTGCTGCAGAGCGTAGAGCCTTTTAATTTTTTAATCAAGTGGAGCTGATGAATCACAGAGACAGGTTGGCAGCACCAGAAAATGGAAGTAAAATGGTGGCTTAAGCTTGTTTGAAAGAAGAGAAATAGACGGGTAGAAATCTTCAGAAAGCAGTCATTTATAATTTGAGGTGGAACAACTCCTTGTGTATTGCAAGAAGGTTTAAATTTGGGGGGGGAAGGATGTTTCTAAAGCCCCCTTCACCAAAAACAGCAACTTTCAGAGGTTAGAAGATCCATTTTTGGACCACAGTATAACTCCCCAAATCCCATGCTTCTGATACTGATATTTGGAAATCAAGGTAAGCATTGGGCCATTTTATGTGTGATGTTTGTTATGAGTGGAAGACCAGTGGGAACGGGGTCAGGATGGCACGAAATAAAGCCAAAACAAAAATCTGATAGGGACATTTTGTGAGGTGCAGTCCTAAAAGCGATTTCATATGGCAGAGAGAGGTGCTCTAAACAGAAATTAAAGACCCTTAAGTTTTGCTGGATTGTGTCCTCCTGCCTTGATTCATGTTTGGGAGTAAATCGCATCACTGGAAATAGTAATCTCACAGTCCAGTGCTATTTTCTCAGCAGGATTTCCCATGAAATCGCGCAGGCAGTTCTTTCAACTTGTTTATGTGAACGTCTCTGCACAGCTACACTTGCACTTACTAGAAAGTGCTCCATGGTGCCACTTAAAATGGCCCAATGTTATTTCTTGGCTGCTTTCCTACCATGCAGGCAGTAATAGGATTGCAGAAGCCACGTAATCTTCCTTGCAGTGTGTAGTTTGACTGCTTTTGACTTCCTTTCTATATACGCCTCAGCCCCCTCCATGTGGGATATTCAATAAGAAGTCATATTGAATTCAGTGGAACTTACTCCCAGAGAAGCATATATAGGATTGCAGCCCTGTTCACATTCTTGAACACTTAATTTCCCATTTTCATCTTTCCTCTGCCAAATTGAATCTAAAGAACTCTGAATTTCCTGCGAGAGATTATGGGCCTTTATAGACTGCCAGAAATAATGCAGGTTGAGTCCACTTTAACTGCCCTGGCTCAGTGCTAGGGAATCATGAGAACTGTAGTTTATTGTGGCACCAGAACTCTCTGACAGAGAGGGCTCAATGTCTCAGAAAAAACTACAATTCCCATGATTCCCTAACATTGAGCCAGGACAGTTAAAGTGGTCTCAGGCTGCATTATTTCTGGCAGTCTGTAAAGGCCCTATGTCTTTATTACAGAATGAATTTTGTTGCCATTAAAATTGGAAATATTAACAGACAAGTTCCACAGAATGCAGAATTTAAATTTACCAGCTATAGCAGTGTAGCTTTTACAATTGTGCAGTGAACACATCAACTATGAGCTGAAAATGAGCTTCATTTAACTTGTTCTTTTTTTCTAAATTTTAAGTTATTAATTTTATTAGCATGAATAATTGTGTGGGTTTTCAGCTCTTGTTTGATGGTTTGAGACTGCATCCACTTGTGACAACAGTGACTGCAGAAATAATCCAATTTGACACCACTTTAACAGCCGTGGCTCATTGCTATTAAATTCTAGGAATTGTAGTTTCTTGTGTCACAAGAGCTCCCAGACAGAGAAGGCTAAATGTCTCACAAAACTACAAATCCCAGAATTCCATAGCAGTTAAAGTGGTGTCAGATTGGATTATTTCTGTGTTGTGGATGTAGTGTCAGTCTCTCTCTTTATTTCCTTTGCTCCGCCATATATACTTAGATAAAACTTGTTTGGGTGACTTACCAATACATCCTTGAATTAAAATTTTCATTTTACAATTTAGCTTATATTGTATACTTCACTGTTCCAAATACTTCTTAATGTAACTGTGATAGGACTTTCTTTATTTTGGCTCCTGGTTGGGAACACCTTCCTTTGGAAAGTTGGGTTAGCTCCATCCCTCTTGCATTTCCAGAGAATCCTAGAGTTGGAAGGGACCATGAGGGCTATCCAGTACAACCCCCTGCCATGTAGGAATATACATGAAAGATGCCCATCCAATCTCTGTTTAAAGGCTGTCAAAGATGGAGAGTAAAAAAAAAGTTATTCCTAATGCTTTGGTGGAATCTCTTTTCTCATATTTGAATCCATTGGTTCATGTTGGTTCCAGTGGGCAGCAAAGTCTGTACTGTTTTATATGACCTGTGGTCTTTAAAAGCAGGGGAGGCTTTTTTGTTTTAATTATATGTGTATGTGTTTTACAACCTTCAAAAAGTTGTTTTGGCCTGTTTACAAAGGTTGTTTTTATGTTTTCATATTGTATATCACCTCAAGGACTCTTGAGGGCTGAGACATTGAAGGGGACAAGCAAATAACTTAAATGAATAATTTAAAAGCAGAGGTTCATGAGGAGAACCACCCTGCTTAGCTTCCAAGATCACATGGGATCTGGTGCCTTTAGAGTATTTAGGTGGAGAGGCAGTAGTATTGTCCTCTAAATTAAGTCTGCAAGGGGCCAAGTCTTTTCGATCAAGACATTTTCTCTTTTCTCAAACATAGTTAGATCACAGGAGATCTCTGTTGGAAATACAGATATTTTAGATGGGCTGTGCCTGTCAGAATTAAAATGTTCAGCAACAGACTGAATGTGAGAGTGCTCTGGAAGAATACAGGCCGAAGGATCTCTTTTAAGCAACCATGGAAGCATTTGAAATACTGTAATTGTTAGAAGAAGCTGATTTGTAAGAGTTTACATTATCCTTACTCCATTTTCTTCTCATTTTGTTGAACTTTTAAAATTTGAGGATGGAATTCACCGAAATGTTAATTCCACTGTTGTTTTTGTGTTGTTTTTTGGAAGGCATCCATATAAGTCAGAGGATCATGACTGGTAGAGAAATAGGAGTTTTCTCAATTCCATGTATGAATTGTAGAAGGGGTGAAAACTGAGCTATACATATCTAAAAAGTGCTTGAGCATTTGAATAAATTTGAATATTGAAAAGTTGTACACGTACATTTTGAAGATGAGGCTTGTAAAACATATGCACCTACTTTTCCATGACAACTTATAGCAGGGTCCCTCAACTTTATGCCCTCCAGACATGTTGGACCACCATAGCTGGCTGAGAGGTTATAGGATTTCTTGTCTAGTTCAATATATCTGGAGGGCATCAGATTGAGGAAGATAGCATAATACCAGTGATGTGCAACTGTGGCCCTCTAAATGTTTTGGGAGTTTCTCTTCCACAATCTCATTGACTATTCGAGGCCAAAAACATCTGGAGGGCCACCAGCTTTTTATGGTTATTGAACTACTTAATGCTGGATCATGCTAGGTGATTTCACAGAGACAAGGGGAAAGTAATTCCATCTTCTTCTGAGAAGTGATTATCTGCAGACAATTTTTGTTTCCTTTATTGATGTAGAAATGGGTTGTTGGCAGGCTGTTTGCATAGGGATGAAAAACTTTCTCATGAAAAGTAGATGGCTACTCTAAGTGAGAGAATACCTTAGGATCTCAGCCCAAGGGAGATCCTTCTTCTTGGAAGAAGTTAGATCCCTTTTCTTGGAAAAGGATGCTATAACCATTGTTATGTATAATTTCTAAAGCCATCTCATCATACAATCTTTATGTTTGTTCTTCTCAAAATTGTTCTGTGACAGTGGTTTTTAACCTTTTGCCTCTCACAGCACACTGACAAGGATGCTAAAATTATCAAGGCACGCCATCAGTTTTTGAAGGGCCATTAAAAAAAAAAGGTGTTAAGATCGTGTTTAATGTTCTATAACTAAACTTTTCTGAGGCATTATTAAAAACACCAAAAGGTGGGAAACATGAAAAGGGGAGATGGCTATCAGTCTGGAGGAGTCACCAACCCATGAGAGGCTTACTCTTATTCTTGTCCCTTTGTTGTTGTTAACTATCCTTGAGTTGATCCCAACTCATGGTGACCCTGCAGATGAGACACCTCCAAGACTCCCTATCCTCCACTGCTCTTGTCCTGTAAATTCATACCCATGACATCCTCAACAGAGTCCATCCATCTAACATGCAGTCTTCCTCTCTGTTATTTAAAGCAGATAGTCAAATTGTGCAGACCCCACAACCCTTTTTTAAAAAGTCAAACTGCCCAGTGGTTTTCAACTTGCGTAGCACTTCCCAGCATTTACTTGTGGCTCACTGATGCATCACACCTGTGGACCTTTAATGACATACAAATGTGTCATGGCATAGCGGTTGAAAACTGCTGCCATGTGAAGTTGGGTTATGATATATTCCACTTCATAGATGGGAAACTGTGATAATAACTTTGTCTAATGCCAACTAGTGAATTGATAGTTTAGTAGCATTCCAACCGGTTTTTAGCTCAGGACTCCATTTGTTGTACCAGATGAGAGCAAAACTAGAAATTGTTGATAAAGAACAATGGGTGTTAGAAAACACATCTGGAACTGAAGATATATTTCATTGCTCATCTGCTTTATTTTTGCAGGCTGCTCCATCCACAATGGCAACAGCATTACCCAGAACCCTCGGAGAGTTACAACTTTATCGAATACTCCAGAAAGCCAATCTCTTATTTTACTTCGATGCCTTCATTCAGCAGGGAGGAGATGATGTCCAGCAGTTGTGTGAGGCAGGTGAAGAGGAGTTTCTTGAGATCATGGCCCTTGTTGGCATGGCTAGCAAACCACTTCATGTCCGAAGATTGCAGAAGGCCTTGAGAGACTGGGTCACGAATCCCAACCTTTTTAACCAGCCTCTGACTTCCTTACCGGTCAGTAGCATTCCAATATACAAATTACCGGAAGGGTCGCCGACTTGGCTGGGAATATCTTGCAATAGTTATGACAGGAACAGTAGCACACGGGAGCCTCACTTGAAGATTCCAAAATGTGCTGCCACAACATGTGTTCAGAGTGTGGGGGCAGGCAAGTCTGACGGGATAGGACACTTGACACTGCAAAGCAGCAGTGACCAGAGACTATGGCAAGGACATCACACTACAGAGAGCGAGCACAGTCTTTCCCCAGCAGATGTTGGCTCTCCAGCGTCACCAAAGGAAAACTCAGAAACTTTGGATGCTGCAGCAGCTCTTTCGGTTACTGAGTGTGTTGAGCGCATGGTTCCCACCCTTCCCAAAAGTGACTTGAATGAAGTGAAAGAACTGCTGAAAATCAATAAAAAACTGGCCAAGATGGTTGGGCACATCTTTGAGATGAGTGATGAAGATCCCCACAAAGAGGAGGAGATTAGGAAGTACAGCGCAATATATGGCAGATTTGACTCCAAAAGAAAAGATGGCAAACATCTCACCCTCCATGAGGTAAAATGATATGAGTAATCATTGCTTTTCTCTGTTGACTTTTCAATCTCTTGCTTGGTGGTCAGGGAACAAGTGGTACTTCTTCATTATAATACCAGGACAATATGAATTCTTGAATCAGGTAGGGCCTTTAACAAATTATTTGTACAAATTATTTAATCAATTACTTGTATTTGTACATTGCCTTTTGAAATAACACATGTTATCTAACATCAGTCATCAGATGTCTTTCTGGAGAACATCTTACCTAAATAGTATGCCACTGGAAATCCAAGTTCTGTGTGGTTCCACAACTTGACATGTAAATAAATCTTTTTTTTTTTTTTTTTGGTAGACTGAACATTTTTTGCACTTTCTTTTTCTTTCCATACCTTTTATGATACTCAGATATCTTATTTACTGTACTGCTGGTGAACATTTGTTTCTTTTTAGCAAAGCATTAGTAATCTTGTAAAGACAAGTGTTTCAGTTCTACTCTTCAAGGGATCTGTTCCATTGGTATAAATCAGCCTTTCCCAATGTGACCATTGGGTGTGCTGCTTGGGAATTATGATAGTTGTAATCTACCATAATAGGAGAGTACTAGATTGGGGAACACTGATGTGCACACATGAATAAAGACCTATAAGTGTCTTAAAATTATTCATGCTCTTTGATCTTTCTTCCTGAGAATTATCACATCCCCTGAGAAAGAGTTAACTATTAAGGGATTCTGGAGTGAACATTCAGCCTGTAAATCCTCCAGTCAATTAAATGTAATATTTCTTATTCTTTAAAACAGCTGTTTATTTTAGTGGCATCTCTCTATAAAAAGGCATATGTCTTTTTTTGCATGGTAGCTTTTCAATGCTGGCTGTCAAGTGGACATTTTTATGTGTGTCCTTTTATAGCATGATGCTACAGCTGAATGTTAAAAGGAGTACAACCAAATGTTGCACCAACATATCTTCTTATCACAATTGCTACCAAATTTTTACGGTATTTCCCTTTCCAAGTTATGAAATACCTTCTGGAAAATGCAACAAGAAAAGAAAGAGGCTTAAAAGTAGTTGCATCCAGCAGGGTTAAGTATGCCTAACCCTGTTGAAATCCAGTGAACGTGTGTTTAAGTTTATTGGATTGTGGTCCAAACTCTGAGCTGACAGTTCTCATGGAGTTTAAAGCAGCAAATCCCATCTGATACTCTTTCTTCTGAGGAACATCTTTTCAGGCTGTTTTAAAACTACTTGAAAAATGTATTCTGAGAGGACTTCATAATACATAAATGTTTGTTCTTTTTTAAAAAAAAATCACTGAAAGGGGTTCTTGGCTGGCTTCTGTTTTAAGATTGCTTCCTGTATGTGTGACTTATAACATTTGGGTTCAGAACCATGTTGTCCTGTGGATGTTTGATCAAGAAGAGTCTTGTTTTTGTAGCATCTTTTAAGATTAACCTTGTTTAGGAAGATGAGTTTTCATATATTTCAGTCTTGTACATTGTCAGACGATGAAATTGAAGAGAAGCAGTTGCATGCATTGTCTTGGAAGAATCTGATGGTGCACCTTTAACATGAGAGTGGAGTCGGCTGTATCTTTTGAAACCTTAGTTCATGTTGTTAGATTTTTGTATTCTCTTCCATTCTTGCACCTATCTATATCAACATACACTTGATTTGTTCAGAGCATCCATTTTGAAGTCATTGTTAGAATGTCCAGGAAGGTCAAAGTGTTCATTTATAAGTTGGTTGGGATTCCAGTTCTTTCTGTTACCTTTTTTGGAGCACTGGAAAATGAAGGAATCTTTGTAAAGTTGCATGGGGGAACAGTGTCCTCAGTCATCAACAAAGAACATAAAAAGAAACTTTTGGTTTGTCATAAGGTCTTTGTGCTTCTAGATGTTGCATAGTGATTTGGTTACTAGTAAATAGTCTTTTCAAGGTGGTTGGCTGTCTAAAGACTATAGCGGGTTTCCACCCACACTTTATTTCAAGAGAACATAATCCCTTAATGATGGGCTATAGGTCAATTATGGCTTTCTGTACTATGTAGAATGACAATTTAATATCAAGAACCTCATATTCTTATATTGTGTTCTATTTTGGGAGACTATAAGGGTTGAATAATTTAGTCTCACGTATTATTTGCGTACATTTTCTCCATCCAAAAACAAAATCTGGCTGCTTCTTCCCATTTCTTTCCTATTTATATAAAGTGGCTTATTGTTGCCTGTTTACTTTACTCCTAAGCACCTATTGATATCTTTAATAACCTCAAGTATGAACACTAGTGTATGAACATTAAACCAGTCTGTTGAGAGCTTTATATCTTGAATTCTAACTGACCACATTTCCCCCAAATTAACTTAATTTTTAAAAGAGTTCTCCTGGCTGCTTCTGCATGTGAATTTTTTACACCTACTTATACATTTTAAGCACTACCAACGTGGTGTAGTGGTTTGAGTGTTGGACTACAACTCTTGAGAGCAGTGTTTAAATGCCTGCTCAGCCATGGAGACCCACTGAGTAACCTTGGGCAAGTCACACACTCTCAGCCCCAGAGGAGAACAATGGCAAACTCCCTCTGAACAAATCTTGCCAAGAAAACCCCTTGGGGTCACCATAAGTCGTAAAAAAAACTTGGTGACACACAACAACAGCAGTAGCCGAGAAGCTTCAAACAGTACCCAGCCTTTTACACTCTGAGGCTGGAGGAATCTCTTTGCTATACTTAATAAAGTTCATTTGGTTTTGTGCAGAGGAGGGCCTTCTCTATGATGGCTTCTATGATGTAGAATGGTCTCCCTACTGAGATTAGACAGGCTTCTGGTGCTGAATGTTTCTATTATGAATGAAAACTTCTTTGTTTGCTCAGGCATTTCCTTGATTATTTTCTTGATCTCTAGTTTTCAAGGATTTTTTTATATTAGCTTTTGCATTTGGTTTTATTTTTTCAGTATTGTTTATACTGTAAACGACTGTGATATATACATATATTTCGGTGAAAAGTTTTATAAAATGTTGTTAGATAGATAGATAAAATAGTTAGAAGTCTCCCTCTCTGACTATTTAAAAACCTGTTTGGAGTGGTGACTAGGGTGACCAGATATCCTACTTTTCTAGGACATGACCTGACATTTCAGCCTACTGTCCAGGAGGAATTCCAAAATGTCCTCCATGTTGAGCATTACTAAGAAGCATGAATTTATATTTATTCAGTATGTGTGTTTTTAGTGGGTTTTATGCATTTGGTTATGTCCTACTTTTGGCTTGAGTGTCTTACATTTTTGTGGTGCCTTGTCCTCCTTTGTAGTTAGGACATCTGGTCACTCTGGTGATGACTAACAGGCCCTTCTCCCCTTTTGTGTTTGTGGCAGTAATGTGAATCTTAACCAAGAGCACCTAACAGTGCGAAGCTGAGAAAAAAGTCCTGCTTAGTTCCAGAGCACCCCAGATGAGTAGACCAGAGCCTTATGAATCAGTTGTGCATGCTTTAAGATAGATAAGAACAAGTGAACTCCAAAATATAAGAAATATAGAAGACAGAATTAATATACCTAGAATTCTCTTTTCTGTTATCTTTTAATGGTTGGTGGAAACTTGGGGAGAACTCTGAGGCAGGGAATTTAGTCCATTAAGTGCACCATGTAAGACTCTTTGTTTTGCTTTCATAATGGAAACTTACATGATTTTTTAACAGATTCTCTCCAGAATGGTGGACAGAGCTCCAAAGTGCTTCTGTTTTTGGTATAGCACTCTTGAATGCCATAATGTGTTGTCTGATGCAGGCCCTTTGTTCATTTTGGACTGGTTCAGTTCATTTTTTTTACATGACCATTTTTCATACCTTTATGGAATCAATGTGAAACAGATGAGATATCTCCCTCTGAAGATTTCCAGTACTATATACCAGGGGTAGGCAACCTTTCCCCTTTAAGGGCCGAGGGACTTCAGCTCCCAGAAGCCTCAGCCATGTTGGCCAATAGTCCCATGTTGGCCAATAGCTCCTGGGATTCTGGGAGTTGAAGTCCCTCGGCCCTTAAAGGGGAAAGGTTGCCTACCCCTGCTATATACTATACAGCAGGGGTAGGCAACCTAAGGCCCGGGGGCCGAATGTGGCCCCCCAAGGCCTTTTGACCGGCCCCAGGCCGGTCCTGCCGCCACTGCCCCCGCTGCCTGCCGCCGCCGCCACCCACCATGATGATATTATTGTTGTTATTACTTGTTCTTGAGGTTTTCTTGGCAAAATCTCCACAGGGGGTTTGCCATGGCTTTTCTGGGGCTGAGAGAGTGTGCATGCATTTTTTTATTTTATTTTAATTTTTTTATTTTAATTATTTATTTATTTATTTTTGATGCTTTGGCCCCCCAATTGTCTGAGGGACAGCAACGCGGCCCCCGGCTCAAAAAGGTTGCCTACCCTGCTATACAGTTTAATTCAGCTGCTGTTAATAAAAGTATACATTTTCGTTATGCAAAAAAACAATGCTCCCTAACCTCCACCGGTTGCAGATTAGTAGAACAGTAGCATGGCACTCGGTAATATTAAAGGTAGGGTGTGACTTGTAATTTTCTAGACCTAAGACTTGTTCTGAAAACCAGTTTGTAGCATATTTTTCCATGATCATCAGACATGAGAACAGCTTCTAGTCTTCCTTTTATTTTTCTAACAACTTTCTTACACTGCTTATCTTATACTGTGGGTAACTACCATGTGCTCAAAACAGTAAATGTGGTTTCTGGAACCACATTTGGTAAACATATATTGTTGAGTTGGTAGCCTAAATGTCTGCCCATTTGACTGCTTAGAAAAATCTGTCTTGTTCTAAAAGTAGTTATGTGGGGGAAAATATGGAGCGATTCTGAAAGAGTTGGCTGCCACGAGCCCTGTCAATTATTGTAAAAATATATTCAGAGAACGATGTGACACATACATACACACAAAACGTTCTGTATTTTAAATTAATAAGCCATTCACAGTTTAGTGGCAAAAATATCACACTAATCTTGAGATAGAGAGAGACAATGAAGTGGGGGTGATGTCTGCATGAACTGATGCTGTATAAGGGATCTTACCAGTCCATTCTCTTACGACAAACAACATATGAAAATAAGTAAGTGGCTATAAGTCAGTCTTCTTTCATGGAGTTGTGCTTTGGAAGGTTGCTTTGTTGTTTACAGTAGCACTTAATGAGAAAACTGACAATCACAACATCTATTTTAATATACTGGAGCATGGAGTAATAGCTGGATGAGAATTTGGTCAGTTGACCCTCTGAACAGGTTGAAGGGTACAGATGGTTAATGGGGGTAGGGGTTTGCTAGTTCATCCCAAGTTTCACCGTTTCCTCTGTATTTGTTTTCATTGTTCTACAAATATACAATCTGTTGTTAGGGAAACCCATACTAAAGTTGTGAATGTTTTCTCCCCATATTTATAGCTGCACATTTCTATCTAATACAGTGAAACTGAGATGATTATTCCAAAATAATTAAGTTAGGGTTGGGATTTGGCCCTCTGGACAGTTTGGACAACTGCTCACATAATCCCCTACCATTGAACCTACTAGGTGAGGTCTTCTAAAGTCCAAATCATATGCTAGTTCAAAGGTTCTCCGTCAATTGAAAGTTTCAGTGTTCAGATTAGATTTCACTCAAGGTTCAGTGATGGGCCTAATCATTTTTTAAAATCTTTTTGTAGGAGGTGCTGCTCTTTATGGTTAGGTCAGTGGAACATCTGATCCAGAGTTTACAAAAGTTATTTCCTTGGACTACAGCTCACAGAATCCTTGCCAGTGCTCATGCTGACAGCAAGATTTTTAGGGTTGTAGTCCAAAAAAGTATTTTTCCATGCTCTGAATCTGATCCAGGACTGTCTGGTCCTGCTGGTGACATACACAGATGTTTCTTCAGGTTAGGTTTGGAGGTACTCCATAACGATTTTAATCTCAAGGTTGATTTTTTTTGCAACAGTTCAGATAATGATTTGAAGCTGGTACTTAAAAACCATTCTCCCTTCAGTTAATGGCTTGATTGTCATCGTACTCGTGTGAAATGGTTGTATGTTTGCAATGGACACCCTGTGAGAATGCCCACAACACCACATTTACAAGAAATACGGTATGTTCTCTCTCTGCAGGCATTTTTCAACATTATCACATACACATATTTAGAACTGATTGTGTTATATTGTTTGATCATTCCTGTAGCCACCTAAATGCATGGACAATCCAAGAAAGGTTAGCATGTTTTCTCTTGCAGCAATGCCCTGCTGCCAAAAAATAAAAGTAAAGACATTTGTAGGATATGTATTTATCCATTGGTTCTCTTTGGAGTGCATGTGTGTAGAATCAGCCTGACCATCAGTAACACAAAAATGTATTTCTTATCCCAGCTTATCTGAAAATCCTTGTAAAGATACAAGGGATCAAATTCTGTGTTTCATAGAAGCTTATTTAGAATTGAGCTGCAGATATCATCTCCTTATTGCCTGGTAGCAAGGGATACTCTCTCGTCCTAACGTGGAAATCATTTTGTCTTTGATCCACAATCTTTTGTAAACCATTATGTTTAACATTTTCAGGGTTTGTTTTTTAAAAAAAAAAACACAAAAAAAAACTTCTTCACCAGCCCAGCCATGAGATGCATGTTTTCATTGTTGGAGTCAGTGAAATCTACTTAGCTGGTTAAGGTTTTATTAGGGAAAAGGTACCCCCTCCAAATTATGCTGTCTTTCTATGACAGTTAATCTAATTTGGTTTGTTACATGATTACATTATTTGTGTGCTCATGCCATTGTATTTCTGTATCCTAGGAGCCATCTGATCTCATCCCAACTCTGGTTTAGAGGCGCACATTAACCAACAGAAGTTGCATATTTTCAAAAATTCAGTCAGTAGCTGTTCCTAGAATAAACAGGAAAGTTAGCTGCATACATTTTCTGGTCTTAAAAATCTAATGTAAATTAGGGTTACCATATGTTGAAAAGCAAAAAGGAGGGATACATTTACCGACTGATCGCTGTGATGACTCTCACTTTAAACACCCTTACTATACATACTCTCTGCACCAGAAAACCCCATGATAGGTTTGCCTTAGGGTCACTATAATTCAGAAATGATTTGAAGGAATGCAACAACAACAACAACAACAACAACCTACATCAGTAGTGATAATTACTACTAGAAATATTCCCAAGCATCACTGTACAGTAGGCCCTTGGTATAGGGTTTGGTTCCAGGACTCTTCAATGGATACCAAAATCTGTGGATGCTCTGGTCCCATTAAATACAATAGCGTAGTACATTGGTGTCCCTTATATAAAATGGCAAAATCAAGATTTGCTTTTTGGAATTTTAAAAAATATTTTCAACGCATGGACAGTTGAATCCATGGATAAAGACTCTGTGGATATGATAACAACCATTTTGCCTTCCCTTTCCATTTTCCCTGCCTCTTCTGACAGCTATCTCAGCAGCTCCACCAAGGCACCCTGTTCCATTGCCCTACATGGTTGGAAGCTCCCTCTGTCACCCCATTCAGTTGGCTTGCCTTTCCCCACTTAAGTCTCTCTGCCTTCTCCCCACCCCTGAATCTCTCTTTCTCTTTCTTTTTCCTTCTCTCTCTCTGAGCACTAGGCTGACCTCCATCTCGTCCAGCTGAGTGCTCAATGGAGCTAGCAAGACAGTGATGAGGAGGTGGTGTCAGTGGGCTGAAGGCAAAGCAACAGCAGACATTTTTAAATCTCCAGACATTTTAAAAATCTGCCTGGACAGAAATGTTAGCTCTGATAAAGAGGGATATCCAGGAGAAGAAAAACAGATGGTAACACTAATGTAAATAATAGTTTAAAATAGTCCAGGTTGCATTTTAGTCATATATTTGGATGTAGTGGCTCATAAGAGATTAAGTCAAATCTGTGGTCTGGATGAATTTTAATTTTTATTGTAGTGTTAATTTTGTTCATATGTACTGCATACAATATGTGTCATGGATAAGTGTGAGATATAAAGCACAACAAACAAAACTATTAAAATCTCCCAGATTTATTTTTTTGGTTTTTGGCTTTTTGTATAGATGGGTATTCTGTTCAGAGGTGGTGTCTGAAAATGGAATGTGTACCTGAGAATAACGTTATGTAAAGCCAATAGTAATTATCTTTGAATTTGTACAAAAGCTGTCTAGATATTATTAATACTCAAGATTATGAATACCCAGATGAAAGGGAATGTGTGATTGGCTCAAGCAAGGAATGAAATAGAATTTAAAATCATTTAGAGACCATTCCATTTATATTAGTACATGCTAACTTTGACAGATCATTATAGTGAGAGCCATGTATTCTTTGTGCTTAAAAACAAATTAATCTTGTACCAAGAAAGCCTGAATTCTGTGAAGTGCATAAATTATACATCTTAAGAAGATGGATTCACTGTTTGCATAACCTTATACTGTTAGCTATGGGGGAACAGCAGGAAACTATAGATTGCAAACTTAATTTAGCTTTCCTTGTCTTTAGTGTGAGAGCTAACATGATTCAGTGGATAAAGTGTGATATGGCCAAGAAGCATAGTGACTGGCTTTGAGCAAGTACGTTCTCAAACTGAATCTCACAGAATAGGTGCAAGCATATAATGGGGTAACTTGGTATGCTTTCCTGAGTTCCTTGGAGGGAAGGTGAGATACAAGTGTGATAGGTATCACTCTCTGTACTTGTGCAATACTATCATTTGTTATTGTTGTGTGCCTTCACATAGTTTCCGATTTATGGAGACCCTAAGGCAAATCTATCATGGGATTTTTCTTGGCAAAATTTGTTCAGAGGAGGTTTTCCTTTGCCTGAACATGCCAGTCTTTAGATAACTATAACTGGTAACCATTTGCTGTAACTTGAAGTGTGATCATTTGGAAGTAAATCCCATTTATTGAAATACCAAGTAAGTTTGATTAGGATTACAGACAGTGAAGCATATGCTAAAATGTGATCAAGTTAGCTAGGCAAGAGTTTTACTGTGTACTTTTTATATGAAATCCATTCATTTGGATGATCTTGGCCCTTAAGCAATTTAAAGGGGCATTTTAATTTCCCAGCTCTTTTGATACTTACTAAATTCCCCCAGATCCATCTGTTCTATTTTAGAATGACTAACTCGTGTAAAATGAATGTGAACAAATTCCAGCATAAGCTAATGCAACAACCTTCTTTAGCTTTCATTTTGCAATGTGAAGATCCATTCTGATTAGGACTCATTAGCTGAGATCTTTGTAGTTACTGAGATCAATCCAAAGCTATTAGTCTCCAATTCCCTGGTGCAGCTTGTGGAAACTTGTAAATCCAGGAAAGAGTATTGCGTTTGGCCTTGGCCAGTGTACTTTTATGCCCGCTTCCTTTGCTTTAAGCTGTTCTGAGATCGGGGAGTGACGCTGCTGGGCTCAGGAGGTTGTAGAGCCTTTGGCTCCACATTTCTACTGCAGTGCAAAAGGCCATGAAATGTAAAATGGGATGAGTATATTTGTTGGTCTGGGGCAACACAGACATACACTCTAGGATTTTATGCATCTTTCCTTCACGTAGGCTGGTGTATCAATACTGTAAACCCAGAGTATGAAATGTGCATTGGTTCAACAGTTTGGCCATTGTTTCTAATTATGTTTCTCCAAGAAGTCATTGTTAGGGTATTTAAAGAAGTAGCAGCTTTTGGCTTCCATGGTTTAATCTGTGCTGCAGAAATAATGCAGTTTGACACTGCTTTAACTACTGTGGTTCAATGCTATGGAATTCTGGGACTTGTCGTTTTGTGAGATATTTAGCCTTCCCTGTCAGAAAGCTCTGGTGCTACAACAAACTACAAAGCCAGGATTCCATAAGGTGGAGCCATGGCAGTTAAAATAGTGTCAGACTGCATTAATTCTGCAATGCAGATTAGACCCATTTTAGTAAAACAGTGAATGTGCTGCAAGATTTACTCTAGATGTGAAAGAGACTATCCACAGTGCTGAAGACTATTCCCAAAATAGGCCCAACACTTTGGATAGCATCTTCAGGCTTATAGAAAAATGCAGAATGGATTCATTTCTCCTCTGATGTGGAAGCCACTGATTTAAAAGTATTGTATTCTGAGCTTCCTGTTGGAAAAGAGGAAGACCACATTACAGGTGAATGGGCTCTATCAGGGAAGCCATGGTCCTAAGTCTATAAGACTTGAGCAGGACTGTTCATAAATTGGACTTGGAGGTCTTTCATTCATAGGCCATAAGATGAAGTCAGCTGGATAGCATCTGTCCTTCAACAATTATTTTAATTGCCCACTCATTCTGTTGTTTCTTATAAGCAACAGCTTATGACCTATTGTTTGCATATCAAACTTAACAGTGGGAAATGTGAAACGTCTTTGCAGTCTTATTGAAATTCTTCAGTTTTTTTTGCCTCAGAAGGTACACCTGGTAAAATTTGGTAGGAAACGCATCTGCACACATCTGCACAAAATGTGGAAACATGATAGACCTTAAAGAATGGATTAACCCTTCCAAACTATGAACAGGAGCTTCATTGTTTTTTGTACTCAGCACCGTTAAAATTTACTTTTTCCCTAGGAAGTAAATTGGAGTTTTTGTTTTGTTTTGTTTTTTGTATTTTGAGTGCTCAGTCTCAGCAGTTCATGCTACTTTTACTCTGGCACTATCATGCCAGTACAGGATCCCTAAAGCATTCCCAAGCTTAATGTTTGAAGAACTCCAGCAAAGAAGAGTCAGTTAAAGAGAGGTTAAATCCAAATACTGCACTGAAAGACAGCACAATGGACATTGGGTGGGCAGGCAACAATATTTAGTAGGGATGTTGTTGTTGTTGTTGTTGTTGTTATTATTATTATTATTCCTGAAGGAAACAACAAATAATTTTACTACTATTCTTCCTGCTGTGAGATTGTCTTTGGAAGCCACACAGTTTTTGAAACCTATTCACAATTCATGACTTTCTCTGCAAAAAAATAAATAAATGCACATGGTTGTTTTGTGTGGGAAATACTATTTTCTGTGCCAAAAATGCCATTTCCTGTGCAGAATATACTTTTTTCTCTGCAATTCAACCCCATCCAAATTTTTCACAGAACAAGTCGCCAATCACAACACTTTATGTGCAGGAAGCAAGCTTCTTCTGCACAGAAAATATTTCTGCATACACACATTTTTCAAGCAGAAAATGCTGTTTCCTCCACAGAAAAAATCTAGAATTTGCTATGCTATGGCCTGTATTGTCTGCATTCTTGATTTCTGTTGTACTTCAAAGACAATTCATGACACAAAAGACAAACTTAGAAAGCAAATCAGGGTCCATAAACTAGGGTCAACTTGGTGAGGTATATGTGTGTTTCATTCATAGCAACTCTCACACAATTCAGAGTTCATAAAATAATGCCACTGTGTTTGCTCCTTCCACCCACGGTTCCTTGAATTCAAGGCAATTATACTTTTTATTAAACATGCATAACATGTGATAAATGCCAAATATAGTCCTTCCTTGGTGCCAGTATAAACAATAATAAGAAGAACATGTATGTATGTTGTGTGCCTTCAAGTCACGTCCAATGTAGGACAGCATGACTACTGGCTGGGGATTCGGCAAGATGTAGTCCAAAAAAGTAATTTTTCCAAGTTTTAGTTCCTTTACCATCTTAGTCATAGTTTGCACCTGTTTCTGGTTGAAATTCTTTGAGAATCTTTTAAAAAAACAAATTAGAACATGAGAATTGTGCACTGTTCAGCACTTTTGTAACTCATGTATTTATTCAGTTTAAGGACAAGCCAGTAAATAAAATAGTCCAAGAATTATTTTTATGTGCGTGCCAACTTGATTTAAAAGTGATTTAGATGACTTTGAATCTTGATACATCTTTCTGATCATAGAATCATAGAGCTGGAAGAGACTTCAAGGGCCATCCAGTCCTACCCATTGCCATGCTGGATTATACAATCAAAGCTTCCTTGACAGATAACTATCCAGCCTCTGTTTAAAAACCTCCAAAGAAGGAGACTCCACCACTCTCTTAGGCAACATATTCCACTATTGAACAGTTCTTAACTGGCAAGAATTTGTTCTGAATGTTGAGATGGAATTTCTTTCCTGTAGTTTGAATCCTTCATTCTGGGTACGACTTTATGAAGCTGCAGAAAACAAACTTGCTCCAATAAATATTTAAACAGGGTGATCATATCAACTTTTAACCTCCTTTTCTCCAGGCTAAAATATCCATCTCCCTGAGCCTCTCCTCATAGGACATGGTTTCCAGACCTTTCACCATTTTAGTCACCCTCCTCTGGACACACTCCAGCTTGTTCACATCCTTCTTGAATTGTGGTGCCCAGAACTGGGGACAGTTTTCTTGGTGAGGTGTCACCAAAGCTGATCAAAGTGGTACAATTATTTCCCTCAATCTAGATGCTACAATGTTGATGCAGCCTAGAATCACATCAACTTTTTTAGCTGATGCATCATCACACTGTTGACTCATATCTAGCTTGTGGTTTACTAGGATTCCTAGATCCCTTTCACATATTATCAAGCCAGGTGTCCCCTATCTTATATTTGCGCAGCTCATTTTTTTCTGCCCAAGTGTAGTACCCTACATTTCTTCCTGTTGAAAATCATTTGGTTAGTTTTGGCCCAGCTCTCTAATCCAGGGATCAGCATACCTTTTTGTGTTCTGCTGTCCCCTGATCATCAGCAGGCCAAAGGGGGGGGGGGGGGAGGGAATGGCGCCGGAAAGCAAAATGGTGCCCGCGCTCATACACGCATGCGCATGATGGCAGGTGCCATTTTGGAATGCAAAACGGCGCCGGCGTTGTGTGCATGCGCTCGCGACATGCGGTGCTGTTTTGCATTCCAAAATGGTGCCCGCCATCTTGCGCATGCGTGGGCGAGCGCGGGCGCCATTTTGGAAAGCAAAATGGTGCCCCGCGTCATGCGCGCGGAGGTGGCAGCAGGAGGACTGGCCTCAGGCCGGTTCCAAGGCTTCGACGGGCCGGGTTTGGCTCGCGGGCCATAGTTTGCCGACCGCTGCTCTAATCTGTTAAGATAATTTTGAATTCTGATCCTGTCCTCTGAGATATTAGCTACCCCTCCTAATTTGGTGTCACCTGCAAATTTGACAAGCATGCCCTCTATTCCCTGATCCTAGTCATTGATAAAGATGTTGAATAGCACTGGGCCCAGGACAGAACCCTGTGGCACCCCACTGGTCATTTCTCTCCAGGATGATTTGTTTTTGAGAAACCCATGTTGACTTTTTGATTATGGCATTCCTGTCTAAATGTTTATAGACCGTCTGTTTAACAATCTGCTTAGAATCTTTCCTGGTATTGATGTCAGGCTAACTGGGTGATAATTGTTTGGGTCCCCTTTTCCCCCCTCTCCTTTTTGAAAATGGGGACATTTGCCCACCTCCTGTCTGCTGGGATGTCCCCTGTTCTCCAGGAATTCTCAAAGATTATTGACAGTGTTCCCCAGCCCTGCAGTATGAATGTCTAAGGTTGTTAACTAGTGCAATACATTCCTTCTGTGATGTATCCCCCATTGACATAGCTAAGGCACTGAAATTTTCCTTGTTCTGTTCTCTAGCTCACAGTTAATGAAGCAGCTGCACAGTTGTGTGTAAAGGATAATGCACTGTTGACCCGGAGGGATGAGCTCTTTGCACTGGCACGGCAAATCTCTCGAGAAGTTACATACAAGTACACTTACCGGACCACCAAGTAAGCTGCATATTTATTTATGTTTTTTTTAAGTAACCAATTTCTTTTAATGGGGATTATTGTTAGAAGTCTGTTCCATGCAGTTGGGGCCTGATTCATACACATGACTAACTATAGGTGTGGTGGAGAAATATGAAAGTTTACGCCTTTCCCATGACACCTCTGACGGTACACCTGTGACACAGTCATGCATAGGCATATGTCACACAGGTCTTTGTGAGGGAAAAGGGCTCTATGGTTTATCTGTGCATACAGCTGCATCATATGCTATGTGGAAATGTGTTGGGAACATGGGAATATTCATATCCCCCCACTTCACTGATAGTGTAAGTATGCTTTTCATATATTGCTTCCCTTCAAAACACCAGTTCTAAGAGAAATTAATAATCTCTTCCCAGCGTTCCATGCTCTGTATAAGGCGGTTTTTATATTGTGGAACAATCAAGCATGAAAAACCTTTTCACCCAACCTCAGTCTCAAAATGATGAGATTGAAGCCCCATTCTTTTGCTGATCAGACAGTTCAGATTCAAGGCAATCTTTTGAGAAACTATCCTAACATTTGGTTCAATGTGTCTATCTTTCATGGGAAAGGATTTTTCCAAACATATACCCCCTCCCCCGAAGATAGTGTACACTATCTAGTGTAAAAATGTGTTTTCATTTCTTAGGTCTAAATGTGGAGAAAGAGATGAGCTGTCACCAAAGAGAATTAAGATAGAGGTACTGTATTTTAAATTGTTCTGTGTGGTTATAATTGCCAAAATTGACATGCATAAACAAAATAAATTTATTAATGCATCATTTAGCAAATGGATATATATTGCCCACTTCCCTAACATACAACTCTAAAATGGAATGCATTCTGAATTAAAGTTGATCATGGTTAACCAAGGCCCTGTAGAAGCCAGGTATATATAAGGAATTGTGAGATAAGGAAAACAAGTGAGCCGAGTTGGATATTTAGAGGAAAATCAGACCCAGAATCTGGTTGAAGCAGATAACATATGTTTACAGAACACACATGCTCACATGTACACACACACACACACACATACATCACAGACTATATAACAATTATCCATTTGTTTTATAATTTACCAGTCTTTTTTCCCATAGTAGTCACATTTTGGGACATAGATATGGCACTTCTGTTTTCATTTAGCAACAATAACAATTACATTTATACAGCTCACATTTTTGTTGTAATGAATGGGGGAAAGGGGAGATTACAGGATTCCTTCTGCCCAAAAGAATAGTTACCATCAAGAAAAGGAAAATATATATATATATATAAATTGATTAAATAAATGAAATAATTTTGCTAGGAATAACATTGGCCTGATCAGTGTTAAATCTGTTACTTTTATATCATAAAGGTCCTATGCTACTTCTGTTTTAGTAATGGAAATTAGTGCCTTGCTACTGGTAAGCCTGATTCAAGCATAGTTTCCTGAGTTTTCATTCAGCTTTTGTAAGTTATTATCCTTGATAGGTTTGTTGGAGGAGTTAAACTCAGCTATAATATTCTACATGGAATTATTGGCTGTGCTTGCACTAAACCAAATTGTGGATGAGTGGCATGTGGGTACACAGAGCCCGTTTCTCATACATTGTTCCTTCCTTTGTGTCAGCAGAGAAGCTAACAAGGAAGCTACAATAATCCATAGTTTCCCATTACAGGCACACTGGGAATTATGCTATTTTCTTCTCAACAAGCCAGGAACTGTAAGCCAATTTTAATGTATGGTTCATGACGCCAGAAATTTTTCGCTTGGCATTATGTATAAGTGCAACATTAAGCTAAATTAAATTAATTAAATGATGGTTTGAATGGGTACTTGTTCTGTACTCATGTGACCAAAACATATGTTTTGTGCTTCATGTGTTTATGTGCTTCATCCACATAAACAAACCATAAACATGGTTTTTGTTTGTTTATGTGGATGAAGCAGCTTTGTTTTGTTTTGATTTTTCCCAAATCACTTGCTTTTCAGGTCTTCCTAATTGTAGGGAACAACTCATAAAAAAATATCTGTTGCCAGTATTGGGAGGGAGATACATGTCTGCCTAAAGGACTTGTTGCCAACAATTCATCCTCAGAAAAAGCTCCTCACCTTCTCTATAAAAATAATGACTTAAGAAATTGCATACTCAAGGAAATTCCTTCAGTATTTTTTCCTCTGGATATGTTGTCCAAGTGGAAGTTTTTATTTAAGAATTTTAATTAGGGCTTTAGGAGATAAAGGCCAAAGAGTCCCTGGCAGATATTTTAAACTTATTTGATATTTTTGAAGGAAAGAGAGACCACAGCCTCTCTGAGCAATTGATTCTGTTGTTGAGCTGTTTTTTAAAGCTAGGGTTCATATGGGTACATCTGATGGTTTATCCAGATAAAATGAGACTTCTCAACTCCCCCAGCAATTTGAATAGCAGAGTTCATGCTATATCATAAGCTATCTTCAAAATCTCTGTTTCTTTCTCAGAAAACGTTTGTCGTGTTGTTGGAATGGCTGTTCTCCAAAATTGTACATCAAAGGTTCTTCTTGGGTTCATAAAATGTATTGCATATTATTTTGCATGCTGTCTGTAATTGAGAAGGGTTTCCTAATATTTAACCCAAATCTGTATCCCTAGGGTTGTCAAATCCTTCCTGTTTGATCCTTTCTTTAACATACAGGAAAAATGACTCATGAGCCTGAAGGGAAAATTTCATCAGTCCGTTATAGGCACTGAGCAAGCATCCCAAGTCAATGGGTTGTCGAGGGGCTTCAGTGTGAATTATCTTAGCTGCGAGGAAAGCTTCTATTAATCTTCTTGCCCAAGGCTACAGAGAGGAACTAACTATTGTTAACCAGTTGCCTTTGAGGAGAACAGTGGTAGGAAGGGAAGGAAGGAGTCAGCAATATGTAAGAAACTTAGAATGAAACCAGGGTTGTTGTTGTTTTGTGATGGGATTTGCAGAAATATCAAATAAGATTTTGGGAAGTAGCTTTTTAGAAGGAAAGAGCAGGACTAATAAAATAGTATACAGGCATAAGTCTTAGAATTGTCATATTCCAGTCTCTCATATCTGGGCAGTTAATCTGCATATTATACAAATATGCATATTATTAATTTGCATTCTGATTATGCAGATTCAACACATTAATCATTGGACTTTTTCTACCATTATGTTTCAACCTGAGTACGAATGCCAAGCTAAGAGCTCTTCCCCCTTCTTTTTCCCCCTAGCTGGTGGGAGGAAAGAAAGGCTTCCAAGCAGCCCTAGAGAGTAAAGGGATTCGCTTTACTCTCTTGAAGCTGTTTGGAAGCAAGGTTCCTTCATTGGCAGCTGAAGCTGCCAACAGAATCGGCATACAATGCAAAGCCATCTCTGCTTGCCTCCTTCACTTTCCCACCTTGAGGGCCTGTCACAGGAAATGGGAAGGGAAGGGAAGAATAAGGGGGCAATGTTATGCCTGCACAGTAGCAACTAGAGTCTGCCAGGCAGGATGAGGCTCCTGCCAATGCCATTCTTCTAGAACAGTTTCCTGCTTCATTGCCACTGCCACATTTTAACCTACCATCAGCCTCCAACAAGGCTTCGACTGGTCCAACTGGTTGGGGCATTTTTTAGTCCCGTCAATCTGGGATTTTCCAGGTTTCCAGGACAAATGGCAACCTTGCCTGAGTTAGAAAAGCCCTTAACAGCAAAGCTTCTTTTTACTATGACTTTTAATGTTCTTCCAGCCCCTGCTTTTTCTTCCTGTCCTCTATCTCACTCTAAGGTTTTTGTTTTTTCCTTTTGCTTTTTAGCAACATAAGCATTGGGAAGATGGCAAAGGAGGGCTGGAGAAACACATCTTTTTGGTGTCAGGTTGCAGCAGCATGTCTGCAGTAATCAATGCATAAAGCTTGACCTGGGAAAGAGCAGGATTCTGCTGTAGCCAATCCTACTGTAGCCATGTGTCCTGCCTACAACTGGCAAGGTAAACAGCACCTGCCTCCAGAATCCCTTACTGAGCCTGCATCAACAACAAAATGGGGAGGGGGGAGAGAGACAGCAGATCAGCTTTCCTCAGCTGCCTAGACTAGGCATAAGGCTTGTGGTTTCTTGTAAGCTTTGGGAATTTCAGCAAGGGATAAAAGGGTGCATTTATGCCATAGTTCCTTTCCTTGCTTAAAATCTATGTGTATAGAGAAAAGGGGGGGGGGGGAGAGATAATATGAATGAATGAATGAATGAATGAATGAATATGCTTGGTTGTTTTACATGACAGCATGCAGAAGAAAAAGGTAGTTAGTTGTTTTTTGAAAAGACAAAGCGGTTTTATGGTTAGCCTGTGTAGCATTTGGATATTTCAGGGTAGGAATACATCTTTTCCATCTTTGCTTGATACCTAGAAATCTCACCTCTGCCCTGAATAAATGTGCAAAGAGGAGTAGAAAGAGTGGGGTCTCTACAAAACTCTCTCTCACACACACTGCCACAGCTCTCTACCCTTCTACCACGTCAGTGGGTGTAAAACACCCACTTTGTGATCTTTTGAGGCTTTTAATACCTTTTTTTCCTACAGGTAAAAATGATTGCTTTAGGCATAATGTGAAATAATTTTTCAGTATAATAAGAGTTTCTCTCTCTCATATGTGTCAAGGCCAAGGTGCCTCAACAAGAACTGTGTGGGCAAACCTACAAGACTGCCTTTCCCCAGCTAGCCAGGTCTGTAAATCTGCAGGAGCAATGGGTTCTGCATAAGGGATACAAAGGGAAGGGTGGGGGAAATCACAAATTACATCCAATTACCTTTGAAAGCCTTTTGCTTCCCCCACACAACCTCCTCCTTTTGTTGATGGAGTGGGTGGGTAAATTGGGGGAGGGAATCAGAGAGGGAGAGGAGGAGGCGGAAATCCAGTAAAATGACAAGCTTTGGGAATAGAGTGAGTGGGAGAAGGAATGCAGCGAACTCTTGTTAGACTTGGATTTGGGAGTAATTATTAATGAGCCAAACTGTGAGGACTTCAAATGCATTCCAATGCATTTTGTAAAAAGAGCATTATTATAGAGAGAAGTTGCCACCTTTCCCTTACATAGATGCCTTGCTCTCCAGGATGAGTGGTGGGTAGGTTAACTGTGGACTTTGTGTGGGTGTCCCCCTGTTTTGTCCTCTCTGAGTCAGTGCCACTAGCATCGCATGAAGCAGTGATCCAAGCAAGGCACCGGCAGCAATTTCCTTGAGGTGTCTACTCTCCTCAGCAGTATTAGTTTGTGTATCAGTGGTGTGTAAAAAGGTTTCTTTTGCAAGTGTAGTGCCAGCAGCCAAGAAGAGCAATAAAAGTAAATGTGTGTGTATGTGTGGAGATTGGAGAACTTTGCTGCCTTGCCCTCCTATGGCCTAGTGGCACAAAAGTATCATGAAAATGAATGGCAGCCCTTGCAGAGGTGGAAGGAAAACTGATGCGGAGTGCCAAGTTTAAAAGGCTCAGTGGGAGCATTGAGACCTACAGGGAGATCGAAGGGGTGGGTGGGTTGGTGAGGGGAAAGAGGCTTAGACTTAATGTCAGGAATGGGTAGGGTGGGAGAAAAGGAAAGCGAGGGTATGTGGCCGCCCACGCCACTGCCAAGCAAGGTTGAGAAAAGAGAGTGTGGGATTTCTTTCTCACTCCCTGAAGATCAAAAGAACAGAAGCATTGCAATCTGGTGTTCGTGTAGGAGCAGTGTTGGTGGTGGAGGAAAAGAAAGTGCCTGTGGGACTGGGAACATCTGCTCCAAGAAATTGCTTTAAGACCAGCCAAGTTGCAAGAAAGAAGTATAAGTGAGTGTGTTTTCATAGAGCAGACCACAAGAAGCAACGGGGCAAAAGGAATGTTTGGCTAATGGAAACGCTGTATCCTCTGCTTACCCCTGTTCCGGTATCTTTCATGTATTTTTATTCCACTTATCATTACAGGAAAACAAAGTGGTTTGTATACTTCCTTGGTCTCCATTTTGGACAAGGTGAAAGTGTGTTAGTTGTTACTCATAGTTCAAACCTGCAGCAATTGCATTTCTGGGGAATAAGCCAAGGCACCCTTGTAGCCCCCCTTGTGACCCTGACTCCGCCATCCTTCCAATTTTGTTGGCCACCCTACCCCACCCCTATAAATATTCAGCTGAAAAATGTATGCTTTTCTTTAAATAATGTTTTGCCATTTCCCCATTCCAAAGAAGCAGAAAGTAGCCTCCTAGACTACCTGGGAATAAGTTCCTGATCCCATAACATCATCTCCAGGTTAATAGCAATATTGGCAACAAAGACCCGCAAGGGATTGGGAGGACCCAGATTTGGGCCTCTGATACACAGAGCATGGCTACCCCTGACTGAGGTGAAAGGGTGGCTTTCGCATATTCCCCATTTGACAGGGATGTATAGACAGTTTTAAGGCTGTGGAGAATCTCATCTTAATTTTCCTTCTAATGCATCTTCTCTCATCCTTGGATTTTTTGGAAAAATTTGATAAAAGCCAGGGATAAAATAATTTAATCAGACTAGAACCCAGCAGCCAAGCTAGTTTGTTCAGATCAATGTGTGCAATGTAATCCCCACCAGCCACTTTCCTGGCCCTTGCTACCTTGAGTTTCTAGGCCACACCACTATAGTTACAGAACGGAAAATTGAGAGACTGTCGAATTTCACAGAATTTTCTTTCTGTCCCAGTCTGAAACTTACAGCAGCTTTCAGAGTTTAGTTGAGCAACAATCTTCTTTTCTTGCCCAATCTGCCAACTACACCCTCCCTGTGACAGTTTATTTATCCCTTGCCGATGACACACAGCCTTTTCTGCCTCTAGGCCCAGCTATAAAGTTTTTGCTTCTGCCCTATTTTATCAATCACTTCCCCTTTCTTCAACTCTGTCTCAGCCACCATTGTATTTTGAAGGTGCCTTCCAAATTTCCCCACCATTAGGGTTGCCAGAGTGAAAAATAGAGAGGGCTTCTGTACTTTTAATTGTAGTGCAGAAGAAGGCGTTTCAACCAGCGTTGCTTGTTAACTGGCTCCATCCATGACCAGCAACACATGCTGAAACTCCTTCTACACAACCATTGAAGGTGTAGGAACCCACTCCAGTTTTCAGTCTGGCAATCCCACTGACCATATTTAGGTCCACCTCCTTATTTATCACATTTCCATGTCTCCTCTCTTCTACCTTCATGCAATGTAATTCTTCCTTGGTTTATGTACTTGTGAGGGGTCTGTGTCCCCCATCCCCCCCTCAACAGACTTGCCCTTTCTGCAATTTCTCTTGAGATTTCTTCTCCTTCACTTGTTCTTCCCTCAGGTTGTGGTTTCTCACCAAATGATGCCTTGCCTGTTCTGCACTCTTTTTGTAAACTACATTTAATGTCTCCTTTGGCTCTCTCTCTCCTGTGATCTCTTCTCAGGCTTTTCTCTGTTGTTGTTCTGGAGAGCTACTGCTTTCCTTAAGAGTTTTTAATCCTATCCAAATGGGGTTCCCCCCATTCTCTTCCAAAAGTTAGGAGTGTATATAGTCCAGTAGCTTGGTTCCTAATTGGGAACATTTTGTGCCTTAACACCAGCTGATGTCAGAGGCTTTCCCACTGCAAACAAAATAGCCTGGATAATGCTGTCTATAGGCCTAAGCAGACTGCCAGAAATAGTGCACATTAAATTGAGGCACTGCCCTGGCTGAGTGCTAGGGAATCATGGGAATTGTATTATTTTCTGGGACATTGAGCCTTCTCTGTCAGAGAGCTCTGGTGCCACAATAAATTACAGTTCCCATGATTCCCTAGCACTGAGCCAGGGCAGTGCCTCAATTTAATGTGCACTATTTCTGGCAGTCTGCTTAGGCCCTATGTCAATATACTTAAGATTTTAATTTAAAGAAGCAAATAAGGTTCAGTGGGCACACAGTGTATGTTTTCATTCTAAAAGTTTGATATTATGAATTATACTATATTATTTTCTCTTTTGTTTTCTATTCAGCTCATATTTCCCTCACTATAATTTTTCATAATTTACCTGTATTACCTTTGTATCCCATCTTGCCTCCCAGGGGATTTAAGGAGGCACACATTGCAGTTATCTTAATCGGTCCTGTGATTCAAAGACATAGCTATATTAATCTAGAAAATCAGAATGCAAAGGGATCTTGCCACACCTTTGAGAGTCACCGGAAGATAGAAGGTGGTAGCAACTACTACCAACTTTTATCTTTCATTGAGTCTCAAAGGTGCTGCAAGATCCCTTTGAATATAGTCCTGTAACAGTGAGGCACAGAGGTGATACTGGTAGTCTAGTAAGATTCACAGCTGAGTAAGCATTCGAACTATTAAGGCACCATATTGTCTCTCAGTTACTTCATATTTTGTTAAACAAT
Organism: Phrynosoma blainvillii; assembly: GCA_026167975.1. Classification (NCBI taxonomy): domain Eukaryota; kingdom Metazoa; phylum Chordata; class Lepidosauria; order Squamata; family Phrynosomatidae; genus Phrynosoma; species Phrynosoma blainvillii. The sequence continues at coordinate 244,402,526 of JANUYF010000001.1, read as the reverse complement.
CCTTTGTACACTCACTTGCATTTGCCTCTTGAAATCTAGGCTTCTTAAATGGAGAAGATTGTAACTGAGATATTTCAATAAAAGCTTCTTGCCAATGTGGACCTTGTAAGCGGGGGAGATAGAGACTGCACAATTACAATTATTTCTATTTGGTTTACTTCCTGTCACAGTTTTAAGCTACAATTTGGAGTGCAACAATCCTCAAAATTGGCTTTTGTGTTAGTTTGCTATTCAAAGAACAACATAGTGATTTGTGGGCTTCATAGTATTATGCACTGCCACTTTCCATTTTGTTGTACTTTTTGGTGCTTCCGACACAGAATAAAAGCACAATAACTGTTTGGGGGACACTGTTCAATGGTGTGGGAACATATTTATCTTCTTATTTTCAGTTCTAATGTATGAACGTGTGGAAGACAACCCTTATGAATATACAGAACATGAAATTATTTCCCCTTAAAAATGGTTTCTCTAGAACAGCTTGCATTTCCAAATTGTTCTAGTCTTCAGAAATCCTTCTCTTGCTCTACAGCTGTTTAATGTTGCAAAGCTATTTCTCTAGCTTCCTCTACCACAGGGGTGGGCAGTGTGTGGCATGCAAGGTGTCTTGTGGCCTGCAGGGCTGTTTTTGTGGTTCCCAGGCAGGGACCTTATGATGTCAAAAAATGCATAAAATAAAAAAAAATTAATTCAAAAACTTTTTTTTGCCTCAAATGCCATCTAGGGCATGTGAGGGATACTTTCTGATGCCCTCTGGGCTATCTTAGGTTTTTAAAAAGGAGATAAACAAAAAGTTATTTCACTAGCTGTTGTTAAAAATAGCCTCTTCTGGGCTTAAAATCATCCAGGAAGACCTAGAAACATAGAGAAAATGCTTCACACATTATCTAGAGTGAGTTTAAGGGCAGAGTGGGTTTTTTTTGGCAGGGGGATGTTTGCAGTAGGGCACAATGGAAGAAGTGCACTCCTCCAAAATCTCCTGGAGGGCTAATCCTGCTCACCTACCCATTCACAATTAGCTGTGGTGATGGGGATTTAAGAATATTTTCTTATGATTTTTTTAAAAAAATATCCTGACATAGTAATGTCCCCTTTTCTTCCCTTTGGACATTCACAGGATGGCTTTCCTGATTTCCAGGATGCAGTTCAGAGTTTCTATCAACAGGATTCAGTCAAAATTCAGCAGGCATTGTCAAAGGGGAAGTGTGAAGACTTGGCTGCACTTGGTTCTCAGGTAATGAACTCCATGTCCATGTCCATGTCTTCTTTCCATTTGTGTTTGTTCCAGGATCCCTGTACTTCTTTCCTTATGGGACATTGTGTCACAGTCCTGCAGTTTCAAGAGGTTCCTATGACCTGGCTGTGATGTCCTCACTTTAAATGTAGGTGTTTGACTCAAGGTCTGATGTTGACAATGATGATGATGATGATTTTAAAAACAACTTTCCTTTTATTCATAGTAAGCAAAAGGAAATTTAACCTCGGGGGGAATAATGTCCAGTCTGAAGCAGGGAAAATGTTTCAGTGCCAGCCGCCTCTTGTTGCATTATATTTGGCAGGTGTAAGAAGGGAAATAAAGACTTTGGGCTGCACATTCTAATAACAAACAAATCAAGGTGTTCTTTTTAAAGTTGATACAGAGCTTAACTGCTTCTTGATACTGAGTAAATGATGGATGTTAAAACTGTTGGTAAAGCACATATTAGAGTTATGGGCAAATGATGCCTCAGTTTGCATATCCTCATTAAAATGGCTGGTGAAAAGGCACCCTTGGAATGGGTATGCTTTGTTTTGGAAGAAAATGTAGGCTGACAGCTTTCTTCTAAAAATAACGAAGGCAAGCCTTCAAAAACCACCCAGCTGACATCTTGTCCTTCACTTATTCTGCCTTATGCATGTCACAAAATGAACAGCAGTCCAGAATTCCACTCACCATGGGAAACATTCCATCATCTTTACTAAAAATGATGAGTTGAGCCCCACCTTCCCCTCCAGCCTGCAGCAGCCACTCTCTTGTATTGAGCCTGGGGCTGACTAGGTATTTCAGCAGATACCCTTTTGCAGCAGCCAGTTATATGAACATAGGAAACTGTGCTGTACTGAGTCAGACCCATTCACGTAGTTTAGTATTGTCTATTTGGACTGGTAGTATGTATCCAAAGTCTCTGATGGAGAGCTTTCTTAACTTTTTACTTCTGGGTTTTTTTACACCAAAGTTAAGAAACATGTGGGTTATAGACCAAGTGAAGGCCCCAAAATATCTTTTGTGGAAACCACTGCTGAAATATTATGACAAATCACGTTGCCAGATTTCAGCAGCAACCAGAGGGAAGAATCCACTGAAAGCAAAAGCTTTATATGAAAGGGGTAGGGTACACTGCCCTGGTTGGTCCTGGAGAGGGTGAAATTGGCCCCCAGATCCATTAAAGTTGCCCACCCTTCATTTTCACTGCTTTAAATCAGGGGTAGGCAACCTTTCCCCTTTAAGGGCCGAGGGACTTCAGCTCCCAGAATCCCATGAGCTATTGGCCAACATGGGACTATTGGCCAACATGGCTGAGGCTTCTGGGAGCTGAAGTCCCTCGGCCCTTAAAGAGGAAAGGTTGCCTACCCCTGCTTTAAATATTGTGATCTGAGTCTAACTATAGTTTCATAGACCAAGAAAAAGTGTCCTGCCTCCCTTTCTCTCTTCCCATTACTCTTGCACCAAGATCAAAGACTGGGGGTGGGTTAAAAACCGTAGTTTTTGATTGAACCAGGAAACAGTAGTGTCCAAGTGGAAAGCAGAAAGTCTAGTTCTGGCAAAAAGAGCTAGTGGAAGAGGGATTGCATAGACACAGCACTAATTGTTGAGGGTGTTCTGTCTGAGCCAGCCCTTCCACTTGAGATAATCTCATATTCAGAGCATGTGCTTCAGCTGCCACATTTGACACCACCACCACCATCATCACTGTAGTTTAAATGGTTCACATAAAATTTGGGGCAGGGAACAAGGCTTCTTACAGGTTTACCCTTACTTCCAGCACTTATGTAGGAGGGGAGAACTTAATTCCTAGGGATGTGGTATGTGCCTCAGTCACCACCACCATCCCCCCCTCTACCTTTAGTGGGTAGGCAGAATAGGGTGGCTATTGAGGTTTTCTCACACCCCTCCCTTCCCTTTCCCTCTGAGGAAATAAAGTAATGAGTAAAAGTGGAGTGAACCAGATCAGTCCCAAGCCATTTCTTCCCTCTCCCTGGGGAAGTAAAATCCTGTGTGTTCAAACATTCAAAGCACCAGTGAGGATTAACAAAGACTTCTAGAAATGCAATTTTTTAAAAAAAAAAAAATTAGGCCAAAAGATAACCTGAAGCTAATAAAACCTCATACAGCTTGAAACATCTTTCCAGGTTCAGCTTAAAGTTACAAAGCAAGTTGTACATTTAGAACGGATAACCAGCCACAGAAAGAAATATAAACTTCCCTAATACATCACCCTAGTCTTCCCCTCTGTTCATAACAGGATACATCTTGAATCCTAGCTGGTCTGACCATCTCAGGAGAAAATGGGGGCCAGGGTCTCAGCAGCCACTGAGCTTCATCATCCCCTAAGGCACGACACCAGCTCCCTCTACCAGCTTGCAAACACATGCACTCACAGGGGTGCTGCTTTTTTTTTAAACAAAAACAAAAACCTTCAAAAGTTTCAGACTCTGAGCAGACTGCCCCTCACATAGCAAAACCCCTTTGGTGAACCAGTGCCATACTGCCTTCTAACTCTTTGCATTAACCCTTTGCTCCTTTGGCATTCAGTCACCTGTCTTTTTCCAGGCTTGCTGTACATCTTAAGAGAATAGCCCAAGGTTAAGGATAAAGGGAAGGGTGCCACTATCACAGGACTGCCCTTTGGATCTTGACACAAATGCATAATTATGTGCCCCTGATGGTGGCACTTGGAAAGGGCAGCTATGAAAGAACTGGACACGTTCATAAAGTATAAAGACATAACTCTGAACACTAAAGTGAGGATAGTACAAGCCATTGTATTTCCTATCACCACATATGGATGTGAGAGGTGGACAATGAAAAAAAGCTGACAGGAAAAAATTAAATTCATTTGAGATGTGGTCCTGGAGAAAAAATACTGATAATAACGTGGATGGCCAAGAAGACAAAAGAAATAGGTTCCAGAACAGATATAGTCAGAACTCTCTCTGGATGCCAAAATGACTAAATTGAGGCTGTCATACTTTGGTCACATCATGAGGAAAAATGAATAATTAGAAAAGACAATGATGCTAGGAAAGATGAAAGGCAGTAGGAAGAAAGGAAGACCATATGCCAGATGGTTAGACTTAATCAGGGAATACACAGGCCAGGGCCTGCAGGGCCTGAGCAGAGAGGTTGAAGACGGGGACTTGGAAATGTCTCATCTACAAGGTTGTCATGAATTGAAGTTAACTCGAGGGCAGTTAACAACAAACAACTGCAATTAATTCACAACTAAATACATTTTATCTCCTTGCTGTTCTGGAAGTCCTTTAGGGTCAAAGAATGGAATATAAACATGTGAAATGAATAGGAAACTAAACTGTAAAAATATTATATAACTATGTCTTCCCTAAAGGCACAGTTTTGAACATCTTTTGCACATGCTCAAAAAATTTCCCATGACACATGTTTCTCACTGCCTGCAGTAGAAGAGGTCATGTTGACCTAATGTGGGTGCTCCTTCTCAGGCAATGTTGTTGCAGCTTTACCTTCATGCTGTGTAGGCGACTGAGGATTTTAATTTTGCACAGAGTAGGGTGGATATTCATCCAGTAGAACAAATAAGGTCTATGGACATTAGCTTTGCAGCATATGTGTATAACTCCTCAGCTGCTGCCCTTTACTTTTCCCATGTTCTGCCCTTTGTCTCTTTGCTGTGTTAAGTAGGCACAAAATCTTGGAGACTTGAAGATGAATGCACATGCTGGCATATGGTAATCACATAATAATATTTCTGTAACACTTTTTAGATGTTCAACCATTTCAGGCAAGTAATATTTGCTGTCTTTCCAACACAATTTGTCGCAGATGTAATAATAGGGTCATTTTGCATAGGACAGAGGGAGCCCTCATAGTAGATCAGTTGATTCTGGCTCCCTGGAATGTATGTCCCTATGATGTACAGATTTGCAAGAATGTCATTATCATATTCAGGTTTGAGAGGTTTGAGTACAGTTCCCATCTTAATAAGTCCATGTTTGATTTTGTACACAGGGCTGAGCAGCAAAAAACAAGCAATTTAAAAAAAAAAATCAGTGCTTGCACCTAAGTATTGTCATGTATAAAGCTAGGTTTTAAACTTTGGTGTCCATGTAATGCTTAGAAACTAGAAACACCTTTCTTATTCCCCATCGATATATTTGCTTTTTATTATATGCCTCATTTCAACAGACAAAAATGTGTCGTTTTTCCTCTTACTTTCCCAAATGATAGTCTGTCAGAGTCATAAAAAAATACCACATTCAGAGTTCAGAATTCTCTTGTCATTGATAATTTATAATGTCCTCTAGCAGGTTGCTGTGTCTTTTTAATTATCTTTCTCTTGTTGTGTAGAAGGCCTTGTTGGTTTCTATACAAATTCTGCACACTATTATTCTCCACATGTAAACTGTCATCCTACATATTTCAGAATGGCAGATTGTTAGGATATAAAAAAAATATGGGTAGTGCTTTTCCAAAAATAAAGCTTGAGTGAAATTGTGGCCTAATATTTCTGTTTTTTGGGGAGGGGAAGCAAGAAAGCAGGTATTAGTCTTGAAAGATTTGTGTTGTATGTACACATATTTCAATAGGACTAAAGGAGTTTAAATATTTAGAGTGGGAGAGGGGTTTTTTGGCCTTTGAGTTAGAAGTCCAATTAAGAAAAGATTTCAGGTTGGGGCCAAAACAAAATAGGTGGAATTAACTGTAATTCTTACCAATTTGAGCATTTTGTATGATAGCAGGCATACAAACATAGTTTATGCTATGCATGTCCACTTAAGAATACATTTGAAAGGTTTCTTATCTTCAAAACAGCGTTCATTTCCATCCAGCAGTTTTCCTAAATATATGTTGTTGTGTACCTTCAAGTTGTTTCTGACTTCTTAGAATCAATGTCTCCTGTATTATTTTTAAGAGAGGATAACCAGAACTGCTTGTTGTATTCACTTGATGGGGTTCACCAAATTTGTATGCATGCAGATACAAATAATAGAAGAAATTTGCCATAAGCTGATAAATGACAAAAATAAAATATGGTTATTGCATCTTCCTTTCTCTTTTTGTCAAATATGTCTACATTTGTCAAGTTAAGAGTAGCTTGGGTTGTCCATTCTTAGTTACTCCTGACTGATTCCTCTCTGCTTTTGGAGATCACCATTATAGTTTTTACCATCACTGCTAGTTGTCAGTCTCCCATTCTGTGAGTTGTTCTTCCACATTTTGTAAGGTGACTGGCAGGGAACTAGCCGTTTCTGTGTTATTAGTGTTTAGCATCTAATTGGTGCAGAGTAACTGCACTTAACAGTAATCATACCTTTGCCATGTGCATAAGTCTGTGTTTGGTTTAATTTCAGCCTGAGAAGATGATAGCCAAGCAGATGGAGTTCCTTTGTACTCAAGCTGGTTTGGAGAGACGTCTTTCCACAGGTCTTTACAGGCAAAACTCAGAGGATCACAGTCCCAATGGATTGGTTTTGGATCATGCTGACAGTCAAGGTGCAGTAGTTTCCAGACATGTATTTGCCATCACATGTCTCTTCTGCATGGTTCCCATTTGTGATGCTGATGTAGCAGTGATGTTCGCTAAACCATAACAAAACATGTAATTGCTGTGGAAAAAGGAAAGTCTCGTGGGGACAAATAAGAGATGGCTGACCAGTGTTTCAACCATGTAGCTATTTTGTGAGGAGAAACTGGTCCTCTGAAATTTGTGCTGTGGTCTGATTTAAAATATAATTTAGTGCTATGGTAAATTCCTCCCCTGTGGTTGTTGCTACTTCAAGGATACACACATTCCAATGTGATTTGAGTAGTTTGCTGGTTCTTTACCAAACCCACAATGACTTCTGGGTCCAGTGGCTTGGAATTAATGAAGCTACAATGGTGGAGGCCTCATACCACTCAGGAATATGGGAGCATAGAAAGAGGAGCAGTGCCACAGGTGTAAGTTGTTTAAACTGCAAAGCATACCAGTGTATATGTGTTTCCACATGAATTAATATATTTCTCTGCTAATATCTTTTAGGTGAGAGGCCTTTGAATCTCCGCATGTCAGGTCTACCAAATAGGCATATGCCACACATTTCGTTAGATGGAGAGCCTCATGTGGTGAAACCTCTTTGCAGTGAGTTGAGTCGACTATATGCCAGTGGTGAGGCAAAGTCACAATCGTTGGGTAAGGATTTTTCTTCTTTGTATAATAAACATAAACTGGCCTGTGAAGCTAAGGGAGAGACATCCTTAGAAAGAAGCTTTGTGTGTGTCAGTGTCAAACAGGAGGGAAAGGGAAATCACTTCCAACCATAATATGTGGCTTTTCCCCGCTTAGTGACATTTCAGGGTTACCTTATATATTAATTAAGAGATTATGTTGTACACACTGAAAATTGCTTCAGCACAATCAGATCCTACATTACAACAGAAATATATGCAAGCACCAATGACATAAAGCACCAGCACGGTGAGATTGCTTCACCCATAATCTCCAAGCTAAAATGGCTGATGATATTTAAAGCCATTGAGGCTGCAGAAGTAATGTAGTTTGACACTGCTTTAACTGCCATGGCTCAGTGCTGTGGAATTCTGCGATTTATAGTTTGTTGTGGTACCAGAACTCTCTGACAGTGAAGGGGAAATATCTCACAAACTACAGGTTCCAGAATTGCATAGCATTGAGCCCTAGCAGTTAAAGTGGTGACCAATGCAGTCTCTTTTGTAAATTTTCCAAGCTTTGAGAAGTACCCACATCATCCAGCCTGTTCACAAATTATTAGTCTGATTGCAGAGAAACATTTCAGTTTCTTCCATCTAAGAACATGTGTGTGATCAGCTCCAGGCAAACATTTCATGGATATTCAGTCATGTGTCTGATTGCCTGGCAAGCCACTGAGAATATCACATCTTCTAAAGCAGCCTTTTCCAGTAATTCTGTATATGTCTCTCAAGCTGTACATATTATTCATTCACATATCAGATGAATTTTCATGCATCCCAGAATTAATTTTTAAAAAATCAAATATACAAAATAGCCTATATCCACGTCTCACAGGGGTGGGCAAGTGCATGAGGGCTAAGAGCCAATTTCCCTCATGGATCCCATTGCAGGCTGTGTGTGTGCATACACACACACACACACACCAAGCCGAAATACCTCAGTTTTCTTCACAGAGCTGCTCAAAATGGTAACATAAAATGAAGGTGTGTATTTTTATATTTCCATTTTGAGAAGGACTGCAGAGGAAAATGAAGATATTTCCTCTAAAGACAATCTCAAAATGGCCACATGAAGTGCATGTGTGCCTGTTCATGTTGCCATTTTAAAAGTGACTGTAGAAGAAAACAGAGATATTGGGGGATAATAATGGGGTTCTGGGGTACTTATATGGGTAGGGTGGGGGTATTTTGGCACTTTTTCATGCATGGGCTCTTCATGATTTTAAGGCACAAATTGTCCAAAACTCATGCCAAGTTTTTTTTAAAAAGGGGGAGCACAAAAGTGGACTAGAGTTGATATTATTAAGATTAATCTAAATTTGGCTCAATAATTTTGTAAAACTAATTGTTATTTTTGTTGTTGCAGAAGGATTGGGTATCATGAAAGATTTTCCTCATTCAGCTTTCAGCAGCCTCGAAAGGAAGGTCATAAAGACAGAACCAGAAGACACAAGATAGCCATGCTTTTTAAAAATAATTATTTCAGAACACAGCGTCACAAGAAACAAAACCAGCCTTAATAACCAGTGTTGCCTCATTGAAATAAGCGATTTCATAGCCAAAGCCTAAGAACTGGGACAGTCATATTGTGCAACTGACATAGAAAAAAAAACCTTAACCTCTTGGACATTGAAACTGCAATGCAAAGTGGTTGCAAACTACAGAAAAAAGTGGCTTCGTAATATGATAAAGGTTCACAAACTAATATTGTGAGCCCTTGTTATTTAAGAATGTATTGTGTATTTGTATAACTTAAAGTAAAAACCTAGGTGTTAGAATGTGTATTAAGTCCAGTAGATGTGGCTGCCATTATTTCTACTTGAAATTTTAATGTCTACTTTAAGTGTAGATATGATAGATGTGTGTATGGGTTTGGGTTTTTTAAATCCTTGTGTGGGGCAGGGAGGGCAGAACGGTGGGGATGGGAGGAGCCTAGTTTAGCTTACTTTAACAATGGGTTTGCAATGTTTATTTTTAAAAAAGCAGAAAATAAGCAATTACTTAAAATGTTATAGGGATACAACATTTGAAAGAGCTGACTGTATTATAATAGGCATTTTAATGCTTCTCGATGTTAAGTCAGACTGAGAGATTCCAGGAACATACATCTGCAATGTATGTATTTACACTGTATTTCTGTCCACTGTTTAGAGACTGAGGGGGAAGAGAAAGAAACACATTACTGTTTTACACTAAATGTTCTGTGAACAGGGGAGGAAAACCTTTTCCATCATAAAGGATTTCTGATTAATGCTTCCAAGAGAAATGGCTGGAATGTTGGCAAAGTTTTTGGAACGTTCCTTATTCATTTCCACCCCACAGTTGGAATGCTTCAGATAACAGAAGAGGTGGAAAAGCAATGCAAGAAATGTTGACTCTCTGAAATAACCACTAAAGTGGTAATGAAAAGAGGAATGGGAGGATGACTATTCTACAGGTAGATGAGTATAACTTAACTACAGGTAGATGAGTATAACAGCAGCTTTACCAGTCCATTCAACTATTTGTATATCATACGCTGCCTATACTGTGGACCAATAACATTTCCTTTCACAATTAACTGTAACCATATTTTATTTTATGGAAGATTTATTTTGTATGGATGATTTGTTTCTCAAAAGTGCTACACTTTGCCTGTAACATAATGGCTGACTTATAAGAGTCATCTTGGTGTTTACCTTTGAGGTATTTCGGTGTTGTGTCTGCATGTTATGCATAATACCATTGTGACATGTGAGTTTACATAATAGCTCCCTCCCCTCAGCATCACTTTAAAAAATGTGTGATTGCATTGCTGCGGTTAAGGTTTCAGCATCTAAGTTCAACTTTCCCCAGCCCAGCACTCTCCAGATGTGTTGAATTATTCCCATCACTTCAACCTGGGAGTGGTAGGCGCAGCAGTCCAATACAACTGGGGTGCCAGGCTTTGGAGGACTGTTCAGTTTGCAAAAATGCTGAATTTGCTCCAAGCTATCTGATGAGGTGGACCATCTATTTTTTCCCCATTGTGCAATAGAGCGGTCCGTTTTCTCTCATATTAATATCATTAATTGATAATTCATTAAATATCACATTCACATAGTTTCCTGGAAACTCACCATGGACAAGTAGTCAATGACCTATAATAGGCTGGCACTAGAGTACTTTCAGAGGGTCATTTCATACAGCATACTGAAACCATCCAGATAACATGAGGTATCATGTACATACATCAGTCTAGGGTCATTGTAATATATGTTTAGTAACTGTATCACTTGATTTGTGGAGTAATACTGTCTACTGGAATCACCTGTGCACACATTTTTAATATTACGAGGAGAAAACCCTTTTTGTTTTGTTTTTTTAAAAAATGGAAAAATCTTGGTTTTTGAATTGCATTGTATCAGATGTGTTCAAAGGAATTCTGCAACTTAGTGAATCAGAACAAAAGTGATGGATGTGTATAGTTTAAGTGGCTCATTTTACTGTTTTGTGAACTAGCAACATGAGCATGTTTCCTTGTTCCCAAAGGTTACAAGTAGTACTGCTTTGTACCTGAGCAGTTTCACAAGACAGGAGAGTCATTACAGGCAAAGAAAGCACACATTCCTCTCCGTAGCACTGAACATCTTGGTCTAACAAGTCCAGTGTAATGTAGTGTACATTTAAAACTGTAGTACAGATCTATTTTTTATATTTTCACTTGTAAATGACCTGACTCAGCTGTGTTGTAGGTTTTCAATTTTTGTTTGTTTCAACAGTCCAGCAAACCATTTCAGGCCCAATAAACAGGCGTTTTCTTTTATTTTTGACTTTTTTAAAAGTTTGCAGAATGTCTCACATGGCCTTTTTAATTTTTTTGTATCATAGGAAGCTGAAGCAGCTAATGATACTCTAAATCTTTCCTATTAATCTCACCTACCTATTTATCTCCTATATGTATCTTACTGTTGACATAAGAGCTGACTGAAACATGCAAAAGGGGTTGAAGTAGAGTCCTTCACCCAAGTAGAAAACACCATGGAGGAGGGATTATTTGAAAGTTACATCCCTCCAGTTTTTCCTCAGGAAGATGTCTCTTCTAGACTTGCAACTTGGACTTATTCCCAGTGGATTTATCTTCACAAATACAGGGAAACTACCCTTTCCCTCTCCTACAGTTTAATGTTGTCTGGAGCAGTTATCACGGCACCCTTCAGAATAGACTCCAAGAACCATGTTTGTTTTAAAGCCACAAATCTTGTTTGCCTTTCAGTCTTAATAGATAAGCCTCTTTCTAGAATGCTGATCATGAAATTTTCAGGTTGCAGTCAGTGCTGCTGTGCTGAAAGTTTATTCCACATTTTTGACTATTCTTATTCAACTTGATAGAAGAGAATTTTTTTCTGAAAAAAGAAAGTTTGGAAGAAATGCAAGGGGAGGGGAATATTATTTGGGGAAATTCTCATGAGTGGAGTTCAGGGATATTGAGTTTACTATACCTGTGGCCAAGGTACATGTGTGAATGGCCTCTCTTTTATTGTAATCTCTAGCTGCATCTCGCTTCAGTTAAAGCCCAAGGGAAGACACCATGTGTGTAATACTTTGGAAAGCCCCATGGGCAAGCAGTGCAAGCAGCCAGGGTCACTGCAGAGTGCGAAAGAAATAGGCAACAGAAAGAAAAGCACACACAAAGCATACTTAGAGACACTGGAAACGAACAAGCTCTTTACGGGATTTTCTCTGCCGTATAGATGGGCAACTATGTGGAGGCCAGGAACCAAGTTTTACTCCCCAGTGCCCTCCCTGTAGGCCACACCCCCTGTGCCAAAATGCTTCAGTTTTTCTTTAGACAGGAAGTTAAATCTCTTCCTGTCGCCATTTTGAGAGGGACTACAATGAAATCAGGTACTTTGGGTACGGGTGGTTTTGTCCATTTTCAAAAGGGCGGTGGTGGCTTCGGTATGGAATTGAGGTGAAAATTGCACTTTTTTATTTAAAAAAATATATGAGGAGTTGTGGCCATTAGTGTCCTCAGGAGCTGCAAACATATGGGGCTTGCAAACTACCTTTTACCCACACATGATTTAGAGGCTCCCTCCCACTACCATCATCCACCTAAAGCAATACTAAGTATGGGGCATTGTGACGAGTACAAAGTGGAGGCACCACACAAGAAAAAACCTTTATGAATTAGAAAAGAGGCTTTGCTATAGCTGCTGCTAATAGTGAATGTCACCAAGAGGCCTTGGGTGCATTGATACTGTTGAAATGATGAAGCTTGACACTGCTTTAACTGCCACAGTTCCATCCTACAGAATCTTGGGATGTGTAGTTTTGTGAGGCACCATCACTCTTTGGCAGAGAAAACTAAACACCATGTAAAACTACAAATTTCAGGATTCCATAGGCTGGAGCTACAGCACATGGGCTGAGTAGATGGAGGGGGAAATCTGGGTTGCCTCCAGAATTTCCTGAATCAGGAGGACCACCCACTGTCGGCATGGCCCTCTCTCACAACGGTCCAAACACCCACAGGCAGTCCACACCATATGGCATCAAGCCACGCCACTTGCTTTCCTCCTCATCTCCCCCAATGCATGCACACCACTGCATGAACACACTGCCTGTGACTGCCATTTACTTCCCTTGTCCTGCCCAGCTGCCATCCCATTGGATGCCCCATGACACAGCCACACAAGCCATACACCACCCATACAGTGCATCAGTGTGCCCAGTGACACATTGCCAAAGCACAATCATGGACAACCCACATACATGCCCCTTTCCCCCCCCCTTCACTCCATTGCCCCCTGTTGGATTGTGTAGTTTGTTTTTATCACACTGTTTGCATTATTGACAACCTGCCATGTTTGTCGTAATTTCACTTCATGCGGTGTGTGATGGGTCAATGGTGCAGTTGCCCACTTTTGCACCTGTACCCTTGATAAAAGGAAAACGCCATATGGCAAGCAATGGCACCAGCTACTATGTCTCACCGGGCCCAGGGCGCATGATACAGACCGCTTCCATATGCTGCCTGAACTTTCCTGCATTCTCGTGCTCTTATTGTGCTGGTTATATGCTGGTGTTGTAATGCACACTTTCCACATTGGCACAGAGCAAACAGGGATTATTTTGCTCTATTTTTTAGCCGCAGAGGAGGGCTTTGTTCTGGTTTCCTCCCAATTTGGCCTCAGGCGTCATATAAACAGGTGAGGCTCAAGTCAGGTTGAAACCGCTTCTTTTTGTCAGTGCAGACAACCTCACAGTGGTGTCAAACTGCATTTTTTCTACATTGAAGATACACCTCATGTCGGAGAATTTCTACTCTTTCTCCTACTCACAGAAATTAGTGAAGCTGTACTTGCCTCTTTTGGCCCAATTCTCTTCCCACAAATAGGAGTGGAGAATTTTGAAAGATTGTTTCTGCACAGCTATATCATCAATAAAACACAAATGTCTGATCAGTAGTAGCCTTTTCTTTTCTAGAGAAGGTGGAGATAATCAGGCTCAAAGTTAACTGCAACAGGGTTATTTTGACCAAAGTGTGATCCTTATCTGTCTATATTTGTATCCTTCTCTGTCTGCATTTGTGTGCCTTGATGGTTACAAAATAAAAGTCATATTGGCAAAGGGTTTTTTCCTTGTTTTCTTTTAAAGTAAAACAAACAAATACATTAAAAAAGAGGAAAGGGAGAACCAGTTTTGTCACAAGTGTCATAGAAATGGCCAGGTTTGTTTCATCGCATAATCCAATTTTGTATACTATTTTGTGGAGACTGCTGAATTCTGAGACTTTTAAGATTGGGGGGGGGGGGGAATGGAAGACATTTTGCAGTTATAGATTCCCATGTTAGGTCTGACACATTTCTCCCAATATTGCCTGCCCTGTTTTATACATATCAGACTAGTCTCACAAACGGAGGGACACAAACTTTAAACCTGGTTCCTGCAATGAATTTGAAAAGACAAAGTAAAGTCTTAAAGACCTGAGGGCAACAACAACAACAAAAAGAAACATGATTTGCTTTGACTGTGTGTCTGTCAAGAAATGGACTATGATTCATCTTGAACTTTTTGAATTGTTCCTTCGCCCCACACCAACCTCTGATGTTCCCCTTGCCACCAATTACTGAAAATCATTGCCAGTGAAAGTTGACCCATTGAAAGTGACTCATCCATTCGCTCTGTGCATCTGTGTACATCATGAAATCTGAGGACTGATTTTAAGAAAAACAGCTTAGAGAGTAAACCATGGAGAAGGTGAGTGTACTTACACTTTCCCTTACTCCTACATTGCTGTTTCAGCTGTCATCCTTGGGTGTTGTGTTGTGTGCCTTCAGGTCACTTCTGATTTATGATGACCCTAATATGGGGTTTTTCTAGAAAAAATTGATGAGGTTTGCTGTTACCTTTCCCTGAGGCTGAGAGAGTGTAATGTCCCCAAGGTCACCCAGTGGGTTTCAGGACTGAGCTGGAAATCAAATCTTGGCCTCCAGAGTAGTAGTCCAAGACTCAAACCATTACACCACACTGACTCTCCTTATCCTGGCTCAAATCCTATATAGGTGATACATAATAGTAATAATAAATAATAATTTTTATTTATAGCCCGCCCCTCTGCACGGCAATCGGGGCGGGTTACAGCATTTAAAACAGACAAAGTTAAAAACATCCCCTCTTACCACAATCCAACTCTGTGTACATGTTGGCATAAACTTCCATTAACCAACTTATCTTCTTCTTTGACTGTTGGAAGAGGAGGTATTGGGTACCTCCTTGCACAGCAACCTCCTGTATGAAACCTTAGCTCGGGGCCAATTAGTGTCATAGATGGGGCTTCTGGGCACCATCTTGTTTCACTTGCACAGCTAGGGAAAAGGAAAAATAATCTTCCTGTACCTCTGGTGAGTACACTGGAAGTCCAGCACGACCACAGTGTTGCCTTTTCCTGGCTGTTCAATTGAAACCAGGTGGCCCTGGGAGCCTCATCACCACCATGGATTGGCTGTGCCACACAGCTGGCAACAGCAGAAGCCCAGTGCAAGTACAATGGCAGAGAGATCTACACTCTACTAGGGGTACTGTTGGATTCTGACCTGTATCTGCAAAGTTCTACAAGAAGGCCCATCAATTTTATTCTCAATTCAGAAAAAAAAAATTACTTTCCAATGACATGCTCTCAGGATAGAAGAATAAAGGGCTAGGAAAAGGGAAAGGTGTTAAGTAACATGCATGGGAGTAAAGTACAGAAATACTTGAGGTCACAGGATTGTATAGTGGACCCTTGGTATCCGCTGAGGTTTGGTTCCAGGAACCCCCGTAGATACCAAAATCCATGGATGCCCAAGTCCCATTAAATACAATGGTGTATTAAAATGGTCCCTTATATAAAATGGAGAAAGCAATTGGAATTTATATATTTTTAAATATATTTTCAAGCTGTGGATGGTTGACTCCATGGATAAGGAATACGTGGATACAAAGGGCCGACTGTAATCATAACTACCTAGAAGTTGAAGCTGGCCCATTGCTGCAGTGATAACTGTGATACTGCTGTCCACTCATCTTTTGCAGGCAGATTTTTAATATATGGATAATAAACTAATTCAAGGAATGATAGAGTGAACTACTAAAACCGAGTTTGGGGTGGGAGCCTGTTTTTCTAAATAGTTTCCTGCATAGTTCCAGTAAAAAAAAAAAATTAATCCAAGAAAGAGTAAATACATCCCTGTTTAAGTCATTAATGTTTCTTATTTTAGTGCTGTTCAGGGAATATGTACTGCACTGATGTAAATTACTATTCAGTTTTATTTATATAGTCAAGCAGTGATTCCATAACTACTAGATTCATGGATTAAAATTAGATTTGAACACATAAATCTTCCTATACAATTTGCACATGCTTTTACCTGCACACATTTGTTTGTTTTGTTAAAAAGTTGCAGATGTAGAAAAGATAGGTCTATGCAAAATTCAAACTACTAGGTAAAGCAGCACTATCTTTGCTGCCACCTTCAGAGCTGTATTTGCAAAGCCTTAACTGAACTCAAAAGCTCTAGTCTCCCTCTCTTCTTTTCACTGCATGAAGCCATCTTGAGTCCCACAAGAGATAGGCTGGATCCCTGCATATGTTTGGGAGGGAGCAGGAGAAGTATCGGGAGAAGGAGAAAGAGAGCTTGTATGACTGCCTTTCCAGTCAATGTTTTTCTTTTGCTGTACCCGCATGCCTGGGCTGCATCTCATATATAATGATTGATACTTGGATACAGGTGTCCAGGTTATAAAATGCATGGATATTCCATCCTCAACAGAGAATGCACTCAGGAAAATGACTTGCCTTTAGCTTTTAAAAAACATAACAATGGGGGCCCAGATCTCCTCTCAACCCACACATGTATCTAGAAAGGGAAAGCAGTGGTTTCTTCCTCTCTGGACGTTTTCACACACAAACGTCCCATCCGCCTGGAGCCATTCCGAACGGAGCCTTCCGCTCACTCCAGAATGGCTCCGGTGGCAGCGACCTAATTCCTTTTAAAAAAAGGAATTACAACTCCGGGGATTATGCCGGTGGGCGTCCGGAGTTAGAGCTAAAGGGGGCGGGGCTTGCTGCGATGTCATGTGAAAAATTTGACATTTTGCCGGAGTGGGGCCGGACGGAGGCCGGCTAGCGTCCTCCAAAAGCCCCGTGTGAAAACGTCCTCTGAGTCCACCTTACTGAGGGTCAGACCTACCATTATGCAGAGTGAATGGTTGCCTTAAGCAGCAGATGATGTTAGGTGGTGGCAAGATGTGGATGAAGCAGTGTGCCAGACAACACGCACTGAACTCCCTAAGCTAGCTGGCCTTTTGCTTTCAGATACAGGGGAAGAGTTTCTCACCATTGAGAATGATTCAGCAGGCAATCCAATTATTTTGAAAAGGGAGAGAGGGCAACTCAGATTTTCACCTCTGGCAACAAAATACTTGGCCTTATCTGACGCAGATGTACATGCATTTAGTACTTGACTACTAACAGCCATTAACAAAACATTGTTCCTGCGTACTTTCATATTTGTGTTTTCAAAGTAAATTGAAAATACCAGTAGCTGCCAAAATGTTGTTTTCCCTTTGTTGCACTGAAGAAGGCACTGAAGTTGCCAGGCTCACAAGCCAGGCTGTGGAAAGGTGTAAAAGAGAGTCGCAGGGAGGAATTTCATCTTGTATTAGTGCTACAAATGAAGAATGGACAAACAAGGGGCAATCATGACAAATAGAGGATAAAGTGTACACAGCATACCAACTAGTCAGGTCACTCTATAATATTTAATAAGGGCTGGAATCCTGTTATGGATTTGTTGTTGTTATGTGCCTTCAAGTCGTTTCTGACTTATGGCAATTCTAAGGCAAATCTATAATGGGGTTTTCTTGGCAAGATTTGTTCAGAGGAGGTTTGCCATTGCCTTTCCCTGAGGCTGCAACTTGCATGCACATTGAGCATGCAACTTGCCCAAGGTCACCCAGTGGGTATCATGGCTGAGCAGGGAATCAAACTCTGATCTCCAGAGTCCTAGTCCAGCACTCAAATCATTACACCATGCCTGACATATAGTTACAATGCTAGGCAGTGATTCCCATCCTGATCCCTTCAGTCTCCACATACCAGGCAGCAGTTGCTGCAATCAATTGGGGAAGGGGGTCTATTCCCTTATTGCTTGGGAAACTGTTGAGTTCCCACCTTCTCCCATGAGCTATCTCTGATGCAACAGGCAGAAGCAGGAACCCATTGCAATTTGTTGGGAAACAAAGACCTAATTTTGGGGAATTTATAACTAGCTCAAATGTGCGAGTGAAGCACCCAACTTCGCTTCGGAGATCTTATCCAATTGTATACCAGAGATGTAAGAGTTCTGGCAAGGAATGACACTGAAATGGACCAAACTCCAATTAGAGTCTAAAATATTTATTAACACAATGAGCAAACAACCACATACGGCACACACACACACACGCACACACAAAGAATGAGCAGGAAGGAGTGGGAGTGGGGGAGGCAGAGAGGGAAACCAGGATAGAGAGGGATATACTTACGTCCGAGAGACTCCTTTGAACTTCTGGCAGCGAATATGGAGGGGTTCCGTGGAAGGGGCACGACCAGCAAGAGAGGGGGTCGCAGGAACTATCTCAGAGCGCAGACCGACAGAGATTCAGCATGCACTTCCAAGGTAGCACAAGGTCTGCTAAAATCCAGGGGTTCTTATAGGGAATTTCTGCCTCCTGGCCATGAGTCAAACAATAGGTGGACGAAGGTTTGATGGGTTTACTATTGTTTACCTAAGTCTGGGCATAGTCTAAACCAGGGGTAGGCAACCTTTTTGAGCTGGGGGCCGATCCCCTGAAGTTGTCCCTTCTGGTGGGCCCGGGGGGGGGGGGAATGGCGGCGCGTGCGCTCATGCACGTGCGTGCAACCCCCACCACCATGCGTGACCCCCCCCCACGCATGCTGCCACCGCCACCTCCGCACATGTCGCAGCCGCCATTTTGTTCTCCAAAATGTCAGCTGTGACACGTTTGTGCATGCACAGTACTCCTGTGCATGTGCAAATGTGTCGTGGCTGCCATTTTGGGAAACAAAATGGCGGTTGTGGCACATGCAGCCGCATGGTGACCAAAACGCATGGCGGCGGCGGCAGCGGCAGGGGTCTGCCTGGGCCGGTAAGTGCGGGGCCCTGGGCTGGAACCGGCCCCTGGTCTAAACAATGCATTGGGTTTCAACACTATCGCGGAAAGGAAGCTAGAGAAAGGGGTGCAATCAAATCTGATCACTGTCCCATTAAGTGTGAGACTGAGACAAACAAACACCATTATGTATCTTTTCCAGTATAATGGGATATTCCCAAGGGCAACTCCAAAACCTACCTGTCCAGGAAATCTTTAGTGGTCTTGAGCAACTTGAGCTTGCTTACCTGACCTTACATTTAGGGGATTATGGCTGCCATCTCCCAAGGGTCAGGCTGGGGTCATAGGAAACTCCACATGGCTAAAATATATAAGAAAAATGGATCACATTCACTAACAAATTCCCCTTGTGCCAGAGATTGCTTGGTGGTGGTGGTGGGGTGTCAGCCATCTGCTTCCTGATTAACAGGGCAACAGAGCTCTGTTACAGTGGCTGCCTCTCAACAAGTGGAGATTGGGGGACATTCATGGTCCTTGCTTTGGGTCCCCTACACAAGGGGTTACATGGGAATCATGAATAGGGATCGTGAATAGGAAATAGTTACAAGTGTGTAACTTTGTGTTACACATTCTGTCCAACAGGATGCCAACCAATGTTTTTCAAAAGGAAAACCAATCTTTTTCAAAAGGAAAGGGTCAGACTCCAAACACAGAACAATCTCCTGTAGCTCCCAGGACAAACATGCTATCCAACAGAACACTCAATGGAGTTTACATGTGTTTTATCTAAATAGGCTTGAATTCTCCTCCATTGCTAAATTGATTTCTATTTCCCACTATGCAGCGAATGCAGAGTCTCTTGTTCATCTATTTTCTATGGCAGGATTTACTCAACCATTCAATAAAACTTCCTCCTGCCAGTTCCCACTGACTCTCACAGTAACTGCCATCATTAATTATTTTCCAGCAAAGGAAAAGGCTGCAGTGATATGTACACCTTCCTAGGAATCAGCTCCAATTAATATAGTTTTCCTTTAGTAAACATCATAGGATTGCACTGGGATTTGAGCAAAGAGGAGGTCATCTTTTTTACTATTGCATGAAAATTCATGATGAAATAAACCAGTTAGTCTCAAAGGTACTGTTGGATTCCTCCATTTCTTCTCCCTGTTTTTCCCCATTTTATGTATTAATAAGTAGAGCCAATGTGATGTAGTAGTTTTGAGCACTGGATGATGACTTTGAAGACATGGTTTGAATGCCCAATCAGCCACAGAAATTCACTGGGTGACCTTCAGCAAGTCACACTCTCTCAGGGCAAAGAGTGTAACCCCCTCTGAACAAATCTTGCCAAGAAAGTAGCCGTCTTAGATTGAGTCTGAGTCATTTTCTTGGGAATGGATTACACCTGCTAAATTACAATAGGGACAGGGAGACACAGATGGACACAAACAACTGCATACAGGCATACCTCAGTTAACAAAGCTTTTGACAAAGAAGTTCCTTTTTATGAAGTCTTTTTATGGGATCCCAGACCAGATCCCAACCCTCTTTTCTTGTCTTCCATTTAGATAGGGGTTTTATTTCTTTTCTTTTTCAGCATTGATTTTGGGAGAATGGTGAAGTGGATCTGGAGAAAGACAGATTTAGAAGATTATTGCAGAGCCTTTAAAGCACATTAAAAAGTGGCTTACCCCACTCTTTCTGCCTTAGAAAAATGGCCACCAAAGCGATTTAATCAGCCATGCTGAATCTGGGTTACATTCCTATGGCGTTATTTTCGGGGAAAATTTGTGTGATAGCATCCAGATGCAGCCTGGATTTTACTTCAGTTTGGGTGAGGTAAGTCTCTTTTTAATGCGTTTTAAAGGAAGTGTGATAATCTCCTTAGGTTGCAGCAGCATGTCTACTGTAAATAATGCAATAAAGCTTGGCCTGCAAAAGAATGGGATTCTACTCTCGGTGATCCTACTGTAGCTGTGGGTGTTTATGTACACCAGGCAAAGTAAACAGCAGCTGTCTCAGGAGGATGTGTAAGCAGCAAAACAGAGAGAAAAGGGGAAAGCAGATTAGCCTATCTCACCAGCTACCCCAGCATATTGAAAAAACACAGATTGATAAGTTTTTGCCACTAAAATGGCAATCGTAAGAAAAGTAGAGGCTGCTGAAAGAAAAGCGTGGAACAGATTTTGGAAGAAGTTTTTAAATGGTATCTAGAAGATTCAAAATGTTCTTCTTGACTTGTGCAAGGCTTACCTGACCTGGTTGTTTCATTCACATGTGCATATTCTTTGTTTTGAATTAAAAGCTTGCTGAACCATGTTGAACTGGTCTTTTTTTGTGGTGTAGAAACCTACCATTATTCTTTCTCTGCTATTTGTGCCTCTGATACTAAAACTTCTATTAAAGAACTAAAGCCCAGGAAAACATCTACTTTGTTAACTGTGATGTACCTGTTTTATGAAAACTGGCTTTCTGTTGTCTTGTGAACTTGGGTTTCCAAGTCAAAAACAGGACAAGGTCCATTACTTTTAATGCTTTTGCAGAAAAGGTGATTTCACCATTTGTTGCTCATCACACAAGTATCACCTACTGAAATTTCCTCTTTCACATAACCATTAAATGTACAGGAGCCATTCCCTGTTTTTCATTTGGCTACCCTACTTGTAAACCCACCAACATTGTGAAGTTTATTTTATTTTATTTATGTGCCACCTTTCTCCTAAAATGGACCCAAGGCAGCTCACAAAATATACTTTAAAAACAGTTTTTAAAACCAGAATTAAAAACCTCACATTAACAGTAGAGTTGCCATAATTCTCTACCACAAAATGTTGAAAAAATGTAGGCCAAAATTAGGACAAAATGTAGGACAAATGTGGGACAAAATTTACCACCCCCATGTAGGACATTCAAGAAAAATGGAGGACATCATCAACTAAAAGCCAAAAACATTAACAATTTTTTTAAAAAAAACAACAACAACATTAAAATAAATCCATGCTTCTTAGTCATGCTCAAAATGGAGGAGATTTTGACATTTATCCTGGAAAGAAAGCAGAAATATAGCTCTTCTTTTCCAGCCAACATACAACTATCAACAACCCACCCCCCAAGAAATCCAGCACAAACACACACACACACCACACACATACACCATATTTTGGCATTTAACATGACTTCATTGTATATTTTAGTTTTGTTTGTTTGTTACTTTAAAACCCCAAAACACACACCACATTTTGACATTTAACATGGCTTATTGCATATTTCCGTTGCTAATTCCATAACAAACCCTTTGGGTTTAACATTTAACTTGGTTTAACATTTAATATGGCTGTATTCCATATTAAAGTGGTTTAACAAGTGGTTGTGCTCGTGGTTTAAGGTTTCTTGCCCCACCTGTACTTTTCAGAAGTGTGTACTTGGTCAAGGTACTTTGATCTTTCTTCACTGCACATCAGTTTGTAAAATTCAGAGCAATTTACAGATGACAAAGCTAATCTATTTCTCTCATGAGTCCATTGGGCATTCATCAGTGAAAAAACTCTGTCTATATTGGCATTATGCCCTGGAAGAGAGAAGTAAAACTGTGCTATCTTCAGAAGCTCAGAGTATTGTACTTCTGAAACACAGCTTTTAAAAAATAAAACCCACCTCTTGTGTGCCAAGAAAATATCAACATTAGAATCTGTTTAATTCTTGGTTAGAAATGAGTTTAGTTTTGTCATCTGATCAAACATCCTTTCTTCAGCGATCTCACAATAGCTATTTTTCTGTAGCCATAAAAAAGTACATTCTGTCTCTTTCCACTAAACTGATGTCTTCAAAAGTAGCCAATCAAAATGTTTGAGTTCAGAGAGAGACTTGCTCCATTTTGACAGGCAACTTATGGTTTCTTCATAAAATGACATGCATTCTTTTTGAATTTTTACAGATCTTGTTTCAGGTAGATCAGCTAACAGAGTCTTTAACTTTGTGTCTTTCTTTCAAAGTTTTAATTACATCCTCTAAAATCATTCTGACTTCATTAACTGAAATGTCTTTTCTCTCAATGCCGCTTACAGCCATTTGAAAGAGACTCATTTGTGAACGTAAGAACCAAAAATAGGCCTCCCAGCTTCATCAGTGAAAAAAGTTTTTAAATGAACTGGACATTTATCCAGGGACAAAAAATAGGACTTCAGTGGTTCAAACATCTGTAAGAACCTCTCAATTGCAGTAAACAGACTTAACTACCTAGTGTTCACATGATTCAAGAGATCGTGGTATGTGGCATTTACAAGCTCACAATATTCCATAAGTGAATCAACCCTGACAATGTATATGGAAAAATAATTCTACATCTTCTCTGTAACAGAATGAGCATCAACTGAAAGGTGGTCAACCCCAGCTTGTGTAAAATATGGGCAGGACACCCAACCCCTACAACTGATCTGCCCAGCTTACGCTGTAATTTTCTGAAAACATTGTTTATCCCTTTTCTTGCCAAACCTCCAAAATTGGAATTTGTATTGTCTCCCCCAAATGAACTAATTTTCCCATCAATTCCCTTACGTATGACAACATTGTGAAGATATTCTAACAGTGTCAGAATTTTCATTCTGTAATTCCATCAATTCTAAAAGCTTTGACTGAACATCCTCTTCTTTGTCAAAGTACTGTACAATCACTGGAAATATCTTATGGTATTTATGCATCAGTACTAACACCAATATAGTCACATTTGTCAAAGCATTGCTTCGAATCTGATTGAATGTAAGGTGAAATCACATTGTTCACTACTGTCTCAGTTTTGGTCCTTGCACTCGAAAATGTTTTTGCAATTTTTGAGTCCTCAAACATTACCAAGAACAATTTGCTTGTACACATTGTGGAATTATATGACTGGTGATGTTTTGCTGTATAAAAAGCAAATGTTGCCTCTGCTACATCTACTTTTCTTGCTTCAGATTTGTTTGTCGTAAAAAATGTTGTCAATTGTTTACTGGATGAAGCACACCTCACAGCATTCATGTGTTTCACAGTAGCAATGTGGCATATTATATCATTCCTTCCACCATGAGAAACTGAAAAGCACTGTGAAAATAATAAATTTGATGACATTTTGGGAAGTCAGTAGTGTTTAGTATTTTTCATGATGTAAAACATTTAAACTTACAATATGAACTTATAGCAGGCACGTTGCTTCAAATTCCATGCATCTTGCTTTATTGATGGAAATTCTTTCATGTATTCCTCTTTAAATTTGGTCTTCCATTTTGTGGCCATTGTCTCTTATTTTAAGATTCTAATAGAAACCACAAAGGGATATTTCACTATTCTGGGGATAGCTCAGACTGTTTGGGTATCATAATTGGAATATTTTAAGGGGTTATTTAGGTTTATGTGCACCAGGCAAAGTGTCAGGGCAGTAACATGTTGTGACACAGCCTTTATTTAAGAAAAATCCAGTTTTCCTGTCCCTAACAGGAGTTAACCAGCACACTTGAGCTGAGCTGGCCTCCTGACAAAGCTTCTTTGATCAAATAATTAAGCCAATTTCATACTGGAAAATGTACAGGAATATAACTCCAATTAATCTCTATGTAAGGGACGTAGTGGCTCAAGTGGTTAAAACGCCGACTGTTGGCAAGATTGGCAGGTTGGCAATTCGAGGCCCAGGTGCTACATGATGAGGTGAGCTCCTGTCACTAGTCCCAGCTTCTGTCAACCTAGTAGTTTGAAAGCATGCAAATGCAAGTAGATAAAGAGGTACTACTTTGAAGGTAAACAGCGTTCTGTGCAATCATGCTAGCCACATGATCACAGAGGAGTCTCTGACAATGCTGGCTCTTCGGCTTAGTAACAGAAATGAGCATCGCCCTCTATGGTCAGACATGACTTGACAACCTTGTCAATGGGGAATATCTTTACCTTTACCTAATCTCCATTAGGGACAAGTTTTGCCCAAGGGCATAGAGGAACACTGACTAAAATATTAAATATGACCAAACCTACTCAAGCAAAGAGATCCCCCACACAGGCAGATTTCTCAGGTCATCCTGTAGTTGACAACCATATCATCCTAGGTACCCTAGCAGAATGATTAACATGAACACTCTCACACACAATGCCACTGCATCCTTCATTAAGATGAATCTTTCAACACAGCAAATATAGCATCATGGGTACTCTTTTGTATTTTTCAGCCTTATTCTTCAAGGTACAACTCTTGAACATGTTTCACACCCTAATCTCCTACTTTCAAAAATCCAAAAACCCTGCATCTTCAGAGGATGGAGTTCTGATTATTGTCTTCATCCCAAATTGTCTGTTGGTCTCATCTTGAGAAGAAATCCTGCTTTTTCTGACCATCTTCAGAAGAGGTCTCTGTTGAAATCATTGAGTATCCACTTGGCTTATTCTGAGTTGAAATCAGTAACTTCAATAGGTTTACCAGATCTCAGGGCATCACCGAGAGTCCCCACCTTTTGTGTATAACCTCCAGGTGACAGGTGAGGGCTCAAATTTTACAGGGTCATCTTGAAGAGTGAGAGAAGGCTGCACACAAAGTTCCATTCAAGCAGAGAGCCTTATAGCTCACTGTGCAGTTTGCTGCACTTTGCAAAGGTTAATTAAATCAAGTGTTGCAATTTGCAAATACACTTAACTTCCAGCCAGGAAAATATGTTCTGTCTCTGTGTGTGTTTGAATGAGAAGCTGTCAGCAAGTCTGGTTGCTGCTTACTGCATAATGTGAGATGGCATCATCAGGCACCATGACATCTCCAGAGGCCAGTGATGTATTCAAGTTTTTTACTCCAAGTCTCACGTCAAGTCTCAAGTCTCGACTTTCAAGTTTCAAGTCAAGTCTCAAATCCTTGCAAGATACATTCATGTCGAGTCTCAAGTCTGGGAGCTTATGTTTAAGAGGGGAAAAAGGAGGCAGGGTGTGTTTCTCAGAGGGAATAGCAGGTGTGTTAGGCAATGGGCTTGAGGCAGGGATTGAAGTCTACTTGACAGCCTGTCCCCATTGCACATCAGAGGAACCTTCTAAAGCTTTTCAAGCCTCAAGCATCTGCTGTTCCCTTCTGAGAAATGCACCCTGCACTTTGGAGGCAGGTCTTGCCTGCTGCTTGAAGTGAATGGCACCAGCAAGTCAGTCACTAAAAATGTACAAGTCTTAAATCAAGTCAAGCCAGTGTTTCATTTTTGCCAAATCAAGTCCAAGTCAAGTCATTGAAATGACTTAAATCCAACCTGAGTCTGAGTCAATTGACTTAAGTCTACATCACTGCTAGAGGTCAACTTAAATTTTGGCCAGAGGTCTTAGGTTTTAGGCAAGTAATCCAGTGCTGGGGATAATCCTGATCTGGCAACCCTAAATTCTTGAGTGCAGAACCCCAGAAGTTGTCTAAAGAATTTCAGCAGGCTAATGTCTTCCTCAGATCCTAGGTCTGGCTCTGAAGTCTGACTCAGAGGATTGTCTTTCTAAGTAGTCTTTGCAAAATAACTCCTTGTATTTGCATCGCTCCATTTAAGTTGCAATGCTCCCTTCCTTTTCTGCAATAGAATGATGTAGATAGGACAAGGAGGAGGAAACTTTTCCAACTCTGATCTATCTTTCAGAGGTCCTTTCTCTCCATAAGGTAGCTTCCCACTCTTCTTTTCTTTTCTTTTCTTTCTTTCTTTCTTTCTTTCTTTTTTGTGCCTGAGTATCTAGGGAGAGATTAGATATTCTCAGCAATAAACTGCTGGAAATCCTCTGCTTTCCTCTTCCTATGTTCCTCCTACAAGCCTCTTTTATCTCCCTGAACCACCATTTTGCCTAGAACCAACTCCTGCCACCTCCTGGGTTCAATTCAACCCACTATATAGCACATTTTTGGAATCCAGAATGGCTTCATTCACTTTGCTATTTGGAGAATTAGATATGATTGCCCAGGGGGATGGATTTGAATTCAAATAAACCCAGTCATTCATTTCTCCATTCCCGCACTCTTTCTCAGCAAAACACAAAGTCACCACTTTAGAAATAAATGGGTAAATCTCTTAACTGTTCACATTCCAGATCCAGAGAGCAATTTTTCTCACACTCTCAAAAAGTAATTATTTCACAGGGTTGTTTAGAATACACACACACAACCTGTTTTCCAACAAATTTGTTCTAAGCCATTTGAGGCAAGCTGAATTAGGAAGTGTGCATCATATTTGCACATTTTTTGAAACCCTGCTGTGACTCATTTATGTGCCATTAAAAGTTTACACTTCATACATTTTGAGTTCAGCTGCTTCAAAAGTGCTGTGCTACACACCCACGGGATCCTAGGAAGGCAGGCCTGTTCTTGTATTATTTTTTGTGCTCAATGACGGATAGGGTCACTCAGGAACAAGTGTGTAGGTTGGGACTGAGTGGTGCAAGTGTAGGTGGAATTTCATTGCTCCTCACAGTTGTCTTGGATGGACATTGGTAAGGCATACAAATGGCTGCTAAATACTATAGTGGTCTGTGAATTTAATTGTAGGTTTTCTTTTATTTCTTCCTTTATAAGAAGGATAAGACCCAGATGTCTTTCCTCCTTGAGAATGGAGTGGTGTATCCTGCCCTGTTAACAGTTCAATACAGATATTTAAGACAAATAATAATAATAATAATAATAATAATAATAATCCATCAGTGATACCTTTATTGGCCAACCAAAATGCACAATATACTTTTTGCAAGCTTTCGAAGCTCCAAGGGCTTCTTCATCAGGCAAGATGTTACAAACCAAACAGGAGAAAATACTAAGAGGTGTAGTCCAAATCTGTACACTTCCATGCTCTGGCTTAAGACTTTATCACACAAGGCTGTCAAAGAAAAATTACAGCAGGACTTTATCACACAAGGCTTCCAAAGCAGAATTACTGCAGGATAGTAGAGTCTGTGGCTCTACCTTATCACATGACACTATGTCTGTCCTGTAGCTGCTACTTTTTCCATCCATTCCTGGAGTGCTCCTTTTCACTGATGAAAAAACTTGCCAGTGCCTCTCAGTCACACTGTTATTCCACTGTTGAGTCATGTGTGATAAGTTCCTCCTGATGCAGGTCCGATATGCAGGCAGTCACATGATACAAGTGGGTGTGATTATGCTCGTCTCCCCCTTCCCCCTTGCTATTCCCAAGCAGACTGTTTTTTTTTAATTTCTTTGCTTTTTTTAAAAAAACTAATTAATCAACTGTTGTGACTGTGCAATTTAAAATATTTTTTAAAAAAATATATAGACTGAAAAGCATGCTGGGGAGGGCATAAAGCAGGAAGATAGGGTTATGATGGCTGCACAGAAAAGACAGAGCCTAGGACTATAGCAGCGCCATGGCACATTTGAAGAGTAGGGTGAAAATCACTGTCCCCAAACCACTGTTTGTGTTTCCTACATTAACACAGTTGTGGCGTCTTGGCAGCCTAGTGTGATAAAGACCTTTGCCCAGTGCTGCAGGTGCTGGAGGACAGAAGAATGCCAGGTTTCACCCCTCCAGCCTACAGCTCATGCTACCACCTTGCATGCTTCTCTGGAAGGTACAAGGGCTATAGCAGGAAGGGCTTCAAGGGTGAATTGCTGAAAGCTGACACATTACCTTCTTCCTCAGTAGAAAGTCTGTCTGGATTCTGATTCCCTCTTTGAACAGAATATTTTCCCCTGATGGGGACCAACTCTCTAATCTTTGGGAGCCTCCAAAACAGCCATAGGGGACTACATGAGGTCCACAGGCTGCACTTTCCCCAACCCTGTTCTAATTGTACCCAAAGGACCCCAGCAAACTAAGAGCTGAACAGGGATCTGAACTCCCATCACTTCCTCTGGGTGGTCTACAGCCAAGCAAGAAGTATGGAAAAGTGGTATGGAAAACTGGTCACAAAGCTTATCGTGGAAAACAGAAAGAAAGCAATAAGCAGAAAACAGTGCTCATGTTAGAAACATGCTCATTAAAAATCATTAGACAATGCAGCTCTTTGCCGGAAACTTTAAGAAAATAGTCACCTAAACAAAATTGAGATAGAAAGTCCTGATGAGCCTGGGATTCACGTTTCCAGATACATTGGGAAATCTGAAATGGAATGGATTAAGTTAAATGACTTGTGTCCATTAGTTCATGCCAATGAGTTCACATAGTTGATGCCACAGGTGAAAAACACAGATGTAACCTGTGTAGAGCAACAGGGCCAGCCGGAAACAACCTGACTATATTCCCTTCCAGTCATAACATTCCTCTGCAGACGTGGGATTTGAAAATACACACAACAGGGCTGCAATTCAAGGCATGAAGATTGCCCAACTCCCAGTTCTGTCATAGATTCAGAAAGCTGGAAATGAGCTTTTTGGGGACTATGATTCCCAGAATCCTCTGAGGTGTTGGGAATTGTATTCCTCAAAAATAACATTTTCAAGTTCTGTTGAATATACAGCACACCCCATCACTTTCCAGTCTTCAGCAGTTGTGCAGTGTAAAAGAAAAGTGGATAATTTGTAAAAAGCATGGGAGGAGAAGCAAGACTCACAACAGAACCAATTTTCTGGGATGTGTGTGTGTCATTTGGGCAATGAACAATGCTGCAAATGAAGAGACCCAACTATGTACATATAATATCTATTGTATAGCAACCAGTATAAAAGGCTGTAAACCACTAACTATGGATCACTGATTCAATGCAGATTTCAACTACAATTCATTAGAAAGTTAACACAATTTATAGCTTCTAATTCCTCAGGAAAATTTCTTTATCACTCTGAAATATTAGACATTACAACATGAGCCCTGTTCTCATCACAATTGGTTAATTAATGAAAATAAAAATATACCATTTGGAGAACAACCATTACCACACATCTCCGCAATAGCATGGTTGGGGCTATTTCTGCCATTGCGCTGTCTTCCACACTCTCCCTTAGCCCCACCTGTCTGTCCTATGCCCTACCCAGGATGCCTTTGGGTTTTTTAAATTATTTTAATTTTTACTTTTTAATACAATTCTGGAGTTGTGCTAATATGATTTATGTAAAAAGAAAAGAAATTAGGAGAGAAAAAAGAAAAGAACTGCCACAGCAGCAAAGTTTTACACATGAGGACTAATGAGACTGCAGCATGATTGGGAGCTTATTGACAGTTTTCCCCTGTCAATGAAAAGGGACACCCTAACCACACTTTGGAGACACAGCAGTTATTGGTCAGAAGTGTCGTGGTGAGATAAGTATTGCCACAGGAGCTATTTTCCAACTGTAATTGTGATTTAAAAAGCCACATGTAATCTCCATTGAATGAGTGAATTATACATAAGTAGAAATATCTCCCAAAATGGCTATGAGGTGGGTGTGATTTGGAGAGCCAGTGTGGTATAGTGGTTTGAATGTTGGAGTAGGATTCCAGGAGACCAAGGTTCAAATCTCCGCTCAGCCATGGAAACCCATTGGGTGACTTTGGGCATGTTCCACTCTCTCAGGCTCAGAGGATGGCAAGGG
This sequence comes from Phrynosoma blainvillii, assembly GCA_026167975.1. Classification (NCBI taxonomy): domain Eukaryota; kingdom Metazoa; phylum Chordata; class Lepidosauria; order Squamata; family Phrynosomatidae; genus Phrynosoma; species Phrynosoma blainvillii. The sequence continues at coordinate 244,371,978 of JANUYF010000001.1, read as the reverse complement.
CAAACCTCCTCTGAATAAATCTTGCCAAGAAGACCTTAGGACAGAGTCATCATTTGTTGACTTGAATGAACAAAGATGTGATTTTAGGTAACTTGCAACGTGTGCAGTTTTTCTATAATCCTTCATTTGCTGTGTTGAATGCTGGGGTGAGACTTTTGCCAACTTTTATTCTGGCTATAAAGAAATCAGGGCCACAACAGAGTAAAAGAAAGCTCTTTCAGTCTTCCTATGTATTACACCAGTCTTCAATTTTTGATGAAAATATGGTGGTGACTCTTCCCCCCGTTCAATCCTGGGATTTTAAAACACCTATGTTCTGCCAAGTGTTCAGCATACTTTTAATATTTCACTCATTATTTTTCCTCCTAATTTAACTAACAAAGCACCCTTCAGGGATTCCTCTTCCTGGGGAATCTTTACTCTTACCTCCTGTGTTTTGGTACAAGGTGGGGGTTGAGTATATTTATTAGTTATAAATTTCTGCATAGATTGCATCCGTGTGCACATGGGTATGTGCATTTATTACTTGCAGGTGCAATATGTTTCATTTCATATTAATTTCTTTAGCACCCACCATCCCACACACATATTAAAACCAAATCTCTCCCCCTTTTCTGTTCATATTTTTTCCTCCCTTTCTCATTTGATTAGGCAGTGATTGTGAGCCACAGCAGGCTACATGTTTTGACAGATCCTGACAGGCCTCTGGTGCTTTTAAGAATGTCTGAGAGCCCAGAAGTGCAGGAACCTCCTCATAGTGTTCTTGTATGATCGTCAAATAGTTATAAACTTTTTTTTAAAAAAATGTCTCAAGTAGAGCATAACTTTTTTTCCTCTTCTGTTGCGAGAAAAATTCTTCATCTTGATTGAATCATAAAATAAATGGTGGGAGAATCTTCTATTGACATGGAAGCTGTCATCTCAACTTTGAAAACTATAGCTACAGCAAGTGTAAGCAGGGTGACCAGGTGTCATAACCCCAAAGGGACCACAAAATGTAAGACATTCAAGAAAAATGTCAGACATTGAAAAATAAAAGATAAAAACACTAATATAAATATAAATTCATTTCATTTGGTTTATTTACAGTTACGGTATATACTCATGTATAAGTCCAGAAATTTTGGTCAAAAAATTGACTCCCAAAAAACCTGTGCCAAGTTAGAGCCATATCACATTATTAAACAAACCAACTTTTCCCTTGACAGGAATACCTTCATAATTACCAACTGGAATGTTGCCTTTCAGGCAGTTGTCAAATAAACAGGAGTGCTGTCCGAAACAAACCACCAAACCCCATTCTGCTGAGATTGCTTTTATTTTTCATTTTCTGAAAAAGGGGTCAGAAGCTGTGTGAAGAAGCCACTTCTGATAGTTGCTGTACCATAATTCTCCCGTCCCCTACATTGATTGAATCATAAAATAAATGGTGGGGGAATCTTCTATTGATGTGGAAGCTGTCATCTCAACTTACACTAATTAGTATGATCTATGAATGACATTTAATCATTAATCATTAATCTCAGCTCACAGTATTTTGGCTGTGGATTGCTTCATTTTTTTTCTTTCAGCACCTGGACCATCTCCCATTAAAACCATGTTAAAACCACATAATAGAAGACTCTAGATCAGGGGTAGGCAACCTTTCCCCTTTAAGGGCCGAGGGACTTCAGCTCCCAGAAGCCTCAGCCATGTTGGCCAATAGTTCCATGTTGGCCAGTAACTCCTGGGATTCTGGGAGTTGAAGTCCCTCGGCCCTTAAAGGGGAAAAGTTGCCTACCCCTGCTCTAAATCAACAGAAGGAAGAGACCTGTATAAAGTGTTAATATGATAGGGGAAGGGAATGCTGCAAAAATCAAACATACCTTTTAGGTTAGCACCAGTAATTACAGCAATAAATAAGTAAATAAATAGGTAGATTAGACTTCCTTCTGCTCCTTCTTTCTATCTCTCATTAGCATTCATGCTGTATTTAATGATGAGGTATGAAGTGCACATTTTTGTACAGAAAACAAGTTTTGCTCACAATTTTTTACACAAAAGGTGGCACAAAAGTACTGAGCTACTTCAAGATTTGCAGCATCAGAAGTTGCTGAACATGGTATTACAACACTGCTGCTTTGGGCTGTATGATTCTTAACATTTTGTTCATTTTGTTTTTCCCTCTTTCTCATGTTGCCGTACATGGTTGAAGCTGTCGTATAAATTGCATTGCAAGAACGATAGCAAAAAGCATGTCACAGATGTCCTATTTCAAAACTCTCTTTCATCTTATTTCTCTCTTTCTCACCCTCTCTTTCTCATCTTATTCTTCTGCAGAAATTCCTAGCTAAATGTCTTCACTTTTCCTATTTCCCTTCCTTCCTCTCTCCTTCTCTGCCCCCATCTCCTAGTTGCTCTTGTATTCTTCCTCCTCACTTCTTCCCCTCTGTCAAATTTTTGTCTTTTCTCCTTTTGGTTACATTTTTGTTTCCCCTCCTTCTCCATACCTTTCCTTCCCTCATCTTATTTCTCTTAAGCTAAACTTGTCATCTCCCATCTCCTCCCCGTCTCTCTCCAATTTTTGATTTTATTTCCCTTCCATAAAATCTTAAAGCAATGACTGGGGCTACATCTGCACTGGAGAAATAATGCAGTTTGACACCACTTTAATTGAAACATTTAACTCAATGTTATGAAATCCCGGGGTTTGTAGTTTGTTGTGGTACCTGGGAGACCACTTCTGCAAAATAACTGATAAATTTATTGCTTAATATGACCCTTTGCAGCAGAATTCATGCTTTACACACAGTAGAATTCCAGTTCAGTCCCTGACATCCCCAAGCAAAACAAGGAAACATGACTGGTGGAAATCCTGGAAAACTACTGCAAGTCCATTATTGAACAAAAGAAAATTAGATGGAATAACCATCTGACTCAATAAAGAGCCACTTTCTACATTTACTAGGAAGAACAGACTTGTTTCCAAATAAACATATGTAGGAATTTATTGTAAGCATCCTTTCCAACTGAATCCTTGCCAACCAAAGTACAGTACTATATCCACTTCCCCTAATCTAGTGCCCTCCAGATGTGTTGGATCACAATTGCCATTATCCTCAATGGCATGGCATCAGGGGCCCATTCACACTACACAATTGTAGCACTATGATTCCACTTGAACGGCCATTGTTATGTCCCGTGGAATCCTGGGATTGGCAGTCCAGGGAGAAGCATTTAGGATCCTCAACCAGGGAGCTCCTCCAGTGCCTCTGCGCAAATGCAAGCCTCCCAGGATACCATAGGGTGCAGCCATAATGATCACAGTGGAATCAAACTACTATAATTGTGTAGTGTGAATAGGCCCCTAGTTGGGGAAGGCTGCACTACAGTGAGAAATTAGAGAGGATTGTCATTTCAGATTTCATGTACTACATCAATTGTGGATAAATTACTGTTATGAGCAACTCTATAATCTATATTATAGATTTTTAATTAACAAAGACACTGATAGTATTCTTCCTTCCCACCCAGACGGAGAAGTACTCAGTGAAGAAAATATTCAGTTTTCTTCCACGCTGTCACTGAAATGCACTGAATGTCAGTCAACTCAGTTTCAGGGCCATCCCTACCATTAAACAGGAAGAGGTGGCCAATTGAGGCAGGAGATTTTGGATGTCACAAAAGGGCAGCAAATTGGCCTGCACACATGTGATTACAAACAAAACCCAGTGGAAATGACAGTACCAAATCATGTAACCAATGAAAATAATGCAGTGATTCTAAGAAAGATCCAGGGTTTATAGAGAATCTAGGCATGTTTTGATGGGCAAAGAAGGTATGTTCCTGAGCATTACTTCTTCAATGGAAAATGTTGTTACCAGAAGCAGAAACCACATTGAAAGAATAGTGGAAGAGCTATTGCTCAACAGAAGTGCCATGGAAATGAAGATCACTTCGAAACATTTCAGCCAACCTTTCATCCAAAACTAACAATATATACAATCAGGTCAGATAAAAGTAAACAAAAACATTTTGAACCTTCTAGAGACCAATTGAAAGGTTAATGCATCCAAGGATTATTTCAGTTTTCTTATGATTTCCATTTTGGTGGCCAGATTTAAAGATAGTCACATATATGGCTGAAACTTATCAGATGTTGTCACAGCTAGTTTGTCCTCCACTCATGACTGTTGCACACCTTTTCATTGCCCACCAATAGTTGCCAATATCACTTCAGAGGCATTACTTTTGTGTGAGATAAGTTTCCAGTAGCAGTCCCGGCACATTGGCCAACCTTGTGATACGTCTCCTCTTCTCTCCACCCATCCATCTACTGGTTTTCTTTTTTTAAACTTTCTCTCCCCCCTCCCCATCACATTGCTATAATGCCTAAATTGTGCAAAGAGAATTAAAAATTAAAATTAAAAAATGAAAGGTATGCTTGGTAGAACAATAGGACAGGGAAGCAGGGTTAAAGAGGAGTTAGGATGAGAGTGCAATGGCAGAAGCAGCCCCAATCACACAATTGTGAAGATGTGTGATAATGGCTGCTCTGAAACCGGTATGTTTCCAATTTTTTAATTTAAAAAAAAAACCTGACACAATTCCTGCGAGAACAGGGCTTGTGTGGTAATGTCCTGATTTATAGTGCTAAATAGAAAGCAGGGGGCTGAGAGTACAAAAATGAAGTGCCATCCAGCACAAGTAGTTGTGCAACATTCACTCTTCTGAACAGATTCTCCTGCACAGGAACCTGGTCTGTTGTTCGTAGACAATGGCGATGCTTAGTAGAGGATTGCCAGAGGCCATATCACTGGAAGATGCCTTCTAAAAATTAAAAATAATAATTGAAAAAAATCCTCCTTTACTAGGAAACAACCCCACTGAATATACTTGAACTTACTTCTGTAAATATTAATTGGATTGTTTTTTATCTTTCTATTGGTGTTTGCCACATTCCAATCTTTTTAATCTGCTTGCTTTTTTAATCTTTTGTTTTTGGTCCTCTGTGGCTCATTTGTGCATTTTCTTCCATTCCCTGACTGTTTTCTTTAGCTCAGCTTCACTGGGGCTCATATCTTAATGTATTCCTCCTCCTCTTTTTGAAGCTGATTCATAAATGCTGACATGCACAGCTCCTTGGGGCAGTTCTGAATAAGAATCCTCAGAAATGAACTGCCAGAACACCATGCTGTTACAAAAATCAACGGAGTTGTCTTTCTATTATTATTTGTGTCAGAAATTTACCTTGCCTACAAACCTTTTCCAACACTGACTGTTGCATCTTTGTCATTTAAAAGGTAATTTATCCAGAGGATGCATGCATTGAAGTTGCTTTATCATGTTTATACTAGGGCATTAAAATTAGGGGGTAGGGCTTTCACAGTGACAACGCTGTTATTTCAGTTCTTCACCATATAGACCTGTATGCATGTATGCATATATACTCCAAGAATTTCTTAGTGAAGAAGGGTGTGGTGAAGGAAAAGAAATGCAAATCAGGGAGTAAATTGAGTCAATCTGTGCCATCATGTTTTCCTCTATGTTTCATCATATTTTCCTCTGCGCAACCTCTGATTATGAGCCTGAACATATCAAGATGCCCAAACAAGTATACTTAAATAAGTACTGTATATACTCATGTATAAGTCTAGAACATTTAGTCAAAAAAGTGACCCAAAAAAACTGAGTTGACTTATCCATAGGTCAATGTAAGTACTGTACTTTTAACTCTTAAAAAAGGGGGGAGGAACAACCCTTTGGTGAAAGGTAAGAGTGTAAGCTGCCCTAGAAGCATTTATCTCCCACTACTCTCTTATCCATCCAATCTTTAGTGTGAGTACAAACAGTTATGCCTGCTGGAATTTTGTAAATTCATTGGTATTATTTTCCTTTTTTCATCCTTTGGACTCTTTGTTACATGCTCCTAAGTTTTACCCTCAACTTATCCATGGGTCATATATTTTGGCCCCCAAACCTGCCCTTGACTTATACATGTGGTTGACTTATAGTCAAGTACATATGGTATAAACCTTCTTTCCCTCTCCCCAATATGACAATAAGACTTCCTATGCAAACTGGAAGCATGAATATAAAGGTAAAGAAAATGTTTGCCAACACCAAGTTTTCTTTCCAAGTTCAGACAATTCAATTTCCTCCAGTGAGGGTTCTGCTTAGCAGTAAACCAATCCACATTTAATGGAGTGGAGAAAAACAAAAATAAATGCTTTTATGATTTTTATGACACAAGAATAGAGTGGGAAGCCAATGTGTTGCTATTAATTACATTAAATTACATTTTTTACCAATTTTCCTCCCAGTGAAATGTATAATGTAATTGTGAGGACATTTTCCTGGAAATAATATGGGAGACAGCATTTTCATTTGCTATTTGCCACACACTGCTTCTTTTTCTGCCCTTGACAAAGTTTTTCACTGCATGGTAGGCAACAGTTATGAGTTCATGAAAAACAGAAATAAGAAAGGGAGGGAAGAGCAGGAAGGGAAAGCCTGCAATGCACTACTTCATAGTGCAGAGATACTTGAGGAAAAGGAAGGCCTGAGGAATGAGAGAGAGAAGGAAAGGAGTGAATGGATAAGAGGAAAAACCAAGGAAGAGCGGTGACATACAGGTGCCATAGAATCCTACACCTGGAAGGGATCCCCAGGGTGATCTGGTCCAATTCCATCAGTAGGAATACATTACTACAGCACTCCCAAGAGATGCCCATCCAACCTCTCTTTAAAGACTTCCAAAGAAGGAGAGTCCACCATACTCTGAAGTAATCCATTCCATTGTCAAATGATTCTTAGGGTCAAGAGGTTTTTCCTAATGCTTAGGTAGAACCTCTTTTCTTGCAATTTGAATCCATTGATTCATATTCTTGTCTCTGGAGCCACAGAAAACAAGCTCGCTCCATCTTTTCTACATGGCATCCCTTCAGAGATTTACATGACATCTCAACAACGCCTTGTTTTAAAAATCTGGACTCTAAGAACTTTAGCACGTGCCACAGGTTTTAAACTGCCATTAAAGTTGGAAAACAGCACATTTGCTGATACTTATCACACAACGCCATCTCTATCTCATCAGTGCTTTGCTCTTAAAGCATTGTTAGAGAGCACCTTGACATTGACAGAGGAAAACCCATCAACAAGCTTCCAAATGTGTTATTGTAGCATTAGTCCTCAGGTGCAGTATGTTCTTCTTGCAGCAGTTCTAGTATTGGACAGTCATGTGGTGTCAGTGCCTCTCCCTCTTTCCTCTTCCCTTCGCTGTTCCCAAGCAGGCTGTTTGGTTGTCATTGTTGTGTGCCTTGATGTAATTTCTGATTTATAGTGAACGTAAGGTGAACCTACCACAGGGGTTTCTGGGGCTAGAGTGTGCGACTTGCCCAGTGTCACCCAGTGGGTTTCTATGGATGACTAGGGTACCCAACCCTTGTCTCCAGAGTCATCGTCTAATGCTCAAACGACTACACCATGCTGGCTCTCATATAAACATACACTTGTGCTTATGCAGGTGTGCACATGTGTACAGAAAGAAAAAGAGAGGAAAAATATTCTTTTTAAACCCCAAATGTATTAATTCCACATGACCTCTGGAGCACTCAGCCTGCAATTCACTTGGAAAGGAGTAAGCCTCATTGGAGGGCCCAGTGTGTCTTAGTGGTTTAAGTGTTGGACTAGAACTCTGGAGTCCAGACTATGAAACCCACTGGTTTCACATACTCTCAGCCTCAGGGGAAAGTAATGGCAAACCCCTTCTGAACAAATCTTGCCAAGAAAGCCCCATGATAGGTTCTCCTTAGGGTTGCCATAAATCAGAAAAGACTTGAAGACATGTAACAACAACCATCTGTGCTAGTCTTTTGAAGCAAGCAAGCAAACAAACAAACATACAAACAAAAAGTTCACTCATTTTGGTTCAGCAGTTATCAATCACAGTAACTCAGCCAAGTGTATTTTTTCTGTTTTAAATACTCCAGGTTTCTGAGCAGAAATCTATCAGCTATCTTCATATTCCTGCATATACATTTTAACATGATAGTTTTTTCCTGTGTTTATTTCCCTGCCCCCTGCATTATGCACATGATGTAGACATCAATAGAAATGACTGTGCTGCAAATGGGTGGGAAGGGAATCGTGACCTGATTTAAGCCCTCGTGCAATTTCCATAGTTATTGGATCATCTTTCCAGAAAAACAGAAGCTGAAGAAAGTATGTGCATTTAAATGTCAAAGGCTGCCTGGTTAACCTGAATTATGTGATGTGAACCTGAAAGCTCTGTGATATTTCATCCAATATTTGCACATGTGTGCATGTGTGCACACACTCACGTAAAATCATAAAATTAAAGATATCCATAAGCAGCATAACGCAAAGCAACAGAGGTAAAATGGGTGGGAAGTTTCAGTTAAAACAGAAGTGGGCAGCTCTATAGTTTTCCATATGTTGTCAGGCTGTAACATCCTTCCCCGACAAACCCAGTACTATTTCAGGTATCTTCATTTAAGGCTAGGAAAGATCCTTATCTGAAGCCTTGCAGAACCACTCTCATCCAATGTAGACTGGGGAGAGGAGACAATCTTTGGCCTTCCTGATCTTTTTGGATTCCAATTCCCAAAAGCCCTGGCCAGCATGAAAGCAGCAGTCTAAAACATCTTCCAGTGAAAGATCATCCACTCCTGGGACAGACAATATTAAGCTTCCCACTTTAATGGTTTGAACTGGGGTGGGCAGGCGCATCATTCTGCAATGTTGAGTTGAGACCCCTTGCTCAGACCATGAGCTACCCCAATAAGCTGAATGGGCCAAAGGACTGAGGGTGCATCTGCACAGTAGAAATAGTGCAGTTAATGCAAACAGTTGATCTCTCCTTTATTAAGTCATTTACCTGGCCGACTGGATAAGTTTTATGTTAAAGATGTATTAGAGCAGTGATGGTGAACCTTTTAGAGACCGAGTGCCCAAACTACAATCCCAAATCCACTTATTTATCGCAAAGCACTACATCCCACCACTGTCTTAGAGGATAGATGTTCTAATGTCACCCTGTCAGTTGCCAAGTTTGTGTCTTTGCTAATTAAGATTAGATAAAAGGAAACTAGTAAAATTGACCAGAGTATCTAATTTATTTTATTGTTTTGGGGATATGCTTCTTTTATTGTGCTTATGGAATGTTGAATTGTATCATATTTGATACTGTACATTTTTGTTTGTTTGTTTGTATTGATGGGTCTATGGACTGTAGTAATAAATTCTATAATAATAATAATAATGCAGTTTGACATTTTAAGTGCTGTAGCTCCATTCTATGGAATCCTGGGATTTGCAGCTTTACAAGATCTTTAGCCTTCTCTGCCAGAGTGTTGCCTCACAAAACTACAAATCCCAGGTTTCTGTAGGGTGGAAGGAACTATGGCAAAGAAATATGTAGAGATCTTGTAGCACCTTTGAGACTATCTGAAAGAGAGAAGTTGGCAGCCTGAGCTTTCATAGACCTCTGTCTACTTCCTCAGATGCATCACAAAACTACAAATCCCAGGATTTCAGATGCATCTGAGGAAGTAGACTGAAGTCTACGAAAGCACATGCTGCCAACTTTTTTCTTTCAGGCAGTCTCAAAGTTGCTACAAGATCTCTCTACATACTGATTCTACAGACTAACTCGGCTGTGGACACCTGCAGGCGTGAGCCGCCATTCAAGCCAATAGGTCCTGAATAGTGGCATTTTTCCATTTTCGCAGGGGGGGGTGGAAACGGATCCCCCACGAAAACGGAGGGGCAACCGTATTATTTCTGCAATGCTCCTATCTGACAAGGAGGAGCACTGAAAGATAGGGAAGCCTGGCTTGGTGAGAGAGTGTTAGTGGGGCTTAGTAACATATTTATCTACCTCAGCACCAGTGTTTTGAAGTTCTCATATATTGTTGCTGAAGCTTCGGCTTCCCTTCTTGGCTATGAAGCAACGCATGGCAAGGAAAGCAAACAAGCTGTTGTGCAAGGCCTGGATTTTCACGGCACGTTTATGAGCTATCCTCCCTGCAAACCGCTGCCCCCACAACATGCCTGTTGGCACAGTTGAAAACCCTCCCACATGCCCACCCACCCCATGCTCACAGCCATACGGCCACCCACACACATATGCCAGGTTTGTTCCATCTCATGTGGAAAGCAAAGCCGGCTGTGGGAAACTGTTAATCTTAAGCACACATAGACCTATGATATGATGCAAACCGTATTATCTACAATTATTAACATTTTTAAAGAAGCAAACCTATGTGGCTCTTGCTGTTGTGTTTTAATGGCTGTGAAGAACAGGGGAACCAACAGTTAAAAGTTTAGCTTCTAATATTCAGGGGAGTCCATAAAGGAAAAAGAAATGGGAAAACAGCATTGCTGGCTTCTTCAATCGGTAGGAGTTTCAGAAGGTATTTTAGCAAATGGTTTTTAAATTTGATCACAGTAAATATTCTCACAGTTTCATGCTGTCATGTTAGGCTTCTCTGAATTCTATTCAGGAGGAAGAATGTTTGTACAATTTCACACTACACAACTATACCAGTATGGTTTCACTTTAACTACCATGGCTGCATTCTATAGAATCCTGGATTTTGTTGTTTGTTATATTGGGCAAGTCACAGTCCCTCAACTTCAGAGGAAAGCAAAGGCAAAAACCCATGAACAAATCTTGCTAAGGAAACCCCATGATAGGGTTAGCCTTAGGGTCCCCATAAGTTGGAAACAACTTAGAAACATGCAACAACGACAAAGAATTATACACCTATCATCTAAGGAATTCTTGGTTCATCTTTGTATGTGGTGGTGGTGGTGGTTAGGAGCTTCTTATTTTGAGAAACAATTGCCTCCTATTGATAATAATGGAGAAAACCAGATTTTTAGTGCTGCTGCAATTGGGCAGTATTGTACAGTATTTACCAAATAGCAGTCATCATTTTCATGCTTCTTGTAGGATCTTATTTCATGCAAGAAAAAATATATACAGGTTTCCCCCTGGAATTTTGTAAACATTTTTTAAAATTCCAAAAATTTCAACTAATATTATTTCAGCCAGTGTGGTGTAGTTGTATTTGCACTGGACTATGACTTTGGAGATCAGGGATCGAATATTGGCTCAGCCATAGAAACCCACTGAGTGACATTGGGCAAGGCACAAACTCTCAGCCTCAAGAGGAAGGCAAAAGCAAACCTCCTCTGAACAAATCTTGCCAAGAAAATCCCACAATAGGTTTACTTTAGGGTTGCCAGAAGTCAGAAACAACTTGAAGGCACACAACAGCAACACGATTATGCCCTGACTGTGGAGTGGTAGTATTATGGCTGAGAGAATATAGGAGAGAATACATCAGCCTTGCATAGTATCCCAGTGTTGTTATATCCATATTGCAGAGACTGACAAAGGGATCTGACAACCCTTCAGTGTCTTTATTCAGACTTTTGGTATCCAGGTTTTTGGGTGTTTTAGAGAAATACAGTTGTGTGGCCAAGGGCACGCAATTGTGATTCTACTAGGAGGCCAGTGGAGATTCACACATGGGGTGAATCTTGTGAAGGAGAGTGTTTTGATCACAAAAAGCAATCTAAGGAGAAAGTGTTACTCAGCCACTCTCTGTATTGCTTAGACAATCAGTTTCTCACCAGCATTTTCCTAAAAACAATAACAAAATCTTGAAACAACCGCCTCTGGTTTGGGGGCTCTCCCTCCACTCCAAAGTTATTTAGCAATGTGTTATAATGCTGTAATAGAAGTTATTCATTATCAAACACTATCATCCCACCCTTTGAGTCACTTTCTCCTATGGCTTTAAAAAAAAAAACAACTGTAGCCAAAAATAGCCCCCATAGAACACATGTCAGATTATGGCAAAAATCAATTTGATTCGATGGTCTCTTTTTCTTCCCAAATCCAGCTCTCAGTTATATACCCCCACTGAACTGCATGCAAATACAAACTATTTGTTCCTTCACTGTGCCCTCCATGGATTTAAAAAATGGAATGTGTTTACTCTTGAAGTCAGAAATATTCTAGAAAATCATAATTGCCCTACAAAATATCATCAGTGCTTCAGAGTTTACCTCCATAGAGCAATAGTGAGTAGAAAATGGCAACCTGATATGAAGAAATTCAGCCAGCATGGTCTGAGTGCTGGACAACTCTAGGGACCAGGGTTCAAATCCCAACCTGGCCATGTAAACCCACTGGGTGACTTTGGGCAAGTCACATTCTCAGACTCAGAGGATGGCAATGGCAAACCCCCTCTGAAGAAACATGCCAATAAAACCCCATGATCAGTTCAACTTAGGGTCATCGTAAGTCAGAAATGACTTAAAGGCACACAACAACAACAGTGAAGAAAATGACTACAAAACAAAGAGAATACCTGGCTGCATGTTAAGCTTCCATTAAAGGTGGCACTTTTCAGTGACTGGTTGAAAACACCGTGCCACTTCCACATTTTATATGCCAGTGTACCTCAGCTGGCAATGTAGATGTGTTCCTGGGCATTACTTCTTTAACAGAAAATTTGGAACTAGAGGCACAGATGTCATAGAATGAGCAGGGATAGATTCCTACACCACACACACACACACACACAAAGATGGGAGCTAGAATAGACTATGCAAAAGACTGGGAAAGTCCCAAAATTCCATATATCAATGATGGGGGGGGGGGGAATTGCAGAGTTGCAATAAATAAATATTATTATATAATCAGCAATCTTATATCTAGACATGCTTCCCTGTGTAATGATCAACGCCCTATCATTAAATTATCTCCTGTTCTTTTTTTCTAACAATTAACTCACAGTTGCCATGCTTTCCAATAAGTCTGTAATGGATATCTTTCCGTGAAATCGGTAAATTTGTCTGATTTGGTCCAGTCTTGTCCACTTCTCAATACTTGGGATATCCTTCAGTCTTCAATACGTAGCATATAATATTTCTGCTGCTGTAGTCCTATAATGAATCTCTACACGGCCCCTTGAAATTTTCATGCAAGATATGAAGTGCAAGTAATATTTACTTCACCCAACTAGGGATTGCTAAAGAACATAATCAGTAAAATCAATGATTGGGGGGGGGGGGCGGAATTGCAGAAATTGACACTTCTGGTTAGAGAAAAATCTACAAATGTTTTTTTTTTAATTGAAATTATTTATCGAATATATATAGCAGAAGAAGAGGGATACAGTGATAACTGATTTTAGTCACTGATGTTAAAAGAGATAAAGTGTCCGTTTAAAGCTAAGATCACAGTCTGTGGATCAGAAAAGTTAAAAATTATTTAACTGCTTAGCCATATACTATAAGAAGAAATGGGGAGGGTTAACTTAAAGACTGTTATGGCAGTCTATTATGACTCCATCCTACAGAATCCTGGGATTTGTAATTTTATGAGGCACCACCACTCTTTAGAAGAGAAGGCTAAAGACCATATAAAACATGCCCCTGGATTCCATAGGATAAAGCTACATCATTTAAAGTGGTATTAAACTGCTTTATTTCTACAGAGTACATGAATCCTAAGACATCAACTGCTGTAGCCAGACTTCTTCATCAGCCTCCACTTTTCTTATATTTTCTGCTTTGGTGGCCAAACTTACAGATCTATGCTTTATAAAACATGCTAAGATCAGTGACACAGGCTTTTCTGCTCTTCCATTTTCTTTGTTTTGCTATTCATGCATGCTCAGTAGGACATTCAGGAGGCAGCTGGTGGTCACCTTATTGTCGTAGGCAGAAATGCATGGTTGGAATAGGACTGGTTACAGCAGAATCCTGCCATTTCCCAGCTCAAGCTTTATTGCATTGTTTATTGCAGACATACTGCTGCAATCAAACATCATCCCAGTGCTGATGCTGCTAGAGATGTTCCAGATGCAAGATTAGGAAGGGAAGGAGGGCTGGAGGACATGAAAAGTGTTTGTAAAAAGGAGCTTCAGTGTCAGAAGCCTTATTAAGTTATGTTTGCATTCAGTGATTTTGGTACAAAGGTCTCATCATGACCCCGCTGTCAAGTGGAGTCCAAAAATTCAAGCAGCTGCATGGATCATATTAACAAACCAATTCTATCTGTATTTATCTCCATCAGGAGGAGGTCATTTGTAAACTTATTGGGTCTTGATTGCACATTTAAAACCACACTATTCTGAAATATGTTGTTTGTTTGTTTATTTGTTCGCTTATTTATTTAATATCCAGCCTTTATACCAGCCCGGGATCCAAAGTGGATACCATTAAACAATAGATTGTAGCTGGAAAAGCTATCTCCACAGTTTCTGTAAGGACTGCAACTGAAACTATAGGGAACAGAGAAGGCACAAGGTGTGTGACAGATGACATTATTGCCTTTGCTATATATTAAAAAAAAGTTTGAGTACTTCATCCCTGTCAGTCCTGGATTCAGTCATCACTCTATATAGTGGAGCAGCCACCACACTAACCCTAGACAGTACAATATTTACTAAGTCATCAGTGAGTGACCTTGGGTAGGTCCTGCTCTCTTAACCTTGGAAGAAGGCAATGGCAAACCTCCCATGAATAAATCTTGCCAGGAAAATCCTAGGTTAGGGTCACCAGAAGTCAAAGTTGGCTTCAAGGCATAAAACATCAAATTAGAAGATATGATGTTGTCATTATTTTTAGGAGGTCCATGTCCCATTTGCTCCCATGGGAGTCACACATGGTGTCAGCAACATGTTAAGGCAAATTCCCTAGAAGTGAAAACATGTCCACCAATATCTGCTGCCTCAGACTTTCCTCCTCTGAATCTAAAAAGATTCATGGCATATGGAACCTTGCTTCTCCACTTTCCTACTGCAAAAAATCCTCATTTTCATCAGCAGCAGTAGCCTGGCTAATTATACCGTGCCCAATTTATGTACATGATAGAAATTTAAGCCTCATTGACTACAGTGAGGTTTTAAAATAATAACCGTCCCACTCCACCCCGCAAAATCTTTCCTGTGACGCATCATGCGATATCCTGCCTGAGCAGAAACAGCTTGTGTTTTTATTGGCAAGCATGTCTGCAACAATGCTGCTGCTTCTTTCTTTCTTTCTTTCTTTTGAATCATTTTCAGACTATTTAAATCTGAAAAGATGGAATGCATAAGGACAGCATGAGGGCTTTGCACTGCAACACAATGGGCAGCCCCCAAATTCTCAGACACAAATTCTCTGAGCATATCTCACCTTTGGGGAGTTATTCAAAGGAAGCATGCACCTACATTGGTGCACCCACAGGCTTGCTTCTACCCCATTACCAAAGCTCCCAGCAACTGGAGTCTTTTTCTGACTGTTTCACTCTGCAAACCTGCAGAGCCAGTCATATTTAGATTATCCTTGTGGTGGCAAGATGCCTGCTTCTCTCTTTCCCTTTCCCTTCAAAGAGAGATCCATATCAGTCTGTTTCAATATAAAAAGAAATAGAAAAGGGAAAAGAATAGAGAAAAAAGAGAAAGGGGAGTCTTGTGGCATCCTGAAGACTACTTGAACTTTAATATGTGGTTGTTGTGTGCCTTCAAGTCATTTCAACTTAGGGCAACCATAAGGCGACCCTATCACAGGGTTTTCTTGGCAAGCTTTGCTCAGAGGGACTTTCCCTTGTTTGACTCTGAAGCTGAGAGTGTGTGATATGCCCAAAGTCACTCAGTGGGTTTTCGTGGCTGAGTACATATTCAAATCCTGGTCTCCAGGATTGTAGTCCAATGCTCAAACCACTACATCACGTCGGATGTCATTAAATATCAAAGTGAGAATCACCCATACTGCTGTATTTTCATTTTTTATGTATGGGTGTGAAAGCTGGACAGTGAAAAAACCTGACAGGAGGAATGGTGTTTGAAATGTGGTGCTGGAGAAGAGTTAGTTCTATGGATACATGGGGCCTGCTAAGAAGACAGATGAATGGGTCCAAGAGCAAATCAAGCCTGAACTCTCCCTAGAATCTGAGATGACTAAACTAAGGCAATCGTACTTCAGACAAATCATGAAATGACGTGACATGCTTGGTAAAGTGAAAGGCAATAGGAATAGAGGAAGACTGCACTACAGATTGATTCAGCCAAGGAAGCCACAACCCTGAGTTTGAAGAACTGAGGGGACAATGGATGACCAGGGCTCTTGGAAATCTCTCATTCATAGGGTCACCATAAACTGAAACCAACATGACTGTGAATAACAATTTCAGCATCCGCCTTCATGGATTGCAATCCACTTCCTACATGCAACAGTTAAGCCTCTGGCTTCTATGGACAGTTAACATCATTTTTAAAATTATATTCATTGATTTGATGCATATCCCACCTTTCTTCAATATGGAACCCAAGGAAGCTTAGAAAATAAATTAAAACACAATGACCAAGATAGTGTGTGGTACAAAAATGTTAAAAGCATTCAACCGGCCAATTAAGATGACATCATCATCATCATCTGTATCATCATCATCATTATTCATTAAGACAATAATTTAAAACAACTAAAAACACCTTAATCACATTTCAGATATTACAAAACAACACACCCATTGCACATTATTCTACATTAGCCTGTGAAAAGCTAAAGACCATTTTAATTATGAAGCTGGAAAAAAGCTAGCAAAAAAGAGCAGAGTAAGAACCAAGTGAGCCTCCTCTGGGAGAGGATTCCATACCCCTGGAGCAGCCACTGAGAAGGCTTTCCATTTGAGGATGTGGGATCAGAGAGAAACAGGATTCAGAAAAAGAAAATTATAACACAGCAATCATAAGCCATCAAAAGCTAGATATTCTGACATCTGTAAACTAATGTGGAGGTTTGCTAGGCTGTTTGTGAAAGCAATACATTGCACTTCTGGGAAATTTAGTTCTATTGAGAGGAGTGGACTAAGGGCCTTTGCAGACGGCCAGAAATAGAGCAACTTGAGTCCACTTTAACTGCCCTGACTCAGTGCTAGGGAATCAGGGGAACTGTAGTTTATTGTGGCACCAGAGCTCTCTGACAGAGGACGTTTTCACACTAGACCCACCAAAGCCGCCTGGAGCCGACCGTGCCGCTAGTTCCGGAATGGCTCTGGCGGCGGCAACTTAATTCCTTTTTTAAAAAGGAATTACCTTGCCGGGGCTGATGCCGGAGGACGTTCGGAGTTAGCGCTGGATCGGCCAGAGTGAGGCTGGACTTGCTGCGACGTGAGTGTGAACACACGGAGCAAGGAGCCGGACTGACGCAGGGATGGCACCGGAAGGGGCAGGGTTTGCTGCGACATGAGTGTGAACACACTGGAAAAGGAGCCGGACTGGGGCCGGAGGGAGGTAGAATTGCGTCCTCCTAAAGCCCCGTGTGAAAACGCCCAGAGAAGGCTCAATGTCTCAGAAAAAATACAGTTCCCATGATTCCCTAGCACTGAGCCAGGGCAGTTAAAGTGGACTCAGTTTGCACTATTTCTGGCAGTCTGCAAAGGCCCTGAGATCCATGAAAGCTCATCCTAAAATAAATCAGTAGTGAAGGTGCTACAAAACTCTTCCCCACTTTTTTCTTCCCGGCTTTTCCCCTCACACTCTCTTGTGTTAGTAAGAAGATTATCGCATCAGGATTAAAAGCATTTTACCTGAGCCAGCTTAAAATTAGAAGCGGGCAGCATCCTGATAGTATCAGACACATTTAGCCGCCAAAATCGCCACCCAGCTGCAGCCCAGCTCCATCGCTGCTCCGGCGGCCATTTTTTCAAGCCAGAAAACCCAGCTTCTAAAAGAGTGCAAGGAGCTAAAATCTGGTTTATAGTGGGAGACCAACACACTGTAATGAGGAATGACCATGGACCTTATCACACGGGGTCTGAAACAGTGCCATCCCCGTCCCATTGCGCTTCCTTATACAGAAAGCAGCATCATTCCGGTATCATTCCGGTTGCGGGAAATGTAATTGCCATTTACAACTGGAATTAAAAAGAACGGGGATTATGCCGGATTATGCAGCATGATGCCGCATTGGGACGGGGATGCGACGGGGATGGGCAGGGTTTCTCTGCGACGTCGTGTGATGACCCAGGAAAAGGAAGCACAATGGGACGGGGATGCGACGGGGATGGCACTGCTTCAGACCCCCGTGTGATAAGGTCCCATGTTGAGTCATGTCTTAGTCACATCTAGATTCAGCTACCATTACACATGTGGGGTTGCCTTAGAAAAGACTCCAGAAATTCCAACTGGTTCAAAGTGTATCTGTAAGAGAGTTTACTGGTTAGGGGGGATTGTGTATATAACAATAATTTTGAAACCACTGGATTTGGCTTTTTTAAAGGCCATGGCAATGACCTTTCCCCATATGAACTGTGTACGGAGATCATCCAGGGGTAGCCATGTTAGCCATATAGAAAATCCAATAACATCAAAAATCCACCAAACAGTGATACCTTTATTTGCCAACCAAAATGCTTGCAATATGTATACTGTGTAGTGAGATCTTCTTTGAAGACTCCTCCTTCTCTTCCTTTTACTCTTAGATTAAAATAATGGCACCAAGACAAAGCAATCACTAAAGGAATTCAGCAAAATTCAAGGTCATATTGATTATATTAGGACATCAGTATAAAACAATATGTCATATTTAAGCAAATAATAATAATAATAATAATAATAATTCCCATAAATCTATGGTAGGACTATGGATGAAGACAGATTCATTTCTTCTAACTCTGAATCTGACATGGACAGTCCCAATTGTCCCCTCTGTTATCCCACATTTCCAGTTGCCTTTAAAATGTCCCAGTTTCTTTCTCCTCCTCCCACTTTCCCCCTTTAGTCACAGCTTATTTCAGTTGCTTCAAACTGAGTTCAAAATGAAAAAGTGGTTTCCACGCAATTAACTCAGTGAGGGGAAGAGGAGAAGTGGGGGCAGAATCCTACCCCTCCCAGTAGGCTGAAGCAAAAGCAAGCTACTGCAGCCTCTCCTTGCTTGTGTGTTGTTCCTCATAAATAACTTTTACCATCTTGACCACACTGTTATTGCTTGGCTACATGTGTTCCAGTTTTCATCTGTGAAATGTTGAAGACAAAAAGGGAAGGTGGAAGGAGGAGAGCAAAACACGGACATTTTAAAAACAACTTTAAAAGTGGGATAACAGAAGAATTAATTGAGACTGTCCTTGCCAAATCGGGAAAGGTGGAAGATCATGAACTTATCTATACCCTCTGAGAGATCAATTATCTTAAACCATCCTCTTCCAAGAAAGGGTTGGAGGGTGCTGACAAGCAAGAGGGCTTCTTCACAGTGGCATCCCTAGGGTTCGTGTCACCCAGTGCAGTCACTCATGGGGGGGGGGGGGCGCTGACTTATGGGGGTGGGACTTCTAGTGTGTGATTTCTGGTGTGTGCTGCAGTGTGCGTGCACCCAAAGATGCCCCGCGTGCCCCCAGGGAGCAGCCGCAGGGCAGGGAGAAGGATTTCAGACCCACTGCAGCCCCAGGGAGCAGCTGTGGGGGGCAGGGAGGGCTGAGGACTGATCGGATGTCACCCCCGCTTCTGGCGTGTCACCTAGTGCGGTCCGCATCACCCAATGACACTACTGCTTCTTGGGTTGTGATTGCTATCCATGATGAGGCCTGTTTAACCCCAACTTTAACATCATTTCAATGGCAAGCTAAGGCTTTCCTCTATTTCCAGGCATTTAATGGGATAGGACTGGCTGAAAACTGTGAGCAGCCTTACAGTCAGCATCAAAATGAATTTTTATACAATTTGTTTTGGGAAGAAAAAGGTGTGGTTTTATATTGATCTACTGTATATACTCGAGTACAAGTTGACCTCATTTATAAGTCAAGTGAAAGTTTCAGGATCAAAATCCTAGATTTTGATATGACTTATGGATAAGTCAAGGGTAAACTTAGGGGGCTTTAATGAAGGATGGAGAGGGGAAAATACCACTTCCTTCCCATTCTCTGGACCTCTCCCGGCCACCAAGCACCGAATTGAGAAGGGAAGCAAGTGGATTTAAAGGAAGAGTTTTTTCATAGGAAGCAAGGTCTTGGAAAACGGATTAGAAATAGAGAGAGAGAAAGGCAAGTGGATTTAAAGGCAGAGTTTTTTTCCATAGGAAGCAAGGTCTTGCAAAATGGACTAGAAAGAGAGAGAGTGTGTAGCAGATTACATGAACAAACAGAGACTTGAGACCCAGATAGGATGTAAAAGAACAGACGTTATTAAAAAAAAAACACACACACACACCTGTGAGGCTTGACAGAGTCCTCTCCCAAAGAATCAAGCCTCCCAAATGAAGGCAGAACTCTTTCTTTTATACCCAGGTGTAAACAACTCTTTTACATCACAAGTGGTTACTTATCAATTTGTACAGAACTTTGTGATCTGTCTATTTATCAGCCCTTGGTCATTCCCTCTTTATCTAAGGCCCTCTGCAGACGGGCAGTCGTGGGCCGTTCCAAGAAGCAGAGGATTGGGGCCACTGCTAACACACGCAGCGGCCCCAATCCACCCTTCTGCCAGCCCTGGAAGGAGCGCTAAAATGTCGCTCCTTCCAGAGCGGGCAAAAGGGGCACCCGAAGAGATGCTGCACATCTCTCCCACGTCTCTTCTGGCGCAGCATGTCCAGACGCTGCACCAGGAGGACGTCATCAGAGCGCTCGCCGTATGCAACGGCGCACGCTCTAATGATGTCCTCGGGAAGGGGTTGGGGAGCCTGCCGTGTGGCTGCCCCTCCCATTCCCTGCATCCAAGACGGCTCAAAGCACCGTCTGTAGAGGCCCTAACTTATACAAACAACAGAAATATTGAAAGGAAGCTATGCAAGGTCTCTAAATACATAGGCAGGAAGACACTAAGGGGCTGAACAGACTGCCCCTAAAAGGCAGCAAGATGCCGCCCTTTCCTTGCCGGATTGGGGCTGTGGCAACCACATGCCACGCCCCCAATCTGGCCTTTCCATGGTGCAAAAAGAAGCCACAAAAGTAGGTCATTTTTGCACTGCAGAAAGGGCACCCTTGTCACTGCTGCGGTGGCTTTTCTGTGCTCCTTTGGTGCAGTGCATGTGGATGCTGTGCCAAGGGAGTGCCCTGATGCCTCCTGCCATGTGGTGGGGCGTGGGGCATACAGACAGCCTGGGGTCAGAGACGGAGTGGCCAGTGTGCCAGTGTGTATAGCCCCTTTGTCTCTACATTGTCAGCATTATAGTAGAGGTCTTTAGCAAAGGGTTCTGGGGGCAAAAGTCAAAAGCACATTTCTAGCAATTACAATTGGCATATATTCTTTTTTATTTTTTTATTGATATTCTTTATTAAGTTTCATCTTTTATAAAAATTAACAACAATCACTCATACATCACACAAATACATTCTCTGTTACCCACCTCCCATTATAATACTCTCAACTTTCAAAAAAATAACTTCCTCGGGTCTATAACTAAGATATTCTATACATAATCCTTGTCTCTAGATTTACTTTTACTTATTGCTTTCTGTTTGAATAAACTTTTACCTTATACATTAAATCTATTATGTATTACTCGGTTTTGTATATAAATATATAAATAGCCCTTCGTCTCCTCTCTTGCATACATATTTTATAACTGATATTGCATACTGCCGTATTTTTCACCATATAAGGCGCTCCGGCATATAAGACGCACCCAAGAAAATCCAGGAAAAAAGGATTCCTCCCTTTAGCCGGAGGCCAGTTGTTCAATGGGCTGGTGCTGGGATCGGAGAACTTCTCCGATCCCAGCACCAGCCCATTGAACTGAGGTCGCGGGGGAAGGAGGGCTCCTTCCCCCCGCGACGTCAGTCTTTGAATGGGCTGGTGCTGGGATCGAAGCGATCCCAACGCCAGCCCATTGAAAGACTGAGGCCGCGGGGAGAAGGAGCCCTCCTTCCCCCCGCGGCCTCAGTCTTTGAATGGGCTGGCGCTGGGATCGAATGAATGGGCTGGCGCTGGGATCGGTGCGGCCCGCGGAGGCCTTGGGACCGGCCCACGGCCAGTCCCACCGACGCCATTGCCATGTTGCCCCGTGCGCGCTAGCGCACCGTGCATGAGCGCAGGTGCCATTTAATTTTGGATGCCAAAATGGCACCTGCGCTTGCGCACTCATGCAACTACTGTTGGGCCTTCCCTGGGCCTTGGTAAGGCCCCACCGTGGGTGCGCCAGGCGAATTTGCATGGCACACGCATGTTGGGGCCTTCCAAAATGGTGCCCACATCATGTGCGCATGCGCGTGCGATGCGAGGTGCCATTTTGGAAGGCCCAACGCATGCGCACGGTGCCATTGGGCCTTCCAAAATGGCGCCCCCCCACGCGCGTGCATACGCACAGTGGTGGGCATCGTGCGCATGCGCGGGGGCAAGCACGCACGCACCCGCCAGGCCCTCGTGCCATTCCCCCCCCCCAGCCCCCCAGCAACAAAGGTTGCCGACCCCTGGATTAGGGCATTGTGCTTGTTTGTTTTAGGACCTTTCTAAGCATTACTGGTGTATTGACCCAAAAATAAGTCAACCCAGGATGTTAGGGTCAATTTTGGGGCATAGTTTCTCAACTTATTGTCGAGTATACACAGTATATTGCATACTCTTTTAATTGTTTTTGCTTTTAGCTTTTATGTATTTCAACTACTGTGAGAGGTTTCAAGTTTTTTGTGTTTTTTAGAAAAAGAAATCTAAGGCTTTTGATGATCCCATTATGGCAAGGGTGGGAAATGTGTGGCCCTTCAGATGCCATGGGATTTCAGTTCTTATCATTCCTAGTTAGCAAGGCTCATGGTAGGGTGGGGAAAGCATGAGAAATGTACCTTTTTCAGTACCACCTCCAAGCACTGTCCATGGTGGCTGGGAGATGCTATGAGGTACAGTCCAAAATGGAACCTTCCCAAGCTCCAGTCATGGATGATGAGAGTTGCAGTCCAACAAGATCTGGTGAGCCATGCATTCTGCATTCCTACTCTACAGGGGTTCCCATCCCACCCCTTCTGGATCATTTGCCATGGAAAATAGGGAGGATGAAGGATGGTGAGTTTGCCATGGAAAATAGGGAGGATGAAGGATGGTGAGTTTGCAGGGATGTCATTTGTACCCCATTACTTAATCCATCTCTGCTTAATTTCTTCTGTCATAAATGGAACCTCCGGCAAGAGTTGCCAAGCTTATTTAGAGAATCAGTGGGAGATTTGCCATCTCTTTCTGACAGAGCGAAAGGAGGCCCTACCTTCCGATGCCTATTTTGGGTTGTTTTTATTGATTTCCCTAACACTTATTATTTGGAATATGATTCAGTGGCAGTGTGGATAACTCCAGCTGGTGCTTCTTATTTTTAATTCATAAATGATGCTACAAGATGCATCTATGTTGTATAATGTGAAAAAGGCACTTAGTAAACTTACATCAGTCTGGGGAGTGTGGTACACATATGATCAACCTAGTAGCTACAAAGGGCAACAGAATGACCATCTGGGCACATGGGACTGCTCTCATTGCTCAGGGCTAGCTCTGCCACAGGTCAGAGTGAAACGACTACCTCAAGCAGCAGGCACTGGGAGCAGCAGTGCTAGCTTTCCAGTTGTTCCTCCTAAACTCTTGAGGAGCAGACATGTATAGGTCACACATCATGATATGTGACCCCAATCCCAGTTCTCATCCCATGGTGCTTCAGATGTTGTGGAGGATGTTATCCCACAGCTAGGGTTGGACTGGAATTCAGCTACCCACCCACTGTGCATAGCAGTGGTATGTCACCCCAGTGTCGTAACTAATGCTGTCACGCTCAGGCTCAGAGCTAACAGACCAATGGTCCCTCAGGAGTAGATCAGGCCACTATAGAACAGAAAGGCTCCGGTCTATTTGCTGCCAGTGATGGAGGACCAGGGTACCCAAAGGGACTGTACATGTCCTAGGATGATTTGGCCTACCTGCCTTGTTTACAAGTCCCAAAGGGGTCAGTAACAGGAGTGGCCTTCAGGAGTTTGCCATGGCATGCCAACAGCATCCCAATGACCCAGCTTCCAAGTGGGTGAACTGGGTCATTCTCAGGACCTTCAGTCTCCAGAAGTCCCGGTCTGCCTACAGAGGGTGCAGCAGTACACTCCACACTGGAAGGCAGACACCTCCCTCTGGGGTGTTACATTGCACCCCCCCCCACACACCTCTTAGAAATGATCTGTGGTCTGTGTTGTGGGTACCAGTTTATTCTTTGCCTCAGGCAGCCAAATGTCTTTGGCCAGTCCCATCCAAGTTGCTTGGCCCATTATGCATTTCTAATTAGCAAATGTTCAACAGGTGCATGCTATTTCAGATGATTCCCAGCAGCCCACCCTAAATTCCATTAATTTCATCACACTTCATCACAAGAACATGGGACAAGAAAGAGCAGCCAATGGAACATCTCGAGAACATGCAGATTTTCACACAAGAAAGGATGGCAAAATCAAGGCCATAATTAGACTATCTTTTTGAACCCATTCCTAGTTGCGTGGATTTCAGAGCAAAGGGGATAGAATGAAAACATATTCAGTCTCATAACAAAATTATTTCATGTTCCCCTTTTATACACTTGAGTTTCATTTCATATTGTAGTTGCCTGCTAGAAACCTTTGGGGCTAGGTAGGGTTAACTTCCATAGAAGTCAATGCAATATTCTTTGGGCCTGTTGAAGTTATGGTGCAATGCTCCCATTACTGTCTGTCAAAAATGCAGGAAGGGGTATTAATCAAACTTAGGGGGAAATCAGGCAGGAGGGGAAGGTTTGAGCCACCTCCTATCTGTGTGCTTGCTTGCTTCCAAGTGGCCAGTGCTGCCTGGGGGAGTCCAAAAAAGTAACTTTCCCCAACTCTGCTGGGTGGCATATTTCTGTGATTTTCACTAAAGGATGCTATCATAGAAATGCAAGCTAGACATGCTTTCCATGAAAATCTGTTAGGTTACCAGTTAGATTTTCAATAAATAAATAAATAGGCTTCTCTGGCTACCAAACCACAATGAATTATTTGGGTCAGTGTGTGTGTGTACTTGTGCATGTTTGGGCATGTACACATATTTCTTCTTTCCTTGCTCTATACCAGCTCTATTTCTGATATTTTCTTCATAAAGTCTAGAATATAAATAACTAAAACTCTTGCGGCATTTTAAGGACTAGCAACTTTTATTTGGCATAGGCTTTAGAGGACTGCAGTCCACTTCGCCAGAATAACTTCAGAGAATGAAAACATCATCAAAAGATCTAATTTCTTTTATTATCAGAAATTGAGCTAATCTAGGGACGTTTTCACACTAGTCCCTAAAGCCGCCTGGAGCCGCTCATTCTGGAATGGCTCCGGCGGCAAAAACTTAATTCCTTTTAAAACCCGGAATTACCTTTAAGCCGCTGAAGCTGGAGTTAGCGGTGGTAAGGCCGGAGGGAGGCTGGACTTGCTGCTCCGTGCGTTTGAACACACGGAGCGAGGAGCCGGACGGACGCAGGGATGGCACTGGCGTGAGTGTGAACACGCTGGAAATGGAGCCGGAGTGGGGCTGGATGGAGGTAGGATTGCATCCTCCTAAAGCCCCATGTGAAAACGTCCTCGATCCACCCAGTTCTCATGTCAGTCTTTGGAAGTCTAATTTGAAGACTAGAAAAAGGAATGCACGTATATGCATTTGTTGCATGCTTTGTTAAGAAATGCTGAAAGACTTCCTTTTATTTTGTTCTGTTGAAATTTTGTTAAGTTGTATTTCTTTCAATAAAACTGTTTTTAAAAGAAGAGTTCTAACTCCATCTCCTTTTGTGACATGAATAGAGACAAAGAGGTATTATCTCATTACAAGTGTTTATCAGCTCATCAGTGTAAAGAGGCCTGAATTACCAGCCAACTGCTGTTAATGGTCATTCATGGTAATTACCCTTGGTGTTGTTTTTTTGTTTGGGTTGTGTTTGTTTTTGTTGTTGTTGTTGTTGTTGTTGTTTAGCATTTCAGTTCCTATTCCTATTGGTATTCACTGCCACCCACCCAGATTATGGAGTTTTTCACACAGCTAAAAAAATCCGACTTTCCTTGCCTGGTTTCAATCCTCTTCCGGGATGCAGCCGGGTATTATAGCTTGCATTTTGCCACTGATGTCATGTGGCACCCCATCTAAAACCTGGCTCTCAGCCATGCTCAGCTGGCCGTTTTGTAAAGTCAAATCATGCGGCATCAGTGACAAAATGCAAAAATAATACCCGGCTGTATCCCGAAGGAGGATTCAAACCAGGCAAGGTAAGTCAGATTTTTTAACTGTGTGAAAAACTCCTACATCACCCACTCACTCTTCCAATCACATAAGCATGTGTATATTAATTAGCAAACCCTGGCAGCAGATTGTTTTCACATCAATGGTAAATCTGCTCTGAGCTGTCCAGGGGCTGAGACTAACCCCAGCATAGACTCAGTGACCTGGATAATTCCTTTACGGTTCACAGTAAGGACTTTATCATGCTAGCCTGCTCTCCTGCCACAATCATGCAAGTTTAAGAATGGAAGCATACCAGTTTGGCATTATTTTTTATCACACTTTACTCCTTGATAGCACTTTGGTAATTTGTGGTTGTGTGATCTCTTTTCTGCACTGCCAAATGCCACCTTCCGGGTAGAAACAGGGGAATAAGCAGTCACCCTCCAAAGCCAGCTGCTGTGTGAAAGTGCTTCAGGAAGCTGTTAGTGGTACAATTGCAGGGAGGGGAAGGGGGACAGGAGCAGAATCATGGCCATTCACACCATGTGACTGACTGAGAAATTGAAGTGTATTGAAAGAGACCTATTGCAAGAAGGCAGTAATGGAATAGCAGCGAGACTGAGAGTCTATTGATGGGTTTTGCCCATGAATGAAAAAGCAACAACAATAATAAAATGCAAGGCAGCAGCAGGACAGACACAGCATTGTTGATAAGTACCAGCCAAATATGCTTTTATCTTGTTAAAATTCCACTTTTTATCCTCATGTGATAAAATCCTAAAACTCACAGCCATATGTTTTATTCTGACATGGAAGTCAACAACCACGAGCTAGACAACTATCCATACATCTGATTAAGTGAGCTATAGTGAAAGCGTATGGCAAATAAAATTTATTAGTCTTTAAGGTGCCACCAGCCTTCTTTTTTATTATTAATTCTTATGCAAAGACTGAAATCTTCTAATTTCACAGACACAAACACACACACCCCACTCTTTACAGGAAAAGGTTACAGTAGATACTAATGGTGTCCTTCAAAGGGATGAATTCCTCCACTTTAGGTGTGGAGAAAGCAGAGAATTCCCCATCTGGGCTTTTTTGTGCTTCCTAAATGGAATTGTTCAAAGACACTATCTATACACCCATCCCTCCCCGTTCATGGACTTGGAGTCCGTGGTCTCAGTCCTTCATGGACAGCAAGCGAGGAGGGACAAAATGGTGTGCGCGGCCAGGCACGTGCCACCATTGAAGTCAATGGGGCTTGGATATTTGCAATTTTCCCAATTTGTGGGGGGGGTGGCGGAATGGATCCCCCACGAATCAGGAAGGAGGACCGTATACCAAGGCAAAATATCATACATGTACATTCTAGCCTGCTGGGTTTAGATCAGAGACCGATCAAATGACTCATAGGAATACATGGAAAGAGATAAAAAGAAACACTACACGTTTGAAGGCCATGTTGGCATTAGGCAAAGAGTGGAGAGGGATTTTATTTTATTTTATTTTTTGACAACGATTCAGCACATGAGTCAGAAAGGAGGTTTGTGTGGGGGTGGATTGATGTGGGCGGATGCATCTGTGGGTGTCAAGAAAAGTGAGACAGCCAGAGATAGATGGCTGCAATTAAGTAGTTAGTGAAATGACTGTAATAGTCAGTGTAAAGGCACCAGTTTCAACTGGAGCACTCCCTCTAAAAAAAAGAAAAACCAACTACCACCACCAAACATTTTAAAAGAAATCACCAGGAGTTTACTTGAAATATTCTTCTGAGGTGTCAAGAGGCAGAAATTCCACTTGCTTGAAAAACAAATCTGGCTGCAGAGCACTCCACTCAGCCTGATCTTCATTTTCCTCCCCAGAATTGTGAACAGTTTGTAAATGAATATATATAATATTTCAAACCAGATAAACATATGTGTAGAGAAAATTAAGTGTTGTTAAAGGGGGTGATGTGGATGTGATGGAGTGATCTTAATAAAAATAAATTTGAAAGCTCATTGCACAATTGAATCAAAGTTCAAGCCCCACTGATTTCAAGGGAAGAGTTAACCTCTCCCCCTGGAAACTGTGGGGCTTGAAAGCATTTTAGTTGGAGTACACCCTTATTTATTCATTCCATCATCTCTTCCCTCCAAAGGGAATCATCAAATAAATACAGAAAAGAATTAAAAAAAAATAAAACTAATAAAATATGCAGAAAACCAACTGTGTCAAATCAAACAGTGAAATCACCAGAAATTTAATGTTAAGTACATAGTTCTCATACAAATAAAATTGTTCCTGAAAGAGGGAGCAAAATGACAGTCTTTTCCATATAGAGATGGGAAAGAGTCAGCACTTGGAGCAACTGTACCTTCCCATTTATATAAATTACTTTGTAGATACAGAAATTTCACTGTACTATTAATATCTGATTCTCTACAGTATGAAAGGAAAGCAGAGGGGAATCACACTGTATTAAAACCAAGACACAGGAAGACATATTACTTGCTCTCTCAGATTTTAACAATTTTCATGGCAGCATATTCTCCAACATTTCACACATGAAAACCTAAACTGGCCAATCAACATCACAGTGGTCGAAATAGCAAAAGCTATTAATGAAGAGCAGCAGACAAGCTACAAAAGGCCGCAGCAATTTGCTTTTGCAAGGAATTTCAAAAGAAAATCAGCATGTGCTTTTGTAGCCTTTAACTGCATAGATCATGAAAGGCTATTGAACGCCCTTAAAGACATGGGAGTGCCAACACATCTGATAGTCCTAATGAGGAATCTGTACTCAAGACAAGAGGCTACTATTAAAACAAAACACAAAGAAACAGAATGGTTCCCAATTGGCAAAGGAGTCTGACAAGGCTGCATCCTATCACCATACCTATTCAAACGTCTGATAATATCAGGTTGCCACCTGAATTAAGATTAAACCGATAGAGGTAAACCAGTTTAAAAAGCCAAGTGATAATCTCCTAAAATGCACAGATGACACCATCATGTCAGGGATGATGGGAGTTGTAGCTCTTCACCTCTGGCTCTAACTCACCACCTTGTTATGCAGCAGAGCTGACCAGCTTTGATCAGTGGTTGATGCTTCTTTCCCAAGCAGCAGAGGGCCTCAGCAGACGGAGGCCCCCGAGACGC
Organism: Phrynosoma blainvillii; assembly: GCA_026167975.1. Taxonomy (NCBI): domain Eukaryota; kingdom Metazoa; phylum Chordata; class Lepidosauria; order Squamata; family Phrynosomatidae; genus Phrynosoma; species Phrynosoma blainvillii. The sequence goes on along the minus strand of JANUYF010000001.1, from coordinate 244,342,672 downwards.
CGCGGGTCGGAGCGCCGCCGGAGTTCAGCCTCCGGACCGCGGCGCTCCTGCGGCGCATCTAAAAGGAGCACCAAATTGGCGCTCCTTTTAGATGTAAGGGAAAGTGCGCCCTAAAAGCGGCGGGCGCACTTTCCCTGGCTCAAACGGTGCAGCGCATGTGGACGCTGCGCCGTGAGGTCATCCCCTGTGCGCCGGCCGTGCGGACGGCCGGCGCTTCTGGGGGCGACCTCGGGGAGAGGAAGGGGCGCCGCTCGTGCGGCTGTCCCTCCTCTTCCCTGCCCGGAAGACGACTCTTTTAGTCGTCTGCCGAGGCCCAGAGTTTCAGAGAATAGGCTGAAGACCCTGACAAACTCTTCAAGCCTTCTCACCCTTCTTCCTGAGATGTCTCCAAACTTCTCCAGGATTCTTCTGGCTCTTGTATCTTCCCTCAAGACACCAGACAACTCAGTAGTCTTATATAAAAGATCTACTTTATTCTACTATATACATAAATACTATATGCCCTACAAATCACAATCTCTACACTTCACAATTACACCAAACTACTCCACACTACACCACAATGTACATTAGCAAACGTTGCAATTTATAGCCATTGTTAGACACCACCCACCAGTCAGTTTCCACCCAGTGGGTGTGTACATACATCTTGATTGGTCCACATAGATCATCCCATACCTAAGACCAACCCAAGTGTTTCATCACTTTACCTTGACCACTTAATGAGTCTCAGGTGTTTGCAATCTATCACAGGTGTTCTCAATATACCTTCTATAACTTTGTCCTTGGCTCTCAAGGCTTCTTAATTATATTATCTTTTTCACCTGTGTATCTTCCTGATTGCTCCTGCTTAGTCACTTTGACATTCACATACATATTTTTATTTCTATTACTGTAGAATGTAGTGGAATTCCCCAAGAACCAGATCCAGGAGTCCAAATTTTGTCCAAGGCAAGTACACCTTTATTTTGGCCAAAAGGTGACAACAGCTCCAAGATGGTGCTTAAAGGGTTGTCGCACCCAAATATTTTCAAAGTATTCCTTTATACACTCTATTTGCATAGCACACAGCATTACATCACATAACTTTAACTCCATTGGTTTGTTATTGCTGATCACGCTTCTGTTCTCTAGTTCTATTGGTTAGTTGCTACTGACCATGCTCTACACTCTGCTTCCCTGAATACAGGTTTCCACCGGTTTGGTCAGGTTTTTTTCAGCCTCACTTGCACTTTTTGCTGACCCTTCAGAAAGAATCTGGGGCAAAGGCCATTAATTACTACTTCATTTGGTTCCATCTCTACTTCATTCCTCCCTTTTTCTTGTTGCCAGTGCAAAGCTTGCTTAAGCTGGCAACTACATCTAATGCTATGCATGGATTTTTAAACCAATTTTCTTTTAACTTTTGGGAATAACATTGTCAGTATGCCTATTGACATGAGCCCCCTTATTCCCATGTGTCCCTTCATTCTTTCAGAGCAACTCTCGGGTAGTTACTCCTCCTTTTCTTCAGGGGGGTGCTTGGTCCACCTGGCCCCAGGGAAGTGGCGCACGTTGCGATGCTGACCTCCCCTCCTCTTGCAGCTTGCTTCTTGGAAATCTTTACCCTTAGAGGATCAGAGTCATCATGGATTTCCCACTCAGGTTCCTCCTTGGTATAGTCTCTCGACTCTGTAGTGGATCCAAAGTTTTACTCCTGCTAACTTGATGGCAGTGGGCATGATCTCATAGGGGCTCCAGTCTTTCAGCAGGATCACCAAATCTCTATTGCCATTACTCCTTCTCCATCTTTTCTCAACACCTCTGTTGCGGCTGCAGACATCCAGCCACGACCTCCTCCTCCTCTCGGACCTTCTCAATCACATCCCCTATTTCTTTCTGACCCTACATTCGCTTGTGCACTCATTTTTCTTCAATGTCTATAGGCAAGACACCTTGCACATCGGTTACTGTTCAATCCTCTTCCTTTGTCCTCCTCTGTTTTCCTCTTGAAACACAATTGCGACTATATGTGCCTGTGGAACAATGTGCTCCTTTTCCCATGAACTGAACAAGTTTCAGAAATAACAACTCTTCTATGGTGGCCTCCTCCACAGTCAATTCTTAATTCCAAATTGAGGCCCATAATTACTAATCAAAGACTCAACTTCAAAACTGACAAAACTACAAGTGCTTACAAGCAAATTGAACAGGGACATCAATTCCTGATTCCATCCTTCACGCTACACAATTCCAGTGTCCATGTTCCATGCTATTGCACCTGACATTTATATTTTTCTGGGGACATACATTTTCCATCAAAAGCATATACTCTCTGCCACCTATGTTTGCACATTGTACATTCTAGTTCCAAAGTACAAGATCTCACTTCAAGGCAAAAATTACAAATAATGTTCTTAAACTGACACAAACGTTTGGTCTCTTTGCATATGTATCTGCTCTAACATAAAAATGACACTGAAACAACAATAACATTATAAGCTGATATATACACAATCTCATTTCCTAAATAACCCTTGAGCTGTCTTTTTAGGGTTATCTTTTCCCTTTGTTCCAAAATCCACAAATAACAATAAAATATAGGTCTTCTGTACATTGGGGTGCACCTCATTTTTATCATGATCTAACCAAATTTCTTAACTGACAACAGGGACATATTTCAAAATGTATAACTCAAACAGCCTGCCAATATGCTGGTACATGAAGGTATTGACAATAGTAAAAATTAATTCATCTCAAGGGATCAAACAAAAAGGAATAAAAGCCAAACCATACATTATCACATATGAACAAAAGTCCAACAATCTATTTTTATACAAAAAATACAACTCTGACAATAAGGGACAATAAAACAAAGGCTTTACTCTTTTATACTTCTGTGTTTCTAACATTTGAAAACAGGCTTGTATGCTCAAGTTTGCTACAAGCTGTCTTATATTTTAAATATTAAATACAATCTGTCCTTATTTGCAGTGGGGGTGCACTTATAACCAGGTCATCCTCTGGGTGGCCCAAATCTAATTGTGGCACAATTGGCTTTACCCCACCACCCCTTTTTGTTTCATCTGTGGCTACAAGCATGGTTTTTTTTTGTTTTTTTTTGGAACAACAATCTCAGGGTGGATTCTTTTCTAACACTTCCAGCCATGCTGTAGCATATTCCATTGATCCATATAATTTACAATTTCCCAAATAGCATTTTTATTACAAGATCTTTCAGGTGACCACCTCGGACTTACATCAAAGGTGGGCAAGAAATCCAGAGTGCTTTGTCTGCCACACAGAAGCACTTAACCGAGTGTCCTGGCTCTCACCCAGTGACACTTATTAGAGTGTGTTGTCTGCCACACAAACACTCTTATAATTGGGTGTTCTGGCTGCCACACAGAGACCCCCATCCCATTGCTGATGTAGTCTTGGGGTACCCTTATACGCCCTCATACACCAGACTTTAACCTCCCATTGCCGATAGCGTTCTTGGGGCACCCTCACGCTTCGGACTTTGCTGATGTAGTCTTGGAGGGGTACCCTTTTACACCCCCCTCATACACCAGACTTTAACCTCCAATTGCCAATAGGATCTCGGGGCACCCTCACCTATCGGTCTATAACAGCTGTTAAAAATACTTGCCTGTACAGGTCTTCCGTTTTTCCTTCCAGTTCTCTCCTCCAGTCCTCCCCTCCAGTCGACTGGAACCTATGGTGGTTGCCTTCAGGACAAAGAGCTTTGGCGCAGTCTGTAGGTCTCTGCCGCCTTGGTGAGAAGTTGGCCACTGGTCTTGATGTGGTGGGGCCCCTTCTCAGTGCACCAATATTCTCATCGTGGCTCAGAGAGCTGCCAGACCTGTGAAGCCCCCAGGGGCACCTCCCTGATCTGGCTTGCTGGGGATCCCGGACGAGCCCCCAGAATGTAGTGGAATTCCCCAAGAACCAGATCCAGGAGTCCAAATTTTGTCCAAGGCAAGTACACCTTTATTTTGGCCAAAAGGTGACAACAGCTCCAAGATGGTGCTTAAAGGGTTGTCGCACCCAAATATTTTCAAAGTATTCCTTTATACACTCTATTTGCATAGCACACAGCATTACATCACATAACTTTAACTCCATTGGTTTGTTATTGCTGATCACGCTTCTGTTCTCTAGTTCTATTGGTTAGTTGCTACTGACCATGCTCTACACTCTGCTTCCCTGAATACAGGTTTCCACCGGTTTGGTCAGGTTTTTTTCAGCCTCACTTGCACTTTTTGCTGACCCTTCAGAAAGAATCTGGGGCAAAGGCCATTAATTACTACTTCATTTGGTTCCATCTCTACTTCAATATCCCATGTTGCTTTTTCCTTAACACATAATACTAGCAGAAAACCTCACAGATCTTGAACAACTGCTAAGGAAGATCAAAGAAGAAAGTGCAAAGGCAGGTTTACTGTTGAACATAACAAAAATAATGACCACAGAAAACTTACACAAATGCAAACTAGACAAAGAGGAAATAGAAATAGTAAGAGAGTTCTCATATCTGGGATCAAACATTGATAGAAATGAGGACTGCAGCGAGGAAATCAGAAGAAGATTAAGAATGGGGAGGGCAGCTATGAAAGAACTAGAAAAGATCCTAAAATGCAAAGACATACAACTCAGCACAAAAGTTAGACTCATACAAGCTATTGCATTTCCTATCACCATGTATGGATGTGAGAGCTGAACAGTTAAGAAAGAAGACTGGAAGAAAATCAATTCATTTGAGATGTGGTGCTGGAGAAGAGCTCTGAGAATCCCATGGACAGTCAAGAAGACAAACAAATGGGTCCAAGAGCAGATCAAGCCAGAAATCTCCCTGGAAGCCAAGATGTCAAAATATAGGCTGGTGTACTTTGAACACACCATGAGAAGGCATGAATCGTTGGAAAAAACAATAATGCTAGAAAAGGTGAAAGGAAGTAGAAAGAGAGGAAGGCCACATGCTAGATGGATGGACTCTATTAAAGAGGCCACAGATATGAGTTTGCAGGAGGTGGGCAAAGCAGTAGAGGGCGGGGGGGGCCTGGAGACGTGTCATCAGCAGGGTCGCCACGGGTCGAGATTGACACAAAGGGAATTCACAACAACAAAAGCTGGGAGGGGCAAGATTCCACCTCTCCTCTCCTCCCCCCCCCTTCTGAGTTAATTGCATTTTTGCCCATTGACCTCAGTTTGCAGCAACTGAAGTAACCTGCAGACAAAGAGGGAAAGTGGAAGGAGGAGAGAGAAACTGGGGGGTGGGGGAGCTATTCAGATGGTGAAAATAATCCCGGTAGGATGTGGATTGAATCTTTGTTGTTCATATGCATTTGAATGTATCTGATTAAGTTTGGGGAGGGACACTGCCAAAAATCTCACTTAACACAGGATAATTGATCTTGAATTTTCCCCAAATTTTCCTAAACAATTTGCATTGCCACATGTGTGAATGACCAATATGAATAGATCTGGGATAAAACTCTGCATGCCTCGAACATGTTTCAAATACATCTGCATCATCAGCTCCATCTTTATTCACAGCGCTGACACGTGTGAGCAACAGAACTCACAAAGATGTGCATAGATGTGGTTTCAATAAAAAAAAAATAGTGTGAACAACAAAACCAGAATGCATAAATGAAATTATTCACATAGTTGCACTAACAAAAACAATGTCTGAATAGCCCCTGAGACATTCTAAAAGCTGCTGAAAAAGTGGAATGTCAGAGGATTAATTGAGACTCTGCCTGCCACATTTGAGGATATGTGGTGGGAACACAGGTAGAGCTTCTGAGTGTGATCAGAACCTGGAAAAGATAATTCTGTGAACTACAGCTCCCAAAATTTACGCTAGCTAAGGAGGACTTGGAATTATTGTTAAAAAATAAAAGTAACCTGTACACGTTTTGTGTATAATGTACATCCCCTATTAATATTTTCCCATAGTTCCTAATGAACAAAAGCTATTTCCTTCTCCATATAAAGCTCATCACTCAGTGGCTAGTATGGGAGCAGCCTACCACAATTCCGCTGTTTGAACAGACTTGTCTACCTGAAAGAACACCTGAAATTACTCACAGCAAAAAGATGTAGTACCTGTGCCAGCTTCCTCTGCCCTGCCCTAGTAATGTTGCAGAGTGCTTATTGTATGCTTTTGATTTGTATGGATCACTGGTAAAGCTGTAAAAACTGTGAAAATGTTGAAGGCCTTTTTTATTTTCTGGGTTGCTTTGGGTATATGAGCTAAATATTTCTGGATAAATTGCAAAACAACCATGACATGTTTGACAGTCTTTACTGTGTATGGCTACTTCCTTTGGGTTCAGCAATTGCACGTATAATGGACCTGCTCTGCTATTTTCCTTCTCGTGCACAGAAATTAGGGATTTTGAAATTGTTCTGCCACCAGATTTCTTGTTCTCTCTCTGTTCTGAACTGAGTTGCAAGATTTCTTTTTTCCTTGCAGCATGGAAACCTATGTTGATAATTATGCACATTTTCCCAGGCACTGCGGTTCCATTTTAACCATCACAACTGTGTCCTATGGAATCCTGGGATTGGTAGTTTGGTCAAAGGTACCAGAAGAGCTACCTGGATGAGGATCCTAAAGGCTCCTCCCTCAATTGTGAGTCCCAGGATTCCATAGGATGTTTCCATGGCACTTAAAGTGGAATCATAGCACTATAACTGCAGTGCAGTGGTTCCCAACCTTTGGTTCTCATCAAGTTTCGGACTTCAGCTCCCATAATTCCTGACTGTTGGCCAAGTTGGCAGGTGCTTCTGGGATTTGAAGTCAAATACAAATGTATGGCCAAAGATTAGGAACCACTGGTGTAGTATGAAAGGGCCTCCAGAGTTTGACAGCTGATGGGATGAGGGACAGACACAGAACTGAACAGGCAGAACATTATGCTCCTGATAGACGTAGGGTCTTGTCCAATGTGTCCACATCAGAACAGTGCATGCTGCACACCCCAAACTAGTTCACCACCTTCAGGGGTGGTATAGAGCTACCATCCCCAACACTAACTGCCAATTTGCTTCTCTGCCGTTTGCAGTAGTTACAAATATGGAGGTCCTGTTTTGGCTGAGCTGAGCTCCTTTGCACCAAGCAGAGACCCAGCTAGAAATCATTACCATGCAGCCAGAAACAGGTTTTGCCAAACTGTCCTCTGACGTACAAGCTTGCCAAAAGACTGCACCTGGCGGTTGCTCTGAGGTCTCTCATATGGTTCAGGGCAAATTGATAGCAATCAGCAAAGTCGCTCCCAGCTCAAAATCATCATCAGTCCAGCCCAGCATTTACAGAGATTTTCAGTGCCCAAACCATTAAGGTGTTGAATGAATCGAGTAATGTTGCCTGTTTGTTTTCAAAGATGAAAACTTGTACAACTTGCTAGGCCATGTGTCAGGACGATGGACAATCCTATACACCTGCCTTGGCTTAGGTTAACATCATCTTGTCTTGCTTCATATGCAGACAACTCCAAATGATTTCAGAACACTTTTGATGCTACATTGCTGAAGAGAGGAGCAAAATTTATTACCTTTGTAGAAGAATAAGAAGAATGTGTTGTATAAGTGTGTGTGTGTGTGCTATACAGCTATGTCTGGCTTTCTTTTGTGGCTAAATGTGTGTGGCTGCAGCAGTAACTAATTTTTTTTTCATACATTCCTATTTAAAATAGGAAACTGTATAGAATAATAGTTCTAATTCCAGCTACCATTCCTACCAAGTTTGTTTTGTGATTTCCCTCCCACCTCTTGTCGCCGTGCATTTCGCTGCTGTTGCATTAGTAAAAACATAGAGAGAAGCTGAGGAGGCGGACTGAGAATTATAAGGCCTCTGTCCGCCTCCAGCCTGTGGCCCAGAGGCTTCCATCTGTGGTCAGGATGCAGCACTAAATGCAAGGGAGAATACATTTGAAGGACTACTTTGTAGGAGTAATGGTATTGTTATGTTTGCACACTGCCACCCTGTGGAACTTTTCTTGACTGCTTTGTGGCTTTTTCTAGCCGCATCTGTAAAGTGCAGTTAAAAGGGATGTGACTTCAAAGCACTTCAAAAATAAAATCACCTCCCTCTGCCTCCACCTAATTTGCACTAGTTCTGCAGTTGATGGCCTTCAGAACCCTCTCTGATCCTATAATACTCAGTTATGGAGACCTGAGATGTCGATAAGGCACATCAATTAGCTTAGCATCTATTCCAGTTCCATTGGTGGAAAGGATCAACTTGTCAGGCAACTTGTCAAGATAGATATCCATCACTAAACATTTTGAGATCTTTGAAGGCATCAATAAATATGTGGACAAGAGTGACATGACTCTTTCTTTATTTGGACGTCCAAAATGTTTTTGATGAAGTCCCAGCTAAAAAAACTCCTGAGAAAACTGAGCAGTCATGGGATAAGAGCTGAAGTCCTTCAATGGATCAAAAGAGGTTAAAGAATAGAAAGCTAGAATGAATACCAAGGGTATTAGCTGGAGAGGGGAGTTGAGGAATCTGAAATGGAGCTGGCACCTTTTAATTTGTAACAATCTGGACTTGGCCAGATTTGCTGATAACACTTATTTAGGGTGATGGGAACAAGAGCAAATACTAAAGTTTTCCAGAAGAATCTTTCTAGATTAGGAAAGTGATATATATTGTGGCAGAAAAATCCATTGTCACTGCTGGGATCTGAGCTGGCAGCCACTGGCAACCTCAAGAGGGAAACTTGAAGTGGTGGTAAATAGTTCAATGAAAATGTTGACCCAGTGTGCAGTTACTGTTACAGTCACCCCTCCGTTCTCACGGACTTCGTTCTCGTGGACATATTTATGGAGGGGCAACCTCCTTTAACTTCAATGGGGTGCACATTCACAGTGCGCACCCCATTCAAGCCTACGGGGTTTGAATATCGGTGAGTCTCCATTTTTGCGGGATGGTCTGGAACGGATCCCCCATGAAAATGGAGGGTGGACTGTGATAAGGTAAATTCCATGTTGAGCATAATTAGAAAAGGAATTGGGGGAAAATATAGATTATTCTACTCTTCATTAAATAGAATCATTTGACTTACTTGTTTTGTTTTTAAAATTGGATTTTAAATATATTTACAAACAAAAGTGCCCCTTCTCCACATCAAAAATTAGTTGAATTAGTACAATCAGCTGTCACAGTCTTATGCAATTTCCATCTAGCACATTTACATCCAGTCTAGACTCTGCTCATGGATCTCTTTTCCAATTATAGATCACTACATGGAAAGGTACTATTCCAAAACTCTATTTGATTTATTGGCAATCCATGTGTTGAAGTCCACTGACTTAAATGTTAAATGGTGAGTCAACACACAGGTAAATTTAACAGATTCAATGACTCTACTCAATTTGGGACTAACAGTAGGATTTAGATCAATCATGTTGTCCTTATAGAAACCAATAATACGTTGACATATGGAATTTGTACTGTGTACAGTTCTGCTCACTCATTGCACCTAAATAAAGACATTGCAATGCGGAAAGGTGCAGAAAAAGGCAAGCCTAGTGATCAAGGGACTGGAATAGCTCCCTTACGAGAAAAACTTACAGGATGGGGCTATTTAGCTTGCTGGGTTGGAAGGGGTGGACAAATAAGTGGAGACATGACAGAAAAGGATAAAATTATGCCTAGAACAGATCAAGTCTGAATTCTCCCTGAAAGCCAAATGACAAAACTGAGGGTGTCGTATTTTGACCACATCATGAGAAGGCATGAATCATTAGACAAAACAGTAATGCTAGGTAAGGCAGAGAGCAGCAGAAAGACAGGGAAACCACATGCCATATGGATGGACTCAATCAGAGAGGCCATGGTCCTGAGCCAGCAGGCCCTGAGCAGAGCAGTGGAGGATAGGAGGTCTTGGAGATATCTCATCCACAGAGTTGTCATGAGTTGGGGTCGACACAAAGGCAGTTAACAACAACAACGAAGTATGAAGACAAGTAAATTGGTGCTTTTCATTGTCTCATCGTACAAGAACCTAAAGTTATCCTCTGAAGCTGAATGGTGGAAGATTTGAGACAGATAAAAGTAAATACTTTTTCATACAGTGTATAGTTAAGCTGTAGAATTCAGTGCCACAGCATGTAGTTCTGCCTGCCAGTTGAGTTTAATTTACAAAGTGATCATGCAAATTCATAAAGATTAGAGCCATCAGTGGCTACTTGTCAGAATGGCTATATGCCGCCTCCTTTATCATAAGCATTATGTTCCTGAATTACTTGAGAATGTGGGATGAAGGGTTCTGTTACATGCTAAACCTGCTGGTGGATTCCCCATAAGCTTTGCCACTGTGTGAACAGCATATTGGACTAGATAGGACTTTGGGCTGATCCAACACAGTTCTTCCTACAGTCTTCCCACTGTGGGAGAAAGGTGGGATATAAATCCTGGAAATAAAATAAATAAAATAAATATTACCTCTTTGCTTGAGCCTGACATCCCCTGGCCTATAATAAGAAATGTGCTCAAGTGGGTTGCACACCTCCACTCATTCTTGGATGACTTGATTATGTAAATACATTTCAATCTGCAGATTTGCCACAGAAGAACCTATAGCATAATTTGTATGAGTTTAGGAAAGTTACTTTTTTGGATGACAAATCCCAAAATCTGTGTGTTCTGTTAGTCACATGAACAACATTTATGTATGTACAATGTACAGAGTTCCTAGCAGCCATGGTGCTTGGGAATTTGGAAGTGGGATAATCTGAAAAAAATGTGACTGAATGAATTCACAGAGTTCAGATATGTTGATCCTGTTGATCATATTCACCCTTGCCTCGTGAGATTGCATTCACATTGCTGCCTAGAGCCTTTCATTATAGTTGTATTAATAAACAGTAGCATACTGAATAGGCATGTATGTAATACCAAAGACCAAAGATTTTAAAGAAGTATGAATTTTTCATATCATCACAAGCTGCTTTAAAAAAAGGTATTCCAGTTATTTGATTATCCAGGGTGGGGAACCATTGGCCCACTAGATCCTTTTTCTTTCAACCCCCATGAGCCCCAGATATCATGGCCAGTATTCAAGGACTATGGGATCAAAACATCTTGAGGGCCAAAGATCCTCATCCTGATTTACACTGTAATCCAGGATCATACCCTCCAACTCTCCCAGTTTGGCAGAGACAGGCAACTTGAAGGCACTGTCCTGATTCTCTTTCTCACTTTTCAACTGCTTTTAAAATGTCACACTTTTTTCGTCTCCTCTTACTTTCTTCCTTTGTCCTCAGTTTACTTCAGTTCCTGAAAATAAATGTCAAAGTGCAAAAGTAGTCCATATTCAGCTCATCAAGGGAAAGAGGAAAGAGCAGGGGTGAGGGCAGAATCTTGCTCTTCCCCGTACACTAGTGAAAAAGCAAATGGTTGCAGACTTTCCTAGCTTGTCCCTCCTTCCTTATTAATACCTTTCATCATCTTGACAAAAAGGTTGTTGTTTGGCTATGTGTTCCAGTTTGCATCTGTGAAATGTTGGAGGGCATGCAAGATGGAAAGAAAAAGGAAGGAAGGAAGAGACTCATTCAGTTTGTTCTTCTTCAGTACTAGCCTTCTTCACCTTGTCCACAAATCATGTTTCATGAGCACATTGACCACTGAATATTGATTCAGTACTTTCTGTAAACTACCCCACTTTAAACCAAGTATTGTAAGGAACCTTTGTACACTTAAGCAATACAAACTTCATTCTTTGCTCCCCCACCCCACTTTTAAAAACACATGCAATGGAATTGGCTATTTAAAAAAAAACTTGCAAAGTAATTTAAGGTAGATGGAAACAGTGACATTTTTGAGCCACCAGCCAATAGCATAGTACAAAGATGGCTCCTACAGTAGATTGGTGGAATCTGATTCCTCAAGTTCAAAATTAGGTATGTCTAACTAGAACAGGGTAGTTGTGCTTCTACAGCCCAATCATGGTTTGTTTGTTTTTAAAAAATTACATTTGGATATTCCATATGCCAAAGGAAGATGTTATATGAAATGTCCCCATCTATTGGACAGGAGTGGACCTACCGAAGTACATGACACTATTGAGATTTGATGTTTTAGCATTCAATATATGGGAGACTGCCAAAGAGTACCAGGTGCTGCAGGCTATATTCCAGAAGAAAGAATAAGAAAACCACCTCTGAGTATTCCTTGCCTTTAAAAACTCTGTGAAATTCACAGAGTCTCCATAAGTTGACAGGCAACTTGAAAGCACATGCACACAAACATATTTTAGAGGAAAGAACTGGGCAAACCACCTTTGAGTTTTTCTTGCTTGAGAAAACCCCATGTAATTCATGGGGTCCCCATAAGCTGACAGGCAACTTGAAGACACACACACACACACACACACACACACACAAGAAACCAGGAATGGGAAGTGTGTGGCATTCAAGATATTGTTGGACTTTAATTCCCATGATCTCGCTGCACAATTGGTGATGCTGACTAGGGAATTTATCACACAGGAGGCTAAGTGCCCAAATCCCATGCAGAAACGAGATTTAAATCCCAGGAAGATCCTGCAAAAGCGGGATCATTTTCAGACACATTGGGGCCATTGAACATTAACCCAACATTAACCCACACAGAAAATGGACAAAAGCAGCCAATTTTATCCACTTTCTGTGAGGGTTAATGTCAGGTTATCTGAAAACGATCCGGCTTTTGCAGGATTTTCCCGATTTAAACCACGTTTCTGCATGGGATAAACTCTGTGTGATAAACTCCTATGACTGATGTGAGTTACAGTTCAATGACATCTGAAAAATGGCTTCCACATTTCCCACCTTTGGACTAGAGCCTTAGTAACATGTAACATGAATGTTCAGAGGCCTTCCTTGGCAGCTAACCTTGCCATGAGTATGTCCCTCATTTCAAATGTGAGATGTTGGGCAGTTTGTGAGCTCATGGCTAGAATGCTATTGGTTAGTCCCAACTAGAGAAGATGCATTAAATGGTGAGTCAACACATGCAATTCTCGCTGATTTGGTGGGTCTACTCTACTCAGAACTAACCACAGGATTTAGCCCCCATGTTTTTAAACTAGCCCTGTAGCTACATTCTGTGGGTACTTAAAAGAAATCAGTTGATCCAAGGAGTAAGAATTTGAGTGAGAATTTAAAAACATCTGGCCTGTGGTAGATTTTGGAGGAAAGAAGGTAGAGAAAGAAACAATGATGCCACAATAGGAAGCACTGACTCTGAGTGCCTCTAACAAAAGCCACATCAGGGCTATTATCAGGAGATGCAGCTTTTTGAAAAGGCACAAACCACTTTGAGGTAAACAGGCATCCATTTGGCAATCGCGCTGATTACTCACAGGACATGTCAAACTTGGAATGAACAGAGGCTGGAAATGTACAGCTTCTGCTACATTTTAAATAGCTTTGTTCCCAATCGAGCAAGCATTGTAATTAAAGTGAGATGAGTGTCATCCAAAGAGAAGGTACTAAATTACAGGTCTGAGGTGATGTAAATGCAGGTATCTGGCCAGAATTTGAAACACTACATTTTAAAAGTGATTTGTTGTGTAACTTGTTATGAAGCCCCCCAAAGTAGCACATGTCTTTGAGCAATGTCAAAGAAATACAGTGGACCATTACATTACTTGTGTAATATAATGTTTTTGCAGTACAGTACTTTTTAATTACTAGTGGGAATACTTTTTAATTCCCAACCTGGTGTAGAGGATCCTTTTTAAAAAGTAATTAAATTATCTAAAATTGAGAAGAGAACACACATACCCCACAATGCCTCCCTCACTCAGCCAAAGTGTAATGACAAAAACTAATGAATTAATTAACCATTGCATAGAAAAAAGTAAATTTGTTATTTTTCAAAAGGACCTTCATTATTCCCTTGCTACTCCCCAAAATACCAGGTCCATGGGCCAGTTTTGTCCCTGTGATCCTTTGAGGGCCACACAAACTGCACAAAAACAGACACTTACAAAAACTGGACACTGTAATCTATTTAGTCAGTGAAGGCTCCAGGAGAGATTATTCTCCCCCTTTACCCTAGAAAAAAAGACAATCAGAGGAGCCCAGAGGAACTATGGCTACAGAAATAGCTTTGGGTACCCTAGTTTATATGCTCTTGCAAAAGGAGGAATAAACTGACTGCATGCAACAGCATTCTGTTCATACACATTTTGGTTTATTACACCCAGATTCCTGGTTTAAGGTGACATGTGAACAAAGCATCTGAATTCGCATAGGTGATTAGTTATATACCAAGGTACATTTGATTACTGTTGGATATGTTAGTTACCTGTTATCACCTGGCCAAGTAATAAAGGGATTTCTATTGCATATCAGCTGTTGATCTGTAGAAAAATGTGTCACAAAATGGCCACCTGCAATTACCTTGACTTATGGGCCAAAACAGAGAGGGTTGCATGATCCATGGATGGCAGTTTTCCCACCCCAGCCTACATCCAACCAAGGAGTAGGAGAAGGGGAGAGAGAGAGAGATCATCCTCAGAGACTCATCAGAAAAACACTAGGGTGGGAGCTCACTCCCAAAGAACTGGAACTTAATCAGCTCAAACTTTATACAATTGCTGTTGTGTGCCTCCAAGTCATTTCTGACTTATAGTAACCCTAAGGTGTCCCTATCTTGGCATGATTTGTCCAGAGAGTATTTGCCCTTGCTTTTCTCTGAGGCTGAAAGAATGTGACTTGCCCAATCCATCGCTGAGTGGTGATTCAAACTCTGGTCTCCAAAGTCATAGTCCAGTGGTCAAACCACTACACCATGCTGGCTCTCAAACTACATATTTTAACAAAGAGAGGACAAAATAGCTACGGTGGTTGATAAAGACCATGAAATAAGTTCTGTCCTATGCACATAATGTCAGGTGGTGAGACAAAGCCATCCTCACTATCTTCTTTATCATCCATCATCATCATGAATATCATCATCATCATCATCATCACAACAATAACAACAGCAAGAATCTGAGTTGTATTTTACATGTAAATATCAACTTTTTAGAACTACTGCCTCCAAATTCAAGAAACAGTTCCAAAGAAAGTCAACTGCTGCTGAATAATATCCTGCTTCTTTCCTCTGACACATATTTCTAATTTGCTCCTCTACGGTGCTACTCAGTCATAACCACCCACATCCACTTGTACGCAGGCAGTCCTACTCCCAGCTCTCGCCCCTGCTTGGTCACACTGAATCATCCTTCCTGAGTACCCATCCATGCAGCTGTTGGCAGCTTTGCTCTTGCTTCTTCTAAAAAAGAAAAACACACACACACCAAAGAATAGAATATGGATTTAAAATAATGAAAGTGCCCACTCACTTCCACACAGTGAATGGCACTATGTGATTAAAACCAAAAATGCTGCCACCTTTAAAGAAGAAGAAAAGGGAGCATCTCTTCTGTCTTGATGAGCACTGGCACCTCAAAATGTAGAAGGTCACTTTTTTTCCTAGCATGGAAATGTGGCAGATTACTCACTTTCTTGATTACAGCTTGTCCTTAACTCCCTGAGAAACCAGATGCAAGGGATTGCTTTGGATGCAAACTATCCCTCTGCGAGGCTCACATTGATCAAATCGGTTACTAGACTAGATGTCAGTCCAACTCAACCAGCTCTGTTTAAACACCAATGCTGTCAATAGCCAAAAGTAGCCCATAACCAAGAGACTATTCTGCACCCTATTCACTTATTCCAATGTTTTCAAAACCCATGTCTGTCTTATGTGCACAAGCCAGTCCCACAGAAAATGACTGGAGACCAAGGAGATGTGTTTTGACAGAGCTGAGGTAGCCATAAAGTTTGCAATATTACTCAACACACTCACCAGCTGGGGTGAGCTGACTTCCCCTAGAAAATGGTTCCTCTTCAGAGGAGCACACAGACAGAGAGCAACTGGTAGGAACAGTGTTCTTCTGCTGTGCCTTCTAAAGCAGGAGAAAGGGAGAGGCACTACCTGTTGGATCTTCTGCAGCAGATGCAGACAAGAAAAGGCCGGACACCTCTTGTATAGTAACCAACTGCACCAAAAGTGAACAAAAACACAGTCCCTGCACAAAAACACCCTCAGGTTTCTCTCTTTCCACTCAATCCTCTGTGATAAGCAAGCTTTCAGATGCCACAAAAGTCATCATCTTTTTTTTTTTTTTTACTGCAGCATGCTTAGCATGGTTATCCCTTTTGGTGTTGTTAGTGTAACCCACTTGGTCTTTTGCCATCATGACTCCCATATTTAACCAGGCAGAAGAAACTCTTATTTATTTATTTATTTATTTCATTTGTATGCCGTCTTTCTCCCCACAGGGACCCAACATTTAAAATCTCAGTAAAATTCAAAGCAATTAAAATCTACACACACTATAAAATCACATAAAAATATGTGAGTTCTCTTTCCTCCAGCCACACCAAAACTCCAAGATTCCACTTTCTTCCTCCCCTTCACATGCCTCTTCTTAGCAGCCAAAGGAACCCCCTTTCTCCTGGGAATATCACAATTGCAGTGGCTTTCTCCCATTCCCCCAGCCCAGGCAGGTAAAAGAAACCCATTCCAGTCAGCTTTTCTTGTGACAAAACACCAAATGACCTCATTCACCTCACTCTCTCAACTCTCTTGCCTTGCCTAACTGCACAGACTCTGGGAGAACTATGCATTGCAGGTGAGATTTTCATTCATTCATTCATTCATTCATTCATTTTTGGAGAAATGTTGTAAATGTGAACTGTTGTAAATGGAGGTAATGTAAATGGAGGCTCGTCTGGATGGATGGACGGATAGACAGATAGATAGACAGTCACAAAGGCCTAATCTGCACTGCAGAAATAATGCAATTTGACACCCAGTGGTGCCCCCGACTTGGTGACACCCGGTGTGGGGAGCGGGGCTTCTGGCGGCAGGACTTCTGGCGTGCGTACTGCAAAATCATGCATGTGGCCCCAGGGAGCGGACCCGGAGAGTGGCCTGGAGAGTGGCGCCACAGCCCCTGGAAGGCCCGGAGAATGGACCCAAGGCCCCAAGAAGGTCAGAGAGTAGCCCTGTGGTCCCAGGAGGGCCCAGAGAGTGGATCCAAGGCCACACCAAGGCCCAGAGAGTGGCCTCATGGCCCCGGGAAGGCCTGGAAAGCGTGCCCAAGGCCCGACAAAGGCCCCGTGGGGGTAGGGGACCGACCGGGTGTCATCCCCCTTCTGGGTTGTCATCCGGTGCAGTCTGCACCCCTCACCCCCAGTGATGCTACTGTTGACACCAATTTAATTGCCATGGCTCAATGCTATGGAATTATGGGAGTTGTTGATTTGTGAAATATTTACTTTTCCCCTTCAGAGAGCTCTGATGCCACAACAAACTACAAATCCTAGGATTCTATAGCATGTTTTAACTGTTAATTGTTGTTGCCCCCGTCTCATTCCATGGGTAGAGGTGGGTTAGAAATAATAATAATAATAATAATAATAATAATAATAATAATATCATAGCAGTTAAAGGGATGTCAAACTCATTATTTCTACAATGCAGATTAAACCCAAACTGCTTTTTTTTTTTTTTTTGACACTTTTACCTTATTTCCCTGGTCATCTCTGCTCACTTCTACACTCACTGGAGGCAAATTCCCAATTCTCTGCAGTGTGAATGTTTTAAGACATTATCAGGTGTTACTCTTACAATAAGGGAACATACTGTAATGTGCAGTAACTGTAACAACATGTCAAAATAAATTGTTAATGATGGATCAGAGCAGTTTCTCTTTCGAGTTTAAAATTAGTGTCAGATATTTCCCCCCAATATTTTTTGGGGAAAATATTGGAAAAATATTGGAAGAAGATTAACACTAAAAGTAGGGAGATTACTAATTTACAAGTTTGCCTTGACCCAAAAATATATCTTTTGAATATTGTAAATATTGAGATTGAAAAAGAATTTGGATAATTACTTTTTTTGCTGATCATAGCAGCAAGAATAATCTATGTTAAATATTGGAGGAAGCAGGATATTCCCACAGTTGAAGAATGGAAAATGAAAGTACTTGATATTTATGAAATGGAAAAGTTAACATATTTGTTAAGAGATAACATGTTAACCGATTTTTATAAAACGTGGAATCCTTGGAGCAAGTACATGGGCAGGAAGGATGTTGAGAATCAGATAAATTGTATTGCATTAACGGAATAGCACAGGATACGTTAAGATAAGTAGGATTAATGTTTAAGAATGGATTTTGACTTAGAAAGTATTATTAAATAATAGTTAAATATAATATAAGGATTACTAGTATTTTAATTATATATTAACATTGACAACCTTATACATTTAAGTATTTAAGTATTTACATTTAAGTATTTGTTACTAAGCAGATAGTGTTAATTAAATACATATTCGGGATAGAGGTATTTACCCCCCCCCCCAAAAAAAAGGAAAAAAAAGGTAAACGGTAGGCCTTTTTTTTTTTTTTTTTTTTTTAGTTTTAATGCCTACGATGTTAAATGGATTTAGGATTAGAAGTTATAGTAGAACTCTGGATGATTACTCTCTCAGCACAGTTCGGGAAGAATCTTTTCTCTTTCTGTTCTTTCTTTTTCTTTTTCTTTTTTTGTTTCTTGGTTTTCTTTTTCTCTATACAGATGTAAGTATTATGTATGTATGTATGTATGTATGCATGTGTAGTTTTATGTTGATCTTTTTTAGGTTAATTTTTCTGTGTGTTTTTATCTCGTAATAAAAATTAATTAAAAAAATTAGTGTCAGATGAGTAGCCGTTAAGATACCAATGAAAAAGAGCTCGTCCTCAACCTTATCTTATATTTACCTTTTTTCTGATAAGACTTTACTTGAAGCATGATTATATCATTGAGCTAAAGTGCAGGGTTGGAATCTGTTACCAGTGCAAGTGTCCATCCTTAGGACATAAACATTGGTTGCATAACACTAAACTATGATTTGACATTATGGCTAGATTTCCTCTAGGGAAACATCCTATCCTTCCTTCTTCAATATGGCTGTAAGGACAATACCAGTTCCATTTCAGATTAACCAAAAATCAGATTTTTTCCCCAAACCACAAATAATTGTGGTTATTATTAACAATGGTTAGAGAAAACCAGAATCAAGGGCCAGCATAGTGTAGTGGTTTGAGTGTTGGACTAGGACCCTGGGAGAACAGGGTTTGAATCCTACCTCAGCCATGGAAACCCACTGGCTGGCCATGGGAAAGTCACATTTCAGCCTCAGAGGATGACAAAGGCAATCCCCTTCTGAAGAAACTTGCCAAGAAAACCCCACAATAGGGTTGCCTTAGAGTCACTATAAGTTGGGAAAACAACTTGAAGGCATACAACAAGTGAAAACCAGACAGCTTCATAAACTGTGTTTAAAACTGGCTTCCCCCCACTATCCATAGTTAAGATTCACCACAGTTTGGGTTTTTTTTGGGGGGGGGTTGCACTTTGTAGCAAACTGCTGTTATTGAAAAACAAGAGCAAAATACATCATGGGGAAAGTGTCGTCCCAAGGCTCAGTTTGGTTTATTCTGAACACTAAAGCATGGGTTAGCATTATACCTGAACTGTGTTGCAAGCTTTTTCTTAAGTACCAGACAAACACATGTCAAACAAGGTAACTTGTAAGTAGGGGAAGTTTCAGATCAGAGGGTATAGTATCAAGGCAATGAGTCATCTGCTCCAAGAATGTTTGTGTATAAAACTCTGCCAGAACCATTATTGTCAACTATTATATGGAGCTGAAATATTCTGCTGGTAAAATTATGACCACAGCATTCTAGAGCCTGTGATAGCCTGAATAAGGGACAGCATTTAAAATAAGTACTAAATGAGAAACATAGTTTCAACAACAAATACTGCCATCTGCATATATCTCTCTGTTGTCATATTCTATTGCCAGTAAATGTGGTGCTAAGTGTGTTGGGGAGAGAGAGAAAGAGCGTGCCCATGCCATTAACCTGCCTACTAAGGGTGCATCTACACTGTAGAAATAATGCAGTTGGACACAATTTTAATTGTCATGGCTTTATCCTACAAAATCCTGGGATTTGCAGTTTTGTGAGACACCAGCATGCTTTAGCAGAGCAGACTAAAGACCAGGGATAGGCAACCTTTCCCCTTTAAGGGCCGAGGGACTTCAGCTCCCAGAAGCCTCAGCCATGTTGGCCAATAGTCCCATGTTGGCCAATAGCTCCTGGGATTCTGGGAGCTGAAGTCCCTTGGCCCTTAAAGGGGAAAGGTTGCCTACCCCTGCTAAAGACCATATAAAACTACAAATCCCAGGATTCCATAGGATGGAGCTACAACATTTAAACTGGTGTCAAACTGCATTATTTCTACAGTGTTGATGCACCCTAAGTTGCAAGTAGGGTGTAATTCACACAATTAATTATGTTAGATATCCAGGTTTAGGGTTTGTGCTCGTACAAAACAGGCACTCTGCACTATCAGCATCATTGTGATTGAGAATGACTCAGATTCAATTTTCTTGAATCCATAACCCAAGAGTGGGAATGCTGGGAGTTACAGGGAATTATTATTAACCTGTAACTCCCAGCATTCCACAGCAGCTGGGTAGGGCAGCAGGGAGTTGCAGTTCAGCAACATCTGGGAGGCCACAGTTTCTGCCCCTGTCCTAACCCAAGGAAAACTGGTCGCACTTAAGTCCTATTGGAAGCAATGGGACAGGCTGGTCACAACTACTATAATTTAACTTCCATTGACTGCTAGGAATGGGAGAGAAATTAATTTAGTTGTATTTGCTAATGGCACACGTTCTGACCAATTCAAAGAGTGAAACTTTGTTATCCTTCAAAATTCTCACTTCTCTGAATTTTGCAATGCCCTTCTCCAATCAAAATGCATATGTTGGGGGATGGTGTGCACAAAGCTGTGTATATCAGTGAAAGGAACATAAAAATATATTATATTATGAAAATATAGCATGAACATTGCTCACAAAAATATATACATGATTCACAATTTACATATAAGATGCATACATATGGAGGAATCAAGAGAAAAATACATATTAATTTTCATGTGAATCTTTCAAAAATCTTTCAAGGTAAACAAAAACTGATTCAAAAATTATCAGCTATCAGGATGAACTGAACTGAGAAGTAGAAAAATGACAAGATTCATGAGATACATACAAGTCTTTCTTTAAAAAAAACCTTTACAATCAGGAGAAACAAAAATTAAGATTGAAGGAAAATTGTCAAATTTTACAATGAACTGGATGGAAGACTGGAAAACAAGAACTTCAGTGATAGATATGGCCACCTCTATTATTTGCACAGCTGATGTTTAGTGAAAGCTGAGACAAATATACCCACTCAGTTCCTCCCCTGAGAAAATAAAGATATGCATATGTGGGTGTGGAGGACTGGTATTTAGAGACTTAAGGTTAGAACTAGGCAAATGTTATGAAGTTTCAGTGGTGAATATTTTTAATTATGAGGTGGCAGGGGTTCCCTTTCTCTGACACACACACACATATTCTGTGCTCTTTCACAAAAACAAATTGCTGGAAGTGGCAGCTTGACTGTGTTTCTGGGATAGACTTCCCCTAGGATGACATAGCACCACTCCCATAATAATTCTTATAGGAAAAAGATGCTAACCTCATCTGAGCAGTAACAAGAAGTTGCTTGTTTTCGAGATCCACCTGCCATAACAACTGAGTAATGGAGTTTCCAATCCCTCACCATGTAGTTTTCTCAACAGAATATCATAACCTTTCTTCATAAGTCAGACAAAGGACAGTGGTTGTGAACACAGGGTGAGATAAGCCTGTTAGAACACCATATCTGAACACACATGTTTAGTTAACCTGGAGGTGAGGCTTATTAGTCACTTCAAGTCAAGTCAGGTTTATTCAAATCCAGTACCTTTTCCTGTACATATTACAGCGGGCCCTTGGTATCCACTGGGCTTTGGTTCCAGGACCCCCTGTAGATACCACAATCCATGGCTACCCAAGTCCCATTAAATACAATGACATAGTCAAATGGTGTCCCTTATATAAAATGGCAAAATCAAGGTTTACATTTGGAAATTTATATATTTTTAAAAATATATATTTTCAAGCCATGGATAGTTGAATCCGTGGATAAAGAATTTGTGGATACAGAGGCTTGACTGTACATTCAGAGTGGGTTACAACCAATAATAATAGGTGCAGCAGCTTGAAAAGGCTCAGTGAATTGATAGACTCCAGCTTGGAAAGTAATATGTTACACAGCTATGCACATGGAGTCAAGGGTGGGGCATTGCTAAGGCAGAAGGAAAGAGGGAGGCAGGGAAGGTGAAGGTAAGGCAGCAGAAGACAAAAACAAATCTCTCCATTGTTCAAGACTTAGGACTTTATCACACAGGGAGTTTGCTGGGAAAAGATGGAATTAAAAAGGCATTTCCCTGGCAAAGTCCCGAGATCGTGGCAAAGATTTTCAGACAATGTTGCGATTACAGAGGATGTAACCCAGCACTAACCAGAGAATAACCAGCAACAAATTGTTCATGGGAAATGATTTGTAGCTGGTTATTCCCTGGTTATTCCTGGGATAAATCCTCTGTAATTGTGATGTGTCTGAAAATCTTTGCCATGATCTCAGGACTTTGCCAGGGAAATGCCTTTTTAATCCCATTTTATATCCCAGCAAACCTCTCATGTGATAGTCCTTAGAAGGAAGTCCTTCATGTGACAATCTCTATAGCAATGCATCTCAAGCTGTCTGACCTGGGAGACTGGCATATTTCCTACCACCACCATCAGTTTGCCAGGGACTGGTACTATATTTGTGCCCACCAACTGCAGTTGTTTTTTTCTTTCTGGGACCAACAGCCAATGGCACAGGAATTAGTGCTGGTCCAGGGACCACCTCTTTCAGTAGCACTGCTATGTAGGACTCATGAAGTAGATTAATTGAATCAACCAGAACTGGATAGGTCAATGCTTGCATACATTCCATTGATTTGATGTCTTCCCTACCTGGGACAAGCAGTTGGATTTCAATCTGTACTTAAGTAACCTTGCATAACACAGGATGTTTCTAGCACTATGACAGAAGCTATGTCAGATTTTAGTAGAAGAGGCAAGATTATTATTTTTTAGCAATGGCCCATTCTTATTTATACATGCACACACACTCACATATAGCACCACAAGGGGAAATATTAAGGAAAGGAGGGAACTAAGCTATTTTTAGATAATATGTTGCATTTTTTTTTCATTTATCTTCATAATTATAGCAATTTTATTCACAGATCACAGTGTCAATTATTTTAAAAGCAGAGATATGCACTCTTGACAGACATGTCTACTTTTTAGGTCCTTTCATTGTTTACAATGAAAGGTACTAAAAATGAGTAGCTAAAGACATGGGTGCTGCTAGAGAAAAATCATGTCTGGAATGGATCACTCATCACCCACCTTTCCTGAATAGCCACCTCCAGATCAAATGCCAGGGTGATTAATTTTTTTCAGCTGAGAGACGAATTCTGGAGAGATATGTCCGAGAGGTTGACAGTGACATTGATGCTGGATATAATACACAGAGGTGTTATATAAAAGAGATGAAAAAATGAATGATACATGAAGCAATGAATCATATGAAGATGAACCCCAAATTTTAAAAAGTGAGGTGGAAGCTGCAATGAGAGAAACTGGGAGAAATAAATCATCAGGTACAGATGATATTCCAATTGAACTATCACCATGTACACATGAAGAAGCAACTCTAGTGCTAATATATGTCAGCAAATATGGAAAACAAAATGGTGGCAATCAGATTGGAAATTATCAATATACATCACAATCCACAAAAAAGGAAACACAAAAGAATGCAGCAACTATAGGACCTCAGCATTAATCTCTCATGAAAGCAAAGTTCTACTCAACATTCTGAAACATCATACACGAAGAGAGAAATTCCAGAGTTGCAAGCAAGGTTCAAGAAAGGCATGAATGGCTCTTAAGGTCACCACATCTGATAGTCCTGATGAGAAATCTGTACTCAGGACAAGAAGCTACTATTAGAACAGAATTTTGTGAAACAGCATGGTTCTCAATTGGCAAAGGAATCAGGCAAAGCTACTTAGGTCCTGCAAATTCAGGCCTGTGATATTCCTCATTGAATCTGTCCATGTGGCATGCAGTCTTCCTCTCTTTCTACTATCTTCTACCTTTCCTAGCATTACTGTATTTTATAATGAGTCATGTCTTCTCATGATGTGATCAAGGTATGACAGCCTCAATTTGATCACCTTGACTTCCAGGTATATTTCAATCTGTGCAAGGGCCTGTTTGTCTTTTTGGCCATCCACAGTACTCTTCTCCAGCACCACATCACAAATTAGTTGATTTTCTTCTTATCTGCTTTCTTTCTACTATCCAGCTATCACATGTGTACATGGTGTTGGAGAATGCAACGGCTTGGACAATTCTAACTTTAGTGCTCAGTTGTACATCTTTACTCTTCAGGATCTTGTCTAGTTCTTTCATAGCTGCCCTTCCTATTTCTAGTCTTCTTCCGATTTCTTGACTGCAACCTCCATTCTGCTCAATGTTTGTCCCAAGGTACAGGAACTCTAACTATTTCAATTTCCTCATTGTCTACGCTACAACCCAAATCCTCCTTGTACCCAGCTATTAAGTGATACAGCTTCCCTATGCAACATGGTCATTTCCATGTCATTAGAGAGGTGGGGGTGAAACATCTGGATGGAGAGACCTCTAGATAATTTCCTGTAGCTGGACACATGGCAAAGATATCATCTGAGGGGATCACAGAAGTCCCTTTGAACATCTGTTGCAGTGTGTCCAGCTATTTTAGAAAATGTCTTCATTGATTTCCCCCCCTCCCACACAATTGCCAATGACATGGAAATGGCACGCTTCGGGCATCACTTAAAAGCTGGGTTTGGGAATATACCACTGGGAGACATACCTACATGCCAGACATACATCTTCTGAATAGAATTCCATCCAATATTACTAGATAAAGGTGGCAACCCATGTCATGCACCAGTAGATGTGCATAAAAGATACTTACTTTTCTGGAAGCAAATCTTCTTACCACCTGGTGATAAATGTTTTAAAAACATGCATGTTGGCTGCAAGTGTTTGCTGTTAAAGGATACCTTGTATGTTTACCTGGAAAATGTGCATATATATATTTATGTAAACTTAATAAAGGAAATTGCCAGGAATACTTTTTTCATATTTCAAAATGAAAAGAAAAAGAAAACTATACTAGCAAAATTTTGGAAACTATACAATTTCTATTCCTGCCATCCAGTAATAAAGACACATCTGGCACAGTTACTGCTTTCCTAAAGACCAGCAATTTATTTAGGTGTATATTATTCTGGGCCAGAAGACCCAGTAATACAACAATAAACCTGCCAGATGCAGAAGCCTCTGAGTCAAAACCTATCAAAGAACTGTCTTCTTTCCCCACCTAAGAGTTTAATATCCTGCATTCTCTAACCAGAAATGTCAACAAACCCAACTGGATAAAGGGTGTTGCAACAGAGGAGGAAAAATGAGAGCATTCCCTCCCCCAAAATAAAAATTATTTTCCCCTCTGTGAAATTTTCTTCAGTCCCATTATTTCTAGCATTGCAGTAACTTAAAAGTTTAGGAATCCAAAAAAAGGGGGCAATAAGACAGTGTGGTATAGTGATTTGGGTGCTGGGCTAGGATTCTGGAGACAGATGTTTGAATTCTTGATGGGTAATGGAAACCCATTGGGTAGACTTAGGCAAATCACACTCTCTCAGCCTCAGGGAATGCAAAGAAAAACCTCCTCTGAACAAATCTTGCCCCAAAAAACCATGATAGGGTTGCCTCAGGGTCACCATGAGTCAGAAGCAAGTTATAGATTAAGTATAAATTAAGATCATTTGCGGATGACATTGTAATTTTTTTAGATGACCCCTCTAAAAGTATAAAACGATTAGAAGAAGTACTAGAAGAATACAATGAAATGTCAGGACTCAAAGTTAATAAATCAAAAAGTGGAATTATTACTAAAAATTTAACAAAAAAGGAAGAAGAAGTATTGAAAAAACAATCAGGATACCAGATTCTAAATAAGATAAGCTATCTTGGGGTTATAGTTACAAAAAAGAACATGGATTTATATAAAAACAATTATGTACCTGTATGGAATAAAATTAAAAAGGACTTAGAAACGTGGGACAAAAAGCAGCTTTCATTATCGGGAAGAATTGCAACAATACAAATGAATGTATTGCCTAAAATGTTGTTTCTATTCCAAACAATTCCTATTGGTTTAACCAAACAAAACTTTAGTATTTGGAATAGAGATATTAATAAATTTCTCAGGAAAGGAGGGAAATCTAGGATACAATCAAAAATTTTGAAAGACAGAAAAGAAAGAGGAGGATTAGGCCTCCCAGACATAGAATTGTATTATAAGGCGTGTGCATTGTCATGGATAAAAGATTGGATCCTTCTCAACAAACCAAAATTATTAGAATTAGAAGGGATCAACATGAGGATGGGTTGGCATTTACAATTATGTTATGAAGATTTATCTATAGAAAAAGCCTTTAATACACATTATATCAGGAAAAATCTGGTAAAAGTATGGAAAGAATACAAAAATATCTATATCAAAAGCTACCAAAATGGACTTCCCCTCAAGAAGCATATCACAACAAAGAAATAATAAAGCAAGATAAATGGATCACCTACGAAAAATTATTAATGAAATCTGAACAAGGATATAGATTAAAAACTAGAGAAGAATTATATCACGATAGGATCATTATTAACTGGTTTCAATATCTGCAATTAAAAGAAGATTTTAAAAGAGATATTAAAAAATATGGAATCGAAGAAGAAACAAGAATATTTGATAAAATCT
Organism: Phrynosoma blainvillii; assembly: GCA_026167975.1. Classification (NCBI taxonomy): domain Eukaryota; kingdom Metazoa; phylum Chordata; class Lepidosauria; order Squamata; family Phrynosomatidae; genus Phrynosoma; species Phrynosoma blainvillii. The sequence goes on along the minus strand of JANUYF010000001.1, from coordinate 244,315,772 downwards.
TGAAAGAAGGAGAGAAACAATGGATAAAAAAGACATATAAATGCTTACTAGATATTAAAACAGAAGGAGAGGTAATAAAACAAAATATGATCAGTTGGATGCAAGAAATTGGGCATACAATTCCACTACAGAGTTGGGAGAACACATGGAAAGATTGCAACAAGTTTACTAAATGTAACATCTTAAAAGAAAATTACCATAAAATATTTCATCGGTGGTATATCACTCCTGTAAAATTAGCTAAAATAAAAGGCAATAATGAGAACAAATGTTGGAAATGTAAGAAAGAAATAGGTACCATGTATCATATGTGGTGGAAGTGTGATAAAAGTAATATATTTTGGGTTGCAATTAGAAAGAAAATGATAGAAATACTACAGAAACATATACCATATAAACCAGAATTATTCTTGTTAAATATCCTTGATACGATAAATGGCAAACTGAATAATGATGAAAAAAGCGTAATACTCTATATGATTACAGCTGCACGTCTTATCTTAGCAAAATATTGGAAAACGGAAAATCCACCTAATATAGATGAATGGCAAAACAAAATACATGAATTTATGATAATGGATAAATTATCAATGTATGCGGCAGACAAGACATTACAACAATATGAAAAAAAATGGGAAATAGTACAGAAAAAACTATTTTTATAAAAAGTTAATTTTTTACAAACCTACAACAATGAAAAGTGTAATGAAGATAAAGTAAACTTGTTAAGGTTGTATGTAATGTGTAATGTGTATATTTGTTGAGGTTGATATAAGATATAAGCAACCCCCCATGTAAATGTTAAATATTTAATGTGAAATATAGTATAACAAGTACAATATGTAATTTTTTTAAAAAAAGAAGCAAGTTATAGACATACAACAGCAACAACAAAAATTAATTGTCAGGCCTCAGGTAAAAAAAGACTATCTCTTTAAGGATCTTAAATTCTCAATGAATTTAGCAATCTGTGATCACTGGGCATGCTCAGTCCTCACTGGACAGTTGCAGCTATATGGAGTGATGCATTTTAAGATTCTACTTTCCAAGATTTTTTGTGGAGTGCATCTTCAGCTGTGGCATTTTCATAGGCTTACTGATGACACCCATGTCTTCATAGATAATTGCATTTTAGCAACATATGCGTTAATACTCAAGAAATAAGTTTACAGTTAAGATGAATATTTTGTCTGCCTGTTCAGGACTTATTTCTCAGGTCCTGGTTGTTCCTCTCCCACAAACAGGAAAGGTTTGGTCTCAAATAATCCACAATCACATCAGCTCACCATCTATCAGAATCTTAAAATCCACTCAAAGTAAGAGTTGTGGGTTTTTTTTTTAACATTTTCATTGATAAACAATTAAGATAGAAATACACATTGCACTTCCTTTCCCCCAAAGCTTGGAAAAAATCCTTTAAAGGACTACTACATCATCAACTAGCCCAATGCCAACAGCTTTCTTAAGCTCTACACCTCTGTGTATATCATGAGAAGGGAACACACAAAGAAAATTCCACATGCAAATCTTAGCTTGGTGCTCCAACCAGTTGTAATTAGAAATCCTGACAAATCTAGAGGATTTTGAATGAATAAAAGTTCACAAGGACACCCCAAGGGGTTCTTTCACTAATTATTGAAGAATTTTTATTCATAAGCACTATATGAAATTCACTTGTGTCAAGTTGAATAATTCCTCTTGGATGATTTCTTTGTCAGGTATTCATTAAGGAAGGTTTCACATCAAACTGATAGTTATTAATACAAGGAAAACATATTCGGATTGCAAGTGGTTAGATGGCATGATAATTCCTTTACATTCAATCAAGTGTCACACTCCTACTCCTAACATTTTGTAAGTTAAGAGCATCAGAGAAATTACTTTTTTGGACTGTCACCTCCAGAATCCCCCAGCCAGCATGGCAAATGCCCTTGGGGATTCTGGGAGTTACTATTGGGGGAAAAAATCTTTCCATTTCCAAGCTCTGGATAACATCACAATGGGGTTATTCAGATGGTGAAAATAATCCAGGATGAATCCAGATTGAATTTCCATTGTTCACATGCAGCCTGAATTCCCCCAATTAAATTGGGTTTTTGTTTTTGCCAAACCGCCTCCCCCCTTAACCCAATAATTGATACTGTTTTTTCCCCAGGTTTTTAAAAAAGGGATTCACATCACCGGCCATATGAATAACTGCTGCAAATAGACCCTGGGGCTGGTCCAAAGGCCTCGGGGGGGCGCATCCGGCCCCTGGGCCTTAGGTTGCCTACCCCTGGCTTAAGTAGTCGAAAACAATGTTTGCCTCGTTCCCACACATGGAGTGGAATCCATGCTCAAGCAGCATAAGATTTGATTGGCAGAACCTATGCCTGAGATCTAACAGGACAGCTGTAGCCAAACTAGAGTCAGTAATACTCTAGAGTCAATGACACTCAATAATACTCTGACTCAATAATACATGGCTAGCTGATGATATGTTAATCTACTTGACATGCAGATGATATGTTAATCTACTTGAGTGATCCAAACTAAGTGTAACAGCACTTTTAGAAACCCTCCAGGATTTTGGAAAGGTATCAGGATTTAAAATCAACAAAGAAAAGACAAAGATGCTCACGATGAATATGAGCTCAAAAGAAATTGAAGATTTAAGAATGAAATCACAGTTCAAAGTAGAGAAAAGATTAAAATATCTGGGAATAATATTTACAACAAAGAGTACCGATATCTTCCAAAACAATTATAATAAGATATGGAATGAGATAAAAAAAGATTTGATAAGTTGGAGCAGACAAAAATTATCTCTGTTAGGAAGGATTGCAGCTATTAAGATGGCTGTACTTCCTAGGATGTTCTTTCTTTTCCAAAATATACCTATTATTGATAATGATAAACCATTTATTACTTGGCAGAAGGAAATAACAAAGGGGGGTTGCAGACTGTCAAAAATAGTGTGAATTCAGTCCACTTTTAGGGTTAGGGTTAGTGCTAGGGAATCATGGGAATTGTTATTTTTCTGAGACATTGAACCTTCTTTGTCAGAGAACCCTAGTGCCACAATAAAATACAGTCCCCATGATTCCCTAACCCTAACCCTAACCCTAAAAGTGGACTGAATTCACACTATTTCTGACAGTCTGCAACCCCCCCCAAAGTTTCTATGGACAGGGACCAAACCTAGAATTAGATTTAAACTAATGACATTGGATAAAGATAAGGGAGGCCTAGGCCTTCCAAATCTTAAGATTTATTATGAAGCAGCATGCCTCAATTGGATTAGAGATTGGTTAGATCTATCCAACAAACGCCTCTTAAATTTAGAGGCTAGTGGAAATAATTTTGGTTGGCATGCTTATCTATTTTATGATAAGGTGAAGGCCAACAGGAGTTTTTTAGATCACCCTGTAAGAAAAGCCTTATTTAGAGTTTGGGGGAAATATAGAAGATGGATAATAGATGGTTTTCCATTATGGTTATCCCCGACAGAAGCTTTCCATCGGACAGAAACTATAACAGATGGGAATAATAATATATAATAATAATAAAAATTTATTTCTACCCCGCCCAATGGGTACCCAATCAGGGCGGCTTACAAATTTAAAATCATAATCCACATAAAACATATTATACACAGAACCATACCCACCCACCCTTAAAACAGTATTAAATCAACAATTTTAACCATAATTTAAAATTAAGGTCCACACAGAATAAGTGAGCCAGGCTCGATGATCCCTTCCATCTAACGATGGGGCCACGTAGGGACATCCAAAGCGCATGTCCTTATGTCCTTATGTCCGGGGTGGGTTAACTAGTCTGGGAAGGCCTGCCGGAAGAGATCCATCTTAATGGCCTTTTTGAAGCTCTCCAAAGATGTTAATAGACGGAACTGGCTGAAGTACAAAGATATATTGAAAATAGATCAGGGAAGAGTAAGTATGAAATCTCAGGAAGAACTTAAAGAGGAAGGGATCAAAATCTCATGGTTTGCATACCTCCAATTAAAAGAAAGCTTTAAGATTGATAAAGGAAAAGAATGTTTTGTAATATCAAAAACAGATTTAGAAAGTATTCTGATGGAAAAGAAAGACCATAATCTCGAGGATTTACAAAAAATTACAAGATACTAAAACAAAAGATGAACAGATCAATGACTGTATGATCAAATGGGCCAGGACATAGGAGAAAACATCAGATTAGAGGAATGAGAGCAAAACTGGAAAAAAAAGTTAAAACACACCTTCTCGGCAGATGTAAAAGAAAACTGTTACAAGATCCAATACTGATGGTATATGATCCCCGTAAAGATTAATAAAATTGACACGGCAGCATCAAATAGATGCTGGAAATGTGGGGAAGAGAAGGGTACCATGTTTCACATGTGGTGGACATGTAAGATAGCGAAAGAATGGTGGAAAAATATTAACAAAACAATCAATGAAATCTTACAGATTAATCTGGCATTGAACCCTAAATTTTTCCTGTTAGGTATGGTAGATGACAAGTGTGAAAGGCAGTACGGGAAAGTTTTATTTTACTTAATAATGGCAGCAAGGGTGGTGTACGCAAAGAAATGGAAAGAAAGAATAATGCCAGACATCTCGGACTGGGTCATTAAAGTCATTGAATATATGGAAAATGACAAGTTAACTATGCTTTTAAGCAGGGATAGGCAACCTTTTTGAGCCGGGGGCCGGGTTGCTGTTCCTCAGACAATTGGGGGGCCGAAGCACCAAAAATAAATAAATAAATAAATAAATAAATAAATAAAATATGCATGCACACTCTCTCAGCCCCAGAAAAGCCATGGCAAAACCCCTGTGGAGATTTTGCCAAGAACAAGTAATAACAACAATAATCAATATCATCATGGTGGGCGGCGGCAGCGGCAGGACCAGTCTGGGGCTGGTCCAAAGGCCTTGGGGGGGCCACATCCAGCCCCCGGGCCTTAGGTTGCTTACCCCTGCTTTTAAGAGATTCCCCCAAAGGGAAGTATGAGGAAGATTGGGAAAAGGTCAGTATGTATGTTAAGAGGCAAATATGATGCTGATAAAACAATGGAATATATGTACATATATAGCGACTGTATATAAGATAGAATAGAGTAACAAGGTACTGAAGATAGAGACTTCTCTAAACATGTAAGAGGCAAACCGAACAAGGCTCGCCCTAGCACTAAACCTAGTTAGAAGAAGGTGGAGTTGCAAACAATGGTAAATAACGAATTGTAAATAAAAAATACAATTTTTCTTGTGCTTTTTTTTTTTTTTTTGATAAACCAAGCAGAGAGGAGAATTTAGATGGGAAGATAGACCAGCTGAATTGTGGATGAGGAAGGAGTGTTAGGGGGGATGCAGACCAGGGCGTCAGGGACGCCCTGGTCCGGAACGCCGCCGGACCGTGGCAGCCGGACCGCGGCGCTCCTGCAGAGACCCTAAAAGGAGCGGCAAATTGCCACTCCTTTTACAAGACAGGGAAAGTGCGCCCTAAACGCGTAGGGCGCACTTTCCCTGACTTATCCTCCGCAGCGCGTCCGGTCGCTGCGGAGGGAGGTCATCCCCGGAGCCCCGTCCGTCCGGAGGGCCGGAAGCTCCGAGGACGACCTCAGGAAGAGGAAGGGACGCCGCGCGTGCGGCTGCCCCTCCTCTTCCGGGTCTTGGAGACGGCCCTATTAGCCGTCTGCCGAGGCCCTTAGTTAGTTTTATGTAGTGTTTTGTCATTGTTTGGTGTTGTGTATTTATGTATATGGGAAAATGTTGGTTTGTCAATGTGAGATATGTAGTCTTTTAATGTTTTAATCTAATAAAGTCAATAAAAAAATAATAATACATGGCTAGCTGAATGATTCCCAGCCTTGGGCCTCAAGGTGTTGTTGGACTTCTGCTTCCAGAAACCCTAACTAGCTTGGCCAGTAGTGAAGGGTTCTGGGAGATGTAGCTCAGCAGTAACATCTGAAGGCCCACTGATTGGAAATCATAGAGCTAGATAAACTTGAAGGAACGTTCATATGATATCCATGTAATTCAGTTTGCTGAAGGATTGAGATGGCAGAAAAGTTTTAGGGCCTTTGCAGACTGCCAGAAATAGTGCAAATTGGAATCATGGGAACTGTATTTTATTGTGGCACCAGAGCTCTCTGACAGAGAAGGCTCAATGTCTCAGAAAAAAAACAAAACAATTCCCATGATTCCCTAGCACTAACCCTAACCCTTAAAGTGGACTCAGTTTGCACTATTTCTGGCAGTGTGACAAACTGGGTGATAAAGCATTGAAGAAGAATTGTTTTTGTTTGGATATTTATCATGTATCCAATGGGCAATCTGTGGTTCTCATTTGCTAGTTGTTTATGCACTGAAATTCCCATCAGTCCTTACTCTTGGCAACAGTGACATCACTAGGGTTGATGTGGCCCAGTGTGGTAACTCATCGTGTCACCCCCCTGCCATTGACCTTCTCTGATACCACACCATATAAAATTAGTAATGTTTTTTGGATAAATGCTACTTATAAATTGTAATTCCCATATATCATTGAATAGAATGGTAACAGTTGTGACATAAACAACTAACAAAATTAAAATTATAACTTTAAATTACAATATCATATACAAGCCTAAATGTATTTACATATAAATAGTTTCATATGGTTAAAGTGAAAATTTGGTAAGATGTGAAAGACAATTTTAAAAGAATTTTAAATTTAAATTTTTGTAAAAATTGAAATTAAAAAAAAATACCTGGAGCCTCTCCTTTCTCCTCTCACTTGAGTCTCACCCTACTCACACCATCTCTTTGGCATTTTAAAGGAAGCAGGTAAACACCACAGCCAGTTTCTGCCCAAAGGCATATGTTTTGGGAGCAGTGGTATCACACCCCCTCAGCGTATCACCTGGTGCAGCCTGCACTCCTTGTACCCCCTAATGACAATACTGCTTGACAATACTGTCTGTGACTGGCAGGAACCACAGTCCAGCAATATCTGGAAAACCACAAGAAACCCAATATGTTATAAACCAATTCTGCCATTCACATATGAGCAAATGACAACTGTAAAGTGCCTTTGTGTCAGCATCTGCCATTGGGCAGTCTAGCAACATCTGGAGAGCCACATGTTGCCCTTCTTTGGCATAAGGGTGTGCACAGAGGGAGAGATCTTGTGCTGGCAGGACCAGGAATACATAGGGCAGGGCTTGAAAACCTTCATTAATGAACATGTTGTTGGACTCCACCCTGTCCAATTGCTTACCATTGGCCATGCAAGTGGGGCCACCGAAGGTGGGGCTGTAGACTTCTGGAAGACCGAAGATTCCTCACCCTTGGTACAGAGGCTGGTGGTAGCGGGGGCACCAGGTGTTATCCTGAGGCCATCCACTCCATTCATTGGTCACCTGCTCTCATCTTCCTTTATTGTTGTGTGCCTTCAAGTTGTTTTTGACCTATAGCAAACCTATCACAGGGTTTTCCTTATTTCTTACATCCTTACACTCCTTATATATTCCTTACTTCGGGGGTAAAGAAGCATAATCTTTGGCAGTGATGTCCCTAGGGTTTGTGTCACCCAGTGCGGTAACTCATGGTGGCACCCCCCACCATTGGCCTCCTCTCATTTCACACCATACAAAATCCTTAGTAATGCTTTTTTGCACTAATGTTACTTGTAAATCATAATTCCCATCTACCATTGAATGTTAATGCTAATAGTTGTGACATAAAACAATTAGCAAAATTAAAATTACACCTTCAAATTACAATAGCATATGCCCAGCCCACATATATATAGTGAAAATTTAGTTAAAATGTCATGTTTTAAATAAAAATTTAAAATATTTTAAAAATTTAAAAATTTCCCAATTTTTTTTAAAAAAAATAAAATTTTGAAATTTGAAATTTGATTTTTAAAAGTTCTGGGGCTTCTCCTTTCTCCTCGCACTGAGTTTCACCCCACTCCCACAATTTCTTAAAGCATTTTAAAGAGATTCAAACAAAAATCCATCACTGATACCTTTATTGGCCAACCAAAATGCACAATATCCTTATTGCAAACTTTTGAAGCTCCATGGGCAAGATGTTACAAAGCAAACAGGAGAAAAACAATTGCAGATGTTAGTCAGATGCCTACATGTTGTTTCAGTCTTTAGTTAAGATGGTATATGGTGAGGAGGATTATCTTTTGCAGGCAGGGTCCTCCTCCTTCTGGCCATGTTGCTATAGGGAGATTTCAAAGTCCCCGCCCCAACATGCCCCATACCCTCCAACATCTCACAAAACATTTCACAAAACTGGTCAGGCATGAAAACTGGGACATGCATGACCAGACAACATCACAGCATAAACAAGATGGCAAAAGTTATTAGTAAGGAATCTAAGAAAGGGTGGCAGCAGTTTGCTTTTAACTGAGCCTATAGGGAAAAGAATGAGTCCATCTCTTCCTCTTCTCTCCCCACACTAAGTTAATTGAGGCTGGAAAGTGGGAAGACATGAGAAAGTGGGATAAAAGCAGCAGAAAATGGGGGATGAAGGAGGCTTACAGTGGGCCCTTGGTATCAGCAGGGGATCCATTCCAGACCCACCTACCCCCATGGATACCAAAATCCGCAGATGCTCAAGTCCATCCCCAAAGGAGGGGGGACGGAGGGAAAAGGGGGGAGGGGAGTGTCTTGCGCTCTCTCTTTCTCCCTTCCTCCCATCTGTGAACTGCTGCTGGCTGGGTAGGGAGAAAGGGAGGGGGGGGGAAAGAAGGAGAGGGAGGGAGCAGTTCTTCCTGCCCCAAGATGGTGAACGAGGAGGTGCCACTCATCCAGTCCCAGAGTGGTGGTTGCAGTCTGCAGGAAGCTCTGAGCCCACCCAGAAGCACCAGCATCACAGTGCAGTGCAGCACAGCTAGCAGCCCCAGGCCAGGCCAGACTGCATGGCTGCCAAAGGAAGCAGCAGTGGTGGTGCCCCTGAAGATGGAGAAAGCGGCACAGCGTGGCTAGCATGGCCAGGCCAGGTCAGACCAGACTGCATGGCCACTGAGGGAGCCAGCAGAGAATCACGCCTTCTTCTCTGGGGAGAGCCACCTAAGAGGAAGAGGAGGAGAAGGCCCTTAAGGAGGAGGAAGGCATGGCAGAGGGAGGGGGGATGGAGTTGCCCCCAGAGTGAAAAAGAGAAGCAGATGTAATGAAGACCCTGAACCTGGGGAATTACTAAAGTCCAAGTCTTCTATGGAATCTTTTTATCCTTTGTTTATGGAGGTGGCTAGAGGAGAGACTGATATAGAGACAAAGCTTTATTTGGGGATTCAAGCACACAAAGACACCCTAACATGCATACACACACACAAGAACTCAGGAGTAAAGTAGTTAGCTTGGATAGGAAACACAAGGCTTTCTAATGGTGATAATTATCTGAAAGGAGGCTACTCCAATGATGAATTGATATAGATAGACTCAACAGAAAAAGGACAATAGGTAGAGCTGGAGACTAGTGAGACATAACAACAGCACAGGGCCATCATGAAATCTATCCAGACCCCTCTCCCCCCCCCCCCTGTGCCTCAGATTTTGGAGAACATTTATACCCTTAATTCTGAGCTAAGGTGAAGAGTTGCTATTGTATAACTAAGGATTCCAATTGCTTTTTAATCCCATTTTATATCCCAGCAAACCTCTCACGTGATAGTCCTTAGAAGGAAGTCCTTCATGTGACAATCTCTATAGCAGTGCATCTCAAGCTGTCTGACCTGGGAGACTGGTATATTTCCTACCACCAGTTTGCCAGGGACTGGTACTATATTTGTGCCCACCAACTGCAGTTTTTTCTTTCTTTCTGGGACCAACAGCCAATGGCACAGGAATTAGTGCTGGTCCAGGGACCACCTCTTTCAGTAGCACTGCTATGTAGGACTCATGAAGTAGATTAATTGAATCAACCAGAACTGGATAGGTCAATGCTTGCATACATTCCATTGATTTGATGTCTTCCCTACCTGGGACAAGCAGTTGGATTTCAATCTGTACTTAAGTAACCTTGCATAACACAGGATGTTTCTAGCACTATGACAGAAGCTATGTCAGATTTTAGTAGAAGAGGCAAGATTATTATTTTTTAGCAATGGCCCATTCTTATTTATACATGCACACACACTCACATATAGCACCACAAGGGGAAATATTAAGGAAAGGAGGGAACTAAGCTATTTTTAGATAATATGTTGCATTTTTTTTTCATTTATCTTCATAATTATAGCAATTTTATTCACAGATCACAGTGTCAATTATTTTAAAAGCAGAGATATGCACTCTTGACAGACATGTCTACTTTTTAGGTCCTTTCATTGTTTACAATGAAAGGTACTAAAAATGAGTAGCTAAAGACATGGGTGCTGCTAGAGAAAAATCATGTCTGGAATGGATCACTCATCACCCACCTTTCCTGAATAGCCACCTCCAGATCAAATGCCAGGGTGATTAATTTTTTTCAGCTGAGAGACGAATTCTGGAGAGATATGTCCGAGAGGTTGACAGTGACATTGATGCTGGATATAATACACAGAGGTGTTATATAAAAGAGATGAAAAAATGAATGATACATGAAGCAATGAATCATATGAAGATGAACCCCAAATTTTAAAAAGTGAGAGAAACTGGGAGAAATAAATCATCAGGTACAGATGATATTCCAATTGAACTATCACCATGTACACATGAAGAAGCAACTCTAGTGCTAATATATGTCAGCAAATATGGAAAACAAAATGGTGGCAATCAGATTGGAAATTATCAATATACATCACAATCCACAAAAAAGGAAACACAAAAGAATGCAGCAACTATAGGACCTCAGCATTAATCTCTCATGAAAGCAAAGTTCTACTCAACATTCTGAAACATCATACACGAAGAGAGAAATTCCAGAGTTGCAAGCAAGGTTCAAGAAAGGCATGAATGGCTCTTAAGGTCACCACATCTGATAGTCCTGATGAGAAATCTGTACTCAGGACAAGAAGCTACTATTAGAACAGAATTTTGTGAAACAGAATGGTTCTCAATTGGCAAAGGAATCAGGCAAAGCTGCAAATTCAGGCCTGTGATATTCCTCATTGAATCTGTCCATGTGGCATGCAGTCTTCCTCTCTACTATCTTCTACCTTTCCTAGCAATACTGTATTTTATAATGAGTCATGTCTTCTCATGATGTGATCAAGGTATGACAGCCTCAATTTGATCACCTTGACTTCCAGGTATATTTCAATCTGTGCAAGGGCCTGTTTGTCTTTTTGGCCATCCACAGTACTCTTCTCCAGCACCACATCACAAATTAGTTGATTTTCTTCTTATCTGCTTTCTTTCTACTATCCAGCTATCACATGTGTACATGGTGTTGGAGAATGCAATGGCTTGGACAATTCTAACTTTAGTGCTCAGTTGTACATCTTTACTCTTCAGGATCTTGTCTAGTTCTTTCATAGCTGCCCTTCCTATTTCTAGTCTTCTTCCGATTTCTTGACTGCAACCTCCATTCTGCTCAATGTTTGCCCCAAGGTACAGGAACTCTAACTATTTCAATTTCCTCATTGTCTACGCTACAACCCAAATCCTCCTTGTACCCAGCTATTAAGTGATACAGCTTCCCTATGCAACATGGTCATTTCCATGTCATTAGAGAGGTGGGGGTGAAACATCTGGATGGAGAGACCTCTAGATAATTTCCTGTAGCTGGACACATGGCAAAGATATCATCTGAGGGGATCACAGAAGTCCCTTTGAACATCTGTTGCAGTGTGTCCGGCTATTTTAGAAAATGTCTTCATTGATTTCCCCCCCTCCCACACAATTGCCAATGACATGGAAATGGCACGCTTCGGGCATCACTTAAAAGCTGGGTTTGGGAATATACCACTGGGAGACATACCTACATGCCAGACATACATCTTCTGAATAGAATTCCATCCAATATTACTAGATAAAGGTGGCAACCCATGTCATGCACCAGTAGATGTGCATAAAAGATACTTACTTTTCTGGAAGCAAATCTTCTTACCACCTGGTGATAAATGTTTTAAAAACATGCATGTTGGCTGCAAGTGTTTGCTGTTAAAGGATACCTTGTATGTTTACCTGGAAAATGTGCATATATATATTTATGTAAACTTAATAAAGGAAATTGCCAGGAATACTTTTTTCATATTTCAAAATGAAAAGAAAAAGAAAACTATACTAGCAAAATTTTGGAAACTATACAATTTCTATTCCTGCCATCCAGTAATAAAGACACATCTGGCACAGTTACTGCTTTCCTAAAGACCAGCAATTTATTTAGGTGTATATTATTCTGGGCCAGAAGACCCAGTAATACAACAATAAACCTGCCAGATGCAGAAGCCTCTGAGTCAAAACCTATCAAAGAACTGTCTTCTTTCCCCACCTAAGAGTTTAATATCCTGCATTCTCTAACCAGAAATGTCAACAAACCCAACTGGATAAAGGGTGTTGCAACAGAGGAGGAAAAATGAGAGCATTCCCTCCCCCAAAATAAAAATTATTTTCCCCTCTGTGAAATTTTCTTCAGTCCCATTATTTCTAGCATTGCAGTAACTTAAAAGTTTAGGAATCCAAAAAAAGGGGGCAATAAGACAGTGTGGTATAGTGATTTGGGTGCTGGGCTAGGATTCTGGAGACAGATGTTTGAATTCTTGATGGGTAATGGAAACCCATTGGGTAGACTTAGGCAAATCACACTCTCTCAGCCTCAGGGAATGCAAAGAAAAACCTCCTCTGAACAAATCTTGCCCCAAAAAACCATGATAGGGTTGCCTCAGGGTCACCATGAGTCAGAAGCAAGTTATAGATTAAGTATAAATTAAGATCATTTGCGGATGACATTGTAATTTTTTTAGATGACCCCTCTAAAAGTATAAAACGATTAGAAGAAGTACTAGAAGAATACAATGAAATGTCAGGACTCAAAGTTAATAAATCAAAAAGTGGAATTATTACTAAAAATTTAACAAAAAAGGAAGAAGAAGTATTGAAAAAACAATCAGGATACCAGATTCTAAATAAGATAAGATATCTTGGGGTTATAGTTACAAAAAAGAACATGGATTTATATAAAAACAATTATGTACCTGTATGGAATAAAATTAAAAAGGACTTAGAAACGTGGGACAAAAAGCAGCTTTCATTATCGGGAAGAATTGCAACAATACAAATGAATGTATTGCCTAAAATGTTGTTTCTATTCCAAACAATTCCTATTGGTTTAACCAAACAAAACTTTAGTATTTGGAATAGAGATATTAATAAATTTCTCTGGAAAGGAGGGAAATCTAGGATACAATCAAAAATTTTGAAAGACAGAAAAGAAAGAGGAAGATTAGGCCTCCCAGACAATGCGTGTGCATTGTCATGGATAAAAGATTGGATCCTTCTCAACAAACCAAAATTATTAGAATTAGAAGGGATCAACATGAGGATGGGTTGGCATTTACAATTATGTTATGAAGATTTATCTATAGAAAAAGCCTTTAATACACATTATATCAGGAAAAATCTGGTAAAAGTATGGAAAGAATACAAAAATATCTATATCAAAAGCTACCAAAATGGACTTCCCCTCAAGAAGCATATCACAACAAAGAAATAATAAAGCAAGATAAATGGATCACCTACGAAAAATTATTAATGAAATCTGAACAAGGATATAGATTAAAAACTAGAGAAGAATTATATCACGATAAGATCATTATTAACTGGTTTCAATATCTGCAATTAAAAGAAGATTTTAAAAGAGATATTAAAAAATATGGAATCGAAGAAGAAACAAGAATATTTGATAAAATCTTGAAAGAAGGAGAGAAACAATGGATAAAAAAGACATATAAATGCTTACTAGATATTAAAACAGAAGGAGAGGTAATAAAACAAAATATGATCAGTTGGATGCAAGAAATTGGGCATACAATTCCACTACAGAGTTGGGAGAACACATGGAAAGATTGCAACAAGTTTACTAAATGTAACATCTTAAAAGAAAATTACCATAAAATATTTCATCGGTGGTATATCACTCCTGTAAAATTAGCTAAAATAAAAGGCAATAATGAGAACAAATGTTGGAAATGTAAGAAAGAAATAGGTACCATGTATCATATGTGGTGGAAGTGTGATAAAAGTAATATATTTTGGGTTGCAATTAGAAAGAAAATGATAGAAATACTACAGAAACATATACCATATAAACCAGAATTATTCTTGTTAAATATCCTTGATACGATAAATGGCAAACTGAATAATGATGAAAAAAGCGTAATACTCTATATGATTACAGCTGCACGTCTTATCTTAGCAAAATATTGGAAAACGGAAAATCCACCTAATATAGATGAATGGCAAAACAAAATACATGAATTTATGATAATGGATAAATTATCAATGTATGCGGCAGACAAGACATTACAACAATATGAAAAAAAATGGGAAATAGTACAGAAAAAACTATTTTTATAAAAAGTTAATTTTTTACAAACCTACAACAATGAAAAGTGTAATGAAGATAAAGTAAACTTGTTAAGGTTGTATGTAATGTGTAATGTGTATATTTGTTGAGGTTGATATAAGATATAAGCAACCCCCCATGTAAATGTTAAATATTTAATGTGAAATATAGTATAACAAGTACAATATGTAATGTATGGTAATATGGAAAATCAAATAAAAATAATTTAAAAAAAAAAAAGAAGCAAGTTATAGACATACAACAGCAACAGCAAAAATTAATTGTCAGGCCTCAGGTAAAAAAAGACTATCTCTTTAAGGATCTTAAATTCTCAATGAATTTAGCAATCTGTGATCACTGGGCATGCTCAGTCCTCACTGGGCAGTTGCAGCTATATGGAGTGATGCATTTTAAGATTCTACTTTCCAAGATTTTTTGTGGAGTGCATCTTCAGCTGTGGCATTTTCATAGGCTTACTGATGACACCCATGTCTTCATAGATAATTGCATTTTAGCAACATATGCGTTAATACTCAGGAAATAAGTTTACAGTTAAGATGAATATTTTGTCTGCCTGTTCAGGACTTATTTCTCAGGTCCTGGTTGTTCCTCTCCCACAAACAGGAAAGGTTTGGTCTCAAATAATCCACAATCACATCAGCTCACCATCTATCAGAATCTTAAAATCCACTCAAAGTAAGAGTTGTGGGGTTTTTTTTAACATTTTCATTGATAAACAATTAAGATAGAAATACACATTGCACTTCCTTTCCCCCAAAGCTTGGAAAAAATCCTTTAAAGGACTACTACATCATCAACTAGCCCAATGCCAACAGCTTTCTTAAGCTCTACACCTCTGTGTATATCATGAGAAGGGAACACACAAAGAAAATTCCACATGCAAATCTTAGCTTGGTGCTCCAACCAGTTGTAATTAGAAATCCTGACAAATCTAGAGGATTTTGAATGAATAAAAGTTCACAAGGACACCCCAAGGGGTTCTTTCACTAATTATTGAAGAATTTTTATTCATAAGCACTATATGAAATTCACTTGTGTCAAGTTGAATAATTCCTCTTGGATGATTTCTTTGTCAGGTATTCATTAAGGAAGGTTTCACATCAAACTGATAGTTATTAATACAAGGAAAACATATTCGGATTGCAAGTGGTTAGATGGCATGATAATTCCTTTACATTCAATCAAGTGTCACACTCCTACTCCTAACATTTTGTAAGTTAAGAGCATCAGAGAAATTACTTTTTTGGACTGTCACCTCCAGAATCCCCCAGCCAGCATGGCAAATGCCCTTGGGGATTCTGGGAGTTACTATTGGGGGAAAAAATCTTTCCATTTCCAAGCTCTGGATAACATCACAATGGGGTTATTCAGATGGTGAAAATAATCCAGGATGAATCCAGATTGAATTTCCATTGTTCACATGCAGCCTGAATTCCCCCAATTAAATTGGGTTTTTGTTTTTGCCAAACCGCCTCCCCCCTTAACCCAATAATTGATACTGTTTTTTCCCCAGGTTTTTAAAAAAGGGATTCACATCACCGGCCATATGAATAACTGCTGCAAATAGACCCTGGGGCTGGTCCAAAGGCCTCGGGGGGGCGCATCCGGCCCCTGGGCCTTAGGTTGCCTACCCCTGGCTTAAGTAGTCGAAAACAATGTTTGCCTCGTTCCCACACATGGAGTGGAATCCATGCTCAAGCAGCATAAGATTTGATTGGCAGAACCTATGCCTGAGATCTAACAGGACAGCTGTAGCCAAACTAGAGTCAGTAATACTCTAGAGTCAATGACACTCAATAATACTCTGACTCAATAATACATGGCTAGCTGATGATATGTTAATCTACTTGACATGCAGATGATATGTTAATCTACTTGAGTGATCCAAACTAAGTGTAACAGCACTTTTAGAAACCCTCCAGGATTTTGGAAAGGTATCAGGATTTAAAATCAACAAAGAAAAGACAAAGATGCTCACGATGAATATGAGCTCAAAAGAAATTGAAGATTTAAGAATGAAATCACAGTTCAAAGTAGAGAAAAGATTAAAATATCTGGGAATAATATTTACAACAAAGAGTACCGATATCTTCCAAAACAATTATAATAAGATATGGAATGAGATAAAAAAAGATTTGATAAGTTGGAGCAGACAAAAATTATCTCTGTTAGGAAGGATTGCAGCTATTAAGATGGCTGTACTTCCTAGGATGTTCTTTCTTTTCCAAAATATACCTATTATTGATAATGATAAACCATTTATTACTTGGCAGAAGGAAATAACAAAGGGGGGTTGCAGACTGTCAAAAATAGTGTGAATTCAGTCCACTTTTAGGGTTAGGGTTAGTGCTAGGGAATCATGGGAATTGTTATTTTTCTGAGACATTGAACCTTCTTTGTCAGAGAACCCTAGTGCCACAATAAAATACAGTCCCCATGATTCCCTAACCCTAACCCTAACCCTAAAAGTGGACTGAATTCACACTATTTCTGACAGTCTGCAACCCCCCCCAAAGTTTCTATGGACAGGGACCAAACCTAGAATTAGATTTAAACTAATGACATTGGATAAAGATAAGGGAGGCCTAGGCCTTCCAAATCTTAAGATTTATTATGAAGCAGCATGCCTCAATTGGATTAGAGATTGGTTAGATCTATCCAACAAACGCCTCTTAAATTTAGAGGCTAGTGGAAATAATTTTGGTTGGCATGCTTATCTATTTTATGATAAGGTGAAGGCCAACAGGAGTTTTTTAGATCACCCTGTAAGAAAAGCCTTATTTAGAGTTTGGGGGAAATATAGAAGATGGATAATAGATGGTTTTCCATTATGGTTATCCCCGACAGAAGCTTTCCATCGGACAGAAACTATAACAGATGGGAATAATAATATATAATAATAATAAAAATTTATTTCTACCCCGCCCAATGGGTACCCAATCAGGGCGGCTTACAAATTTAAAATCATAATCCACATAAAACATATTATACACAGAACCATACCCACCCACCCTTAAAACAGTATTAAATCAACAATTTTAACCATAATTTAAAATTAAGGTCCACACAGAATAAGTGAGCCAGGCTCGATGATCCCTTCCATCTAACGATGGGGCCACGTAGGGACATCCAAAGCGCATGTCCTTATGTCCTTATGTCCGGGGTGGGTTAACTAGTCTGGGAAGGCCTGCCGGAAGAGATCCATCTTAATGGCCTTTTTGAAGCTCTCCAAAGATGTTAATAGACGGAACTGGCTGAAGTACAAAGATATATTGAAAATAGATCAGGGAAGAGTAAGTATGAAATCTCAGGAAGAACTTAAAGAGGAAGGGATCAAAATCTCATGGTTTGCATACCTCCAATTAAAAGAAAGCTTTAAGATTGATAAAGGAAAAGAATGTTTTGTAATATCAAAAACAGATTTAGAAAGTATTCTGATGGAAAAGAAAGACCATAATCTCGAGGATTTACAAAAAATTACAAGATACTAAAACAAAAGATGAACAGATCAATGACTGTATGATCAAATGGGCCAGGACATAGGAGAAAACATCAGATTAGAGGAATGAGAGCAAAACTGGAAAAAAAAGTTAAAACACACCTTCTCGGCAGATGTAAAAGAAAACTGTTACAAGATCCAATACTGATGGTATATGATCCCCGTAAAGATTAATAAAATTGACACGGCAGCATCAAATAGATGCTGGAAATGTGGGGAAGAGAAGGGTACCATGTTTCACATGTGGTGGACATGTAAGATAGCGAAAGAATGGTGGAAAAATATTAACAAAACAATCAATGAAATCTTACAGATTAATCTGGCATTGAACCCTAAATTTTTCCTGTTAGGTATGGTAGATGACAAGTGTGAAAGGCAGTACGGGAAAGTTTTATTTTACTTAATAATGGCAGCAAGGGTGGTGTACGCAAAGAAATGGAAAGAAAGAATAATGCCAGACATCTCGGACTGGGTCATTAAAGTCATTGAATATATGGAAAATGACAAGTTAACTATGCTTTTAAGCAGGGATAGGCAACCTTTTTGAGCCGGGGGCCGGGTTGCTGTTCCTCAGACAATTGGGGGGCCGAAGCACCAAAAATAAATAAATAAATAAATAAATAAATAAATAAATAAATAAAATATGCATGCACACTCTCTCAGCCCCAGAAAAGCCATGGCAAAACCCCTGTGGAGATTTTGCCAAGAACAAGTAATAACAACAATAATCAATATCATCATGGTGGGCGGCGGCAGCGGCAGGACCAGTCTGGGGCTGGTCCAAAGGCCTTGGGGGGGCCACATCCAGCCCCCGGGCCTTAGGTTGCTTACCCCTGCTTTTAAGAGATTCCCCCAAAGGGAAGTATGAGGAAGATTGGGAAAAGGTCAGTATGTATGTTAAGAGGCAAATATGATGCTGATAAAACAATGGAATATATGTACATATATAGCGACTGTATATAAGATAGAATAGAGTAACAAGGTACTGAAGATAGAGACTTCTCTAAACATGTAAGAGGCAAACCGAACAAGGCTCGCCCTAGCACTAAACCTAGTTAGAAGAAGGTGGAGTTGCAAACAATGGTAAATAACGAATTGTAAATAAAAAATACAATTTTTCTTGTGCTTTTTTTTTTTTTTTTGATAAACCAAGCAGAGAGGAGAATTTAGATGGGAAGATAGACCAGCTGAATTGTGGATGAGGAAGGAGTGTTAGGGGGGATGCAGACCAGGGCGTCAGGGACGCCCTGGTCCGGAACGCCGCCGGACCGTGGCAGCCGGACCGCGGCGCTCCTGCAGAGACCCTAAAAGGAGCGGCAAATTGCCACTCCTTTTACAAGACAGGGAAAGTGCGCCCTAAACGCGTAGGGCGCACTTTCCCTGACTTATCCTCCGCAGCGCGTCCGGTCGCTGCGGAGGGAGGTCATCCCCGGAGCCCCGTCCGTCCGGAGGGCCGGAAGCTCCGAGGACGACCTCAGGAAGAGGAAGGGACGCCGCGCGTGCGGCTGCCCCTCCTCTTCCGGGTCTTGGAGACGGCCCTATTAGCCGTCTGCCGAGGCCCTTAGTTAGTTTTATGTAGTGTTTTGTCATTGTTTGGTGTTGTGTATTTATGTATATGGGAAAATGTTGGTTTGTCAATGTGAGATATGTAGTCTTTTAATGTTTTAATCTAATAAAGTCAATAAAAAAATAATAATACATGGCTAGCTGAATGATTCCCAGCCTTGGGCCTCAAGGTGTTGTTGGACTTCTGCTTCCAGAAACCCTAACTAGCTTGGCCAGTAGTGAAGGGTTCTGGGAGATGTAGCTCAGCAGTAACATCTGAAGGCCCACTGATTGGAAATCATAGAGCTAGATAAACTTGAAGGAACGTTCATATGATATCCATGTAATTCAGTTTGCTGAAGGATTGAGATGGCAGAAAAGTTTTAGGGCCTTTGCAGACTGCCAGAAATAGTGCAAATTGGAATCATGGGAACTGTATTTTATTGTGGCACCAGAGCTCTCTGACAGAGAAGGCTCAATGTCTCAGAAAAAAAACAAAACAATTCCCATGATTCCCTAGCACTAACCCTAACCCTTAAAGTGGACTCAGTTTGCACTATTTCTGGCAGTGTGACAAACTGGGTGATAAAGCATTGAAGAAGAATTGTTTTTGTTTGGATATTTATCATGTATCCAATGGGCAATCTGTGGTTCTCATTTGCTAGTTGTTTATGCACTGAAATTCCCATCAGTCCTTACTCTTGGCAACAGTGACATCACTAGGGTTGATGTGGCCCAGTGTGGTAACTCATCGTGTCACCCCCCTGCCATTGACCTTCTCTGATACCACACCATATAAAATTAGTAATGTTTTTTGGATAAATGCTACTTATAAATTGTAATTCCCATATATCATTGAATAGAATGGTAACAGTTGTGACATAAACAACTAACAAAATTAAAATTATAACTTTAAATTACAATATCATATACAAGCCTAAATGTATTTACATATAAATAGTTTCATATGGTTAAAGTGAAAATTTGGTAAGATGTGAAAGACAATTTTAAAAGAATTTTAAATTTAAATTTTTGTAAAAATTGAAATTAAAAAAAAATACCTGGAGCCTCTCCTTTCTCCTCTCACTTGAGTCTCACCCTACTCACACCATCTCTTTGGCATTTTAAAGGAAGCAGGTAAACACCACAGCCAGTTTCTGCCCAAAGGCATATGTTTTGGGAGCAGTGGTATCACACCCCCTCAGCGTATCACCTGGTGCAGCCTGCACTCCTTGTACCCCCTAATGACAATACTGCTTGACAATACTGTCTGTGACTGGCAGGAACCACAGTCCAGCAATATCTGGAAAACCACAAGAAACCCAATATGTTATAAACCAATTCTGCCATTCACATATGAGCAAATGACAACTGTAAAGTGCCTTTGTGTCAGCATCTGCCATTGGGCAGTCTAGCAACATCTGGAGAGCCACATGTTGCCCTTCTTTGGCATAAGGGTGTGCACAGAGGGAGAGATCTTGTGCTGGCAGGACCAGGAATACATAGGGCAGGGCTTGAAAACCTTCATTAATGAACATGTTGTTGGACTCCACCCTGTCCAATTGCTTACCATTGGCCATGCAAGTGGGGCCACCGAAGGTGGGGCTGTAGACTTCTGGAAGACCGAAGATTCCTCACCCTTGGTACAGAGGCTGGTGGTAGCGGGGGCACCAGGTGTTATCCTGAGGCCATCCACTCCATTCATTGGTCACCTGCTCTCATCTTCCTTTATTGTTGTGTGCCTTCAAGTTGTTTTTGACCTATAGCAAACCTATCACAGGGTTTTCCTTATTTCTTACATCCTTACACTCCTTATATATTCCTTACTTCGGGGGTAAAGAAGCATAATCTTTGGCAGTGATGTCCCTAGGGTTTGTGTCACCCAGTGCGGTAACTCATGGTGGCACCCCCCACCATTGGCCTCCTCTCATTTCACACCATACAAAATCCTTAGTAATGCTTTTTTGCACTAATGTTACTTGTAAATCATAATTCCCATCTACCATTGAATGTTAATGCTAATAGTTGTGACATAAAACAATTAGCAAAATTAAAATTACACCTTCAAATTACAATAGCATATGCCCAGCCCACATATATATAGTGAAAATTTAGTTAAAATGTCATGTTTTAAATAAAAATTTAAAATATTTTAAAAATTTAAAAATTTCCCAATTTTTTTTAAAAAAAATAAAATTTTGAAATTTGAAATTTGATTTTTAAAAGTTCTGGGGCTTCTCCTTTCTCCTCGCACTGAGTTTCACCCCACTCCCACAATTTCTTAAAGCATTTTAAAGAGATTCAAACAAAAATCCATCACTGATACCTTTATTGGCCAACCAAAATGCACAATATCCTTATTGCAAACTTTTGAAGCTCCATGGGCAAGATGTTACAAAGCAAACAGGAGAAAAACAATTGCAGATGTTAGTCAGATGCCTACATGTTGTTTCAGTCTTTAGTTAAGATGGTATATGGTGAGGAGGATTATCTTTTGCAGGCAGGGTCCTCCTCCTTCTGGCCATGTTGCTATAGGGAGATTTCAAAGTCCCCGCCCCAACATGCCCCATACCCTCCAACATCTCACAAAACATTTCACAAAACTGGTCAGGCATGAAAACTGGGACATGCATGACCAGACAACATCACAGCATAAACAAGATGGCAAAAGTTATTAGTAAGGAATCTAAGAAAGGGTGGCAGCAGTTTGCTTTTAACTGAGCCTATAGGGAAAAGAATGAGTCCATCTCTTCCTCTTCTCTCCCCACACTAAGTTAATTGAGGCTGGAAAGTGGGAAGACATGAGAAAGTGGGATAAAAGCAGCAGAAAATGGGGGATGAAGGAGGCTTACAGTGGGCCCTTGGTATCAGCAGGGGATCCATTCCAGACCCACCTACCCCCATGGATACCAAAATCCGCAGATGCTCAAGTCCATCCCCAAAGGAGGGGGGACGGAGGGAAAAGGGGGGAGGGGAGTGTCTTGCGCTCTCTCTTTCTCCCTTCCTCCCATCTGTGAACTGCTGCTGGCTGGGTAGGGAGAAAGGGAGGGGGGGGGAAAGAAGGAGAGGGAGGGAGCAGTTCTTCCTGCCCCAAGATGGTGAACGAGGAGGTGCCACTCATCCAGTCCCAGAGTGGTGGTTGCAGTCTGCAGGAAGCTCTGAGCCCACCCAGAAGCACCAGCATCACAGTGCAGTGCAGCACAGCTAGCAGCCCCAGGCCAGGCCAGACTGCATGGCTGCCAAAGGAAGCAGCAGTGGTGGTGCCCCTGAAGATGGAGAAAGCGGCACAGCGTGGCTAGCATGGCCAGGCCAGGTCAGACCAGACTGCATGGCCACTGAGGGAGCCAGCAGAGAATCACGCCTTCTTCTCTGGGGAGAGCCACCTAAGAGGAAGAGGAGGAGAAGGCCCTTAAGGAGGAGGAAGGCATGGCAGAGGGAGGGGGGATGGAGTTGCCCCCAGAGTGAAAAAGAGAAGCAGATGTAATGAAGACCCTGAACCTGGGGAATTACTAAAGTCCAAGTCTTCTATGGAATCTTTTTATCCTTTGTTTACGGAGGTGGCTAGAGGAGAGACTGATATAGAGACAAAGCTTTATTTGGGGATTCAAGCACACAAAGACACCCTAACATGCATACACACACACAAGAACTCAGGAGTAAAGTAGTTAGCTTGGATAGGAAACACAAGGCTTTCTAATGGTGATAATTATCTGAAAGGAGGCTACTCCAATGATGAATTGATATAGATAGACTCAACAGAAAAAGGACAATAGGTAGAGCTGGAGACTAGTGAGACATAACAACAGCACAGGGCCATCATGAAATCTATCCAGACCCCTCTCCCCCCCCCCCCCGTGCCTCAGATTTTGGAGAACATTTATACCCTTAATTCTGAGCTAAGGTGAAGAGTTGCTATTGTATAACTAAGGATTCCAATTGCTATGCTTTGAAGTAGACAATTTCCAAAAGAAGGGAGACTGGATGTTGATGTTATCTCACCTTCAGCTGGACACATCCTGGCTGGCACTCAAAACTCTTCTAGGTGTGAAGAGACCCCACCTCCTCTGACTTTCTCCTCCTCCATTGCCCTAATGCCACTCACCCTCCTTTTCTTCCTCCTCTTCCTTATCCCTGCCTCTGCTGCTACTTGCCCCCCCCCAAGCAGGCTTGCCATCCTTGGATGCTCAAATCTGAAGATGGCAAGTCCACGGATATGGACAGCAGATAGTAATTGGTACTATACCTACTAAATCAGGACAGTCGGATGGTATGACACGCACAGTTCTCCGAAAACCAATGCAGCAAGTAGGCTGGAATAGAATTTTTCTCTCAATATGCTAGACTCTTTATTCGCAGTAATAAGGAGAATCAGGTTTTTTTTTAAATGGCAGCATCTACTTTTAGCCTCAAGCAAGTACAGACTGTTGACTCTTCCACCTACAGTTTCTTTAACTCTGTTGTGTGGGGAATCAAAATTCAAATTTCTTTGGAAAAAATCAGGCCTTATCACCACCTTTTGCTGTGCATTTCTTTATTGAAAACATTTGCCTAACACTCTTTGTCATGCACTTCCAAAGGAAGTTGACAAAAAATTTATAACCCATCAAATGCACAACATGAGAACAATACATTCAGGTGAACCTCTCCCTCCCCTTCTTGCACAAAAGGTTTCCTTTGTTCCCTCAGCCATTCTAAGATAATGCTTTGGGATGCTTATTTAGTTATGCTAAGACTATGCTAATGATATCCGGCGGTTCAGGATGACAGCACTATAAAGATCTATTTTTATTGTATTTTTACAAAATAGGTTTTTGCTTGCATCTTATTTTTTTTCTAGGTAAAACAGAAGGGGAGAAAACAAGGCAGCATTGTGATTAATATCTCATGAACATGGCATGTACAGGGGATCTCAGCTCTTTCTTCTGCACCGGCTGTCACCAGCCTGATACCTTTTCACATGCAAAGTTTTTAAATGCAGCAAATAAACATTATTCATTACACACACAAAAACATGACATTGGCCGTTAGTAAATTATTTTTAAAAGTTGTATTATACTTTCATGTCTGTCCCAAAAAACTACAGCTGGCATCCTATTCATGAATTACGATAGCATTAAGTCCAACTTAGGGCTCATTCTCACTATAATATACACCGATTTGCTGACTGATTTATATGTGCAACATTCACACTGGGAACTGTTTCAGACCCGACTGCATTCAGCTGGAGTCACGTTAAAGCAAGACAAATGCAAAATAATAATAATAATAATAATAATAATAATAATAATAATAATATTTTTAAAAATCACTCTTTTCAAGCACTAATTTTTTGGTGGTTCCTTTGAAATTAATCAATTTGCAACCATGTCCAACAAGTGTGACTGACGTTCAGATAAACTGTATCGCACTGGAGGGGAGGGACTATTATGGAGGAGGGTTGTGCTCTGCCCGGAGAGACACCACCAGTCACTGCCTCCCTTCCCCTCCATCCCTTCTTTCCTCCCCAAAGGCCGCTCAGCAGGATCCACTGGTCCCTCCCTCAGCTTCCTCTCCTTCTGGGCTGTTGGGCATCGTTCCCCTGCCCGATTTTGGAGCCCCTGGACTGCCTGCCCACTGTGCCTCCCTTGGGTTTCCCTGTGGATCCTGGGAGATGTTTCCTAGACTCCCCTGACAGTGGCGAGGGGCAGGCTGCATCGGGGTCACAATAGACACACCAGGAATCAGCACTGGAGGGAGAAGGAAGGCGAGCCCAGACAGGAGGGCAGAGATGCAGAGACATTCTGGTGCCACCACCACTGCCACTGGAGGCCCCCTTGGACTGTGATAGGTATGGCTGGGCCTTCCCAGGCCAGACAGCCACTCCCAAAGGTGCCAGTGGAGGAGGAGGGCCTTCTGTGCCAGATCAAGCCCTTCTGCGCTCCAGCCCTGGTGGTGGTGGCAGCATCCTCTGTGAGTGGCACCCTCTGGCTCTTGGTGCTGGGGGTGGTTGGAGGGAGGCACTCCACCAGTCCTGGAGGCTATGGCTGTGGCTGCAAAGGCTTTCCCCCGGCGCTCCATCCAAGGGCCAGGCTTCCCTGAGGGGAGTGGGTGGGGGTGGAGAGGCCTGAAATCTCTGGGAGGAGGCGGAGGAGGAGGTGGGGGCAGTGGGGGCAGCATAATCCCCCTGGAAAAGGAAGACACCTGGGGAGGGGGGAGAAAGACAGGAGGTAGAAGGGTCCCTCCCTCAGCTTCCTCTCCACCAGGCTGTTTGTGCATCACACACATCCCACCCAATCCCGGAGCCCTGATTGTGCGTAGATGAGCATCATATGATTGACATTTTTTAAAAAAGACCAGCTAGTGGGAATGACAATCATGTCAAAAAAGACACAAATGCATGGAATTCTTGAAATAATTTGCTTCCATAGTGGGAACTATGCATCGGTACGAATTGATTCAGTGACCCATTGTCAATGCAACTCACAAACCAGTTTAAATCCAAATGGGAATGGCCCCTTAAGTCCATTGTAAGTTCTTTATTTTGGTTGTTGCAGAGGTTGGGATTTCTCTGTTGGCCTTATGCAATGACTCTCCTTGCTAGGACTCACCTTTTAGCTGTTGCAGCCCCCGTTCCATGTCCATTTAATGGAGATCTTTTCGACAACAGTGTCCATCATTCCTTGCAGTCATGGCTAATGATGAGGATTCATAGAAGTTGAAGTAAAAAATATTTGGAAGACACCAGGATGGAGAATATAGTTCTAATGATAAGCCTTATTAATGCAAGCCAAGTCACAAAAATCAGGTTACATTTAAGTGCTTGTTTTAATATCTTGCCGTCAATATCTTGTTTTCTTCTTTGCCTAATTTCACCACCATGTCTGGTTCCATATATGCAGTTGTTAATTCACTCAGATTTTTTATTTCAGTCTTTCTCTGATTAAGATATGGGTGGGAAACTGGCCATCCTGATCTTTTTTGGCTCATAACTTCCTTCATAACTACAACAGGTTAGGAGGATGGAGAAATAAGAGAGAGCAAAAGGACATGAGAAGGGAAAGTGGTAGAATTTGAAGGTAGGGCTGAAGCAGTCATAGAAATTACATCCTCCCTTTTTTGTCTTGGGGCCTTGTCTTCACTTCAGAAATAATGCAGTTTGACACTACTTTAACTGCCATGGCCTAATGCTATAAAATTCTGGGATTAGTAGTTTTCTGAGATATTTACCTTTATTTGTCAGACAGCTCTGGTGCCACAACAAACTATAAACCCCAGAATTCTGTAACATTGAGCCACCACAGTTAAAATGGTGTCAAACTGCATTATCTCTGCAGTGCAGATGCAGTTTTGGTCACTTTGGGTATTCAGTATGAGGTCTTCAAATGCTTCCATAAACTGCAAACAGAACCCTAACTTTAAAAACTCACAGTTCATTTCATTATGGTTAATTATCTTAAACGCTCATTGGTAAGTTTTCTAGATTTTTAAATTAAATGCCTGAATACTTGATATATTGGCATAGTATAATTAAGGCATGTTTACAAGTGCGTAAGGAAGTCACATGTTAACTTCTATCTGAGCAAATGTGCTCAAGAACTGTATCTTCATACTAGATGTGTTTTTGTATGCAATACTTTCAAAATGCTTTAAGTACTGTGTGCACACATGCATGCTTTATATTCTGAATCAGTAAAGATTACATGTTGACACAGTGCTTGGCAATATAGCTTGGATCACATTGCTCTCTGAGGGAACACGGTCATAATGACATTATTTTGCAAAACAATATGACTAATGTTAACATATAGTTACTCCTTATTCAGTCTAAAGCATGGGTTTGGGATGGGGAGTATTAAAGAGATCTTTGTCCATTTTTTTCTATTGTGAGGGTATATATAATAAACAAACAACACCAAAATAATAAAAAGTACTGAGTAGCTGTTAATGCATTACTTTTAAAAAATAACTTCCCAAAATCTGTGCTTGCACAAACAGAACAAGGAAAGTTCCAGGTTGGTTCAAACCTTAAGGGCCTTATATTTCCGAGAGAGCTAAAATACAAGACTGCCACACTGATATCTCTGCACAGGTTACCAAGAAGGATGCTCAGTGGTGGAAGGAACAATGGAAGGCAATGGAATATCATGTAGTTTGGCTGTAGAACTCTGTGATGATCACCAACTGATATGGCTTTAAATGGAGATTAAATGGCTCAGTGGATGATAAGGAGTGGGGTGTTATCAGTACACTGATGACACCCAGATATATTTTCCTATGCTCGGTCATTGGCCATGACTTCTGATGGTGTCTCTCCTCTCAATGACTGTCTTAGAGTGGTAATGGGTGGGATGAGGAAAAACAGATTGAGATTGAATCCAGACAAAACGGAGGTACTAAGGGCCTCGGCAGACGACTAAAAGAGTCGTCTGCGAGACCCGGAAGAGGAGGAGCCACCGCACGAGTGGCGCTCCTTCCTCTTCCTGAGGTCGCCCTGGGAGCTGCGGGGCAACCTCCTGCCGCAGCAACCTCACGCGCTGCGGCGGAAAAGGCAGGGAAAGTGCGCCCTACGCGTTTAGGGCGCACTTTCCCTCTCTTGTGGAAGGAGCGCTATTTGTGCCGAGGTCCCATGGTGCTCCGGACCAGGGCTTCCCCGACGCCCTGGTCTGCATCCCCCCTAACAGTAACAGCCCCGAAACCAGGTATTGAGATACAACCTCCAGTCCTGGACAGGGTCATACTCTCCATGAAGGACTGTGTTCGCAGTCTGGGGGTACTCCTGGATCTGTCGCTCCAGATGTCAAATCAGGTAAATGCGACGGTCAGGAGTTCCTGCTATCAGCTTCAGCCAATCCACGAGCTGGGTCCCTGGAAGTAAGGGATCTAGAAACATGCACTGGTGACCTCTCATCTTGATTTCTGCAATGCATTCTACATGGGGCTACCCTCGTGCTTAGTCCAAAAACTTCAGTTAGTTCAGAATATGGTCTCCGGTACATCTAGGAGAGACCACATATCACCTGTCTTGAAAAGACTCCACTGGCTGCCAATCAGTTTCCGGGCTCAGTATAAGGTGTTGGCTATTACTTTTAAACTCCTAAATGGCCTGCGTCCATCCTATCTTCGGGTCCACCTCCTTCCATATAACCCAATGCACACACTTCGGTCCTCTGGGAGGAATTTGCTTCAGCCTGTTAAAACTAGGCTGACCGCAACCTCCCAGAGGGCCTTCTCAGCAACTGCTCCCAGATTATGGAATGGCCTGCTGGATGAGATCCGTCAGATTACCAGCTTAAACAGCTTTTAAAAAGCTGTAAAGACGGATCTCTTCCGGCAGGCCTTTCCTGATTAGTTATTCCCAGCCAAGGAATGAGCCCACCTATACCCCTACCCTCCGCCATATTTATAACTGTTGCCTGCTGCTATTGTGACCTTTTATCTGTCATGGTTGATCGTTTATTGTTTTACTGGCTTGATTGTTTATTGCAGGGACAGGCAACCTTTTTCAGACCTGGGCCAGTCTCCCGTCGCCCAGGTCTTGGCTGGGCCGAGGGGGGGGGGATGGCGGCGTGCGTACTCATGCGCGTGCACACCCTCCTCCTCTGCGCGGGACCCCCCGGTGCATGCAGCCGCCGCCGTAGCACGCGCGGTCGCAGCCGCCACGGCGCATGCCGCGGCCGCCATTTTGGAAGTCCAAATCGCGGCCGCGACACGCTTGCGCATACGCAAGAGTACTGCATATGCGCAAACACGTCACCACTGCCATTTTGACTCCCAAAATGGCGGCCGCAGCAAGCGCGGCCGAAAACGCGCCCCGGTGGTGGCGAGCGGCGGTGGCGCGCGGTGGCGACGGTGGCAACCTACGGCCTGGGCTGGTAAGTCCGGGGCCCAGGGCCTTAACCGGCCCCCGGGCCATAGGTTGCCGGTCCCTGGTTTATTTTTTTAAAATGTCTGATATTTAATGCTATTTCAAGGGGTGGGTGGGTTTTCTGGGATTGTACATTGCGATATTTTATTCTTGTAAGCCGCTCTGATTGCTTTGGCAGAGGGGTGGAATAGAAATTATTATTATTATTATTATTATTATTATTATTATTATTATCTCTCAGTGGCTCGTGACTATGATGGTTATAGCCTACTTCTGGGATCAGAGGCAACGCACGTCTGAATACTACTGTATATGTTCGACTATAAGTAGACCTCATGTATAAGTCGAGGGCAGGTTTGGGGGCCAAATATGACCCATGGATACATCGAGGGTAAAGTCCTCCTTTGCAGTTATGATATCTGGTCACCCTGCCCTGATCCAGTAGTCTCTTGTTATGAACATAAGTGTGCTGCAGTACCAATGTATGCCAGTGCATGGCATCTGTGAACAACATATCCAAATCATATGAGACTAGTACTAGCAGTTAGCTGACAACATACAGGGAGTGTTATACATTTCTAATTTTGGGTACAATTAGCCCTGGGGAGCCAAATGAGAATGACAGCTGCATGGTAGCTACTTTAATGGATGTGGGCTGCTGATGGTGAGAGTTCCATCACTATTCACTTGAATTCATCTTTGAGAATGTATGGCAGCCTCCTCCAACCTGAGGTTTGTCTGATGTGTTGGACAACAACTTCCACAATCCCATAATCTGGTAATGAGTTTGTGGGATTTGTAATCAGACATCTCAAGAGGGCCCAGGTTGGTGAAATAAAACTTCCTTCTTTGAATGCCAAACTGTTCTAGGCAAGAAAAGAACAAAAATTGTATTAGACCAGAGCAAAATGTCTCTTTTGTGCCTATGATTCTAGAAGCAGTATATAATTCTCATGGCTGATAACCAGATGGATGCAAAAGCAGATTCACAAAGCAATCAACTTGTTGTGTGCATTGAGGGAACATATCTATTTTGTAGGAGGTAGAGGAAGGATCTTTGTCAGGACCATGGTGCAAAGAGTAAATCCTTTCCCTGTGCATTGCACTGCAGTCCTCATCATATTCCCTCATCCCATCCTACAGCTGCTATTTTTAAAGTAAGAACGAGACAGGTGAAACGCCTACATACATTGAACATAGCAGCTGGGTTGGACGTGGCTGTACAAGAACAGTTTGTGTGGAGCAATTTCTTCCCCCACTTCACCTCCTCCCATTCTGCTTCCTAGTTTCTCATAATAGTGCAGCTAGCAGTGACAGAGAGTGGTTTCCATGTCAGTGGAGCAGCATTTCCACCCCAGGTTTTAATCCAGGCTTGACACAAGCACTAAATAGATTCAGCACCATGGGTAGCTCATTTAAAGCTAGCCCAAACCTGGAATAGATTCACCACCCCACTGACATGGGAGCCACTAGTTACTACTGTCAGGAAGCTGTTCACAATTGAAACAGTGTCTTTAGCTTTGGTTTCAGCAAAGAATGGGAAAATCTGTCTACTTTTGCCAAATTTCTCCTTGCTTCACCAGTATGATTGTTTCCATTCTTACTCCAATGCCAAACAAGACAAAATTCATAATAATAATAATAAAATTTATTTATATCCCGCTTAATGAAAATCAATCCAAGCGGCTTACAGTAAAAAAAAGTACATACATCCAAATTCCAAAACATCCCACCCCCCAATAAAACAGTATTAAATGCAATATAATTAAAATCCATTAGCAACATAATTAAAACCTACAATCTAAAAGGAAATACTATCATTATAGCTAAAAAAAAATTCAATGCCCCAATTGGACTGGAAAACGCTCCTTATCCACCAAACAATGATGGGGCCACAAAAGGAACGTAAAGTCACAACCCATAAAACCCAGATAACCAAGGCCGGGACCAATTACTCTGGAAAAGCCTGCCGGAAGAGATCCGTCTTGACAGCTTTTTTGAAGCTGTCTAGAGATGTCAACTGACGGATCTCATCCGGCAGGTCGTTCCAGAGTTTAGGGGCGACAACAGAAAAGGCTCTCTGGGAGGTCGCCGCAAGCCTAGATTTTTGGGGCTGCAGCAGATTCCTCCCAGAGGAACGGAGAGTGCGGGGAGGATTGTATGGAAGGAGGCGATCCCTGAGATAGTCTGGACCCAAGCCATTTAGAGCTTTAAAGGTAATAACCAACACCTTGTACTGTGCCCGGAAGCCCCCAAAGTCTGTATGTTATGCACAATTTGTACTATACTGAACATATTAAGAGAGCCAGCATGGCATAGGGGTCTGTATGTTGGACTACAACTCTGGAGACCAGGGTTCAGATCCCTATTCAATCATGGAAACCCACTGAGTGACTTTAGGAAGGTCACGCCCTCTCAGCCTCAGAGGAAAGCAATGGCAAACCTCCCCTGAATAAATCTTGCCAAGAAAACCCCATGATGGGTTCCCCTTGGGGTCTGCATGAGTCAGAAATGATATGAAGGCACACAACAACAAAAACAAACATATTTTGAGCAAGATCCTATTTGAGAACATAAAGCCCCATTAGTATATTAAACCAGGTGGAGGAGGGCAAGAGCTGCTTCTTTTGTCCCTACTGAGTCACAGCAGACAGACAGTATTCAGATGCACCATGCAGCCAATTATATTCTCTTGGGTCATGGTGTGTGTGTGTGTGTGTGTAGCTACACAGGGTGCCATGCAGCTGCTATTGTACAGCCAGGTGGGGAGAAACCTTGCCTAAGGAGGTACTAGAGTGAATACCTCCCTGCACAATAGCTGAAAAAGTACTTACATAGGTATAATGGCCAGTTAAGCCCGTGTAAATTGTCAAGAGAATTCCAGCCTTTATTTCATTCAAATATATGACCTTGGGGAAGTCACACTTTATCAGCCTCAGAGGATGGCAATAGCTAACTAACCCCCTCCGAAGAAACTTGCCAAGAAAACCCTGTGACAGGATTGCCATAAGTTGAAAATGACTTGAAGGCAAACAACACACACACACACAACACATCCAGTGTAATTTTGTGTGGACTTTGCCCCAACATTTTGCTTACTATACACAATTTTGTGTGCATTTCTTTGAGTCACGCAAACTAGATAGCAAAGTTCTGATTATGTGTGGATTTCAATATGTATATTTATTCTGATTGTAGGTTCAGCAAGTTTGAATCTGGGGATCTGTCCCCACAAAATTGGACTGGATGGATTTGTCGTGCATTCCTGGTTTTAACCCCTTAGTAGCATTTCTTCAACTGAATTGAGTGTTGCCCTCAGAGATGCGTACACTTCTGCTCTTCAAAGTTGCTCAAGCCTCCATTGAATTAATGTCTGGTCCTTTTTTGTAGTGTTCTGCTGCCATGTAGTGGTAGGAAAATGAATCTCTGGTATATTTGGTTTTCATACATTAAGCTGTTGAAGAAGTGGATAGAATATAGATCAGGATCTCCTGGTATTTATTCATTCATTCAATAAATTCATCACCTGCCTTTTTCCCTAGATGGCTTACAAAATGCTAAGATAAAAGTTTATCTTACAAAATCCTTTTTAAAACAAACGTTAAAAATACTGAAATCACAATTCTGTTGAAAGGCATATGGTTAAAATAATTTAAAATACACTTTAAAATATAATTCAATAGATGCAAGGGAAAAAACAACATAGAGCACACCACCTTTAAACATCTTACTACCGTAGGCAAGGGTCTGCCTAAATAAAAAGATTTGTTGGATCTGAGATGGTGGTGAGACTGAGAGAAAGCCCACCCTTAAAAATATGAAAACTTGGATTGGCTCATATTGTCTTTTAGATAATCTGAACCCAAGCCACATAGGGTTCTAAAGGTCTTAACCAGCGTTTTGAATTCTGCTTGGAAATGGACCAGCAGCCAGCAAAGCTGTTTCAGTAGGGGAGCTATATGATCCCTGTCACCAGCCCTAGTCAGCAGCCTGGGTGCAGTGTTTCAGACCCAGTGAAGTTTCTAAGCAGTTTCCGAAGGGAACTACACATTCAGTACATTAAGGTAAACGTAAAGGTATTCTCCACTGACAAGGTTGTCAAGTCTTCTCCAACCATAGGGGCTGGTGTTCATCTCCGTTACTAAACCGAAGAGCCAGCATTGTCAGAGACTACTCTGTGATCATGTGGCCAGCATGATTGCACAGAACACTGTTTACCTTCCCACTGAGAAGTAGTACCTATTTATCTACTTGCATTTGCATGCTTTCAAACTGCTAGGTTGGCAGAAACTGGGACTAGTGATGGGAGCTCACCTCATCATGCATCATGCACTCCATTCAGTGCATTGCAATAATCCAAATGGGGTGTGATCAAGGCATGTGTCACCAGAGCCAGATCTTATTTCTTAAGGAATGGGTGCAACTGACGCACTAGTTTTAACTATGCAAATGCACTCCTGACCACTATCAAAACCGTGGCATCCAGGTCCAGGTTCTGGTCTGAGCCCATAATTACACCCAAACTGGAAGCCTGTGTCTTCAGGGAGAACGTAAACCTATCCAGGCTGAATCCTTATTCTCTGATCTGCCTTTCAACTGATTAGGACATCTGTCTTGTCTGGATTAAGTTTCAATTTGTTCAGCCTCATCCATTCTATTACTTACTCCAGACACTAGTTTAGTTCAGAAACATCTTCCTTGGAGTAAGATGGAAAGGAGAGGTAGAGTTGGATGTTATCTGTGATTTCATGACCTCCCTCAGAGGTTTCATGTAGATATGGGGGATAGGACTGATCCCTGAGGGACCTCATAGGCCAATATAGCTAGGGTGTCCAATAGGTATCCCCCATCATGACCTTTCTTTTTTAAATTAATTTTTATTAAGGTTTGAAAATAATAAAATAATAATAAAACTTTTATTTATATTCCGCTTTTTGTAAAAACAATCAAAGCGGCATACAACAATTTAAAATAATACAAAATATATACAATAGCCCCCTCCCCTTAAAAGAAAATTAAACAGTACTAAGATTAACATTACAGACATTAAAAACAAAACAATAATACTACAATATTACAGTAACAGTGACAGTGGACAGAATCATCACAACTCACAAATATGAAGGTCTTTATGTGGCCGGATACTGTTCTGGGAAGGCCTGCCAGAAAAGATCCATCTTGACAGCTTTCTTGAAGCTATTTAGGTTGGAAATTTGATGGATCTCGTCCGGCAGGTGATTCCATAAGGTGGGAGAGATTGCAGAAAAAGTCCACTGGGAGGTCGCAAACAATCTGGTCAACACAGAACAATACACAGTTTACATGGGATTAGCAGACATAACCTTGAGTGCATTCCCTCCCACCCTGGAGTCATGCCATTAACAACAGAACAATACCTATTCAACACAGAACAACACACAGTTCACCTGGGAACCACTCCTCCCTACCCAGGGTCTCACAGTATATATAGATCCATTCTCCTCCATTCCAGTTTTCTCTGAAGATGTCAGCCACAGATGCTGGTGAAAAGTTAGAAAGAAACTCTTCTAGAACATGGCCACACAGCCTGAAAAACCCACAAAAAACTATGGATGCCGGCCATGAAAGCCTACGACTTCACAAATCTGGTCTTCACTGGTTGCAATAGGTTCCTCCCAGAGGATCTGAGTGCACGGGGCAGATTATATGGAAGCAGGTGATTCCTTAGATAGGTTGGCCCAAGCCATGTAGGGCTTTAAAGGTGATAATCAACACTTTGTACTGTGCCCAGAAACTAATGGGCAGCCAGTGGAGTGACTTCAGTACTGGTGTAATATGGTCATTCCTGGTTGTTCCTGTAATCAGCCTGGCTGCCGTATTCTGTACCAGTTGAAGTTTCCTGACTTGGCACAAGGGCAGCCCCATGTAGAGCTCGATACAAAAGTTAAGTCTTGAGGTTACCAGAGCGTGTACTACAGTTTTGAGGTCACCCATTTCCAGAAAAGGGTGCAGCTGGCGTAACAAACAAAGCTGATAACAGGTGCTCTTGACCGTCGCATTCACCTGATTTCTCATCTGAAGCAACAAATCAAGAAACACCCCCAGACTGAGAACACAGTCCTTCGAAGGGAGCGTGAACCCCTCTAGGACTGGAGGGTGCAACCCAATACCTGGTTTAGGGGGCCCTTCTGTAAGTACCTCCATTTTATCTGGATTCAACTTGAGCTTGTTTTCTCTCATCTAGTCCATTACTGCCACAAGACACTGATTGAGGGGAGAAATGCCATCTATCATCAATGCTGATGACCGAAACATGGAGAAATATATTTGGGTGTCATCAGCATACTGGTAACACCCCACCCCATATCTGCAGATGATTTTTCCCAGAGGCATCATATAAATGCTGAATAGCATTGGGGACAGGATGGCGCCCTGAGGGATGCCACAATTAACCTCTGTTTTTGAAGAGCAACTGTCCCTGAGCATCACCCTCTGGAATCTGCCACAGAGGAAGGAATAGAACCACTGTAAGGCACTGCCTCCAGTTCCTAACCCTCACAGGTGCTCCAAGAGGATGTCATGGTCTATTGTATCAAATGCCACTGAGAGGTCTAATAGCACCAACAGGGTCACACTTCCTCTGTCAATGCTTAGACGAAGGTCATCAGTTAAGGTGACCATGGCAGTCTCCACCCCATATCCCGTCCTGAAGCAAGTTTGGAATGGATCTAGAAAATTGGCTTTATCCAATACCGCTTGGATCTGAAGAGTGACAGCCCTCACAATCACCTTGTCCCAAAATGGCAGATGGGATACAGGCCTGTAATTTTTCATGTCCAGGGGTCCAGGGAAGATTTTTTCAGGAGCGGTCCAATGACTGCTTCCTTTAAAGAAGATGGTAGATGACCTTCCCTAAGGGATGCATTGATGACACGTCTGAGAAGTGCCATCAAGGCATCACCCCCCTGGACAGCCTGCCATGATGGGCAGGGATCGAGGGGGCATGTCGTCTTCCTCACCTTTCCAAGGATCTTGTCCATGTCATCAGAACTCACAAGCTCATATTGATCCGGTCTAATCTCATAAACAGCTTGACTGGACACCTCATCAGCTGACTTTGCCCCAATATTGGCATCCAAGTGGGCTCTTATCTGAGAGATTTTACCTGCAAAGTAGTTGTTAAATGTGTCACAGCAGGCTGTTGTTGGGTTAAGTAGATGGCTTTGGGTAGATGGCATCACCGTCAGTTCCCTCACCACCCTAAACAGCTCTGCTGGATGAGACTTTGCAGATGCAATATGAGCAGACGAGGAAGATCTCCTCGTTGCTCTTATTGCCTCTCTATAAGAATAAAGAAATTTCTTATGACGAGTTCTGTCAGATAAGAGTCCAGTTGAGCGCCATTTGCGCTCCAGTCATTGTCCCACCCGCTTCATGTTCTTTAGCTCTCTGGTATACCAGGGCTCCCGATTTAAAGCAGGAAGGAAAGGATGCTTGGGAGCGATTATGTTGATAGCCCTAGTAAGATCGGTGTTCCATATATTCACCAAGGTTTCAACAGAGTGACCAGCATTATCAACCAATAGACCCTATAGGGCTTTCTGGAATCCAATTGGTTCCATTAGCCTTCGAGGGCAGACCATTCTAATAGGTCCACCACCCCCGAGGGGGCAAACAGTGGCTCTTAGTTCTGCCCTGACCAGGAAATGATCCGTCCATGACAATGCGGTGGTATTAGCTACCTCTGCCCATTCCTGTTCTGTACTGA
Source organism: Phrynosoma blainvillii (assembly GCA_026167975.1). NCBI lineage: Eukaryota > Metazoa > Chordata > Lepidosauria > Squamata > Phrynosomatidae > Phrynosoma > Phrynosoma blainvillii. Next base: position 244,278,636 of record JANUYF010000001.1, on the reverse strand, counting down.
AGACCGCATTGAGAGTATGACCCACACAATGTGTTGGCCCACTGACCAATTGGAAAGGCCCATGGTTGTCATGGATTCCATGAACTCCTGAGCCGCACCTGTTAAACTGGTCTCGAGTGGGATGTTGAGGTCGCTCAGAACAAGAAGTCTGGGTGACTCCAACAGCAACTCTGAGACCAGCTGCGTCGGCTCAGATAGGAAGTCTGTTAAGCAACAGGGTGGACAGTATACCAACAGAATCCCTATACTGTCCCTGGTCTTCAGGCATAGGTACATGCACTCAAAGTTGTCTGTCTTCTGGACAGGTGTCCTGGTCACAGTAAGATTGTCTTTATAGACTAGAGCCACTCCACCCCCTTACCCATTTTCCTTTACCTGCTCGATAACAGCATACCCAGCTGAGAGAGCTTGATTCCAACTAATGGCACTATCTTCTCCCAGCCAGGATTCTGTAAAGCAAGCCAAGTTGGCTTTTTCATCCAACAGGAGACATTGATTATATACGACTTGTTTTTAACTGACCTGCCGTTGCAGAGGAGCAGAGTAAGGTTCTGTGACATGGATGATAAGCTCCCCATCCTATTTTGGGTAACAGAGTGAACTGAAGGCAGGATCGCTTTCAAACATTGATCCCATCTTCTTTTGCAACAGAATTTCACTCTGTTATCACCATATCTTCCTTTGCCCTGTACAACCTCAATAGCCACTCCCATTATTACCTCAGCCACCTCATCCCTTTCGTATTCCACCTGTCTTTCCATATTGCCAGTCCAAATGTCCCCCCCCCAAAAAAGGACACTAATTAAGACTGGTTACTTTGTTGTTACAATCTAATTGTAGATTCTGCCCACCCCCCACCCTTCGGCCTGATATTGAAGGTGAAAAAAGAAGGGCCAACACTCGGCTCCCGGGCTCTTGAAAATTCAAGAAAATTCTTGGGGCTGGCTAGCATGTTTAAATTTCCCGCTCTAGCCACACCCCCTAGCTACGTCTTTAGCTGTGAAGGCAGCTTAAGAGTCCTCTGTTGCCTCGGCCACACCTCCCTCACTTCAGTCCCGGTGCTGGGCAGTCAAAGGTGTTGTTAGGGCATTTTTAAAGCCTCTTCTGCCCTTGCTTCACCCTGCTACTGCTGCTGCTGCTACTACTGCTGCTGTTGCTGGGGAGCCAAAAGTGTTATTAGTGTGTTTTTAAAGGCTCTTCTGCCCTTGCTCCACCTGCTACTGCTGCTGCTACTTTATGTAATTCTTACATAAAGGAGGAGGAAGAAAAACAAAAAGTAACATAAACACATAATAAAGAAAAACCCACAACAAAAATAACAAACATAACAAATAACTCCCTCTTTCTCCCTTCCCATCCACCCCACTCACTCCTCACACTTCTCTGACTGCAGATATTTAATTTTTACACAACATTTCTCCCCTCTAGGTTTCACTCATACACACACACACACACACACACACACACAATAAAGAAAAGAATTTGTCCTTACATATCAGAACCAATCGCTGAACTGTCTCCTTTTGTTTTCTTAATATAATCTATAAAAGGCTGCCAGGTATGCAAATAAATTTGTATTGAATTTCCTTTTTTCCAATTTGTCAGCTTATCTGATACAGCAAAATTCAATTTTCTATCCCTTCTTCCACCTTTGGGGGTTTCTTCAGTTTGCAGTATTTGACATAAATCATTATTGATGCTGTAATCATATAGAACAATAAGACTATTCTCTCTTTCAAGTTTCTCCTCTAAATCTAGCATGTTTAAGGGAAAACAATTGTGGTCTAAATGACCTTTTGAGTCCAGCCCTCCAGAAAGAACAGTGCCCCCAAGTCCCATCCTAGAGAAGCAGCCCAGAAGGATACTACGGTCGGTAGTACTGAAGGCCACTGGAAGGTCCAGCAGAACCAACAGGGACACTTCTTTCCCTGTCTAATTCCCTGCATAAGTTATCTACCAAGGCAAAGTTGTCTCCATTCCATAGCCAGGCCCAAACCCAGACTGAAATGGATCTAGATAATCTGTTTCATCCAGGAACCCCCCTTTAAGTGATTTACAGCAGTGTCCTAAGAATGTTTAATTCCCAATTGTTTAACAAGAGCCACAGTGAAATTACTCCCCCACCTCAATATATTGCTGAAAAGAAGAAAACTTGGTGGCAGTGCAGGGTAGCTAGGAGGAGAATTTTGTGCTGAAGCATCATGAGCTCTGTTCACTTTTGGTACTCAAAACAAGCAGTCCTGGGCTACAGATTCCTGAATTTTTAAGTTTTGCCCCAATCTCCAGGTTGTGGATATTAAGGGTCTAGTGAATTTTTTTAAAATGCTAGTAATCTGAAATCTTCCTACACATCTGCAAATTGCATTCAAGAGATACAGTGGTTGCCTATCATATGACATGACACGTTACATATGACATGAATCCCATTTTGGGATAAAGGTAGGATATAAATTCCATAAATAAATAAATAAATAAATAAATTTGATGGAAGAGTATGGTGGTGGTGGGAAACAGGCACATCTCACCTATCCATTTGCCACATTGTGTCCTCAACCTGTCCTTAGCGTCCTTTATTCTCTTAATGACATGCTTGCAATCTAGTGCAATCTGAAGTACACAAATATACTGTTCATCATACTGGGTCAGTTCTCATTTGGAGAGCTTGGAGCAATATGGCCATTTCACTTGAGATATGAGTGAATATTTAAAGCAGAGCTTAAGAGCAATGTGTTGCAAATAATACCATTGTTTGTGACATGTTGGGTGAGATCCTACATCAGAGAGACATAGCGTAAGAGTTTTACAAACAGAACTATGCTACTTTCTTGTCCAGGATGAACCTTCTAGCTGTTGCAGCTCTCACTCAACAGCCATTTACCAATCAGTAGAGGCATTGGAAAAGCATCTGGCTATGTTCCTATACCCAGATGCAAAATATTGACATCATCTGCCAAGACTTTGAGAGGGCTCCCCACAGACCTGCCCTATTGACAGATAATATCATTGTTCTACCTAGCTATGGCTCTATGCAATTTTAAAGTGGTCGGGGGGGGGGGTAATTGTTTTACTATGTCACAATGTACTTTTATGTGTGTTTGAGGAATTGTTTGTTAGCCTCCTTGATTGCCTGACAGGCAAAAGGCGGGATACAAGAATAAAGTTTACTTACTTACTTAGGACGTTATCACACGTGGGCCAGTTTCATTGTTAAAGAGATAATAAAGTGGAAATGAAGCTTCCCGAAAAGAAAGTGAAAAAAGAGCTTAATTGCGCAAAAGCTTTTAACACGTAATTACAGTAATAACAGAATTAAGTTAAAAGCGAAAAAAAGACGTTTTTAACTTTCATACACAAGTGAAAAGAACCCGTACATGTACTGGAAATGGGTGTGTTTCGTGACCAGACTCCTCCTTTTTCCAGGGCAGGTCCTGCATTTCCCAGGAGGAAATGTCAGACTGTCCTCCATTTGGGGTCATGTCCTCCTGCACAGGTCCTAACCCCCTTCTGTTGGGGTTAGGACCTCTCAAGAGAGCAGAGGAGGAGGAGGAGGAGGAGGAGGCTGGAAAGGCAAGGGAGGGATTGAGATGACTCAGCTTCTCTCTCTCCTTTCCTGGCATTGGAGGAGGAGGAAAGGGAAGGAAGGAAGGAAGGGCTGGGTGTTCCCTGGGGAGAGCCAGAGCCTTGGATGATGCCCAGGAGAGGGGGAAACTGGAGGTAGCTCCCATGCCCCCCCCCCAAGCCTTTCCCCTTTGTAGGACCTGCAGGGCAGAACTTCATGGTGAGATGGAGCTCCAAGTTGCTCCACAAGCACACCCCACACTTGCACCCACATCCACCCACAGCTGCTGCGAAGGAAGCCTTCTTTCCCCTCCATCCCAAATGCCAAACTTCTCCTCCATCCCAAACTTGCCTCGCCTCGCCTCGCCTTGCCTTGCCTTGCCTTGCCTTCCCTGCATGGCAGGAGCCCGGGACTCTCCCTCCCTAGAGGCCCCTCCTCCTCCTCCTCCTCCTCCTCTTGGCCCTCCTCCAGGTTTTAAAAGAGAATTGTCTGTGCGTATTTGCTTTTCATATTACAGTAAATGCGAAATTACTGTAATTTCGCAAATGCATTTCCTCTAAACTCCTGAAATTAAAAAGATCTCGGATAATACCAGTTTCTGTCCAGTTTCTGACCAGTTTCTGTGCGACGTCGTGTGAAATCGTGAGGCACAAATTCAGTTTTTGTTTGGGATTTGTGTGGATTAACCAACAGATTCCCCCCGTGTGATAACGTACTTACTTACTTACTTACTTACTGACTTGCTATAGGGGCAAAGCCTGAGGCTTCTCTGACACTTTCTGCTCCACAGGTCCACAGGTCCACAAGGAAAAGTACTCAGGAGAGGCATTATTGATTCTGACATTGCTACTATTATTTAGTATCATTATTTTAAAAGTGTGTTTGAATGTACAAAGCATTTTTGCTACATTAGCTCAGTAATCTTGACTGGCTCCAGGTATAAAGGTTGATACATGGATTTAAATCTCTGTTTTAAAAACTAGCCTTATTGTGAATTATGAGTGAATTATTTACTATATGTTTATTATTGTAAAATGTTTATCCTCTTATGAATTATTGTATTTATCCTCTTATGAATTAGAATTAGTGTTATGTAGAAGTTTGGGTGTTGGAGTAGGACTCTGGAAGGCAAAGGGCTGAATTCCTTCTTGACCAAGGAAACCCACTTGATAAGTCACACTCTCTCAGCCTTAGAGGAAAGCAACAGCAAACCCCCTCTGAACTAATTATGCCAAGAAAACCCATCACATGGTTGCCTTAGGATCACCGTAAGTCAGAAACCAGTTGTAGGCACACATCAACTACACTGATTGTTTAAATCTTGACTTGTAACTGTTATTGAATCTTGAATCGTAACTGTTATTATCTAGAAATGTTTTGTAGGGAGTAATTTTTTTCACAGTAGTTTTTATTGTTTAAGCCTCTCTGAGCATGGCTTTACCATGGAAAAGCAGTATACAAAGAAACAGTGCTAGAATGGCAACACTGACATAAGCCCAGCTTGACATAACAGGCTGTCTATCAGTGAAGTCATTTGATCACCATTAATTTATGATTTAACCATCATTCAGAGACTGGATATATTATTCACATCTTTGAACAGAAGTGAGTGTTGATAAAGTAAGAGTCTTGAAGTCATTTTATTTGTAAAGTTTCTATACTTAGTGTTGTGTAAGTCTGTAGAGAATCAGTAATAGTTTGGTTATATTGGTTATATTATTATTATTATTATTATTATTATTATTATTATTATTATTATTATTTTCTTACCCATCCTTCCCCATGGATCAAGGTGGGGAACAACAACAAACCAACAAATACTAGTTGTGTTAGTAAAAAAAAAAAGGTTAAAAACAGCATTAGTTAAAAACACACATTAAGTTAAAAGAACAAACAAGACACATATATTAAAACAATCAACATTTAAAATTCATTATTTAAAATTGTAATTTAAAAATCATCTGGCATGATACTAAATTTTATGAAATCTCATGGAAAGCTATACTTACTTAATATGTGAATCTCTTGCAGTCATTAAGTGCACAGAAACTCTGTGGGGAGTAAAAGTAGTAAACAGAAAGTGACACAGGAATGCACAAAATTCCTTGGGTTGCAAGTTTTTACATGCAAAAGATTTTTAAAAATACACATAATAAAAACCCAGCCTCCCAAATTTCTCTTTTCTACCCATACAACAACTTTGGTTTTTAAAAAAAATCTTTTTATTAAGTATTTACAATCATACGATACATACATAAAAAACAACAGTACCACAAAATGAAATATTATAAGTAAAGTAGTTAAGATAGATGTAGGTTGATTCCTCTGTACATCATTATTTAATTAAACAGAGTTAATAACTTTATTCTAAGGTAGAGTAAAGTTAGAATTGAGAGATTATATATTAATATAAATTAAACATAACATATAAGAGAAAAAACCTTCTATACACCATATCCATAGAACAACTTTGAAAGGAGAGCTTCTCAATGAGAAATAAGCTGTATGTGTGACATGATTTGCAAAATAAAAAATTTGCATAATAAGGACATGTGGATGGTGGGTTTTTGAGAACGAGAATATGGCAACCCCAGAAAGAGAGAAACATAGTGACTGGTAAGGATAGGGAGGAGGCTTAGGAGATGGAAAGACTAAGGAAACATTGGAGGATGAGGGAGACCAGTGGCACAAACCAGATGTGTATCAGCCTGGATAGAGAAAAACACCAGCATGGAACAAAAGTGTTAGAGGTGGAAGAGAGAAGGTGAGGGTGTGAATAGTGACTTTTTAATGTGATGCTAAATACTTTTGCTAGAAATAGTAATAAAGCAACACATTATGAATGTCTTTTAAAGAAGTGAATAATGACAACTGTGCTATTGGGGGAAGGGAGCAACACAAAAGGATACTTTAAAAATCACAAGCTGTGGTTTAAAGAGTCCAATCAACAGATCAGACACACACTCTCCACATGGGTTACATTTCATGGTTATGCAGGCTATACTCATCTCCACAGAGTATTCAAGTGTCATTCTATAATGTATATTATAATTTAGTTAGCCCACATGAGATACTGTGTAATATCTCAAGGTTCATTCCCAATATGATTTAAACTGATTCGTTGATCGGTTTATATGTGCCTCGTTCACACTGGAAATGAATTTAGACCCGAATTTGTTTGGTCTGAATCATGGAGAATTAAGATTTAGGGGCTAAGCAGACGGGCGGCCATGGGCTGCCCTGGGAAGCTGCGCCATGGGACCGAGGCATCCCCATGCCTCGATCCTGCAGCGCACCTTCGCCGCCCCTGAAAGGAGCGCTAAATTAGCGCTCTTTTCACAAGTCAGCGAAAGTGTGCCGCAAAAGGCTGCAGCGCACTTTCGCTGACTTTTCCACCGCAGTGCGTGGAAAGGCTGCGGCGGGAGGTCCTCCTCGGAGCGCTGGCCATGTGGAGGGCCAGCTGCTTCGAGGACGACCTCGGGAGGAGGATGGGGCGCCTCTGCACCCCAGCACTCCTGCGGCGTCCCTGGAAGGAGCGCAAAAATAGCGCTCCTTCCACAAGACAGGGAAAGTGCACCCTAAAAGCGTAGGGTGCACTTTCCCTGCCTTTTCCACCGCAGCGTGTGCGGTCGCTGTGGCAGGAGGTTGCCCCGGAAGCGCCGGCCGTGCGGAGGGCCGGCAGCTCCGAGGGCGACCTCAGGAAGAGGAAGGAGCGCCGCGCGTGCGGTTGCTCCTCCTCTTCCGGGCCTCCAAGACGGCTCAATAAGCCGTCTGCCGAGGCCCTAAGCATGCATTTTGTAGCAGTGCAAATCTAATGTGAATGACAATTGTGTTAAAAAGACATGAATGCACAGAATAATGAAATAATTCACTTCCAATAGTGGGAACTACGCATTAGTATGAATCAATTCAGCAACTGTGTGTCAATGCGACTTGCAAATTTGTTTAAATGCACATGGGAATGAGCCCTAAATCTTATTGTAAGGATGGCATCTTAACTGTCCCTGGGTTTCCACCTAACCTATAGTATGAAAATCATTTAATGCACTAAATATATATATATTTTAATGGATGAAGTTATATATTCTGTATGAAAATATATCTTGCCATGGTTCAAACAAGTGTTCCATCTCTATTTCTGGGCATAGTTCAAAGTGCTGGTGGTGGTTGCTTTTCAGGGCCTAAGTAGTTTGGATCTTGTTACCAGAAATATCACATCCTCTGATGTAAGTCTACCTGTATGCTGCAGCCATCTTTAGAAACCCTCTTCCAAGCCTTAGCACCAATTGTGATGAGAAGGAAGGAATCTTGTCAGGGGTGGGGCCCTAGTTGTGGAAAGATCTCCCTAGGGAAGCTTTAATTTGTCTTTTTTTATTGCTAGCTGAAGATCCTTTACTTTTTCCCAGGACTTGGCAATTCCCAATGCTATGTGTGCAGTTCTAGGCTGCTTTTAACTGACTGTTTTATCTCTTTTTATTGCTTAAGCCATTCTGAAATATTAATTCTTCTGACACAATCAGTATTGAAGTGAGAGAGGCTTCATTTGAGCTGTCAGTCTCAGAAACCTGCTTACAGTTTTAAGGCTCTGCCTTGGAACACCTGAGGTAATGGAAAAACCAAAGGTGCCCTTTAGGACATGCATGCAGGATGATTTCTCCTAGTCTCTCATAGGTGAAGTCACCCAGCAGCTGCTTTCAGATCTGGAGCGGGGTGGGGTGGGGTGGGGGGGATCTCTTCCACTTTTTCATCAAAAATTGAATTTTAATCCCAGATTATCTGTTGACTACTGCAGAATATGAAAACATGTTATGAGAAAACACTAGGCGGATTAACAAAAGGTTAAACTAGGACACCATCTAGAAAATCTCCTCCCTGCCTGCCCTCCCTCCCTGGAAAAAAATGAGATCAGTGCTTCCTAAGCTTTCTGATGTGTGGGGAATGGTAGGGGTTTCCTCCCCAATGTGCGAGACCAACACCATATTTGTGTTCATTGACTACAACTGGTTCTTTTGTTCCTGGAAAATCCCTGCAGACCAGCAGCCAATAGCTCACAGACTGCCATGGGTCAATGGACCATCACTTTGAGTAGCACCATACTAGATGTTACACAGCACACACAAGACAGTGGCACATGGAATGCCTTGTGGAGATTTGGGACCTTGTGATTAGGCCAGAGGATACCTCCTTAAAAAGTAACTGTGGGTCAGTAACAACAGCAAATTCTGTTATGAAAACCAAGGAAATTGTTGTTGTTGTTGTTTCTGGTGGTGTCCTCTCACCTGATCACAGGGGCCTAAATCTCCACAAGATGTTCTGTTCTTCCCCTAAAACTGGGACTCAAGCAAAGTCTGCAGCTGCATGCCATTAAATCAATTTATAGGGTAATAGCTAGTTCAGCCAGTCACACTCTACCAATCCTACGCAGTTGCCCCCTCTTCCCCACACCCGCATCCTAAAAGGTGGCCCTTCATTGGCTGAGCTGGATAATCATGGGAAACAACAGAAGTTAAGATGATTTGCAACCAGAGCTTACCATGGCTTTCCAGGGCATGCCATCCTTTATCACCTTTGCTCCTTCCTGTCTGGATAGAGCAAGACTCCCCCACCCCATCTCTTGGCACAAAGGACCTGGATTTTCACAATTCAGTGCTCTGCTTCCAGGATGTTTTTTCAATGGCTGCCTGTTTTCCTGAGAAAATGGAAACAATCATGGGCCTGCCTGTCTCTAGCAAGAATCAGCACTTTGCTCTCTCAGAGTAAATCTTGCTGAGATATGAAATCTGTTCTTCGCTTGTGCCTGGTGCTGCTACATACCCTCCAACTGTTCACATTTGGCAAGGATAGTCCCAGTCAATCCTCTTTTATCCCATTTTCTGAGCAGCTTTACAATGTCCCAGTTTCTCCTCCTTCCACTTTCCCTCTTTGTCCTCTGCTTACTTCAGTTACTGCAAACTGAATTCAAAATGCAAAAGTAGTTTGCTCTCAATTAACTCACCAGGGAGGAAGAGGAGAGAAGATGGACAGAATCTTGCCCTTCCCAATAGGCTCAGGCAAAAGCAAAGTCCTGCATATTCTCCTAACTTGTGTGTTCTTTCTCATAAATAGCTTGTGCCATCCTGACCACACTCCAGTTTTGCTTGGCCATGTGTGTTCTAGTTTTCATCTGTGAAATACTGAGGACAAACGGGGAAAGTGGGAGGAGGCGAGAGAAAGTGAGACATTTTAAGAGCATCTGAAAAAGTGGGAGGAGAGAAGATTAACAAAAGCAAGCAGCTGCAGCCTCTCTTTGCTTGTGTGTTCTTCTTCATTAGTTATTTTTGCCATTTTGACCATACTTAGATATTGGTTGGTCCCAGTTTTCATTGGTGAAATGTTGGCAAATATGCAGCTACTGCCCCACCTCCATCTCTGCTACACACTGAACAGGTAAAAATTGGGACAGAAATGCAGAAAATAAAAAGGGTAGCTATATCTAGACCAGGGGTAGGCAACCTTTCCCCTTTAAGGGTCGAGGGACTTCAGCTCCCAGAATCCCAGGAGCTATTGGCCAACATGGGACTATTGGCCAACATGGCTGAGGCTTCTGGGAGCTGAAGTCCCTCGGCCCTTAAAGGTTGCCTACCCCTGATCTAGACCTTGGCTACTGCTCAGTGCAGTAGGGGGTGCAGCCTGCACCAGGTGACACCCCAGAAAAGGGGTGACACCTGGTTGGGCCCTCCTCCCACTGCAGAATGAGGAGAGCTGAGTGCACCCCTCCCAGCTTTGCCATGGCAGCGGAGGCCTCCTCATGAGGAGACCTCCGGGCCATAGAGAAGGAGAGGCCCAAGAGTAACTTTTTGGTCATTCCCCCTGGCACCACCCCCTCTCCCACACCAGGGGTGGGGACACCACTGCTGCTGCTTGTAGCATCAGGCCAGGAACAAAAATGTGCAGGATAGGGGAAGCAGGATAGAGGAGGCCTTAGTAGCAGGCAGTGATGTCCCCACCCTTGGTGTCATCCAGTACAGGGGGTGGGGATCTGGGACAGCACTCTCAGCCTTTCTCCTTGCCACCCCATTGTTCTCTTCATGAGGATAAGAATGGGATGGCACAGGGAGGGGGAGTACGCTCAGCCTCCCTTGAGAGAATGACACAATGGCTGGGAGGGGAGGGCTCAATGCTGAGCTAGGTTTGGCATGAGAGGCTCTCATTGAAAGTGAGTCCTGCATGAAATGATTTTTTTAAATGATTTTTATTAAACACACAATTTTATAGCATAAAATTACATATAAGGAAAGATCACTACACAGAACACAACATAAAACACATATAATACTACAATTCAAGACAAGCCTAACTTTTTTTTAAAAGGGTTTTGTTTATTTATTTTTACATAATTAACACCCAACTTGCCAGCTATTGGTGACAGTTATGTACTTATGCTACCTCCTCCAAAACACTGGCAAATATACTTCTACTTATTGTCTAGGTTAATATCTACATAAGTAGTTTAAACAATGTGATCACTACTATTGCTTCTGTCCTTGTTCATTTTGCAACATATTTAGACCATACTATTTAAAAAATTTATTATTTATATTTGACTTAGGATCTCTCATAAAGTTATCACCATTTGAGACGAGAAAGAAAATGCCCCCAAAAGAAACAAACACAAAGCATTTGTATTATTGCATTTATTACAAATATTAAATCTCTTCTGTTTCTTCTGTATAAGATCAATTGCAGCTTACTTAAAATCTGGATATACTTGATCTTCTTAACTTGTTCTACAGATATATCAAGTCCTAAAAGTTCTCAGTTATTCTACTACACAAGGTTAAGCCATAAACTACAAAATATTTTTAAAGGACCCATATGTAAAGTCCATGCTTTGTCTCCCTGCTGAGATATGCTTCCAAAATCTTACTGGTTATTCACAATCATCTGATTCATGCAAGTCCTATTCAGGCATTTCTAAACAGCTATAGTCAACATGCATGGGGGGGAGGGGGAGTGTGCTAGGCCTTTCCCTGTCCATCATAGCTTGGCTCACAGGAAAAGCAATTCCTCTATCCAGAGAAGCTCTTCATTCAAGCCAGGACTATGATTTCCCCACATCTGATTCATGTGAAGAGCCTCCAGAAATAGAAGAGGCTCTCTTTGTCAAACTCTTTGCTTTTTGTGCAAAGTGATAGATGTGTGCAACCTCTCTTGTTCTAACAAATAAGACTAACGAGCCCATTGACAATTACTCCTTCATACAGATCCACACTGGAACAAATTATACTGTAAAATAGCTTTCAGCATATTACAAGAGACCATAGGGAGGTAGCTAAGGGATCTTGGGGTTCAGGTTGTTATTTCATCACTCTTTCTCATTGAAGAGAGTGGCCCAGGGAGAGGGAGAAAAGTACTAGAAATGAACAACAAGTTCTACATATGGTGCCATCAAGAAAGATTTGACTTCTTGGACCATAATTGCACTTTCATGAAGAAGGCAAGAGAAGGATTGCACCTCAAAGCAGTTGGAAAGAATGTATCTGCTAAGAATCTTGCAAATCTGATCAGGAGGGCTTTAAACTAAAGAGATTATCACATGGGAGGAAAGCATCCTTCTCCTGTCCTTAAACCATGTTAATCATGTGATCAGGGGGGAAGATTATCATACCCCCATGCACTTATCCCATTCTTCTTCTGTCTGTAAACAGTAATGGACCCATCATTTGGTATTAACAGGAACTTCCCTTAATACCAAATGATAGGTTCATTACTGTTTATGGACTGGAGAAGAACGGGATAAGTGCGCAGGGGTGTGATAATCTTCCCCCCAATTGTACAAATAACATGGATTAAGGGCAGGAGAAGGATGCTTTGGAGTTTCGTGTGATAATCTCCTACATTTCAATGGGGAGGGAGATAGTATTTAAGAGGGCATAGGGATACTAAGTACTGGGGACAATAGCTTCAGCAATACATGGGGAATTGGGCAATAGTACAAAACCCAGTAATGAACAGAAAAAAACAAGGAATCAACTAGAGAGAATGACACATTATCTTAGATGTCTCTCTGCTAATGCACAGCGCATAGAAAATAAGGTGAACTTGAACTCTTAACAGAGGAGGGAAATATTATTTAATAGGCATCACTGAAACCTGATGGGATGTATCTCATGACTGGAACATAGTAAAGGACGGGCATAACCTATTTTTTCTATTCTTTCCATGTTTCTTTCTTTCCAATAGGGCTATTGCATAGAGAAGATGGTGAAATACTGACAGGTGATAAAAAGAAAGCCAAACTGTTTAATATCTTGTTTGCCTCATTCTTTCCCCAAAAAGAAAACAGATAGATTAAATCATGTAGTAAAGGACAACAGCCCAGAATAGGTGAAGAGGTACTATAGGAATACCTGGCTACTCTAAATGAATTCAAGTCTCCAGGGCCAGATGAACTACATCCAAGAATGCTAAAGGAACTTGTAGATGTAATCTCAGAGCCCCTGTCAATAATCTTTGGGAATTCTTGGAAGTCAGGAGAGGTCCCATCAGACTGAAGAAGGGCAAATGTTGTCCCCATCATCAAAAAAGAGGACGCAAGCAACTATTGAACAAACCATTTGACTTTCCAATACTAGGAAAGTGTCTAGAATAGATCATTAAACATTAAGTCTGTGTACACTTAGAAAGAAATGCTGTGATTACTGAACTAGCATGGGTTTCTCAAAAATAAGGCATGCCAAATTAGCCTTATCTCTCTTTTTGATAGAGTTACAAGCTTGGACGATCAAGGGAGTGTTATGGATGTAATATATCTTGATTTCTGTAAGGCTTTGAAAAGGTCTCCTACTGGATATTTCTGCAGTCAAGCCAATGAACTGTAGGCTAGATATGGCTACAGTTAGTTGGGATAAATATAAGATACTACATTTAGGCAGGAAAAATGAAATGCACAAATATCAGAAGGGTGACACGAGACTCAAAAGCTGAACATGTGAAAAAAAGATCTAGGGGTTTTAGTAGACTACAGCCTAAACATGAGTCAACAGTATGATGCAGCAGCCAAAAAAGCCAATGCAATTTTGCATCAACAGGACTATAGTGCCCAGATTGGGGATAATAGTGTTGCTACTCTTCTCTGCTGTAATCAGACTTCACTTTGAATACTATGTCTTGTTCTGGGCACCACAGATCAAGAAGGATATTGACACAATGTAACATGTCTAGAGAAGGGGAACCTGGATGATCAAAAGTCTAGAAATTAAGCCTTATGGAGAACAACTGAGAGAGCTATATATGCTTAGCTTGGAGAAGAGAAGACTGGGAAGTGACATGATAGCCATCTGTAAATATCTGACAGAATGTCATGTAGACGATGGGACCATCTTGTTTTCTGCTGCTCCAAAGAATAGAACATGAACCAATGGATTCAAATTACATGAAAAGAGATTCCACCTAAACATTAGGAAGAACTTTTTTTTTTTTTTTTTACTGTAAGAGCTCTTTGACATTGGAAAGATTGCCTCAGAGGTTGGCGGACTCTCTATCTTTGAAGCTCTTTAAACAGAGGTTGGATGGGAACTTTTAGGAGTCTTTTAGTTGTATATTCCTGCATAGCAAGGATTGGAGTAGATGGCCCTTGTGGTCCCTTCCAGCTCTAGGATACTATGAATCCTCTAGTCAGGATTGACACTGGAAGCTGTTGTCATAATAGAGTAGCATTTCCAAGCTTTGTGTTAAAATGGGGATGACCAAGGAGAGGCCTTGCAGTTTTAATCCTGCCCTCCAAACCATTTGATCTTCTCTGATATTTCACCCTATTAGTTTTTTAAGGTATTAACATCCTGCTCACAACTTTTATTCAAGTTATCCCCCCCCCCCATTGTAAGCAGAGAGCCAATCCCAAAGTTAATGCTCCATTTTCCTTGCTGATTTTTCTGTGCAAGGACTAGGCTGCATTGCTTGTAAAGCAATTTTTGTATATTTTAGTAGAGAGTGTTCAAGAATGTGTTGGTGTCTCTAAACCTGTAAGTACAGCCAGCACCACTAGGCAAATTGTGAGCGCTGTCTCTGGCATCAGATCAGGGGTGAGCAAAGTCCAGCCTGTTGAGTAATGTGTAACATTGTTCCAAAATGCCCAAAAGTCATCTCTAGGAGATATGGAAGGAATTTCCACTATTTTTGGAGCCTTCCTGGAGCCCTCAGGATCAAAAAACAAAATTGGTTTTTTTTCCACATTTTTTGCCACAAAATTCCCCCCTAATTCCCTTGAGCCTTCTAGGGGCTCAAGAAAGCCCCAAAATATGCCCCCATGTCCCCAGAAACATTTATTTTTGCATGAGCAGGTACACTGGGGGTGGTGACCATCCACGGCCTCCTGAAAGGCTAATGTGGACCCCTATTCTTCCATCCCGGCAGTAGATGTTTGATGGTAAGAGAGAGATAGCCAGATGCTGAGGGATTCAGCTGAATGTGGGTGTGGGTGTGAGAGAGACACAGATACAGATTGATGCATCCATTCCTCAGTCTCTATGTTAGCCAGCTGCCCCCAGTTGTGCTGTCCTGTCACCAATGTTGAAATAATATTTTACAGCCAATCCGTTCAGCTTTCACATTATAAATTAGAGTGGCATCTTGACCTTCTCAGGCAGCAAAATGTCTTGGGCCATCTTTGCCTGCAACAACCTCTAAATGTCCTCTGTTCTGATTCTAGACTGTAACTCTGGCTGCGTGGGAAATGGCAAGCCAACCGCACACACTCTGCTGTTGCTATATATGGCAACTGCTGAAGCTCGCAATTCTTCAAAGAGATTCTTTTTCTCAGAGCAAATATATGGAGCCAATAAATTCACTCACAGACTCTTGCATGTTTCTTCGCAGGATTTTCATTTGATCAGCTCTATGACTATTCTGAAATGGTGTGACAACTCTGCAAAGAGCAAAACTTTGATTATTGAAGGCTGCAAATACTTTTTAAAAAGAAAAAGCACATGTTAAATCAGTAATTCTTTAGTAATAACATTTATAGCACAATCCTGTATTGAAATTTTCAGGGAATAAACTCCACTGAACTTACTCAGAATGTAGAAGTAAAGCACTACAAATAAGAATGTTACCTGTAATACATTGCTTTTTGTGTAACATTTTTACAGCAGGGCAATCCTAATTTTAATGTAATAATGTAATGACTGCTAATGGCATTAATTTTCAGTGCAAGAAGTAGCATTTGCTTTTTACTAGAAAGATATCATTGCTGAAGATTCGTTTGGGATTTTTAAACCTATATCTTGTAGCTTTGAGAGATTTTTGAAATTCAAAGTAATATGTGTTGTTAATGCATTAAGCATGAAGTAATGAGCAGTTCGAGGCCTGGATGCTACATGATGGGGTGAGCTCCTGTCACTAGTCCCAGCTTCTGCCAACCTAGCAGTTCGAAAGCATGCATATGCAAGTAAATAGGTACCACTTTGATGGGAAAGTAAACAGTGTTCTGTGCAGTCATGCTGGCCATATGATCACAGAGTAGTCTCTGACAACACTGGCTCTTTGTCTTAGTAATGGAGATGAGCACTGCCCCTTATGGTTGGACAGGACTTGACAATCTTGTCAATGGGGAATATCTTTACCTTTATCTAATGAGAAACTAGTAATAATTAATACTTTTTAAAAAGTAATGGCTAATGCAGATACATTCAGTTTCTAAAATAACATTCCAATATGTCTTATTTGTGAATGGACATGTGTAGGCTTGCCCTGCCAGAATGAAGAGCACAAAATAGCAACAAACTTTAAAAATAAGTGATGGTTTAAGGATCCCCAGAAAATGAATGAAAGTTGTTTGTTTGTGGTTTTTTGTTTGTTTTTTTGTTTTTGTAGCTCCCTAGGAAATTTTGTAATTCAGGCAGTCTCTGAAGTCTTTAATGCAGGAATGGGCAACATACTGCCCTCCAGATGTTGGATTTCAACTCCTATTACTCTTCAGGCTGATTGGCGTTGCAGTCCAATTACATCAGGAGTAGGGATGATTCCACATCCCTGCTTCTTAATGCAGTGGCCTCTTTTTCAGAGCTGATATGAGCTTTCAGGTCTGGTATGGTTTCATGTTTCAAGATGAGTAAACCAAAGGAATGTGGGGAACATGAACGGTAGAAAAGTACATTTTTGAAAATTCAAAGTTCATCTGTAAACTCAGTTCTGTTTCTGTCCTGGATCAGGCAGTTGCTGTTGTTCTTAACTGCTGTGGAGTCCACCTCAGCCTATGGCAACCCTATGAATAAGAGATATCCATGTCATCTTATCATCAGCCACCCTGCTCAGGTCTTTCAACTTTAATGCCATGGCTTCTTTGATTGAGTCTATCATCTGGAATTCAGTCTTCCTGTTTTCCTGGTGCCCTCTACCTTTCCAAGCATTAATGTCTTATCTAGTGAGTCATGTCTTTTCATGATTTGTCCAATGAACAACATCCTTACTTTAGTCATCTTGGATTCTAGGGAGAGTTCAGGCCTTATTTGCTCCAGAACCCATTTGTTTGTCTTTTTAGCAGTCCTTGGTATCCATAGAACTAGAACTCTTCTCCAGCACCACATTTCAAATGAGTTGATTTTCTTCCTATCGGTTTTCTTCACTGTCCATCTTTCACAATCATCATTTCAATCTCAGTATTAGCCTTAATCTCAGTCTCACTCAAATCTCAATCTCTTATTTGCCAAAAGCGGGAACAGGAGGCTCTTTGAGGCAGTTGTGAACCCCTCATCACTGAATGTCTGGAAATGCTTGTTTGCCTTTCACATTTTAATGGCAGGATGCAACAAGGTCATTCTGCCCCTGATGGCACACTTTCCTTTTTCTCCTTTACCCATGAACTCACCAGAGCAGGGACAGGCATTATCTAGTCTGGCCTAATGAGGATGCCTAGGCTGCAATCCTATTCCCCTTTTACTTGGAAGAAGCCTCACCTTGGAGGTGGGGGGAATCTCTGTCCCCTTCTGCCTGCAATCTCTTATTGCTGACCTGCTTTTTCTGGTACTCAGGACAAGAGGGGAAAATCTCAGGACAAGAGCATTGCCTTGACAATGTGCGTACGCATGTGTGCGAATGTGAAATGTCCTTTGTTAGACTTGGGATTTTTAAAAAATTGAATTACATCCTCTGATCATCTGTGTTAATGCTTACTATGTCATGCTTCATGACACTGGCCTTGAAATGTCAGTGCCCAGGATGCTACTAAACCAGCAACCCTAGGTATAAGTCAGGAAGAGAAAGAAGGGGGAAAGAAAGACATGTTGTGATAAGGGCCAGCTGCAAGCACAATGTCACATTTAGGTCTATATGTTTACCATTACACTGGTGTTCCCTGGATGTCTCATAATCCAGGGGTGGTGGTGGTGGTAAATAAAGATGAGGCAGCTGAAATCCAAGAGTAGGCAGGCAATGAACAAGGCAGAGTGAGCAGCAGGTGTAACCGAAGTATGTGGGCCATTGTGTAAAACAGATTGATCTAAAATTAGGTATATAGAAAAGGGGACAGAGCATCTATATTTTGGAGACAATTCTGGCGGATGCAGTTTATCATGCCAGAGGCAAGAAAGCCTGTCTCAGTTGAAATGCCTTTTCCTATACAACAAACAAAGCAGAGGCAAAGAAAGTGTGGCCTTCCAGATAGTGGTGGATTGCAACTACTATTATCCTTCATCATTAGCCATGATAATTGAAACTGTGGGAAGTTAAAGTTCAATAACATCTGAAAGGTATTGCACATTCCATGTTGCTGGATTAAAGGTCGAGGAACATTGTCTTCATTTGCATCTGTTTGTTGTACTTGAAACCAGACTCCTTCTCTTTGTGGAAGATAAAATTCTAAGCAAGATCAAATCTGGAGAGCCAGCATGTTGTAGTGGTTTGAGTGTTGAACTAGGACTCTGGGAAACCAGGGTTCAAACCTCTGCTGAGCCATTCCATTCAGTGACCATAGACAAAGTCAAATTGTCTCATTTTCAGAGGAAAACAATGGCAAACCTCTTCTGAATGAATCTTGCCAAGAAAACCCTATGAAAGGGTTGCTATAAGTCAGAGTCACTTTGAAGGCACATAACAACAGCAGCAGCAGCAGCAGCAGCAGCGACAGGATCATATCTGACCTGCCTTGAGCTATTATGAAAAAGGGAAAAGTGAGACACATATACAGGCATACTTCAGTTAATAAAGCCTCTGACAAACTCCTTTTTACAAAGTCTTTTCATCTCTAATGTGATGTTGAAGGCTTTTGCGACCAGTGTCCATAGTTTTTCTGTGGGTTTTTCAGACTATGTGGCTGTGTTCTGGAAGACTTTTATTCCTGACGTTTTGCCTGCATCTGTGGCTGGCATCTTCAGAGGGTGGTGGCACAGAAGTATGTGGGGTATATATATAATTATGTGACCCTTGGTTGGGAGAAAGTGATTTACATGTAAATCTGTTTGTTGGTCTGTTGTGAATGGCAAGGCCTCAGGGTGGGAGGATATGCAAAAGGATATGTGTATCTTTTTAATTAGCAATCCATTGTCTGTGAGTGGTGTTCCCCTCCAAGGTGTTCCCCTCCTGTGCTCTGTGCTGTTTGAAGTGAATGACACCAGCAAGTTGGTTGCCAAAGATATACAAGTCGCAAGTTGAGTCGACTCAGTGTGTTATTTATTGATGAGTGAAGTCCAAGTAGAGTCATTGAAGTGACTTGAGTCAGCGGGTTTCCCCACAGGCAATGCACATGTAAATGACTTCCTCCCAACCAAGCGTAACACAAGTATATATATATATATATATATATATATATATATATATATCCCACTTCCATGCCACCACCCTCTGAAGATGTCAGCCACAGATGCAGGCAAAACATCAGGAATAAAGTCTTCCAGAATGCAGACACATATCCCAGAAAACCCACAGAGAACTATCTTTTCATCTCCACTCAGCCTACAACTTTTTCTCCTTGTCCTCTATCTAGCTGCAAGTCGTTTAGCTGCAGCATCACTGGGAAATGAAGGAGGGCTCAAGAAACAAATACCTTTGGCCTCAGGTTGTAGCAGTATTCTACAGTAAACTCAATAAAGCTTGAGTAGGGAAAGAATGGTCTTCTGTTGTAGCTGATCCTACTGTAGCTATGTGTGTCTGGCTATAACAGGCAAGGTAAACAGCAGCTGCCTCCAGAATCCCTTCCTGAGGATGTGTAAACAGCCAGAGCGAAAAGAGGAGAACAGATAATCTACCTCACCAACTACCTTCCAGCATGTTTAAGCAAAAAGCATTGATCAGTTTAGCCATCAAAATGGAAATCATAAGAAAAGTGGAGGGTAGTAAAGGGAGGGAGGAAGTGCCCCTTAATACATGTTGGAAGGTTTTTTCAAATGGTCTCTAGAAAGTTTGAAGCTGCCTTGGGTCCCAATCTGGGAGAAAAGCAGCATAATAGATAGATAGATAGATAGATAGATAGATAGATAGATAGATAGATAGATATAGACAGATGTCACCCAGTGTGCTCCACACCCACTGCACCACCCTACTGACACCACCTCAGAGAGGCATGAGAAATCCACTACTCCATTTCACCTTTCTTTTCTTGTGCAATAAGTTATTAAGTCTGATTTATACCAATTTTTTGGGGTTGTTGCAGATCTCAGAATTCTGTTTTGACCACAGATAACTCCTGAAATCCCCTCAAACTCACCTTTTCTTTGCTGCACCCCTTCTCTACAAGATGGCCATGTTCATGTCAGTGAAGAGTGGATGGAGCAACAGAGGCAGTCCCAGCTATTTCTCTTAACTGGGCACACAGCAACAATGTCATCATCAGGGACATCCCCAGGATGTCCAGAGGTCCCTGGAGGTGTGTGACACAGTGTGTCCTGCTAAAAGAAAATGTCAGGACTCATCTCTTCTGCTCCTTACACTCTCCATTGACATGGAAATACCCATCTTTGGGAAGGGGCTACAGCAGAGAAAAGATGGGCTTGTGTGGGTTACAATGGAAGACATATCACAGCTGATGCAGGATCTCAACCAAAATCTAGGAAGTGACCCAGTGATCTAGCCATGGGCGCATTGAATTTTGTGTCTGGAACTCACATTGGAAATGTTATGATCCTGTATAGAGGTCTCAGGATGGCTAGAAGTGTGGCTAGCATATGGGCTGAGAGTGATCTCTTTTTTCTCTGCCCTTGGACACAGTACAGCAGAGAGCAGTCTCACACAGTCCAGCCCAAGGAGGAATACTTAGGCTGTAACCTTTGGCCCACTTGAAGGGAACAGAGATTGCTTTTCAGTAGATACAGACTGAGTCACGCTGTTGGAAGCCTTGTAGACAAGCAGAATTTTTCCTAATAGTAGCTTTTGGCTTGGTAATATTTTGTACAATATTATCAGTCTTTGACAGTATTTTTCCCCTGCTCCAACCTTGTACTTCCTTTGTAAAATATTTGCTCCCTTGGTATCATAAAAAGATAAACACCACTCCATCCCACATAAGCTGTGCCCCCAAATTTCAATTTTGTTCTCCTTATTAAAAAGCTCTGGGCTCTACATAATGATAGCTTGAAATTCTGGCCTCTGGCCTCTCATGACTCATACGCATTATTGTTGTTGTTTTTATTATTCCTATCCTATTTTGCCAGAAGCTAGTAAATATTCTCCATCTTTTCCTTGACTCCTTTGTTTGCGTGTTGAACATGATTACCTGGTTTTGTTGAGAATTAAAACACATTGCGTGAGTCAGCTGTAAATTCAGAAACATCCTGCAAAATCTAGTCTACCGTGAGAGCTGCTCTGACACCAGTTTCCACACCCAAAAACACATACCACAAGAGAAAATGTTCATTTGGGATTCTTAAAAGGTCACCATGTGGGAAACCAGCAAAGTTAAATGCGAAATGGAGAATGCTGGCTGGCAGGTACTTTGAAATAAGTTTGTGCCCAGAAGATGATTTACATTCAAAGGTACTTAGGAAGCTACAAATGCCATACCTACTGAGCTGAGAAGCATCCTCCATCAAAAACATGCTAGTGATTTAATTAATAAAAATTATTAAAAATTAAAAAGAAACATGCTAGTGATGTCAAAAGGTGCTGTGTTCTAGCCTGTGGGCAATTTGGGTGGATATGGATGCTTCAGGGACAAAAGCGTCAGATTTGTTCAAGCAACATTACCTCCTTCCTGAACTGGCTTTGTTGACCTGGAGTGACATCAATATCCAGCCAAACCTGTGATTTGGTATGTAACATATGAAGTAATAATGATCAGTGGAACTACCCCAGATTGGTAGTGGGGGAATTTAAGAGAATGTTGCAGCATTCAAAGAAGGAATGGTTAATCCTTCCCTCTCCAGTTCTAAAAACCCTTGAAAACTGTCCCTTGACCCCTTCTAAATGATGGATAAATATTCCATAGTCATGGATGACATCAAGGGCTATGAGGAGGCTGGAACTTCATGAGTCTAGGCCTAGTAATACCTTCTAATAGGACTGATAATCTGCATGATGTCTGGTATACCATAGGATGTAAAGCCCCACTCTACATGCATCTTAAGAGGCAAACTTGAACCTGGAAAACTGGTACCAGAGCCTAGGAACTGTATTCTCTTTGAGCCAAGGGGCACTTCCCAGGCAGACATAGGGTAAATAATTTCTGGTCTGATTTCTTCCTTCTATGAATTTTTGGCCAGGCCAAAAGTATACAGTTTGATCTAGAGAGCCAGTAGAGGCCTTTCTTGTTTATGTAACTTAAGGTTTAGTTCCTCAGGGTCAAACACTAGACAAAACACTTAGCACCTTTTGAAACTTAATCCAGACAAGACAGAGATGCTTTTGGTCAGTAAAAAGGCAGATCAGGGATCAGGGGTTTAGCCTTTGTTAGATGTGGTTACACTCCCTCTGAAGATGCAGGTTTGCAGTTTGGGAGTACACCTGGACACAGTTTTGAACCTGCAGGTCCAGGTTTCTGTGGTGGCCAGGAATGCTTTTGTGCATTTAATGCTTGTGTGTCAACTGCTCCCATTCCTTGAGACTCCAGATTTGCCATGGTGGTACATGCCTTAGTTACATTCTATTTAGATTACTGTAAAACGTTCAATGCTAAGGACACAATGGCTTAGGGCCTCTACAGACATCCCATTTCAGGTGGCTCTGGGCCACCCCTGCTAGCAGAGGATCGGGGCGGTGGCAACCCCCACCCTAAGAGCTGGCACACTGGCTCTTCTGTGCCCTTTTGGCGCAGCGTGTCTGCATGCTGCGCCAGGAGGGCATCCTGACCCTACACGCTGTGCATATGGGCATACAGCGTCAGGACAGCGTCGGAGTGGGGTTTGGGTGGCCTGCATGCAGCTGCCCCACCCCAACTCCATCCCCAGGCCGGCCCTTTAGGCTGGTGAGCAATGCCCTCAGTGGTTAAGATGCTGACTCTGATGACCTCAAGGTTGTCAGATCAGCAGGTCAAGGCCCAAGTGTCATATGATGGAATTAACTCCCATCACTAGTCCCCAGCTTCTGCCAGCCTAGCAGTTTGAAAGCATGTAAAAGTGTAAGTAGATAAATAGGTACCACTTTGGAGGGAAGGTAACATTGTCATGTGCAGTCATCTTGGCCACATGACCATGGAGTCATGTTTGACAACGCTGGCTCCCTTGGCTTAGTAATTTAGATGAGCACTGCCCCTTACAGTCAGTCACGACTAGACATTCACATCAGAGGGAAAACCTTTACTTTTTACCTTTAAAACGTTCAACATGTGGCTGCCTTTGATGAGTGTTTGGAAACCTCAATTGATTCAAAAAGCTGTAGCCAGAGAATTAATCAGGGCAAATTGTAGGGTCTATGTTACAACAGCTCCACTGGCTATCAGTTTGTTTCCAGACATAATTCTAAGTGCTGGTAATGACCTTTAAACCCCTATATGGCTCAGGTCTAAGCTATCTGACATACTGTATCTCCCTCCTATATGAGCCTACCCAGGCCCTGAGATCCTCAGGAAAGAGTCTTCTCTCAGTCCCACCACCATCACAAGCACAGCTGGTGGAGATGTGAGGGAGGGCCTTCTCAGTGGCTACCCCTAGAGACTCTGGCACTCCTTCCCACGGAGGCCAGACTTGCCCCTTTCTTGTTTTACTTCTGTCCGCAGGCAGAGGCCTCATTCACACTATGGAAATAAACTGGTGTGGAACTGGTTTATTTCCGTGAAGTTCACACTCACCCCAACCACAATCGGTGCAGTTTGCGGGAGGGGGGAGTGAAAAGCCCACTTAAACCGATGCATTTGGCATCTGATCTCTTAGAGGTTCTTTTTTCAAGAACCGCAATGATCCGAATCTCCAACAGTGAGAATAAGCTATTGGATAAATTTGAATTGCATCCTCCCTCTTCCTCCTGCCCTTCCCTCCGGTGCCCCCTTCCTTCCTACTTCTCCTTGTCCTCCTCTTCCCTCCACTGCTGCTGCACTGCTGCCCCCTTCCTTCCTCCTCTTCCTCTCCCCCACCGCCGCTGCTGCCGCCGCCATCTACCCCCTCCTTCTCCTTCCTCCTCCTCCTCAGGACCCATATGTCCATGTTTTCCAGGACATGTCTTTCATTTCCAATTTCTGGTCCAGGAGGAACTCCAGAAAGGTTCCCCCTTTGGACTAAGAAGCATGCCTTTATTTTTATAGGACAGTTTTTTAGCTTGTATTTAGTCACATCCTACTTTTTCTTAAATCTCCTCCATTTTTTAGTAGTGCCTCTTGTCCTCCTTGGCAGTGAAGACATCTGGCTATAGTTCTCAGGGTGACCTAATGCATCCTCCTTTTCCAGGATGCATACTCCATTTCTAGCTTCTGGTCCAGAAGGGATGCTAAAAACGTCCCCCCTTTTGAGCATCCCTCAGAAGCCGGAGTAAAAGGCCACAGTGTGGGTGCATTCCCACTTGCATTTAAACCGGTTTGCAAGTCACATTGACATGGGGTCACTGAATCGATTCAGGTCAATGCATAGTGCCCACTATGAAAGTGAATTATTTCCTTATTCCATGCATTTGTGTCTTTTCTGACATGATTGTCATTCCCACTAGATTTGTGCCACTACAGAATGAATGCTTAGTAACAATTGCGATTGAGCCATCCATCCCACATTTTTAAAAAAAATTGTTGGTTGTCCTCCTCGCCATCAAGGAGGACCAGGTGCCACAAAATGGAAGACACTCCATAAAGATGTAGGACACACCCCAAGAAAAGCTCCAAAACACTGCTACTAGAAATGTCAATCCATACCTCTTAGTCCTGCTCCAAAGGGAGGGCCATTTGGGAACTCCTCCTTGGAGAGAAGGCTGGAATGGAGGATGTGTCCTGGAAAAGGAGGATGTGCCTGGTCACACTGCTTCCAAGGCACTCTACTTGATAGAAAGGAAAGCAAGAACGTCTCTCACCCCACAACCTGAGCCTCTTTTGGCCACCTCCGCCTCCCTCCTGACTGACTCCCTGACCCACTCACCTCTGATGCCCAGGAGCGCATTTCCACGAGCACCACTGCTCCCATGTCTCCTTCCACGGCCCTCTTCAACTCCCTGTGAAGGACTCTCCATTGGCAGCCAGCCTTTCTCCTCCTGTTCCTATCATCCCCACACTTCCCCTGCTTCCCAGGCCTGCAGGTAATAAAGGAGGCTAATGGACCACGATTTTGGCAGCTTGCCTTGAGAAGGAAGGAAGGAAGGAAGGAAGGAAGGAAGGAAGGAAGGAAGGAGGGAGGGAGAAGGGCCTGGGACAGTGTGGGACAGAGAGGGAGAGGGACAGAGAAAGAGAGACCACAGAGAGAGAGAGAGAGAAAGGTGGGAGGTCAGGGTAACCAAGTGTCCTCGCCACAAAGGAGGACCAGTCATGGAGGACCTTCAAGGGAAATACATGACATGAGTGAAGAAAAGATCAAAACCACACTAATAATAATAATAATAATAATAATAATAATAATAATAATAATATTTTTTTATTTATATTTCCGGCCTCTCTCTACGGATCGAGGCGGGATTACAGAATAAAATGAATGCAATGCATAAAATACAAGCAATAAAATAATAAAGTCAAAACAACAATAATAAATTATAAGAAAATATAATATAATATATTAAAATAAAATAAAATAGCCAATCATCATCAGAGTCTAGCAATCCAGAAGATCAGATGGATAGGCCCACCAGAACAGCTCCGTCTTAAGTGCCTTCTTAAAGGCATCTAGCATAGTGATAAGATGGATCTCTTCCAACAGGCTGTTCCATAATCTGGGGGCTTTGGCTGTGAACAATCTATGGGAAGTAGAGTTCGATCTGGTTTTGTGGTGATCTAATAAATACTTCCCAGATGTTCTGAGAGTGCGGGGCAGATTATGTGGGGAGAGGCGTTCCTTCAAGTAACTCGGGCCCAAGCCATAACCAACACTTTGTACTGCACCCGGAAGCTAATTGGCAGCCAATGAAGAGATTTCAAAACAGATGTTATATGGTCCGACCTAGATGTTCCGGTGACCAATCTGGCTGCCGCATTTTGAACCAACTGAAGCTTCCGAACGTGGTACAGAGGTAGCCCCATGTAGAGCGCATTACAGAAATCCAAACGAAGGATTATCAGGGCAAATACTACTGCTTCAAGGTCCTTTTGGTCTAGGTAGGAATGCAGTTGGCGGATGAACTGATACCAACTCCTGGCCATTGCATCCACTTGAGATGATAACTGTAAAGATGAATCCAGGAGTACTCACAAACTGTGTACTTTGTCCTTTAGGGAAAGTGTGACCCTGTCAAAGACTGGTTGGCAAAACTCCCTTCCTGGACCAAGGGTACCTATCGAGAGTACCTCTGTTTTCTCTGGATTTAGCTTGAGTTTGTTTTCCCTCATCCAACCCATTACCGACTCAAGACAGGCATCAAGAGGAGTGATGCCATCCTTAGTCACTGCAGCAGTCAGAGACATAGAGAAGTAGAGTTGGGTGTCATCACCATATTGATAACACTGCGCCCCATGTCTCCAGATGATCTCACCCAGAGGCTTCATGTAAATGTTGAACAGCATGGGGGATAGAATGGCACCCTGAGGGACGCCAGATGTCAGCTCTCTTTTAGAACATCACCATCTGGAATCTGCCCAAGAGGTAGGACCGGAACCACTGAAGAGCAGTGCCTCCAATGCCTAACTCCCTCAGGCATTTCAGAAGGATACCATGGTCTACGGCAGGGGTAGGCAACCTTTCCCCTTTAAGGGCCGAGGGACTTCAGCTCCCAGAAGCCTCAGCCATGTTGGCCAATAGTCCCATGTTGGCCAATAGCTCCTGGGATTCTGGGAGCTGAAGTCCCTCGGGGAAAGGTTGCCTACCCCTGATCTACGGTATCGAATGCTGCTGAGATGTCCAAGAGCACCAACAGGGTCACACTTCCCCTGTCTATGCCCAGATGGAGATCATTGACTAAGGGCCTTTGCAGACTGCCAGAAATAGTGCAAATTGAGGCCACTTTAACTGTCCTGGCTCAGTGCTACGGAATCATGGGAACTGTAGTTTATTGTGGCATCAGAGCTCTCTGACAGAGAAGGCTCAATGTCTCAGAAAAAAAAATTCCCATGATTCCCTAGCACTAACCCTAACCCTTAAAGTAGACTCAATTTGCACTATTTCTGGCAGTCTGCAAAGGCCCTAAGGCGACCATGGCAGTCTCAACTCCATATCCTGCGTTCCCCAAAACCTGAGGCAAGATGGGTTATACACCTCTGCCAACCCTCTGCCATAGTCCCTCCCCTCCAGTGCAATGTGATTGAGATCTGAATGTCATTCACACTTGCTGAACACGCTTGCAAATTGATTCTTTTCAAAAGAACCACCAAAGATCCATCTTCAAAAAGAACAATTTTTTTGCATTTGCATCGCTTCACCACAACTCAGACAGAACGCAGTTTGGAGTTGAGACCTCCAGTTTGAAATGGTTCCAGATAGTCGACTTCTTCCAAGACAGCCTGGAGCTGAAAGACAACTGCCCTCTCAATCACCTTGCCCAAGGATGGTAAAAGAGAGACCAGCCTGTAATTTTTTTTCATCAGGGGATCAAGGGAGGTTTTTTTTTCAAGAGCGGTTTAACCACCGCTAGTTTCAAACTAGATGGAAATTCCCCCTCTCTAAGGGATGCATTAATGATGAGCTGTAATTTTAAACACATGCAACGGCCCCAATCTACCCTTCTGCCAACCTTAAAATAGCGCTCTTTCCAGAGTGGGCAGAAGGGACGCCCGAAGAGATGCCGCGTGTCTCTTCCACGTCTGTTCCGGAGCAGCGTGTCCGGACGCTGTGCCGAAGGACGTCATCAGAGCGCTTGCCATGTGCAATGGCGGGCACTCTGACGACATCCTCAGGAAGGGGTTTGGGCATCCGGCTGCCCCTCCCCTTCCCTGGCTCCAAGAGGGGGCTTTGCGCCATCTGCAAAGCCCCTCAATCACCAAAATAACCCTGTTTCTGCACTGGGTTATTTTGTACTGTGAATGAGGCCTAAGACATTTTTATTTAGACAGGCTTTTAAAGCAGACAGAATGAACTAGGGGGTGCTGTATTGTTTTAACTGAACTTTTTAAATAGTTTTTTTATCTTTCTAATTCCATTTATTTATTTATTTATTTATAATTTGGCTCTTCAGCCAAAAGTCTCTCATTTTAGCTATATTTTAACTATATTTTATTTTAATCATATTTTAAATATAGAATTGAATTGTTTAAATACTGTGAATAGTTTAATTCTGTTTCAATGCTCACTTTTTGTTTGCTTTTGCCTGCATTGTTCTTCTTAAATTGTAAGCTGCCTTAAGTTCCAGCTTTGGGAGAAAGGTGAGATACAAATGTGGAGGGAGGAGGTGGGGAGCCCCTCATGATGATGATGATGATGATGATGATGATGATGATGCAGAGGGGCTCCCTGAAGTGGCAAAAGTCATCTTTTTAATCATAGAATGTGACTGTCCCCATCTGTACATCTTGTATATAGCAAATCATGTTTTTTGATTGGTCACTGGAAGATAAACTTGTAATTTGTAAGTCTGATTGCTGAGGCACATCTGTCCCGTGATGTATTCAAGTGTTTTACTCCAAGTCTCAAGTCAAGTCTCAATTCTCTACTTTCAAGTCTCAAGTTGAGTCTCAAGTCTTTGCAAGATAATTTCAAGTCAAGTTTCAAGTTGAATCTCAAGTCTGGGAGCTAATTTTTAACAGGGGAAAAAAAGGAGGCAGAGTGTATTTCTCAGAGGGAACAGCAAGTGTGTTAGGCAATGGGTTTAAGGCCTGTTTAATGGGGGGAAAGGAGGCAAGAAATGTTTCTCAGGGGGGAGCAGCAAAGAAGTTAGGCAATGGTCTTGAGGAGGGACTTGAGGTCTCCTTAGCAGCCTGTCCCTGCTGCATATTCAAAGAGTCTTCTAAAGCTTTTCAAAAGCTTTGGAAGGGTTATTCTTCCTCAAGCTTGTTGCCTCACGCATTTAACCCCTCCTCCCCACCCCTTTGTCTTTCTTGCACACCAATATTTTGACTAAAGGCCCCTGCTGCCCCCTTTTTCCTCACCGCCCTCTGGATCTTTCCACCTCCCGCAGAGGGCAGTGCCACCCACTTTGGGAATCACTGGTTTAGCGGTAAGTTAGATGCACAGGACTCCATCTTTAAGAGAGGGAAATGCTCAGGGCTTGAAGAGAGTGCCCAGAGGAAAGGGTTGACTTTGTTGTCTCCCTGCCAGTATCTGTCACCTGAGATACTTGCCTCGTTTTACCTAATGGTAGGACTACTGATCCCTGTTGAGGATTGCTCCCTCAGTCTGACAGCCAATATCACTGCAGCTTCCAATACTTGGCCATTTGCAGGGCTGGGTCCTCCTGACACTAATGGAAAGATACAACCTCTTATCAATTGCTTTTCAAAGAATTACTGTTCTCTCTACATAATTGTTTTTTCAGCTTTCATCCAACAGAAAAAAGAAGTCAGATTTAAACAGGCATTGAGCCAGATTCTATCATGTTATGACTCACACAGTTAGCCTTTCCTGTCACTGATGATGTCTATTGGCTGATCTCTGAATCACTGTGCTTTTCAGCTAACAATAACACACAATATTTTTACTTTTAATTTTTCTGCATCTCCATGACACCCAATATCCAATGCTTTCTGGGTGGTTTATCTCTTTCTCTTTGACACACACACGAACTCTTTAGATCATGACTAGCTGGAGTGTTAATTAGGGTGCTCACATGACTTTTATGGTTCAGCTATAAACAGCTTCTGGCTGCACCATTGACACAACTTCCTCTCCCTGGGATATCTCTCTGAAGAATGCATACACGGCTTTGACCCATACTCTTCTCATAAAGCAATCACTATGGCATTTATCAAGAAAGCATATTTTCAAAGTATGAGCTTAGGTATAGAGGGGTTTCTGGGGAGATGGTCCATTGTCCCTGATTGTAGTAGCCAGTCTGAATCACAGTGAACTCTGGCGAGTCTGTTTCTCTGGCTGAAAATCACAAAACGATATGTGAGCTTCATGACCTATTGAGCTGTCATTTTTGCAAGCATCACGATGCATGACTTTGCTTGTATAGGGTAACTACAGGCGCTCTTTCTCAATGTGACACAGTGTTCCATTTATATAGATGTGAACTCTATATCACTAAGTGTCACTCCCTTCGTTGGCTGTAGTTATAACTCTCAGCCCTCAGTGAGTTGGGAGACAAGCTGGGATGTACTAAATAAATAAATAACCTGGCCAATGCAAACAAAAATAAAACAAAACCTTCAGGAGCCGGGCTGATCTTCACTGGCTGCAGAGGGACTGCAAATAACTTATAAGCCATCAGTGGCCAGGTGAATGGCAGTAACCAGAGTGTATATATGGAGCAATTCTTTGATTCTTATGCTTGTCTCTTATTAAATGTCCCATGGCTCGAATGCTATATAGTAGCAGTTGCTGCTCATCCAAAGGAGAAATGTATCCAGGAATCCCAGATCATGTTATCCTGCCCAAGGGGTCATGTACAGTGTACAGTCATACAGGATTACCTAGAATACTGGAGAAGGATAAGAGCCACACAAATATTGCATGAAATTTATGATATTATGTTACAAGGGAACCACTTTAAATGCTGGAGCAGAGGTGTTCATGTCTGCCACAATAAAGCTTTGAATAGGTTGTAGTATTATCTGCTCTACAGTTATGTCAGTTTCACAGCACTGCTGTGCTAAGGAATCCTAAGGAACCCTGGGCTCTTTCATTCCATTCCACTGCGCCACAATGCAGGTACCTTGACTACTTGTCTACACTACAGAATGGTACAGATTTAAGCTCAGTGCTTCATTTTTCAGGTTCTTTGAGAACTGTTGTGCAGGGGAGTAGAAGTGATAGAACTCAATGTGCTTTATTAAACTTAACACCTCAGGATACCACGGGATAGAGCCACAGCAGTTAAACTGGTATGAAATGACTATAACTGTATAATGAAGATGCATACCAAGGATGTAGAGAGATCTTGTAGCACCTTTCAGACTGACTGAAAGAAAGAAGTTGGCACCATGAGTTTTTGTAGACTTAAGTCTCTGAAAGCTCATGCTGCTGCTTTCTTTCTTCAGTTTCAAAGGTGCTACAAGATCACTCTACATACTGATTCTACAGACTAATATTGCTATATCTTTGAATGCATACCATGTACCGGTATTATTCTAAGGAGACTATTGCATAACAAGTTAAACCAGTTTACCTAAGCTGGCTTAAAATTTAAAATGGGTGGCATCCTGATTTTATCACAAGGATTTAGCCGCCAAAATTGCCGCCAGTATCCATCGCCACTCCCAGGACCGCTCCAGCAGCCATTTCCTTAAGCCAGAAAACTCCTGGCTTCAAAAAAAAAGCCACACTGCATACCCCAGGGAGAAGGGATGGACCCAGGCTGCACCCGGGTGGTGATTTTGGTGGCTAAATCCTTGTGATAAAATCAAGATGCCACCTGTTTTAAATTTTAAGCCAGCTCAGGTAAGCCGGTTTAACTTGTTATGCGATAAGCTTCTAAGACAGAGTTTGGCAACTGTGGGAGGCTAGGAAGCAACATTAACACACACACACCCCAACACCCAGACGGAAGATCTTGGAGAGCCACAGCTGCCCACTGCAAACCACACCAAAAAATAAATAAATTCCACCTGAATGCCCTCTCAGGAACATGGAAATATTTTCACCATGTTTCTAGCCCTTCCTGGGCCACTTTGGGCCCAAGGGAGGCCTTCTTTAACCACAGGGAGTTGAAGTCATTTTTCTGGATTTTTTAAATGCCTAAGCTGGGAAACATGGCAAAAACGCCCCCATTCCGAGAGGGCATTTGGGGCCAATAAATTGGGGGGAAGGTGCACCAAAATTAATCCTGGGGAGCCCTAGCGCCACAAAAACAGCCACATGTAGGCTATAGGCCATACTTTTCCACCTGTGACTTAAGAGCACCCCTATGCCTTTGCATCAATACTGAGACTCCTAAACCTGGTTATACCAACAGATTATTGGGTAGTAGATGTGCTTAAACTCTAAGCACTTGCTGCTTTGTTAACTGGGTTGACAAGTCTTTTTAATACCCATGTCCAAAGTTGCCCAAATACATTACAGTCAGACTTCCATATCCACAGATTCTGCACCTACAGATTCAACTATCCATGATTTGAAAATATTCTCCCTCAAAATTCTAAAAAGCAAATTCTGATTTTGCCATTTTATATAAGGGACATCATTTTAGTATGCCACTGTATTTAATGGGACTTGAGCATCTGCAGAGGGTGTGGTGTGTGGGATGTCTTGGAATGAAACCCCAGTGTATACCAACGGCCTTCTCTACTTGCCAACTTATTCTTGTTTTGCTAAAAAGAAAATCCAAAGCATTTTATTAATGTTAATTAACAGTCTACCAAGAGAAACTGGAATATACCAGCTACAGCAAAAACATAAACATAGGAAATGAACATGTTCCTCAATACATTAAGAGTAGGATTTTTATACTCTGTACCTGAACAGGTTTTAAGAATAACAGATTGTTGAGTCATGTCCTTCCAGGATATGCTATTTAGTGCTGTTATCCAATTTTTTAAAATTCTGATTTCTTTTATTTTTTTTCACGTAAATTGAAAGGCTGTGAGTTTAACATCATTATATTCCTCTCTTTTTTTAAAAGGAGCCATTGCTGTTTGGCTAGAGATAAGATCCGAAGGTTAAATAGTTCTAGATCCTAACTGGAATAAGCAGGCTGACTTTGGAAATTCAGTCTGCACGGAAATAACTCTTAATTACTCAAACATTTGCCTACAGCCTTGAAGGGTGAATACCTAAGAATATTAGGGAATAGAGATACAGAGAAACAGGCTTCATAATCCTTAACTCATGTTCAAGGATTATAAAGAAATATAGGTAATAGTTTATCACTTCCTGTGTTATAAATTTAACTTGTCCATTTCCTAACACAGACTCAATGAACTTGGCATGCCAAAAGGAACCTTTCTGTGTCTGAGAGCTCTTATACATGGACCCTACTCCATTCTTTTCATGCCTGCTTGGTTTCATGATGGCTTCTATTGGGTATCACTGGCTGGGGTATTGTAAGTCAGAAAAGAAGGGTGAACAAGGGCCACAGAAGGCAGTTTGCCACTGAAAGAAAGAGAGCTTATGTGACTGTGGAGGTGAAAGCAGTGGTTAGTGGGTGAAGTGAGAATCTAAAGGATGGTGGACAACTTGTAGCGCTGTAAGGACTTTATCGCATTGGCTTTGCTCCCACAATAGATGTGGGATGTAACTTTAAGAAGGAGGATCTCATCTCATTTCTCCATCACCAGTGAATACACAGTCCATTTGCAACCCAGGCTTCTCCAGTCTCCTCCCGCATCTTTTCAAGAATGGGATTTTCCCATTCTTGAAAAAAAATGCAGCAGAAGCCCGGGTTGCAAACAGGCTGCGTACTCACCGGCAACAGGGAAATGAGATAAGATCCACCTTCTTAAAGTTACATCCTGCATCTATCACAGGACCAAAGCCGATGTGATAAACTCCTAAGTGTTCTTTGACTTCTGCTCCCATTATCCCTCATCATTGACTATGATTTCACCACTCTAGTAACATCTGTAGGGTCACAATTTATCCACCCCTGAACTAAAGGTATACTTTTTTTTCAAAACAAAAAAAGCTTATCCTATATTGGAAGCTTATTGCATTCTATAATAAAGCGACTTATCTAATCCAGTTTAAAATTTAAAGCAGGCAGCATCCTGATATTATCAGAAGGATTTAGCTGCCAAAATCACCACCCGGGTCCAACCTGGGTCCATTTCCGCTCACAGAGCCGCTCCGGCAGCCATTTTCTTAAACCACAAAACTCCTGGCTTTGAAAAGAAGCACGCTGAGTGGCCCAGGGAGCAGGGCTGGACCCAGGCTGGACCCGAGCGGTGATTTTGACAGCTAAATCCTTCTGATAATATCAGGAGGCTGCCTGCTTTAAATTTTAAACTGGATCAGGTAAGTCACTTTATTATAGAATGTGATAAGCTTCTTGTTTTCATCAGAATGAGGGAAAGTTGAAACTAAATAGTTTAGGCTGTAATCATGAATCAAAATCATTTGCTTTGGAGTATGTTCTATTGAATGCAACTGGACTTATTTCTGAGTAAATATGCATGTAATGTGCTATAACATGAATGAGGACACAGGCATTAGAACAGGACAAAAATATATGACAGTATTATGAGGATATGTGCTTTAAATATCTTTGTGTTTGGCATATTCCAGATTAGGGTGGTGTGGTTGTTTTGTGTGACGGCATGCATATTCTGGTTTGTCTGTCTGTGTGTGTGTTGTGTAGTGGGTGTAAGTTTGTATTACATTCTCTAATGTCATTTGCCATAATTACATATAGTAGGACTGTCAGGTTTGATTTTGATGTTCCAGAAACATTTTGAGAGCTCATAAACTTTGGTGAAACCAAAAGCTTGCTGGCTATTCTGTGAAATTTCATTTAGCCATCTGAAGTGATTACCCTGTTATTGTTCCTAACAAACCAATATGGCTACCTGCAGTTCTCATCAAAAGAGCAACTTTTAATGACAGTATGAAGTGGGATTCTAATCTGTGCCGACATATCTGGGAATGGGTATATAAACTTGACACACATCCTCCACAATTTACCAAGTGGCTCATTTGCAGGTCCACAATATGGCAGGCACCAGGGAGCTGCCATTTTCTTGATGTGATTTTTTGTTGCTCCCTGAAGCCTATACACAGTTTTTGTAGGCTCTAGGAGGCCTTAGTGAGAGAAGCTACTGATCCTATAGAGTCTGGTTGCAGATTATTGATGGATTATTAATGGTTTGGCGTAGTGGCTCAGCCTTGGAAATCCAATGGGTGACCTTAGGCAAGTCACACACTCTCAGCCTCAGAAAAACCTGTGACAGGATCACCATAAATAAGTAATGACTTGAAGGCACAACAACAACAATAAGTTTTTTACAATAAAATACATAATGTCTGTAGAACAATGACAACACAACAACAATTTACTACAAGGGCCAAGGTATGTATCTGATGAGTAGTTATTCTGCAGCAGAATTGAAAAATTGGTTTTCAGCAAGAGCCAGAGAGTCTGGCTTGTCAAGGTGTAGAGTGTCTGTCCAAAGGTCCATCTGTGAAGTTGGAGGTTGGATCCAGTCGGAGTGATGATTAACATACCCCCTTTGCAGATGGTGCTTTGCGCCATCTTGGAGGCAAGGAAGGGGAGGGCCAGCATCCTGAGGACGTAATCTGGTGTGCGGCCACACGACGGGTGCTCCAATTACATCCTTCCGGCTCAGCGTCCATACACGCTGAGCCGGAAGAGACACCAAAAAGGCGCACCATGCCTCTTGCGGTGCCCCTTTCGCAGCTTGCGAAAGGAGCACTATTTTAGAG
Organism: Phrynosoma blainvillii; assembly: GCA_026167975.1. NCBI lineage: Eukaryota > Metazoa > Chordata > Lepidosauria > Squamata > Phrynosomatidae > Phrynosoma > Phrynosoma blainvillii. The sequence goes on along the minus strand of JANUYF010000001.1, from coordinate 244,243,149 downwards.
CTCCTTTCTCAGGTGGCGAAAGGGAGGATTAGGGCCGAGGTGTCCGGCAGCCTCAACCTCGATCCTCCATTTCCGGGGGCGGCCCAAGGCAACCTGTCTGCTTCCCCCCATAGTCAATAAAGATCATCCAGTCTTCTTGAAATGTGTCAGTCCTTTTGTGGCCAATTCAAAAGCTTGTAGTAGCAGACAGTTTCTCCATCAACCACATTCTCAATGGAGAGGTCACCTGACTTCCAACATTTGGCTACTTCTAATCTGGCAGCAGTAATAAGAAAAGTTATCAGTTTCCTATGTTTCAAGTTAGGAGCTTATCGCACTGCTAATAAAACCAGCTTACCTGGGCTGTTTTAAAATTTAAAATGGGAGGCATCCTGATGTTATCAGATGGATTTAACCACCAAAATCACCACCTCAGTCCATCCTGGGTCCATCCCCACTTGTAGGGCCATTCAGCACACCTCTTTTTGAAGCCGGGGGTTTTCCAGCTTAAGGAAATGGCCACCAGAGTGCCCTTGTGAGTGGGGGTGGACCCGGGATGGATTCAGGTGGCGGATTCAGCAGCTAAATCCTTTTGATAACATCAGGATGCCACCCGCTTTAAATTTTAAGCCAGCTCAGGTAAACTGGTTTTATTAGCAGTGCGATAATCTCCTTAGAATTACTTTTAACAAATATAGAAAGCAAAAGCAAAATTAGACAGAAATTTAGAGTTTGGTCAGTGGTACATGAAATTTGATAAAGAACTGCATCTGTGAATTTTCTCCCTTTGGGACATTCAATCCACATATGCATATAAGAGCCTCTAGATTTACACATCTGCGTGATTCTGACACAATGTTAAGGACAGAGTATGAAGAAGCAGATCTACATAAATTTTAGATCACTCAGTTGACAAATAGTTTGGGACCAAGTTCACCTGCACCGTCCTTTCTACACTCTGACATCATCAGCTGATGCCTTTCTTGTTTATCCCTGTTAAGAATAACTGGACTGTCAGGAATAAGAGACAGTGCTTTTTGGTTGTGGTGTCATATTTATATCCAGCAGTGATATTAAGAGCCTCTTCTTTACAGTTCTCATAAAAAGCCCTGAGGAGCCATTTATTCACAGTGGTCTTCTCCTAGGCTTTATGGAGCAGCTTGGTGCAAATTCTTTTAATGCACTATTGACCTTAATGTTTTCATTGGGCTGGTTTTAGTCCTATTCTTTGGCTTATATTAATTATTGTTAATTGAATTTTAATTGCCTATTCTTAACTTTTTATGTTTATCATAAGTAGCCCTGAGATGACTTTTTTTGTCTTTTAAAAGCAGCCTAGATGAATTCTTACAGAGAAAAGAAATAAATTAATAAGTTTCAGATGTTGACATTTATACAGCATATTTCTTCCTCCAGCTATGCTATGTTTACACACATTTATGGCATGTGTCCTTTTGTTGCACAGAGCAAAAGCACCTCCGTAATGAAATAATTATGTGATACTGTTCAATTATTAATCAGGCAAGGCTTGACTATTTCTCCTTCTTATGTCATAAACACTCAGTCGTCACTAGGTGTTCTCATGCCTATGAATGGCTTGAAAGATTACAATCTTGTTCAAACACCAAATGACCTTAGACAACAACAGAACATTGTGTGATGCAGCTAGTAGCATACCATCAGAAACCAGATACATGAGACAGATTTTTTTCCCCATAAACAAGAAACAAATATGTTTCGGCACATCGTTTTAATCATACATGATGCTTGTGAATTTATTTTTTATCATAGGAACATCACAAGAAAGACAGGGTCAAGTTCAACATTTTGGCTACATACTGGTCTATGTGTCTATGTGAAGACCACCAGCAGGAGTCAAGTTCAAGAGCATTCCCAACAACTGATGTACAGAGGCCTATTGTCACTGGTACTAAAGGGAGTATATCATTGCCTATTTAAATAATATATAGATACCAGAAGAAAAAAACCAGACTACATGCTCAGAGTTCAAGAACTGTGAAATGGAATTGTTTCATTCATTTTGGTAGTTTTCCCTCAGTGTTGCCTATACAAGCTGCTTTATTACCCATCTCGTGATACTCGGGCACTTCTAAGAGTTCAAGGCCTTAGATCATAAGACCATTATTGAACAGAGGGGAGGAGAAATTCAGCAGCAGAGAGACACAATAAAAACATCACTAGCCACTTAGCATCCTCCATCTATCAATCTTATAATAGGGCTCTTGCTGTTAAACATTATGAACTGTCTAATACTCCCAGACCAATGGCCCATTAAAATTGAAGCCAGTACTGCTTGTTTTGCACAAGCAGAAATCTCTAAGGTTAAATGCAAGGGCATTTTTAGTATCTTCTCTCTCCTAAATATCGTAGCCCAGTCTTGCTCAGCTGCTTTGTCTCATGCTATAAAATTTGAAGCATTAAAGTAAAACAATCAATACACCCTAATTCCCATCAGATCCAAGCATCTCTGCTGCTATGTTTCCATACACTGAGATCCTCATTCCTTACTATCCACTGGCATCCAGACATAAGTGTCTAAATTTTAATAGCTGCAAGACACAACTATAGTTCTATTGACAGCCATGAAACCAGTTGCCTCTTTCACCTGCCCACACACGCACTAGCAATTTGTATATGTGGAATTGCCTCATATTCTCATTTTTCAAATGTAGGCAGTTCAACATAGGCTGCTCATGGTTTTAAGAAAATAAAATCATTTTCACTCTTTTTTTTTTTTTTTTTTTTTTTTTTTTTTTTTTTTTGCTTGTTTGCCTTTTCAGCATTATTCAAGCCTTTGGCCTTCCTCTGAGAGATTCTGCAACCAGCATTTTTAATAAAAGGAGCTATTTTTTTTAAAAAAAAAAATCAAATTTGAAGGTGCTTCATCAGGAGCTTCATCATCCCAAGTTATTTCTCTTACTCATTGGTTAACTTCAGCCAGAGCAATCAATTGGTAGGTATGGTGGGGTAAGATGCCCAAAAACCACTACACACTCCTTTTGCAGAAGTGAATACCAGCAGCCCATTTTGCAGTTAATTGGACCACTGCCATGGCTGTGAATATTTTGATAAGAGAGGGCAAGAGAAGAGGTAGAAGTGAAAGGTTATATATTTACCCACTCAGCTCAATCGGGCTGATAAATACAATGTGCAAATAATGCAAGTAAATGCTTAGATTGGAATCCTGTTGACACATTGTAATAGCAGTTATACTTTTTTCTGGTATGATGCAGCGATGAATGGTGACAAAATCTGTCAAGCATCCTATTTCGCCAATGGATTGCCTCCTTCAGTCTGCTGTACCCTTAGCCTTCTTCCTCCCATCACTACCACCTATGATAGTGAATTTATGATAGTGTAATGCACCAACAAGATTCTGCCTTTAGGTGGGTAAATATGGAAATACTTAAGTGGCAGTACAGTTCAGCGGAGGAGGAATGTCAGTTCAGATAACCAACTATTGTCTTTTAGAAATAAGTAATTTTACCCAGAGGTTTATCTTGTGGGTACCACAGAACTGAAGTAGAGGTAGGCAACCTTTCCCCTTTAAGGGCCGAGGGACCAGCTCCCAGAAGCCTCAGCCATGTTGGCCAGTAGTCCCATGTTGGCCAATAGCTCCTGGGATTCTGGGAGCTGAAGTCCCTCGGCCCTAACCGCAGTAAAATTAAGTTACGGTGAGACTTTGAAGGGGTAGAACAATGCTTCACTTTTATTTTGTCCACATATAGAAACTATGGCAGTTAGCCGCTCCTAAAGTGATATGAGCTAACCAGTTGCAATCTCCATATATAAGCACTCTTAAATTGCTCTAGTCTAGAAGTATTGCATATAAGTGTAGGTCAAGCTGATAAGATACATTTATCAGTGTTTAACAAGAACTTCCAAATGAATGAACTGCATGATTGTCACATGCAGAGAATTATTTATACAAGAGTTACACCATCATTCAATTTCTATACTTTCTCAAAGAGATTTCATTGGATAGGGAAGTGGTTCAGATGTTGGCTTCTTTTTTCTTCTTTTATGGTTGCTTACCCATATCTGCTGCTGATAGCAGTTTGTATATATAGATTTTGAGTTTTACAATGTGGGTATTATAAGCACAGTTAAGGTGCTTCCAAGAATGTGGACTTCTCCCTATGTAAGGTAGGTAGATTGATTTTAACCACAAATTGGCCCCCATGCCACATGGATTGCTGACTAGAGAAGGGAACTACAGACAGTTCCAGCTTGGGCATTCACACCACAATTTCTAGCCTGGCAAGTCAGGTAACAAAAGACAGCCAAGCTGGTACTGTTAACTAATATACAGTCCTGGCTATGTTGCTGCCCCTGAATCTGGAAAAAAAATATATTGCTGGTCTTACTAGATTCTTAGTGGTCATCTCAGTCATTATCAATCTCAGTAATTATGAAAAGGCAGCACATTTTCTATTATTTAATGCATTGTTGTTGTTGTACTTCCAGTGCCAGAGAGGAAGAGAGGTGCTTTTGTGGGATTTTCTGCTCAGATACCAAAATAATGTTGCCTGAAGTTTGGTACCATGCTCTTAATATATATGTTTACATGCACACATGTCAGCATTTACTTCTCTATCTCAGGAAGCAAAGTGTCATCTGCTACCTGATGAACAGTCTACCAGCCAAACTGCCTGTTCTTGAGCTTAAGCAGCAGAGATTGGGCACAAAATGTGGTGTAGCTGCTGGTGTGGTTGGAGAAGCCAAACACATGCTTATTTGACAGAGGATTTCTGAGCATGGCACTGCAGGAGGCAACATACAGATGAAGACAGTATACTTGGGACAGCACATTGTTGGACCTGGAGCCATGACAAACCAGTAGAGCTCAGGTCAGAGAACAAGAACAATGAATAGTAATATAGCCTTTGTCTGAGGCTTAAATATTCTTATAGAGAGAAGGGAGAAGTATTTGCCAGACTCCTAGAGTGGCTGATAAAGGCCCTCCCTTCCTATCTCAAATGCCACTGCCCTGGCCTTGGAGGGACTGAAGAGCAATCAGCATTTGCTGGATTTAATACTCTTCTCCACTCCCATTCCCCTTTTCTTGTATTCAGTGTCTTTCAGTGGTTCCCAAACTTTGGTCTTCCAGGTGTTTTGAACTTCAACTCCCAGAATTCCCAGCCAGCCTGACCAACTGTCAGGAATTCTGTGAGGTGAAGTCCAAAACATCTGGAAGATCAAAGTTTGGGAATCACTGTGTAAGCCTAAGAGCAGGGAATCGTCAAATTAACAATTTAGCAAAGCAAAGCAGCTTCATTTATATACTGCTTCATATCGCACTATGGGGTGTCTAAGCGGTTTACAACTGTAAGCTCATTGCCCCCCAACAGTTGGGTACTCATTTTAGCGACCTCGGGAGGATGCAGGCCTAAGTCAAGCCTGGGCCCTGGCTAGTACTGAACTTGCAACCTTGTGGTCTATGAGTGAGTGGCTGCAGTACAGGCATTTAACCACTGCGCCACCAGTGGTTATAACCCACTCCAAGAGCCCTTTTGGTTGAATGTTGTAAATAAATAAATATATACACAAATAAAAAGAAACACAACTTTTGAAAAAATTACATACAGAAAAAATCTACAAATGGACTTATATTTGGACATTTTGGGCCGATACAGATGGCCCGTTGGGGGCGGCTCTCAGCTGCCCCTGGGAGCGGTGGATTGGGGCCGTGGCAACCACACACCATAGCCCTGATCCTCCTTTTTGCTGCTCCTTTTGGGGGCAGCAAAAGGCTGCCCTTTTAGCTGCTGCAGCGGCTTTTTTGCGCCCTTTTGGTGCAGCATGTGTGCACACTGTGCCAAGAGAGCGTCAGGATGGTGTTGGGGTGGAGTCAGGGTGGCCAGAGTGTGGCTGCCCTGCCCCAACTCCACCCCCAGGCCAGCCCTTTGTGCCGGTCTGCATCAGCCTTTGGTCAGCTTTTATAGAATCTTATTATTAATGTGGTTATTTCTTTTCTTTCTTGTTTTCATTTTCTTCTTTGTTATACTGGAATATTATAGAATGTAACTGACAGCCTTCCTTGTTATACTGGAATATTATAGAATGTAACTGAGCACCTTCTTTGTGTACTTCTACTATGCATTTAAAATTTTAATAAAAATAATTTTGGGCTTTTTTTAAAAAGAAAATCCTACATGAGATTGATTGATGTTCTGCTTGTTTGTTTGTTTATTTGTTTTCTGGCATATGCTCCACTGTAGCTAGCTGGAATGTACTTGGATGCCTCTGAAACTGCTGTGTAGCAAGATCCTAAATTCTCAGGAACTTTGAGGAAGGAACCCTCTGTTACTGAGAAAGATGGACTAGGAAATATTCTTGAAAGCAGTTCCAGAACATGGGCATGGACTCTGATTCAGAGACTGAAGCAGTGGACCTGCTGGGACCTGCTGCTGAACCAGAGAAGGAGGAGCTTCCAGAGCCACATCTCAGAGAAAGGCCAGAGTGCAGTACTAGCTTTGGCACAGTCCTGTCCATTCAGATATAGAAGACCACTTACTCCTACCTATCTTTGCTGAGCGGAGACAACAAAGGGTGGCTTGAGGAGGTTTCAGAGGATTTATAGGATTATAGTAGCGATTAATTAAGCATTGAGCTGCTGGCCTATAAATTTCCAGCTCTGCCTTCCACGAATTGTCAGAGATTATCTGACCTACCTGGTTCCCTATCATGTTCCTGAACTCTGTGCTTGATTTAGATTGTTTGTTGACTCTGGATGCCATTTACCTGACTTGGATATTGCTGAACTCTGTTTGGGACTTAAGGATTGTGTTTAATAAAGTAAAGTAAGTGCTTAACTGTAAGTTGCTCTGTGACTTGACTTGCTCATTAGCTGCTGGCTATCACCCGTATAGCAATCAGCCTTTGGCTGATTGCCTGAATTGTGTTTTGGATAACAGGAGCCATTTTTAGCCCATGTGTCCGCTGGGAGAGACTATACCTGCATATTCTACCCAGTCCCAAAATGATCAGATATCTTGGGGCCCTACAGAGGGCCCCTAAGGGGTTGCTCCATGCCATCCCTAAGAGCACCAGATCAGGGCCATGGCAACTGTACGCCATGGCCCCGATCCAGCACTTTGCTGCCCCAAAAAGAGTCTCTCAACAACTTTAATTAGTTAAAGTTAAACTAAGATTAAACTAAGCATTCAGTCAATAGGGCAGTGTTCTAGACTCATATAGTACATAAATCTGTAGGCATTGTTCTACATTTAAATTGTGTGTGAGAGTGTGTGCGTGTGTTTGTGTCTAAAGTTGCCTGTCAATTTATGGCAAACCCATTAATTTCATAGGGTTTTCGTAGGCAAGGAATACCCAGAGATGGTTTGCCATTGCTTTCCTTTGAAATATAACCTACAGCACCTGGAATTCTTTGGCAGCCTTCTATCCAAGTACTAACCAGAGCTGACCCTGTTTAGCTTCCAATATCAGACAGGATCTTGTGCCTTTAGGGTATTTAGGTGGCCATTTAGAGCTAGGGGCTGTGCAGATGGCCTCTAAGGGAGCGCCAGACTGGAGCTGCAGCAACCACATGTTGCTGCCCCAATTTGGCTTTTTGCTGCTCCAAAAAGAGCTGGTAAATGATGCTCCTTTTTGGGGTGGCAAAAAGCCACCCTTAGAGCCACCACCATGGCTCTTTTGTGCCCCTTTGGTGCAGGATGTCTACGGGGCGCCCTGACACTGCACAACATGCAGTGGGTGCGTGGTCTGATGCGCGTCAGGGCAGAATCAGGGTGGTCAGTGTGTGGTCGCCCCACCTTAACTCCACCTCCAGGCCAGTCCTTTAGGGCAGTCTACACAGGATGCTAGTGACTCAGGGGTCGGCAACCTACAACCCGTGTGCTGGGTCCGCTCCCCCGAGGCCTTTGGACCGGCCCCCGCCAACCCCGATGCTGTTGCCACCAACCCTTGCCGACCCCCACTGCCGCCGCGCTCACTGCTGCCGCGCGTGTCACAACTGCCATTTTGTTTTCCAAAATGGCGGCCGCAACTCGTTTGCGCATGTGCAGGAGTACTGCGCATGTGCAAACGAGTTGTGGCCACCATTTTGGAAAGCAAAATGGCAGCCGCGACATGCGCTGCGGTGGCGTGGCAGCAGCGCACGCGGCAGCGGTGGGGGTTGGTGGGGCTGCACATGTGCGCATGAACACGCGCGCTGCCATTTCTCACCACCACCACCATCAGATGTTGGAAGAACCGGGGATGGAAGACCATCGGATGTTGGAAGACCCGGGGATGGAAGACCCGGGGATCCCCGGACCAACCCCAGGTAAGGGGAACTTGCCGACCCCTGGTATACACAGTTGAGAGAGGACATTGTAGACAATGGAATTAGACAGAATGCAGAAAATACAGAGAATCATAATTACATTATTAAAACTGACTATTCACAAAACTGCTACTGCCAATACAAATATTCTAGCCAGTGGCATCGCTAGGTTTGGAGTCATCCGGTGCGGTAAATCATAGTGTCACCTCCCCGACTTCCTTCCATACCACATTGGACAGAATCTTTAGTAGTGTTTTTGTAGTAATGTTACTTAAAAATCATAATTCCCATACATCACTGAATTTAATGACAATAAATGGGATATCAGCAGCTAGCAAAATTAAAATTATACCTTTAAATTACAATATCATAAGTACACCCTACATGTATTTACATTTACATAGTTTCATGTAGTTAAAGTGAACATTTGTGACGATGTAATGTTTTTAAAGAAAATTTTAAAAGAATAGTTTTTTTAAAAAAAATTAAAATTAAACTTTGAAAAATTTAATCTTATGTTTTAATTTTAAAAAAAATTAGGCCTCTCTCTCTTCCCACTGAGCCTCACCCCACTCACAACACCTCTTCCACTGATGTCCAGTGTTTTAAAGGGATGCAGGTAAATGCCACAGCTCGTTCCTGCCAAAAGGCAGATGTTTGGGGAGCAGTGGTGTCATTCCCATGAGGGTGTCACCTGGTGGGGTCCACACTTCCTGCACTCCCTAGTGACACCCCTGATTCTAGCACCACATAAGCAAATTAGTACATGCAGTATGATTTTTAAAAAATCTTTGTTCTCATCCAAGCCTCAGGTGAGAGACTGGAACATCCTGATGAATTGTAGTGCAACAGTATTTTACTCCATTTGAAATTTCTTTGCTCTAGAAGGAGCAGTGGAAGTCAATGGAAGAGTGTCTAGAAGGACTGAGTGTTCTCCCAACTCTTTTTGAATATTGCCATTTCTGATGTCAGATTTATGGCACACTTTCCCCCTTCTGCCTAATATAAATTATTCCTAGATAATAATCTCACTGTGTGGATTTGTTCCCCCTTCCATACACTTTGTGGGGTGTCTTGGAATGTTTAAGATATGTCTGATCTGAATTCTTAAATTTTAAATTTCTGTTCAAAAAGTCTGAACAAATATAGTTGTTATTACCAAATGTGGCTGAAGACAATGGTCATGATCCTGTTGTCCAACACAACTGGCAGAGGCAGTGACACTACAAAAGGGATAAAACAGCTGTATGCACTGCAGAAATGGAGGACACAGCAGTGGAACATGCCTTGCCAGCTCCTGACAGCTTTCTCTGAGGTTTCTCTGCCACCACTATACACTGCTCCAAAAAGTGCCTTATGCTTTCTAAATAAACAATACGGAACGAAACTGAAAGTGTAAGGAGAGATAATGGAAGAAGTGACACTAAATTAAAATGTATCTGTAAGTTATAAAGTCTGCATGAACATGGATATGTAGGAGGAACTGATTCATACAAATATTTGAAGGCAATGAATTCCAAAGATAAAGTGCTGCCAACAACATGGACAGAGGCATGATAGAACAGATGCATCATTAGTCTAATTCATGAGATTGGTACTGGAGGAATGCAGAACTTTAGAAGGATTTTAAGAGGTAAAAAAAAATTAAAAGGAAGATAATGGGAGCAAGAGGGTAGGACTCCTTTATTTCATTCTGCATGGTGTTCAGTAGCAAAATGGTGGGTCCAAGTCCCAGATTTGTTTGTTTACTGGAGCAAATGCATGACATCTATGAAATGGAAAAATGATGCTGACCCTAATCTGTGTGTGTCTTCAAGTCACTTGTTGATTTATGGTGACACCATGGATTTCATACAGCAAGGCAAGGAGTAATCAGTGGTGATTTTGCCACTTCCTTCCTCTAAAATATAGCCTATGACACCTGGCATTTGTTGGCAGTCTTCCATCCAAGTACCATAGTGGACCCTGTGTAACTTTCAAGATCAGAGGGATCCAAAGGATCTAGTGCCATTAGGCTATTTAGATGTAAATTACCTCATATATTTACATAAAATCAAGGAAGCCACAGCCCTGAATCTGCAAGACCTGAGCAGGGACGTTGATGACAAGGTGACTTTGAGGTCTCTCATTCATTCATAGGGTCATCATAAGTTGTTTTTGATGTCACAGCAGTTGACAACAACAAAAAGAGATTTACAACATACTATAGAACATAACTTCTTGTTGTTGTTGGATTAGGATTTCAGTCTCCTAGAGTCCTTGTTCCACAGTCAAAACACTGTACCACATTGGCTCCTTAGAATAGCACAGGGGTCGGCAACGTATGGCCCGGGGGAAAACAAAATGGTGGCCATGACTCGCTTGCGCACGTGCAGTACACCGGAAGTACTCCGCATGCGCGCGAGTGAGCGGGGCGCCATTTCCACCCACCCACCCTCGGCCGGCGGAAGACTCAGGGATCAGCGGACTGGCCCCAGGTAAGGAAAACTTGCCAACCCCTGGAATAGCACATTTTGCCTTAAATCTGCTAAAGTATGCAAAAACATTTAAAAGAATTGTACAACATAATTTGTAATAGAACATCCACTTGATTTGGCACAACAAACCATTTTCCTCAAAACAAACATCCAAATAGAGAAGCTTGCCAATAAAATGTAAAGTCTATGCAGAGGAGGGGGGCAGCAATACCTATCAAACAGATGAGATCACTCATCAAATTTTAAAAGTCTATAAATAAGCAAATTCTTAGATTTTTTTAAACTTCCAAATTGACATGGACCACCTTCCAACTGAATTCTCTGAACACTGCCAGGTTTGAGATCAATCTATTCTGAGGAGACACTGTAGGAGTAAGATCCCATCCCCAGTTGCTGGTTATAAAAGCAGAATCAATTCATTCAACTGATCCTTAATATAGATCTGCTTCAGCATTTGGCTACTGCTGGAATCAGACAGTTGGATACAGACATAGCCATACTTGGAGTAGACTTACTGAAATCAACTTAAACCCCATTGATCTCTAACAGCCTCTTGTAAGAATGACTTATGTCTGGAGCCAATTCAAAGTATTGAATCAGATTGTTGTTTGATATATTCCAGCAAGGCAGTTCTTAGACTTCGAATCAGTTCACACATATATAAATATAGATACAGATACAGAACCATATTCCAACAGAGGTTCACTCTGTCTGCATATGCACTGAAGAAAAATCCAGCTTGACACCACTTTTAACTGCCATGGCCTAGTGCTATGGAAACCTGGGATTTGTAGTTTGTTGTGGCACCAGAGTTCTCTGGCAGAGAAGGAAAAATGCCTCACAAAACTACCAATTCCAGAATCCTATAACATTAAACTAGGGCAGTTTAAGGGCCTTTGCAGACTGCCAGAAATAGTGCAAATTGAGTCCACTTTTAGGGTTAGGGTTAGTGCTAGGGAATCATGGGAACTGTTTTTTTTCTGAGACATTGAGACTTCTCTGTCAGAAAGCTCTGGTGCCACAATAAAATACACTTCCCATGATTCCCTAACCCTAACCCTAACCCTAAAAGTGGACTCAATTTGCACTATTTCTGGCAGTCTGCAAAGGACCAAAGTGGGGATAAACTGGATTATTTCTCCAGTGCAGATGCAGTCTCTGTTGTACTTCTTAATATTACTGTATTTAATGCACCTTATTCACAGACATATCAGCACAGGATTAAAGCACTGGTGACATACCACTGTTATGAAGATTCAACTGGTGACTAATTGCTAAATTTGTGAATTGGCTCCATTGAAAAGTAATCCCCTGGGAGTGATGTTGAGTGACATAAAAGCTTTGCCTCTAGTGTTTGAATCCTGGCCTCCAAAGTCCTAGCCTAATGCTCAAACCACCACACCATGCTGGCTCTCTAGTCATTATTTTGAGACTTGCAACAGAAAATCATGCAAGCAGCTCATTCCTTGCACATCATTATATTACAAGCAAACTACTATGATTACTGATGCTATTATCACCCTACATCCAACATCAACAATTTGCTTCCCTTTCATGACATCCAATATCAACTGCCGGAGGAAGCTGCCTTTTGTTTTTCTAATGGAAGAGCCATCCTTTTTATTATTGGGAGAGGAGGAAGGAAGAGAGAGAATTTCTGGAATCATCTGTCCCCATCCTGCAATACAGTGCAGGGAGGGGAATGCTTCAGGGCCCACACAAACGTAGATTCAGCCTATCAGGTAGAAAGGTCTAGTCTTAGTACCCTGGAAAGCACTTTGCACATGAAATATAAAATGTTTTTCTTCAATGAAGTGTCTTATACAATATCTAATTCATTTCCTTTTGTCACACTAAGGGCCGATGCAGACGACCCATTTGGGGGGGCACAGAGCCACCCTGGGGAGCAGCAGATCAGGGCTGCAGCAACCCCCTGCCATGGCCCTGATCTTTCCTTTTGCTGCCCCTAAAAGAACAACAAAATGCCACTCCTTTTAGGGGCGGCAAAAGGCCACCCTAAGAGCCGGTGCTGCGGCTCTTCCGCACCCTTTCGGTGCAGCGTGTCTGCATGCTGTGCTGGAAGGGCGTCCTGACGCCATGCGCTATCCATATGGGTGCGCGACATCAGGACGGCATTAGGGTGGGGTTGGGGCAGACGGTGTGCAGCTGCCCCACCCCAACTCTACCCCCAGGCCGGCCCTTTGGGCTGGTCTGCAATGGCCCTAAGACTGCATCTGCATTGCAGAAATAATGCAGCTTGACACTGCTTTAACTGCCACAACTCAATGCTATGGAATTCTGGGATTTGTAGTTTTGTGAGACATTTAGCTTTCTCTGTCTGAATGGTCTGGTGCCACAACAAACAACAAATCCCAGGATTCCATAGCACTGAGTCATGGCAGTTAAAGTGGTGTCAAACTGGATTATTTCTGCAGTGCAGATGTAGCCTAGATCTCCTTGTCCTTTTTTCCACAAGTCATATTTTAATCTGGCTATCAGATTACTCTTGTAATATATTTTTAAAGTTATTTTACATAGGTTAAAATTACCATAGCTACTATTCATACGTCTGTTCTTTTTCCTCAGAGGAATCTGTTGAATATGAAATGTTTCTGTACGAGTTGGAATTATTCTGACAAATAATTGTAATTGGCAGCAGAACAATATACATATATGTAGAGTGCTAAAAATAATCTGCTGTGATGAAAGTATATGCCCAATGGGTCTACTGTCTACCTTCACATGGATAATCTTTGTTGACTTGACAGTGAGATTCAAGTTTATTGAGAGGAATGCATTTTGCTCCAAGAAATAAGGATGAATGCCACAGATCCCTAGTTTCCTTCTCAGAAAGTCATTTTTTCAGTATCTGCTAGGGTGCAGCAGCTGCCCAAACTGCTTAAAATAGCAAAGAAAACATTTCCATGTCATTTTCAAGATAATCCTTAATTTGTTATACTTGTCTAGTATCTGTTTTGCAGATTAAATGAGCAGATTTATCATTTCCCTCAGACAGCTATCTGTGGATGTGCCTGAACTAAAAAAATCTCTCCAGTTCTACTTTCTCCTAAGGGATTAACAAAGTTTTCCTTACACTAAAAAGATGAAAATGAACATCTAACAATGAACATATTAAATAGAGTCATAGAATAGGAAGGACTTAACTTTTAACAAGCTATAGGATACAGAATTGTGATGTACATTTTTTTTTTTTTACAAAGGGTACTTGTAAATAATATTAGTTTCCACAGAAATTAGAAACTCAGTGTTTCAAACAGATGTAGTCTAAAAGATCCTGGTAAGATGTGGTTTATTTGCATTCTTTCCACAAAAGTAAGAACAAACTGTATCATCGGCCCTCCGTATCCATGGATTCTTTACCCACAGATTCAACCATCCATGGCTTGAAAATATTACAAAAAGATGTGAATTCCCAAAAGCAAACCTTGATTTTGCTGTTTTATATAAAGGACACCATTTCAGTATACTATTGGATTTCATGGGACTTGAGCATCCATGGATTTTGGTAGCCACGGGGAATCCTGGAATGGATACCTCAATGGATACCAAGGGCCCCCTGTACTCTGTTTAAGCCATTCCCATACTAGCTGGTAAACTGAAATATGGTATAGATCACCAGTGGTATACAAAGACATTTTGCTGCCTGAAGCAAAGAATAAGATCCCCCTCCCCACCCTACCTGCATGTACAGAATAACCTCACTTCAGTGCTGGTCAAACCCATGATCAAAAACTAGAACCTCCTATTAAAATTGTAACCCAGCACTCTGCATTCCTAAACTCATTTTGAAATGTATTTGTTAAAGGTCAGTAGCAGAATGTCCTGGGAGGCTGTATCTTTCCTCCCCCTGAAAATTACATTCTGATGTCAGAGTGTGGACGTTGATTGTTTTGCATGGAGACTGGCCTGTTGGCACTACAGAGAATGCAGGAGGGCAGCAGCATCCATCCCACTTGGGACTGCTCCCTCTGAGCCTGTCAACTGAGGAACTGCTATGAGGATCTTGCAGTGCGGGTTTGAATCCCAAGACCTCCTTCTCCTCTCCCTCTAGCATGAGGCCTCCCTCCCCAGGCATGCAAAATGTTTATATGTTGGATGCCCTGAGGTCTCTAGTTGGGGGAAATAGTACTTCCCTCCCTGAGTGGCTCTTGATCCCTTGACTCAGGAGGAGTGTGCTTATTTTATGCAGGGGCCCTGCTCAAGAAGGTATGAGAGTACCGCAGAAGCATTTGCATGTCTCTGTGTGAGAGTACAGTGGACATGTTTTGGGTTGTCACAAGCATATTGGCTTCCACAAGCACTGGTCATGTTTCCAGGGATCACTGAGAAGTGGTACCTATTTATCTACTTCATTTGTATGCTTTTGAATTGTTAGGTTGGCAGAAGCTGGGACTAATGATGAGAGCTCACCCATCATGCAGCACCCCTATACCACAACATATACAAATTCCAAAATTCCATAGTATTGAGCCATGGCAGTTGAAGGGGTGTCAAACTGTATTATTTCTGCAGTGCAGGTGCAGCCCAGGTCTCAGATTCCCCACTCAGCCATGGAAACCCACTAGGTGATCTTGGACAAGTCTCATTCTCTCAGCCCAAGAGGAAGGCAATCGAAACTCTCCTTGGAACAAAACTTGCCAGGAATGCCCTAGGATAGTGCTGTCCTAAGTTAGAGTTGACTTGAGGGCATATAACAACAACAGGTAGTTGCACAGAACCTAGCTGTCCTGAAAAGCAAAGACTCTTGACCTACAAAAATAAGCAAGTTCAATATGGGTCATGCACAATAACTTTAAGCTAAACATTGATGCACCTGATACAGTGCTGTGATTTGCATTAAAATGGTATTCACAGTAGGGGTAAAAACCATATGTAAATTATATTCAATGTACCAGGACATATGCTTAGTCTTCTGTGACTGAAAGTGGTTCTTCTTGAACAAGGTGAGTCAGTACAGAGTGTGTGCAGCAGAGCAGGTTTCTTCCTCTTTCAGCTCTGCAGGGCATGCAACAGAATAGCCTTTATTCCATTAGATTAATATTTTAGTTTATAATATTGACTACTCAGAGTACCATATGGATAGTACAGTAATTAAATTGAAATTTCTTCTGAACATAATTAACTTTTCTTCAGCTCGGAAATCTACTTACAGTAAATGTTTCTCCTGTTGAATTTCTTTTTGTCGAGTGGCTTTTAAAGGAATAGGAACCCTGCCAGGAAAATAAAATCCTGTCCAAAATTGCACATCTGGAGTAAAGAATTCAAATATATTGTTTAGTCTGTGGAATCAATATGTAGAGAGATCTTGTAACACCTTTGAGATCTTTGGGCTACAAGATCTCTCTACATCTAGAGTAAAGTTAATGATGTTGTGTGTCTTCAAATTGTTTCCCACTTATGGCAACCCTAAGGCAAATGTATCATGGGGCTTTCTTGGCAAGATGTGTTCAGAAGAGGTTTGCAATTGCCTTCTTCTGAGGCTGAGAGCATGTGACTTGCCCAAGGGCACCCAGTGGGTTTTATGGCCAAGTCTCCAGAGTTGTAGTCCAACACTCAAAACTACTATGCCACTCTGGCTCTCTATCCTCATATATTCTCATGTATTTGTGTGTGCACACAGGAGCATGCACAAGCAGGTCTGATAAATTATTTTACAACAAATAGCAGGTATACAGAATGTTGCAGGCATTTTTAAAAAAGCATTTCATTGTTGTGCAGCACCTGGTATCAGAACATTTTAAAAATAATAAAACTTATTAATGCCTTGAGGATCTTGCCCGTGGCTGAATTTTCTGCTGATAGGTATATATACATGATTTTAAAAGTATCTTTTGTCATTCCATATATACATATGTTTACAACCTATGGATTATCTGAGTCAACTGAAAGGAGATTTTGCAGTAGGGATAGGCTATATGAAATGTTGTCATTGTTTTTTGTCTGTTTTTGGCTGGACAGCTTTTGGCCTTGCAACCTGCAACAAAGACCTACAAAGATGAACATGTCTAACCAGAAAGTTACCTTTGAACATGTCTAACAGGAAAGTAAGTTGTGTTGCATCCAACAAGTCTTCACTTACAGATAAATTAGTATAGGATTGCTGTCGAACAGACTTTAATGTTTTGAACTTCCATGTCAATAATA
This sequence comes from Phrynosoma blainvillii, assembly GCA_026167975.1. Lineage (NCBI taxonomy): Eukaryota > Metazoa > Chordata > Lepidosauria > Squamata > Phrynosomatidae > Phrynosoma > Phrynosoma blainvillii. Next base: position 244,226,220 of record JANUYF010000001.1, on the reverse strand, counting down.
AGCAATTTCTTTTAAATTAAGCCGTATTAAGTATTATTCATATACCGTTCTTTTAAAAAATGATGCTGCCTCTGTGGAAATCGGTTTACCAATTTCAGAACTTTTCAATAAACTCCAATGAATATGGCTTATTTGCCGGCTCCGTGTGTGATTGTAATGTAGTTTTGCATATTGGAGAGGAGGGGAATATTTGGGCTTTCCAGATGTTTTGGACTTTAGCTCCTAGAAGCCCCAAACAGCATGGCCAAGAGTAGAAAAATATAACATCTAGAGAGCCATAGATTCCCCACTCCAACTCTGTAATGGTGGGTTAAAAACACATACTCCTGAAACAGAATTATAGAAAATGTTAGCAGTGAATTACAGAAATGTTAGCAAAAAGAATGTTTCTGCTTTTGGTTAGAAAGACTATTGGTCTTATAGCTCATTGACATTATAATTTTGTATATCTCTTTAAAAAATATGGCCCTTAGACGTGTAAAAGTTGGGATTCTCAATAAAGAAACACTGCATTATTTTACTAGCTTCTGATATTTTACACCAGTCTTGGTATTAAAGAAATTTCATCCCAAATATATTTATTAACTGTTAATTTCTTAACCATGACCTCTGCATGGTGTGTGTGTGCTTTCAAGATTTTTTGTGTTGTTGTTGTTGTTGTTGTTGTGTGCCTTCAAGTCATTTCCGACTTATGGAGACCCTAAGGCAAACCTATCATGGTGTTTTCTTGGCATGTTTCTTCAGAGGAAGTTTGTCATTGCCATCCTCTGAGGCTGAGAGAGTGTGACTTGCCCAGGGCTTTTAATATATTGGTTGTTATTCCTCCTTTTGCCCAGAAGGTGGCAGCACATTTGGTATTTCCAGAAAGTAAACCATTACCATGGTAACTATTACAGCTGTTCCTTCCAATTCTCACACATTTTAAATAAATCAGAATAGAAACTGCTACATATGTAATAGGTGTTCAAATTAACACTTCCTGGTGGGTTTTTTTTAATGCTAAGTGTTCCTGAAGGGGGATAAGCAGACATCTTATTGTTGCTACACAGTTACATATTTTCATTTTTGGTTTGACTTAGGAGGAAAGAAACATCTCAGTTTTTAAGGAGAACAAACTGAATGTCACATATTATCTGCTCCTGCCCTCGAGCCACAGAAATGTATAGAAAACTGCTAAAAGCTGTCTGTGTGTGTGTGTGTATATATATATATATATATATATATATATGCATATAATGTCAAAGGAAATGTCAATGTAGAAGAGGTTATGGGAACGTAGTTCTTCAGACGCTCCGTCCAGCTGTCGCCTGGGGTTTATACTTGCAGAAAGAAAGAGAACGGCTGTGTCTGCACTGAAGAAATAATTCGGTTTGACACCAGTTTAATTCCGGGGACTGTAGTTTGTTATGACACCAGAGCTCTCTAACAGAGAAGGCTGAATGTCTCATAAAACTACAATTCCCAGAATGCCATAGCCATTTGAGCCACAGTGGTGTCAAGATGAATGATTTCTGCAGTGTGGCTGCAGCCAATGAGTCTGTAAACGAGAAACTACAACCAGTTTGATTGCCAAGGCAAAAGGCATGGTATAAGAAATTATTATTATTATTATTAGCCAGCAGAAACTGGATTTCAGGAGGGGGAAAGGAGGTCCAAAACACACTGCAGAAATAACCCAGTTTGAGTGCTAGGGAATCCTGGGAACTGTAGTTTATTGTGGCACTGACAAAGAAGGCTCAATGTCTAACAGAGTTACAGTTACCAGGATTCCCTAGCATTGAGCCAGGGCAGTTAAAGCGGTCTCAGACTGGGCTATTTCTGCAGTCTTTTGGACCAAAGTCGGTGGATATGGGAGGGAATGGGGAGATACTCCTGGCAGGGTCATGCCAAGCCCTCAGAGGAGCCTTTGGAGAGAGACCAGCGGTGCCCGTGAATATTCCCAACTCCAGCCCTGGATCCTATAGTTACGTGCCCTCCTGCGCGTCTCCCTACCCACACCATTTTCCTGGCCATCTGCCCCACATTGGCCCAGCTCCTCCAGTTTCCCGTCTGGGCCTCTGGGCAAACTCTTGGCCCTCCTTTTGCCTTTCCTGTTTTCCTTTTCCGGCCGACTTGGGAGCTCAGTCTTGAGGAGATGCCAGCTGTAAGCAACTCCTGAATTAAAGCGCCCTTTTGCAAAGTGCGTTTTCTCGCCACAGACTTTTTATAGCAGCTATGAAAGAACCAGGCAAAATCTTCAAGTGCTCAGACATCTTCACTGAACACTCAAGTCCATGCCATCATTATATATGCCTCTCCACTCTCTATGGATGCCAGAGCTGGGAGGAAAGGAAGGCTGATAGGAAGAAAATCCTGAGGAGCTTAAAGTTTATACACTCGTCCCTCCACATTCTTTGGGGTTAGGGGCACAGGACCCCCATAAAAGTGGGAAAACCGCAAATAACAAAAACACTATATTTTTACCTGAGAGAACACCTCTCTAGGAATCTCTAGGTCCTCCAGGGCAACTCTGTGGTCAACATCTGCCAGACATTGGCCATAGAATTGCGCTGGAGGAGCTACAAATCTCTCAGGGGTAGGCAACCTTTCCCCTTTAAGGGCCGAGGGACTTCAGCTCCCAGAATCCCAGGAGCTATTGGCCAACACGGGACTATTGGCCAACATGGCTGAGGCTTCTGAGAGCTGAAGTCCCTCAGCCCTTAAAGGGGAAAGGTTGCCTACCCCTTCAGTGAGACTTTTGGTTAAAGTTGACCATAGAGTTGCCCTGGAGGACCTAGATATTCCTAGAGAGGACATATTAATGAAATCTGTGAATAATCAAATCCGCAAAAGTCAAAACTGCATGGAAAGCCAGCGTCATGTTGTGGTTTGAGCATTGGGATTATGGTCCAAGACACACTGCAGAAATAATCCACTTTGAGCCTGCTTTAACTGCCTCAATGCTAGGGAACTCTGGGAACTGTAGTTTTGTGAGACATTTTAGCCTTCCCTGTCACAGAGAGCTCTGGTGCTGCCACAATAAGCCACAATCCCCAGGATTCCCTAGCACTGAGGCACCAAGGCAAGATAAAGAAGCCTTAAATTGGATAATTTATGCAGTGTGTTTTGGACCTATGTGCGTTTTTAGCCTTTTTATGGGGTCTTTCCCCCTTGAAGGTCCTCCATTTGGCAGTGAGGCCCCTGAAGGCCCACCAGAACCATAGAGACACTTATTCTCAACCTCAGAGCTGGGCCTCCTCTCCCTCCGTCCCTCCCTGCCTTTCAGGCCCAAGTGCGCCACATCTTTCCTCCCTCATGGAAGAAGGGAGGGGAAGAGGGCGGTGGCAAAAGAGATAGACGTGCCCTGCCGGCCAATCCCCTCTGAGAGCGCCTGACGCGAAGCCCCCCTCCAACCAATGAGGGCTGCTCTGGGGCGGGGCCCGGCACGTGAGGGCGCTCGGCGCGGTGTCCCTGTGGCATCCGAGGCATTCGCCTTCCTGTCCGCCGTCGAGAGAGGAGGGTCATGATGCGGCTCCGGGCGCCGGCGGTGCTGAGGGACTTGGCGCGGCTCAGCAAGGCCGCCGGGGCGACGACGGTTGGCGGGGAGGGCTGCTGCCGCCACCGCCCCACGACCCCGGCGCTGCGTTGGCTCCTGCATCCCGCCCTCTCGCCCTCCATGACTCTCTTCCCCGGAGGCGGCAGCCGCCGCGCCTTCTGCACCCGCTTCGAGGGGGTCCTGGAGGAGCCAGGGAAGGGGCCCCCGCAGCCAACGACTTCGACGGCGACGGCAGCCGCACCCTCCGCCCCGGAGGCGCCCTCGGCCGGAGGCGGCAGCAATAGCGGCAGCCACGGCGAGAGTCATGGCAAGGAAGCCGGCGCCGCGGGGGAAAAGTGAGTCAGGGCCAGGGAGGGAGGGAGGGAGGAATGGAGGACCTCCCGAGGAAAAATGGAGGACGTGGACGCCTATAGGAGCTCGAAACACTCATAGCGATAAGGACAGTAATCAATAATAATGGTGATGATGATGATGCATGGTTCTGGGTCATGCTTCAAGTGGAGGCCAGTAATAATAATAATAATAATAATATAAAAATGGAGGGCATTACAAAATTAAAAAGCTAAACACACACACACACTTGTAGAAATATTAAATCCATGCTTCTGGGCCATGCTTCAAATGGAGGGCCTTTTCAAGAAAAAATGAAGGACATTTCAAAATAAAAACCTAGAAACATCTATATAAATGTAAATGTGGGTTATGCTCCACATGGAGGACCTTTCAAGAAAAATGGAGGACATTGCAGAATAAACGCTAGAAACATTAATATAAATGTAAATCTGGGTTAGGCTCCACATGGAGGACCTTTCAAGAAAAATGTAAACCACAAGATAAAAGCTAAAAACACTCATAGAAATATTAAATCCATGCTTCTGGGTAATGCTTCAAATGGAGGGCTTCCCAATAAAAATGGAGGACATTACAAAATAAAAGCTGAAAACATTTATAGAAATATTAAATGCATGCTTCTCAGTCATGCTTCAAATGGAAGACCTTCAAGAAAAACGGAGCACATGACCACATATAAAAGCAAAAAAGGCAGAAATATTAAATTCATGCTTCTGGGCCATGCTCAAAACTGAGGACATTCCAGAAAAAGGGAAGACATGACCACATATAAAAGCTAAAAACACTCACAGAAATATTAAATCCATGCTTCTGGATCATACTCCCAATGGAGGAACTTCCAAGAAAAAATTGAGGACGCTACAAAATAAAAGCGGAAAATATTCATATAAATGTAAATCTATGCTTCTGGGTCATGCTCCAAATGGAGGACATTCCAGAAGAAGGGAGGACATGACCACATATAAAAGCTAAAAAAAACACACACCTTAATATAAATAAATTCATGCTTCTCATTCATGCACCAAATGGAGGACAGTCCAGGAAACATGGAGGACATGAGCACATATAAAAGCTAAAAAAACACTCATAGAAATGTAAATTCATGCTTCTGGGTTATGCTGAAAACGGAGGACATTCCAGAAAAAAGGATGATATGACCAAATATAAAAACTCAAAACACTCATGTAAATGTAAATTCATGCTGCTTAAAAGTCGTGCTCAAAACGGAGAATGTTTTGGAATTCCTCCTGGACAGGAGGTTGAAATATAAGATGTGTTCGGGAAAAGGAGGACATCTGGTCGCCCTGGGGAGGGGGAGACATTGGTTGCCTGCTGCCCTTGCTTGCTTTCCTCTCTCATTTTCTGTCTCCCTCCCTCCCTTTCTTTCTTGCTGCCCTGGCCATGTGACAGGAGGAAGAGAAGTGTCTCCCTTGTGTATCTGTCTGGACCAGGGTGACCAGATGTCCTCATTGCCAAAGAGGACAAATTACCACAAAATGGAGGACTTTCAAGGAAAATGGAGGACATGGCCCAATAAAAAGCTCAGAATACTCATAGGAAGGTAAATTTCTGCTTAAAGTCATGCTCAAAATGGAGGACGCTTTGGAATTCCTGCTGGACAGAAGGTTGAAATGGAGGACAGGTCCTGGAAAAGGAGGACCTCCAGTCACCCTGAGGCTGAATGAGACAGCCACTCTTGGGGAAGTTTCACCATGACCTCTTCCTTCTCCTCCTCGATCAGCCACATGGCCTTTTTCTGAGGGGACAAGAGAGAGAATAATGACTTCTTCTCTTTTTTTGCTTTGTAGTTTAGCATTTTATACTATTGAAATAGTTATAAATGTTTTATTCTGTTTGTAAATCGCCAAGGACATGGATGGTATTATATAAATAAACGATGATAATAATAATAACATCCTCTTCCATGTTCTGAGGCAAAATAGATGCACTTTGTTTGCAGGCTAGGTTCGTCCAGGGTGACCATGAGTCCTCCTTTTCCAGGACATGTCCTGTTACTATTACTATATTTATTTGTATCCCACTTTCCCCCAAAAATTGGGACTCAAAGCAGTTTACAATTTAAAAGCACAGTACAATTAAAAACATACAAAAATTTAATTCATATTCTACAATTCAGCCTTCTGTCTGGGAGGAATTCCGAAATGTCCTCCATTTTGAGCATGAAGAAGAAACATGAGTTTATCTTTATATGAGTGCTGTTCGCTTTTATTTGGTCATGTCCTACATTTTTCTTGAAGGTCCTACTTTTTGTTGTGCCCTGTCCTCTTTTGCAATTAGGACATCTGGTCAGCATTTAGGACATCTGCCTTCACAGAGAACTGAGGCAAACTCATAAAACAAGTCTTATGAGTTTGGGTGCCTACACTGTAGAAATAATACAGTTTGACCCCACTTTAAGCCCTGTCATTTTACCCTGTGATATCCCGGGATTTGTATTTTGACAAGGTCTTTCAGCCTTCAAAGAGGACTGGTGCCTCACAAATCTACAAATCTAAGTATACCATAGTATGGAGCCATAGCCGTTAAAGTGGGGTCAAACTGCATTACTTTTACATGCACCCAGAGACAGCAAGACTGAGCAGGAAGGAGAATCAGAGGTGCTACAACTTGGTTTCCCCCCCCCCTTTCTTTTTTACCTACTTCCTCAGATGCATAGGGTGGAGTGCAAAGCCCAGGGACAGATCTATATAAACCGATTGTGTGTGAGAATGTCCATAGGAAAGCATAGTGTGACATTCTGACACACAGACCGCTATATAGGTCTGCCTCTGGGCTTTCCAATCCATCCCATGCATCTGAGGAAGTAGGCTCAAGTCTATGAAGGCTCATGCTCCCAACTTTTCTTTCAGTTAGTCTCAAAGGTGCTGCAAGATCCCTTTGCATACTCCTTTTAAAGTGTAATTTTTCTGCCTTGAAATTGGGGATCACTCACTCTCACCAGCTGTGGCTAGATCGAGAGTGTTAGTTGGGAGCTCATGGACTAGGTGTCAGTTTCAGAAATGAGTGAGGAGTGACAATTGGAAGAGACCCCTGAGCACCTGCTTGGTGCTTTTTGTCCAGACCAAGTAATTCAAAGCAGAGCTTAGATCTCTTAAAGCAGTGGACATCCAGGTCATAAGAGTGAGGTTGCTTCCCTTTTATGCTTCAGCCCCTTTACATTTCAGTTTGAAAATTAAATACAGCTGGTATTCATGGGAGCAGTTCCAGCAAATCAGATGCTGCCTTTCTTTCATGAATAGCAATAGTGGGTAGTGCTCCTTAGCTATAGTGAGAAAATAGCTGACAGTACAGTGCTCCATTTATTTATTTAATTTCGTTTTGTTTGTATACTGCCTTTCTCCCACAGTGGGACCCAAGGCACTCTGAAAGAGGACAAAAAAACTTGAATATTTTTTTTTAAATCACCACATTAAAAAGTATAAAATCATTTAAATGACATGCAAAAATTAGAAAAAAACATATCCCAATAAGAAGCTTCCCTGTTTACGTATTAAACGCCTGCTTAAACAGAAAGGTCTTTGCCTGCCAGGGAAAAGTAAGCAGGGAGAGGGCCAGCCTAACTTCCCATGGATGGGATTTCCAGAAGGTGGGAGCAACCACTGAGAAGTCTTTCTCCTGTGTCCGCCTTGTACTTATTCAAAAGCCCCACTGTGTTCCTTGTGATACACTTTATAGTAAGTACATTCATGAAGTGAGAGAAATTTGCCTCTCAAATGTTCTATTAGTTGTTGTGTCATCCCTTCTCTTCCTTGGATTAGTTTTCCTGTTTCCTGCTCTCTAACATCAAACACAAAGCATGGCGCGCACATATATATATATATATATATATATATATATATGAGTTTGAATGTCTTTCTTTAACAACAGAACATTACATCTTAATGCTGCATGCAGCTTGCAAAGAGTCTTCTAGTTAGATTAGCGATTCCTTAGGTCTTGGTCTGTACCGGCAAAAGAGAAATGGTGAGTGAAATGGATTATCAGGAGTGCCACACAGTGTGTTTTTTTAATGGCAGTGGAAGGCACCATCACTTTCACTATTTCAGTAAGGCTAATGTTACTGAGTGGAGAAATACACATTCAAGTTATTGGCCTTTTCATATACGCTCGTCCCTCCACATTTGCAGCTTTGACTTTTGCGGGTTTGATTATTCACGGATTTTATTAATATGTTCTCTCTAGGAATCTCTAGGTCCTCCAGTGCAACTCAGTGGTCAACTTTAACCAAAAGTCGCACTGAAGAACCTAGAGATTCCTAGAGAGAACACTACACTGGGCATTTGTAGCTCCTCCAGCGCAGTTCTGTGGGCAATGTCTGGCAGAAGTTGACCACAGTGTTACACTGGAGGACCTAGAGATTGCTAGAGAGAATGTATTAATAAAATCCATGAATAATCAAACCTGGTGACCTCATGCATATGTGGAGGGCAGGCTTTGGGACCAAAAGAAGGGGGTTTTACATGACCTGTGGATAAGTTGAGGGTAAAATTTAGGGGCTTGTAACAAAGAAGCTAAAGGATGAAACAAAAGAAAATGATGCCAAAGAACTTACAGAATTCAAGGAGGCATAAATGTTTGTGCTTACGCTAAAGCAGGGACCGGCAAGCTACAGCCCAGGGGCTGGTTAAGGCCCCGGGCCCCGGACTTACCGGCCCAGGCTGAAGGTTGTCGCCGCCGCCGCGCACCACCATCGGGGCGCGTTTTCGGCCACGCTCGTCGCGGCCGCCATTTTGGAAGTCAAAATGGCGGTCGCAATGCGTTTGCGCATGCACAGTATTCTTGCGCATGCACAAACACGTCGCGGCCGCCATTTTGACTTCCAAAATGGCGGCCGTGACATGCGCCGTGGCGGCGGCGTGCACAGAGGGGTCGCGTGCGGCGGAGGAGGGTGCGCGCGCGTGTGTGAGCACATGCACCGCCATTTCCTCCCCCCTCGTCCCAGCCGAGAGGCAACACTTTTGAGACCGGCCAAGGTCTCAAAAAAGTTGCCTGTCCCTGCGCTAAAGGCTGGGTGGAGGTGGGGTCAGTGCTTCCAGGACAGAGCACACATTTGCCTTTCACCAAGGGATGGTTCCTTTTTATATAAGAGTTAAAGTACAGTACTTACTTTGACCCCGTGGATAGGCCAACTCAGTTTTTTTGGGTCAATTTTTTGTCTAACATTTCTAGATTTATACATGAGTATATACATCCTGAAGACAGTCTGCAATCAAATTGGGACTGTGCTCCTGGGTTGTGAAGACAGGTTGCAGAGAGGATGGCGGGGAAACCGATCTATTGGCCATGTAGACATGCCCTTAGGTTCAGCTTTGTAACTTTCAGGATAATATGGGCCTTAGTTGTTCTTGAGCTCAGATGTCTGTGCCGGGGGTGGTAATTGCATGGTTCAGGTGCGCCTCCAAAACTCCAAGTAGTGAGAGATATGGCAAAAATGGAGAATTGCTGCTTCGGTTTTCAGGAATGGCATTTGTCCTTCAGAACAAGGTGAAGCATCTTGCTTTAGTGCTTGTACATGAGATGTTTCTGCTGCTTTCCCCTCCAAAATGACCTACTTTTGGTTGCAGAAAACTGCAAGGGGGAAAAATATGGGGTGGGTGGGACTCTGGCAAAATGGGCACCCAGAACTTGTCTTCACCAGTACTGAGCTATTGTATATTATAAATAAATTAAGAGGTTTTGTGATGAACAGTAAAATTGAGATGGAAGGTGCTTGTAGATAGATCAATTTCTTTTCCTAAAATAGCATAACCTACACTTCATGCACTCTGCTAGGAACTTGTTCTCAAGCTTCTGTGTAAGAAATTCCATTTCTACAAGGCAATATGTTTCACTATTGTGCACGTATGTAATTAGGAAATAATTCCTAATACTAAATTTAATTTTGATCCTCAGCTGTTTAACCAGTGCTTCTTGTCAGCAACAAGATCCTGTTAAATCGGTTAGCCCCCTCCCCTTTATCTTTATCTTTGCATTGTATATGCTCTCCTGTGTGATAACTTACAACCTTCCTGGTTGTATCATTTTCATTTTCCCTTGACGAAATCCACTAATATATGGTATATCCGCCTAGCCTATTTGAAATCCCCAGATTTTTTATTGTTGGCATATTTGTGGGATGATGAAGTTTTTGAGTGGGCCTGAAGGAAAGTTGCTGGATACCACTCTGAATATTATATTTATGCATTTACTACTGTGATTTTCATACAGACCTGCAAATTACATAACCATCATATGCAAATTCTTTGCCATATTTCTCAAGTGTTTTGTTTGAGCATAACATGTGGAACTAAGGCTGCATCTGGATTGCAGAAATAAAACAGTATGACACTGCTTTAACTGCCATGGCTCAGTGCTATGGACTTCTAGGATTTGTAGTTTTATGAGCTGTTTAGCCTTCTTTGTCAGAATGCTCTGATGCCACAACAGACTACAAATTCCAGGATTCCACAACATGGAGCCATGGCTGTTAAAACTCCATTATTTGGGCTGTGCAGGTGAGCTCCTAGTCAGAGCCTTACCAAAGTAAAGTAACAAAATTTCTCTTGTCTGTTAAACTGTAACTTTACCTAACTAGTGGTCTGCCACAACCTTTCTTCAGCTGAGTTTCTGTGACTCCCGTCTTCCTTTGGATATTTGAAAATTAGCAGCTTCATTAGTTTCCCAGTCCTTTGAGTACTGAACTAGAACTAACCATAATAAATCAGATCTATAGTGGTTAATTTGCAGTTTTAGTTTGCACAGACCAAGAGCACTATGCACTGAATCTAGACATAATCATACTTAGAATAGACTTATTGGAATCGATATCGATAGATTTGCTTTCACTGAGTCTGTTTAAATAAGAAAAGCACATGTTTTGTTTTGTTTTAAACTGTTTTTCCCCCAGCCCTGCCCCTGGAGCTGTCAGGTGACAGAGCATGTGTGTTTCAGTGGAAGAATACCCGAATGCATTTTATTGTGGAACATACACAGCATTGCTTGAGCTCATGAGAATTGCAGAAAAATGTGCCTTTCCTACAAGTACAAGACCTATAAGGCAATGTTGTGAATTTTCCAGAATAAACTGAACTGGGGTGTTTTTCTAGAAAGGTTTCTGAAATGTTTCCAGTGTTCTAAATTCATTGTAATCTACTCTACCTTGTTTGCCTTACTGTTACAAATAAACATAATTACATGATGTTAATTTTGCATGCTGTTAAAGTCTTCCAGAAGTCTTCCAGTTGCTCAGAGTAGTTGAACTGAACTACTTGGTTGGGGAATTAAAATCTGTGCAGCACACATAGTGGCTAGGATCCAGTGGGGTAGTTCTGTGTACAGGATTGCTTCTATCTTCTATCTTCTATCTTCTCCTTCCACTTGGAGACTCCTTCCACTTGGAGACTCCTTCCACCCCAACGCCTGCTAAGGAAGCAAGAGGAGGGCTGGGAAATCCAAACTCAGTCTTGAAGAATTTGGTGGGATGCTAGGGAGATGGAAGAGGAAGAAAGACACTGTCCTGCTCTCTTGCTGTAAGTAACAAGGAGGTCGGGATGTCCACTGGACAGGGAAGCAGGCCCTGAGGGTGTCATGTCCAGAAAGTTGGGGACAGTGCATGGAAGAGACTATAGCAGGGCAATTCAACGGAGTGGACAGTTGGGGCAGTCAGAAGACAAGATGAAAATGGATAACAGATTCCTACCAGATCATCAGTTAGAGCTGGGAGTAGCCAGAAACTATAGGGAACAGAGGGCTGACTGTGTAATGCTGTTATTCCACTTTACATGCCATGGTTCCATCCTGTGGAATACTGGTGTTTGCAGGCTTATAAGTGATTATTAGTTCTAGCATGCCCAGAGATGTGTACATTAAATTATATGTATTTGAAGATACAATAGTGTTGAAAATCAGTTACAGTTCTGACACTGTCCACTTTAAGAGATATATCCATTCATTAGGCTACTAATTCTTGAAAACTGCCTTTTTAGAAATGACATTTTTTAGCCAGATAACAGCTGTAAAAAACTTTCCCTTATGGAGAATATACTGCTTGATACCTTTTCCCGTGGCTGTAGTAACTGTATTAGTAGTGTCTTCATACTGGCCTCTGCTACTAGAGGTGTTCTGACAGTAGCACCAGCAAACTGTGTGCATGTTATCTGTTGAGGTTAAGGGGTTCTGATTCACCACACTTTCCCTTTGGGAAAGCAAACACAAGGGTTTACACACATTTTCTTCTCCTGATATACCACGTATGCTTTTTCCTTGATTAGATGCATTCACAGCCCATCACTCTGTTAGTGACATAGGCAACTGTGAGTCCACCCGATGTTACTACAGTGGTCCCTCCAGATTCACGGGGATATGTTCGGGGGGGGGGGGGCGCGAATCCGAAATTTCACAAATATTCATGTCTTGACTATTTGTCGAGGGGGGGGGAGGGAATTTTACAAATAGTCACAAGTGAAGAACCCTCACTTTTTAAGGGGCGGGTGGGTTTCGGAATTTTTAGGTTTTGTTTACAGTGTATTAACATATATGTATGGAGATTTTAATGTTGTAAGCCGCCCCGATTGCTCTGCAGAGGGGCGGGATATAAATAAATAAATAAATAAATAAAATAAACATCTATTTGACTATAAATATAAATAGTCAAATAAACTTGACTATTTGTGAAATTCCCTCCCTCCCTCCCTCCTTGGCGCTGCAGCCTGTAATCCATGCCAGCCACATGGGGACTCACTTTCCCAGCAATGCTTGGGTCCAGCGTGCTCATGCCCTGCCCCCTCCGCCGCAGCCAGTTGATGTATTGCGCACCCATTGTTTGCGGTGGAGGGGGATGGGCCGTGCGCGCGCCGGGCCCTGAGTGCTCCTGGGAAAGTGAGTCCCCATGCAGCCAGTGTGGATTACAGGCCCTGGCACCAAGGGAGGGGGAAAGAAGGACGGAAGGGGGGGAGGACTTGCCATTGGCAAATGATCAAAACCGCGAATGGCAAGTCCCTGGATACCAAAGGAACACTGTAATGTCTTCTTTTCTTTTCGTCATTGCAGAGGTTGATATTCTCTTCCATCCTATGTAACAATCATAGCTCCCCATCCCAGACTCACCGTTTTTCAGTGCCAACCCCCCTAAACATCCATTCCATGGATGGTGGAAAGTGCAGGGATCAGAGAGGCATCTGACCATGTCCCATAGTCAGATGCAGACCAATTATATCATCCCCGAGACTGCGACAGATCTTGGCAGAAGGTATTATCAGTTTGAGTCTGGCTATGGGCCATACTGACTTCTCAGATCCCCCTCCAACTTCCCACCAGCTATGGAATTGTTTTTTTCAGGGGCTATTTCAGCAAAACTGCATCCTAGTGAGGATGAGTGAGGAGCAATAGTGGATTCCAGCCTATGGTACTCTTACACTGTCCAGCAATACAGAATCTTGACCATATTAACTAGGTTTGAAAATAGGTTCCAGGTAGTGTTAATGTGTCTGCAGTGTAATATTTTCCCCAGAACTAAAAAAATTATCAGGTTTTTCCAAATTTAGCATATACATATCGCTGTTCTACCATCTTTTCGAGTCAGATAAAACATTTTCTGCCAAAAATGTACCTTGTTCTACAGTTTGGGTGAAACATGGCCTTTAGCAACCCCTCTTTCTAATATGAGACGAGAAGATCTGTGATATTGCAGAAGAGGAGGGAGTTTGCTTTAGAGTTAGCAAAATGTGAAGTAGATTTTTGAGAGAGAATTTGAATTTTTTTAGTTCTGAATGTCAGTAGCAGGACTTCTTTCCCTTTCTTCTCCCTTCCTTTCTAGGAATGTGGCATCTTTAATAGATAGGTTGGATGTAAAGAGTAGGTCATACCATTTTCAATCCTTCTCTGATGCTACTCAGTTATCAAATTTTATTTTACCTCTGCATGTGCAAAGTTGCTTACCCCACAGACACTTCTACTTTCTTCTCACAGTACTTCTCATAAAGAACTTTTGCAGCTACAATCTACTTTTTACCCTGAAAATATTACCACTTTATACATTTCTTCCACCTCATTCCAGCTGCAGGCAGATTTTTATTGTAAGGATAAGAGAGCTAAAAAGAGGTTTTGCTCTGTAAATTGATCATTCTCAATTTCAAATTTTGCTCTTATTTCCTGGGACATTCTTTGTTCAGCTTTTCGGTATTCACTAACCCCACTGGCAGCTATCTTCTCTTTCTTCCGTCGCCTTTCCAAAGGGAAAAGAAAATATCCAGAGTAAGATTATAAAGAAAAAAACCGAAGAATGAATTGTGAAAAGGAACTTCTGCAGGGAATGAAAAAATGTCTTGAAGAGATTTCTTTAGGAGGGAATGGTCCAAAACTCACTGCAGAAATAATTCAGTTTGAGACTGCTTTAACTGCCCTGGCTCAGTGCTAGGGAATTCTGGGAACTGTGGCTTTGTCAGGCATTTAGCTTTCTCTGTCAGAGAGCTCTGGGGCTGCAATAAAATACAATTCCCAGGATTCCCTAGCATTGAGCCAAGGCAGTTGAAGCTGTCTCGAACTGGATTGTTTCTGCAGTGTGTTTTGGACCAGTGTCTTCTAAGTGTCTGACTGTTAGTTTTGAAAACACCTGTGCAGCGTTTGGTTGCATCATGGCAATACACTGGGGGCAATGTTTAGTTTTCAAAAGAGACCTGTGGGTGGTTAAACCTTTGGAGAACTTTGCTCTTCTGTGCTGTTAATCCCTCTCCGTAGTTCTGTAGTTGAATCGCAGAACTGCTTGCTCATGGATAGACGTAGCCATTTAGAATCACTGTTACCATATTCATTTGGGCTATTAGAAATTACTTTGGTTACTACAGCTGGATGTAATGTTGGGATCCATGGTCTTTGTTTATTTATTATATTTACATCCACCTATCTTTCAAGGAGCTATAGGTGTTTTACCTGACTTGTTTTTTCATCATCAATTACTCTTTGAGATAGGCTATGCTAAGAAATAGTGACTGGCCTAAAGTAATCATCATTTTCCAGGGCAGGAGTAAGAATCATGCCATCCTGAAGGTGTTTGGGACTGTAACTCCCAGAATTCCTAACCATTGGGTATGCTGACTAGGGCTGTTGGACTTGGAGCAAAACAACATCTAGAAGGCTGCATGATTCCAACCTCTTTTCAGCTGAGTGTCCAAGAGTATAACTCAGTATTCCCCAGTTGGATGCCTTCCAGATGTTTGGGCAGCATCTTTGATTTCTCCTGTCCATTGGCTATATTAGCTGGGGCTGATGGGAGACCAGATTGAGCAAGGCAGTTCTAACTGTGGACTCACACACTGTATCAAGATAGGTAAACGTTTTTGATCACATGTCTTGTGTCAGACCCATATGCATGGTTCTGTCATGATGGTTTATTGGGAAGGATGTATGTATGTATATATGACATATTGAAATGCATTGGATATTGATCATGTATGGACTCTGACCATGGGAAGCAACAGGGAGGATAAATGGCCAGCAAAGAGTTTATAGCTTTATGACCCCATCCTTCCTGCAGCAGATTCGGGTTGTGAAGAAGGGGTATCTTCCTTCTTTGAGGGCTATTGAATGATAACATGGGGAGGAGTGTTGCTTTGATTACGATCAAAGGCTGGTATCCAGAGCTAGGGAGGAGGGTTGGATTTTTTGAATTCTAATACTGTGGTAAAGGGAGCAGATCCCCAGTTCTAACAAAAACCTCAGACTGTCAACTTCTGTCTTGTTGATAAAAGAATAAAGGTATTTTGTCTTCTATCACACTAAAATGTTCTCCTGGTTATTGAGAACTGAGTCCACAGATCCTGACAGTTTGTCGAAACACGCCAAAAGATCTCATACGTTGCAGTAGCATTTCGGCCAGGGTGCATCCGTCACAGATAAGCCTTCTGAGGCAGAGCTGGAAGACGGCCAGGGAGCTAAAACCCTGGAAAAAGGATGGGTCCTAAGCCAGGAGCTTGACTCAGGCAGGTCCGAGATGCCAAGGGAGACGTGGGGAATGGAGAGTGGTTTTGGGGAGAAATCCAGCACAGCACTCAGGATTGAGTGTAGAAACTGTGCCAAGAGAGGTGTGGGGAGGGGAAAGGGTGGGTTCGGGAGGAAGCCCAGCAAGATGCACAGAGTTGCATGGAGGAACTGCCCACACACGCTGAAGAGGCCACGAGCAGTGGGGACTGGCTTTAGAGAGAAGCACAGCAGGACGAGCAGGATCGCGAGATGGAAGACACCTTTGCAATAGTGTATTTAGAGGTGACACAGTGCATGGAGAGGTTTCTAGAAGAGGTTCCAAAGCAGGATCGGGAACAACAATGTGAGGCTGCCCAGGCATGGGAAGCAGAGATGAAAGAGGTACAGGCTATACAGCAGGGGTTGGCAACCTACGGCCCATGGGCCGCACCCGGCCCACTGAGGCCTGCCGACTGGCCCCTGGCTGGTCCTGCTGCTGCTGCCGCCGCCTCCTGGGGGGCCCCTGCGGCTGTACTGGACCTCTCTGAGGCCTGGTGCGGTCGAGGAAGCCCTCCTGGGAGCGCACCACGGCGGTGGTAGTGCGTGCGCGCACACCACCGGGGGCAGGGGGGCCGGCCCCACCCCCCAAAAATTTGCTGACCCCTGCTATACAGCAGTGAAAGATCCAGAGGCTTTGGGAAGATAGTCCAGGGGGCCACGGGACCAGACGGTGAGGACTGAGCCCCTGATTCCACTACCCAAGCAGAGTGACGAGACGTGGCAGGAGCAAACTGGCCATACTGAGAGTCTTGACATGAAACCAAGACCAAGATCACCAGCCAGGACACCTGGGGAGACCTTGGACCCAGAGAGGCCGAGTAAGTGGCAGAATGAGTGTTAGGAGGAGAGTCATGAAGCACAACGGCAGCAGATGCTGGCAGAGAGGCCTTTGATGTGCAACCTTCGGACAGAGGATGTGCTTAAAAAAACTTTGGTGGGACAGTCGGCCCACAATGCAACAGGAATTGCAGTGAGACAGTCGGCCCGTGGAGCAGCAGTATCAACTCAGCGATTGGCCCGGCGCTGAGCGGGAGTGAAGGCTTTCCGAGCATCAGTGACTTTCCTGGCTCTGGCCCCTGGACCTCAGGACCCAGTGGCACAGGCCATGATGGCTGAAACTGCCGGGGAAGCAAGAGATCCAGACAAGGAATCCAGGGAGCTGGAGATAAAGAAAAAGAAATGGAGCCTCAGAGAACCAAGCCAAGCAGCCCACTCAACAAGGCGGGCAAGAAAGAGTACCGGAGACAGACAATTCTGTTGGGACAAGAATAAATCGGGACAAGAATAAAGATGGAGGTTCTATCACGCACAGAGGATGGATTGGTAGGAAGGGTCTGCTCAACAAGAGACTTTGAAAGACCCAGTGAGTCTACACTGGAACAACCAACCCAGCAAGGGTGGAATCTCAAGATGGGAGTTCCCGGAAAAGGAAGGATGCTGTGCCAGAGTGCTATGGCAGTGAAGGTAAGACCTGAAACCCTATACTTTAACACCCAAGTTGTGGGCCCTGAGCTCCCCCGAACCAGGTGTGGGGGACTGATGAGACAAGATGAGCCATGGGCCAAGGGGAGGCTGTCAGAGCCATGCTACTCCACAAAAGCCTAGGGCTTAGTTGGCCCAGAGGGTTGCCAGGAGGGGATAAGCACTGCCCAGAGACTTTAAAACTGGGGTACGTCCAGCAGGGCTCATCCAGAAACAGAGTGAGAAGGTGCGTCCAGATAAGGAAGAGGGCCAGGACTCGACAGGGCAGGATGAATTGGTAGAAAGCCAGTGGCGACCGCAGTTGCCTACCCAGAGATGTCTAAGACAGCGACATCCTGGGGCCCCAAAACTAGACCGAAGATTCGATAGGAGAGTGGCTGGGCACATGCATGAGCAGGGACACACCTTTCCCAGTGAAGGACAAAGCAAGATATGTTGTCACGCACCTGGAGTGCAAGGCGGCGGACTGGTTGGTGCAGCTATACAATAGAGGAGCAGCAGGACTGAAAAACGTACCGGTATTCATGGTAGCCATGCGGGCCTTATTTGAGGACCCTTTCTGGGCAGAGAGGGCCCAGTCCAAGCTCATGGTATTAGAGCAAGACATCCACCCAGTGACTGAGTACGTGGTGAGATTTCACGGGTGGGCCGTACAGATTCCAGAGTGGTCCGAAGCCATTAAGGTGCAGTACTTCAAGGAGGGACTGTGGTCAGATCTCCTGGAGCTGGTCGTGCCCAGAGACAATCCCCCGAGCTGTAAAAAGATGGATTCGATTGGCTGGGGAAGGCGAGAGGATGAGGGAAGACATTCACCTGACAAGGCAGAGGAGAGGATGAACAATCACCCGAAAACAGGAGAGAGAACAGTGTCTGAGATTGGGGCTTTGCCTGAAGTGTGAGAAGAAGATACACTAGATAGCTGGCTGCCCCAACTACAAGGCCCACCAACAGGGAACAGCAACAAAGGAGGTGCCCACCTCAGTCCCATTGGGCAGTCTGCCATTTAAGGCAGCCAACAGAAATGCTGTGGGACCAGATGAAATGCCAGGCACCACAGAGTCAGAGGGCAACACTGAGCTGGTGAGAAACTTCCCAGGCCTGCCTCAGGAAGCAGTGGGAGGCAGGTGCCAGTCCCAAGCAGCTACACCCCAATGGTGAGTGAAGGAACCCCCTGAATACCCTGAGAGCCAAGTTTATCCAAAGGGGGGAGAAATTGTGAACTTAGCAGCAGACATAGACTTGGGCTGCAATCGAGGGTTTGCAAACCCAAATGTAGCCATGGAACTAAAGTTAGACACCAAGAAGCTGGGAAGGCCCATCACCTTCCAGGAAATAGATCATACCCCCATGGGAGGGGAAGCCACCAGTGAGTGGACTGAGATGATGTGGCTTGGGGTGGCAGAACACTGGGAAAGAATCAGATTTGTGGTGGACCCAACCTCAAGCTACCAGTTGATCCTAGGGATGGATTAGCTGGAATTCCATAATCCCAGAATTCAGTGGAGGCTGGGAGAACTGATTTTCAATGACCTGGCATGTAGGGAACACACTGGGGGGCCCAGCTTAAATCTGGGAGGAATGTAGTGGCCGCGCTGATCCAGCCAGACTCCCAGCACAAGTGAGCGGGAAAAGCTATCCAGGAGGGCTACCTGGGCACTCTCCCCCCCCTCCCCATTTACAGAGACTTGGCAGAGGTGTTTGAGAAAAAAGAGTGTGACCAGCTCCCTCTCCACTGGGAGATGGACTGTGCAATTGAGTGGGAGCCAGGGGCTCAGGGCCCCAAACCAAAATTATACTCGATGACCCCTTTGAGCTGAGGACCTCCAAGAGACTTAAAGAATTCTTTGACCCCAACAAAGGTAACGAAAAGCTGAACCCACAAGAGGCCCTAGGAAGGGTCGAAATGGGGCTGGAGGGCTTTTGGCTACAATTGGAAGATAGTCCAAACCTAGTCCAAACCCCAAAACGATGACACCAGGAGGTTCAGAGTTAAAGAACCGCCCAGCTTTGATTTCCAGGGAGAAAGGAACCATGGATCCCCCAGTTAGAGAGCTATGTGTGCGAGGCCCGGACCACGGAGTCCCCTGAGAACTCTAGAGTCAGTGGCTCTGACGGGGGGGGGGGGGGGGGGGGAGGCAATGAGAGACAACTCAAATATTGGTGAGACCCCTGACCCGCTCAAATAGACCGGGGCTCCAGAGAGCCCACACAGATAGAGCCCATTGACCAGCACTTGGAAGGGCAGATAACTGAGGCTGATGGGGGGGGGGGGGAGACAAAGACTTAGTGACTAGCCAGAGAGAACCTCATCCCACAGTGTTCCTTGATACAGAAGATAGCCTGGCTGAGACTACAAGGAGGAAACCCTCCCCAGCGCATGGGATACAGACCTTGAGGCCTCCATATCCAGAATCTGTCCATGGAATCAGAGCTATAAGATGCCCTCCATCTCAAGGGAATTAGTCACAGCCAAGAAACCTTGGGCCCGTGGCTGAACGAGGC
This sequence comes from Phrynosoma blainvillii, assembly GCA_026167975.1. Taxonomy (NCBI): domain Eukaryota; kingdom Metazoa; phylum Chordata; class Lepidosauria; order Squamata; family Phrynosomatidae; genus Phrynosoma; species Phrynosoma blainvillii. Next base: position 244,206,335 of record JANUYF010000001.1, on the reverse strand, counting down.
TCTGGATAATTCTCCTTTGGGAAGGGCCTTTTAAAAGTCACTCGGGGTGGAGGGACCAGTAATGGTTTTGATCTCCCACAGGTTGCACTGACAACCCCATTTGACAGAGATGGGCTTTGCAGTCCAGAGGCTGAGGCCAGTGGACAAATTATAGAGACTGTCAAGGCTTTGCGAAGAAAAAATAGCAAGCAAATAGCTGCCTACACTGAGGCACTGAAAACTTATGGGACTTTGATACTACTCTTGAAAGCCAGGACAGAGACATTAGACCAGGGGTAGGCAACCTTTTTGAGCTGGGGGCCAGGTTTCTGTCCCTCAGATAATTGGGGGGCCGAAGCACCAAAAATTAATTAATTAATTAATTAAAATTAAAAAATAAAAAATATATATGCATGCACACTCTCTCGGCCCCAGAAAAGCCATGGCAAAACCCCTGTGGAGATTTTGCCAAGAAAACCCCAAGAACAAGTAATAACAATAATCAATATCATCATAGTGGGCGGCGGTGGCAGCGGCGGCAGGACCGGCCTGGGGCCGGTCCAAGGGCCTCGGGGGGGCGTATCCGGCCCCCGGGCCTTCGGTTGCCTGCCCCTGCATTAGACCATCACAACTTCAGTCGTGCTTAAAATGAGTTAATTGTTGGGGATAACCTTATGTCATTCTTGAAGATATATATAGTGATATTTTGCTGTTGGAGAAAAGGGGGAAACCAGACCTAATGATTTGTCTAAGCCTATACTTTAAGATAGATTATTTAAACACTTGTGCTTCAATTGATTAAGTTTATGATTCCCTGGTAGATCAAATGGGTGGGGTTTTTACTGTTTTGACTACTAGAGATTTTGTATTGCCTATGATGACATGTTATATTGTTTTGTCCTTATACTCTTCACGATAATATTGATATTGTGCTTAGAGCTTAGATTCAGCCTTGTTAATTGTCATATTTTGATATTATAGTTCTAGGGAGTGTTGGCTCTGAGATTCATTTGCTTAGATCTTGATTCCTAAATGCCTTGATTTACTAATTGCATGAAAGTTTGCTTGCCATATTTCTTTGAGATTGGTTCATTATCCTTGATATGTTATGTGGGACAATTTGTTATGAAAAGACTGGTCAACAAAGTGACTGTGGAGTTAGACTTGCCTAAGTCCTATAGACATCTACACCCACTGTTCCATTTTAGTTTGCTGAGGCCAGTTTTAGCCACGGATCCCTAGTGAACGGATCAGAGACCACCTCCACCGCTGGTACTAGAAGGGGAACAGTATTTTAAAGTAGCTGGGATTTTGGACCTGACGATTCATAGGGGCAAGTTGCAGTACTTGGTCCGTTGGAAATATTTTCCTGAGTCCAAGAACAAGTGGACACCCCTGAAATGACTAGAATGTTTCTCCTGACAAGCCAGGGACGGAAGGTTGAATACAAATTGGTAGATTAATCCTAGGGTGGTGGCGTGTCAGACCCATATACATGGTTCTGTCATGATGGTTTATTGGAAAGGATGCATGTATGTATGAGGTATTGAAATGCATGGTTGTGTATGTACTCTGAGAGTGGGAAGCAACAGGGGGGACAAAGGTCCAGCAGAGCAAGTAGTTTATAGCTTTATGATCCCATCCTCCTGCAGTAGATTTAGGCTGTGAAGAAGGGGTATCTTCCTTCCTTTCTTGAAGGATATTGAATGATAACCGGGGGGGGGGGGGGCTGTTAAAAGTTGCTTTGATCAGGATCAAAGGCTGGCACCCTGAGCTAGGGAGGGGGGTTGGATTGTTTGAATTCTAATACTGTGGTAAGGGGAGCAAATCCCCAGTTCCAACAAAAACCTTGAACTGTGAATTTCTGTCTTGATGTCCAAAATAAAGGTCTTTTGTTTTCTATCACACTAAGATGTTTTCCTTGTTTTTGGGAATTGAGTCCATGGATCCTGACATCTTGTACCTATATTCTGAATATATACTGAAGGTCTTGTACCTATATTTGGGTATACTTACCATGTTTATGTGTGTATATCTTTTCCTTTAACCTTTTCTTGCTAATTTGGCTAAATTGTGTCTGCAGGCCATATTTAAAGTATACTTCCATGGTCATGTAGATTATACCTAATATTACTTTTTAAAAAGTAGGGCAGGAAATAGAGTTCCTGCTTGATTTTTCCTTTCTTCTGTTGGTCAGTGGTCTGTGGTGGAAAACATTTTCCTATCCCTATTCTGTGCCTTTTTTTTAAATACTGGAAAATTTTATACTGTTCTGTTAAATGTCTGAAAAACAAGCAGTCCTTTGGTTCTCAGAGGGTTTTTCGTATCTTAAATTCTTCTTTTTGCTTGCCTAAGGGGAGTAACATAATTTGCATAGTAGCATTCTTACTCATGTGCCTGGAGATGTTTATGTAGTATGAAAAGAAAGTGAAAATAGACCTGACACTCTTTTACCTAAAATCTGTATGAATTTGAAGATGAGCTGCATGGCAAATAACTGATCTGATGCTAGGAGAAAGGGCATCAAAGAGCACCATTCTTACAGATCTTCCTCTGTTTACAGCTTTGTAATTTCTGATCTTCACCCTAGGAATAATGTTGCAGTGAAGTGATGTGGTATGGAAAATTTCTAGTTAGTCCTAGTGTAGTTGGCCAACTTACTGAATAAATCAGCAGGCTACAGATGTTTCCACATCAACATTTTCAATTTTGTGCCCCATGCTCTGGGCCACGTGGCAAGACTTCTTTGGCTCAAATCAGAAGGCTCATGCCTTAGTTCAAATGTATTTAGTTCCTGGAAACACGTCTGTTATATACATGTTGTGCACTCTTTTTGTTTTGTTTTTAAATTACTAAATAAATCATGTGAAATGGCATCTCAAAAGTTGAGATTTTCCTATTTTGCCAAGGAAAATCTGAGGCTCCAAACTTTATCAAATTCACTATGTGGCTATATAGGTCAGTGGTATATTTGTGGCACCACAATGACTGCTGGCTTCTGCCTTCAAATCTTTGTCTATATGCTTTAAAGATATAAGTGCTGTGGAGAGCAAACACTCACTTCCATGCAGTAAAGATAACTATGACAATACCATGTCCACTCCATATCTTAGCTCTTTTTGGCATATGCTGAATATGTGCTTTTCTGGGTGTTTAATGATGCTAAAACATTGGTCTTAGGCTGAACAAACATTACATAACATTATTGACCTGCAGAATAGGGGGCGAAAAAGCTTATACTGCAGTTTAAACTGATAAGCTTTATCCAGGAATAGTCCATTTGAGGTATTTTCTGTATGTAAATTGAATGCTTGCCATGTTTGCTTTGTCAATTGAGTCAATGTCATAGCTAAATATTGATCTGCTTGATTTAACCGCAACTGATGTGAATGATACACTCTTTATAAAGTTTTTTAAACATTTCTTTTCAAAAATTGAAGTAAGCTTAATGTTTATAATTTTGAATACTGTGTGTTTTAAAAACTGTGCTATGTACATATCTCTGTAACTGGGAGCAATTTTTGGAGGCAGAGGCTTCACAAACTGAGAACTGTTTCATGTAGTTAAATATTAACTTTTTTGTTACTGTCAGACTGACTTTATATAATGTTATGCTTTATTGTATAGTAGTCTGTTAAGGTCCTTTTTTAGCAGTACTATATGCTCGTAGTTTAAAATTGTGCTCTTAGTGTGAAGTAAAATTGAAGTGGACAATGTTGTAGAGCAGGGGTAGCCAACCTTTCCCCTTTAAGAGCCGAGGGACTTCAGCTCCCAGAATCCCAGGAGCTATTGGCCAACATGGGACTATTGGCCAACATGGCTGAGGTTTCTGGGAGCTGAAGTCCCTCGGCCCTTAAAGGGGAAAGGTTGCCCCTGTTGATGATAGTTAAGTACATACATCCTAGTTTGACCTAATATTTAAATAAAAATTATTAATTTAAATATTTGTAGAAGAACAAATATAACTTAAATAGTGATTAGATATATGTCAAGTTGCACTTCTTTGCACACTTAACTAGAAGCCAGCCCCATTTAACTCTGTGTGATTTTAATTCTGAGGAGATACGGAAAGGATTGTACTGAACGTGGATGATTCAGAATTTGGTTTTAGTTTTTTCATTCTTTTCCTGTATCTTGTTTCTCTTTAGTAAGACAAAGCAAGGTCTCTTGCCTAGTTTGGAAGATTTGCTGTTTTATACTATTGCGGAAGGACAAGAAAAAATACCAGTTCATAAGTTTATTACGGTAAGCATTTTGTTTTAACTAAACTATACACTAAGTAACTTAGCTGAATAATTGTTTGTAACATTGGAAATGAAGTGCATGTCTGTGTTTTTTTTTAATGATCATCTGTTACAATGACTATTAAAGGTGAGTGTTCCCTATTTTTAAATCTGTAAAGATGGTCTTGATATCATTTGTTCCCTCACATTACAAAACTAAGTGTACATTAGCATGTATCTTCTAAACATGGTTATGAGACTGAAAAAATAGAACTACCTTGCAAATATGTCTGTCAACTGTATAATGCACTATGTTCAAAAATTGTAGCAGATGGTTCTCAGAACTAGGGCTGCATGTTATCTAGAAATGTTCAGAACAAGGAATATTTGAAATGCTTTTTTATTTTACAGGCTCTAAAATCTACTGGTTTGCGTACATCTGATCCAAGACTGAAAGAATGCATGGATATGTTAAGATTGACACTTCAAACAACATCAGATGGTGTTATGCTAGATAAAGATCTCTTTAAAAAGTAAGCATCTTTTTATCAGTCTGACACAGTTTCCTAAAATATGTCACAATCCATTTATTGACATAGAATAATCATGATAGTTATGGTGAGAATGAGGCCAGCCACCATTGCCTTCAGAAATATTTATTTGAAAATAACTTAATTTTGCTGGTAATGTAATGGATAAGAGAGTGTTGTGGATAAGAGAACATGTTCATTTGGCTCACTCATTTTGATGAATAGATTGAGTTTCAAGACACATGTGTCTTATTTCTATTGGTAAGAATTCTGAATCAGCTACTTAATTGAATACCTATTAATTAATTAATTATAATTTATTAATAAGTATAATCAAATTCATTAAGATACAGTTAACTATACAGCGGGCCCTCAAAATTCCCTGGGGTTAGGGGTATAAAACCCCTGTGAAAGTGGAAAAACTGCAAATAAAAAAAACCACATTTTTTTTTTTTACTTAAGAGAACACCTCTCTAGGAATCTCTAAGTCCTCCAGCACAACTCTGTGGTCAGCATCTGTTGGAAATTGACCACAGAATCACACTGGAAGACCTACAAATACCTAGATAAGTGTTTTTCTAGTAGTCTCCAGGTCCCCCAACGCAACTGTGTGGTCAACATCCAGCAGAGTTGCATGGGAGGACCTAGATATTCCTGGAAGAGAACATATTAATCAAATGTACAAAAGTCAAAGTCGCTATTGTGGAGGGCCAATTCTACTTAATCTTCTTCTGGCCCAACCCCTGGCCCAACCCCTGCTTGCAAACTTGATGGAAACATAATTCACCTGTGCTCAAAGTGTCAGCAGAATGGTCTCTTTCTCCACATGCAGTTGATGCCTGGTAAAGTGGGTGGTGGTGATTTACAATCATGGCAATAGTGTCAAAATCATAACTGAGTAGTAGTCATGAACATGGAATGAGTATATCTAGATATACTAATCCATAAGGCACCAGAGCCCATCTGATCTTGGAACCTAAGCAGGGTCATTCTTGGCTAGCACTTGGATGGGAGACAGCCAGTGAATACTAGACGCTGTAAGCTACTTGTATATTTCAGAGGAAGGAACTGGCAAAACCACCTCTGAGATTTTTCTTGCCTAAGAAAACCCTATGAAATTCATGGGATTGCCATATGTCGACAGTTGACTTGAACACACACACACACACAACTGTTTTGTATTCACAGTTACTACTTAGTCATGATTTTAACACTACTGCCATGATCGTAACCTGTGCCGGACCTACTTTGCTGGGTGTCAGCTGCATGAGGAGGAGGAGATCCATTCTGGTGACTGGAGCACGATGGAATGACATTTCTGTTAGGTTGGGGTAGAGGTCAGGACAGGAGAAGCTAGTTAAATATATGCATCTAAGAAAGTAGACTGAAGTATACAAAAGTTCATGCTACTAGCTTCATCCTTTCAGTTTGTCTCAAAAGTGCTAACAAGATTCTTTTGTATACTTAGCAGCTGATACAGAATTCCAGCTATATATGCTTGTCCTATGGCCTCATTGCCAAACTGTCCAAATCACAAGTGCTGTTAATTGCTTTGTTGCAGTGAAGGTGTTGGAAATCTTTTAATTGAAATAGTAGATGTAGGAGTTGGGAACTGATCCTGATTGAAGAGGGTAGGCTGAGCCCTAATCCCACATTTCAGAAGCATTGAAATGTCTGGTCCCAGGAAAAGATTTTTGGAAATTATGAACTCATAGCTGGATATTTAGTCTCTTCGGACATTTACTTGACTTGTAATGTAGGGAGACTATTTTGTTTAGTTATTTGTTTTAGCCAGTACACCTACAGCAGGCTGCTTTGCTGTTTTTGATCGAAAATAATTACTGGAAGTTATTTCTGATTGCAACCCACAGTTCCTTGAGGCCACAAGGAAAAGCAGTTGAACTTTTACAGGCATTTTTTGTGGGTGGTTTTGCCTGATAAAATAGTGATGGGGGAAAGATAAGGGGGGATTTGGTGCTTCAAAAAAGGGGTTGTCAGGCCTCAGCCTGTGAACTGCACTGTCACTACCCTGGTATAAGCAGAGCCAACATAAATCCTTCAGTTTCGTGGCTGTTTCCTTAATGATATAAGAGGCATGTGGGCTATGTATCTACAGGCTTTCTGTTGTATTCTTATGTGTAGTATAAAGACTTTTGAATTGTAAGCACACATATTTATAGCAACCAACTGCTGGACAAGCTTTTTCAGAAAATAGAAAGCTGGAAACTTGAGTTTACATGAGTCCATTTTTCTTGAAATTTAAAAGTTTTTTCAGTCGTATTGGAAGATCTTTACAGTATGCCTCTTTGTGTAAGAGAACCTTTTCCAATCACAGATCTCTTCAGCTTCTTGGAGCCTCTGAAGTCACAAAGTCGCTATTACAGTTCTTTTTTTAAGGCTTGTGTCACATCTTTGCTATTTAGTAAAACGTTTTAAAGAGGTGATGGGTTTCTGATTGTTAGATTTTAATTTTTTTTTACACCTTTTAAAACCATTTCTGTTAGCTAAATATTTGTGACATTATGCATATTAGAATTTATGCTGGAGTGGTAGCTTGCTCCCCAGAAAATGTAACTTGGATCTCATCTAGCCATTTTAGTTTGGCATTTACGTAGAAGAAAATGCAAAATTAAGCATAACATATGTAATGGTAGTAAAAGCAAATTTTATGTTCCAAAATTATTTCACCAGAACTTAAGATACATTTTAAAATCTAGAATGGGGTACATTTTACGCAGCCCTCCAGATCTTCTGGCACTGCAACAGCTAACAGCCCCAGTCAACTTAGCCAGTGATGACTAGAATATGAGGCTCTGCAATGAATAACATTCAGTGACATTGTCACTCACATTACCTTTTTTTTTTTTAATGTTTCACAGATGTGTTCAAAGCAACATTGTTTTGCTTACTCAGGCTTTCAGGCGCAAGTTTGTAATTCCAGATTTTATGTCATTTGCCTCTCACATTGATGAGCTGTATGAAAGTGCTAAAACACAGTCTGGAGGAAAGGTGAGTGCTCTGATAAAAGAATTGCCATGTTTTCAATACTTGTATAAGAGCCACATTTTAAGGACTGAAGAGTTGCTACTGAAATTCAGAACATGTCCCTAAAGCTGAGGAAAATTTGGTTTGTTTTTGCACTGAAATAGTGTTTTGCTCCCCCTGTAAAATACTAGCATCTTACTTTTTTACTGGTACAGAGAGGCATGCTTGCCTTTAATACTCTAAATAATTCTCATTGGTTCAAGAGAACACTGTTTGCACTACTTCTATTCCTTGTAGCATGCACAATTGTGTACATACATAAATTGGGTTTTTAGGAGGATTGCATACCTTTCAACAATAGATTGATGTCCTCTTTGGGATCCATGGTGAATCTCTTTATGCAGTTGGTGGGTCCTCTGCCTAGATCCTTTTCAGTCACTGCTGCAGGAACATTGTCTGACAATGTTGTTTTTCTTTCTCATCAGGGTATTGAATTAAGCGTGTGTGTTTTTATCTTTTACTTTAGGCCCAAAGCAGATGGGCAGACAGGGGCGAGGGCATGTCGTTTACATGTTGCATGCCCCAGGAGCTCCCTGAAGCCGCCCTGGGGCCATGCTGAGGCCTCCTAAGGTGGCCCTTTACCGGCCCCAAAAGGAGCACATATTTTTTGCTCCTATTTGGGGCCATGGGAAGAGGTGCCCTTGGAGCTGCAGTGTGTGTTTGCCACAGCCCTGGGGCGATCAGGCTCCGAGTGGCTTCAGGCCACCCCTTCGTGCCCATCTGCTTTTCCTCTTAGTCTTGTTTCTTTTTCTTTGTATATTTTCTTGTTTTCCATAGGGTTTGAGGGTTCTTTTGTCTTTCAGCTTGGGAGCTTTAGCCTTTCAAGTCCCCTTTTGCATGTGGAACACTTGCAGAAGTAATTTTTTTAAAGTGGAGAGACAGTGCCTCCTGTATTTGAGGGAGGGACTGCTACCAATATTGCCCATTGGAATTATTAACCACAGATGAAAGGTACTTCATTTTGCATAGAGGGTAAAGTGTTGCCTGTACACTTAATTTAATTTTTTGTCCTTTATCTTTCTAGTGAGTTTTAACAATTATGTTAATATTACATTATTTACTGTTTTGTAGTTACGCACAATAGCAATTTATTGCTTTTGTTTTGGATAGGTTGCCGACTATATTCCACAACTGGCTAAGTTCAGTCCTGACTTGTGGGCAGTATCTGTGTGTACAGTCGATGGACAGAGGTATTGTATAAAATCTTAAATATTAAAGATATCTAAATAATGTCAACTATTAGGACAGAAGCAGTTATGGTGTGTATGCCTTTGCATCAGCTACAGGGCTGGCTTTTAAAATATAAGTTCTGCTAAGTGCTCATTCAGTATAGAGCAGAAATTCTTAAGTGATCCCTACTTCTCTGTATAATGTTACTCTTGGCCACTCAGTGTTTTTTATGGATTGCAGAATTTTGCAAAGTCATTTGGTCAATAACTAACTAGATTACCACACTACACTCTTATAGTGCTGCTATTCCACTTTAACTGCTCTGGATGCCTCCTGTTGCATTCTGGCATTTGCAGTTTAAAGAGGGGCATTTAAAATTCTCAGCCAAAGAGCTTTTAGCCCTCACTGAACTACAAGCCTCAGAACGCAACAGGAGCAGCACTATAAGAGTGTAGTGCGGTAATGTGGTAAGTAAATTATGTTTTCTGCACTGTATATTTTAGTAGCTGCCTTGAATCCTATCTCGGAAGAAATACAGGCTATAAATTCAATAAAGAAACAGAAAACTTGCGTATCTGAGTGTTAATCCGTATGTAGCCAAAAAAGCCATCCACACAAAAAAGGATGAAATATTTGCCAGAGTACCAAAAAGCAAAATAAAGCTAAAACATTTAGGGAAAAACACAAATATGAGTAGGGACCCAAAACAGGTTGATGAGAACTGAGCATTGTCAGTAGCCACAGAGTCCTTAGTATCAGAGTTGGGGGCAGAGAAAACCAGGCTGCTCAGGGAATGGAGTGGCATATCTGGGAAATGATATGTGTGGTGATGTCAAGTAGTATGTTTGAAGAGTTGATATTGGATTACCAACGTCCCTCTTTGGAGGTTTTTAAACAGAGGTTGGATGGCCATCTGTTGGGAATGCTTTATGTATTTTTTCATAGCAGGGGGTTGTACTAGATGACCCTTGTGGTCGCTTCCAACTCTCTGATTCTGTGATTGTAGGTGGAGGTCAGTGAACCTTAAGAAATAAGAGGTTTCCTGGCCACATAGGATATTTCTAGACTTGCTCTAGTCTCAGCACGCTGTCAGCAAATGTGCACTTGCTTTTCAGAGCATTTTGATAACCAGAAGGGGTAGAAATCTAGGCCTAAATCTAATTGTTAGTTAGAATAGACCCATTAAATCAGTAAGAATATATTCATTAAACAAATGGAGATCGCATAAATGTTGCCTTATTAAGTTCCTGTTATACAGTGGGTCTGTTCTAGCTGGGGTTAACAGCTGGATTTAAACCTTGGTGTTTAAAATAATCTGAGGGGAAAATGAAATAAATTACCTTGAATCTAATGTTGCCTTGCACTTCTCTGTGTGTACGGTATATTTATTTAGTTTTAGCACTGGTTTGAGCAAAGACTGCCTCTTCATAGTGTTTAGCAGAAATCTTAATGTCTAGTGCATATCCATGAAATCTCCATATTCAAAACTTCATCAAAGCTTTGTCTTTGGGTGTATTCTGTAGTACTTCAAGATTTTTTATTGGGGCAGCTATTTTGCCCAATTTTGGAGGAAGTACATTCAAGTTCATTGTGCTGTTTTAAATGACACATAGGTATTTGTTCATGGGTGGCATGTGTGTGTGTCTGTCCGTCCTGACTTACATATGGTATAAATAATACAAACTACCCTGGAAGATCTGTCAACTACATTTTGTATCTAACAGCAGAGAGCTATCAGTAATACCCTTCAAGGCTAAAATAGATTTACTGTGGCCAGTTTGCTAGACTTGTATTTTGCAGTACAGTGCAGTACTATAGTTGTGTTTACCGATGGTCTGGTTGAAGAATTTAAAGCAGAGAAGAATTTGTGTTGGAATGCACTGGCTGTTAGTAATGGAACAGTGCAGTAAAATATGTGTAGTTGAAAACTTGTGATTATTTACTGCTATGGTATTTGCTTGGCTATTTAAAACCGAAAAATATGACTTGATATCATTGGCCTGTGGCTTGTGCCCTTAAAGTTGTGATTAAAAAAAAAAAAAAAAAAAGCCTCTCTCTTCACACCATTTCATGCAGGTTAGTATGTGCTTGCTTTTGTTGTTTGAACGCTTGTGATTAAAATGGTGGAAGCTGGAAATCCACATCTGTTTATGGCAACTGATACTGCGTTTCCAGCTTTTTTGCTTGCATCAGATAAACAGTAAATATATTTATTATCCAAAGTCACATGGTGTTGATATGTTTTAGATCAGGGGCAGGCAACCTTTCCCCTTTAAGGGCCGAGGGACTTCATCTCCCAGAATCCCAGGAGCTATTGGCCAGTATGGGACTATTGGCCAACATGGCTGAGGCTTCTGGGAGCTGAAGTCCCTCGGCCCTTAAAGGGGAAAGGTTGCCTACCCCTGTTTTAGATGTTATGAGCTCTCCCTTTAGGGTTGTGAAGAGAGTATAACCAGTTGTTACAACAAAACTGTACTGGAATCTATGTGGGAGGAAGCTGGTCACACTCTTTTTCCACTAACACTTCGGTAAATGGGGGGGGGGGGATAAATGGGGGTAGCCCAATTGGTTCTCTTGGATGGCTTTCCCCAGCTGCTCTTGCCAAGAGGCCAGCTGGATCAGCCTGGTCCCTGCTTTTCCCTCCGGATTCAAATCGGGGACCCGGGTATGTTCCCTACACACTAGGTCAGGGGTAGGCAACCTTTTTGAGCCGGGGGCCGGGTTGCTGTCCCTCAGACAATTGGGGGCCCGAAGCACCAAAAATAAATAAAAAAAATTTTTTTTTAAAAAAAAAAATTACAAAATATGCATGCATACTCTCTCAGCCCCAGAAAAGCCATGGCAAAAGCCCTGTGGAGATTTTGCCAAGAAAACCCCAAGAACAAGTAATAACAACAATAATCAATATCATTATGGCAGGCGGCAGTGGCAGGACCAGCCTGGGGCCAGTCCAAAGGCCTCGGGGGGGCCGCATCCGGGCCTTAGGTTGCCTACCCCTGCACTAGGTCATCCTGCCGTTGTGGAATTGCAGCCTGTCTATTCCCAGGATCAATTGTAGCTCAAGGTTGGTCCCACGCAAACTTAATTCTTTCCCAGTTTTCTACCACCCCAAGCCATACAGTCCTAGTTCGCTCCCTGGTGGGCACTTCCCCCATGGGGGAGCCGTCCATCTGCTGGAAGGTGATGAGCTTTCCAACTCCTTGATACCTGACTTCAGTTCCGTGACTACATTCGGGTTTACAACGCTTCGGGTGCAGCCTGAGTCTGTGGCTGCCACCAAGTCCATACTTCCTTCTCCGTTAGGGTTTACAAACTTGACTCTCAGGGTGTACAGGGGGATTCCACCACTTACTGTTGAGGTGCGGCTACTCAGGCTTGTCGCCTGCCTTCACCGCTGTCTAAGGCAGGCCTGGGACATTTCCCACCAACTCTGCATTGTTCTCTGAATCCATGGTGTCTGACGTCCCCTCTTTCCCCGCGATGTTTCTGCTGGTCGCCTTGAGCTCCCGACCATCCAGCACTCCTTACCCAATGGCTGCTCGTCTCCTGATGGGTTTTGTGTTGATACCTTCCTTCCTGCAGTCCCCCTCTGGCTGGTTTCTCTGTCAGGGCAGTCCGTTCTTAGGTGGTCCTTTTCACCACATGCCAAGCAAAGTCCCAGTCTCTTGCACTGCTCCCTCTCCATATCGCGGGTGGTTGCTCCTTTTTCTCTGTCACTGGCAGGGCTTGGGTTTTGGTTCATCCCCTTTCCTGTGCCACTTCTCCGCTGCTTTGTCAAGCAAATCTCTTCCGTCACCATTTAGCCTTCCCTGACTAACCGGATCCATGCTCTCATGGTGGGGTGACTATCTCTCACAAAAGGGCCCACTCTAGAAGGTCCAATCTCAGTCCTTCCTTGAAGTACTACACCTTGACTTCCTTGGGTCAATCCAGAACTTGTGTGGCCAGACCATGAAATTCCATCGCATACTCAGTTACTGAGCGAGTGCGCCTTGCTCCAACGTCATCAGAGTGCACAGAAAGGATCTTCAAATCTGGTCTGTAAAGCTAACATGAAAACCTGTAAGTCTTGCAGCTCCACAGCCCCGCTATAGTACAACTGCACAAGCCAGTCCACCACTTTGCCCTCCACGTGTGCGGTCACACACCTCACTTTCGCCCCTTCATTGGAGAAAGTGTGGCCCCCATTCGTGCATGTGGCCTGCCACTTGTTCCAAGAAGTAGGGCAGCTGACTCGCCCTTCCATCAAACTTGTGCCATGCTGCTGGGTCCTGGGGTTGAAGGACCAGAGCAGGGGGGGGTCACCGCTGCTCAGGGAACTACCGCGCCCGGCAGCGGTCACCGGGTCGGCTGCTGAGGCTGCGAGTCCGTAACTACCACGTGGAGTGCTCCAGCAACTCCCGCCTCACTGTGGGCTGCCTGTCCCACCAAGTTCTCTGCCACTCTGTGGGCCGACTGTCCCACTGAGGTTCCAGCCTGCCGTCCTGTGAGCTGACTGTCCCACCAAGGTTCCTGCCACTCCGTGGGCCAGCTGACTGTCCCACCAAGACCTCTCCAAGCACATTCACTACCTCTGTCAGAAGGTCACGCACTGAGCGCATCTCTGCCTGTATCTGCTGCAGCTGTGCTTCATAATCTTCTTTCCTTTGGGGGCCCATTTGTAGCGGTTCGGCTATCACATCATCCGTCCTACTCTCCGTCGCTCCTTGAGACTTCTATTATCCGGAATCACACGTCCTCTTCCACGCAAACAGGCGTGTCTTCTTTGGCTTCTCCCAAAAGCCAGTCTCCATTTCCCACACTTTCCTCAGTGCCTCGGGGTTACCAAGCTCCCCGGCCCGGAGCCATGTCTTCTTCCAGTGCTTCAGATCCCTGGCTGTCCTCCAACCTCTCCTCAAGAGGCGTTTCAGTGATGGGTGCATCCCGGTCCCAATGCAGCTGTATCATATGGGATATTTTTTGTGAGTTCCCAATGTAGAATCATGGAATCATAGAGTTGGAAGAGACCACAAAGGCCATCCAGTCCAACCCCCTGCCATGCAGGAATTCCCAATCAAAGCATCCCCTACAGATGGCCATCCAGTCTCTGCCTAAAGACCTCCAAGGAAGGAGACTCCACTACTCTCCGAGGGAGTGTGTTCCACTGTCGAACTGCCCTTACTGTCAGGAAGTTCCTCCTAATGTTGAGGTGGAATCTCTTTTCCTGGAGCTTGCACCCATTGTTCCGGGTCCTAGTCTCTGGAGCAGCAGAAAACAAGTTTGTTCCCTCCTCAATATGATATCCCTTCAAATATTTAAACACGACTATCATATCACCTCTCAACCTTCTCTTCTCCAGGCTAAACATCTCCAGCTCCCTAAGTCGTTCCTCACAGGGCTTGGTTTCCAGACCCTTCACCATTTTAGTTGCCCTCCTTTGGACACACTCCAGTTTCTCCACAGCCTTTTTGAATTGTGGTGCCCAGAACTGGACACAGTATTCCAGGTGAGGCCTGATCAAAGCAGAATAGAGTGGCACTATTACTTCTCTTGATCTAGACACTATACTTCTACTGATGCAGCCTAAAATTGCATTGGCCTTTTTAGCTGCTGCATCGCACTGTTGACTCATGTTCAACTTGTGGTCTATCTGGACTCTTAGATCCCTTTCACACATAGTCTCATTCAGCCAGTTGTCCCCCATCGTATATCTGTGCTTTTCATTTTTCCGCCCTAAGTGCAGTACCTTACATTTCTCCGTGTTGAATTTCATTTTGTTAGCATTGTCCCAGCTTTCTAGTCTGTTCAAGTCATTTTGAATTTTGTACAGACAAAGACAACTAGCAGAAACCAGCAGAAACATTGTGGGAAAAGAGGGGACGTCAGACACCATGGATTCAGAGAATTTTGTACAGACAATACTCTCAGCCTCAGAGGAAAAGAAAGGCAACCCCCCTCTGAACAAATCTTGCTAAGAAAACCCAGTGATAGAGTCGCTATAGAGTCATCATAAGTCAGGAATGAGTTACAACAACAACCAAGTTTTTCTGATTTCCCAAAAATGTATTTGTTCTTCTTGTTATCTCACTCAGAATAGTACTATATAACATAACTACCATACTGTATCAACAGTAGCTGTAAAATAAATAAATAAATAATATACCAGTAAATAAATAATAAACCATCCACCACTGTGGATGTTTCCCCATAATTATTCTTCATGTCTCAGTCAGATCCTTTTCTGGCCCCTTGATTCTAGGGGTAAGAATAATTTTCAAGCTTGAAAAGATTATCTTTGTACTGTACCTCATTATTGAATGTTATTATTTGAAATAATAGATTAGATAACTTTTTATTCTGATAGATAATTTATTCTTTATAAATGAAGGGAATGCTGTAGATATAGTATATCTTGATTTCAGTAAGGCCTTTGATAAGGTTCCCCATGACATTCTTGCAAACAAGCTGGTAAAATGTGGGCTAGACAAAGCAACTGTTACATGGATTTGTAATTGGTTGACTGGCCGAACCCAAAGGGTGCTCAACAATGGCTCCTTTTCAACCTGGAAAGAAGTGACTAGCGGGGTGCCACAGGGCTCTGTCCTGGGCCCAGTGCTATTCAATATCTTTATTAATGACTTGGATGACAGTATTGGGGGCAAATCTGGTCTAACACGTTCGTATCTTTATGTTCATGTCTGCCTCCTGCAGAACTTGTGACCTTTCAAGCTGAACAGCACTCCCTCTCCAAATAATGTAGCATGCCAGGTGCTAGCCATCTTCTTTTTTGTAGTTCTAGATGTGTAGGAGCAAATGATGGTTTCTGCAGCATATGTAGCCAGTGATCAGCTTGTTGGATTACACATTGTGGATGTCTGGTTTGCTTGATTTTTTTAAAAAAGTATTCAATAATTGGTTTCTCACAGTCTTATTTTGAGTTGCCAAATAAGGTTCAGACCTAATTGGGTTCAGAAAGGCCCTGGTGGCCAGACCACTTTAATACTTAAACCTGGCAAGTGTTTTGGAGATAACTATCTTATAAATTGATCCTATTAGTTTGGAG
The DNA here is from genome assembly GCA_026167975.1 of Phrynosoma blainvillii. Taxonomy (NCBI): domain Eukaryota; kingdom Metazoa; phylum Chordata; class Lepidosauria; order Squamata; family Phrynosomatidae; genus Phrynosoma; species Phrynosoma blainvillii. Next base: position 244,190,346 of record JANUYF010000001.1, on the reverse strand, counting down.
CTAGTTGTAGAAGCACAAAAATACTGCAGTATTCTTATTGTAACAGAGGTACATACCAGTAGTCATTTGGATAAATAAATAGTTAAATAATGTATTTCCTAAACTGTTAGAAATAAAGATAGTGTTGTTGCATGCCATCGCCTGCATAATTCTTTTAAAGTAATATACTGCTTTTTTAAAAAAAAAATCATCTGAACTAATGAACATACTCAAGTGGTGTTTAGATTTATTTTCGAAATTTTACTGGTGTTGTGAACATATTTTGTGTTTATTACATTAAAATAATTCATTTCTTAATACTTAGGGCTCTAGTTCATTATTTATTATTCAAATAGTACTGAAGTTTGAAAGCTCAAATCCGTGCTGATATCTACCCACTGGCTGAATGTTTTCACAGAATACTCTTGCACTTTTTGTTACTGGTTTTCCTGCCCAAACTGGTAGAATGTTATAAATAAAAAATGTTATTCGGTCCTTGTGGGTCATAAGAGAATAATAATAATATTAATAGAATCCCCTTCCAAAGTCCCAGCCCCAGGACTTGCCTGTTCATTTTTCAATACAAATGTGACAGTGTACAATGACTAATACACTTTTTGTCTTACAGGCATTCTGTTGGAGATACCAAAGTACCATTTTGTCTTCAATCCTGTGTAAAGCCTTTGAAGTATGCTATTGCTGTTAATGACCTTGGCACTGAATATGTACACAGATATGTTGGTAAAGAACCTAGTGGACTAAGATTCAACAAATTGTTCCTCAATGAAGATGGTAAGTTAGCTATATTTGGAATTGCCACTTCACAGTATTCTCATGAACAAGGTATAAGATGAAGATCCAGTAGTTGATGGAGAAGAGAAAGAGGAATGGAATTTTTGTCTCTCTCTCTCTATGTACTAAATTTTTATTGAAATAGATGTTATATAAAATGATATGAAAAAAGTATTGTTTCCTGGTTTAAGAAAGTGAATAAGCATGCACATTTACCTATACTTTCCAGAGAGTTCAGATTTTGTGCTAATTTTGTAACTTCTGTAATTGTGATATGTTATTTATAGTTGCATGGAATTAAAGCAGAATGTTACAGGACATGGAAAAGCAAGGGATAATCGTTGTCCAATATATTTCTGTAGTGTGGCTTGGATACAAGTGGATTTTATTGGTTCTGGTCATGCCTACATCTTGTGCAATAAAATGTCTTTTTCCACCTGATGTATGGTATATAGGACAAGAAGCATTGTTTGTGGACTTAATTCCCTGTAAAAGTTAATACTATTGGTAATCTTTCATCAGTCTTTCATCATATGGCTCTACCAATGTGTGTGTAATTTCTGAACACATATGTTCCTTCATGCGTCTTAGGCTACTGCCACACTGAAGAATTAATGCAGAAGTAATGCCGTTTGACACTGCTTTAACAGTCATGGTTCCATCATATGGAATCTTGGGATTTGTAGTTTATTGTGGCACCAGAGATTTCCGACAAAAGAAGGTTAAATATCTCACAAAACTACAAAACCCAGAATTCCATAGCATTGAGCCATGACAATTAAAGCGCTGTCAAACTGCATTAATTCTGCAGAGTAGATGCAGCCCTAGTACTGCTTGGTGTAGTGTTTGGTGAATGTGCTTAACAATTTTCAATTAACAATATACAAGCAGTATACTTGAAATGGTTCATTTTAAAAGATAAAATATAATTGGGCTCCCTGTTCAATGGGCTGGTACATCCAGTGCAGCCTCATTTTTTAGTGACAATTTTCTTTCTGAAGGTTTCTTTTGCCTTTGTTTATGCATGACCAAATATCATTTATAAAAATAGACCCTCAGATATGGCAGTGACAGAAAAGTGCCAGGATTATGACTGCTAGAAAACTGCTGCTAGCCACATGAACACATAACTGTTTAAACATTATGAACATTATGCAACTGTGTTTCTGAAGAAAATGAGCGGGTATTGTTTGAAGACAAGAAAGTATGTGAACTGGCTTGTGACAAAATGCTGTGTTAAATTAGTCCCCAGAGGCTTGGATCTAAAGTAGAGTTTGTGAACTCTGCTCATACTAGAGGACTTTTGAACCCTTCTTCCTAACTTCATTCCCACTAAAGACAAGGACAGGGACCTGCTAGGAAGGCCTGGGTTGTGGCGGGGGGAATTAGAGAGGTAAACAATGCACTGGTGGCGTTCTACTTTTGCTTGTCAGGAAAGAAGACTTAAACTAAGAAATGTAACTTTGAATTGTCTCACCCAGGGGTAGGCAACCTTTTTGAGCCGGGGGCCAGGTTGCTGTCCCTCAGACAATTGGGGGGCCGAAGCACCATAAATAAATAAATATAATTAAAAAAAAATAAAATTAAAAATATGCATGCACACTCTCTCGGCCCCAGAAAAGCCATGGCAAAACTCCTGTGGAGATTTTGCCAAGAAAACCCCAAGAACAAGTAATAACAACAATAATCAATATCATTATGGCGGGCGGCGGCGGCAGGACCGGCCTGGGGCCGGTCCAAAGGCCTCAGGGGGCCGCATTCAGCCCCCAGGCCTTAGGTTGCTTACCCCTTGTCTTACCTATTGCTGGCAGACAACAGTATCAAATAACAGCAAGTTCCTGTAATAAAAGTGGAAGCTATGACTGCTGCTTTTTGACCATTACTTGGCCAAGTTGAGCTTCTGCTTCAAAATAAATTGTCCATTTTGTTAAGTTAAAGTTAGCATGCTTTTGTGTATAGTTTCTTCATATAGACTCCCTCTCAACACATATTTGTTGAAATGGGAAATTGAATTGTGTTCTGGTGAGTCATTTAGCTCTGAGTAAAATACAGGGCTTCTTAGTGATAAATGTGCATACTTCCAGTAGCTCTTGTTTAGTAAGAGAAGACAGCTCTCAGTTGCTAAGATACTGAATTAATTTTTAATAGGATGCGAATGAAGAGATGGCGTTTGAAGACCATGTGATCTTTCCACTAAGGAATAGATTTGCTGTGTTTGTGTATCTGAAAGGAAATGCTACTGACTCAGAAAAACATACATTTTGTTATAAAATATGTGTTGCAAGGCAGGGATCTATTAATACATCTCAATTTTTATCTTACATCAGTTATATTAGTTTCCCTGAATGCTGGTTAAACCCAGGAAGGACTGTCTTAACTTTACATTAAATCAGTAGGTTCTTAAATTCTTCTCCATATGTCCTCTATACCACCTTTAGAAAGAGAAAGGGTGCCTAGGATTAAGTCGGGAGGGAAGTTCATATACACTTTCAATACAGAATATAGTATGGTGGTATAGAGATGTAATGGAGCATAAAAATACTCCAGAAACATCCCTGCGATAGTCTGAGATGTAATTGACTCTGCTTTTTGTTTCCAAACTAAAAATAACCTTGAGGCAAAGGTTTGCTGTTTCTATAGCCTCTCTATAAATTTCTACCCCCCTCTGCTCTTTTAGCATTTTTCTGTTGGGATTGTTAGCCTTCATACATAAGCATGTATGCACTTATAGATGTATTTAGCTTTAAATTCCAGACCATTAACTTCTTGGTGGTGATTACTAAGCTCTTAATACATAAAAGCTAGGATATTTCAGCATTCTTGGATGAAATCCAAGTGTGCAAGTGTCTGCAGCCTGTTCCAAGTCAAAATGAATCACCTGTTGTGTCTAGAAATTACTGCTACATGCCAGCTTAGTATTTCATTAAGAACAGAATGTGTGTACTTTCATTGACTATCCTAAATACAGTCTACTAATACTCTTGTATCACTCGGTTGTCTCAGCATTTTGGATTACTAGGGCGGAAATACTGAAAACAGCTGAAGTCATTTCACTTCACCATAGAGACCTTCTAAATTGTTAACACTTGGTCAAGGACCCCAACACATTATCTGCGCCTGGCATGTAGTTCTTCTAGATTGTTAATGCAAATGGTATGAAGGATGGTGTTCATGTAAAATGTGTACAGTATGAAATAATTTCATAGAAAGTAAATTCATGTGAATGAATCACGTTTTTCTTTGCAGACAAACCTCACAATCCTATGGTGAATGCTGGTGCAATTGTGGTCACCTCTTTGATCAAGGTAAAACGTCTATATTTAATTTTCCTGAGAACTATACTGAGAATAGTTTTATGGTGAGCTATGTTGTGCAGTGTTAGGTTCCACACAGACCTTGAAACTTTACTGACATCAACTGGTTTGCAGTCCACAGAAGTATGTAAGCAAATTATTACAGCCATGAAACAGTTCAAAGTCATAGGATCATATGTCTGAAACTGTTATCAGAGGTAGAAGAGTTTGCTCATATGTTCCCCCAGTTCAAAAAGCAGTTTGGTTGTATGGTTCAAGAAAACTGAAATTATTTCTCTTATCTCCCCAGCACTTTCAGTTTACTTTTGAAAAAGCTGTAAAATCCCAGACTGCTATTTGATTGGTTGGGTTAAAGAAGAGTTTGCTCATATGTCCCGATATTGTGGCTACGATCAGAGGAATATTAAGATAACATAATAGCTTCTATTTGGAATTTTATATGTTTGGTGAAGCATGTGACTCATTTTAAAGTTTAATGTAAGAACCTGTACATGCATTTTGATGTGCAGTTTAAATGCTTCCTTAATCTAATTCTGAATATTTGTTGATAACAAAAAGATTTTATTATAGACTACTGCAAAACATGCTTTGTAGTTAATTTATAGTTTCATGAGGTACAAATTCCCTTAACATTTCTTCATAGTAAACATTCTCATACTTTACTAATATAAGAATTTTCTTCTTCTTAGATAAATGTATTTGTAAAAGTAGCTCAATAATTTAATGAATATGATTTAATGAATGTAGTGTTTTAACCATGTTTCTGTACACATTCATGTGTACGTGTTGAAAGATAGGGTTCTTAATGTTTATAAATATTTCACCTGTTTCTGGATTTCTTACTGATATGCCTTAATTTCTCAGTCAGTTTAATAGAATTTCTACTATGAGAAAAATCTTAACTTGATGCTATTAGTCTCTAGAAATGTAGGTTTCAATGAACATTTCAGTCCTTCATACTTTATAAGCAGAAGATTTTAAAGTGGTCACCTTATGCAATTTATTATCTCTTAATATCAGTTCATTTTCTGTTGAAGCAATTTCCCGGACTTTTAGTTATGAAAGGCTATTTTAGTCTTGGTTCATGATATACTGCTTTTCTTTGTATTGAAGAAGGTATAAACACGTCCTGCTTTAAATATTTATCTTTAATAGCTATAGGTGAAGGAAAGTGGCCTTAAGTATGACAGGTAAATTTATACATGTTTAATTTTTTTCTGTAGGTTTAAATATTTTAAGAGATTAATTTTGAACATGATTTTTAAAATAAATGATAGACCATCAAATACTTGAGTGTAATTCTTTTTATAATCTAGCTTGTTACATTGTAATCTAAGGTATGATCCTGAGCAAGCTTTTTTTCTTTTGAAAACATGCTCTGTTCTAATGAGTGGAATTCCTAGATTTTTTAAAAATTGTAAAAAATCTCAGAATGCCAGTGGAGGTTTCAGGCTGTTATAATACAGTGCAGCATTGGTTTTTACTGCATGGATTTGTGACAGTATTCAAAGAAAATTATAGCAATTTTTCTAGTCAATTATAGGTTGCATTAAAACTTTGCATGTAGTATCTGCATGTCCAGCAGATATAAATCATCATATTACACCATTATTTTGTTTAAAGTGATTGTAAGACATTTCATGTGTTTATGTATCTATTAGGAAGCTGTTTCAGCAGAATTAAAGGCTGAGTCCTGTTGTTAGTCCAGACTAGAGTAGACTCATTGCTTGAATAGGATTTATTAAGCCAACTCTTATGTAAGTCCTGTTATTCAGTAGGTGGGCCATTCTAGGTGGGACTAACAGATTTAGCCCTGTGTGGGCAATTATGAAAAATTCAGAATTTGTCCTCAGGTTTTTAAACTGTAGATAAAACTTGCTAGATGAAAGCTGTCCTTCCCCTGAATCAGTATAATTCACAGTTAGAAAGTCTTTAAGTGTAGCCTAATCATGCATTTATTTGAAAGTTAGTCTCATTGTTTTTAATGGGAGCTATTTCTAGGCAATTAGGCATAGTATTGCAGCAGTCTTTCAAGGTCACAAAAAATTAGTATGACGGATAAATTTATATAAGTTTAATTTTTTTTTGTAGGTTCAAATAATTCAGTGATCCATGTTGGCCATGAGTTTTAAAATAAATGGCAAACTTTGTTTACATGTTGTCTTGCAAGCTTAATCACTTATTTAATATAGGATAGAGTTCTAGGAATTCAATAGTTCATTTTCTTAAATGAGTACATGTCCAGACATAATAGGTTTGTTAGTTACAGCCCTGCTAATATAGTTTATTAGTTCATAATTCATTCCACTATAACTTTCTAAACTAATTGACATTTGAAACTAATAAAATACAAGACAGTGCCTACATGAAGTCAACCAAAACAATATTGAGTTGCATCAGATTACGTTCCGAGTTACACAAGTCGCTTGGACTTTGAATGATAAAATCATATCAGGCATTGTGACTATGGTTCTTAAATGAATATGACCCATGAGAAATATTAGATACTGGAGCTATGATGATGACAAAGGAGAAAGTATAGATATTTTTTTAGAAAAGGGGATAGGAGTAGGAGTTAGAATTGAACAGTATTTGGAAATCTGTAGATTCCTCATTTCTTTTCTTAGGTAATCCATATGTTAGCTTGCAGTTGTGGCCAGCAATGATACTGCTTTAATAGCATGCTTAGCATTTGTGTGTTTTTGGAATTTTTTTACAAAAAAATTATTACTAAATTGTGATGTTGCCTTTTTTATTGAAACAGCAGCATGGAGGGGAGGCTTAACCTCCTCCTCCATGGATGCAATTTTGAAATCTGTCATCCTATCAGTGGGTTTGTTTGTTTCTTAATGCTGATCACAGTGTGTGCAGAGGAGTGGGGTGATTGTCCTTTGTAATGCAGCTGAGAATGGAAGGTTTCAACCTCTGTTCCACTCAGTGTAGTTTCAGTGGGAACAGAGCAGAGAGTACACCTAGTACTACTAATCCAAATGTACTTGTTAACTATCCAGTTAAAGTAACATTTAAGTAGATACTGCTGTATTATGTGGTATAAAGGCCTTGCTAGGTATCACATTGGCCACTATTAAGACAGTATGTAACTAGGTGGACCTTGGAGTTCATGTTTTCTTGGTGGCTAGGGTTTTTTTACTCTTATGTATACTCTATATCAGGGGCCCATTGAGGCCTTTCGACCGAACTTGGCCCATTGAGGCCTTTCGACCGGCCTATGGCCGGTCCTGCCACCGCCACCTTTCTCACATGCATGCACAACTACGGCCACCATTTTTTGTTCCAAAATGACACCTGGCGTCGTGTGCATGCACGCGCGACTGCGGCCGCCATTTTAATTTTTTTAAACTTCGGCCCTCCAATGAGCTGGGGGACGGCGAACTGGCCCCCGGCTCAAAAAGTTTGGGGACCCCTGCTCTATATTATTAACTTGTCTGTCAAGGTGCTTCTGTTGAGGATTGGGTTTGGTATTGCAGCAACCATATTTCTTACTCATTTATTAGTTCTGTTAATAAAGAGAATTGTTAAAAGGATGCCCATATCTAGTTACTGTTATGATATCTCAGCTTTAATGCATGAGATACGCAGTTTTCTTAATAATAATTTCTTGACTGCAGCTGACACAGAACTAGTACATTGAGAGTGTACAGAAAAATTTTATGTAATCCACAAGCAGTCTCCTAGACCACAGTGTCCATAGCAAATGAAAGTGAGGTGATCCAGGAAGGAGAAAGAAGCAAGTAAGAGCAGTGATCTATGACACAAGTTATGTTTAGAACAACTAAATAAGAATACAACATGATGAGAATCATAGTGATTTGTGAGTGGAAAATCTTAACCAACACTTAATGCTCATTTTCACTCATATTCTGCATTCTTAGCCATATTTTATTTACATTACTTTTTATTTTTTAGATTTCATATAAAGCAAAGGAACACACATACACTATAAATTTTATAAGCAGCCACCAGAGTTAAGACCAGCAAAACATTATAAGCCTGATGAAACAGGAGTTCCTTCCTGCCCATCTAAAATGATACAAGTAGGAATCCAATCTCATTTCCCTGGAAGAGGTAGTTGCATCGATGCTGCAATAGGAAAGACCGGACTTGATGACACACCAACCTAGTCTCTGTAGGAGGTGGGTCATACAACAAGGCTGCTGATGACCATAAGCGTTTATGGGCATGTTTAAAAGGAAGAATGCAATCTATATTTAATAATAAAAAGTAAATAAACATACAAAGAATCAAACAGTTTCAAAAGATAATGCATGCATTTCCCATTCCTAATATCCCAAAGATTTAATCTATTTAATTAAAGGCATTCCCTTTTCCTAAGTTTTAACAAATGATTTGACCATTTAAAAAAATAAATCTTCTGTCATCCATGGAGATAACCAGTAGATTCTTGTATCATAATGAAGTATGTGTTCTGTCTTTGATTTATAATCTCTATGTTTACATTTCAAAGTTACCTAGAACAATAACATTTCAAAGTTACCTAGAACAATAATAATAATAATAATTATATTATAATAATATAATAGAACAAATATAATAATAACACAACAACCAAAGCTCAGCAGTAGTTATTAGCCATTATCTCCCCTCCCTCAAAATTACTGCTTTTCAGTATAGAGATATTGGTCTTGAAATACTTACGATTCTTTCAGTTATTAGTTGATAAATTTTGTGGTATCTATTCTTGTCCAGAGTAAATTTCCACAACCAGATTAGGGTAAATTTAAAGTTTTCCACTAGGTGTGCAGCAGGGCTTTTCTTTTTACTCTTTCCACTGAGGATGTGAGAGAATCTACATAAGTATAAAGAACAAATGCTGATATATCTTGTCATGGAAAAAGATTTTCTCAGTTTTTTGCAGTGAATCTTGATTAAAAATATATAAAATCAAATTATGGAAACAGTTAGGGTAATATTGAAACTGGTGTGGATAGCATAAGTTGAGATACTGTTGATGACTAAAGGATTCTGATAATTTTCTCCAATGAGGCAGGGCATTTATACAGGATTGTTCATTTCTAAAAGTATTTATTGAAAATTTGAATAATGCCTACAATATTTTATTATCTCCATATTATATATTATTTATTCGATTTGAAAGCCTATATAGTTTATAGGCTATAAATGTTGGTACTTAGTGGTACTTACCCTGTTGTTCCTGCTGCAATGTTGTATTCAGGTGCATGAGAATCAGTGGCAGCATTGACCTCTGGAAGAAATAATGAAGGGGTGCTCATGTGGACATGTCCTAGTGACCAAACTTATTGAAGTAAGGGGCAGTCTCCCCCTGACAGTGAGCTGTGCCCCTAACTATATCCTGTTTACTTGGTGTCATGGAACATAATGAGAACTGAACCAACTTCTATAGACTTTCCCTTGGTTCAGTTTGTCAAGTAAGCTAGAATGTGTGGAAAACTAGTAGTTCCTATATCCACATGTGTTATTATTGCAGTAGACTTCGGGAAGAGCAATTCTGCTCATTAAGCCATAAACCTATAGGGTATAAATATGCGTTTTCATCTTTGTTTCAGTTGATTAATCCTCCTAAAAATAGATGTCTCTTCTCTTCTTCAAATTATGCTTGCTTCCTTAAATAAATATGAAATAAAAACATTAAATAGAGGTTATTTATTGATATAAGGAGTTGCCCAGTGCATGATCTCTTGGTTTTCCCCCAATGATCACTCATTTATACAACACTACAGCTGTCAAAAAGGTTGTTGCTTTCATCTTGACAACAACCCTTTATTCACTTTTATAGAAGTAGTCATGCTGTTTCTTCCCAATGGCTCCCCAGAAACACCATATCTGAGGTGAGACTTAAACCAGGATCTCCTAGGTCCAAATTCAAGCATACATTTCAAAGTGTGTAAGTACAAAATGAATAGGAGCTGTTAAAACATTGTTTAGACATAAAACACAAACTTATAACACAGTGTAGTCCTGTGTGTTACAAGGCTTTAATGTAACTTAATGAGAAGTAAATTCTTTTTCTTACCAGCAGACATAGTTCTGTATTTGAATTGCTTCTGAGATTTGTTCATGTTTAACTGTGGTCTTAAATAGTTCAGGCAAGTCTTGGCCATGGGTTCCATTATGCATATTTCTGTATCCCTGTTTTTGAGAGTTCCATGTATACAGTGATGATTCTCTGTGTTACTTATTTCCTGAAATTGAAAAATGTGGGCATTTCCTACTTAACCAAGCTGTACAGGACTCCAAGATACGTACAGAGTTTAGAATTGGGTTGCTTATTTTTAAAGCTAGTTACGTTTTTAAAAAATGTATTTAATCATACTATAATATTGTGTAATTGATTACTTGCCATTTAGGAAAAAATGTAACATTTTAAAACATTACTCATACAACACTATTAAGTACATATTTATACATGGGTTTATGTTTTTCTCAAATGTCTAATGAACTAGTATCTTAAACTTAAGATCAGTGAGTTTCTGGGATACATATTAGCATAAATAAAATCAGCTCTGATCTTCTTATTTACTATTGATATGTGTATATCATTACAAAATTTGCATGAATGACTTGTATGTCATTTGATTGTATCAGTCTTAAAAGTACCTGTCTCCATACAAATGCATTTGTATATACACAAAAGTGTGCATATACACATAAATATACATGCAGGCATGCACACACTAAGTGTACATATGTATATATTATGTTTGTCATATAAGTCACATATTGCATGGTACATTTGTAGACAGATGAATTGCCTGAAAAATTTCATAAGAAAAACATAAGAGATTTCAATAAACTGGAAAAGTAATCCCAAGCCAAAACAAAATGCTCTTTATTTTGCTTTTACATGGAGGAAATACTTTCAGGATTGCTATAGAAAAAAAACAGCTTCACGAATATTTGATGCTTTTTCTTCCTTGTTACATTAGCTTTAAAACGATCTACAAATTGTAGGAAATCTATTTTGAAAATGTTGTAGTGAGTGAAAGGAACACTGGCCATGGCTAAGTTGGCTGGCAAAAGTGGAAGGGCTGAATATTAATTGAAATTTCCTTTGGAAAGAAGAGTTTATATGTACGACAGGCTAAATATGGTTTTAGGACTTTGCTTTTTAAAGATGCTAATCAGCTCTTTTATCAATGAGTATACACTTGTATCTAAAAGATGCTGTGGAAAACAAGTTGTTCCTTTTATGTGTGAGAATTTTTTCACAGCTTTTAAAGACAAGGCATTTTTGAATTTGATCAATGCTGAAATAAGTTTGCTTTGATTGTATGCTTATACAATCTATGTTGATTTTGCTAACAGTATCAAACTTGTAAAAGCTTATTTACAGTTAAGGGGTGGAGTGGGGAACGAACCAAACTTTTCTGTACTTTTGTATTAAATATCTTTCGCCTTCTCCCTTAAATGTAGGGAGAAATGCAAAACTTGTTTCAGTTTAACTGTCTTGACTATACAACAATGACCAGTACAGCATCTCATAACTAATGCTGACCCACTTTCCCAAAGCAACGTTCACTGTGCATTTGAAAGGTTTTGTGGTTTAAATGTTGTTACATATTTTACAGCATTAAGATCTATGGAATATTTTGACAACTGCAACAGTTCAATGAAGTTGGTAATTTCTTCTTTTAATTATTTTTCATTGAACAGATTTGGAGTTACACTTTTAAAAAGTTTGTTTTTCTAATGCCTTACAACACAATGCTTAACCTTTTTAGCATATTTCTAAAACAATCATTGACTCTGGGTAGCAACCTTTTGACTTTATTGGTGCATAATGTTTATACAACAGTGTGGTATTCTTTCAGCTGGTGATCATACGTGTGTGACTGCACATCACTAGATGAGCTGGTGCGTGTGGCTTCACAGATTATCTGCAAGACCCTAAATTACTTGTAGAATGGAAAATGAGGCTGGCTTTATGTGTTCCTACTGGCTTCAGTTTGTTTATTTCCTTCCCACATATGCTAAATCTAGTGCAAGTAATGTTTCTCTGATTGTTTTTAAGCAATCTGTTAGATAGCTGAACTGAATGAAACATTACCTAAATGTTCCTGTAGGTTAACTGAGTCCGATTAATTTGAGGCAATTTGTTTTTTAAATGTTAATTGAATCTAATATCTCTTTGGCAATATCTGGCAGTTTACTCCTTGAGACAGAGATAAAATTGTCAGATGGTCCTTATTCTGAATAAGAACATTGCTTATGCTGCACCTATTTAATCCCATTAAAATACTTGATCTGTCCCTAGCACTTTAGAGCTATCTTTCCATAAATTTCGAATACATTCCTCATAGCAAGAGGCAACATTTGGGAAGAAACAGCTCATATCAGTTAAGATAATGCCCTATTCAATATCAAGGTATCTAAGTATCTACAGTATTTTTTTTATTCCAGGGCTATAAGCCAATGTAATATGGAGACAGAGCTGCACAGATCCTTTAGATGACAGGCTCTCTTTCCCACTATATTGTTAGGCAAAATGAGTGCGTTGCTCAGGGTTCCAAAAATAACATAACCATGCACCCATTCCATGTGATTGTAAATTTTGTATCAAGGATGGAAAAATACAACCAGTAAGCTGCATGCAGCCCCCCCCCCAGCCCCCGTGTAATATATCCCCACATCTTCCATTTTTGACATTTTTCTCATGAAAAATACCATGTATGCCCTCTAAAGAATGTGGGAAGCAATTTTTCCAATTTCTTTTTGCACCCCACATTTTTATCTGGGAAGCAGTATCAAAACTGGGAGTAATTTCCAGTAACTTCTAGTTTGATGGGGTTGGGGGAGGCCTCTGCTTGGTCTAAAACAGGCCAGCTCCTCCCATAACCTGGTGAAATTTGGGGGGGGGGGACCAGTCATACATAGATGGCTTTTGTGCATGTTTGTTTTTAAAAATAAATAAATAAATACGGTAAATTTGGGGGAGAGGAAGCAGCTATCCTAGATCTGGTGTGCTATAGTGCACGTGTGTCTCCCAGATCTTGCAAAATTACCCACCTCTGCTTTAGAGAATATACCAGGTTAATATGTAATCATAGAATTACATTTATACAAGCTCTTGATTTTCAAAAGCAGTGTGTGATGTTGGACTAGGGGTTATATCGTAGTGGCAAGGGTAAGCATAAAGATTCAGTCTAGTTCCTTTAAGTATTACTAATGCCAAATTGAACATTACTAAATGTTTGTCAGTGCAGAAGATCCTAAATCTAACAAATCTGCTGAACAAGCTGCTGAACAGTATTTTTGCTGGTCCACTGTCTGTTAACACTGGAGAACATTACACTTGAGAAAATGGGAACATGCAAGCTTTCCCAATTGTACCTCATAACTTCCCTAATATGTACTCTCTTAACTATGTTGAAAACATTTCCTCAGTTTTGAGAGTAGCTTTTCAGGTGTCAGGAATGGTGCACAAGCAGAAGCTTCCACTTTTCTGCCATATGGTTGTTTTGGAGCAGTGGATACACTTTCCTGTCTACCTAAATGTGAAACCCATGAAGTAACTAGCCATAACAGTGAGTTATCTGGTGTCCAGCAAAATGTAAAATGCAGCCCTGAACTACAAGAACGGAATGTTATTTATCCACCAAATACGATAAATTGGAATTCAATTTCCAGGCACTATAATTGAATAGAGAGCACTCAAAATAAAGCTAGCCTTATTTAATATTCACCTCTGTTCTCCACATGTTGGTAACATTTTAAAATTGAAACCTTCTACTGTATGCTATTTAAAAAGTTTTAAGCATTTCTGTAATCTAACTTTAGTTATTTAGACTAATAAATAAAACAGTCTAATATTAAATAGTAATATTTAAGTAGCTGTAGACTAAATTAAACTAGAATTAAAGCTCTTCTTGAATTAACAAACTTTGTAAATATGTCTTCTTTCCTTTCAGCAAGGAGCAAATAATGCTGAGAAATTTGACTATGTAAGTGAATACTATGATGTTTTAAAAATATTTCCTGTGTTTAAATTTGAAAGTACTATGGTAAGATGTACAACATTTTCTTATCAATTCTAATTGTGGATTGTCCTTCAAAATCTGTTTGGCTTATCAGGTTGAACATCTAAGCACTGTGCTCAAGCTCGCCTGTCTCTTCTCTTTTCCACTCTTAAGTGCAATAAAGAGATTAGAAGCAACTACTTTCTGATTTAAACTTAAGGCACTCTGTCATTTCTAAACTGAAGCAATCTGGTTAAACTCTCATTTATTGTAACAAGCCAAGATCATAAACCACTGACTGGTCTTGGTCTGTCATTGTTAGTAATTTAAATTAAGCACATGCCCCATTCCTGGTTTAGATGAAAAACTGAATTGTAGTTTATTTTAAACCAAGAAGCAAATGCTTACAGTCTCAAATAGCATAGAACAGTGGCTTAACAAAGGGTCTGATATAACTTAATGACTTGTGCTGAATTCTGGACTTGTGAGATTTATCACTTCACATAGTGAACAGGTTGCAATGCTTCTTTAATAGGTGATGCAGTTCATGAATAAGATGGCTGGAAATGAATATGTTGGGTTCAGTAATGCCACGTAAGTATGGTTCTCACTGTAAGTATTCCTCTGTATTTCAGTAACACATGTTGGTCTACAAATTTAACTTTATTAGCTAGACCATATCTCTAAGGTCGGTCCCAGAGGGTGCTGCTCGGGGACTGTAGCTCCAGTAAGAGGGAACTCACTTGTGGGGTCCCTCAGGGGGCTATTCTGTCCCCGATGTTATTTAACATCTATATGAAGCCGCTGGGTGAGATTATACGGAGTTATGGTGCTGGGTGTTATCAGTACGCTGACGACACCCAAATCTATTTCTCCGTGTCTCGTTCGTCGGCCTCGAATTCCAATGGCATCTCCTCTCTCAGTGAATGTCTTCGAGCGGTAATGGGCTGGATGAGGAAAAACAGATTGAAACTGAATCCAGACAAGACGGAGGTGCTCACGGTAGCGGCCCCGAAACCAAGAATTGGGTTGCAACTTCCAGTCCTGGATGGGGTCACACTCTTCTCCAGTGACTGTGTTCGCAGTCTGGGGGTGCTCCTTGATTCGTCGCTCCTGATGACAAATCAGGTAAATGCGACGGTCAGGAGTGCCTGTTATCAGCTTCGGCTGATACGCCAGCTGCGCCCTTTTCTGGAAGTAAGGGATCTCGAGACCGTTGTGCACGCGCTGGTAACCTCACGCCTTGACTTCTGTAATGCACTCTACATGGGGCTACCCTTGTGCTTAGTTCGGAAATTACAGCTGGTACAAAATATGGCAGCCAGGTTGCTTTCGGGAACATCTAGGAGGGACCATATTACTCCTATTTTAAGGTCCCTCCACTGGCTGCCTATCAGCTTCCGGGCTCAGTACAAGGTGTTGGTTATCACCTTTAAAGCCCTAAATGGCTTGGGTCCAAGCTATCTCAGAGACCGCCTTCTCCCATACAATCCTCCCCACACTCTCCGGTCCTCTGGGAGGAATTTACTGCAGCCTCAAAAATCTAGGCTTGCAGCTACCTCCCAGAGGGCTTTCTCAGTTGCCGCCCCTAGACTCTGGAACGACCTGCCGGACGAGATCCGTCTGTTGACATCGTTAGACAGCTTCAAGAGGGCTGTCAAGACGGATCTCTTCCGGCAGGCCTTTCCGGATTAAATCATCCCGGCCTCGGGCACTCCCACCCCAGTGATCCTTACGTGGCCCCATCTAAGGATGGCGAGGATTACTGCCATGGGTTTTATTATTGGGTTTTAATTGTTTTGTTGATTGTGGATTTTAAATTCTGTAGATTTAATACTGTTTTAAGGGGGGGGTTGGATTGGATTATTGTATTGTTTTTATTGTTGTAAGCTGCCCTGATTGGGCCTCCAAAGGGCGGGATATAAATAAATTTTATTATTATTATTTATTATTACAGTGACATAGTGAAATGGTGTCTCTTCTGTAAAATGGCAAAATCAAAGTTTGCTTATTGGAATGTCTATATTTTTAAAATATTTTCAAGCTGTGTATGCTTGAATCCGTGGATAAAGAAACGTGGATACAGAGGGCCAACTGTTTTTTGTGTTAGAAATTGCAAACTGCATGAGTAGTATTGAGTCTTCTTAGGTTCCACAGGAAATTTAACTTAAGAACCAGTTATACACACTTGCTAAATAAAGACTGTGGGGTTTTTAAGTGTTTACACACACACACACACACACACACACCTATCTATTTGCCCTATCCATTTCAGAAGCTTTCACTGCTGTTAATCTCCAGTTTTGATGTGTATTTCTGTAATTTTTTTCCTAGGTTCCAGTCTGAAAGGGAGAGTGGAGACCGAAACTTTGCAATAGGGTATTATTTGAAAGAGAAAAAGGTATGTTTCTGGATTCTATTGCCTCCACTTCCTAAATGTTAGATAACATCTACTAAATAAAGTTGATGGAACAAGCTTTTGTTTCTTCATAGTGAATAGGAAAAGCAATATAATGTTAAATTCAGTAAAGAATGCATACAAACATACAATAAAACAGCAATTTGTGCTCTTTGAGGATATCATCATAGTCATCTTAATTACTAGCAGTAGTAATAGTAGATGGAAGTAGTAGTAGTAGTAGTAGTATCAGTTCTTGTTCTCTCTTACACTGTTATTGTCTTCCTATTTTGTACTCCACTTTTCTACAAGATTGTACCCAAAGCAACCCACAGCACAATCAGATGAATGGCAGTATTAAAAATTCACTGGCAATTGCCACATTGTAGTCTGAAATACTCCAGGATTAAGTTAAATGAGACCTTGCTCTCCTCACATGGAGAAAATTAGCTCTACTTAACTAGCTAAGATCTCACAATGCCATCTCTTCTTCATTCTTGGAGCAGACTTAAAATTTTGCATTTTTAATGTATTTATGTAGAGTGCCAAAGAAAGATTAAATTGAACAGAAGTAGCATATGCAGTACTTCAGAAGATTGTTCTAGGTTTTTAAAAAAGCTGGGAGAAATCAGTTCATCTGATTTATGGGGCAGGAGAGCTGACATTAAACGTATTGCAGTTATTGACATGTCTTACAAAAAAAAAGAGAGCAGATGAAGGAAAAGGGCCAACTGCTGTTTTTATCTGTATGCAGTTTCAATAAGAGTATATTCCAAATAATATCAGTGAGATGGCTTTTAAAATAACTGCCATAAACTCCTATTAAATCCAGGTGCCTAATAAGTCTCACCATATATTTCTATCCTTCTTTGAGAATCAAAGTGTGATAGCAACAACTATTTGGGGCTGTAAGGGCAGGATCCTTTCCCCCAAGCTGCTTGAGGAGAGACACCTCAGCCCTTCGTCTCCTGCCAAAGGCTTCATGAAGTATTGATAGTATTATATAA
This sequence comes from Phrynosoma blainvillii, assembly GCA_026167975.1. Taxonomy (NCBI): domain Eukaryota; kingdom Metazoa; phylum Chordata; class Lepidosauria; order Squamata; family Phrynosomatidae; genus Phrynosoma; species Phrynosoma blainvillii. Next base: position 244,172,879 of record JANUYF010000001.1, on the reverse strand, counting down.
AAATAATGACTCAGAAATGAACTTGGATTTCTGTGGTTTGAAATACAAATAGCTAAAGATGCTTCAGTCCAAGTTTTCACATAAAGAATTAAACATCTGGCACAGGGGTCGGCAACCTACGGCCCGCAGACCCCCACTTACCAACCCTGCCGACGCGCGTTTTGGTCGCCGTGCGCGTCGCCGCCGCCATTTTGTTTTCCCAAATGGCGCCCCGACGCGTTTGCACATGTGCAGGAGTACTGCGCATACACAAACACGTCGCGGCTGCCATTTTGGAGAACAAAATGGCGGCCGCTACATGCTCAGAGGTGGCTGCGGCAGCGCGCGCGCCTCCACCCCCCCCCCCCCCGGCCTGCTGGAAGGGACGACTTCGGGGGACTGGCCCCCGGCTCAAAAAGGTTGCCTACCCCTGATCTGGCAGACAAGTCTTGGAGTTCACTTCTGAATACTGACTAAGGTCCAAAACACGCTGCAGAAATAATCCATCTTGAGCAGGGGTAGGCAACCTTTCCCCTTTAAGGGCCGAGGGACTTCAGCTCCCAGAATCCCAGGAGCTATTGGCCAACAAGGGACTATTGGCCAACATGGCTGAGGCTTCTGGGAGCTGAAGTCCCTCGGCCCTTAAAGGGGAAAGGTTGCCTACCCCTGATCTTGAGACTCTTTAACTGCCCTGGCTCAATGCTAGAGAATTCTGGGGACTGTAGTTTTGTGAGACATTCAGCTGTCTCTGTCAGAGAGCTCTGGTGTCACAACTCCCAGGATTCCCTATCACTGAGCCAAGACAGTTAAAGCATTCTCAAACTGGATTATTTCTGCAGTGTGTTTTGGATCTAACTGATTCTGTTGAGCCCAGGGTGTTCATAGTGTGAAAAGCTTTAGTTCAGACATCAGATTCTTTATATCTTCTAATGTGCTGTTATTATTTTTTTTAGTGTTTCCCAGAGGGAACAGATATGGTTGCCATATTAGACTTCTACTTCCAGGTAACTAATTAATCATCATCATGTGGATAATCCTGAAAGCTATAGAGATAATAGGGCAAACAAAATGCTTTCAGAACAGGAAGCAACAGTTAACAATATGAACATATTTACATATGCACATTTTGCAAAAACAATAACATAGTATATTAATCTCACATTCTATTTGGACCACCTGCAGCATTATAAATAATAAGATCAGTTGCATGTCAACTAAGGGCCTTTGCAGACTGCTAGAAATAGTGCAAATTGAGTCCACTTTAAGGGTTAGGGTTAAGGTTAGGGAATCATGGGAACTGTATTTTATTGTGGCACCAGAGCTCTCTGACAGAGAAGGCTCAATGTCTCAGAAAAAAACCCAATTCCCATGATTCCCTAGCACTAACCCTAACCTTTAAAGTGGACTCAATTTGCACTATTTCTGGCAGTCTGCATAGGCCCTATATGTGTTTTAGTTCTTGTTCTGCATTTGGAGCTTGTATCTTTCATGTCAAAACTGTATTTGAAATAGATTTGGTAATCCAGAGAGCCATGAGTCACATGATCTCATTCCCTCCCTTCTGCTTTGTGCCAGAGCCAGCTTGTCTGTGGCTCAGGCCAGAAGCTGGCAGAGAAATTTGGCCAAGCGGGTGTCAACAGCCCCCACAGAAGTGCCACAGCTGCCACTAATCGCCATGTCCCTTTATTTATCTATTTTGTGAATTTTTTTTCAATCATCATTTTGAAAATGATGTGGATTTGGAGCCTGCAGGTATAGAGAGCCGACTGTCTTGCACTAATGAGAAAATAAGTCTGGAGAGAGTCTCATCCTTCAGCTCACTAGGAAATTGTATGTTGAGCCACTCAATTATAATACTGTTGCCTGGCTTATTAAAATGCTAGCCCACCATCAGCCTGAGAATCAGGAGTATGCCATACGCTCAACCAGATAAAGCTCTCTCTCCTAATCTGCTGGCAATATAATTTATATGCCAGGCTAATATTTGTTCACTGAATGAAAAAGTTGGATGATGTAGGTGTATTTTATTTTTTTACAAAGCATTTACTTCATCACTTTGCATACATAATGTCCTGCTTGTGTGCAATAGTTTTAAAGTGTTCTGTTTTATTCTTTCTCTTTTTCTTAAGCTTTGCTCCATAGAAGTAACTTGTGAGTCAGCCAGTGTTATGGCAGCAACATTAGCGAATGGAGGGTTTTGCCCGATCACTGGTGAGAGGGTACTGAGTCCTGAAGCTGTTCGGAACACTCTGAGTTTAATGCATTCCTGTGGCATGTATGACTTTTCAGGACAGTTTGCTTTTCACGTAAGTGCTTTTCTCAAACTAGCATTTGATAAAGAGATTTGTAAAAAAGAAATATTAGGTCAGGTGAGAGTCACTTTGTAGAGCAGCAGGTTTGTACTAAAAAGGATTGATTATAGTTGGCAAATGAGCTGTAGCTTATTAAAAAAACAGAACTACTGGATTTCTAAAGATGGAATTGAATCTGTGCCTCCCCAAATTAAGTTTTGTGAGTCTACACTGGAAGGTGGTCCCTGGTGAAAGTGTGCAGTATAATGGCCAGTTTTCATGCCTGCAGAGATACCAAAGCATTCTGTGTCAGCATTTTCCAAATGGTGAAACAGTTGAAGAACCAGATAATATTGAGTTCAGCTGCTGGTCAGAGGCGTGTGTTACCGCCTTTGTACTGATGCTGGTGAATAAAGAGAGTGAGCCTTCAACTTCCCTTTTCCATAAGCATGCCTTCACTCCTTATTTGATCTGATTGTCTTAATTTTTTTAGGGTTTATGGGCATGGGTGTTTATGGGTGTAGGAAAAGATCTGATGTTTTCAGGGGCACTGGCACAGCAACAGGACATACTGCTATTGCAGATTTCTATAATTTTCAGTATTTTTAACTGGAATATTCTTATTCCATTTAATAATAGGTTGGTCTTCCTGCAAAATCAGGAGTTGCTGGTGGCATTCTCTTGGTTGTTCCTAATGTTATGGGCATGATGTGCTGGTCACCTCCTCTGGACAAGATGGGCAATAGTGTTAAAGGGATACACTTTTGTCATGTAAGTGCACCTTCTCACTTGAATATATTCTTATTTAATTGATCACTTGCTACTTTGCAATAGAATTAGTTGTCTTCCTAGCTGCACCTCTGCCTTGAATTTGGTCATTTCTCCTTAAAATTTGTGTGAAAAAAGTTTATTTAAAATGATAATTTACTACAGTGTTATAAGCAATCGGAAAATCAGATCTGGCGAAAACATTGGCAGATTTCACCCACACTCATTAATTAAAGGGTAAACTCTTCAGTACAATAAAGCCCAAGTGTTCAGAGTCTCAAGCGGTTTGCTAAATCCTCCTCTGTCTTAGACAATTTCGATGCTATTTTTTGTTTAAATGGTCAGCCTTCCTAATAATCAGCAAACAAGTTTCCAATGTTATATAACAGGAGTGGGCAACCTCAGAGGATCAGAAGACCACAAATGCCTACTTTTTGATGTTGGGATGTCCCTCCCCAAACAGCAGTTAGACAGAAAAGCCCATCTCCTAGAGGCCTCTGGAGGCATAGTATTAGTTTTCTCAGGCCAATTTTTGTTGGTTTCTTTTTTAATCAATTGCAGGGGGCATTGGGGGACTAGCCAAGAGGGACAAAATGGCACATGCATCTGTGAGGCCACGTGCAGTGCCACATGGCCATTAAAAACACTGGGGCTCCAATATTTGTAGTTTTTCCAGTTTGTGGATGGTGGTGGTCCCGGAATGGATCCTCCATGAATTGGAAGGGTTGACTGTAATTACAAAGTTGAAACACAGTAACTTGAAATTATGTTGTTGTTGTTTGTCCCATTTGTAGGAACTTGTTTCTTTGTGCAATTTCCATAATTATGATAACTTGAGGCACTTTGCAAAAAAGCTTGATCCTCGCAGAGAAGGCGGTGATCAACGGGTAAGTTGATGATATTTCATGCTATTGAATTGGAATGTGTATGCTAGGCTTCTCATTTTCCAAATAAGACTGCTCAGTGACATGTATTGTATCAATATATGGAGGTCTGGGTGTTCAAATGCCTTTTATATGAAATCTGTAGTGTCTGGAACTTCATGTCAGATATTGAGTGTAGTCACTGACACTTGCTGTCCTGCCTGCTTTCCTAATAGTAGTTTGGCAGTATAACAGTTAGGAGTTTTCTCTCTTTTATTTTACCATTGCTGGTTTTCGTCTATTTATGCTCATCTGGGAACAATTTGTATATCACATAAGGCTCTGCATATTTATTCTAGTCTGTAGCATAAGGTGTTTTCTTCATAGATATGCTAAGAAACCCTTCACAGGGTAAATAAAGAACTTAAAATTTAAAGTTATACCTCCTCCTTAAAATACAGTGACGTTTATATAATTTTGCTTATAACAACTTTGGTCCACAATTTGGGGGGGAAAGCAAGTCCCAAAGTGTGGAACTGTCTTGCTATCTGCAGACAATGAAGATGTGGCTGGCCTGGGCTTCAGTGGGAAGGATAAGGAAGATGCACTCCATCTGTGAGTGCTGTCTCATTTCTTCTTCCCTCTGAGTTGAGGCCGCTAGCTTCTTGTCTGAATTGCCTCTTCCTTTCACCCATCCCCACTGGTGAGCAGCAGAAATCCCTCCTGAGTCTTTACAGTACTGGGGCAGGAAGGACACTGAAGTGTACAGGAAGAATTTTGGACTCCCCCTGCTCCATGTAAGGTCTCAACCAGAGTGCTTTAGGGAGTCCTTATTTTGATGGCAGTAGAGCAGGAGCTTTGTGTCAGAAAGGATGTTCTCCACCTCTTCCCTCCTCCCAGTAAACTGATGTGGTGATGTAGCTTTGTATGGGATTGGGGAAAATTCCATCTTTTCTCACCAGGACTTCATTTAGAGCTGGTATAGATAGCTGTGCCTTGCTGATTTGACCCTGTGAGTTCAGGTTGCTCCAGTATTTTAGCAATGCAGGAAACCCTACCCCTTCCTCACACCATGTGATTGTGGGAACAATCCCTGACCACTTGGAACACCAAAGTTAGGCAGAAGTGTAGAGCTTTTTGGGGAGGATAGTCACTAGCCAGTAGGAAAGGAGCCTCATCAATCCTAGTATGGTATGAAAACTTATGTGTTACTGTCAGAATGCTACCAACATATTCTAATGTGAATTAAGTTGTTTGGGGGAATAGTCCTCATTCCCCCATCCAAATTATGTACATAAATCCTTTCCTTTCATTCTGTTTCAAAATCTAAAAGTTGATTACTGAACTAGGTTAGGAGAGAATGGAGGGGTGATACTTGACAGCCAACAAAGGCTAATTGCTAAACATCAGTTATGCTAAAATGTTTCTTTTCACCAGTAATCTAATAAATAATGTATGTTGCTTGAACAACTAGCATGCCTTTGGACCATGGGACTATGAGAGTCTTCAGCACGAACTTGCATTAAAAGAGACTGTGTGGAAAAAAGTGTCACCTGAGTCAAATGAGGACATCTCCACCACTGTAGTGTATAGAATGGAAGGCCGGGGAGAGCAGAACTAAAGCAATGGGCTCTAGTTTCAGAGAGGCTGTTTCGTCTTTAAACAAGATCCAAGTTTTCTAGATCACAGAGTTCCAGATATTAAAGTTTTGTTCTTATATTTTTAGTGTTTTCTAAATATTGCTAGAGATACCAAAATTAATATCCAATTTTTATACCAATTGCTTTAATTGCTTTTTCAGAAAGCAGGTTGAAACAAAATCTGAAAATGTATGTTGTTTAAACTTTCAATTACATCATGCTTAAGGAATGGATTTGAAAGGGAATTTGAATGTGGGGAGATTGTGGGAAAATGCAAATACAAATAGTGTAAGCTATTAACAGAGAAAATGAGGATAGTAGATATAGGAAAATTTAATTGTCAGATCATATATTTTTATAAGTGTAGGTATATCTTACTGTTGTCAGGATGTCCTGGGGTGTTAGCATTTTATATCCCCTTTTTGGATATGGTTATTTCCATGAACTCTGAGCTTCTGATTATGGAAGCAAATTCATGTGCTTTCAGTGTAAGCAATAGCAATTATTCAACTTCTGCAACATAGACAAAACTGAAAACAAATTAAGTTGACCAGAGTTTTGAATGAACAGTTGTATACCAGTATATAAAAGCTTACCTTAAACAAGCTTAAAATATTAATGTATCACAGTATAGTAAAGTATTGGTAGTAAGAACATATAAATCTTCTAATAGCAGGACATTAGAAAAGCTGTTTATATTGAGCCTTCAGATATGACCATAGCAATTGTTTAGGCACAAGGTTGAGATACAGCTTCATATATGTCCTTTCTAATGTTAATTGAAAGCTTCCTATTTGAAAGATTGGCCTGTTAATTGCTTCCTTAGTCAATGTAGGAGGGATGACAAATGGCCCCTTATTTAGTCAGCTTCTATTCAGGGATGTGGGGAGGGAGTAGCTACAACCTCTTGGAAAGATTGTTGCCAAAGATTATATGTTATTACTGTTTTTTTTTTTAAAAAAGGCAGTTTCTTACTTTTTATCCTGAGCAGTGAGTAACATGACCTGTTGGTAATATCTTGCAGACCGCCCAGATACAAAAATAGTGTGAAATTCTCCAAAGTGGCCCAACACAACTTTTTAAACTAGTAAATACATGTTACTAGCTGCACTTAAAAGGCTAATGACATTATTAGATATTACACTTTTCCCCCCAAAATAACGATATTGCTTCCTCGTTACCACCCAAAATAGCATCTTACAGGTAACGTTGTTGCTTATAATGTGTTAGCTAAATCTGTTCATGATGAGACTATCCTGAGGAAGAAATTGCGAAAAGCAAAATGCTGTCTGAACAGTTCGTTGTATAAATATAGATTTCTGAATTGGTAGTGTTGGTTGTTCTCCTGTGTTGAGACAGATGAACTTCAACAAAAGCTAAACCTGGGGTCACACCATGTGCTTTTGAAGTCTTGGTGGAAAAATGGAACAGAGGAAACAAGAAGTCCAATGCAAAATGCCCCCCAGGAGCTTTGGAATCAGTACAGCTGTAGGGAGAGAGAAACCAGGAGAGTATGGGAAATAATACAGTTGAACAGGAAGGAGCTGGGCTGCAAGTTTCTTCCCATTCAGGATGGTAGGGCTGCCTTTAATAAAATAAGACAGTGCACCAAAATAGTTGTGTGAGCTAAGCAGTTTGATTATATTTCACCTATGTTGCCTTAGGTAATTTCGTATTCATTTATTTCTGGGCTTAATTTAAAATCTTAGTAATAATTTATAAAACCGAGTAAGGGATATGAGGTTCTCCTGATGTCAGATTGTAGCTCCCGTCCGCTCTAGCCAGAGTGGGAGATTGTTGTTCATAAACAACTGGAGGGCCAATTCTTCCATATTTCTTGATTTAAAGTCATGAATAGTTTGGAACCAGGTTGTTTAACTACACCTGCCCAGAACCAAAGAACAGACTTGGGACCCTAGCCGTCTGGTCTCATACAGCTATCATTTGAATTTGTGGGTGCCAGAATAAACTTTAGTCATAGTCTTAGATTTGTGATATTCTGTTCCTTGAAAGATCCACTTGGCCCCTTTTCTTGAACCTTTTAAGCAGCCTTTAAGCCCATTTAAAAAAAATCCCATTAAGGTTTTTACTGATTTTGATGCTGGCCTCCCTGTATGTGATATTATCTGATGCTGTTTTTAATGTGTGTGCTCATTTGTTTTTATTTTACCACTTTAATTTGGGGGAACAGTTGTCCTAAAAGGTGGGCTAGACAATAACGATAATTCTGTCCTCCTTTCACTGGTGGGGGTGGGTTCTCCCTGGGGAGAGATCAGAAATCTGCCTTGGCCTTGTGCACACCCCCATTTTCCTGCATATTTGTCCTCCCAGGTTTCCTTAGGGGCTTCTGCCTCAGGCTTTGAGAAGTGTGAACCTACACAAGACGTACATGGATGGCTTATGGAAGACCATGAAACAGTTAATCTGTGTGACGTGGAAACTGATGCTAAGAGGATGGGTTTCAGCTAGATTGAAATGTAGATTGGGATGGAGGCAGTGGACTCCTCCTAACACAACAGTTCCCTTACTCCTTCCCTGAAGCAGTTGGCTTCAGCTGTTACCTTGAAAATACTGTGCATCTCTGAAGCATTTGACATACGCAGTTTGGTGTCCTTGCTGTGGATGCATTGGTTAGGCCTCCTATGACTCGCTTCATTACGTTAAAATCTAAAAAAAATTAAAAATTGAACCTCTTCCTGGACTAACATAGTGCCTGGGGCAAAAGGGACACCTCAGATACTTCAAGACTAAGAGTTTCCAAACATGTGGCATAATTGACTTAATCGTCTTGCACTATTTATGTGAGTGGCTGTTTGTGCAGAAAAAAGGGGCTTGTAATGTGAATTGAGTATTCTAGTCTGTGTAGTCTTGTTTGTATTTACATTAAAGCCAGCTAAAACAAGAACTTCTTCAAGCTTGATGTGTGAAAATGTTCTGTATGACCCTAGGAAATATGATGTGAGCTCCAGTCTACCCAGCATGATTATATAGCACAGTAGTTGAATTCCAGTGAAAATCTGTGATGAGCAAGACCAAAACATTGTATCAAATACTGACAGAGTACTATTAACTGTTTTTTGTCTAAATATTCTTAATGCTTAGCAGACACTCGTTTATGGCAATAACAGATCTTGACAGTCAAGCATTTTATTTGTCGTATTTCTTTTTTCTTTATTGTCATCATTAATACTTCTTTAGAAATGTAAATGTGTTTAAACTTTGTTTTAGCATGTGTTGTATGCTTTCCTTTAGTTTCAGTGATTTGTCATGTGTTTTCATTTTTCATTTGCATTGTATGTTATTTATGTATCTTCAGCCCCATATACTTTTGTATTATAATAAATTTTATTTTATGCTGATCAACTTGTATTTTGGTCCTTTTCATATGCAACTCAAATTATGATTTGCTGCTAGGAATGAAAAATAGCCACCTAACACTATGTGTTTAAATTGAATTTTTTTTAAAAAAAGATTGAAATATTCTGTATAGACCATTTTAATATAAGTTCAATTACTAATTTTTGGTTACATCTTGAATTACAATTTTTATTCTTCTGTGTAAGTTAATTTATTTTAGTCGTGCTCTACTACTTTTTCCAGTTTTCCTTTTTGGTGTTGTATTTTGGGAATTACTGGTTTGAATACAAAGAACTATTTTTTCTGTTCTACCTACGTTTAAGCCACAATCAGATTCTAAGAAAAGTAGGTAAATTAAACACAAGAAGAACTACTCTTGTTTAACTCCCTAAACTGGAAAAATGAAGGGAGACATATGGTAGTCAAAAACCTTTATTTTTTAATAAGCTCAACACATTTTGGCTTTATCACCAATTGGCCTTCTTCAGGGGCCAGTTAGAAACTTTGCAGTCTGCACTCTCTATACAAGTGAACATTGGATTATTCTTGGGCTTTTTTTAAAAAAAAATAGTTTCGGACCATTGTATAACATGTGGCAGTTTATCTCCTTTCATTCTTCCACTGTGAATGTGTGCTTTCACGGTTTGTTTAAAAACCCTATGCTGTCATATTCTTCACATGAAAAATAGCTTTCTTGAAAAGCTATCCATGGAAGTTCCAGATTTTAGTAACCAGGAAAATCAGGATTTCAGATCATGTGGAGAGCTCCACAGATGGAATAGGCTCTCCTCATCACAAAGTCACCTTAGGAGATTCATATCAGAGAAGAAAGGCTGGAATACTTTCCTTGGGTCTTATTTTTGCCTACTCAAGTAATATCTGAAAAGGGATTTGGTCCTTTTTGCTCCATTTACATACACCCCACTGGGTTACCTGAAAAGGCAGTGCTGGCAGTCTGACAAATCCTTTATAAGCTATGGAGTGGGACAGGTCTTGGAGTTGGAATCTTTGGATGGAAATAGATTATTCATTCCACACACTACTGATCAGAGAAAAAATACTTCACTTGTACTCACTGAGCACTTTGGATCCAAGCCTGTGAACGAATACTTATTTTATACAGTAATAAACCTAAACAAGCATTCACTTGGGCAGATGTTAATGGGCTGTGATTCTGTGCTCTATGCAGTTCAAGCAAAAATACCACACAGATGTTTTATTTGTTGTTTTTATCATCACACAGATGTTTTTATTGAAGCATCTCTCCAATGGATAAAGTTGCCTTTCTTCAGCATTCAGAGTTCCTGTGCAAAACAGTCCTTAAAATCATCTTTATTCTTTTAGTGTGTCCATGTGTGTGAACATAGGACATGCACATATATTTCTTTGTGTCCTGACCTTCAGCCCCATTCAAGAGAGTTGATCCCACTGAAGTCCCACTGAAATTAGTGTCTTCAGTTAGTTAAAACTGCAGTGTCATGGATTTTAACTGGATTTAGATATGTTTTTGGAGGTTTTTTTTGGGGGGGTAGCTTTTACTTCACTTTGATAGGTTTATTAATTGTGGTTAACATCTGTGTGGAAAATATATAGAATAGAATAGACGCTTAGACAAAGAAAACAATGGGTAGAAAATATACACTTTTCTTGAATATATATATTCAAACAAATCCCTTTACCTTGTTTTTGAAGCAGAGTTCATTATTATAAGATTTGTCCACAAATGTTTATGGAGAAAAGCTTTTGATTTTCCAATTTTTTGCCCTAAGCTAGTAACATTCATGCACACCTGCTGTACCACTTCTTGGGCCTTCAGGTCAGCTCCAACTTATGGTGACCCTGTCCAGGTTTTTCTTGGCAAAAATTATCCCAAGAAAGTTTGCCATTGCCTTCCTCTGAGGCTGAGAGTATGACTTGCTCAAGATCACCCAGTAGGTTTCCATGACTGAGCTGGAATTTGAATCCTCTCCCAAATTCCTAGTCCAACACTCAGACCATCACAACATTCTGGTGCCAATATTTCATGCTTTTTGTCTCCTGGGAATAGTATTACTAGCAGGAGGTATGGCAGTCTTTTGAAGCCTTTTCCTCAAACCAAATGTAACTGAGAGCACGAGACGAGAGTTGCTGCATATGGGAGATAGCAGCAACAAAAAGATTTGCAAGTAAAACTGGTCCAGAATACCAAGTACACAGCAAAGAACAAACTGCTTAGTCTGATTTGGGATTTGTCTGATTATGTAGTTTGCAAGATTCTCACAGAAGTTTCATGGGACACAGGTTTTGTTAAACACCTTTCTTCCATATTTGCTTACAAAACAGCTAGCTTCAGATATTTAGCCAGGATTGGCTCTGGACATTTTCCTACCTGAGGCAACGATGACAGCTTGTTAAATGCAGAGAAGTAAATGACCTGGCATGCTACTTCAGCTCCGGTGAGGGGAGGTTGGGTCTGCCCTGCTCTGTCTTTGAACACCTGGCTGCCACCTCCTAGCATCTGCTGCCTGAGACAACTGTCTCACAGTGCTTAATGGCACAGTCAGCCCAGTTCCTAGCTACTGAATGCTGATAACGTGTCCAGCTTGATAGAGAGACTAATTTTTCATTCCAAGCCAGGAAACAATTTTGGGAGCAAATGACAAATGATGAATAATACAACTGGCAATTACAAGTTGAACCAAACTTCTTTTCCATGTGAGTTAAACATCATTACACCAGATAGTGAAGAACTTTCGCAACATCACTTTATAGATGGGATGGCATGGACAACTTCCAAGGCTGGTTCCCTGGTCTCTGGAAAACCAAACCAACCCCTCAATCCTATTATCTCCTGACTTTGGGGAGGGGGCACATTCAGTGTTTAAATTTGCTCAGAAGTTGAATAATTCAACTGATTTTTAAAAATTTGTTTACTAGCCAGCTTTTTTGTTCCCTTAAGCTTCCTTTAATAAGAGGCATGGCTGACATAAATAGATGATCCTATAAACAAAATTATTACTTCTTTTTGACTCAGTTATGCGCTGGTAAGTTATATCTAGCTGTTGGATTAAATATAGCCAGATGTCATACAAACTATAAGTGACATCGCATAGGAAGATTTAAAGTTTAAGAAAAAATTCAATTGCTTGACATTTGGCTGTCATAATTATTTCTCATAATTATTTCTATCCTGGGAAAATCTGCCAAATTTTTCTGTATTTATCAGTTCTAGCAATAATAATTGTTTGTCAAGCATATGTTTTCCATTATGATCTTGCTTACACTTTTGTATTTTTATGTATAATCAAAGTTCCAAAGTCTTCTCTTTGAAGATGCTGCACAACTATTCCAGATCTCATTCTCTCCAAATAAACTTTTTCTTCCCTTTTTCTTCTTCTTTCTTAAAAGAAAAATACTTACCTTCTCCTGAGATTATTTTTCCATTTCTCTGGATTCTTCTTCTTCTGATACTTATTGTGAATCATGTAAATACCATGATGTCTGCCTCTCAGTATTTAATGAGACCCTTATTCCTTCTTTTCATTAGAGTAAGAAGAGTCAGAGAAAGAAGAACAAAAAAGAGGACACCTAAAATGCACATTTTATTTTCTTGTTTTTTTTTAGGTACTGCATGACACGGAGAATCCTTCAAAATCAACAGTGCCTCCTGGACATCCTGTTTTGCTTGCGCTATCACCCGCTGTTTTTTAAAGCAATTGGCAAACCATGGTTTGGCTGTCAGTTTTGAAGCTTAGACTCTGAACCATGGCTTCTACTCACATTCCTACCTTCTTCATTTGGGCAAATCATAGTTTTCTATTACATTAACACAGAGTAATGTACAGTCTGAGTGAACCATAGTCATAGTGTACCACATGTTGAAATAGGCTTCCAGTTGTGGTTTGGCAGCAAAATGTGGTTCACACAAACTCATAGTTTGCTTGACCTGGACCTGTAATCACAAACAGGTTTGCTTGAAAAAGGGATTGTGGGGGAACATGTAAACCTCAGGCAACTCTATAATAGGGTTTTCTTGGTAAAATGTCTTCAGAGGACGTTTGTTGTTCCTAAGAGAATGACGTATCTAGTGGGTTCCAGGCTGAGGGAGGATTGAACCCCAGGTTTGCTGGAATCCTAGTAGACCACTGTGCTACAGTGGTTGTAATACAGTTGATCATAACTGATGCTCAAACCATGATTTGGTTGTTTCTCAAACATAATTTTAAAAATCTCTGATGTTTTCTCTTCCAGCAGTGAGATATTGGATGAACTCGGCTGAAAGCTCAAGCATACTCAAATGTGGTGTCCCTTCCATTCCTTTGCCAATGACAACTGATTTTCTCCTTTACAGTGTAAACTTTAGAGCACATCTGTCTAATGTCCTTTATTGCTGTCAATGTATCATGCTATTTGGGTTTTTTTGGCCAAGACTTTATTATTTGGAAAACAGATTTGTCTTTGTTCTCGAAGTCTTTCTTATCTTAATACTTGGAAGTGCATGTCCTTGATCCTTGCTAGAGGTTCAGCGACAATTCTTTACATATATTGTCAGTGTAAATTTACAGAAGTATAATTCTTTGGCGTTTTCTTACCTTCCTATTTACTTCTTCTCCTTTTGCTGTCTTCTCCCCACTTCACTTGGAACACTTTTCAGAAATTCCAGTTGGGAGGTTAGGGAACCTTTGTGTGTCTGTGCGTGTTCAAGTCACCTGTCAAGTTATGGTGACAGACAAATTCCATATATAAATTCCTTTGCCATTACCTTCCTCTGAAATATGGCCTGTAGCACCTGCTATTCATTGGCAGTCTCCCATCCAAGTACTAACCAGGCTGATCCTGCTTAGCTTCCAAGATCAGACAGGATCTGGTGTCTTTAGGGTATTTAGGGTCTAGAGAACTTTTGGATGCCTCAAAATGAGCCTGAACTGCTATGTGTAGCCTGTGAGGTTAGACTTTCCCCAGTCCTGGTTTAGAATATAGACAGACTCACATGGTTTTGATCTGTAGAGAAGCTTAGGATGTGCAAATAAGATTATTGCTTCTACTTTACTTACTTGAGTATCTAGCAAAGTTTCAGCTTTTTTCAGAAATCAAAGGGTCAGATATTATATCCCATTAGCTATTCTGGCCACAGCTGATCGGGTTGCAGTCCAACAACATCTGGGATCCTTTCATGTTACATAGTTAGAGCATTGTGATCCACTTTAGCTGTCATGGATCTTGGGAATCTTCCTGGGATCTTCCTGGGACTTGTTGTTTGGTTGAGGCACCAGAGGAGGATTCTTTGACTGAGGGCCCTAATGGCCCCTCCTTCACCTGCCAATCCCAGGATTCCTTGGGATGCAACCATAGCAGTTAGAGTGGAATCATAGTGCTATACCTGTGTCATGGAAAAGGTCCCCTGGAGAGTCATAGGTTGCCCATACTTGTGTTAGACTTAACTGATAGGCAACTCATGCAGTGATGGTTGGAATCTGCTTCCTATTTGGTCTCTTGTGATTTGTTTCCATTCTGTTTCTTATACTTTATTTGTAGAACTCTTCTAAAAAAAATTAGAGGCATATTAGGCCCCGTCTCACTTTGGGGGGAGGAGGAGTTGGCTTCAATTGCACAAAGAAATGCTAGATGAGCATCATTTCAAGTTAATTCTGCATCTCTGCTTCCAAAATAAACTCCATGGAAGCAGCTTTACCAGTTAATGCATCAGCCAGCCTCCAAAAATAAAAGCTACACTAACAGCATTGTCAAGCTAATGCCAGTGCATTTGTAGAGGATTGACGGAAGGCGGGGTGGTGGTGGCTACTAGTCCTCTGGAGGATCTTCGGTTGCGCACCACCTAGAGGGCAAAATATGTGCTGGATTCCTGTAAATTAATCCTGAGTTAAACATTTCAGATGATACTGAGACCACTGGTGCTTGCGTGCTTCAACATGATACAAGTGGTCCTTTTCTTGGCTGGATCTTGGATTCCAGATTATTGAGGTGGTTTACACTGGCATGATGTGACCTGAAGGGGAGATTAGGATTGAAAGAGAGAGAGGTGAAGATTGATAGAATGGTACATAGCCACACACCAAAACTGATTTAATTTTTCCTGTCTGAATCAAGAGTAGATCTCATTGTATTCTTTCCTGCCTCTGCTTGACCGTTTCTTCTGATATGCAAGTGATCTCAGATCTGAGCTGATGTTGACATTTCTTGTCTGTTAGATTACTGGTGCTTTCTTCCTGTGGAACTTTACAGATACCAAGCATTTCAGTAACATATTCCAATTGCAAACTTGCACATCCCTGGCTGTTGATGTAGTAATGGCTTTTTAAAGAGTTTTTGCTGTTCTAGGGTGGACTGGCCATTTTGTTTAAGCATTGAAGGTTCATGGTGGGGCTTGACTTCTCTTCCACTGCAGGCTCTTTCAAGGTTGGGCCTTAGAACGTGGAAAGTGTTCTGTTGCAGCTCAGATGAATACACTTCAGAGAAATGCAGTGGTGTACTTTGGGGTGTGATTTCAAATTCCATATATAAAATATGCCTAATTGTGAGTAGGAAGTACTTCTAATGTCCTTCCCTTTAAAAATGCCATATAGATGATAATTTTTGCAATCATTTCATCCGTGCCTTTGCCTGTATATTTGACAGGCATCTGTGAAGTGGAGAGAAATATTGTGATTCTACCCCCAGTAGGGATACTGTACTGGGATCACTAGGGACATTTCACCTCAGACAGAGCAGGCTCTATTTTTTGCATATCAGCGTTAATCCCCTTTGAGCTGGATTAACAAGGCATATCCTGTTAACAATAGGTGCAAAGGCTGTGTACGGACAACAGCTGTTGCTGTGCTCTGCTTTTGGAGGCTTGCCCTCAAAAGCATTCAGGCGCATGCAAGATCATATGGCAGCCTGTGATCTGGCCCATGTGTTTAATGTGTCGGCATGGTTGGGATCTAGAAGAAATCAAAGATTATTTCTCAAACATCGTCCAAATGAGTGAAGAGGAATGAGTAGATTCCACATCCTTGCTAGCAAATTTCTTTTGAGTGGTGCTCAATAGAACAAAATGATCTTATAGGCTAACCCAACCTGGCACAGAATCCAAATGTGTTGGAGTACACACACACACATACACACACACACGCACCTAGGATCAAACATGGATAGAAATGGGGACTGCAGTCAGGAAATCAGAGGAAGATTAAGAATGGGGAGGGTGGCTATGAAAGAACTAGAAAAGATTCTAAAATGCAAAGATACACAACTCAGCACAAAAGCTAAAATCATACAAGCTATTGTTTTGCCTATTACTGTGTATGGATGTGGAAGCTGGACAGTTAAGAAATAAGATAGGAAGGAAATCAATTCCTTTGAGATAATGTGGTGCTGGAGAAGAGTGCTGAGGATCCTGTGGACAGCCAAAACAACAAACAAATGACCAAACTGAGGCTGCCTTACTTCAAATATGTCATGGGAAGGGAGGTCTCTTTGGAAAAGACAATAATGCTGGGAAAGGTGAAGGGAAGTAGGAAGAGAGGAAGGCCATATGCCAGATGGATGGACTCTATTAAGGAGGTCACAGGAATTAGGTAGAGCAGTGGAGGACAGAGGGTCTTGGAGATGTGTCGTCCATAGGGTCGACATGGGTCAACTTGAGAGCAGTTAACAACAACAACAACAATGGTTGAGCTGGCTAGGAGAATGGGAGTTGTAGCCATTTCATCTGGACGCCCTGCCAGACTGGGGGAAACCATATGCCATACTTGTGCTCTCCAAATTATTGTGCTTTCCTTTTGAAAGGTATCCATCTCATTTGGGAGAGTCATCTAGAACAGCAGGCATCACGATAATTTCATCAGAGCCATGCAATGCCCATCCTTGTATTCTGTTTGCACCAGCGAGCAAGGCAGTATATTCTATGCCTGCAAGTCTCAATGAGATGAATTCACTCTAATGTTGCTGTAGTGGACTTTGAAGATTTTCTTCTTCTTTAAAAATGCACACACTGTTCAAAACATATTGTTAACTGCCTTCAAATCAGCATTGACTCATGGCAACCCTCTGAATGAGACACCTCCAAGCTCCCCTGTCCTCAACTGCTCTGCTCAGGTCTTGCAGGTTCAGGCCCATGGCCTCCCTCCTTGAGTCTAGCCATGTGGCATGTGGTTTTCCTCTCTTTCTACTGCCTTCCACCTTTCCTATGGTTAATCCAGGGATGGAGAACCTGTGGCCCTTCAGATGTTGTTAGACTGCAGTTCACAGCAACCCCAGCCATTGTAGCAAATGATAAGGAGTTGTGAGAGCTGCAGTCCAACTTCTGAAAAACCATAGTTGCCCACTGCCATTTTGGGGAAATTGTTTCTGGAACTACACTCCCAGAATCCTCCAGACAGTGGCCATTCTAGTAGGGGGATTCTGGGAGCTGTAGTCCAAAATGGTACCTTTTTCAAGCTTTACACAGAGCTGAGGTGGTGATGATGATTTTCTTCATTTATATCCCACCTTTCTCCCAATAATGGGATTCAAGGCGCCAAACAACATTTTTCACTTTTTTAAAAAACTATTAAAACTTTGATTAAAGTATAGATATAAAATTTAATTAAAAAGCAATTAAATGATGAAGGTATACCATTAAACATTAACACATTAAATTTGTTAAAATATTATGTTGTTGTTAACTGTTCTCAACTTGCCCCAGCTCAAGGTGACCTTCTGGATGAGACATCTCTAAGACCCCCCTGTCTTCCACTGCTCTGCATAAGTCTTGTAGATTCATTTGTGTGGTCTTCTTTCCTTTCTACTACCTTCTTTCTTTCCTAGCAATACTTTCTTTCCTAATGAATCATATTAGAAAGTATGACAGCTTCAATTTGATCACCTTGGCTTGACTTGTTCCAGGACCCAATTGCTTGTCTTTTTTGGTTATCCACAGTATCCTCAACACTCTTCTCCAGCACTTCATCTCAAATAAGATGATTTTCTTCTTATCCATATTTTCCACTATTCCTCTCTCACATCTATACATAGTGATGGGGTGTGGGGGGGGGGGGGAGTTAGCTCCTTTGAAAACATTACAATATTTGGTAGAAGACTGGCTCTCCCCTGCAGTTGGAAAGCCTGCAGTTAATGCTGGTCTCTTTCTTTGCCCTGATGAAATAAGCGAGATGTTCTCATAAAAACAGTGTTACAGAGAGAGGTTGTTGCACTTGTCTTCCTCCCACAAGATGACCCTGTGGAAAGACTATAAGCTACTGTTACCGATATTTAATCAGAAATCAGATTCTGAATAATTCTGGAGCTTTGCTGCCATGATTTAATTTGGAAAGCGGGATTGCTAGGCCATTCACAGGTTTTCCCCACAAATGAAAAGAGACGGGTTGGGGACAGGGCAGCTATGGGTCATAGGTGGCAGTGTGTGATGAGTATTGCCAAAGCCACTTCTTTCCTTATGAAATCATGCTTTAAGAGCCATGTGTAGTAATGTCCTAAGTTAGAAATCATTTATCTTGGGACCTGTAGTCACTTTGATCAAAGCAATTTTGGGGCAATGGTAGCCACTGCTTTGGTTCTTCGTGGTGATTTTATTCAGTTGGTTTTTCAATAATGTGAGGTTGTGGGGCTCATCCATGCTGGTCAATAAAATGCACAGATCTGGTATTATCATCTGCCCCTGAAATGTAGTCTGATCATAATGTAGGTATTGTATACAAAGCGCACACACGTTTCAGTTCAGCTGAATATCTCAACTCTCCTTATTAGGGATATCTGCATGTCTGATCTCTCCACAGAAGCTACCTCTGGTATGAAGTCTCTTTGGCTTAGCCCGTTAGTCTTCATTAACTGAAGACTAATTTCTTACTTCTAATCTATTAAACATGTATCCAACACCTTTCCTTTTATGAACTCAAGGCAGTGTAAGTGGCTTCCCTTTTCCCTGCAACAATTTTGTGGGGTAGGTCAAGCTGAGAGAGACCAAGGGGCATTCACACTTGTATTTTTGTCCCAAGGAGATGCAGATTGCCACACTCATGCATATCGGGTTCGTTGTTCCCATTTTGTTTCGGCTTTGCGGATCTCTTTCACTCATTGTAACCCCTTTATTATTCATGTATGCTATTGTTTTGGGATAAAATGGAGCTGCCTCCATTCCCTTGAACGATACAGAACAATCCAAATCGATTTGGAAGCTTATTCATACTGCTGAAGATATGGGTTGATGTGGATCTTTCAGGAAAACTTGCAGGGGAAAAACTAGTATCAAATATCCTGGGTAAAATGGTTTTTTTGCCAGCCCCCACCCCCCCCCCAAAAAAGTACATTGAATCCATTTGGGATGTGTGTGAACAACAAGGATTCAACCTGGAATTATCCTGGATTATTTTCGTAATGTGAATGGGGCCCAAGTGACTGGTCCAAGGCTACCCAGTAAGTGTCACAGAAAATTTGGAAAAATTTAAATGAATGCAGTATTAACACCATTTATAGGTTGAAAATCACTTGGTTACTTTAGGAACACTTACTAGCCAAGAGTAAGCCCATTGAATCAATTGGATTTAAGTATGTGTTAACTCACCATTTAACAATTGATTCAATGTGCCTATGTAGGTGGGACTAAACAACATTATTCAGCCATCATGTGTAACTTGAGTTGGCATAAATGTATCATGTTTGATAAATGAAAGGTACAGTTTATTCAGGAAAGAATTACAAAAGGAATTTACTTTTTAAAACACTATTGTTACAATTGGAGCAACAAGGTCTTCAACTGTTGAGAGCGCCTGAACTATCAAGAACCTCTCTGCTTTTGCCCATTTATGAAGAGCAGATTTTTAAAAGCCCAACAATATTTTAAAAACAAGAAACTATCAGCAGTAAAACAAACAAGATTATTTTGTCTCTTTTAGTTCTTCACATTGCCAGGTAGAAATAAAGCACTCATTCCCATAAGGAAATTGAGAAAAGGATACCAAGACCAGGAGCTACAACGATGTGAGACACTATATCGTCTTACCTAAAAGTATTTAGTCTTACATGGTTTCTAAAATAATGTGGGAGGAGTAAATATTTGAATTAAGTATTTAAGTCATCCTTTTTTTAAAGGGTCTTTTTTCTTGTTTTTTGGGGAGGGGAAGGCTGGGGGTGGGAAAACAAAAGGTTTTTCCTCCAAACTTTTCACATCTTTAGGCACATTGTCAGCAAAATATACAGTAAGCCATAACATTCACTCCTTTATTAAGACTCTTGGAAGGGTGGGTTGCTGTGGATTTAAGCCTTGGATAACATCCCATTTTGGTCACAGACCCATTGTGTGGCTTTCATCTAAGTCATGATCCAACTAGGTTTTTTGCCTGGAGGATGCTGAGAGTTGTACTCCCCAGTGTCATTTTTCCTGTAGCAGCCACTCTAATGTTATTTACCTCAGTAAAATGTGATTGATTGCAGCTCATGACTGTTAAGTTTTTTGCCACTGAGAGATGACCTTTCTCCATTTAGAAATAAATTGACGGGTCTCCTATAGAGGGTAGAATTTTAAAATAAGGATTGTTTGTTCTTGGCTCAGGCCTCCTCAGTTTTTAAGCAACCCACCTAAGACTCTAAAGCCATCATCATCCTGTTATTATTATTATTATTAGCTTTATTTATTAAGAGCCGTAGATGTACACGGCGCTGTACAAAACCAAATAAAATCCAGAATATATAAACCAAATAAAATCCAGAATATTAATGACCTATACAAATATAGGTCACTAATATTAGTGACCTATACAAGCATAAGTCCACTTTTCATCTGTGTACAGTGGCCCTTGGTATCTGTTGAGTTTTGGTTCCAAGAGCCCCCGTGGATAACAAAATCCTTGGATGTGCAACTCCCATTGAATACAGTGGTGTAGTAAAATGGTGTCTTTTATATAAAATGGCAAAATTGAGGTTTGCTTTTGGGAATATGTGTGTGTGTGTGTGTGTGTGTATATATATATATGTATATATGTGTGTGTGTGTGTGTGTGTGTGTGTGTGTGTGTATATATATATATATATATATATATATATATATATATTGAATCTGTGAATACGGAGGGCTAGCATCTTTCTTTGGTCATAGTGGAAGTTGATTTTCCACCTTTAACAAAGATCAAAGCATCCCCAGGACTCACAGTTTGCTGCAGTGGCCTACCTGAATGCCTATTCTGTGGCACGGTGCCTATGCCCCATAGTCAGACACAGCCCAATGGCATCGTCCACCAAAAACCCCAGTGGATCTCGGCAGAAGACATTATCAGTCTGTATATAGCTATTGGACATAGCCAGATGCTTCTCTAACCCCTCCACCCACTCAGCCTGTTCTCCATGAGCCATGGGGTGGATATTTAGGCGGACCATCGCAGCAAAACCATGAGTCCTGGAGGAGGTGAGTAGGCAGCTGTAGTAGCATTTCACCTGTGGAGCACTTAAACTATCCTGGACAGTGTAGGATCTCAGCCTAAGAGTCACTGGATTTCCTTACTCTCAGTAAATTAGGTTCTTTTCCTCTGATATTCATAGAGTTTTGCAACTGGCACTATAGCGAACCAACACAGACATGACACACACACACCCCAACTACTGTAAGCCTATCTAATGGGAAGGTATAAACAGACACAGTAGAGATACCTGTGGGTTGTCCTAGCAGCACAAACTGTTCCATGAGCCATTTTGGGAAAAGAACATGAGTTGAGCACTCCCTCACCTTACACTGTTACTCTGGTCAAAATTGTACACACACCCCTCACTGTTTTAATGTTTAAAATTTAAAGTTGGGAATCCAGTTATGGTTGTTGCCACACCACATTAATTTTCGTTGTAATTATTTTTCTGTCTAGTCCTCATGATCTGGTCACCATTGTTGGATTACCAGTAGGTGATAGAGCTCTGAAGTCTATGTTATAATTCAGTATATTAATTTGGAGCCATTTATATTGATGGGATTCTGTACCTGCTGGGTCTCTGCTTTTCTCTCTGTTTTTATCTGTCAAAGACAATGGCTGGCTTTTCACAAGTCTATGATGTCCTGATCCTTCTATGGGAGGAGGTCAGGAATAATATTTAGCTTCATACTGTACTCTTACAGAAAATAACATTTTGGATCTTGCACCATTTTTGGCAGCATTTTTTTTTTAAAAAAAAATCCCATCTAGAGGGTTTGTTTGTTTTGGATTTCTGTTTTATTTCATCAACTAACCATTGGAAAGGAGGAGGAAAGTACTGTATAATGATTTCATATCTAAACTTGAGTTGGCTTTGTATATTTTTCTTTATGCAACTTTAACTCGTCTCAGCTGCTCCCTTAACACCTTTGGGCCCTTTCTATCTACACCTTGTCCTCCCTCTTCCCACTCTCCCTTTGAAGACACATCTGTTGCCTTCTCAGAATATATAGATTTTAAAAAAATACTGAGCTGCAAGCATAAATTCCATGACAACAATTTATCTTTTGTTCAGGGAATGGCTGGAAACATTGGGCCCTTGTGAATTCACAGTTATTGTAGTTCTCACATTCCTCTGCCAATGTTTTTACAGCCTTTGTATAAAAGCAAAATGGTCAAGGACTCTCTATCTCTTGTCCACCATGGGCAAGGAAAGAAGACACATTCTGGCAAATACTTCTTTTCCCATGTTCACATTTTGTAACTTCCTACATTCTTACTGAACTGGATGGCCCTTGCGATCCCTTCCGTCTCTATGATTCTTTGATTCTGGTTGATGCTTTTTAATTATGTTTGCTGGGCATCGGATGAAGAGAGGCCACAAATATTAGCCACTCTGGGAGGCATTAGTTCTCTTTATTATTGACCCAGTCCAGCTTATTGGAAAGATGGGTTTGCAGCTCAATTTTTATTCCTTTTTGTAGAGGTACAACTGATCACATAGATTTGTCCAAGATCAGGCAAGGCAACCTATAAATGTAACCATATATAGGCACATAAGGGTCTGTCTTCCATTGCATCTTACTATAAATTTGCAGTTACTTAATGAGAACTCTGCCTACACAAGACACCTCCAATGATGCAACATCGTCGTTCAGAGATCTCGTATTCTACAGTGGCCAATATTTGTTTGTTTGTTTGTCTGGCATCTTTTCCCCAAGTGTGGGACTCAAGGTGACTTAATAGATTGAAACAAACTCATGGGTTGAAATAACATTTAGTTAAAAGCAATTTAAAAGCATTCAAAACATAACCAAGAAAAAAGCACAGCATCCCCCATTTAAAACAAACAAACACACCTTCCAAAACACTCAGTTAATGCTCAGAAGCCAGTCTAAAGTCTTTGCCTTCCAGCAAAGAAGAGCCAAGTGAGGCTTAAAATATACAAGGTCTAAGTCTACCTATATACTCAACTATAAGTCAACCTCATTGTGTCTCTCTACTCTGCATAATTCACCTTGAGGTTGGCATGGATCCAGTTTTGCCACAATTGGCCTTCTGTATCCACAAATTCTTTATCCGTGGATTCAAGCATCCTCGGTTTGAAAATATTTTAAAATATATATAAATTCCAAAAAGCAAATCTTGGTTTTGCCATTTTATACAAGGAACACCATTTTACTATGCCATAGTTTATAATGGGACTTGAGCACCCACGGGTTTTGGTATCCATGGGAGGTCCTGGAACCAAACTCCAGGAGATACAAAGGGTCCAATGTAAAATGAACTATGGATATGATTCCTTCTTCACTCTGAAGACTCCCTGCATACAGATACACCACCTCAAGTTTGGTGACTCCCTTATGAATAGCAGAGGAATGGTGTAGGGCAGGGGTAGGCAACCTTTCCCCTTTAAGGGCTGAAGGACTTCAGCTCCCAGAAGCCTCAGCCATGTTGGCCAATAGTCCCTCGGCCCTTAAAGGGGAAAGGTTGCCAGAAGACTAGCAGAATCCCTGAAAATTGTCCCCATCACTTTTCCATTCACAAAAGCTTTCATGGGACAGAAGAGCCTTCTTTCTGTGAAGGAACACAAGTGGAAACAGTCAACCTATATGGAGGCTGATATTTGGAACCATCAACAGGACACTATTTTTTGTAAACAAAGAATTTATTAGGTTGAACTATATGTTTGGGAAAGAGGACAGATGGCTACTGACTGTATGACTAAGAGAGGGCAAAGTGAAATATCACAAAAATACAGATCCCAGTATTCCATAGCATTGAGCCATTGCAGTTAAAGTAGCGTCAAACTAGATTATTTCTGCAGTACAGATGCAGCCAAAGAAGGAACATACCAGGGAGCCCTGTCTACCTGTTTCTACTGCTGTGGGCATCAAGTGGGAGGCTGTGGTCACTTGGGAAAGTGTGGTTGCACAATTTTCCTCTTCCAGCAGGTACAGCTTATGCATACCTCTGCATAATAGAGGTATGCAAACTATTCTTAAGTTCACATTAAATATACTCTGGGAAGAGGCTATTGAGCAATCTTGGCCTCGTGTTTAGCTCAGAACATTTGCCCAGACCGTCAGAAATAAGTGCTAAGCCTAAAATGTGAAATAGCAAGAGCCTGAACACCTGGTACCTTCAGGTAAACCTCTTTTTCAAACATCACTTTTTGTCCACCCCTTCCTTGTGGCGTTGTTAAAAAGCAGTATAAAATGGCTGCAGCCACAAAAAGCAATCCCACACCCAACAATCCTAAAATCGTACTCTGCCTGACACTCAAAATAGTTTCCCTCAGTCTTCTTTGCTGTCTCTCTCCACTGCCAACTTTGGACCAGAACTCAGTTGCTTTGAAATTGTCCTGAGCTGTCTGGAGTATTACAGTTATATATACAAATCTAAGGTCATGGTCAGTGAGATAGACGGGAAGGTCTGGGGCATTTCTGGGATGTTTCACTCCCTTTCAAGCCTCCCAAGACAAAGACGAAGGGAGAGGGGATAACCCTATAAATAATTTTTCTTTTTTCTTTCCAGGTGAAATCTGTAATAAATCTCTTGTTTGCTGCCTACACAGGTGACGTGTCTGCACTGAGAAGGTAAACTCAATATGGCTGTGCAAAGTTTGATCTGTATTGCAACGTAGTATGTGTATGTCTGCACGTCTTTGTGTATGTGCAATACAATCCTATTTTCTCTTTAACCGATTAATTTTAAGAGGCATATTGGCTCTTGGATTAAATTTGCCCCATATAGTTGGATTTCTAATTGCTTTTTTCTTTGCAGATAGTTGTCTTTGAATGTATTGTTTTAATTGTTGTAAACTGCCCTGAACTCATGGTTAAATTGCAATATATAAATGTTAGATGAAATATTTCTCAACCTCCTCAATATAGAGGTGGGAGACTTTGGCTTCCCAGATGTTCTGAATTGTATTTCCCACAGTTCGTTACATTTGGCCATTCTGGGTACATGTTGCTCTTTTCTAAGCAGGATTTTAATTTGTTAAACAATATTCTGTATTGACTACTTTGGGTGCATCTACACTAGAAATAATGCAGTTTGACGCTGCTTTAAGTGCTGTGGCTCCATGCAGAATCCTGGGATTTGTATTTTTGTGAGGCACCAGCACTCTTTGGCAGAGAAGGCTAAAGGCCTTGTAAAACTACAGATCCCAGGATACCGTAGAATAGAGCTACAGCACTTAAAGCGGTGTCAAACTGAATTACATATATATGTGTAATTTTATATAATTTTTGATATTTAATTTTTTATATATCATTTTTGTATTGTTATATAATTTATAAACAATACACAATATATAACAGTAACAATCACAGACATAACACAATATACCTTACACAAACATAACACAAAATAACTGTGAAAAACTACCTAACACTACATCTTTTAACAAACAAATAGTACTTCCTATCCTCCTCTTAGAAGTTTCTACTTGCTACATTCTTTCCTTTTAATAGGGCATGGGGAGGGGTGTTATAAATATACTGATGACACCAAAAATACTTTTCCATGTCTCGGTCAGCAGCCATGTCAGCGGATGGCAACTCTCCCCTCAGTCAATGTCTTGAGGCAGTAATGGACTGGATGAGGAAAAACTCAAACTGAATCCAGACAAAACAGAGGTACTCACAGTAGGGGCCCCAAAATCAGGTATTGGGTTACAATCTCCAGTCCTAGATGGGGTCACACTCTTCTCTAAGGACTATGTTCGCAGTTTGGGGGTACTCCTAGACTCGGCGCTTCACATGACAGATCAGGTGAATGCGACAGTCAGGAGCGCCTGTTATCAGCTTTGGCTGTTATGCTAGCTGCGCCCTTTCCTGGAAGTAAGGGACCTAGAAACTGTAGTGCATGCACTGGTAACCTCACGACTCGACTTCTGTAATGCACTGTACATGGGGCTACCCTTATACCTAGTCCAGAAACTACAATTAGTACAAAATATGGTAGCCAGGTTGACCACCGGAAAATCTAAGAGTGATCATATTACGCCTGTTCCGAAATCTCTCCACTGGCTGCCTGTTGGTTTCCAAGCACAATAAGGTGTTGGTGATGACCTTTAAAACCCTACATGGCTTGGGTCCAACCTATCTAAGGGATCACCTTCTTCCATATAATCCACCCCGCACCCTCAAGTCCTCTGGGAGGAATATACTGCAACCGAGAAAAACCAGATTAGCAGTAACCTCCCAGAGGTTTTTCTCTGCCACCGCTCCCAGATTATGGAATGCCTTGCCAGAGGAGATCCATCAAATAACCAGCTTGGACAATTTAAAAAAAGCCATCAAGATGGATCTCTTCTGGTAGGCCTTCCTGGAATAGACTATCCCATCTAAATCTGCACTTCTCCTCCTTTATGTACCTACTGGTGTCCAGAATCACCAGCCATTTTTAATTTTATATTTATTTTAGCATTGTATTTAATTCTTTTAAAAGGGGGGGGGGATGAATTGTTTTTATTATTGTTTCATTGTTTTAATGTAGGGCATGTTTTATTTAAGTAATTTTAATTTATGTGAGCCACCTTGATTGCCTTGGCAGAAGGTGGGATTTAAGAATAACATTATTGTTGTTGTTGTTGTTGTTATTTCTATATTAATAACCAGTCTATATGCATCCATCTTAACAAATTCTGTATGTTTCATTTACGTTTAACCACTATGAAGTGAGTTTATGTACTTGTTTTATATCTTTAAAAAAATAGCCAAAAAGAACAAAAAGTTCTTAAACCTATCTTTCTACAACCTGTTAACATTTAATAATTAAAACCTCTAATAATTTTATTTTTACCACCAGTTATTTCTAAGTTTAGGTACTTTATCATCCTTTTCAAATTTTTGGGTGGATTTTTAAGGCCATAAATCTTCAAACCGAATTATTTCGGCACTGTAGATGCACCCTTAGCTACTAAGTTATTTAGATATTAAATAACATTCCTGGCCTTGGTTCGCTGGTGGAAACATCCTCCTCCTTGTGCCCCAATTGGCAGCAGAACACTATGAATACTGAATACAGAACAGTTGCAGTTCTGTAACTCTAGGTTATAAATCTGTAACTGCAATAGAGATTATATCCAGGGCTACTAGCTGTGTTGGCCATGTAGCAAAGGAAAATAACATCCAAAATCCAATATAGAGCGATACCTTTATTGCGTCAACCAAAATGCACAAAAAAGCTTGCAACTTGTATTTTGTGCATTTTGGTTGGTGGGATAAAGTATCACTGTTTAGCGGATTTTGGGTGTTATTGTACTTTGCAATAAAGAATGCCTCCCTCAGTGTGTGCACTGCAGCCAGTGCCTCTGGCCCTTCAGTTTCTGTTACTGTCCCCAGCATAGATCAAGAAGAAGGGAAGGAAAAACCCTGAGTGAGTCATTCCCTGCCTGCAAGATCTTTGAAATACAGGAGTCTTTGCAATGATAGTCAGACAATGACATTTGACAACAACAACAGCAACAATATCATTTCTCCCAAGTGACTTAGGACAATATGGGATTATTCCATTTCTTTCTTGCAACAATCCTGTTAGGTCAAAAGACAAGTTTGGCTGAACAAGAACAACAGCTCTAGGCTTTCTTCCCATTAACCAGCTTTTAGCAAATCTCAGTTGACGCATAGCTTCCATTTTGAAAGAAACACACTCTATCACCACTCCTGATCTATGCAAACAGATGCCATGTCGATGTTTTTCATGAATAAGCCATACTCTTATTATATATTTGTAAATTTAACTCAGGACTGGGAGAACTGTAATCTTCCAGGTGTTTTTTAAATTTTGGACTATGACTCTGGAAACCAGAGTTCAACTCCCAGCTTGGCCATGGAAACCCACTGGGTGACCTTGGGCAAGTCACATGCTCTCAGCCTCAGGAGAAGGCAATGGCAAACCTCCTCTGAACAAATCTTGCCAAGAAAACACAATGATAGGATTGCCTTAGGATCACCATAAGTTGGAAACAACTTGAAGGCATACAACAAGAGCTCTTTGGCAGAGAATTCTAAGTATCCTTCCCTCAACTACAAATCCCAGGACTGCATAGGATGGAGCCATTGTAGTTAAAGTGGAAACATAGTGCTATAATTGTGTAGTGTGTGGGGGAGGGGGGCTGGAAGAGGAGGAAGATTCCTGCTTTGAGATAAGGATCTGCTGAATCTCTGTTTGTACTTGTCCTTAAGGGTACCCAAAACTCAGGCTGAATGCAACCTGTCACATAGACATGTGGTATATTATAACAAATGTGTAAGGATAGATGAAAATCCCAGCTCCTCACTAATGTTCCACAAACACAGCTCACTACACCTACCATGGATCTGGTGGTGTTCTCCCAAAGGAGTAGGTGGTATTACATCTATCAGATGCTTGAGAAGCCTTGAAACATTGCCCAGTTAGTCAGGAAGGGATGGGTTTGTGCCTTATGAGTGAAGGTGAAACCAAGCAAGTTGTTTGACATTGGAAAGTAGGATGGGAGGTGGAGTAAGAGAAGATGTATGTAATTGATCATACTATAAAGAATGAAATAGGTTTCCAATTTTAACTAGGTTCCAGATTTCAAAAATCGGGACCCACTGTACTAGGCAGTTCTGCCTTCATTGTTAGTGGATTCTTCTCTTTATATTTTCCAACTTTCCTTTCAGATTTGCTTTGTCGGGCATGGATATGGAGCAGAGAGACTACGATTCCCGGACTGCTTTGCATGTAGCTGCTGCAGAAGGTTGGAGCAATGAGTAAATGACTGAAGCAGCTGTTATGCTTTAGGGTGGCAAATATAATGAGTATATGTAATTATCTGTATTTCTATATTGTAGGTCACGTCGAGGTAGTTAAATTTTTGCTGGAAGCTTGCAAAGTGAATCCTTTCCCCAAAGACAGGTGAGCATCTGCACTAAAGATACAGTAGAGTATTAACACTCAATTCAATTACGCTTGCATTGGCTTCACATACAGTGGCCTCCAAGGAATTTTTGGCTCTATGTGGAATTTAATGAGAATTCTGTCCAATTTAAGAAGCCATCTGTTAGCTCTTTTGGGGCTGGGACTGACACTCTAGGCTTATTTACAGAACAAAATGTCTGCATATTCACAGAGGGTAGGGTGGAGGTGGAATCATTAATTAAAATAACAGTAATTCTTACACTGATACTCTGATCAGGCACACTGATGTATTGTCAGCATGTAACCCTTGTGCAAAGTAACACACTTGCAGCCTGAACATATATAATATAGTGTCAGTCCTGCCTAAGGAGCCATACATGCTGAAGGTACCAGATCCCATCTGATCTTGAAAGCTAAAGAGGGTCAAGCCTGTTTAGTACATGGATGGGGGACTGCCAAGGAAAATGGCTATGGGCTATATTTCAAAGGAAGGCAATGGCTAACCACTTTTGAGTATTCCTTCCCTATGAAGTTCAGGGGTCAGCATAAGTTGACAGGTGACTGGAAGGCACAGACATGATCATGCCTAAGTCTATTGATTTATTTAGCTTATGTGCACCTAACTGAACGGATCAAGTGTGGTGAGACCTTGTGAAACAGAAGTCCCACTTTTGGCCTTTCTGAGATGCGTTATCCACTCATGCCATTTGTCCCTGGCAAAAAAGAAGAAAGAATTACAGGCATCCCTCCTGATTGCAGGGGATCCATTCCGTACCCCCCCACCCCCACGAATCCAGAGAAACGCAAATATTGAAGTTCCCATTGGGTACAAAGGGGGATACATGGTGCTGTGCGTGCGCCTCGGGCAAATGTGCCATTTTGTTCCTCCCCACTTGCCATCTGTGAGTGAGCAGGTCTGCAGACTCCAAATCTGCGAACGAGGAGGAATGCCTGTACGTTTTGAATTTCACCTTGAGTTATACTGCTTTTTGTACAGAACATATGCAGAATAGGTTCTGCTAGAATGAAATAAACAATCAAACAAGGGGCTTTACAATTATATCACATGTGATGAAGTTCCTAAGCAGGGTGCATGTTACCTTGGGCAGGAAAGTAAACATGCAACCTGCAGGAGGATTGTAAAATATTACAATCACATATGCATGCATTCAACATACTGTTTCCTCTATGGCTGATAATCCCTATCATATCTGAACCTAGTTCCTGCTGTTCACTATAGCCATATCTGTATTCTGGAAATCATTCGGGTTACTACTTACATTTGGGAAAAGGGAGTGCTTATTAATATGGTGATATTTAAAATCATGCATTCATTTAACAAACAGCTGCCTGGAATAACCAGAAAGGCAGGATATTTTGAGTTGCTTGCTTACATGTCTTTCTGGACACTTGGAAGTGCTTCTCTGGCGTACTGCTAAGGATTTTTCTATTTAAAGAAGATGATGTGAAAGTTAACATTTGTTGTTGTTAAGTGCTCTCGAGTCACTCTTAACCCATGGTGACCCTATGTATGAGACATCTATAAGACCCTCTGTCCTCCACTGCTCTACTTAATTCCTGCAACCCCTTAATACTCATGACCTCCTTAATAGAATCCATCCATCTGGCATGTGGCCTTCCTCTCTTCCTACTTCCCTTCACCTTTCCCAGCATTATTCTTTTTTTCCAAGGAGTCCTCCCTTCTCATGATGTGTCCGAAGTACAACAGCCTCAGTTTGGTCATCCTAGCCTCCAGGGAGGTTTCCGGCTTGATCTGCTCTAGGACCCATTTGTTTGTCCT
Organism: Phrynosoma blainvillii; assembly: GCA_026167975.1. Taxonomy (NCBI): domain Eukaryota; kingdom Metazoa; phylum Chordata; class Lepidosauria; order Squamata; family Phrynosomatidae; genus Phrynosoma; species Phrynosoma blainvillii. Next base: position 244,141,914 of record JANUYF010000001.1, on the reverse strand, counting down.
TTTGGCTACCCATGGGATCCTCAGCACTCTTCTCCAGCACCGCATCTCAAATGCATTGATTTCCCCCCCCCCCCCCCCCATCATCTTTCTTAACTGTCCGGCTCTCACATCCATACATGGTAATAGGGAATACAATGGCGTGTATGAATCTAACTTTTGTGCTGAGTTGTATATCTTTTTATTTTAGAACCTTTTCTAGTTCTTTCATAGCCACCCTTCCCATTCTTAATCTTCTTCTGATTTCCTGACTGCAATCCCCGTTTCTATCAATGTTTGATCCCAGGTACGAGAATTCTTTTACTAATTCTATTTCTTCATTGTCTGGGGAACCATTTCAGTAAGGCTCCATGGTAAACTTATTAATATCACCATAATTTAAGTATATGCACCAACCACAGAGGCAGAACAGGAAGAAATTGATAGCTTCTATGAAAGAGTACAGGAAGAAGCTGACAACACACTAACACAGGATGTTAAGCTGATAATTGGAGATTGGAATGCAAAAGTTGGAAGTAAAGAAGAATCAAAAACAGTAAGCACATGTGGATTAGGCAAAAGAAATGAAGCAGGTGAGCGTCTGATAGATTTTTGTGAAGCCAATAACCTATACATTGCAGACACATTCTTCATACAACCAGAAAGAATTCTATACACATGGACATCACCAGATGGTCAACACAAAAATCAAATAGGCTATATAATTGGAAACAAAAGATGGCGAAACTCTATACTGGTGACCAATACTAGACCAGGCGCCGACACTGGCACAGATCACAAATTACTCATATCAAAAATAAGAGTAAGACTCAAGAAGAAAACAAAACCAGTGATTATACCAAAATATGATCTAAATAATATCTCAACAGAATTTATTGACAACATAAAGAAATAGATTTGCACTACTAAACATAATACAGTCATCCCTCCATTTTCGCAGGGGATCCGTTCCAGACCCACCCACCCCCCAAAAATGGAAATTCGCATATATTCAAAGGCCTTTGATTATAAGAGACGTGCACTCCTGCATACAGCCATGCATGTGTGCCATGGGCATGTGCACCATTTTAATCCCTCCCCGCCTTGTCGTTATGAAAAGCAAGACCGCAGACTCAAAGTCCACAAATTAGAAGGGAGGACTGTAGACCAAGAACCAGAAGAACTATGGTATGAAGCTTGGGACATAATAAAGGAAGAATGCAGACAGATACTTTCAACAAACAAAAAGAAAGAGAAAAAAACATGGATGACAGACACAACACTACAAGCAATAAAGAAGAAAAACAAAAGGGAGATAGGAATAGACTAAGAATCATGAATGCGACAGTAAAATGGCTTGTGCAGAAAGATAAAGAAAATTACTACAATTACCAATGCAGAGAAATAGAAGGCAACAACAAAAAGGGAAGAACAGGAGATCTATTTCACAAGATCCAGGAAATCAAAGGAAAATTCAAACCAAAGACCGGGACGCTTTATGGCAATAAAAATAACATAATTCAAGACCAGGAAGGAATAAAAAGACACTGGATGCAATACAAAGAAGAATTATACAAAAGAGATGACAAAATGAAGGACACATGGAATGAAGAGCCATATGAAGATGAGCCCCAAATTCTAAAAAGCAATGTGGAAACTGCAATAAGACAAATAGCAAAAAACAAATCACCAGGAACAGATGATATTCCAATTGAACTACTGCAATCCACATTGACAGAGTCAACTCTAGTGCTGACCAACATATGTCAACAGATATGGAAAACAAAACGCTGGCCAACAATTGGAAGCGGTCAATATACATCCCTATCCACAAAAAAGGTGATACCAAAGACTGCAGCAACTATAGAACCATGGCACTGATCTCCCATGCAAGCAAAATTATGCTCAAAATACTGCAACATAGACTCCAACCATACATGGAGAGAGAAATCCCAGAGGTTCAAGCAGGGTTCAGGAAAGGAAGAGGCACTAGGGACCACATCATTGCAAACATACGATGGCTAATGGAGTGCACCAGGGAATTCCAAAAGAAAATCAGCATGTGCTTCATAGACTATAGCAAAGCCTTCGACTGCCTAGATCATGAAAGGCTATGGCGTACCCTTAAAGACATGGGAGTACCAACACATCTTATAGGCCTGATGAGGAATCTGTACTCAGGACAAGAGGCTACTGTCAGAACAGAGCATGGAGAAACAGAATGGTTCCCAATTGGCAAATGGATCAGACAAACCTGCATACTTTTACCCTATCTGTTCAGCTTGTATACAGAACATATTATAGGAAAAGCAGGCTTGGACACAGAAGAAGAAGGAGTGAAAATAGGAGGAAGGAATAACAACAATCTAACATATACAGATGACACCATAGTACTAGCAGAAGACCTCACAGACCTTGAACACCTACTAAGGAAGATCAAAGAAGAATGTGCAAAGGCAGGCTTAATGTTGAACATCAAGAAAACAAAAATAATGACCACCAAGAACCTTCACAAGTTCAACCTAGACAAGAAAAAGAAATAGTAAAAGAATCCCCATACCTGGGATTAAACATTGATAAAAATGGGGACTGCAGTCAGGAAATCAGAAGAAGACTAAGAATGGGGAGGGTGACTATGAAAGGACTAGAAAAGATTCTAAAATGTAAAGATATACAACTCAGCACAAAAGTTAGATTCATGCAAGCCATTGTATTCCCTATTTCCATGTGTGGATGTGAGAGCTGGACAGTTAAGAAAGATGATGGGAAGAGAGATAATGTGGTGCTGGAGAAGAGTGCTGAGGATCCCATGGACAGCCAAAAGGACAAACAAATGGGTCCTAGAGCAGATCAAGCCAGAAACCTCCCTGGAAGCCAAGATGACCAAACTGACACTGACGTACTTTGGACACATCATGAGAAGAGATGACTCTTTGGGGGGGAAATAATGCTGGGAAAGGTGGAGGGAAGTAAGAAGAGAGGAAGGCCACATGCCAGATGGATGGACTCTATTAAAGAGGTCACTTTGAGTATTAAGGGGTTGCAGGAATTAAGCAGAGCAGTGGAGGACAGAGAGTCTTGGAGATGTCTCATCCATAGGGCTGCCATGAGTCAGGATCAACTCAAGGGCACTTAACAACAAAATACTTAGCAATAGCTCGAAATACATCCCTGTTGGGTGGATTTTGGGTACAATGGTACTTTGCAATAACACAAAAAGTACTTTGCAATAACACAAAAGGTATCACTATGTCTAGCTTCCCTTGGCTCATGCTCCTCACATTCTACGTCTCTGTCTTATGTGTTATGCTGCTTTGGATGCCATTTGCCTTTCTAAGGGTGTCTGCTATTTGTCTTGGCATCTTTTTATGCCCTTGGGTAATCTTGCAAATGTGATATCCCTTTATTTCTCCCTCCTCCCCTTTCTGTTAATGCTGTGATCCTGCCTGTGTCTCACTTGGGGTGTCTCATCATAGGATTTACTAGGTGATGGGGTTACGCAAGGGGAACCACCCACACCTCCCAGTGCGCAGTGCCAACCAATGTTAGCTATGGTGTCATTACAGTTCTCTCCTGTCAGTGACATCCACCACTACTGCTGCTGCTGCACAGTAGCTGTTGTCTCCCTCTATTATTCCTCCCATTGCTGTTTGTTTGCTTTCCTATCCATCTCCTTATGCCTTCCTAGGTTTCCCTCCTTCCCTTCCCTTGTGTCCTCCCACCTTTAGTCTGTCCCCATCCCCACTCCCTCCCTCCTTTAGTTTCTTCACTTCTTTCTCTGTGGTTGGGGGAGGACAGAGATGTCTGGTCGCCCCCTTCCTTCCTCCACTTGCCTGCCTGGTCCTCTGGCAGCATTTGCTCCTTTCTCCGGTGATGGGTGAGGGCAGATAGTAATACTGCTACTACAATATTACTAAAAATAATACTCAGATAGTTTGAGATTCTTCCAAAATTCACAGAATACATTAGCTACTGCTTTGCTACTGCTTTTAGAATGCAAAAATGTACTTGCACATTTGAGTATTGAGTTGGATTTAGATTTTATTATTTCTTTTTCAAGAAGGGAAAAATATAAGATCCTTATAATCAGTTGGGGGATGTCCAAACATAGATGTGAAAGCTCAGAAAAGAGAAAGTAAAAACTTTGGGGGCTATTTTCCTCCCCACAAAAAACAGGAAAAAGGGTTTTCCTGGTGTTTCATTTTTTATCCTGCCAGGCACTCACATCGTCCTATGGTGTAATGGAACTTCTCTCCCTGCTTCTCTCTTCCTTTGCTCCAAATCTTTTCCAAAGGATCTCCTAGTCTCAGTATGGTGGGGTATTAACAGCACAAAATAGGGCTAAGGATGATAGAAGTTATAGTCCAACAATTAAAGGTAGTTTACCTATGTTCTGATGTGAGATGGTTTTGGTTAACCTTGTCCCATTAACCTTGACAATTATTCTTTTTTCAGATGGAACAACACTCCTATGGATGAAGCTTTACACTTTGGACATCATGATGTATTTAAAATTCTCCAAGAGTATCAGGTTCAGTATACACCTCCAGATGATTCCAGCAATGGAAAAGAAAATCAAACTGTACAGAAAAACCTAGATGGCTTACTATAACCCTCTTCTGTCCCCAAGAATTGAAATTACCTTATTGTGGAAAAATGATTATGAAGAGTGTGTGTGTTTCTATTGGATAGTGATGTATATTTTCCAGAAGTATCGCTTTTGTTTCAGTGTTAACAGGAGCTTTCTTCATTGCACAGGACAAATCTAGTTTCTCTTCAAAAAAAAAAAACCCTTCCCAAGTCTCTCCTTGATGTGAGCAATTATTACCTCGTGCTACGTGTAACAGATAGAGGAGAAAAAACTTGGTTGTCATTGGCTTTTTGCACTACTTATTTTTTGTTCTCCATGAAGCTTTACTCCGTGGTCAAGAGCTTTTTCTGCTCCGCTTGCTTTTTTAAACAAAGATAGATCAATGAAGCTCTCTGGAAGTGTGTGTGTGTCTGTATGTGTGTGTATGAACTGGGCTGCTACTGTGTGCAAGTGTAAATGTGGTCTTGCTAGATTTCAAGTTGTCGCTGGTGTGGATTTAGCCTGGATGCACTGAGCATCAAACCTGCACTTACATTTTATTTCTGTCTTTTAACTTCCCACAATACCTGTTTACATCGCGCAATTCTCAAAAGGTGCAGACTGGTGACTGTGGTTCATGGTCTGCACTTTTTTGTTCATAGTTTTATCAGGGAATCTGTTTAATGGGTTTGTCTGACCAAAAAGCATAGAGGAATGTAATCAGATCATCTCGGAATAGTATTTGTTTCTTTCACATCTTTATACCTTGTCACTTCTTTTCTTTCCTTCCCTCCAAATATTCAGCTGTTAAAGTATTCTTCAGTCGCTGGCACCTGCTGCTTCTTCAGGTTTTTCTTTCTCTTTTTGTGTATCACACAATACCAAAAGCACATTTTCTCTTCCACATTGGCAGATGTTCAATTCATGGGCCCATGACTCTATGTACAGAACCCGATGCTTTGAAGTTTAAAATTTCAATTAAGCTCACAGGTAGGTAAATATTGCAGGCCTTGACTTCATACCAAAAGAAAACAAGAGTCATTTTAAGGAGAAGGAGATTACTGTAGACTTCAAGATAGTTGTGGAGCACATCAGGGCGATTATGTTGCTTTCTCTTGATTATTTTGCCCTTTGTGCTGCTTTCTCAGTGACAATGGATTCTGAGATGGTATAGCAGGAGTCAGGGTAGGAGCAGCAGACAAATGTACATTGTGTGAAGGGAAAGGAACAAGCTTCTCATAGTAAAGCTGTTGAAGTTGGGCTTCCAGCTGAACAGATTTAAGGCTATCTGTACAAGCATAGTTGAACCTAAACCTCTGATTATCCATCAGATAAACAGGCCTGACATGTTTGGGGTGGGGAGTTTTTTGCAATTACTTCCACAAGTGGCTCCCTCTTAAATGGCATCCTGTACTCACAAGATGTTTGTTCATTCTCTGCAGTTGTTTTAGTCAGTTCAAAACAAGACTATTCTGCACTGTGTCTTTTGTTTGAAACATGTGAAGTCCATCTGCAGATAGATGCCTGGTGGACTGAAGCCTCTGAGCTTTCTTTACTGCAAAATGGAAGAATACCCTTGAACATCTCTCCATTAAACTAGAATTTATGCCGACGACTCAACATTTCCATAGAGTATACTGTATTTACCGTAGCAATCATCGTTTACTTTATAACCAAATAGTAATGCCGCAAATATCCATACAATAAATTAAAGCCATTTAGCCTAAATAGCTTAAGAGATTCACATTGCTCTCTCCCACCCCCCGCCAGTATATAGGAGCTACTTCAAGCATCAGTTTATTTTGCAAAAATAGTTTTAGCTTTTCCTCATTAAAAGAGGAAGTTGTATTTTGTAAAGTATGTGTGTCTGCTGGAGACAGTTCATTTCTTTGTAGATTTGTTTTGGTTATTTCTCAGTGCTGTTATTATTCCCACTGAAAGACATTGGCATTGTTTTGTTCCAACATCACACATGATCGAACTTACAATCACTCTACAAGTATCAGAGCATCTAAAATGGATAAAGCCAGCTATGCTTTGTACACTAATATTACAATGGTCTTAGATCCCTTATCTCATCTCTTTTTAGAAGTGTTGTTAACAGACTGGTGTCTTTTAGCTTCCTTCAGAGCAGGATTATTAGTGACCCTCTGAATAAATTGTGACTGATTTGGCTTGATATTTGACATCCTTTATTGTAGAAAATAAACCATGATGAATGTATTTTACTTTTGACAGGTTACCCATGATTTAATCTAATATTAAATACTTGAGCTGTACCAGTTCTGAAAGTAATGATTTATTTTAAGGATTATAAAACCAATGGTGTTGCATTTTACAACATAATAAACAACCATACTGAAAAAAATATTGTTTAGCTTGCTGATTTGCTCTTTCCCTTTCCTGACTGCAATCTCTGTTCCCACATGAAGCATGTGTTAATATCTTCACGCTTGGTTGTAGAAAAGACATCAAAAGCATGCATTTTGTTGATTGGTGGGGGAGGTATTTATCATGAAGGTGTGCATTTGACAGCAAACTGGCTCAGCATTGCCTTTCTCTCTATAAAACCAGGTTGAGAAAGTTGCCTACTTGGATCACAACTCCCAAAATTCATCAGCTACTGCTTCTGAGGGATAAACATCTATGCCAGCTGGAAAATTCTTGAAGATGTAGTCCAAAACAATATACATTTCAAAGTGCTGGAGTAGGAGATATGATTAATACATACCAGGGTGGGAATCATGCTACCTTCCAAGTATTGGACTGAAACTCCTAGAACAGGGGTAGGCAACCTTTCCCCTTTAAGGGCCGAGGGACTTCAGCTCCCAGAAGCCTCAGCCATCTTGGCCAATAGTCCCATGTTGGCCAATAGCTCCTGGGATTCTGGGAGCTGAAGTCCCTCGGCCCTTAAAGGGGAAAGGTTGCCTACCCCTGTCCTAGAATGTCTCACCAGAGTATACTAACTGAGGCAGATGGGAAATGCAATCCAACACCAGCTGGAGAGCTGCATGATTCCCACCCCATTCTATAGTATCCCTTGTTAGGTTTGTGAATATTCTGTTTATTGAAACACAGCAGAGTCTAGTGCGTATTGCAGCACCCTGATGTAACTGGATTACCAGGCTTCTAGGTCTGCAGACGGAAGTAAAGAAGGCTTCAGTAAATATACCTCATGTGCTAATCTTCTTTGGACTTGCATTGAAGCACGCAAGAGTCTGAGTCATCCCTCCATATTCCATGCATGAAATCCCAGTATTCCAATACACATAAGCAAGTAACAATCCAGCGAGTCACACCTCAAAAGGTACCCTTGGCTACTACAATTCAAGAAAGATGTTGACAAACTAAGAAAGCCAATGCAATCCTAGCCTGCATCAATAAGAGCATGGTGTCTAGATCAAGGGAAGTACCTGTACTACTCTTTTCTGCTTTGGTCAGGCCTCAACTGGAATATTGTGTCCAGTTCTGGGCATCATAATTCAAGAATGTGGACAAGCTGTAACACGTGCAGAGGAAAGTGACCAAAATAGTGAAGGTTCTGGAAACCATGCCCGATGAGGAACAATTTAGGGAGCTGGGTATGTTTAGCCTGGAGAAGAGATTAATAGGTGACACGATAACCATATTTAAATATTTGAAAGGATGTCATATGGAAGAAGGAATTTTCTGCTGCTTCAGAGTGGGACACAGAGCAATGGATTCAAGCTACAGGAAAAGAGTTTCCACAGACATTATGAATAGCTTCCTGACAGTAAGAGCTGTTTGAGAGGGGAATATGCTATACTGCAGTGTGTTGGAAGTTTAAAAACCTTCCTTGGAGGTTTTTAAATGGAGGCTGCGTGGCCCATATGTCGGAGTGCTTTGTGTCTTCCTGCAGGGCATGGTCTTTGTGGTCTCTTCCAACTATGATTGTATGGTTACTCATTTTACTAGCAAAGGAGCAATGTTTTAAAGCCAAAAGGAAGGTGAAGCAGCTTACCCCTCCAACTTTAGAAAACCTCCAAGACTTTTGAAAACAAGAGCCAAAAATGCCAGGTTGGGTATCCAAGAAAAGCAGTGAATAAAGGAATGTACCTTGCAGTCTAATTTTGGTTTGTGTTCAAGGAGTATCCCCCAGTGAAATAAGGTGTCTGTCTAGGATTTCCATTCTGCTCCTACACCAAACCTATTTCTATCCATCTGGCATCTCATAATGGCAGGCATGGACAACTGTGCCTCTCCAGGTATTTTTGGGCTGCAGTTGTCATCAGTCCTAACTAGAATTCAGTCCTTACTAAAGTATTCTGGAAGTTGAAGATCTGTTCCCCCTCCTTGTATTATATGGAGACAAGACATGGTACCCTTGGAACCAAAATGAAGCCAAGTGTAAGGCACTTAGTGACCATGTCTGCCACCCAAAAAAGTGTGACCTTGCTGGGTAATTTGCACCCAATTTCTTCAAGACCAGATACTTCCAATTCACACCATCTTTCAATCATTAAAAACTTAGCCTACTAAAGTGTATATCTCCCATCTATGTTTAGACTGTCACTGAATAGGGCAACAAGAAAATGTTCCATGCAGGACTGCTAGCTATGCAATGTACTGGTAACAAAGAAGCCTTTCTATATTTTCAAGCTACTCTTGAATAGCCAAAGAGCAAGGGCTGTAGAGTCTCTTAAGAGAGACCAGATGTACACTATGGATCCTAATGCATTAATGAAGCACTCATATAGTTGCAAACTAGCAGGTATAGAAAAAAATGACAAGTCGTGCTGCAGGCCAATCCACCAAACGCTTACGATGCATATTCTGAACATATCTGGAAAAGAAAAGGCACATGATCAGAAAGTGGAACTGCACTTACACTGTATGTTACACACGGGTGGGCAACTGTGGCCCTCCAAATGTTTTAGGCTACAAATTGCATACTCCATAGCCACAGGCTATGCTGCCAAAGACTGATGGGAATAATTCAAAAAACCTCTCTGGAGGGCCAGTTTTCCAGATGTTTTCAACAGAGGATACCATCTTACAAAGCAAGTCTTACTCCACCCAATAGAACACATACAAACCTACCCTCTCCAAGCAATGCAACTACTATAGTTTTTTTGTGGGTTTTTTCGGGCTGTGTGGCCATGTTCTGAAAGAGTTTCTTTCTGACGTTTCGCCAGCATCTGTGGCTAGCATCTTCAGAGAAAACTCTGAAGGATCTCACAGTATATATACAACCAGGCTTTTCCATTTCAGTTTTCTCTGAAGATGCTAGCCACAGATGCTGGCGAAACGTCAGAAAGAAACTCTTTCAGAACATGGCCACACAGCCCGAAAAAACCCACAAAAAAAACTATGGATGCCGGCCATGAAAGCCTACGACTTCACAATGCAACTACTTCTTAATGCTACCTAAGGAGGATCAAACACCTCCTTGTGCAATGGTTTTGCCAAACAGCAGGCCTGTTGGAAAGTCCCAAGGAACAACTATGCCCCCTCATGAACCATGGAGGCACCCTTGGCACTGGGAGAGCTCCCTTGGCACTGCTACCCTGTTAGCCACCTTTGCTCTCCCAGACCTCCACCTAAGCATGCTGAACTTCTGCCAGGATCTCAGCCACTGTTTCTCAGTTTAGGCTTTCGTGCACTGTTGTGACTCAGACTACAGTACTGCTACCTGGGCACAGGCCCTCCCAGCTGGGTACTCTGTTAGTGAGCAGGTGAGGGAAAGTGGGCGGGGGGGCGGTGTGGCTCTAGTTCATAAGAACACCTTGACCTTGACCAGGATACCTCTCCAGAACACGGTCCACATCGAGTATGTACCTCAGCCTGAAGACCAGGGATAGTTTGGGGATTTTGCTAGTCTACCGACCACCCCGTTCTCTAGCAGACTCCCTGACCGAGCTGACACAGCTGGTCTCTGAGCTCTTGCTGGAGTCTCCCACACTTTTGGTTTTGGGAGACTTCAACATTCCGCTCGAGACCAGCTTAACAGGAGCAGCTCAGGAGTTCATGGATACCATGACAAACATGGGCCTATCCCAACTGGTCAACGGGCCTACACATTGTGCGGGTCATACACTTGATGCGGTCTTTAGTACAGAACAGGAATATCCGTGGGCGGAGATTGTAAATACCTCCGCATTGTCATGGACGGATCACTTCCTGGTCAAGACGGAACTTAGAACCAGCTCCTGCCTCGCTGGGGGTGGTGGACCTATTAGAATGGTCCGCCCTCGAAGGCTAATGGAACCTACTGGATTCCAGAAAGGCTTAGAGGGATTAATGGTTGGGAATGCCAGTGATCCTGTCGAGACTCTGGTTGATACTTGGAATAGTGATCTTACCAGGGCCATCGACACGATCGCTCCCAAGCGCCCTTGCCATCCCGCTCCTAATCGTAGGCCATGGTATACACCTGAGCTTAGGAGGATGAAGCGGTATGGGCAACGGCTAGAGTGCAAGTGGCGAAAAACTCGGCTCTTATCTGACAGAACTCGCCATAGGAATTTTCTTCATTCCTATCGGGAGGCAATACGTGCAGCGAAGAAAGCTTTCTCCTCTGCACGTATTGCGTCTGCAGAGTCTCGTCCAGCAGAGCTGTTTAGGGTGGTGAGGGAGATGACGCAGGTGTCCCCTGCGCCAAATCCCTTACTTAACCCGACGACGGCCTGCTGTGACGTATTTAACAACTTCCTTGCAGATAAAATCTCCCAGATAAGAGCCAAATTAGACGCCACTATTGGAACAGAGTCTATAGGCGAGGTGTCCAACGACTCCGCCGATGTAATTTTACTGGATCAGTGGCAATCTGTGAGTACCGAGGACGTGGACAAGCTGCTTGGTAAAGTGAGGAAGACGACTTGCCCTCTCGACCCTTGCCCATCATGGCTGGCCGTCCTGGGGCGGGGATGCATTGAGGAGACTCCTCACGGATATCATCAATGCGTCCTTCAGGGAAGGACATGTTCCATCATGTTTAAAGGAAGCGGCGGTTAGGCCGCTCCTGAAAAAGCCTTCCCTGGACCCCCTGGATATGAAGAACTATAGGCCTGTATCATTGTTGCCATTTTTGAGCAAGGTGATCGAGAGGGCAGTTGCTGTTCAACTCCAGGCAGTCTTGGATGAAACCGATTATCTAGACCCATTTCAAACTGGCTTCAGGGCAGGCTTTGGGGTGGAGACTGCCATGGTTGCCTTGACCGACGATCTGCGTCTGAGCATCGACGGGGTAGTGTGACCCTCTTGGTGCTCTTAGACCTCTCAGCGGCTTTTGACACAATAGATCATGGCATCCTCTTGGACCGCCTGAGGGGGTTAGGTATTGGGTGCACTGCTCTGCAGTGGTTCCGGTCCTTCCTCTCGGGTCGGTCCCAGAGGGTGCTGCTCGGGGACTGTAGCTCCGGCAAGAGAGACCTCACTTGTGGGGTCCCTCAGGGAGCTATTTTGTCCCCGATATTATTTAACATCTACATGAAGCCGCTGAGTGAGATAATATGGAGTTATGGTGCTGGGTGTTATCAGTACGCTGATGACACCCAAATCTATTTCTCCGTGTCTCGTTCGTCGGCCTCAAATTCCAGTGGTATCTCCTCTCTCAATGAATGTCTTTGGGCGGTAATGGGCTGGATGAGGAAAAACAGATTGAAACTGAATCCAGACAAGACGGAGGTGCTCACGGTAGCGGCCCCGAAACCAAGATTTGGGTTGCAACCTCCAGTCCTGGATGAGGTCACACTCTCCTCCAGTGACTGTGTTCGCAGTCTGGGGGTGCTCCTGGACTCGTTGCTCCTGATAACAAATCAGGTAAACGCGACGGTCAGGAGCGCCTGCTATCAGCTTCGGCTGATACGCCAGCTGCGCCCTTTTCTGGAAGTAAGGGATCTTGAGACTGTGGTGCACGCGTTGGTAACCTCACGCCTAGACTCCTGTAATGCACTCTATATGGGGCTACCCTTGTGCCTGGTTCGGAAACTTCAACTGGTACAGAATATGGCGGCCAGGCTTGTATCGGGAACATCTCGGAGGGACCACATTACTCCGGTTCTGAGGTCCCTCCACTGGCTGCCTATTAGTTTCCGGACCCAGTACAAGGTGTTGGTAATTACCTTTAAAGCCCTAAATGGCTTGGGTCCAAACTATCTCAGGGACCGCCTGCTCCCATATAATCCTCCCCGCGCTCTTCGGTCCTCCGGGAGGAATTTGCTACAGCCTCAGAAATCGAGTCTTGCGGCTACCTCCCGGAGGGCTTTTTCAGTCATCGCCCCTAGACTCTGGAACGACCTGCCAGACGAGATCCGTCTATTAACATCTTTAGACAGCTTTAAAAAGGCGGTCAAGACGGATCTCTTCCGGCAGGCCTTTCCAGACTAGTTACCCCGCCTCGGATATAAACAGCCGCACAATGATGTTCCTTACGTGGCCCCATCGATAAGATGGAGAGGACCATCGAGTCAGGCTTATTAGTATTTTCTGTATTGGGTTTTTAAATGGAATGATGTTTTAAACTGCTCTGATTTAATACTGTTTTAAGGGGTGGGGTGGGGGGTGTTTTGTATTGTATGTTTTTATTGGATTGTATATTTTAAACTTGTAAGCCGCCCTGATTGGAGTACCACTAGGCGGGATATAAATTATTATTATTATTATTATTATTATTATTATTATTATTACAGTCAGATCTCTAGGTTTCACATCATGTAAGCAAAACTAAAGAGGAGCCTTCTGCAGCTTACAGTAACTACCTTTTTGGTGCGGGAAATCCACATCTCAAACTTTCCCAATGAATGGTTGGAAGACACCCACCCAAAGTGGATTATAAATGAAAAACAGATGCCGGCAAGGACAGGTTTCAGCTGACAGCCAAAGGTTATGACCTAAAGCAAGGATTGGGAAGCCCAGTAACTACTGAGCAGTTATCTATATCAATTATTATTATTATTATTATTTGTACCCTGCCCCTCGGCTAACAACAAAGAGGAAACTATCTGTAGGGATTAACTGCACTTTGCAATAATTTCTTAGGATTCTCTTGGACTGCAGTCTGTCACAAAAAGAAGTTAATAGAGATGACAGACTTCCAAGCAACCCACTGTTTGCCATTTACTCACCATAATTTCTGTAGGGCTTAGTGTGACTTCACTAAACTCTTCAGGAGACAGAGGCAAGAGGTTCTCGGTGGAGAGCAATCTGGAAGGATGGCTGCTAGGCAAAGAAGGGACAAAAGTAACAAGAATAAAATGACTTTTTCTAATGAATTAGTAGCAAGAATGTATCATCAATTCTAGCACAGACTGCCTCTTCTCTACAGAAATATTTTAGCAGTTTGTAAGTGCCTAATAGATGTTGCCCACAGGTAAGAGAAGCCACAGGGCAGACCCCTCCTTGTCCTGCTGAAACAGTGGTTTGGCTCAAACTGTAAACACAGTAGAATGACCAAGTTCTCCACTAACATGGCACTTGAGTTATCCTTGCTAGTACCGTAGGTGAACTAGAGCCAATGATGGTGTTATCCCTAGCCTCAACAACACACAGAAACCCAAGTGTCAGCCATGTATTAAGGAAGAACTTCATGCATTTGTAACATCCCAGGTAGGGCTAGCACCAAGGATATTGAAAAGTGCTCCATAATATGCCAAGCACCAAAGCTTGTTACAGGATATAAAGAAAGAAGAAGGCTATCTTTCAAATTCTAAACATTGCTGCATTTCATATTCTATGCTCAGCCCACTTCTGTGCCCAAGAAAAGTAAAACTGGAACTGGAACTGTTAGAAACAAATGACAAACCAAATTTTTTTAATATAAATGAAGGCATCTGATTTACTGGTCAACACATTTCAAGCCATGTTAGAATCATAGAATCATAGAATCATAGAGTTGGAAGAGACCACAAGGGTCTCTTAACAAAACAGGTCATTTAGAAGAGGAATTCTCTCTTCATCCTCACACAGGAGAGAATCTCTTAAGATGGTGACTATTATGTATGCATTTTAAAAAAATTTAAGGGGAAAACATGCCTCTTCTCCTTCAAAACCTTTATTTTAGTTATATGCAAATCCAACTGATAAAAAACCCTCATTTCCGTCAATTGACAATTAAAACTTCCCTGCCCATGTATGGCAATGATGTCAGCTTGGGAGAAGAATTTACACACACCTCACTTGATACACCTCCTTCACACACTTGAAGGAAGAGGAAGACTCCAAGAATATTTTATATCTCCTTTTATACAGTGCTTACTTCTTCTCTTAAGAGCTTCAAGAGCAACTCTGATGGATAAACGGCCTATTCAATAGATTGTGATGAAGATTACACAAAAGGACCCATTGCAAAGACACGTGCATATACACATGCACCCCAAAGTTCTGGTCCTTGGGGCTTACAATCTAAATAATTCCAAGGCAAGACATAAGGGGAGGAGAACACATGGGAAACTTAAGAGCATGGAGAGCAGTTTGGATCTGCCTGTAAATATAACCCCATTTCAGAATGGACTGATATGTAGAAAAAAGGGAGTAAAGGCCGAGTATCCCTTATCCGGAATTCTGAAATGCTCCAAAATCCAAAACCATCCACATGAGTGGCTGAGACAGTGATACCTTCGTTTTCTAATAGTTCAGTGTACAAGACTTGTTTCATACACAGATTAAAAATATTATGTATAAAATTACCTTCAGGCTATGCATATAAGGTGTACACGAAACATAAATGAATTTGATGTTTAGACTTGGGTCCAGTCTCCAAGATATCTCATTATGCATAAGCAAATATTCCAAAATCCAAAAGAATAAATAAATCCAAAATGCAAAACACTTCCAGTCCCAAGCATTTCGGATAAGGGAGACTCAACCTGTAAAGGAGACAATACACACTCTATGCTCCCTAGTTAGACTATGCCTGCCTGAAGTTCAGCCTCTCTTTGTGCTGAGTCACCAATGTAATCAATTCCACCTTATCCATCAGTCCCACCTCTCCTCATCATCCACAACATTCTTCTTCTTCCTGTGCAAGCTTCATCTGGGGACAATGCACCCTTCCTTTTCTCAATCTCCCTTTTTAACCTCCTCCCCATCCAGAGAGAGCTCCACATCACCTAGCAACCATGTAGCACTTGGTTAATGCTTGATTTACACATACTCCCCAAACACTGGGAAAAATAGTTTTCATTTCCAAGGAGGACTACATTCAAATTAAAGAAGCACATTATACCAATATTAAATACATTTTTTATTTTGACATCTATATATCAAATACTTTTTCAAGTGCAAGAGTAAAATGTGGGACAAGTGGAGGTGGTTATTAGGAGCTGGCATCAAGTGAATGCTGGTTGTGATGGTGAGAGGCAGGTAGATCCACAATGCAGCATCCAGAATCAGCACAGGCATGAGCAAAGGCTCCCCAAAGGCTGTGCTGGTCCCAAGAGGCCACCCTGAAGGCACATGATCACACTGTGTAAGCAGCAAAGAAAAGGAGGAGACTCCTCCTACCCTGTCATATCACTGTGACAACTCTAGAAGGAAAGCTTAAGTGTTTGGAAAGTATACTCAGGTGTCTTCACAGCAAACTCACACTTCAGATACAGAGATTAGTTCAGTTTTGATGTATCCTTTTCCTCCGCCATCAACATCCATGGGTTCTTGGGCTTTAAAAGGAAACAGAAAAACCACACATAAGTATCCAGAAAACTAACCACACCATCCACCTATTTCAAAACCAGGCTATAACTAGTGCAATTCTATGCTTGGCTACTCAGAGGTAAGCCTTATTTACAGGCCACTGGGTCTAGGATTGCAGCCCAAGGTACACTGAGCATTACAGAAACTGTCACACCTTGCAACGTTAAGTCCAAACTATGTGTTTTGCAGCCAGCAATTTAAAAAAAAACAACAACAACTTGACAGCAGTGTTGTCTGCAAATGTCGGGGGGGGGGGGGAGAGAGAGGATGTTTAACCAAAACCACGCAAACAAGAGAAAATATGCTTAAATATTCACATATTGCCATTGGGTCGGAACAGACTGGCAAAAAAACCCTGGCTCCTTGGGAGCATCATTTAGACAACGCAAGCCCCCAAGCCAACAGGAAGCCGCTGTGAAGCTGCCCAGCCATTTAAATGGTGGTAGATTTGCAGCACTCTGGCAGTGCAGCATTTAGATGCCGCACACCGCAAAGCCATGGCAGCAGGAGAAAAGCTGTTTTTTGGTGCCAGCAAGTAGCCAGCTTTGGGCTGCAGTATGCGGCTCTGCAGCAGCCCCAATCCAGCGTTTTGGGGCAGTCTGTTTTGCCCAATTGTCTCCTCCTCCCAGAGTTCTGGGCCCATTTTGGAAACAGGGAAAAGAAATAATAAACTGATTGTAAATAAACTTTTATGAATAAAATATACATTGCCCGCTTGAAATCCAACTATAAAGACCATGGAAAAGAAACCTGTGGCCTCCAGCTGCTATCAGACTGTGACCAGCTCCTGTCAGTGATATATGCAGGCACAAATTGAACTACACATGGTGTATTTTTTTAACAATGTATAATGACTGTATCTAACTGATGGCAACGTAAGCCAATTTGCACTTGTGAGACCATCGTGCATGAGGTAGCTCATTAAAGTACACAGAGTAGGATGTAAATAGACACTGTCTCTATGTACCACTTTTGTGCATTGTGTACTGAAATACCACAGTGGGTTGCCAGCCATGCATACTGACCACTGATCCACATACCATATATACTCATCTATAAGTCGATAAATTTATGCCCAAAAACTGACCCGTAAATCCTGGGTTGACTTATATACTGATCAATATGGTAATGTCAATGATGACATCTCATTCAGTGACAAACACACACACACACACACACCTCTCCATGCCTGAATGGGCTGAGAATGCAGGGTGATTTTTATATCTATGGGAGCAACAGCTGTTCCAGTCACAAACACATATACACCTTCATCCCCACTTTCCCTAGTTCAGCACATGCACACACACACACACACACACATTCCCTGCCTTAGCTCCTTTTATGTTTGGCTTTCCCTCAATTGACTTTTCACACCCCACCTCCTCCTCACCCTCTGTGAAAAGACAAGCCGGCCGCTGCCAACAACTGTGGAGGGGCCAGCAGTAAAGAGCTTTCATTCTGGGGAAAGTCTACTGTAAAAGTAGATTTCTTGGCAGGACTGAAGGGGCAGAGGGCACCTATGACTGTTTAAATCCACTCCAAGAAAAAATGGCTGCAACTGAGGCTCTTTGGTGCTTCCTTGCTGCGGCAGAGAAACAGCCTCTGTCCACTGCCAGAGAAACACTGAAGAGTCACCATGGACCTGAGGAACCTCAAAGTTTTACCCTTGACGTATCCACAGGTCATACCAAAATCCATAACTTTGGCCCCAAAACGTGTCCTCAACTTATACCTGACGTATCCACAGGTCATACCAAAATCCATAACTTTGGCCCCAAAACGTGTCCTCAACTTATACCTGAGATCGACCTATAGTTGAGTATATACAGCAGGGGTAGGCAACCTGTCCCCTTTAAGGGCCAAGGGACTTCAGCTCCCACAATCCCAGGAGCTACTGGCCAACATGGGACTATTAGCCAACATGGCTGAGGCTTCTGGGAGCTGAAGTCCTTTGGCCCTTAAAGGGGACAGGTTGCCTACCCCTGATATACAGTATGTTGCACTACATTGGTCTTTAGTGTAGGGCAGGGGTAGGCAACCTTTCCCCTTTAAGGGCCGAGGGACCAACTCCCAGAATCCCATGAGCTATTGGCCAACATGGGACTATTGGCCAACATGGCTGAGGCTACTGGGAGCTGAAGTCCCTCAGCCCTTAAAGGGGAAAGGTTGCCTACCCCTGGTGTAGGGATTGTGTAATGTGATTCCTCTAGTAGATATTTACACAATGCTGAAAAGATGTAGGATTTTGTCCAATAACTCCCATCACTCTTACTACAATACTAGCTCAGGATGATGGAAGCTGGATGTCCAATGCCATCTGGAGAGCCAGAGGTTCCTTGCCAAAAGTACCTTTAAAAAACAAAACAAATATAAGCTGCTCACACTCTTTGGGCCTGGAGTAGTATTTTCCAAAAGCATTGTCCTTGGGGATATCTGGATAAAGGTATTTCAGTGGATTCTCAGGAATATTCTCAGCTGCCATCACTTTGTATCTGCGAATGATATCGGGGAGGCTAACGGCAGTGAGCTCCTTCCGTGTGTAGGGTTCCACTGAGTGGAAGTCAAGATCTGGTAAAAAAGAGAAAAGCAGCAGTGGGAAAGAAGTGTTAATGCATGATTAAAAGTTCAACTTTCCATGGAACCTGCCTGGTATAAAACTGAAATGATGTCATACACACCATCTCTCTTTTCCTCTTCTACTGGGGTTGCCAAAGTTCCCACCCCACATCTCACTGCCTTTAACATAAGCACAACTTAAAAAATTTACCATGCAATGTTAATCCCCCAAGTAGTGTCTTTAAAAAAATGCTCCCTTCTTGCACTTGTAGTACTTGTACTTGTAGATGACAGTACTTGTTCAAAATTCAGTTGATCAGACCTGACCTTTTCTCATCTGGTCACTTGGCACCCTACTAACTGGTAATGCCCAGTGCTGCTTTTGCTTACAGGCTGCAATGGTTTTTCCACAGCATAACAGTACTGCGTATGGGATTATACTATACTGAGCCATTTACCATCCCTCTGCCCTGTTGTAGAACCACTGAACCCCCCTCCCCCACTCATGACCATGGAGTATAGGGATAGGCAACCACAGAAGCATCTGGCTGCATCCCCACAGCCACAAGCAAAATATTACACCATCTTACTGAGGACTGCTGGGATCTAAGTGTCTAAGGCAGGGGTAGGCAACCTTTCCCTTTTAAGGGCCAAGGGACTTCAGCTCCCAGAAGCCTCAGCCATGTTGGCCAATAGTCCCATGTTGGCCAATAGCTCCTGGGATTCTTGGAGCTGAAGTCCCTCGGCCCTTAAAGGGGAAAGGTTGCCTACCCCTGGTCTAAGGGAATCATTTTGCACCTGGCTACAGGGACACAGCCAGACATTTCTGAGACTCCCTCTCTCCACTTTCCTCCAAACACAAATGGCTTGAGGGTTTGCAGTAGCTCTATGGTAGGTCGAAGGGGCATGTTGGTCACTGAAGAGGTAGAAAGGGAACAGCAACCTCTGCAGTGACCAAAAACAAACATATGAAAAAGGAGGGTTAACATACACAAACCATTTACACTAATTGCCACTAACAGGATGCCAGCCACTACTTTGAACCAGAAAAGCTTTATTTAACTTCTTCTCTAGTAATGGTGACCAAATCTTATCTCAAAGAACTAGAAATGATATTAATAAACTAGAAAGTTGGCCGCCTTCTCACATCTTCAATACAGTTTCAGTTCTGGTTTAGCTAGATTTTATTTATGTTGTGAGCCCAAGGAAATGCAACCATTGTCCTAGCTACAAAATTCAGATTCCCAAGAATCTGATTTTTTTGTTTTGTTTTAAAGCATCTTCCAGGATTGAGCCAGAGACAGCTATTGATGATAATGATGGACCCAACATGAAATGGCAACAAAATAAACACATTTACTGCAAGATGTTCCACATGTGCACCCTCTACACCACCACTTTCCCCCAATTCAAGGCTGGGGAACTTGTAGACCTCTAGGCATTGCAGGATTCCAACTCTTATCCTGTTCAATCAACCTGGTCAGGGATGGGAAGCGTAGTGTGTTGCATCTGGAGAGCCACAGGCTCTCTGCCATTATGAAAATCCTTATGTAATGAATATGTATGAATAAAATTATATTTCAGTATTGAAAAAAAACTGGGATCAAGGATTAGTCAGGGTGGCATGCAGGCAATCTGAAACAGGCTTAGTTATTTCTGATCCTTTATCCAGTTTCCAAAATTTACTGCTCAGAATTTGCCCTTTTGTTGTTGGGTTTACTTTCCTGATCAAATTTCTTCCTGTGGCCACCAACTCTCTGTTACCCATAACAGCTATCCAAGTAAGCTTAAAACAATGTTTAGAGGGAAATGGGGTTTGAAGGTAAGGTTGCCATAACCAGTGACCATGCTGGCTGGGGTAGAAGAAGTGTAGCCCAAACAAGTAACCTTCCAAAGCTCCAACAAGAGTGCTTTCTCAATTTCTGCTTACCATTAGATGGTCCCTCTACCCAGGTAAAAGTGATTGCTCCTTCTCGGCTACTTTCACTGAATCGCAGGAGAAAAGTACCACTTGCTTTATCCTTGAGCAGGGCACGCTCTCGCTCTTTGCTGATAAAGCCCATTATACTTCTGCAACATGGAAAAGAAGAAGCCATGCAGGTTTACTCTGTCCAAGTCCACAAACCACCTGCAAACTTTGTCCTAGCACCTAAACTAGTTCAGGGTGGGGAAGGTTTTTGTTTTTTTTTAAATGCTTCTTCTATATTATATACCTCAAGGCATATGCAAACATGAGTGCACGATTTATTGCTGATGACAAACTAGAATAGCTCTCTAAAGGTGTATTTATTTCTATCTTCTTTTTCAGATGTAACAGATACATCCTATAAAAATGAAATTAAATTCAAGGAAATTAAAGTGGTTTTGATGTCACGACATGCACACCTTGAGCACTGTATGCTGCTTCAGAGTCTCCAAGCTAGGTCATTCTAATGGTTATTGTAGATAGGGGGGATGGAAAATAACCATGTTTGCTTTTTTTCCTCCTGAGTCTTTTTTCCTACCAGAAAAATTTAAAAAAAAATGAATTATGGGATATCTTATTTTCAAATCGTATATAAAATATCTAAGACAAGATGTTCATATATTTTACTCCCCATACAATATTCATAAAAGCTACACAGGTTGCATGTTTTATGTTTTGAAAATCTAAAAAACTACACAGGCCATATCATTCCATTCCTAGTGTTGATTTCCCTTTCTCTGTTTGTCTGTGTTCCTTTTATGGGAATGAGCGCTTTATGTCTGCCTAACACTAAACTAAACAGCCCTTGTTTTATTAGTGGCTATTTTGTATGGTTTTTCTTGCTCCTCATAAATAGGCAGGTTCCTTATAGCTGAAGTATCCTTACAACTCAGGACCCTGTAGATTCAGTTGTAACAACAAATAGTTTACAAGGTAAATTTGATTTGTAATCATTTTCTCAAGAAACAATACTTTCAGTATAGCAGACATAACAAATTTTTGCCAAACTAGGTTAAAAATAATGCATTTTATATTCTTAAAGTAGCAAAGTAACTTTCAATCCATAAAGTGTGCTAATATTGTTATTTTTTTCAGGTTTTCCAAAACTTTCAGCAATTTCCCATGCTGCAAAATTTCCAGATCTTTAACTACAGCTCAGAGTTTTCTAGCAGAATTGTAAGAATTTTTTGAAATTGTGTTGACAGTAATGAGTCTACCTTTTATGGCAAGCGCAGCTCCAAAAGTAGGGACTGATCAAAGTGCAAACCTCCAGATCTTGTTGGACTACACACAGCAATGAGAAGGAGAACCAATGGAGAAGTATACTGGGACCTGTACTCCAACATCATCCAAAGGGCCAATCTATGCTCACCCAAAATTAATCTCACATCTCCTCTACTGTATCTTTTGTTTATTAAATTCCCAGAATATCAAACATATGGACTAGATAATATTTTCCAAGAGAATTGAGATGTCTAAATCTAAAATTTGTTATGTCTGCTACACTGAAAGCATTGTTTATTCAGAAAGTTGTTACAAATTAAATTTAACACAAATTGTGTTCTATTAAATGTATTTTAAATTTTTTATCTTTTAACTATATTTTATTCTTTTATATGCAATTTGTTTTAATACTGTAATTATTTAGTTCTGTTTTAATATAACACTTTTCTATGTTTTTAATTGTACTGTTTTAATCTTGTAAGCCACTCTGAGTCCCAGTTTTGGGGAAAGGGCGGGATATTAATAAATATAATAATAATATAGTCGGCCCTCCACATTTGCAGGCGTTAGGGGAAAAGGCCCTGTGAATGTGGAAAAATTGAGAATAAATTGCCCCCCTACATGGCAGCCATTTTCAGGATGGGAGGGGCTCAGGGCAGAAGGAACGCCTGGGAGGGAGGAGGAGGAATGCACTGGGTTTAACATTTGTGGATAGCCAAAACCATGAATGTCAAACCCACGAAAGTTGAGGGCCCACTGTAACAACAACAACAACAACAACAACAGGAATCACAACAGACTCCTTTATTTTATTTTAAATTGAGGTCCCAGGCACAATGATACCAGCAGAAATCCCTCTGAAATTCTTACCCATCATTCCAAAGGGAGAGAAGGTGCTTCTTAATGAGTTCAAGTATTCCTTCAACCCACAACCAGAAGGGAAAACTTTTATCATTTATGTTTTCCTAAAATTGAAAGAAATAAAAAACAGTTTATTAGAAGTTGCCAGTTTACCTAGCTATGGTGGAACTCTCAAGTCCAAGTGTGAATGAAGTCAAAATAATGTCAAGGTTATGACCTCTCCTACATGGTACATCTGTTGCAGGAACTGCTTCATCAGCAGAATAAAATCAGGTGAGTCTCTCCTCTCCCTTGACCATCATCCACCCCCAAAACCTCCAGGAGGGGACTACAAACTACCCTAGAACCACAGTGGTGCCACGGCCTGTACTGGGTGACATCCAAGAAGAGGGCTGACACCCAGCCGCCACCCCCAACACCTCAATGCCGCTGCCTCGTTCTCCTCATGAGAGCAAGTGCACCTCCTCCGGAAGCCCCCCCCCCCCACATCAGAGCCCACATACACACACAAAACAGGTGATACCTGTGCCGGGGATGCCAGTGGAACCACATTCTGAACTGCATCAAGGTTTGCAGCAGAAGGGGACACAAAAAAAAGCTGTCCCTCCAGATTCGCAGACTTGCAATTTGTGGTTTCGATTACTTGTGAATGGAAGCCCACAACTCCCTCCCTCACCTCCTTCTTTCAGTGCCAGCCCTTCCTTGGCCATGCAACTTTGCAGCAGCCGGCACAACCTTGCCTCGGCCCCAAGGCGTGAGGCAGCCGCGCCAGCCTTGCCTTGGCCTCTGAAGCCTTGAGGCAGCCACACTGGCCTTGCCTCAGCCCCGGAGGCCTTGGCCAGCAGTGCAGCCATTTCTCTGCTGCGTCAGCCTTCCCGGGGGCAGGGGGGGAGAGGAAGGAGGTAAGGAGGGAGGGAGGGAAAGAAATACTCAGGTTCCATTGGGGACAATGGGACTTGAATATTTGCGAAATTTTGAATTCGCAGAGGGGAGGGTCCAGAATGGATCCTTGGCGAATTTGGAGGGACAACTGTAGTCCTAGTGCACATATGCTATATATCACAGCACAGTATTAGATTTAAGCTTTCATTTCCATCTTCTCACAGTTGTTGTTGGTCTTCTGGGTCTTTCCCCCCCCCCCCCACTTAAGCTCTAAAATTTGGGAGCCTGTGGCCTTCCAGATCTTGCCAGACTGTAATTCCCATTATCCTTGGGCATACTGGCACAGGCAGTTGGAGTCCAATAGCATCTGGAGGGACATATGCTCCTCAATCTTTTTTTAAGGTGCATTAACTTGCTCATTAAGCCCAAAATCTTCATAGGATCTAGCCCCATGCGTGAAATGGTGTTGAGTAGCCATCAACTAAGCAAAATGAAAGATTGCCACCCAACAATATTATTTTATGAAGGGCAATTTGCCAGTTGGAGAATTGGCACCACAACAGCTTCTGTGCATCTATGCCTTGACCACAGAAATGAGTCAAATTGCAGAGGATCTAAAAACACAGCAATGCATTTTTTGAATTTGGTGACATCAGAGGGAAAGATGACTTTCAGTGACTTGTGCAGACCACTTAATATTTCTTCCCATGATTGTCTTGGGCAAAATCCACAGCCAGCTGTATCTTGATTTTGCTTATTTTTGTTTTACCCTCTTCCCATTCCATGTGCCTCACTAATACAATCACTGTTGCTTCCCTCCTTTATCAATCCTGTTGTGCATTCTATCAGATTGTATTTATTTTATAAATCAATCAATCAATCAGATGACTCTCTCTCTCTCCTCCCTGCAGCCCTAGTTTGTCTACCTAACATTTGGACTCCCATCAGCCCCAGATAACAGAGCTACTAGTAGAGATTGAAAGGAGTTGTATTCTGACATCTGGAAGCCATAGAGATCATTATCATTGATCTAAAGGCTTCGCCCTACAATCTGAAAGAGCACCCAAAACACTGTGTATGACTTTTATGATTTCTGGGTGCAGCACCTCAGCTATCAGCGACATCTAAACATTACATAGGTGTCATAATAACAATGCAGCAATATAAACTTTGGATATAGTTATGCACAACATATATCTTCAGAAGACACCTTTCTGAAAATGCAATAATCTTTTCCTCCATCTCTTCCTAAACATCCTCTTCCTCCTACTGATCACTGTCAAAGAAATAAATCAGTTATAGTAATCCACTTTGAATTAAGCAGGGGAGCCTGATGTCATTTTAAGCAGTATCACATGTGGACATGTTTAAAATGGATAGAACTGTGCATTTCCCTCTTCAATATAAAGCTTAAAAGTTGTAGAGAAAAAACATGCAAGTATTTTGTAAGATATTAGTTTAACTGTTTTTAAACTGGTTTGATAAATTATTTAATATATTTTTATACTTTTAGAATTATTGTTGTATACTGTCCTGAGATCCATAGGATATAAATATTTTAATAATTAAGAAAATATAAATAAACAATACTACCACCAACACCACATTTAACACTTCTCTCAAAAGAAGACAACTGTAGTCTTTGCTATAAGGTTTACAGCCCTCTGCTGGCAGCCAGTAAGAATACAAGATTACAAAAGAAAACAGAGAGATCCTGTGATTTGAACATTGGACTAGGACTCTGGAGACCATGGTATGAACCACCGCTCAGCCATGCAAACCCACTGGGTGATGTTGGGCAAGGCATACTCAATCTCAGAGGAAGGAAAAGCCAAACTCCCTCTGAACAAATCTTGCCCAGAAAACCCTGTTATAGAATCTCCTTAGGCTTAACCTGAAGCCTAATTCAACAGCAAAGGTACATGGTAATGCCACTGCTGGTGTGCATACTCACACCCACCACTTTCCCTGTTCATAGATTTGTCAGTGGCTCAAAAACCTGCAAAAAACACCAGCCACAAATGCAGGCGAAACGTCAGGAAGAAATTCTTCTAGAACATGGCCTCACAGCCTGAAAAGCCCACAAAAACCCTGCAAAAAACTGTTTGACAGAAGGGCCAAAGACACAGGTGCCTCCATTGTGCCACCCCAAAAAGCCATCCTCCATTTCAGGCCAAGTAAAAAGATCAACAGGTACACTGAGACCTACCTGACACCAGGAAGGATAATGAACATGACTGCTGCCAATGTCAGAACAGACTCACTGCTGTGGGTTTGACTGACTGTCCCACCTAGAACAGTCCCATTGAACCAACTGTGAGGCCTACTGTACTTGGGGCTACTAGAGGATTTAGGCTAAAGTCTCCTGCCACAACTGCATCACACAGCTGGATGCAGTGCTGTATATTCAGGGATCATGCAGACCTTCTACCAAATGATCCAGCGGAACTTGCCCTTCCTTCCCTTTGCCTCCAGTTCTAGTACATCACCTACTTTTACCTGAAGCAGCCCAGAGAGTTAACATAAGACCTACCTCTTCATGGGAGGTACGCCTTAGCATTTTTGGTGAGTGATGAGAAAACAAGGAAGGATATCTACGGCACAAGTGGGGACCTGTGGCCCTCTGTATGTTCTTGTGCCAACACCAGCCACGGTGTCAGGAGATTATGGGATCTAATGGTCAGAGTTATTACACAAATAGTAATCCAACATCTTGGGGTCCACTTGGTTACAAATTACAAGAAGAGATTCTACCTAAACATTAGAAAGAACTTCCTTACTATAAGAGCTAGTCAGCAATGAATTAACTGCCTTGGCGGGTTGTGGATTCTCCTTATTTGGATGTCTTTAAACAGAAGCTGGATGGCCATCTTCTGGGAGTGCTTTAGTTATATATTACTGTATGGCAGGAGACTAGATGGGTCTAGAGATCCTTTCCAACTCTATGATTTTATGTACCACCCCGTCTGGATTCATTTTTAGTACCATCTACTTGCTACGCTAAAATATATTTCTCAATCAAATAACATGTGCATATTTGTCTCCAGAAGAAATATGTTATTCAGTTCCAAAGAGCACAGCCTGTGGGAGAGTAATCTCCACCCCACAGATGTTTCCCACCCAGCCCAGGGAGATCTGGCCACAGACCCTATTCTCAGTCCAGACAGCTGCACTCAATAGAATTCCCACTATCTCTGACCCTTAATGGGGGACCGTATGAATTCTTTTCCTTGTCTTTCCTCCTTCTCCTCCTCCTCCTCTCTTTCCTGCATGGAGAAAGGAGAAGAAGAGCCAAGCTGGGTCCAACAGGTGAGCCTACAGATAGAAAAACAGATAGAAAAACCTCCACTTGGTACTTCAAATGTAGACCAGATGGTATAAGGAGTGTGTCCATCCCTGCTAACATCACCCTGGCTGCATAAAAAGCAACTGAGGCTGGTGGGCAATGGAATCCAGATCCTCAGATGATTCCAGTTCCCAGAATGAAATAGGCCAAGCTGAGCACAATTCAGGCCTGTCCATTTACATTCGAGAGAATTGGGCTGTAACAATGGCTGGATTCCACCCCATTTAAACTGGCTGGAGAGAAATAGCTCTTACCTTACAGAACCTTGCCCAAGAAATAAGGCCTTCTGGGGTGCATCCACCGCCTAAAGGAAAAAAGTTATTGCCATGTTACAAACTTAGTCGATGGTCATTACTTCAGCCAAGCATGGGCAACAAATGCTCTGGTAGCCACATATGCCCCAAGCCACATTTGGGACTCCTGTAGCTCCGCACTCTCCATGTTTCTTTTTAAAGTCCTTTTAACTGAAAAACCCTGCTCAAGCTTTCTAGCAGCCATGGAGAATCCATTTTGTCCCATTCTGAATTTCTTCTGACTTGCTTTATGACTATGGTGTCATCCACATGGCACAATTAAAACATTATGATTCCACTTTGACTGCCATGGTGACATCCTGAATCTCCTCTGGTGCCTCTGAGCAAATTACAGGATCCCATACAATATACTCATGGCAATTAAACAGAATCTAGGGCTGCAGTTACACTGCAGAAATAATCCAGTTTTGACACCATTTTAACAACCATGGGTCAATGCTATGGAATTCTAGGGACGTAATTCTGTGAGACATTTTGCCTTCTCTGTCAGATTCCCAGGATTCCATAGCACTGAGCCATACCAGTTAAAGTGGTGTCTAACTGCATTATTTCTGCAGTGTGTGGATGCATCCACAGTGCTACTGATTTTGTGGTGTGAAAAGGCCCTATTTCCAAACGAGAAGTGACCAGAAGTAAATTCCTGTTTAGAAAAGGTTCCCTCCAGACCGAAAACAGGTGAGTGGCACAGCACTTTACAAAATCACCCTCCCCAGACCCTCAGAGAATGCAAGGGATGGGTTTAAGGGGGGGCACTAAAAATTGGGGCCTGAACTGGGGCTCTTGGGGAGTGCAAGTGGCCCACAGCCTATATTTTACCCACCCTTGGCTTATGCTTGTATTCCTGTGCAGAATGTAACTGAGATTAAGGCACACAAGAATTTAAAATCTGTTTCAACTGCACTTGTCCAGAGACAAGGTGAGAAGGAACAGAGCCTGGAAATGTTAATTTGATATTACAAATCCCAGACCTATCCTCCCCAGCCAGCACAGCCACTGACTGTAGTTCAAAAAATATGTTTTCCAAGCTCTGAAAAAGGCCTTTGGGGGGTGGGGAGGATAGTTTAAGAGACAAGGCCAGAATAAAGTGGTTGGGCCCCAAGATAGTCGCCTCTTTGTGTTGCTGTACTAGTTGCACTAGGAATAGCGTAAAAATCTGAGAGTAAAATAGGAATGTAAAAATCTTCATGAGATTTCAGGGCCAAAACCCTGAGATTTACAAACTGGTGAAGTCACAGCAGTTGCAAGTTTGATGCTCCAAGAAGCAGACCCAATGTTGTTAAGCATGATACATAAAGCATCAACTACAGTTGCTCAAAGTATGCTACTGAAAAGGGGAAAAACACACAAAAACCAAGGAACATACATAAACACAGTCTACAAAACAGTGCTTTTGCACTGAGATTCCTTCATTTTGACTGGAGAAGAAGGGCCAGGCCCTGAGAACTGGTAGCCACA
Source organism: Phrynosoma blainvillii (assembly GCA_026167975.1). NCBI lineage: Eukaryota > Metazoa > Chordata > Lepidosauria > Squamata > Phrynosomatidae > Phrynosoma > Phrynosoma blainvillii. Next base: position 244,113,112 of record JANUYF010000001.1, on the reverse strand, counting down.
GATATTATTTCCATAAATAAAAATGTATTAAATTTAACTCATTAAAGTGATTTTGAACAGATTTTCCACTAAAAATTGACCACTAGATAAGGCAATAAACAGATTAGCAATGTTTGTGGCCAACCTAAACCTAGGGAAAACCCAGTCTGACCTCCTTAGAGAGGAAAGGCATTAATAAACAATATGGCCAGCAGAAGGAGTGATAGGGGGACATAACTAATATGGGAGTCCTTCTTGATACACACGGAAGATTAAGGGCAGAAACTACCCAAAATCTGACTTTGAGCATTATTGCTGAGAGGACTATGCTGAACAGACTTCTCAAAGGGTGTGACTACAATCTTAAGTTTCACTGCATGCTATAATGAGTTAAATCAATGTCCAGCAGAAAACATAACATGACAAAACAAAAAGGGGGAAAGGGAAGGTACAGTGAAATGTCACTTACCCAGCAGTTTCTCCCCCAGCATGTTCAGCTGATCTGCATTGAGACCCCTTTTGGTGACAGAAGAAAATTGCCAACTCAGAACATCGGAAAGCTGAGCCCACCTCGCACATGGAGGATTAAGGAAGAAGGACAAGTTCTGGGTGGAGGGGATGGAAAAAAAGAGAGGAAAGATTTAAAACTCACATTAACTGCATTTCCCTCTCTCTTCCTCCCAAGGAGTGACTTTCACATCCCACTTTATCCTCAAAAAACTCTTATCTGGAAGATTTGGCTAAGAGACAGGGACAAACTGAGTTTCATGGCCCTGATGGAATTTGAACCTGGGTCTCCCTAATCTTACTTTGAAGTCATTCACAGTCCCCACAGCAATGGTTTATGAGGATAATGGGAACTGGAGTCCAACATATCATTAATATCTAACCTAACCACTACAACACACTATGGTATTGTACATGGCTGGGATCCAATATTTGTGGACAAGATCCCAAATAAGGGATATTCCCTTTTCTTCATCAAGGGAGCTTCCGTCCCATTCCACCCCACAAGCTATGTTAACCCTTCAAATTTGAAATATTTTGACACTGGGTTTCAGATGCAGCTCAATGCAGTGTCAGCTGGAAACATACTGAAAAAGGTGGTCCACTGTGCACAATCAGCTGGGGAAATTTCCTAAGGAGTTCTTTGAATTCCCAACCAACATACCAAAAATGTTATTTTCCCCTTCCCCAAAAAGGTGTTCCATGGGGAGGTAAATCAACTCCCCCCTGCCAACACCCACAAAAAAGGCAAGAGGACTTGGGCAGTTAACATTCAGTAATCATAAACTGTAACTTCTCTTGAACCTCCTCGATTTAACTTCTGTGCCATCAAGGTCATAATATCTAGCATGTTTTTGAATCAGCATGGACATATTTATTCCTAAATTTCCCTGTTTGATCTTTTGATGCATACAGTAGGCTCTAAGCTATATATTCTACTTTCAAGTCATTTTTTTCTGGCTGAGAGGTTACTGGGTGGTACAACTGTGCTGACACATATAGTGGAATAAGTAGCAGCACTGAATAGAGATAAAATAGCTACGGTCACCGCTGTGATGGATGGCACAGGAAATTATCTCTGACAAGAAGGCAAAGATGCTGCTCTCCTGGCTCCTGAGCAGCTTGGCATCCAAGAAAGCAGTGTTCACCTACAACAAACAAAGCTTGCTCTTCTCTCCCTCAAGCCACTACTTCAAAAAGTGCCTTCTGGCAGATGTTGCAGAGCATTATGCTGGAATAAGTCACCAAAAGGAGACCAGGGTTCAATTCCCAGCTCTGCCATGAATCCCACTAAGTGACCCTGGGCAAGTCACATGTTCTCAGCCTCAGAAAAAGGCAATGGCAAACCTCCTCTGAACAAATCTTGCCAAGAAAAACCCTTAGGGTCAGCATAAGTGGGGAATGTCTTGAAGGCACACAACAACAACAACAACAACAACAACAACAACAGGGGTGAGCAAGCTCTTCCAAAGCCAGGACCTTTTAGGATCGGCATTCATCTCTTAAAATGAAACCTGAAGTGATCAATATGTCACATCCCTCTCTCTCCTTTAAATGTTTTATTAAATCAAAACTAAGATGTGGGGCTAATTTTTTAAAAAATAAACCTGGACTTCTAGCTAGAATAAAGCACCTGAGAAAAGTTTCAGCAAATACTGAAGAAGAAAAACAGAATAACCCCAGCACCTATAAGACATTCTGACTAAATTAGGACAACAAGCCATTTTATATGAGATTCAGTGGCTGTTATAAATTGTAAAACGGCCTTACAATGCAATCCTATACATGTCCATTCAAAATGAAGTCCCACCAACAAAATAAAACTTACTTCTAAATGAGTTTAGGGTGACAGTCTTAACATAGCCATTTCAAATTCTCATCCTTTTTCTGCATTACAAACATACGAGGGAAAGCCTTGTAAATACCTTGGGCTCATTGGTCAACATGTTGTACCACAAAATAGATGCCCATCCACTTGGCAGCTGGCTGACATTGGATATCACAACAATTGGAAGGGATGTTGTCTAAAAAGCAGACATAAGAAGGAAAATTTGAGCAAATGCTTAAATATAGTGATCAGTAAGTAAAAAAGCAAGTATAAAGGCAAAACATCTTGAATAGGATTAACTGGAAATGGAACAGCACACATATGAAAGGTACCAGGTTGAGGATTTTGCTGTTATTACCAAAGACTAAACAGAAGTAGGAAATGCCCTTCAGATATCTGGAACTGCTGCAAACCCTTACCATTGGCCATCCTGGCTGGGGCCTGTTGAAGACCAAAACATTTGGAGAGCCAAGGGTTCCCCATCCATGGCCCAGAGGAACCTATTAATTCAAGTTACTTTTGCTCATCGTTTTTAATTTTTAACTTTTTGTGGAGAAAAAAATGAATTAGAACAAAATTTTCAGAGAGTTAAATTCTGTATCCTTGTTTTAGTCCTGAGACAGAGAGAGTGGCTTGTGTTTAGCCTTAAAGCAGAGGTGGGCAATTCTGGTGGGAGGCCAATTTAGTCTCTTGCAACACACACCATCATCCTAGCCCCACTGCCAAAGTTCAGGGGGTAGTTACTACTTCTGGAAAAAAAAATGCTTACTTTAAATGTCCCCCTGCCCCAGTTTGTCACTGAATTATAGAAGTGAATTGCTACAATCTATTTAAAGCAAAAAGAAGTCTTAATTTAAATGGCATTTTCCTGCACTATTGCTGAAATCTGGCAGCAACACCATGGAATTTTGGTAGCAGTTTTGAGGTGTGACTTAGAAGCTGCAAAATGGCCTTGGGCAGGCACAGGTAGCCTGTCTCTTTCTCACCTAAGCCTACATTAGTTGTTAAGCAAAGTACAGGTCTGTGTTAACATTTTGGTTTTAGGCTGATTCTGGACAAGCCTTTTCCACAACCTCCCCTTCAGCCTTATAAAACTGTCATACAGCACATCTCTAAAGCAGGGGTAGGCAACCTTTCTCCTTTAAGGGCCAAGGGACTTCAGCTCCCAGAATCCCAGGAGCTATTGGCCAACATGGGACTATTGGCCAACATGGCTGAGGCTTCTGGGAGCTGAAGTCCCTCGGCCCTTAAAGGGGAAAGATTGCCTACCCCTGGTCTAAAGGATCATGAACTAGATTCAGTGTTGATATCTGAGGCCATACCATTACAGTTCATGATTCTACCATCAAGGAAATAATAATTTATGCAAGTCATATGTAAAAATAAGGATTATGCATGTGTATCACAGTCCTTCACACACTGTTCCAACAAATTCCTTTATAGAAAAAAATATCAATACACAAAGACCTTGATTGGTAAGAGACAGAATACCTCCTCCAGAAATCAATAAATCTAATGCTTAAATTTAATATCTGCTCCCCAAGTAAATGTGAAGTCTTCATCTATAATTCTATTCAATCTAAAAAAGACAGCACCTGACCATACAGGCTAAATCCAACCGTTAGTCCTATTGAATCAATGGGATCTTAGTAATTCAATGGCTCTACTCTAGTGAGGACCAACAGTTGGATATAGACCTTTAAATTTATTATTATTATTATTATTATTATTATTATTATTATTATTATTTCTTACCCACCTCTTCCCATGGATCGAGGTGGGGATGAACAATAGATAAACAAATACATAACATCAGTTAAAAATACACATCAAATAAAAAAACAAACAAGACACAGACATATTAAAACAATTCACATTTAATATTCACAATTTAAAAATCATCTGGATAGGCCTCCCAGAAGAGATTGGTCTTTAATGCTCTTTTAAATCTGGACAGCAATTCAGTTGTCAAATCTTTTCTGGTAGGTCGTTCCACAGTCTAGGGGCAGCTGAAGAAAAAGTCCTGTGGCTGACAGTTGCCAACGTAGTCCTGACTGACAAGTAAATGTCCCTAAGACAGTGGTTCTTAACCTTGTTGGAGGTACTGACCCCCACCAGTTTCATATGCGCTTTCACCGAACCCTTCTTAATTTGAAAAATAAAATATGATTTATTCAACTTCAAAACATAGGTATATATTTATACTTAGGTATATTTTTATACATAGGTGCACAAAATGAATAAGACCATTAAGAACAAAGAACAAAACCATCAAAATATTGAAACATGATTTTCACACAAAACCAAAACCAAAATAATGAATATTTACTGCAAATCAGTGCGACTTCTGCTGTTGCTTTTCAGAGACCAGTTCAAAAATGCACGGCTTTACTTTGACAAGTGCCACTCTCATGTCATTTTCGCAACAAAGTCTGTTCCTTTTCTTCGTTTTTACGTCCAGCATCCTCGAAAAGGATTGCTCACAAAGATATGTTGTAACAAACGGTATGAAAATCTCCAGAGCTTTCTTAGCAATAACAGGGTACTTTACCATTTGTTGACACCAAAACGTTGAGAGCTGAACTCTTGTCCTGAAGAGTTGCTGTTGAACCTGGCTTTGCTAAATTTCAATGATTTCATCAAGGTGTTCATCATTGACATCTGTTGTCTCAACAGTAAACGTGAACGGCTGTCTCACCCATGCTGGATATGACTCTCTTGTAGGAAAGTATCTGTTGAGAGACTTTGCAAGCGAATCTAAGTGCGTGGCAATTGCTTGCTTCAGTTCCGCGGGTACAGAAATGTCTCTGTTTCCAGATACATCTTCGATCTTACTTACACAGTCGTCTAGCAAGGGAAAGTTTGCAAAGTTATCGTTCTCTATTCATCATTTCCATAACAGTAGCTTTTTTTGAAAAGCCTTCAGGTTTTCTTCCGCCTTGATGATGTTGACTCCACCGCCCTGCATCTGTTGACTGAGATTATTGAGAGCTGCGAAGATATCACCCATGTACGCTAAAATGAGAATGAACTCAGAATTTTTGAAGCAATCTGCATGGCAATGTTGGTGCTCTTGCAAAAACAGGGCTAATTCCACATGCATGGCAAAAACACGATTCAGCACCTGTCCCCGGGATAACCACCGAACGTTAGAATGGTACAGAAGTACCTCGAATTCAGATCCCATTTCTTTACACAGCTCCCTGAAGATGCGGTGCCTCAGAGCACTATTTCACACATAGTTCACGCATTCCACTACAATTTTTAATACTTCTGCCAGTTTTAAAGGCAAGGTTTTTGTTGCCAACGCATGCCTGTGCAGAATACAATGCGTAACGATGTGTGGTGCATTGGCTTTCACTAGCGCACCAAAACCAGACTTTCTTCCCAGCATGGCTGGAGCTCTGTCCGAACAAACTGCAGAAACCATATCCCACAAAAGATTGTTGTCTTTGAAGAAGTCATCCACAAGTTTCTTCACAGCGGCTGCCTTAGTTGTTGCTGTAAGAGGCTTACAAAATAAAAAATCTTCCTTTATCATGTCGTCTTTCACATAGCGCATGAATGCTGCAAGCTGGCTTAGATTGGAAACGTCTGTGCTCTCGTCGAGTTGAAGGCTGAATTTTGCCAGGCTTGAAGCCAAGATGTCTTTGCCCATGTCCTCTATTCTGTCGCTGATGGTATCATTTGAAAGAGGAATTTGGGATAACTTAACTTCAGCCGCTTTCCCCAGCATGATAGTCGCCATTGTTAGCACAGCTGGTTTTATGAGTGTTTCAGCAATTGTGTGTGGTTTGCCCTGCTTTGCGATCAGGTAAGCAACTTCGTACGATGCTGTGAGGATCAGTTTGTTGATGGGTACAAAGCCGAGAACAGGCAGAGTAGCCTTTTCATCGAATCTAGCTCTCTTCACCTTGAATTCAGCGAGCGTTGTATTCTTGTGATTTCATTGCAGCTTAAGGAAGTGTTCTCTTAGTTTTGCCGGTGCTATACTAGAATTGCTCAACTTGGCATTGCAAATCATACAGTTAGGACACTGACTCCCATCATGTTCCGTGAATCCATATTGTACATATTCGTCCAACCACTTTCTTTTTTTGCTTGACATAATTCATATGAAGGGATTAAAATATTAAGAAAGAAATCACACGACGTACCATCACGACAGTTACAATTCGCATACTGGGCGCACCAAATTCCCTGCAGCACAGATAGGCCGCCTAGCGATGTGGCGTTATCACCTGCAGCCAATGATGGACGAGTGGGGCGTGTCATCATGAATCATATGAATCGGATGTGTGTCTTGACTTCCTCCGAACCCATGAGACTGACTCACCGAACCCCTGGTGTTCGATCGAACCCAGGTTAAGAACCACTGCCCTAAGAGGACCTATGGGGCAGATTATACGGGAGGAGGCAATCCAACAGGTAACCTGGACCCAACCCATGTAAGGCTCTAAAGGTAATAAGCAACACTTTGTACTTTGCCCAGAAACTACTTGGCAGCTAGGGAAGTGATTTTAATACTGGTGTAATATGGTAACTCCTGGATGTCCCAGTAAACAATCTGGATGCCATGTTCTGAACTAATTGAAATTTAGTTCAGAAGTAGCTCAATGTGCAATAAATTGCAAAAGTCCAGCCTTGAGGTTACCAGCGTGTGCACTACTTTAGGTCCTCCAGCCCTAGGTAGGAGATTGATGTTTTTGTGAGCATGTCGTTCCTTTCCCTTTCCCCCCATCCTTTTAATACACTCCATCATCAACAACCTGTAGCTTTGCCAGACTGACTTCCTGCATGAGTCAAAGGGACAGTTTTTTTTTCAACAGAAAAGGAACGATGTCCAACAAATGACAAGATGAATCACTAACATTCTGTCTGCTGGCACTTGGCAATAAGCCACAAATGTCACACAGTGGGCAAACTGGGAGGAGAGGCGATTTGGCTAAAACCACTTATATGGAAATGGTCACATTAAAAGGAAAAGATGCTCATGTTCTATGTGGTGCCAATGAAGCATAAAGCCATGCTACATAATACACTCCAAACATATTTTACAGCATCCTAAAAGGCCTCTTTGTAAAGGGGGAGGGGGGCAGACAGGAGACTTTGGGAGGTTGCAATTGCAAGTCACGAAGCTCTCAGAAGGGCAGAAGTGTTTAAGCCTTTTCCCATCCAATGTTTCTCCACTCTAAATCCCTCCCAAGCAGAGTGGAACTACAATTTCAATATCCATTCCCACTAGGGGATTCTGGGAATTGTAGTCCAAGAAAGTAATTCTTCCAATCTTTGCTTCTAAGTAGCTTATACAGACCACAAAGAGCTGCCTTATCACAATTGTCCACCTTGGCCAGTACTAACTATTCTGAGCAGATTTGAAAGTCCAAGGCAAAGAGTTGTGTGCTCCCTCCTTTCTCACTGTGACGTTTAATCTAAATCTAGAGACTAAATCTAGAAATTTTTATGTGCAGCAAAATAACAATCTGTTCTGGAAAGCTACGGAAAAATAAAAAGTAAAATCAAATGGCTCTATCACTGAGATGTTTGGTCTCAAAAATTCCAAGCATTTCAGAACACCTTCCCTCTGGCATATGAGGATCTTCTAGGTATTAAATGTTGCATGCAGTACATAGTGTGCCACTTTTTGAGATTGCTCTAGAAGGAATGATAAATTAAACTTTAAAAGTTGAGGAATACAGCCTTTAGAATGCTCATCTGGAAATAGCTATTGAGACTCCATTCCTTGTACTTCCCTCTTTAAGACACTTACCACCAGATCAATCCTTAGGCCACTCTGTTCCAGCGTAGTCTCGAAACAGAGAGAATGCAGTTCTTCTGTTACTATGAGAGGCCCCTGTAAATAAAATTTCAAAGAAAAAACAGCAAACAATGTTTTACTATGAGGACGGAAAGCTCAGATACTTTAAAACTTCTACATATTAGCAATATTTTCTAATGGACAAAACAGCTAGAATAATTTTCATGCAGAGCAAAAATTTTCAACAGGTGAAATTATTTGCATCTTCTTTAGCTATACAATTAGTTATGCAATTAGTAGTCTATCTTATCTGTGGTTTCACTTTCCACAATTTTAGTTATCCATGGTCAGCCATGGTTCAAAAATATTACAAAGTCTCCCCTTATCCAAGATTTTGCTCTCCGCAGTATCAGTTACCCAGTCAACTGCGGTCAGAAAACATTATTAGTGTAGGATTTGGTAATATCCACAATTTCAGGCATCTACTGGAGGTCTTGGAACATATCCCCCACAGATAAGGGGGATTGCTGCATACTAAGCAATATATAAAGTAAAAGGTAAAGGTAATCCCTTGACATGAATGTCTAGCTGTAACTGACTTTAGGGGGTGGTGCTCATCTCCATTACTAAGCCAAAGAGCCAGTGTTGTCCAAGGACTGCTCTGGTGGTCATGTGGCCAGCATGACTGCACAAAACGCTATTACCTTCCCAGTGAAGCGGTACCTATCTACCTGCTTACATTTGCATGCTTCCGAACTGCTAGGTTGACAGAAGCTGGGACTAGTGACAGGACCTCACCCCTATATATAAACAGTATATATATACAGTATATATATACTGTATATATAGCAATATATACTTTTAATATTTTCAGGGTGAAGTTAAGGCAAGATGGCAGTATTCAAAGGTGCCCATTCTTAGGTGGCATCCATCTGTGCTCTCCTCCCTGAAATCATCTGGAAGACATCTAGGGAACACTTGGGGGAAGGGAGGACACCTGTAGCATAGACAACATCTATGGATAAAGTGATGAAGAACATGAGGAGAAAGTGAAAATGTTACTTTTTTGGATGACAACATCTACAATCTCCCTGCTAGCAAGGTCGAAGGCCAGTCATACTGGCTGGGGTTTCTGGAAGATGTCATTGCAAAGTGTCTTAACAGTTCCAAGCAGTATCAATTAGCAGAATTTAGATCAGCCATGTTCCCAAAACGGAAATACAACTAAGAGAAGTGAAACAGGGACTGAGCCTTCTTACCTCATTAGTTCTTGCAACATTCTTTTGTTCTTTTAATTGCTGTAAAACAAGAGAATAACTCAGAGTAAGTGGTGTTCACATTTTTCAGTATGTTCCTGATCAAAAGCACATTTCACATACCAAAAGGCTTCAATCCAAGCATGACACTCATTTTTACCAGCAGGAGGTAGGCAATACTCAAAAGATACTTATTCCCAATTGGAGCAGACACCCAGCTTATGAAACAATGTGTACTATTTGTTTGTGTGTGAAGTAACTTTTTAAATGGTTAAATATATATATACAGATCATAATTTATAATTAAACAAAGCATCAAAACCAAAAATCATCATGTTTAAAAATAAGACTGAGAGGACTGGAAATTTGGGTACAATGGTACAAGTGATAGCCTTGTGAAGCCTTCAAGCCAGTTGACTGTAGGCTAAGTAAGAGCTGTTTCATCTAGGGATTTTCAGGGATGAAATGAAGGAAATGTATTGGAGAATCCTGGCATAGTAGACCAAACTCTCTCTTTTAGTTTTTCTTTCTGAGAACATCCAGATAACCACCAGTTGCAAAACCTGTAACCAGACATAGTGGGGAGGGGGGGGCTGGAATAAATAAGCTATTGACAAGACATGCCAAACAACAATCCTGCAGGCACTGCTGTGTAGATGAAAAGTTCTCAAACAAAGCCAAAAAAAAATAATGTCAGTGTTGGGGCTCCCTGTCTTCTAATTTCTAAGACTGACTGAATGGAAATTCCTACAGTTGAATCATTTTTTATTTCATTTGCTACTGCAAAATTCCTTTTTTTCTATCCTTTTTCTACAACTAGGAAAGACAATCTAGATTCCAGATGTCCAATGCATTGTTACTCCTTCTGCTTTCCTCTATACCCTGAGACTCTTCCAGAAGGCAGAGGTTTTGTAAAGGCTCACAAACTGACCCACCCAATGGAAGAAATCCAAATAATTTTGTCTCCTCCAACTGTGATTTTGAACGGCACCCTCTTACACAACCCCAAGAATGATTTCTGTACCAGAGCTTGGGAAAATTATGTTTTTAGGCTACTGGAATGCCACAGCCAGCATATTTCTATTTTTATTTCTCTACACTGTAAGAGAGAAAGAAAATTAGTGTTCCTGCACAACATAAGCAAATCAGCTTCTACTTTTTTTGCATCATAAAATAAGTCATAGAATCATAGAGCTGGAAGACACCACAAAGGCCATCCAGTCCAACCCCCTGCCATGCAGGAACTCCCAATCAAAGCATCCCTGACAGATGGCCATCCAGCCTCTGCTTAGAGACCTCCAAGGAAGGAGACTCCACTACTCTCCAAGGGAGTGTATTCCACTGTCGAACCTCCTCAGAAGAGGAGGTCTGAAACCTTGTAATGATCTGATCAATATCACCAGTGCAAAGGACCAAGATTAGCCTAAGATGTCAATTGCACTGGTCACCATGCATCTGAGGAAGTAGACTCAAGTCTATGAAAGTTTATGCTACCAACGTCTCTCTTTCAGTTAGTGCTTTGAATAGGGATTTTCCAGACTAACATGGCTATGTCCCAGACAAGTGTGTATTTCTCCACTAAAAAAATGTAACAGGCTAACTCTGGTAGGGGCCACTCACTTCACTGCCTTTGTGGCAGTAGTGGCTATTCATGTAAGGAGCTCATACTTCCCCTCCCTTGCATCGTGACTGGAACCCATGTGCAAATTGACAAGATGACTTATGTTGTTACATTATTTTCTGAACAAAACCCCAGTATTGCATAAGTCACAATTAACCCTCATCTCAAAAGAAAAACCGGGGGGGGGGGGGGGGGGGAAGGAAGAGAAATATTCCTCACCAGATGTCTAAACTCAGCTGACAGGCTTCCATTAGACTCTTCCATGTTCATCACTTTGGTATTTGTTCCCAAGATATTAAATTTTCTAAATCTGTAGCAAGATGTTTTAAAAATGCAAGAAAGCTGTGAATAAAATTTCATTTTTTTTTAAAAAAAACGTTACAACATTAAAAGGAGAGATTTCAACATACCCTCTCAGTGTGTTTTTCTCACTGACATCTCTGTAAAGGACAAAAATTCAAATTATACATGGCTGACTCATTATAGCATATCAGACATTTCTCCATTTTACTGAAGTTTTTACTGGTTGTTCAAGTAAATATTTTATCAAGATATTTTTGTATAATCTGAGGAGACTTTTCCCCTTTATTCCCAAATGAAAACTGGAAGTGTTAACAGAGGATTCCTTAAACAACCTTGTCACAAGTGAAGTAAGGGGAGGCTAGCACCTAGACAGAGATCTTCTATTTTTCACTTGGGGTGCTTGATACTCCATTGTCATCTCCATTTCATTCATAGCTACACAGCCAAGTCTGTAGGTATCAAATATTTACAATACAGTAAATGCCAAGATGACACTACTAGGTGTTAAGCCTTGCTGTATCAAATAAGGTTTACTCCCAAACAAATGGGCAAATAATTAGTAACACTGTACCTATTACCAGTGGAAGAAGATAGTCTATTTCAGGGGTAGGCAACCTAAGGCCCCGGGGGCCGGATGCGGCCCCCCCCAAGGCCTTTGGACCGGCCCTAGGCTGGTCCTGCCGCCATCACCACCACCGCCGCTGCCCACCATGATGATATTGATTATTGTTGTTATTACTTGTTCTTGGGGTTTTCTTGGCAAAATCTCCACAGGGGGTTTGCCATGGCTTTTCTGGGGCTGAGAGTGTGTGCATGCATATTATCTTTTATTTATTTATTTATTTATTTATTTGTGATGCTTCGGCCCCCCAATTGTCTGAGGGACAGCAACCCGGCCCCCAGCTCAAAAAGGTTGCCTACCCCTGGTCTATTTCATTCAACAGCAATGATGCAATTCTATATATGTATTTCCCTGGGGCATAGTCTCCACTTAAATAAATGGCACTTACTCTTGAATAGACATGAACAGAATGGCTGTAGTACAGTGTTTTTAAACAGCTGGAAATATCCACAGAAACTGTCAAGCCAATTTAGCACTGGCAAGGAAGCAGTGGAAACTTAAGAGTTAAATTGCCTACCGAGTATAACTATTTTGTTTTAAACCAAATCTGCAAAATTGTACCAGGAAAAGCAAACCATGACACTAATTCTTTATTTATCTCTAACAACACAGCAGAAATAGAATAACGGCTTTTGCAGCAAGTAGGGAGAGAGAGGGTACAATGTAAGCTGTTACTCACTTATCAAACATAACCTGCACCTTCAGTTTGTAATTCAGCTCTTGCAGTTTCACCAGCAATCTGGAAAAACAAGTAGCAGAATTAATATTTAAGAAGGAATTATTCCATATTTATGTCTATGAGACTGGCACCTTCTTCAGTTTCTAAAGTCTCGGGACAAAGCTTCATTCCCAACAAGATATTTACCTAAGCATAAAAGGAGATAAGATCCATGTTTAAAAATTAAACAGTTGAGTCCAGCCATACTAGCTCATTTTGACAAGGGCAAACACTCATCATGGGAGACCCCAAAACCACATCCCTAAAACAATCCCCAAATGCAGGCCAGTGTGTTGATCCTTACTGACAAACTTGTCACAGCTATCTATTTTCATTCACTCCTGAGCCATATTTATAATTATAAAATTAATAGGTTTTAATTGCTCATTCAAGAGCAAGCCACTCTCAACTACTCTGTATTACAACAAGGATGCAGAAAAAAATCACCACCAAATATGGCTGCTGGGGGGCAATCCATTCTTACCACCCAAATCTCATTAGCTAGTGTGAAGATCAGGGCTAGAGAATATTCCTGACAGGATAGAAGGACTTAATTTTTTTGTTGTTGTTGTTGCTGATCAGGACACAAGGATTACAGATAAGGTTGCCAGAGTTCGTGTGACGGCTATTGTAACTCATAGGCAGATGACAAATCATCAGTAGATAATGACTAGAAAGACCTCTTTAGAAATATTCAGGTAGGTTGTAACATAGGTGGGTTGGGGATTATGTACAAACCTTTGGTTTAGGTAGAGTTCTGTGACTTACTTTTCTGCTTTTCATTACTATTATTGTTATAGTTGGATCTAAATTTTACATGTTTATTGTATTTTATGTCAAAATGTATCTTACACTTTTATTTTATTTTATGCCACTTTGCATTTTATGTCCCCTTGTCAAATTTTACCTTACATGTTTATTGCATTTTATGTCACTTGGTCAAATTTTTACCACATGGTAAAAACTGTCTTCTATTTGTGCTGGTCTACAAAAATAATAAATTATTGACTGATTCATTGGTGTAGAGAAAAGGCCTTTGAGGGAGATGGAAAAACTCAGGGAAAACATGTATCTTTCAAGCCATTTTTTGCTGGAAAATTTAGAAAATAAAAAATTCGATTATGGAAAATTATGTCACAGTGACATAATTGTATTTAAGCTGGAAAAAAATACCTGTAAACATGCACTGCCTATACTATAGTATTACAATTTCCGGGGGGGGGGGGGGGAGTGTATCCATTTCTCTATATGCCAGGAACCAATCACAGCTGAATGGCAATATATAGGCTATGTGCAATCCTGTGTGCCTCTACTCCTAAGTAAGTCCCACTAAGTACAATGCTGCTTGTAAGTCCCACTGAGTAACAACAAGACAGCATTCTAATTCATGATGCTATCCTAAGAAACAGGTCTTAACGCACAGCCATTTGTGATACTGACCAGAATACAACTGCGGCCAGTTTACTGATGTTTATTTAGATTGCAATCCACACAAACTCAAGCTGTTAGCCTTAAAGAATATACAAGACTTGGTTCAGTTTACAGGCTGCTTGTGGATATTATTGTTAGCCTATTTTTTTTTTAAAAAAAACCAGCGTTTGTTGGACACAGTTTTCCACACTTTCCCTGGTTTAGATTTATAGCATTGAATTAGAACGGTATGTTCCTTCAAAGTAAAACAAGACCACAGAAGACAGACAAGACAATAATCATGGTACAAATAAATCCTTCAAGATTTTTTTTTTTACCTCAGTTTAACCGTAAATTGTACTCCGGTCTTCAGAACTAAGGGTCTCTGGGGATGTGTAGGCATGCAAGGCTGCCTTTCTACCACAAAAGAACTAGACAAAAATAAAGAAAGAAAGAAAGAAAGAAAGAAAGAAAGAAAGAAAGGATGTTTACTTTTTTTCCTTAATGGGATGTGTGCAAAGGTTAGGCCAAAAATGCACAAACATCCTAACAATTATCCTATTTTTATTCCTTCAAAGAGGAACCATTATTTAGATCAAGATGCTGAAGATGGAGTTCCCCTCTTTAAGTCACCTCAGTTGAATTGACACTTGCTATGCTGTGGCACTCAAATCCCATATGAACAAAAACACCTAATAAGAAGGCATGTAATAAATTATAAAAATACAGGATGAGTCTCCCCTATACAGAATTCTGAAATCTGAAATACTCCAAAACCCAAACCTTTCTTCATGGGTGACAAAGTTAGTGACACTTTTGCTTTGATGGTTCAATTTACACAAACTTTGTTTAATGCACAAAATTATTTAAAATGTTGTATAAAATTACCTTCAGGCTATGTGTATAAGGTGCATATGAAACATCAATGAATTTCATGTTTAGACCTGGGTCCATTTCCATGATATCTCATTATGTGCGTATATGCAAATATAAAGGTAAAGGTATTCTCCGTTGACAAGGTTGTTAAGTCGTGTCCAACCGTAGGGGGTGGTGCTCATCTCCGTTACTAAGCCAAAGAGCCAGTGTTGTCAGACTACTCTGTGATCATGGGGCCAGCATGATTGCACAGAACGCTGTTTCTCTTCCCACCAAAATGGTACCTATTTATCTACTTGCATTTGCATGCTTTCAAACTACTAGGTTAGCAGAAGCTGGGACTAGTGACGGGAGCTCACCCCATCATGCAGCACCCGGGCCTCGAACTGCCAGCCTGCTGATCTTGCAATCAACAGAGTCAGTGTCTTAACCACTTGAGCCACTGTATCTATATGAAAATATAGGTATTCAAAAATATATTTTTTAAAAAAATGAAAATTCAAAACACTTCTTGTCCCAAGCATTTTAGTCAAGGGAGATTCAACCTGCAATACCTACCAGTACAACCCTATATTTCTCCATCCCAGTTTTCCCAAATGTGATGCCCTTGCAAATCTGTCAAGATTGCAACTGTCACTATCCAAAGCCATAGATGTGCTGCCTACAGAAAATGGGAACTGTAATCCAATACAGTTGTGAGGTTTGAGAAGTTAATCAACCCCATGGCTGTTCCTTCAGGTTTCTCCTATTTGAGTAGGAATCCAGAAGAAAAGCTGCAAGTGTAAAGTTTGCAAGAAAATTTACCAAGATAGTTAAAAAATTCTCTTGGCTTTGTGTGAACAGCCCAGCACATGTGCCCTTGGAACCACCTGCCTCCAAATGACACTCCAGCCCTGGTGGCGCAGTGGTTAAATGCCTGTACTGCAGCCACTCACTCATAGACCACAAGGTTGCGAGTTCAATACCAGCCAGGGCTGAGGCTCGACTCAGGCCTGCATCCTTCCGAGGTCGCTAAAATGAGTACCCAGCTTGTTGGGGGGCAATCAGCTCACAGTTGTAAACCGCTTAGACATCCCATAGCGTGATATGAAGCGGTATATAAATAAGCTGCTTTGCTTTTAAAGCCCTGGTGGCGCAGTGGTTAAATGCCTGTACTGCAGCCACTCACTCATAGACCACAAGGTTGCGAGTTCAATACCAGCCAGGGCTGAGGCTCGACTCAGGCCTGCATCCTTCCGAGGTCGCTAAAATGAGTACCCAGATTGTTGGGGGGCAATCAGCTCACAGTTGTAAACCGCTTAGACATCCCATAGCGTGATATGAAGCGGTATATAAATAAGCTGCTTTGCTTTTTTGCTTTTTTCTTGCTTCACAAAGTTTGCCACTGCAAAGTCAGTCACTAAGATCTAGTCACTGAACCTTTGAACATGAAGAGGATGCTCACCACTGAATGAGCTGCTGGAAGAGGTTCTGTGTCCGGTCATACAGCCCTTTCTTCTGTTGTGGGATAGGATCCGTGTCATAAGTAAATTTCTGCTCCAGCTCCTCCAGTTTTTTAAGCTGCTGACGAATTTGCTGAAGACTCTCAGCTATTGTGGTAAACCTGCCATTGCAAAAGTTACATTTTAGTAGTATGCACACTTTGGCTGTGGATTAGGAAGCCAGCAAGCTCAGGATTGTCTACTTACTACATTTACACTATCTACAAATTCTTTATCCACAGATTCAACAATCCACAGAGTGAAAGTATTTTAAAAATATATACCGTATTTTTCGGCATATAAGACGCATTTTCTTCCCCAAAACGAGGGTGGGGAAGTTGCTGCGTCTAATAAAGTGAATATACAGGCTGAGGGCAAACTAAAGAAGTACCGTAACTGCCGAGGCCACAGCTAAAAGTAGGCCTCATTTCAGCCTCAGCCTCGGTGCTCCACTGGGCTCCTCCCATCCCAGGAAGAGCCCATTGGAGCACCCAGGACGGGGGCGGAAAGAGTCCCCTTTTCCTGGGTAGTTGAATGGGCTCCTCCTCTTTCCACCCCCGTCCTGGGTGGTTGAACCTCTCAGCCTCAGAGGGTGGAAATTGCAAACCCCCTCCTCTGAAGAAATCTGCCAGGAAAACCCTCATGGTAGGATCAAAATGAGCCAGAAATTACTCCAAGGCACTGGATTGTTACCCTGGCCAAGTTACACTGTCTCAGCCTCAGAGGGTGGAAATGGCAAACTCACTCCTCTGAAGAAATCTGCCAGGAAAACCCTCATGGTAGGATCAAAATGAGCCAGAAATTACTCCAAGGCACTGGATTATTACCCTGGCCAAGTTACACTGTCTCAGCCTCAGAGGGTGGAAATGGCAAACTCATTCCTCTGAAGAAATCTGCCAGGAAAACCCTCATGGTAGGATCAAAATGAGCCAGAAATTACTGCAAGGCACTGGATTATTACCCTGGCCAAGTTACACTGTCTCAGCCTCAGAGGGTGGAAATGGCAAACTCATTCCTCTGAAGAAATCTGCCAGGAAAACCCTCATGGTAGGGTCAAAATGAGCCAGAAATTACTCCAAGGCACTGGATTATTACCCTGGCTAAGTTACACTGTCTCAGCCTCAGAGGGTGGAAATTGCAAACTCACTCCTCTGAAGAAATCTGCCAGGAAAACCCTCATGGTAGGGTCAAAATGAGCCAGAAATTACTCCAAGGCACTGGATTATTACCCTGGCCAAGTTACACTCTCTCAGCCTCAGAGGGTGGAAATGGCAAACTCCCTCCTCTGAAGAAATCTGCCAGGTAAACCCTCATGGTAGGATCAAAATGAGCCAGAAATACTCCAAGGCACTGGATTAGTACCCTGGCCAAGTTACACTGTCTCAGCCTCAGAGGGTGGAAATGGCAAACTCACTCCTCTGAAGAAATCTGCCAGGAAAACCCTCATGGTAGGGTCAAAATGAGCCAGAAATTACTCCAAGGCACTGGATTATTACCCTGGCCAAGTTACACTGTCTCAGCCTCAGAGGGTGGAAATTGCAAACTCCCTCCTCTGAAAAAATCTGCCAAGAAAACCCTCATGGTAGGGTCAAAATGAGCCAGAAATTACTCCAAGGCACTGGATTATTACCCTGGCCAAGTTACACTGTCTCAGCCTCAGAGTGTGGAAATGGCAAACTCCCTCCTCTGAAGAAATCTGCCAAGAAAACCCTCATGGTAGTGTCAAAATGAGCCAGAAATTACTCCAAGGCACTGGATTACTCTGGCCAAATCACACTCTCTCAGCCTCCGAGGATGGAAATGGCAAACCCCCCCCCCCCCTTGAAGAAATCTGCCAAGAAAACCCTCATGGTAGGGTCAAAATAAGCCATAAATTACTCCATAAGCCAATGGCCTAAAAACTCCAAAGGTACCAGTCCATCTGATCTTGGAAGCTAAGCAGGGTCAGCCCTGGATAGTCCTTGGATGAGAGATCGCCAAAGAATCCCAGGTGCTGCAGGCTGTATTTCAGAGGAAGGAACTGGCAAAACCACTTCTCGAGTCTTCCTTGCCTAAGAAATCCCTAAGAAATTCATGGAGTCACCATAAGGCGACAGGAGACTTGCAAGAAAGTTGGGCAGGGAATTTGTGCAATACCTGGCCCTGCTGCTGGCTTAAACTTACATTTACAACTTAAAATTGTTCTTAAACTGCTGTTAACTTTATACAGTTGATATAAAATATTTTACTACAGTATTTGGTTAAGAATCTTTTTTTTCTAGATTTTCCTCCTTTAAAATTGGGTGCGTCTTATATGCCGGAGCGTCTTATATGCCGAAAAATACGTCAAATTCCAAGGCTAACCTTGATTGTGCCATTTTATATAAGAGACACCATTTCACTAACCACTAAATATAGTGGGACTTGAGCATCCACAGCTTTTAGTATCCACAGGGGATCCTGGAAACAAACCGCAGTGGCTACGAAAGGCCCACTGTACTCATTTCTTTTCACGATTTATACTTATAGGCCACCTTTCCTCCAGTGAGCTCACAGCAGCATACTTGGCTCTCCTTTTACCCTCAGAAAGGTCGAGTAGGCTGAGGCCTGTGTGAGTGATCAACCCAAGATACACTGTTAGGGTAACAGCGCACCAAAGCCCTCCAGAAAATTTCAAACAATTTTTTCAGCATAATTTTCAGGCAATTTTGCCCCCCAAATAATGTAGAACTATAGATGAAAACCTATGTATTTGGGCATGCAGTGGAGGGGTGCAGTCCTTGGGGGGACGGAGGGAACTGTCCCCCCGGGTTATCCATCCCTGCCCTACAGTCTCTGGTTACTTTCTGAACCTACCGCACCCTTGAAAAAAGATATAACTGTCAGGAAATGAACTCCGACATAGTCGTGGTATTTGGAACATCAGTATGCAAAGGGATCTTGCAGCACCTTTTGAGACTAATGGTGTGAAAGAAGTTGTAGCATGAGCTTTCGTAGATGCATCTGAGAAGCAGACTCAGATCCAAAATGCACTGCAGAAATAATCCAGTTTGAGACTACTTTAACTGCCCTTGCTCAGTTAGGGAATTCTGGGAACTGTAGTTTTGTGAGACATTCAGCCTTCTCTGTCAGAGAGCTCTGGTGTCACAACAAACTAAAATTCCCAGGATTCCCTAGCACAGAGCCAGGGCAGTTAAAGCAGTCTTAAACTGGACTATTTCTACAGTGTGTTTTGGACCCAAGTCTACAAACCTCCTCATAGTCTGCTGCAACCTCTTTCATATAGTTAATCTCAAAGATACTACAAAATCCCTTTGCATACTGGCAGGGAATGAATTTGCCAAGCAGTATTGTTTATAAGAGAAGGCCATATAATGGCTCAAACATATTGGATGATTATTATTGTTTCCAAAAGCTTTCCCACAAGTCCCACCAGGTGACCAGTGCTGTTGATGCACCCATAAACAACTTACTACCACATGAGCCTGAACCAAGGCCTGGAAGTAGGCAGGTTCTGGTGCAAAGCCTTGGTACACTCAGGGCCTTTGCAGACTGCTAGAAATAGTGCAAATTGAGTCCACTTTAAGGGCTAGGGAATCATGGGAACTGTATTTTATTGTGGCACCAGAGCTCTCTGACAGAGAAGGCTCAATGTCTCAGAAAAAAACCAATTCCCATGATTCCCTAGCACTAACCCTAACCCTTAAAGTGGACTCAATTTGCACTATTTCTGGCAGTCTGCAAAAGGCCTTGAGTCTCAGTTTATGCTCTGCATATCTACAGAATCCCAGAAGCCTCAGGGAGGAGGAAAAATACCTCCTCACAAAGACATCTTAAGTTCTTAAATGTTGTATTATGATTTTATTATGTAAGCCACCTCGATTGACCTCAGAGGGGCGGGATATCAAATAAAAATTATTCATTATTATTATTATTATTATTATTATTATTATATTACATCCTATTGGCCTCCAGTCCCCATGTTGAAGGGGTTCTTATTCTCTTGTTGTCTCAAGACATTCCAGATACAATTGCCACATCTTTGACTGGCAAAGGAGTGTAATACTTTATATTATCTATACCCTGCCTTCCTGCCCCAAAAATGGGATAAAAGAAGCAAAACATAATGACATACAAATTGGAAACAGTGTCTTGGTTAAAAATGTAACACAAAAATAAACACAAATAAGTTAAAATACACAACTGAATACACAATCACAAATACAAGTACACAATCAACCACCAGATTTAGCCCATAAACATTGAACAACTGATTAAGACCCCCTTCAACAGCATTGAAGCATGAACACAAAATAAATATGAAAATACGGATAAAGGCTACTCCCCAAAATGAAAGACTATTCCACATCTGACTGGGGGGGGGGGGAAGAGGAGAAAATTCCTCAAAATGCAGAATAAACCGCTTTATAAGCACTGTCTGTGTGAGAATTTGTCAAGTGGGAGTTTCTTCTAAGCTGAACTCTCCAGGCTGAACCCAATGGTTCTCAAATATCCCCTGGCAAAAATTCCTAGCTGTACTTGGGAGACTTACCAGTTTTGAAGCTGGTCTAGACATGCATTGGGTGGGCCTCCAATACAAGCAATCTGTTGCCGCTGTTTCCATTCCTCAAGTTCCTCTCGGATCAAAGCATTCTGAGTATGTTCTGTTATGTTCAGTGAAGCCGTGATTTTGTTTAACACATCCTGAAGGAATTGATGACCAAACCATTTTTAAAAGCAGTAGTCTAAATATCATTTTCTACTTGAGGCATTTGAAATTTCACAGAATATAACTGCCTCATTCTTTAAGGGCTCTTACAGATTTCATTTAAAGGAATGTGAGTTCTTGCAATATAAATTCTTGGGTTTTGTCAGTTATTATCACTGCCATCTCTACTTGTTCTATTCTTCTTGTGGACCATTTGTAGCTATTTTTTGGATCTGCATCAGAGCTCTTCATGTTTGTTTATTTTAAACTGGGGAATGGTTTGCTTAGACGGTCCTACAGTTTGAAGGCCAATTTTTCCTTTCTCTGAATATATATATGGTATAAAGATATCAAAACCATAGAACAAAAGTGCAATTTCACTGATGCATTTGGCACTATTAATTCATATAAGTAATTTAAAAGAAAGAAGGAGAAGAGAAGGGAATTATATTGTTCTTACATGTCTCAGAATTAAAAAGAAACCAATCTAAAGGTGAAAATAATTCCCAGTACCAGGTGCAACATTTTATTGGGAAATAGTCCAGGACAACAGAAATGTCATTTGGGTACTTAACACACACAATGAGAACTACAGCAACAAATACAGCAATCTCTTTACATATCTATTCCATCTGGGACCTTAAGAAGAACACTATGGACATGTACGCAGCATACAATGGGAATCTTCTAAACCACAGGTAGAAGCCAGGCCAACAATTTCTGGACTTTCTAGCTTCTGGAATCCTATCCACAGTAGGTTCTGTCCTAAGGCACTCCTCTGTGTTGCAAAAGATTTACATGGAAAAGCTGGAGCTTAATGATTAAATGTGTACTTTGCATACAAAAGGTCACAGGTTCAATCCCTGCCATCTCCAGGCAGAGCTGGAAAAATGCAAGACAGCTGCTGCCAGTCAATGAACCAACACTGGCTGCAGGACCAATCGTATGACTGAGGAAAAAGCAGCTTCTCGTGTTCCTACAGGGAGAGTAATAGGATAAACAGCTTATGAGGGAGCAGACCAATTCTATTGATCCTATCCTGTACAGACCATACAATGTAAAACAGCTGGGTCATGTAGCTGGGGGATTCTGGGAACTGTAAACCTAAAAAGTAACTTTTAGAAGCCCTGCATTTCACAGAGCAACTTGTCTTGTTATTTCAAATGTCCTTACTGATGAGAAACTTCAGGATTCTCCACAACACAAATTCAATGCACTAAATTAAGGATATTGGGCCCTGCAGCTATAGTTGGACTGCAATTCCCACAATGCCTAACCACTCGCCATACCAGCTAATCTGCTGGCAGCAGCAGTCTAACAAGAGTTGGACACCTCTGATTTACAGAAGTCCACAGTTGCACACTGTAGGTTCACAGTTGCATACTTCTGATTTAGAGAAATGTATGACACCCTGCCCCCAATTAAACCAAAAAATTACCTGTCTCATGTTGTGAAGCTGCAAATACATGGTGTGAAGCTGCATTGTTTCCTTTTTACAGTCATCCGGGCTCATGCCATTGGGTTCTGCTTCTACAAAACAGATCAAAGCAGAAATATACAGTGAAGGAAGTATCTTGAGCCCTTCCACATTTAAACAGATGTGTTTAAGACAAATGCAGAACTCTGAGGGAAAAGATACCACATGCCTCAACTGCAGAGGATGTGGGAATAAGTAGTGCTCTTCTTACCAAACAAATTTATGTCCTCTTCAAAAGCAGAAGTTCTATAAAAATCAGGACTCAATTGCCCCACTCCAGCCACCCTTCCAGTTAGGATTACAGAGAAAGGGGAGTATGGGCTTTGAGCTATCCTTCATCGTAAGTATTCTGCGGCTAGTGCTAAAAATCCCATGAACCAGGAAGTCAAAGAGGATTAAAGCCAACAGTAATCGTTACATGTTTCAGTGCAAACACTCAAAATGGTAATATGTTTTTATGTTGGCAAACTTGATCTTCCCAAAGCAGCCCTTGTTGAGATTGGACTCAGGAGGACTTCCCACCCTCATTCTGACATAGGAGGTTCAGAATGTTGGAAGGATGTTTCAACTCTTTGAGTGCATCTACACAGTAGAAATAATGCAGTTTGACACCATTTTAAGTGCTGTAGCTCCAGTCTATGGAATCCAGGGATTTGTAGTGCTACAGGGTCTTTATCCTTCTCTGCTAAAGAGTGCTGGTGCCTCACAAAGCTACAAATCCAAGTGTTCTGTAAGAGTTCTGTAGGATGATGCCATGGCAGTTAGGGGTGTCATACTGCATTATTTCTACAGGGTAGATGCACCCTTTATCCACTTTGCCTCCTCGTGCCTAAAACAACATTTATTGTACTTACTCGTGTATAAATCTAGAAATTTGACTGGGGATGATGAAAATTACAATCTGGAAATCATAAAATTGCATACCCTTCTCAAAAACAGAACTGTATAACAGCACTATTGAGACTCATATTTTGCACTATGTATATGAACAATACTACCATTCATATGCAGGCTGAAGATTAATTAATATAAGGAACTTCATTGCCATCCATATGCAGACACACTTCTGGAGACTATCTAAAAAATAAAGATGTAAAATTGCAGAGAAAGGGGTGAAAGCCACTCTCGCCTAAGGCATCTCCTTCCATATGAACTTCACAAGAGAAACACAAGGCAAAGCCCCCACATTTACTTCAGAATGAGTAATTCTGTATGTATTACCATAGCTTGGGAAAGTTACTTTTTAGATGATAGCCTGCAGTCTAAAAAGCAACTTTTCTGTGCTTTTTAAAAGACTCTTTTTAGATGATAGCCTGCAGTCTAAAAAGCAACTTTTCTTTGCTTTTTTAAAGACTTTTACTGTTTCTTTAGGGAAATGAAACAAGAGCAGAGAACAGAAAGGCAAAACTTAAATGTTTACACCAGGATCCAAACATCCTCAGAATGGTTACTATCCATGCATCAGGCATTTCCATCTGGAGTCAACATGAATTCACCTATAAATCACAATTTCTTATTTCACTGGAATTGCTGTGAATCTAAATTCCTCACCTCTGACTTGCAAGGTTTTAAATTTGAAATCATATTCATCTTGTGCATCCTCCAGAGTTTTGATGATTTGCTCTATTTCCTACAAAAAGCAACAACCACATTAGATATGCCTCTACATTTACTGGAAAACACTAGGAGGCAGCAAGCAATTCACAGAAATTTTTATTTGTTTATTTGGAAAAAAAGGTCAGGCTGAAAGAAGGTGACTAGGCCAAGGCCATCCAATGAACTCTGCTGCTGAGCAGAGATACTCCAGCCACCATGTCACAACAGCTCCCTACATTACCTTGACCGGGAGAGGTGAAATCTATTTAGCTAAATATATTTGAAGGTGGCAATAGCTAAACCACGGTTAGTATTAACAATGTTTCATTAGTTTAAACCCTGGTTCAGCCCCTAAATATACAGCAAAATCACAGCTTAGCTTCCAAAGCTAAACCCTACTCCAAGTCCAAGGGTGAGGAATTTATGTCCCTCCAGATATTGCTGGGACAGCAGCACCAGCTTTGGCTATGCTGGCTTAGGACTGCTGGGAGCTATAGTCCAACTTCTAGGGGATGGAAAATGGTGCACCCTCCTGCCCTAATCACTTGGATGTAGATGGGTAGCAAAACTGGCTTTACTCATAAAAGTGTGATACTTTAATTGTTCTGTTTTACTATTGGTTTTTTTGTAAATATTTTGTTATTACATGGAAGCCTCACAGCTCTCCAATACAAACAGGGGAATAAACAGGTCTGAAACTGCTCAGTGTCTACACTTCTGGAGTCTGACATGCTCCACCATGAACCACAAGAACAAAAATCAGAGTTTGCAACCGCTTTAAACCATGGCTTCACACCTCAACCTGCCTCAAAACCATAACCACAGTTGAAATGCATTCTTAAGGAAAACTAATGGCAATTATTAATCTACTGTTCCCAAACAGCCTGAGTTTGGGAATCCTCCAAACAGAGGAATCTAGGAGTATATATCCAAAACCCACATTTCAAAACTCTAGACAACCTAGCAGATGAATGAAAGTGTTTTATTGTTGCTTTAAATATTAAAATACTTAATTCTTTCTCCTGCCTCTGTTAGCAAGCCCTGGTCACAATTTAGGTGGCAACTTCTCCCTTGAGGTATTCAGTCCCTGCTAAGACCTACAAGCCACATGGAAATGCAGCACATCCTGGCAGCAACAGCACTAATTCTCCAAATATGTGGCTCTCAGATAGGCAACTCCTGATCAAACATAGCCAAAGGGAGGAGAGGGTCTTTGATTTTGGAGCCTTTTGGATTTGGGGATATGGGATGATTAACCTGTACTAGGTTAAACATCCCATATCCCCAAATACAAAAGGCTCAAAAATACACACACACACACACACAATCATGAATGGCTGAGATAGTGAAACCTTTGCTTTCTGATGGTTCAATGTACACAAACTTTGTTTCATGCACAAAATTATTAAAAATATGGTATAAAATTACCTTCAGGCTATGTGTATAAGGTGTATATGAAACATACATGAATTTTGTGTTTAGACTTAGACCTCATCTCCAAGATCTCTCATTATGTATATGCAAATATTCCAAAACCCAAAATCTGAAATATTTCTGGTTCCAAACATTTTGGACAAGGAAGGCTCAACCTGTATTATTTCAGCATGCCTTCTGATATATCCTGAAATTCACATCAACTTCCTTTTTTGGCAATAACCTTTTTGGAGCTAGCTGCAGCAGCGGGGGCTGAGTCTCCCTGGGCGGAGGTCATATAAACCGCCCTCCCCTTCCACTGGGTCCGAGTTGGCTGCAACAGCAAGGGCTGAATCTCCCTGGGTGGAGGTCTTACAGTTTGCCCTCCCCTTCCATCAGGACTGAGCTGGTTATAGCGTTGGAGGCGGCCCATGGTCCGTTACGGCTGGAGCAGAGACGCATCAGGGGCTATTTAGCCCACCCAACATTTAGCCTCCAGCAGCGGCAAGTCAGA
Source organism: Phrynosoma blainvillii (assembly GCA_026167975.1). NCBI lineage: Eukaryota > Metazoa > Chordata > Lepidosauria > Squamata > Phrynosomatidae > Phrynosoma > Phrynosoma blainvillii. The sequence continues at coordinate 244,087,066 of JANUYF010000001.1, read as the reverse complement.
ACCGGGATGGGGAGAGGATTTACCATTTAGCCCACCCAGCCTTTCTATCACCTGGAGTGGTTCGTGACAATGAGGCCTGACTGCTGGAGGCTTTTTGTCTGCCTATTTTTCATTCTTGGCAGCATATAGATCCCCCCGAGGCAGCATATAGATCCCGGGAGAGGGTTGGATAGGAGGTTTTTGGGCTATTAACACCTTATTCCCTATATTGGCCGGGAAAGTTCTGGGAGCGAAGATCGACGTTGTACGGGGTAGAGAGGTATGGCATGAACAGAATGAGGCGATGTTACAAAAGAAGGCGGGAGTGCTGTTTGAAAGCTATCCCGCCTTCGGCCCACTCTGTTTCCTGGAATGGTTTGGAGAGCGTAGCAATCATTTCACAGAACCTTACTCTGCTCCTCTGCAATGCCAGGTCAGTTAAGAACAAGACCCATATTATTTATGACCTCCTTCTAGATGAGGATGCCGACCTGGCTTGCTTCACAGAGACCTGGCAGGGAGAGGATAGCGCTATAACTTGGGCGCAGGCCCTCCCAGCCAGGTACTCTGTTAGTGAGCAGGTAAGGGGAAGTGGGCGGGGGGGGGGCGGAGTGGCTCTGGTTTAGAAGAACAACCTGATTTTGACCAGGATACCTGCCCAGAACACAGTCCACTTCCAAGTGTATGTACCTTAGCCTAAAGACCAAGGACAGTTTGGAGATTCTGCTAATATACTGTCCACCCCGCTGCCTAGCAGACTCCCTAACCGAGCTGACACAACTGGTCTCAGAGTTGCTGCTGGAGTCACCCAGACTTTTAGTCCTGGGCAACTTCAACATTCCACTCGAGATCAGTTTGTCGGATCTAACAGGTGCAGCTTGGGAGTTCATGGAATCCATGACAAACATAGGCCTATCCCAATTGGTTGTCGGGCCCACAAGGAGGTCATACCCTCGACACGGTCTTTAGTACAGAACAGGAATATCTGTGGGCAGAGATTATTAGAATGGTCCGCCCTCGAAGACTAATGGAACCCATTGGTTTCCAGAAAGCCTTAGAGGGTTTAATGGTGAGTAATGCCGGTGATTCTGTCGAAGCTTTGGTTAACACATGGAACACCGATCTTACCAAGGCTATCGACACGATCGCTCCCAAGCGTCCTTTCCAACCCGCTTCGAACCGCAAGCCGTGGTATACCGAAGAGCTTAGAAGGATGAAGCGGGTTGGACAATGACTAGAGTGCGAATGGCGGAAAACTCGTCTCCTATCCGATAGAACTCGCCTTAGGAAGCATCTTGATTCCTATAGGGAGGCTTTACGTGCAGCGCAGAAATCTTTCTGTTCTGCACGTATTGCGTCTGCAGAGTCTCGCCCGGCAGAGCTGTTTAGGGTGGTGGGGGATTTGACGCAGATATCTCCTGCGCCGAATCCTTTACTTAACCCGACGACAGCCTGCTGTGAGGCATTTAATATCTACTTTGCAGATAAAATCTCTCGGATAAGAGCCGACTTGGACACCAGTATTCCAACAGAATCTGTGAGGCGTCCAGTAACTCCGTTGATGGTACTTTACTGGATCAATTTCAATTTGTGAGTACCGGGGACGTGGACAAGTTGCTTGAAAGGATGAGGAAGATGACTTGCCCCCTCGATCCCTGTCCATCATGGCTGGTCGTCCAGGGTGGGGACGCATTGAGGGTGTTCCTCCGAGACACAATCAACGCGTCCCTCAGGGAGGGCAGTATGCCATCCTGCCTAAAAGAGGCGGCAGTTAGGCCACTCTTAAAAAAGCCTTCCCTGGATCCCCTGGACAGAAACAACTACAGACCAGTCTCCTTGCTGCCATTTTTAAGCAAGGTGATCGAGAGGGCAGTTGCTTCCCAGCTCCAAGCTCTCTTGGATGAAACCGATTATCTTGATCCATTTCAAACCGGCTTTAGGACGGGATTTGGAGTTGAGACTGCCTTTGTTGCTCTGACCGATGACCTCCGCTTGAGCACCGACAGGGGTAGTGTGACCCTGCTGGTGCTCTTGGACCTCTCAGCGGCCTTTGACACTATAGATCATGCCATCCTCTTGGATCGGCTGAGAGAGTTAGGAATTGGAGGCACTGCTTTGCGGTGGTTCCATTCCTTCCTCTCTGGCAGATCCCAGAGGGTGAGACTCGGGGACAGTTGTTCTTCCAAAATAGAACTTAATTGTGGCGTCCCACAGGGCGCCATCCTGTCTCCGATGTTATTCAACATTTATATGAAGCCGCTGGGAGAGATCATTCAGAGGCATGGAGCGCGGTGTCTTCAGTACGCTGATGACACCCAGATTTATTTCTCCATGACCAGATCATCGTCTCAGACCTCTGATGGCGTCTCTCCTCTCAATGACTGTCTTAGAGCGGTAATGGATTGGATGAGGAAAAATAAATTGAAGCTGAATCCAGACAAAACGGAGGTGCTCACGGTTACAGGTCCAAATCCGGGCCCGGGATTACAGCCCCCAGTCCTGGACGGGGTCACACTCCCCTCCAAGGACTGTGTGCGCAGTCTGGGGGTACTCCTTGACTCGTCGCTTCATATGACTAGTCAGGTGAGTGCGACAGTCAGGAGTGCCTGCTATCAGCTCCGGCTGATACGCCAGCTGCGCCCATTCCTGGATAGGAAAGACCTGGAAACCGTTGTGCACGCACTGGTAACCTCACGCTTAGATTACTGCAACGCACTCTACATGGGGCTACCCTTGTGCCTAACTCGGAAACTTCAGTTAGTACAAAATATGGCAGCCAGGTTAATTACCGGTACATCTAGGAGGGAGCATATTACACCTGTGCTCAAATCCCTCCACTGGCTGCCAATTAGTTTCCGGGCGCAGTACAAGGTGTTGGTTTTGACCTTTAAAGCCCTACATGGCTTGGGTCCAACTTATCTTAAGGACCGCCTCTCCCCATGAGCCCCCCCGTGCCCTTCGGTCAGCCGGGAAGAACTTACTCCATCAACCAAAAGCCAAGCTGAATCAGACCTCGCAGAGAGCATTTTCGTTGACTGCCCCCAAACTATGGAATGGCCTGCCGGATGAGATCCGTCTTATTACAACACTCGCGGCTTTTAAGAAAGCAGTTAAGACGGATCTCTTCCGGCAGGCATTCCCAGATTGATCCTCTTGAGGAATGAATATTGAATCCTCTCCCCAGACTCTCTGTTGTGTTGTCACTATTATTTTATCACTCTGTTTTTATTGACCTTGTTTTAATTTTTTCTAGTTTAATTCGGTCTTAAGGGGTGGGAGGGATGGGTGGAGGGATCGGGATACTTAAATGTATTTTAATTATTGTATTTTAATTGTTGTGAGCCGCCCCGATTGCTATGCAGAGGGGCGGGATAAAAATAAAATTTATTATTATTATTATTATTATTATTAGAAACACCACATTGTCATGGACGGATCATTTCCTGGTCAAGATTGAACTAAGAACCACTGACCGCCCCACCGAGGGTGGTGGACCCATTAGAATGGTCCACCCTCGAAGGCTAATGGAACCAATTGGATTCCAGAAAGCCTTAGAGGGTTTAATGGTTGGCAATGCCGGTGATTCTGTCGAAGCTTTAGTTAATACCTGGAACACGGATCTTACCAAGGCTATTGACACGATCACTCCCAAGCATCCTTTCCAACCCGCTTTAAACCATAAGCCATGGTATACAGAAGAGCGTAGGAAAATGAAGTGGGTTGGACAACAACTAGAGTGCACCTGGTGGAAAACTTGGCTCCTATTTGACAAGACTCATCATAGGAACTTTCTTTGTTCCTATCAAGAGGCAATGTGTGCAGCGCAGAAATCCTTCTCCTCTGCACGTATTGCGTCTGCAGAGTTCAGTCCAGCAGAGCTGTTTAGGGTGGTAAGGGAACTGATGCAGGTTCCACCTGCACAGAACCCATTACTTAACCCACCAATGGCCTGCTGTGACGCGTTTAACAGCTTCTTTGCAGATAAAATCTCTCAGATAACAGCCGACTTGGATGCTAGTATGATAAAAGAATCAATAGATGAGGTGTCCAGAAGCTCCGCTGATCATTTTCAATCTGTGAGAATCGAGGACGTGGACAAGCTCCTTGGTAGAGTGAGGAAGACAACTTGCCCTCTTGATCCTTGCCCTTTGTGGCTGGCCATCCGGGGGGGGGGGGAGCGTGCTGTGAGAATGTTCCTTGGGGACATCAACGCATCCCTCAGGGAAGGTCATGTCCCATCTTGTTTAAAGGAAGCTGTGGTTAGGCCGCTTCTGAAAAATCCTTCTCTGGACCCCCTGGATATGAACAGCTATAGGCCGGTATCCATGTTACCTTTTTTGAGCAAAGTGATTGAGAAGGCGGTTGCTCTTCAACTCCAAGCTGTCTTGGATGAAACTGCTTATCTAGATCCATTTCAAACGGGCTTTAGGATGGGATTTGGAGTTGGGACTGCCATGGTTGCCTTAACTGATGACCTTCGTCTGAGCATCGACAGGGGTAGTGTGACCCTGGTTGGTGCTTTTAGACCTCTCAGCGGCTTTTGACACTGTAAATCATGGCATCCTCTTGGATCGCCTGTGTGGGTTAGGAATCGGAAGCACTGCATTGCAGTAGTTCCGTTCCTTCCTCTCTGTAGAGGGTGCTGCTCGGGACAGTTCTGCAAAAGAAGACTTCACTTGCGGTGTCCCTCAAGGTGCCATTCTGTCCCCGATGCTGTTTCACATATATGAAGCCGCTGGGTGAGATCATCCAGAGACACAGGGCTGGGTGTTATCAGTATGCTGATGACATCCAGATCTATTTCTCCATATCTCGATTGTCGGCCTCAGCTCCCGATGGCGTCTCTCCTCTCAATGACTGTCTTAAGACAGTAATGGACTGGATGAGGAAAAACAGACTGAAATTGAATCCAGACAAAACGGAGGTGCTCACAGTAGCGGTCCTGAAACCAGGAGTTGGGTTGCAAACTCCAGTCCTGGACGGGGTCACACTCTCCGTAAAGGACTGTGTTTGCAGTCTGGGGGTGCTCCTGGATTTGTCACTCCTGATGTCTAATCAGGTAAACGTGAGAGTCAGAAGCGCCTGTTATCAGCTTTGGCTGATACACCAGCTGCGCCCTCTCCTGGAAGTAAGGGACCTTGAGACTGTGGTGCATGCACTGGTAACCTCCTGTCTGGATTTCTGTAATGCGCTCTACATGAGGCAACCCTCGTGCTTGGTCCAAAAACTTCAGTTAGCACAGAACACGGCAGCCAGATTGGTCTCCAGTACAGCAAGGAGAGACCATATAACACCGGTATTAAAGTCTCTTCACTGGCTGCCTATTAGTTTCCGGGCCCAGTATAAGGTGTTGGTTATGACCTTTAAAGCCCTAAACAGCTTGGGTCCAACTTATTTTTGGGACCGCATCCTCCCATACAATCCACCCTGCACGCTCCGGTCCTCTGGGAGGAATTAGCTGCAGCCAATGAAAACAAGGCTGTCTGAAACCTCCCAGAGGGCCTTCTCAGTAACCATTCCCAGACTATGGAATGGCCTTCTGGACAAGATCCGTCATATTACGACCTTAAACAGCTTCAAAAAGGCTGTGAAGACGGATTTCTTTCAGCAGGCCTTTCCTGACTAGAACTCCTGGCCTCAGGAGTTTGCTCATTTTTACCTCTCCCATCTATGATTGTCGTTGCTGCTCTTGTTTGTTTATTGTTTGTTCTACTTACTTTATTTTACTTATGTTATTTTAAGATGTTTTAATGGTTATTTGGTGTAATACTTTTTTAGGGGTGGGTGGTTTTTTGGGATTTTAGACTGTATTTTTGTGATAGATGATGTATTGCAAGGGTAGGCAACCTTTCCCCTTTGAGGGCCGAGGGACTTCAGCTCCCAGAATCCCAGGAGCTATTGGCCAACATGGGACTATTGGCCAACATGGCTGAGGTTTCTGGGAGCTGAAGTCCCTCGGCCCTTAAAGGGGAAAGGTTGCCTACCCCTGATGTATTGTATGGAATTTTAACTGTTGTAAGCTGCCCCGATAGTTCGACAGAGGGGCGGGATATATAATAATAATAATAATAATAATACATGTAAAAAAACAAAACAAAAACAAAACATAAACCCAATCTCCAACACTTATACTTCTTACTTACTGTGACGCTGTCCTTCACACCTTTCACTTTGACATCCAGCTCCTTCACCCGACACAATACTGCTGAATTCTGTATATTCCCTACGTGCATCTGGATTTTGAAAGGAAGGAGAGGAAAACACAGAAAACACAGTATGTCAAAAGTATCACACCCTTGGAAAAACTGACACTCAGAAACGTTACTCTGGAGACCATCCTTTCCAGAATTCTGAGAATATTAATTCCAAAGTCTGACTTTTTAAAGTTCTGTACACCGAAGCCAATGAACACAGCAGGCTTTATTTCAGGCCTTCTGCTGTCACAGAGGCAGCTAGAAGCTTCCATGTCAGTGGGGCAGTGAATATGCTCTGGAATTTATTTATTACTTTGGAGTAGCTACCTGAAGTGCTAAACCTGTTTTGATGATAGGGTTCAGCACTAGGGCAGTTCCTCTAAAGCTCAGATTTAAAATCTAGAATGGATTCACCAACAAATGGACAAAAACCCCAATGGTTGAAGGTGCTTACATGAAGGGTAAAGCATTACCATAAATATATCTGGCTGAGATCAGAGCTGCATAAGCATAACTCAGAACATCATGAGACAACTCCCAACACATGATACTTTCCTCCACTCACCCTCCAGAAATTTAAAACTCCAGGAAAAATGTTACCTGATCTGCTGACTGAGCATTTTGGAGGATTCTCCTTTCTTCCTGCAAACATTTGGAGATCATCAATGCCATGTACATGGGGTCTTCCTCAAAAGTAGTCTATGATACAACAAAGAACAGAACAGTTAGGAAGGGTCTAGGTTTCTTAGACCATCGTTTCATCAAAAAAGATTAAGAAACTTTCTGGCCCTCCATATGCTGAAGAACTACTACTTTCATCATCCATCATCATTGGCACAGATTTCTAAGACTGAAAGGAATGGGAGACTATCTACCTCTGGAAGGCCACAGGTGCCTCAATACTGTTTTACTGGATTCTCAATGTTCATCAGCTAGACTTAGGAGCAAAATTGTAGTTCTGGACAGATATACCAAGTAGGAATGAAGGAAGAGATCACCTACGAGAATACCGCTCTGACCAAAAATGTGCTTGCAGATTGGAACTAGACCCCCATTTCTGCACTCCCAATTCTTGGTTCACTGCTACCACCAAATTTTCCTCATCCCACCAGCCTAGTTTGGAAGGGTAGGGGAGACAGCTGGAAATTGTGACAAATGGGATTCAGCAACTCCTGCAGATTTACTGCAAGTCACGCAAAGTTCTACCAGCAGATCATGATTTACAACTTTTTCATTGCTGGGCAGTAACCAGAAGAGTTACACACAAGCAGATTCTGGGAGGTGTAATCCACAAATACACATTTTTTCAAGTTCTGTTCCAGGATAAGAGATGATGTTCCAATATGACATCAAAATCAACATGGAAGCTGGGAAAACACACAGGGCCCAGCTGCACAACCTCAGTGGAACAGAATTCACAAAAAGAAGAGATGGAGGCTATTCACACAAGTGCCTGGGCATGCAGCAGCCCTGGGAACTTGTGTGTGTGTTTGAACTCACTAGTTCACTGTGTGAGCTTCAGGAGGCAGAGCATGACATCCCATAAAGAACCAGTTTCTTACAGGCTGGGAGCTAACATACATAACTTTCTCAAGCTCCTCCCATTGGCATCCCAAACCAGGGAAACTCTTCCAACACAGCAACTGAGGGCCAATCTTAGTGTAAAGCCAACCTCAAAAAGTCATCTGCCAAAAATACCTTTGATCCAGAGTTTGGAAACATTACTTTTTTGACAACTCCCAGAATCCTCACAACTGGTCATGCTGACTGAGGGATTCTTGAGAGCATTCTTATCCAAAGCTTTTAACTTTCCAAGCTCTGCTTTGATCAGGAAAGCCTTTCAGGATCATAAAGCAAAGAGAAATGAGAAGTGATGGTCAGCATTTATTGGGCAGTTGGGGAGGGCAGAGGCCAAATATATATATATATCTGAAACAGATAACAGGAGTCAATGACACAGGTGAAATGTTAAGCAATCTGAAATTTCAAGATCCTCTCCTTGGGCACGTCCCTCCTCTTGGTTGTATACAATTCAACTTTCTGGTGTTTATTCCATTTGTTTTAAGGGGAGTTAGACAAGAAATCATGCATTGTTTTTGGCAAACTCAGAAGACTGAGTACAATGCTCGCCTGAAAAATGGAACAGCAGGAATCTGAACCATTTCACCTGGAATCTAAGCTTACTAAAACATTGAACTATTATTACAACTGTTGTTGAGTCATTACAATATTATGTTATATATAATGGAGGAAGGTACTGTACTGTATCTGAAGAAGTGGGTTTATATCCATAAAAGCTCATACTAAAATAAAAATAAAAATTAGTCTTAAAGGTGCTGGTACATTCCTCCCACTCACCTCTTTTTTATGCTGCAAGAAACTAACATGGCTACGTCTTTGAAAAATGTTAAACTATAATTTGTAAATAAGTTGCATTATGAAATTATTAAGGCACGCCGCCTCAAAGCCACACTGCTGGGAAAGAGGCGAAGACAATAAGCTCCTAGCTTTCCAATAGTGGTCCCTGCTGGAGTTTAGTTCCAGGACCGCTCACGGATACCAAAATCCATGGATGCTCAAGTCCCATTATATACAATAGCATAGTAAAATGGTGTCTCTTATACAAAATGACAAAATCAAAGTTTGCCTTTTGGATTTTTTAAAAATGTTTTCAAGCCGTAGATGGTTGAACCTGTGGATGCAAAATCTGTGAGTAGAGAAGGTCGACAGAAAAAGGAAAAATTGTATGGCATCTTGAGTTTTCATTTTAAAATAATTTAAGAAATTTGAAGCACAACAACAGTGACAGCAAAGATGTAGGAAAATTATTCCTCCAGTTAACAACAGCAGAAAGCAACCTCATATCACCAAGTATCACTAAAAAAACAACAACAAACGAACCCAATGTTCAAAGATACTGAAAAGAAATAGGTAATTAAATACTTCTCCTTTACCAACAAACATATACAAACCTGTAGGTTCCTTTTGCTTTTTCTGATGTTGTGCTGCAACAGAAAGTTGTTCTCCTGTGTAAACCGGCTATATTGGTCATCTAGCTGTGAGAGAAGATTCTGGAACAGCAAGGTTGCCAGCGAAATATCACTGGCAGCATGGTCCCTAGACACAAAGTGTTTAGATTCCATTATCAGTTTCAAAAAGCAAACTTTCAAGAAGCAAAGCTCTGTGTGTTTCCTTCCACCACTGAGATAGCTTCTGCTTTTGACAATACCCACAATACCAATTAACCTATTAACATACCTTTTGATGCCCCAAATCTAACAGAAAGAAACACAACCAGTAGGCACAAACAACATGTTGTAGTGCTAGGGTTAAGCACTGGATTAAGCTGTGGCAGTGAAGAAACACTAAGTTGTTGGACTGCAACTCCCACCAGCCTAGTTAATGGAAAAACATTTGGAGGGCTGCATGATTCCTACCCCCATCTTACAGGATTGTATAGGTTTATTTGCTCACACAATGAGACCTAGAATGCTGCTTTCAATTTCCTTACATCTCAGTATTTTAGCATTTGTTAAAAATGGTCATGCATTTGCTGTGTACTATGTTTATTTACATACAAAAAGGTGTATATTTCAATTTATTTCCTAGCAAGCTACTTTTTTTAGACATCTTCAAAAAGAGGATGGATTGCTCCCAGTCAGGGATGTTTTAGCTGGAGATCCTGCACCGAGCAACGAATTTGACTTGTTAGCCCCAAGACCCCTTCCAACCCTATGATTCTGCAAACCTGGCAAAGTTCTATACTTTCAAAAGCCTTGTTTCCCTAAAACAGGAGCAATTTAATCGTATGGACAACTGAAGCTACTCATATCCTTACTTAGGACCACAGCCTTTCACATCTTGCACAAGTTAGTCTCTTACCAGTCTTGGCTTTCTAGCCACTGTGCCAGATATTGTCTGATCTCCATTGGAAAACTGTCATCATAGAGCTGGTGCACTTGTTCCAAAAATTTGGAATCCAGCTGCTGTAGTTTATACCACTGACTCATCCTGCAGAAATAAAACACGCTCATTTGTAGGGAGATTGCTCACCTCACATGCTCCACTGTACCCCCAATAAAGTATGTTGCATTGTTCAGATGTCATACACTTTAGTAGCACACAGTACTACCCATGTACCAAAGCACATAAAATTTCACCTTTTGGTTAATTATAACTATGGTTTATCAGTGACATCCACACATGAAAGTTCATTACTACTACATGTTCTCAAAAATTACAATATATAGCCATGAACAAGTCTAGAAATTTTAGTTAAGAAATCAACCAAAAAACTTGAGTTGACTTATCTATGGGTCAATGTAAATACTGTATTTTAACTCTTATTAAAAAAAAAAAAAACAAACCATCTCCGTCTTTGAATAGAGTGGCGAAAGGTGAGAGCTTAGTCCATCCCAGGAGAAATTTCTAACCTGCTTTCCTCCCAAGATTGGGTCCCAAAGCGGCTTACAGTCTAAAAAACACAGTACAATTAAAACTACAAAACTGACAATCAAAATGGTATTCAACTATTAAAAACTTTTAAAACATACATTTTAAAACAATACCCCTCCTTCAGGACTTTAAAAATTCTCTGTTTTTCCTAATCTCTCACTGGTAGCTCATTGGTGCTTCTGCTGAAAGGAGTGCCAAGAGAGATGGGGAGCTAGTGCCTCTTTTATGTTCTCTGGGACAGACTAAGCTCTCATCTTTCACCACTCTATTCAGAGACGGGGACAGTTCCTTTTTTTGATAAGAGTTAATATTGTGCCTTGAGGCTGGATGGCCATCTGTCAGGGATGCTTTGATTGGGAGTTCCTGCATGGCCGTGGGTTGGACTGGATGGCCCTTGTGGTCTCTTCCAACTCTATGATTCTATGATTGACATCCTTTTGACACGCGCATCAGTTCATGTCTGGTTACTTTCCTCCACCGCATCTCACAGCCATCTTCTGCCATAGTTATCTCCTCATCCATCCAGCCTTTAGGGTGTGCACCAACAGTCATGCCAACCAGAATTGTGTAAATTCTTTGGCATCAATTTCCTTTCCTTCATCCTTTACATCCTTTGTTACATGACCTTAAATTCTACCCTCGATTTATCCACGGATCATATCAAAGTCCTAATATTGGCCTGCAAACCGGCCCTCAACTTGTACATGAAATACACAAATGGACTATCAACTTATATATGAACTACATGAATGGATGCATCTGATGACGTTATACAGGTAACTAATTTTGGTATCAGGATGAGGTTGTGTTAACTTCAGGTTTATGAACTTCCCTCCCTCCCTTCCTTTCTGGTGTTGCTGCAAAGGCCCAGTCCAACTGTGATTCACCTTAACCAAGTGGTTCTCAAATGGTGGGGTAAGACCCCAAAGGGGCACAAGAGTTGCTCAAGGGGGGCACAAGACTTGGAAGCCTCAATTTCCCCCCCCCCTTCTTCTCCCTACACATTTTTCTGTCTGGAGGGGAAGAGAAAGGCGAGGAGGGTGCTTGAAGCAGCCGCTTCTGTGCAAGGGAGGAGGAGGAGGAGAGCAGGAAAGCTTGCTGGATTGTGGCCTTTGGCTTGTTTTAAATGACCACAGTTAAGATGAACCACAGTTTTAACTAAACTATGGTTAATGAAAAACAGAGGCTTCCAATCTTTCTGACTGTGCCAGTGGGGAAGAGGAATGAGGGCTAGCACTCAAGCCCTACATTTGCACAAGTCTGTTCTTCTTAATGCTAAATCATGGCTTAGTATTGCATATGAATGCAGTCGCTCTCTTGTCTGAGAGCAAACACTGGTAATCTTATTAATCCGTTGCTCTCAAGGTGCCACAGGACTCTTTGTCAACGCTCAACGCTATGGAATCGTGGGATTTGTAGTTTGTTGTGGCACCAGCGGTCTCTGACAGAGAAGGTTAAATGTCTCACAAAACTACATATCTCATAATTCCACAGGATTGAGCCATGGGAGTCAAATCAGTGTCAAACTGGATTATTTCTGCAGTGCAGATGCAGCCTTATGCAGACTGTGGTGGGGGATTTTCCTTTACAGTCCATACAAAAATGCAGCATGATAGTTACTTTTTTTTAAAAAAATGGCAGGGAATATCAAGTAATAAAGACTATATTAAGAGGAAGGCAATGGCAAGCCTCCTCTGAATAAATCTTGCTAAGAAAAACCCAATGACAAGACTAGCTCAGACTGGACTGGAAGGCCCATAACACAAAAGGCGAAAGGGAAGGAGTGGAGTGGGAAAAAGGAATAGAGCAACACCTTTAAGTCCTGCTGATTTTTATTTCATGGACATCCACGAAAGTTCATGCTAAAATAAAAATCAATTAGTCTTAACAGTGCTACTATATTCCTCCCATCCTTTCTCCTTTTTATGCTGCAACAGGCTAACACGGATTTGTTTCTGTTGTTATTGTGTGCCTTCAAGTCGTAATCATGGGTTTTCTGGGGCTGAGAGGGTGTGACTCGCCCAAGGTAACACAAATAATGTCTTTGAAAACAACAACAAAGTAGGGTTTTCCCCCTTTACAAGGCTGCTTAATTATATAATGTTGTACCTGCCAGATTAACCAAACCCTCTTATATGAAAATTAAAAATAAAAGCATGTGCCAAGAGAGGCTGGATTTTGCAATCTACAGAATGTGCAACCAGGACAAAAGAAATTTCTGGAGGACGTATAAGAACACATGGATGATTGGGATAAGCGGGTAATCTTAATTACGTGGCCAGGAAAATGGAAAAATTTAATTTGACATGGACGTATCAATCTTTCCAAAACAAATAAATACCGGTACATAAAAATAAAGTCACAGTCTAGAGATGTCTGAGGGCCTTTGCAGACTGCCAGAAATAGTGCAAATTGAGTCCACTTTTAGGGTTAGGGTTAGTGCTAGGGAGTCATGGGAATTGTATTTTTTTCTGAGACATTGAGCCTTCTCTGTCAGAGAGCTCTGGTGCCACAATAAACTACAGTTCCCATGATTCCCTAACCCTAACCCTACTCCTTAAAATGGACTCAATTTGCACTATTTCTAGCAGTCTGCAAAGGCCCTGAGTTGAGTCCAGAACTGCTTCCTCTCTTCAGGGCTGCATTAATTCTGCAAATAAGAAGACACACAATCCAATCTGTAAAGTAAGCCCATTTTTGCATCCCTGATTTCAATGGACAATAATTAAATTATTGTTGTTGTGTGAGCCTTCAAGTCATTTCTGACTTCTGGGGTTTTCTTGGCAGGTTTCTTCAGGGAGAAAGGACTTATGGCGACACTGGTGTAAATACAGACATAATGTTAATAGTGCATACTATTGGCAGGGCTGTCTGATTTTTTTTTAATGTTATTTTAATGTTATTTTATTTGTAAATTTGTAAAATGCTATGTACAGTGATGTCACACCCAGCATGTTGTTACAAAGCTGAGCTGGCATTCGAACCCTGGTCTCCCTCTGTAAGGCTGCCTAGTTATGTAATGTTGTGCCTGACAGTTTAACCAAACACTCTTGTATGAAAATTAAAAATAAAAGCAGGTGCCAAGAAAGGCTGGATTTTGCAATCTACTAACAACACAAACCGAACAGCCCTTCATCCCTGAAAAGAGAAAGGTTTTATAATGCTAAACTTGGGGCTGGACTAGACTCACTAGCTGCATCCACACTGCAGAAATAATCCGTTTTGATCCCACTTTAACTGGCACAGCGGCTCAATGCCATGGAACTCTGGGAACTGTAGTTTGCTGTGGCACCAGAGCAGAGCCATGGTATAGCAGCAGTCTCGAGTGTTGGGCTATATGACTCTATAGACCAGGGTTTGAATTCCCACTCATTCATGGAAACCCACTGGGTGACCCTGGGAGTCACACTCTCTCAGCCTCGGGGAAGGCAATGGCAAACCTTTGAACATATCTTGACAAGGAAAACAAACAAACATTAGTGTTGGCATAAATGGGGCAAGACTGAAGCCACACAACAGCAACAATAACAACAACAACATGGGGCTCTTGGGGCAACCCAAATAAGGGGCTTGTTTCTTGACCCAGTCAAGAACTGAAGCCAGGAGAACCAGACCTGATCCCCAAAACTTGAGCCCAGTAACCCTACTTAGGCTGCATCCAAGACCAGGACGAATACCACATCAAACTACAAATCCCAAGATTATGTAGTTTAGAGTCATGGCAGTTAAAGGGGTGTCAAGTTGCCTTATTTCTGCAATGTGTGGTTTAATTGTTTTTTAAATTTTAAATTTATACATTTTAATGTTGTAGTGTTTGTAAATTGTGTTCTTTTAAAAATGATGTTCATCACCTTGAGTCCCTATATTGGGAGAAAGGCAGACAATAATAATAATAATAATAATAATAATAATAATCCACACTGCAGAAATAATCCAGGCTGACACCACTTTCACTGCCATGACTCAATGCTATGGAATCCTGGGATTTGTAGTTTGGTGAAGGAATTCAGCCTTCCCTGTCAGGAGAGCTCTGGTGCCCCAGCAAACTACAATTCCCAGAATCAAACAGCACTGAGCCGTGGCCGTTAAAGCAAATTATTTTTGCAGTGTGGATGGAGTCTTAGGGCCTTTACAGACTGCCAGAAATAATGCAGCTTGAGTCCACTTTAACTGTCCTGGCTCAGTGCTAGGGAATCATGGGAACTGTATTTTTTTCTGAGACATTGAGCCTTCTCTGTCAGAGAGTTCTGGTGCCACAATAAACTACAGTTCCCATGATTCCCTAGCACTGAGCCAGGGCAGTTAAAGTGGCCTCAAGCTGCATTATTTCTGGCAGTCTGTAAAGACCCTTAGTCACACTGCAGACTCAAAGCTGCCTGACACACACACACACACCCTTTAACTGCCATGACTCTACCCTACATAATCATCTTGGGATTTCTAGTTTGGTGAGGTAGGTATTCAGCCTGGTTTGGGATGCAGCCTAAGACTAAGGCTTGCTATCCTACAGAATCTCGGGGATTTCTAGTTTGGTGCGGCACTTAGCCTTCCCTGCCAGGGGAAACACCAAACTACAAATCCCAGGATTTCCTTATAGCATGGAGCCATGGCACTGAAAGTAGGGTCAAAGTGGATTATTTCTGCAGTATGGCTGCAGCAAACCCTGTCTTCCTTCCTTGCTTTCCACACTCACCTCGCAGTTCGGACTACAGCCGGGTCGGACAGAGCCACTCTCTCCTTTCCTCCTTCTTCTTCTCGCCTTCCAGGACTCTGCAGAAACGAAAGTACAGCTCTGACCTGGAAATAGGGAACTGAGACAGGCAAGCGACCAATCAGCGAGGAACTGGCTGCAGGGAGCATCCAATCAGAGGGAACGCCCCGCCCCTTTGTGGCTGTTACCTCCATTTTCCCCTCCTCCCTCCTCTGTTAGTTATGGAAATAGAAGCCATATAGTTTTGCTTCATTTTCTCCCAGAAGAGCAGGAGGCGGGAGGACATGATATTCTCCTCAAGTCTGTGGTGTCTTTTATTTTCCCCTTTAGTTGTTGTTTTTTTATTTGTTTGCTTTCTGGATTGCATTTTCCTTATGCCTTGGGCAAGGTGTCACACTCTCTCAACCTCAGGGGAAGGCAATGGCAAGCCTCCCCTGAACAAATCTATATATGGTATGGCCTTAGGGCAGGGGTAGGCAACCTTTCCCCTTTAAGGGCCGAGGGACTTCAGCTCCCAGAAGCCTCAGCCATGTTGGCCAATAGTCCCATGTTGTCTAATAGCTCCTGGGATTCTGGGAGCTGAAGTCCCTCGGCCCTTAAAGGGGAAAGGTTGCCTACCCCTGCCTTAGGGTCATAACATGTTATGGCCAACAACAACAACAACAACAACAGATCAAAAGATTACATGATAAAGATTTCCTAATTTGTATTAATTCAGGCCGCATCATAACCACGCAATCCTAATTGTGACTTAGTGGCTATGACTTAAGAAACCAGGGTTTGATTCCCTGCTCAACCATAAAGCCCACTGGGTGGCCTTGGGGAAGTCACACTCTCTCAGCCTCAGGGGAAGGCAATGGCAAACCTCCCCTGAACAAATCTTGCCAAGGAAAACCCCACAATAAGTTCGCCTCAGGGTCCCCATAAGTGAGAAAGGACTTGAAGGTACACAACACACATGCACAAGACAAACTCCATCAGCGGCAGAAACAATTTAGGGTGCCCAGCAACCCAGGTTGACCACTGCAAATGGAGGACATGGCCAAAGAAAAGCTCAAAACACATCTAAATGTAAAACCATGCTCCATAGTCATGTTCAAAATGGAAGACTCCTGGACAAAAGGTTGAAATGTGGGGCTCGTCCTGGAAAAGGAGGACCTCTGGTCACCCTGATCCCATGATAGGGTTGCCATAACTTGGAAATGACTTGAAGGCACACACCACCACCATCACACCACCAATCCTAAACACAGATTAACATATAAATCACACACACACACACACACACACACACACATATATATATATATATACCCCACTCACTTCCATGCCAGCATTCTCTGAAGATGCCAGCCACAGATGCTGGCAAAATGTCAGGAATAAAATCTTCAAGAACACGGCCACACAGCCCGAAAAACCCAGAAAAACCCATGGATGCCGGCCGTGAAAGCCTTCGACTTCACACTTTGAAACCACTTTAACTGCCATGGCTTCATTCTAATCTAAAGAATCCTGGAATTCTGTAATTTTGTGAGGCACCAGCATTCTGTCAGAGAAGGCTAAAAGACCTTGCAAAACTACAAATCCCAGGTTTACATGCAATGGAGCTACAGTGATTTAAAATGGTGTCACTCTGCATTATTTCTGCAGTGTAGATTCAATCTCGGGGGGCTCTCATTCATAGAGTCACTGTAAGTTTGAGTCAACAAATGGCAGCTAAATACGCAATAGTTGCAGCCCGTCAGCTAAAGCTTCTCCTTGTTCTTCCTCATCATTTTGGACCCCATCAAAGGACTCCTGGTTGCCTCAGCATGTTGGACTTTATTCAGCACTCACATGGGATGTGGAATAGTTTCCATTAAATGCTTTGTTCATCATTCCCATTCATATTGTTTTAGATACCAAAAAAACTGTTTATATGACTTCTGGACAGACTGCGAAAAGAAAACCAGAACTCCCTTTTTTCTTGCATCTTTCTTTTTTACTTCTAGACTGACACAGAGAGCGATGAATCTTTGCCACTCCATTTGTTGTTGTTGTTGTTGTGTGCCTTCAAGTCATTTCTGACTTACGATGACCCGAAAGCGAACTTATCATAGAGTTTTCTTGGCAAGTTTCTTCAGAGGGGATTTGCCATTGCCATCCTCTGAGGCTGAGAGAGTGTGATTTGCCCAGGGTTTCCCTGGCCAAGCAGGGATTTGAACTCTGGTCTCCAGAGTCACCGTCCAATGCTCAAACCACTGCACCACGCTGGCTCATGGCCGCCAACATTTTGCACAGCCTGAGAGGGTGGTCATGACAGCAAAAGTTATTAATGAGGAAGAAAAGACAGGCTAAGAGAGAATGCGGCCATTTGCTTTTGCCTGAACCTACTGGGAAGGGCAAGATTTCTTCTTCTCCTTTTTCTCCTGCTGAGTTAACTGAGAGCAAACTACTTTTGCCCTTTGAACTTAATTTGCAGCAACTGAAGTAAGCTGAGGGCAAAGGGGGAACATGTGAAAAACCAGGACATTTTAAAAGCAGCTGAAAAAAAGGGATGAAAGAAGATAAATCAGGATTGTCCTTGCCAAATCAGGACAGTTAGAGGGTGTGCAGTCCTCACAGCCAATAGTGGGGGTTACTGGGAGTGGCAGTCCAACAACTGCGGGGCAGGGGCTATGTGACTCCCACTCCTACCTATACCTAGGGAAATAGTTTCCTCATGAAGAAAACCTTTTGTGACCCATGCATGCCAAACTTCTGTCACCAATCCCCTCCACCCCAACTATGCCAACTCTGAAACATATCCAAGGTAGCCATGTTGGCCATATAGCAAAGTACAGTAACATCCAAACCTCACAAAACAGTGATACCTTTACTGGGCCACCCAAAATGCACAAAATACATGTTGCAAGCTTTTGAAGCTTCACGGTGTTCTTCCGGAGGCAAAAACGTTAAAAAAAATAATACAGGAGAAAGAAAAATAACAGTCCTGCAACATGTATTTTGTGCATTTTGGTTGTTTGAATAAAGGCGTCCCTGTTGTGTGGACTTTGGATGTTATTGTACTTTGCAATAACACAAAAGGTATTACCAGTGGGTTTTGGATATGACTGCACTTTGAAATAACACCAAAGGCATCCCTGTTGGGTGGATTTTGGATGTGATTGTACTTTGCAATAACAGAAAAGGTACTTTGCAATAACACAAAAAAGTACTTTGCAATAACACAAATAGTACAGAAAAAGTACTTTGCAGCAACAGAAAAGGTACTTTGCAATAATAGAAAAGGCACTTTGCAATAACACCAAAGGTTTCCCTTTTGGGCGGATTTTGGATGCTACTGTACTTTGTAATAACTCAAAAGGCATCCCTGTTGGGTGGATTTTGGATGTGATTATACTTTGCAATAGCAGAAAAGGTAATTTGCAATAACATAAAACATACTTTTCAATAACACTAAAGGTATCCCTGTTGGCTGGGTGGCTTTTGGATGCTACTGAGAAAGAAGTGAAGGAACTAAAGGAGGGATGGGGTAGGGATGGGGATGGACTAAAGGTGGGAGGACACAAGGGAAGGGAAGGAGGAAAACCCAGGAAGGCATAAGGGAATGGATAGGATAGTAAACAACCAACAATGGTAGGAATAATACAGGGAGACAAACAGCTACTGTGCAGCAGCAGCAGCAGTAGTGGTGGATGTCATTGACAGACTATATAACTGGAAGCAAAAGATGGTGGAACTCTATACAAGACTAGACTAGGTGCCAACTGTGGCACAGATCATGAACTACTCATATCAAAAATAAGAGTAAGACTCAAGAGGAAAACAAAATCAGTGATTATACCAAAATATGATATAAATAATAACTCAACAGAATTAATTGACAACATAAAAAACAGATTCACACTACTAAGCATAATAAATCAAGAAGCAGAGGAATTATGATCCGAAGCCAGGGACATAATAAAAGAAGAATGCAGACAGACACTTTCAATAAACAAAAAGAAAGAGAAAAAAACATGGATGACAGAAAAAACACTACAAGCAATAAAGAAAAGAGAAGAAAAACAAAAGGGAGATAGGAACAGACTAAGAATCATGAATGTAATAGTACAATGGCTTGCGTGGAAAGATAAAGAAAATTATTACAACAACCAATGTAGAGAAGTAGAAGACAACAACAAAAAGGGAAGAACAAGAGACCTATTTCACAAGATCCAGGAAATCAAAGGAAAATTAGAATCAAGGGCTGGGCCAATCAATGACAATAAAAATAACATAATTCAAGACCAGGAAGGAATAAAAAGACACTGGATGCAATACACAGAAGAATTATACAAAAGAGATGACAAAATGAAGGAGACATGGAGCGAAGAGCCATATGAAGATGAACCCCAAATTCTAAAAAGTGAGGTGGAAACTGTAATAAGAGAACTAACAAAAAACAAATCACCAGGAACAGATGATACTACAGTTGAACTGCTGCAATCCACACTGAGAGAGTCAACTTTAATGCTAACCAACATATGTCAACAGATATGGAAAAACAAAACAATGCCCAACAGATTGGAAGCAATCAATATATATCCCCATCCACAAAAAAGAGAGACACAAGAGGCTGCAGCAACTATAGAAACATAGCACTCACCTCCCACGCAAGCAAAATCATGGAGAAAGAAATCCCAGAGGTCCAAGAGGGGTTCAGGAAAGGAAGAGGCATTAGGAACCTTGTATTGCAAACATACGATGGCTAATGGAGAGCACCAGGGACTTCCAAAAGAAAATCAGCATGTGCTTCATAGACTATAGCAAAGCCTTTGACTGCATAGATCGGGGTAGACAACCTTTTTGAGCCGGGGACCGGGTTGCTGTCCCTTAGACAATTGGGGGGGTTGAAGCACCAAATATAAATAAATAAATAAATAAATAAATAAAAATAACATTTTTTAAAAATTTAAAACATTAAAAAAAAATATGCATGCACACTCTCTCAGCCCCAGAAAAGCCATGGCAAACCCCCTGTGGAGATTTTGCCAAGAAAACCCCAAGAACAAGTAATAACAACAATCATCAATATCATCATGCAGGACCAGCCTCGGGGCCCTTAAAGACATGGGAGTACCAACACATCTGATAGGCCTGATGATGAATCCGTACTCAGGACAAGAGGCTACTGTCAGAACAGAGCATGGAGAAACAGAATGGTTCCCAATTGGCAAATGGATCAGACAAACCTGCATACTTTTACCCTATCTGTTCAGCTTGTATACAGAACATATTATAGGAAAAGCAGGCTTGGACACAGAAGAAGAAGGAGTGAAAATAGGAGGATTTTATCATTGATAGAAATGGGGACTGCAGTCAAGAAATCAGAGGAAGACTAAGAATGGGGAGAGTGACTATGAAAGAACTATAAAAGATTCTAAAATGCAAAGATATACAACTCAGCACAAAAGTTAGATTCATACAAGCCACTGTATTCCGTATTATCATGTATGGATGTGAGAGCTGGAAAGTTAAGAAAGATGACAGGAAGAAAACCAATGCATTTGAGAGAATGTGGTGCTGGAGAAGAGTGCTGAGGATCCCATGGACAGCCAAAAGGACAAACAAGTGGGTCCTAGAGCAGATCAAATTGGAAACCTCCCTGGAAGACAAGATGACCAAACTGAGGCTGATGTACTTTGGACACATCATGAGAAGAGAGGACTCTTTGGGGGGGAAATAATGCTGGGAAAGGTGGAGGGAAGTAAGAAGAGAGGAAGGCCACATGCCAGATGGATGGACTCTGTTAAGGAGGTCACTTTGAGTATTAAGGGGTTGCAGGAATTAAGCAGAGCAGTGGAGGACAAAGGGTCTTCTTGGAGATGTCTCATCCACAGGGCTGCCATGGGTCAGGATCGACTGGAGGGCAGTTAAGAAGAACAAAATACTTTGGAATAACTCAAAAGACACCCCTGTTGGGTGGATTTTGGGTGCGATGGTCCTTTGCAATAACAGAAAAGGGTACTTTGCAACAACATAAACAAGTACCCAAAAGGTACTTTGCAACAGCGCATTTCTGAGGGATTTGGGATGGGTGCTTGCTTGCTTGCTTGCTGTGGGCCAGCTCTGAAAGCACCGGCGCCAGGCCAAGGCCTCCAAGGCTTCAAGGGAGAGGCTGCAGCAGGGGCGGGGGGAGGAGGAAGCGGTGGAGGGAAGAGCCCCGGGTCACGTGGCTTCGGGGAAAGGCAGGCCTCGGCGGGAAAGCGAAAGCTAGCAGTGTTGCCAGGGCCGCCCTTCCCGCCTCCTCCCCCTCCTCCCGCTGCTGCTGCGGCTGAGTCAGGGGCTGGGGCCTGGGAGCCATGGCTCTGAATGGGAGCGGTGCTAATTAAGGCAAGGCTGGGCCTGGCATGGCTGTGAGGAAAGCCAGAGGGAGGGAAGGAGGGAGCATCCTACTATCATTACAGTATATGAGTATATCATCATCATCATCATCATCAATCATCATCTATTACTACTTTTTATTTATTTATTTATTTATTTATTTCAAGGATTTAAATCCTGCCTTTCTCCCACAATAGGATTACTCCTCCTCCTCCTCTTAACAATAATTTTTATTTCAAGGATTTATATCCCGCCTTTCTCCCACAATGGGATTACTATTATTATTATTATTAATTTTTATTTCAAGGACTTACATCCCACCTTCCTCCCACAATGGGATTATTATTATTATTATTATTATTATTATTATTATTTTATTATTATTATTAATTTTTATTTCAAGGATTTATATCCTGCCTTTCTCCCACAATGCAGTTACTATTAATAATAATAATAATAATAATAATAATGTTTATTTCAAGGATTTATATCCCACCTTTCTCCCACAATGGGACTATCATTATCATTATTTATTTATTTATTTATCTCAAGGACTTATATCCCATCTTTCCCCCACAATGGAATTACTATTATTATTAATTTTTATTTCAAGGACTTACATCCCACCTTTCCCCCCATAATGGAATTACCCCATAATGGAATTATTATTATTAATGATTTTTATTTCAAGGATTTAAATCCCACCTTTCTCCCACAATGGGATTATTATTATTATTATTATTATTTATCAGCTTTATCCATTTTTTTTACACCACTTTAACTGCCAGGGCTCCATCCTACACAATCCTGGGATTGTAGTTTTGTGGACCACCAGCACTCTGGTAGAGAAGGCTGAATACCTCATTGCTGTTGTGTGCCTTCAAGTCATTTCCAACTTACAGTGACCCTAAGCCTAAGGCAAACCTGTCACAGGGTTTTCTTGGCAAGTTTTTTCAGAGGGGGTTTGTCACGACCATCTTCTAGGCCTGAGAGAGTGTGACTTGCCAATGGTCGCCCATTGGGTTTAACACGGCTGAGCCAGGATTTGAACCCTAGTCTCCAGAGTTGTCGTCCAGCACTGAACAGGTACAGAGTGCCTTTTGCCAAAGTGGGCACAATCAATGGTGCAGTGCTAAAATTTTATTTATTTATTTATTTATTTATTTGCATTAATTAAAATATTTAACATCACGATGCACAATGAGTTTGTTTTCTGCTGCTCCAAAAAGTAGGACCCGGAACAATGGATTCAAACTCCAGGAAAAGAGATTCTCCCTCAACATTAGGAGGAACTTCCTGACAGTAAGATTTCTTTGACAGTGGAAGACACTCCCTCCGAGGATGGAGGAGTCTCCTTCTTTGGAGGTCTTTAAGCAGAGGCTGGATGGCCATCTGCCAAATGTACTTTGATTGTGAGTTCCTGCATGGCAGAAAGGGGTTGGACTGGATAGCCCCTGGGGTCTCTTCCAACTCTTTGATTCTGTGATGCTATCATTCTAATGCCTAAAATCAATATAAGCAGATCTCTACAAATGTAAAATAAGACAATAATGTCAAGAGACTAAAAACACATGAAACAATTTGACAAATGAAAAAGTGGTTTGAAAAGTTAAAACTGCACATATGGACATTCTGGAGTAAATCAGGCCTCAAAGGCTTTAATAAAGAGAGACATTGGTGCAGAAATGGTGCCAACCGGACCTCCAAGGGCAGGGCACTCTACAATTGGTATGCCAAGCTGAGAAATAGTGTATTTGGGCAGGCATGGATTGGGAGAAGTGCAGAAGCTCATCATAGCTGCAGTCCCGGGGGGGGGGGGGGGGGGATTGGATTTGTTGATCCAAAAGAGCAAACCTAACAATTTTTAGGCTGCATCTGCACTGCAGAAATGATCTGGTGTGACACAATTTTAACTGCTATGTTCAATGCTATGGAATTCTGGGAACTGTACATTGTTGTGGCACCAGAGCTCTCCCACAGAAGGCTAAATGTCTCACAAAACTACATTTCCCAGAATTCCATAGCATGGAGCCATGGCATTTCAAGTGGTATTAAACTAGGTTATTTTTGCAGTGCGGATACAGCTTCAACCTTACCAGGAGCAGGTTGTTTGTAAAGTTAATGGGTCTTAATTCCAATTTCAAGGCCAAACTATTAAAAAATGACATACGTGCATTGCAAGAGGGATTGCTCATGGGGATGGGGTGTGTAACTATAAGGAGTGCAAAATGAGGGCATTCCCCCTCCAAAAGGAATTCTCCCCACTCCAATTTATTCTTCACTCCCCAAATTTCTAGCATCGCAGAGAGCAAAACATGGACAAATCATTCCCACCTAGAGCTCCCCTCTCCCCTCCTTTTGCATTCCCTTGGTAACTTTCCTGCACCTTTTCTTTAAATGCCTAACCTGTATTTCCCAAAGCTCAACTGATGTTTTAAATTGCTGCAATGGTAGATATTTGGGGACTGATGCAAAATTTCAATGCTGGGGTGGGGAAGCATAATTCTTATTTGAGATGGGCAATGTTCTCATTCTGCTCCCCCATAGCTTACATCTCTGGATAACTTATGACAACAAATTCTTGATGGGAAAATCCACCTCCCCATAGCTACTGCATGGATTGGAGATAAAATCAGAGGGAATGGAAAAGAGGGGAGGGAGAGATCCCATTAGCATCCCTGCTAAGGAAAAAGTCATGGCACTCCTATCCAGAGAGCCCTGATTTCTTTATGTTGCTGGGCATACTATCATTCATTCATTCATTCATTCATTCATTAATAATAGTCTTTATTTCAAGGCTTGAGGCGATGTACAACATAGGCACAAAAGAATTGATGCTCTCTTATTTTATTTTATTTTTTTAAAGAAAAGCTGCCCTCCCTGGATATGGCAAACTGATAGGGGCCAAAAGAAGAATCATCAGAGGAACGAAGGATGGGTAGGAGGTGCCTGAAAACAGCCAGAACTTGAGCGGAGAAAGGAAATCTATGACATCCAGCAGCTTTAACTACAGTCAGAAAATTACAGCAAACTGTAGTTAAGGAGAGGGAGTACTGTAAGCACTAAGGGCCCATTCGCACTACACAATTACAGCACTACGATTCCACTTTAATAGCCATGGCTGCATCCTATGGAATCATGGGTTTGTACTATGTTCAGAGGCTGAGGAATCTTAAGTCCTCCTCCCTTCAGCTCCCAATCCCTATATGGGATGTTGCCACGGCAGTTAGAGTGGAACTATAGCATCACAGTTGTGTAGTGTGGATGGGTCCTTGGTTTTGTGATTGTTGCAGGTCCTGCTTGCCAGGAAGGCCATAACAGTGGTGGGTTATCAACCTGTCCCCATCCATTAGCCAGAGAAGGAGGCAAATTTCACCCCCTAGAAAAAACAAATCTCTGCTACAGCTGCTTAACTCAACCTTGATTTGAAACAGATGGGAAGCATGCTTTAGTCCTTCCCATCCAGGGTTCAGCGGCAGGGCTTGGAAACGAATTCAGGGAATTCTAGTCTAAAAAAGTGACTTTCTCAAGCTTTGAGCTGCTGCTGCTGCTGCTACAGTATATGACTTTGGTGTGGGGTGTGGATGTGTGTGGCTAATTGTTGTAAGGGGGGCACTAGTGGGAGAAAATGAAGGTGTTGTTTTCCAAGAAGAAGTCCCCTCCGGTGAAATTTGCCTTCAGCCCCCAATTTTCTAGCCTTGCAAAGAGGAAGATGTGGAAAATCATTCACACAAAACAGTGGCATACCTGGCATGTTTGACACCCGGTGTGGCTCTTTTTTTATTATTATTTAGACAGACACACACACACACACGGAACATTATTTTCAGCAATACCATACATCTGAGGCTCACGTCTACGAAAGCTCATGCTACCTCTTTCTTTCAGTTAGTCTCAAAGGTGCTCCAAGATCCCTTTGCATGATGAAATGAAACAAATAATTATGCTTCTGCCATTGCTGCTGCTGCTGCCGCCCATCTCTTCAGGGCAGTAGCGGCCCTCAAAAGAAACAGGCAGTAGCAGCAACAGTGGCAGCGGTGCCACCAACTCCATGTTTCTGGTGCCACCGACTCTGTGATACTTTCCCTTCTTCCAGATCTCTTACCTCCCCACCCAGCAGCCTCTTCCAGGTCTGGAAGGGATGCTGACCAGGTGGGAAAGGAAGGTGGAGAAGGAGAGGAGTCCATGGCCACCAAGGCTCAGTGGGCAGAGAAGGAGACAGTCACCTCACTTGCTGATGATGGTTGCCTGCGGAGTCTCCAAGGTGAGGCTCAGTGGACAGACACTCACTTCTTCTCCGGCCACTGATGGTGGACAAGTAAGCCTTTCCTTTCTTTGAGACACACCTCACCCTTCCTACACCTTCAATGTTCGAGGAGCAGTGGTGTCACCCCACTTAGGGTGTCACCTGGTGCAGCCCACACTCTCCTAGTGACACCCCTGCACACAAAGAATTCATATATTCCCTGTGTTCACATTCCCTTGGTTACTTTGGCTACCTCTTTTCTTGGGATGACTACACTGCATTTCTAAATACTCAAATGACGTTTTAAGTTATTGCAATGCTAGGAATTTGAGGAGTGAAGAAAAATTAATGTAGGGGAACAATTCTTATTCTGGGGGGCAATGCCCTTGTTTTGCTTTCCAGCCAACCAACCCCCCTGATTGTAAGCTACCTCAGAGCTCATGCCATTGAAAGGTAGGCAAAGCTGATGGAGGAGGGAGCAATGGCACCTGTGTGGTGTAGTTGCCTTCAGAGAAAAACAAATTCCACATACTTGCAGGATGGATGTAACTTCAGGTATGTTGTATGTAAATCAGGAATGGAGAATATCCAAGCCGCACATCATCTGCAATCAGCAGAGCCAATGGTGCAGGGTGATGGGAACTGCAGTCCACCAACATTTGGAAGGCTACAACTTCCCCATCTCTGCTGTAAATAAATCATTTTGCATCTTCCTGGTCCTATGGTAAAGATTCAAAGTAACAGTTTGAAAGGATGTACAGTGATAGTCTGGAGATTTATCAGATGGTCAAGAGCAGGGGTAGGCAACCTAAGGCCCGGGGGCCGGATGCGGCCCCCAGAGGCCTTTGGACCGGCTCCAGGACTATCCTGCCACTGCCACCGCCCCGCCCCCCCGCCATGATGATATTGTTGTTGTTATTACTTGTTCTTGGGGTATTCTTGGCAAAATCTGCACATGGGTTTTGCCATGGATTTTCTGGGGCTGAGAGAGTGTGCATGTATATTTTTAAAATTTATATATATTTTAAAAATATTATTTTTATATTTATTTATTTATTTAGGTGCTTTGGCCCCCCCCAATTGTCTGAGGGACAGCAACCCGGCCCCCAGCTCAAAAAGGTTGCCTACCCCTGGTCAAGAGTCACGTGGAGCATACGAAGACTAGGGAGTATTCAAATGCTTCATACCCTCAAACTCTTACACAAGCTCTGTGAGATAGGTCAGCATTGATTTATCTCTCTGTTTCAAGATACTGGCAGAAACACAGTAAACATCCTCTCATTAAAATTGTATTGCCTTGGAATTTCTGGGTCTAGTAGTGCATTGGTTTAGGCTGTGGTTTGTGTTAAAAAGTATACAAGCCTCATGTGTTTTGCTGTGAGAATGGTCAAAGAAAGTCATCTTTGTCCGTAATGGGAGGGAGGGGAAGAGGGAGAATATTCCACAGCAAAAGAGAGGTAAGCATCTCCTTGCTCCTACCAGCACCTGGGATGTGGTGAACAACTTGCTGAGTTGACATGGGAATGTTTGCCCCACTTGCTCCTCCCATTGGCGCAGCCTTAGTGAGACAAATGATGACATAGCATATGATAAGTTAATAACAATATATAAGATGCTTGCAGACAAAGGATCTTTGCCTCGGACAGACATGTAGCCCTGCGTGGACAACATGTATGTGTGAGTGCTCTGCTGTGTGTCTTGCCATGTGTGTGTCTCAGCCGCTACCTGCGGCTGAGCAGAGATGCTGGATGTCAGGTTCCTTTCCTTCTGACAGGTTAAGCTGGCATGTGTGTTTGCTAGGCTGAAGGGGAGTAAGCTTAGTGTGTGCTTGTTTTGCTTTGCTTTTCACTTTGCATTGTCTTTATACTTACTTGTGGGGAACTGGAGGGTGGAACTGTGGTTTTATTGTCTTTTCTTCCTTTCTACCTAATTTTTCTAAATATACAGCCCTACCAAGACCAGAACTGACTGATTATTCCACCGGATTCAAATCCAAACCCACATATGCTTGACAGCTGGATAGGCTGTGAGAGTGTTCCCTTTGAGCTAGAGGGAAATTCTCACAGCCGAGGTGGGGAATGCGGTGTCCATCACCCAAGAGGGTCGCTGGGTTGCCTCTGTCTGCTGGGCCTGGGCTGTGAGTAATTACAAAAATGACACACAAAACCCAGAAACCCACCAGTGATACCTTTATTGGCTGACCAAAATGCACAATATACTTGTTGCAAGCTTTTGAAAACCCAGAAACATTTAGCAAGAGAATTAGCAGCCACTCTCTCCTCAGATAGCAATGTACCCAGAGCAACTGGTTTCATTTACTGATCTCTATTCAGGAGAGAGAAGAAGCTGAAAGATGTTATCTGTATATGGCAGAGATAACAGGAGTGACGAGAGAAAATGGTTTGGCTAAGGAAGAATGGATGTTCATGGTCCTTGGCTTGGCAGAGATTTGAAGTTGGGACTTTCCAGCTCAAAACTTTTGTTCTGACAGCTCTCAGCCAATTATGTGAATTACAGAAGTAGTTTTTATTTGCAGTTACAGCATATGAAGGCAACTTTGCTTGTGTGAAAGGCTGAAAGTGGATGATTCTTTTAAAGTGGATCAGATCAGAAGCCTTAAGAGATGCAGAACACTGCCTTTTGGTTCCCAGTACTCGGTTCCCTGTCTTCTGGCTGGAAGTTTCTCTTGAGGGTCTTGGGCAGAGGTCTGCTCTCTGATACCATCATGTAATGGTACCAGTCATTGAATTTGTGACCTTTCAGAAATAAGGTAGAATCACTTTTTAGAACTAGCTTATGGAATAGAGAAGCCTGAATAAGTGAGGTTTAATTGTTCTTGTTGCTCGCACACTTTGGAGAGGCCCAGATTCCTGCTTGGACACTATGCTGGTGATAAATAGTTGTGAATGTCGTTCTGCTTTCTCAGAAGTTGCATCCTTAGCGCAGTTGATCTTTCTGTGAGCCCTCTTGCTTACACAGCCCTCTTGCCTACTTTTTATTTTGGGTGGATGGGAATTGTGGGTTGCATAACACATGAGTGAAAAGCCATAGGACCCACTGCACAAACCATTGCACAATTGTGGGATCCAGCATAACTATCATGATATGTAGAATTCAAAGCCATAGCCATGTTGGAAAATCAGTGTGCAAAGAGATCTTGTAGTTGTAGCAAAGAGATCTTTGAGACTGAAATAAAGAAGCTGGGTAGTATAAGCTTTCATAGGGCTCATTCCCACTATGATTTACATCAATTTGCTGATTGCTTTAAATGTGCCTCATCCCCATTTGAAACAGTTTCAGATGCGAGTGCGGTCATTTGGACTCGCTTTGAAGCGAGACAAATGCAAAAAAATCCGCTCTTTTCAGACACTAGTTTTTTGCCAGTCCTTTTGAAAAGAAGTGATTAGCAAGAGTGTTCAGCAAGTGGGAACAATGGACCTGAGTCACATCAAATTGAAGAGGAGGGATTACTGTGGCAGAGGGTTGGCATATCCCTCACCAGTTTTGGGGAAAATCTGCCATTTCCCCCCCTCTCAGTGCTGCCTTTGTGCTTTGTGGTGTGACCTATGGGGGCATTATAGGTCCATTGTATTTGTGCTCCATTGTATTTGCAATTACTTGTGGGCAGTGAGCTGGGCAAGGAGACCGCCTGTGGCTCAACAAGACAAGTAACTGCAAAAACAATGGAGCACATATACTGTCATTTTTTTAAAAAAATTGCATGCATCCCAGGGGAGAGTCCTCCATGATACGCATGGCTGATGCATCCCTGGGGAGAATTCTGGCCATGGCACCTGTGACTCCCTCCTGTGTTTTCTGGAATGTGTTGCCAGTTGCATCACCAATGACACATAGATGATTGACAGTCATTTTGAAGCGGCATTAACTGGAATCGATTCACTGATCCGGAGCGAAAGTGAATCCCAAACCGGGTTAAATGTAAGTGTGAATGAGCCCCTAGACTTGAGTCTACCTCCTCAGATGCATGGGGTGGAGGGTCCAGGAACAAACCTATATAATCACATTGTGTGAGAATAGAAATAGAAATGCAGCTTCTTTCTTCAGTTAGTCTCAGAGGTGCTGTAAACATTTTTGTACCCAGGTGTATAGTGGTCATTGTTATTGCTGTATCCCAGGGGTAGACAACCTTTCCCCTTTAAGGGCCGAGGGACTTCAGCTCCCAGAATCCCAGGAGCTATTGGCTAACATGGGACTATTGGCCAACATGGCTGAGGCTTCTGGGAGCTGAAGTCCCTTGGCCCTTAAAGGGGAAAGGTTGCCTACCCCTGCTGTATCCCTTCAAGTTGTTTCTGACCCTAAGGCTAACCTGTCATGGGGTTTTCGTGGCCAGATTTGTTCAGAAGGGTTTCCCATTGCCTTTCTCATTAGCAAAGGAGTCAGACAAGGCTGCATCCTATCACCCTAACTATTCAACCTATATGCAGAACATATTGTAAAGAAAGCAGGCTTGGACATGGAAGAGGGAGAAGTGAAAATAGGAGGAAGAAATGTCAAAAATCTGAGATATGCTGATAGTATATACACCATAATACTAGCAGCGAACCTCACAGACCTGGAGCAACTACTATGGAAGAACAAAGAAAAAAGAAAAAAGTGCAAAGGCAGGCTTACTGTTGAATACAAAGAAAGCAAAAATAATGATTACAGAGAACTTACACGGAAATAGAAATAGTAAAAGAGTTCTCATATCTGGGATCAAACATTGATTGGAACGGGGACTGCAGCCAGGAAATCAGGAGAAGATGGGGAGGGTGGCTATGAAAGAACTAGAAATGATCCTAAAATGCAAATATATACAACTCAGCACAAAAGTCAGAATCATAAAAGCCATCGTATTTCCCTATTACCATGTATGTGGGAGCTTGACAGTCAAGAAGGAAGATAGGAAGAAAATCAACGCATTTGAGATGTGGTGCTGGAGACAAGTGCTGAGGATCCCATGGACAGCCAAAACATCAAACTAATGGGTCCTAGAGCAGAAATATCCCTAGAGGCTTCATTTTTAAATTTATATTCTTATCCGTTGTTTGGTACTCAAATGTTACATGCAATTCAAGAACCATAGTTTGGCTCCATAGCTGTAAAGAATTCACATCTGACAGCTGTCTGTGAGAGAGGTCTGTCACATTTGTCAAACCTGAAAAAACTACCCACACTTTTTTCTTCAAAAGTTGACTTTCTGTTTTCAAAAAGCATCAACTTCCTTATAGCTGTATATGAAGTCAATGTGATTTGACAGTACATGTAAGTAGCATGCTGTACTTACAAGATGCACTGAGTGTAAGAAATTAAGATTGTTTGGACATCAAGCAGTACTGGGAACCCTTGGCCAATGTGACCATGACACTGGTTTGTGTTCTCCTGCTCCACAACCTTGAGTGCTTACTCTGCTTCCTGTCCTCACATCCTTGTTTACACAAAGTATGGCTTGCTGAATTTGAATGTAATGGCAAATTATGGGAAAATGTAAAAATATGTTAGATGGGGGAGGAAATGAAGCAGCACCTTTAAGACTAATTGGTTTTTAAAGGAATGAAGCAACACCTTTAAGACTAATTGGTTTTTAAAGCATATTTATACAGTTTTGAGAGTGGGATAGAATATAAGATCCAGAAAGAGGCAAATCATGACCCTTGGCCACCATTTTCAAAGGGGCCTACTTCATAGTGTTGCTATATAGAAAAAATGAAATAAATCTGGGGACACAAATATGATATACAAACATCACTCAAATTCCTATTATATACAAGCAACCCCCCATTTTCTAATATGCTAGGATAGTTAACTGCTTTACAGATGTAGAATAAAAGCACAGAGAGATTCTGGGATTATTTAAGCAGCCATTCCCAGAAGTTGTTGAATTACAATCCCACCACTCTTTGACCATTGGCTGTGCTTGCAGGGTATGATTGGAATTGTAGTTCAACAGCATCTAGGGAATCAAGGTTGGGGAAGACAACTTTTAAACAATACAAAAGAGTAGTGAAAGAGTGAAGGAAATTTTGTGAAGTGCTACAAAAAATCAATTAGGTTTGGCTTACTTTAGATTGAGTATGCAAAATGTAGCCCAAAGGCTACACATGGCCTCCCAGAGCTCCCAGTTCAAGGGCTCATTCATCCCCAGTTTTTCATGTGGTGCTGTCCAGGGACCATGGGGGGCAATTTCTGTAGGTCTGAACTCAAGTTGTTTTAGGTCCAAGGAGGTGTTGTTGTTTTTCAGATCTGGAACCAGTTTTGAAAAAAAAAAGTCCTTCCTGGAACCAAATCATGTGCAGCATGGACATGGCAAAAGACCTGAGGATTCTTTTCCTAGAGAGGAAAATCTTTTAATATTTTTGTAGGGGAGATGTTGCTCTCCTATATCTGGTAACATGTGTGTGAGTGTGTGTGACCCACCCACCCAAGTTCAAGAAGATACCCACCTCTATTTAAAACAATATCATTTAAATCCTCGAGAGATAGCCCAAATTTTAATCAATCGTGCAAATACAATCTTTAAAAGATGTTAATTTACAACTCAATAGAGCAGGTTACAACATTTAGGTGGGTGTGATGACAGGTGTTTTTACCCTGTGGCGAAGTGTGGAGGCCCCTCATTCCAGTATTGCCCCATTCCAGTATTCCAATTTGCCTTATTTTATTCCTCCATTTTGTTTAGCCCAGTTCTGTTTGCATGAGCACAACCTCACTATGTGTCTTATCACATTTTTAGTCTGCTGAGAAACAGAAACTGAAAGTCCTGCCTGAATTCTACCATCAATCTCCATTACATTCTATCTGTAAAGAGTAAATGAGAGCAAACATCAAGGTATCAGGCCTATTGCAACAGATCTGTGTGCCCAGTTTGTCAGTAGTAGATTATTTTCTTCATTTTTTTCTTTCTAGTGAAAATAACTTGCTCCTAGGCCAAGTTCAGCTTGGTGCACTGCAAGCATATGCTCCCCCCCCCGCCCCATCACCACATTATATGTGTGGTGTTAAACTAAATACTTCAATTTTCTTTCACTTTTGAATAAAATGTTGTTTCCTGTTATGTCTAAACTTAGGAAACTGTGGCTTATACCTCATGTTCAAACAAATAAGGGTCATACTACAAAGATGGAAGGGGGAAATAAGTGAGTCCAAAGCTTGCCCCAGGTAGTTCTTGTAAGACTAAATGATGTTTTGCATTATGTCTCAACTAAGACAGGCATTGTTCAGATGTCTTTGGACTTCAGGTCCCATTAGCCCTAGCCAACATAGCCAATGGTGAGGAATGTCTGGAGATGCAGTCCACTAACATCTGGAGGGCCACATGAATCCCAAGAAGCAATGTGTGAAAGCAGATTTTGACCCAAGAAGAGAAGCATGTGCAGTATATTTACAAGGGAAACAAGAAAAATCTTCATTTGGGTATGCCCCTTTAAAAACATATCTACATTGGTAGAGTCTTCAGTTTATAATGTCAGTCAGCTGAATATGGAGAACTCATCTAGAAGAAAAGAAGAACATGTCAGTTTATGGGAAATCACAATGCTTTTTTGTTTTGTTGTTAAGTATAATATGAAATAGAGTTGGCTACAACTAATAAAAATACCAAATAGTCAAACACTATGAAAAGGGAAAGATGAAGCAAGCAGTAGGTGCTTTTCCTCTTAGTTAAAAAAACAAAACTGTGTACCTTACTACAGAGTGCTGCTGAATCCCACAATTACACTACAAACTGGACAAGTTATAAGTTATTAAAATTCCCAACTATGTTTTGGAAGCTAATGTTGTATTTGTTTGATGGAGGAAGCAGTAGGCAATGTGATCTCTTTTCCTTGGCTGATGAAGTAATATGCAAGTTGTGGACTGCAGAAGAAAGAGGTTTGGTTATAACTGCAGATTATTTAATTCTGTAAGGCAGCTGCCTAACTACAAAGCAAAGTGAATTTCACCTGTAAGCTTAATTTGTCAGACATGGCTCATTAGGTATGAAATTAATAGTTTTTGAAACTGCTGGAAAGCAAATATTACTTCACATGAGGAGCTCTTCAGAGCTGCAACAAGGATTTCATTTGGAAACTGAATGGTCTACAGCAGGGGTAGGCAACCTTTCCCCTTTAAGGGCTGAGGGACTTCAGCTCCCAGAATCCCAGGAGCTATTGGCCAACATGGGACTATTGGCCAACATGGCTGAGGTTTCTGGGAGCTGGTCCCTCGGCCCTTAAAGGGGAAAGGTTGCCTACCCCTGGTCTACAGCCTGCTACACATGTTAAGAGGTTTTAGCATTCTCCTCTTCCTTCTCTGCCCCCCCCCCTGTTTTTTATTTGCCTGTTGACCCAACTCCTCCTAAAGAAGCTGTTTGAGCAGTGGCACCAAACAAATATGGGACTAAATCAGCCCTCTGTTTTGAAAACTGCATTTCATTTTCTTGCCCTCTGCTTTGAATTAGGTTTACTTATTTATGAGCAGCGGTCACTTCAAAACACCTTATTCTTTTAGAGCAAATAAATATAAAACAAGCCAAAGCAAGCATATATATGCAATATTATATGTGTTCTGATCAAAATTTTTATAGGGGGGCAGTGTTTGCATATGGGCAATTCAGCTGAGGTAACAGTAGTTAGTAGCAGATGGTAATACTGCATACATACAATGTTTTGTTAACAGCAATGGGAACCTACTTTTTGTTTCATAATTCAGTCAGCATCTAACAGGGGTTTGGTTACTTTTCCCATACCTGTACCTTGTTTGCTTAGCACTAATTTGTAAGTTAAAATATAACCTGTTAACGTACAGCAGTTTCCATAACAGTTGGGCTCAGGTGTTCTCTCAAAACAGCATAGACACTGGGAGACATAGGGAGAAGGTCTGATGGCAAAGATGGGTCTGTTGAATCATGCAGACTTTAAAAAAACAGAGACAAAATGATATCCTTAATCAATTATACATGGAAGAAAATCCTATGCAGCATGTTATTTAATAAGAGAACCCTAAACTGTTGTAATGCCTGTTATGCACTAGAAGCCTTCTTAAGAAATCTACTCACACCATGGAACCATTCACACTACACCAGGGGTAGGCAACCTTTCCCCTTTAAGGGCCGAGGGACTTCAGCTCCCAGAATCCCAGGAGCTATTGGCCAACATGGGACTATTGGCCAACATGGCTGAGGCTTCTGGGAGCTGAAGTCCCTCGGCCCTTAAAGGGGAAAGGTTGCCTACCCCTGGTGTACACTATGCTATGATTCCACTTTCACTGCCACATGGCAACATCATACCGTATCCTGGGATGAGCAGTTAAGGCAGCAGCCATTAAAATTCTCAGTCAGAGAGCTCAAGTGCATAACCATAGGATGTTGCCATGGCAGTTAAAGTGGAATTAACTTCATAGAAGTATACACATAAATGGGATTTAGAGCTTGGGGGAAAAAATTGAGGGAGGGGACTAGAGCTCCCAGAACCTCCAGCTAGCTTGCTCAATGGCCAATGGTTGGGAGACTCTGGGAGCTATACTCAACAAAAGTAATGCTTTCAAGCCTTGGTTCATTCTCTTGCACAGTAAGATCAATGGCAGGATTTTTATAGTGCAACCCCATACACTGAAGTAAATCCTGTTTTGTCCAATGCAACTTACTCTCAAGTACTTTTGTGTAAGATTGCAGGATCAGATTTTCAGCACATGGACAGAGTTATATTATGCATCAGTCCTTTAGACCAGTACTACTCGAAGTGGTGGTCCCTGCACCATGCTGATCCCTGAGCTGGTGGCAATAGTCTTAGGTATGTATTTCTCATCAAACAAAAAGTGACAGGTGGACCCACCTTCTTTTTGATAGGTATCCTTTTAGTCCTACCTTCCTGATTTTGGGGTAATCCTTGACCCAAAGGGGCCCCCTCTCAGTCTCCCTACGTTCTGAGGATTCTGCGGGTTTCCTGAGGAACTCCCACAAGTCTGTTGAACCCCCTCCCAACTAAGCCCTCCTGAACCCTAAATCCTTCTCAAGAGGGCAGCCATCTTGTTGTGTAAAACCTGGTTTTTGGGGTGGGGTGGTACCCTCCTCAAAGTTCATCTTGGAACCCCAACTACTAAGAACAGGTCCCAAGCCTGTTAGATCTTCCCTGCAGAATGATTTTAATATGATGAGCAGTGGTAATCTTTGTTGCACCAAACTTGGATTTTAAGGTGAGGTGTCATACCTCTCTATTCCTGATGAGAAGTGGCTTAGGAACACTGGATATTTTTAGCTTGGGGAAGAGAAAGTTAAGAGGTGACATGGTAGCTATGTTTAAATATTTGAAAGGCTGTCATAGTGAGAATGGAGCAAGCTTGTTTCCTGCTGTTCCAAAGACTACGACAGAGCAATAGATTGAAACTACAAGAAAAGAGATTCCACCTAAACATTAGGAAGAACCTCCTGACAGTAAGAGCTGTTCAATAGTGGAATATGTTGCCTTGGGGTGTGGTGGAGACTCCTTTGGAGGTTTTTAAACAGAGGCTGGATGGTCATCTGTTGGGGGGCACTTTGATTGTGAATTGGACCCTTGCATGGCAAGGGGTTGGACTGGATGGCCCCTGTGATCTCTTCCAATTCTAGGATTTTATGATTCTATAATCATAGATTATGATGATGTTACATGGCTTGTTACTTCTTGATAATTCTGTCACAGGGTGGGTCTTTGAACTGATAAAAGACTTAGATGCCACTGCTGAAACAGTCTATAGGCTATAGTCCAGTGACTCCGTTGATGTAGTTATACTGGATCAGCTCCAATCTGTGAGTACCGAGGACGTGGACAAGCTGCTTGGTAAGGTGAGGAAGACAACTTGCCCTCTCGACCCTTGCCCATCTTGGCTGGCCGTCCGGGGGGGGTGCATTGATGAGATTCCTCACGGATATCATCGGTGCATCCTTCAGGGAAGGACATGTTCCTTCTTGCTTGAAGGAGGCGGCTGTTAGGCCGCTTCTGAAAAAACCTTCCCTGGACCCCCTGGATATGAGTAATTACAGGCCCATTTCATTGCTGCCATTTTTGACCAAGGTAATCGAGAGAGCAGTTGCTCTTCAGCTCCAAGCTGTCTTGGATGAAATCGATTATCTAGACCCATTTCAAACCGGCTTCAGGACAGGCTTTGGGGTTGAGACTGCCATGGTTGCCTTGACTGATGATCTGCATCTGAGCATCAACAGGGGTAGTGTGACCCTGTTGGTGCTCCTAGACCTCTCAGCGGCTTTTGACACAATAGACCATGGCATCCTCTTGGGCCGCCTGAGGGGATTAGGTATCGGGGGCACTGCTCTGCAGTGGTTCCGGTCCTTCCTCTCGGGCAGGTCCCAGAGGGTGCTGCTCAGGGACTGTAGCTCCAGCAAGAGGGTACTCACTTGTGGGGTCCCTCAAGGCGCTATCTTGTCCCCGATGTTATTCAACATCTATATGAAGCCGCTGGGTGAGATTATACGGAGTTATGGTGCTGGGTGTTATCAGTACGCTGATGACACCCAAATCTATTTCTCCGTGTCTCGTTCGTCGGCCTCGAATTCCAATGGCATCTCTTCTCTCAATGACTGTCTTTGGGCGATAATGGGCTGGATGAGGAAAAACAGATTGAAACTGGATCCGGACAAGACGGAGGTGCTCACGGTAACGGCCCCAAAACCAAGAATTGGGTTGCAACCTCCAGTCCTAGATGGGGTCACACTCTCCTCCAGTGACTGTGTTCGCAGTCTGGGGGTACTCCTTGACTCGTCGCTCCTGATGACAAATCAGGTAAATGCAACGGTCAGGAGCGCCTATTATCAGCTTCGGCTGATACGCCAGCTGCGCCCTTTTCTGGAAGTAAGGGATCTCGAAACTGTTGTGCACGCACTGGTAACCTCACGCCTTGACTTCTGTAATGCGCTCTACATGGGGCTACCCTTGTGCTTGACTCGGAAATTACAGCTGGTTCAAAATATGGCAGCCAGGCTTGTGTCAGGAACATCTAGGAGGGACCACATTACTCCAGTTCTGAGGTCCCTCCACTGGCTGTCTATCAGCTTCCGGGCGCAGTACAAGGTGTTGGTTATTACCTTTAAAGCCCTAAATGGCTTGGGTTCAAGCTATCTCAGGGACCGCCTCCTTCCATACAATCCTCCCCGCGCCCTCCGGTCCTCTGGGAGGAACTTGCTGCAGCCCCAAAAATCGAGGCTTGCGGCAACCTCCCAGAGGGCCTTTTCTGTTGTCGCCCTCAAACTCTGGAACGACCTGCCGGACAAGATCCGTTGGTTAACATCGTTAAGACAGCTTCAAAAAAGCTGTCAAGACGGATCTCTTCCGGCAGGCCTTTCCAGATTAATTATCCCGGCCTTGGGCTTTTCCATCCCTATGGCTCCTTTCGTGGCCCCATCATTTGATGGATAAGGAACGCTGTAGGAGACTGCCAGGGCATTGTGTAGTGTCTCTTTTTTAGATTATGTCCTTTTTAGATTATGTTTTTAAATTGTGTTTTACTTGTTATGATATTTAATTCGGTTTTAAGGGGGGGAGGGTTGGTATGGGGACATTTTGTACTGTTTTAATTGTAAGCCGCTTAGATTGATTTATCACATAAGCGGGATATAAATTATTATTATTATTATTATTATTATTATTATTATTATTATTATTATTATTAAGAATAGCATAAAAGTTGAAAAATTCCAGTCAAAATTCCTCCAAAACATTCTTATAAGCAACTTTTGAAAATTCATAGAAATTATTATGCATTATGCCTTTGCTCTTAACCTTTCAAAATTAAACTTTGTTACCCCAAATGGTAACTAATTACAGGTAGCAATGGACTTGCAACATCTTCCAAGCTCTCTGCACAGAAGAAGCACAAGTCTTGTTGCTCAACAGCATTTCCAGTAGGCTGTCAAGAAAGGTGGGCACTCCTCATGCACCAAGGGGTGAAAAGTCTGGCAGCAGTGATGGCGGCAATGAGGATCTGGGAACCGGAGGGAGGGGGCAATCACCTCATATGCTGCTCACCCATGCCATAAAGCCACCCCTTTTGGCTTAGAAACCCTCCCCCAATCTTTGATGCTCAGAGCAAACTGGAGGTGTGCAGTGGTAAGGAAGAGGCACATGAGCTTTTTCTTCATTATCGCTTCTCATTTGACATGGTGGAGCTCGCCTCTTCATAATGCTGGTTTCAAAGAACATCAATGGTAAATGCATTTATTTCCAAATAGTGTATTTTGCTTTGTCAGTGGATTTGAGGGAGCCTTGGGTATTTGGAAGGGATGCTGAGACACAGCAGAGGAAGGATTTTCACTTCATTCAGAACAAGATTCCCACTGCAACCATTTGCCAGACTTCCCACACAAAGATATGTAAAGTAATGATTACTCACATTTTGGAGACTGGAATAAATACAGAGGGGACGTAGCCTGTGGTTCCTCCCTCTGTAGGTCTTGGCACTAAACAAAATTGAACAAAATTAAAGAGTATGTACATTAAATTTGCAATGAGAGGTTTTTCAATATGCAATGGGATGCCACTTTCATGTTGCACATTCAGTAGGGGAATTCAGTGAATCTGAACTTCACTGAAAACTGTAAGCAGGAAAAACTGTGGGGAGGAACCTTACTGTGGTAATGAAACACGTGCTTTGAATGCAGATGTTTTCAAGTTCAATGCTTGGGATTCCCATTTTAAAAAGGAGCAGCTACAATGTGATGTGAATGACCTCTACCTAAGACCTCAAAAGCAACTGTTGTTCATAGCAGACAATCGTGGGCTAGATCAGCAGCTAGTTTGATTTTATAAAAAGCAGCTTCCTACACTCCTTTGCTCTTTTATTCTACACACAGAACTGTTCACAAAAACCGGTTATGCTTTGTATCCAACAATGCTCCCACCACTGTTGTATACAGAAAGAGATCACAGGATCAGGGTGAAACTTTCCAGTCAATGGTACAAAAGACCAGTTGTACTCAAGTTAATCATCTTATTATATAATTGTTAAACATTCTACATGTTTGGCATTGCAGTTTAATAAATGTCACCTTAAACTTATTCAACCCTTTTCTTCCATCACATACTGTTTATTTAATAGTTTTATGGAATTTTCACATTCTTTCCAACCACTCATTAATCACAGATTTGTTCAACTTTTCCTACTTAAGGGAACTGAGTCAAAAGGTTGAAAATTTGTCATAGGAGCAAACTATGCATGACATGCACGACATGTAATGAAATCTGAACTTTTTTCTAAATAATAAACACCCTTGTGGGACTGTAATTCTTACCCTTTCTTTTCTTTTCTTTTCTTTTCTTTCCTTTCTATTTCTTTTCTTTCTCCCTTCCTCTCTTCAACAGAACAGCAGGATAGCTAGCAATATTTAAACATTTCCCTGCTGACCTTTTTCTCATTGAAAGATGATACACCCTGCCCACCCATCCATCCCACTATATTCCTCCCAAATATGAGGAAGGCATTATATCACAATTTCTCCCATTCCCTTACACTCAAAACTACCACCTCTTCAGGCTACCTTTTAAAAAAATGACAGGAGACGCTGTTATATGCATTTGCACATTGATACTTTACATTTCTTGTTATGCTTTTCCCCCTGCTATTTTCCTATACCTGATAAAATAGGTACAGAGTTTTTTTTTGGAATTTGAGAATGAAATGCTATACTAACTCTGGGAAAAGGTTAGCAGGGAAAGGTTTAAAAATTGCTATCCTGCTGGTCTGTTGACAAAGAGAAGAAGGGAGAGAGACGGAGAAAAAAGAAACTGAAAGAAAAGAGTAACAGTTACAGTATGACAAGGGTGAATTCAATGGGACTTATTTTAGGACAAGCATAGAACTGTTTTATTGTGCATCTTTATCGGCTTTTATTGAAATATAACCTATCACTGGTATAATAATGCCCCTAGAGTTCTAAAATCGGCTTTTATTGAAATATAACCTATCACTGGTATAATAATGCCCTAGAATTAGTTATCAAGGTACCTAAATCAGGAGTAAGAAGTCTGTGGCCATCCGGATGTTGTTGACCACAATTCTCATCATGCTTGATATGCCGGCTATGGCAGATGAAAAATGTAGTCCAACAATATAGGGAGGGCCACATGTTCTCCAGCACTGCACTAAAACATTGTCTCTCCCAACACAGGTTGGCAATGCATCCAGACACCCTATCCTGAGAGATCCAGCTATCCTGCTTCTTGGTGACATTTCAATGTCAGAGGGAAACACTTTCATTTCAAGAATTCCCAACAAGTTCTGTTGATTGATGAACTGTTTTCCCCAAATCATTTCTGTTTTTCCTTCTCTGCTGGTTTCAAAATATATGTTTATTTTTGAAACCATTTCATTTGGAAGGTGACCTGGATGCTGTGATGTGCCGTGATAATGTTGTGATGGGTCATAAATAATTTTATTGATTAAAAATTATGGAAAGCACCCCATTTTACTGTACTGAAGTACTGAAGAAGTTCAGTACTTCTTCCTTTCTAATGCAAAACTGGGGGAAGGAAATCTTAACAAGGGAAGATATTCACAACAATATCCAACCTTCACTTGGCTGAGAGCTGTAATGCTTTCCAAAGGCTGTGTCTTTGGGGATATCTGGATAAAGATATTTCAGTGGGTTTTCAGGAACATTATCTGCCATAATAACTTTGTAATCTCGTAAAATGTCAGCAAATGGCAGTGCTGTTAAACGACCCTTGTTATATGGTTCGACAGAATGGAAATCCACTTCCCCTGTGGAGAGAGCATAAGTGTTAATAAGGAAACAGATAATCTTTTGCAGGATTTAAGAAAAAAAATGAAAACAGAGCACTTCTTCCTTTAAAAAAAATAAAAATGAACGTACAATGTACAAATGCTGTTCAACTAAGAATGCGCTATGGATCCATCATTTTGCTAAACTGCTAAAGGACCCAAAATAATTTGCTATACAGAAGACTTTTTCTTTGTTGTTAACTGCCTTCAGGTCAATTTCGACCCATAGCAACCCTATGGAGGAGACATCTCCAGGCCCCCCTGTCCTCTACTGCTCTGCCCAACTCCTGTAAACTCATATTCATGGACTCTTTAATAAACTCCATCCATCTAGCATGTGACCTTCCTCTCTTTCTACTTCCTTCCACCTTTCCTATCATTATTGTCTTTTCCAACAATTCAGGACTCATGATGTGTCCAAAGTACAACAGACAGTCTATGGGCCTTTGCAGACTGCTAGAAATGGTGCAAATTGAGTCCACTTTAACTGCCCTGGCTCAGTGCTAGGGAATCATGGGAATTGTATTTTTTTTCTGAGACATTGAGCCTTCTCTGTCAGAGAGCTCTGGTGCCACAATAAACTACAGTTCCCATGATTCCCTAGCACTGAGTCAGGGTGGTTAAAGTGGACTCAATTTGCACTATTTCTGGCAGTCTACAAAGGCCCTCAGTGCTAGGGAATCCTGCTTTCTTTATAATATGTTCTGCATATAGGTTGAATAGTTGGGCCAGGGTGATAGGATGCAGCCTTGTCTGACTCCTTTGCCAATTGGGAACCATTCTATTTCTCTTTATTCTGTCCTGACAGTAGCCTCTTATCCTGAGTACGGATTCCTCATTAGGACTATCAGACGTGTTGGCACTCCCATGTCTTTAAGGGCGTTCCATAGCCTTTCATGATCTATTCAGTCAAAGGCTTTGTTATAGTCTATAAAGCACACGCTGATTTTCTTTTGGAATTCCCTGGTGCACTCCATTAGCCATCATATGTTTGCAATGTGATCCCTGGTGCCTTTTCCTTTCCTGAACCCTGCTCGGACCTCTGGGATTTCT
Source organism: Phrynosoma blainvillii (assembly GCA_026167975.1). NCBI lineage: Eukaryota > Metazoa > Chordata > Lepidosauria > Squamata > Phrynosomatidae > Phrynosoma > Phrynosoma blainvillii. The sequence continues at coordinate 244,044,333 of JANUYF010000001.1, read as the reverse complement.
CTCTCCATGTGTGGTTTGAGTCTATGTTGCAGTATTTTGAGCATAATTTTGCTTGCATGGGAGATTAGTACTATGGTCCTATAGTTGCTACAGTCTCTTGTGTCTCCTTTTTGAAGGATGGGGTTGTATGTTGATCGCTTCCAATCTGTTGGCCATCATTTTGTTTTCCATATTTGTTGACATATGTTGGTTACCACTAGAGTTGACTCTGACAATGTGGATTGCAAGACTTCAATTGGAATATCATCTGTTCCTGGTGATTTGTTTTTTGCTATTTCTCTTATTGCAGCTTCCACCTCAGTTTTTAGAATTTGGGGTTCATCTTCATATGGCTCTTCACTCCATGTCTCCTTCATTTTGTCATCTCTTTTGTATAGTTCTTCTGTGTATTTCATCCAATGTCTTTTTATTCCTTCCTGGTCTTGAATTATGTTATTTTTATTGTCATAGAACATCCCTGTCCTTGGTTTGAACCTTCCCTTGATTTCACATTATTTGGAGACTTAGGACGTTATCACACGGGGAGTCGCGGCGAGAAAGTGGAAATAAACCGGATGAGTGGAAAACTTTAATTTACTGGATTTGTCCCGTTCCGCCTCGTCTGATAACTAAATTCGAATTTAAAAGGGGGTTAATTCGAACGAAAACCTGATCTTTTCATTTTCGGGAGGAAATGAAAAGATCAGGTTTTCGTTCGAATTAACTCCCTTTTAAATTCGAATTTAGTTATCAGACGAGGCGGAACAGGACAAATCCCGTAAATTAAAGTCTTCTGCTCGTCCGGTTTATTTCCACTTTCTCCCCGCGACTCCCCGTGTGATAATGTCCTTAGTGTGTAGCAGTTTTGAGCACTGGATTACGACTCTGGAGATCAGAGTTTGAATCCCCAGTGAATCGTGGAAATCCACTGGATGACTTTGGGCAAGTTACACTCTCTCAACCTCAGAGAAAGGCAAAGGCACACCGTCTCTGAACAAATCTTGCCAAGAAAACCCTGTGATAGGTTCACTTTAGAGTCACTGTAAATCAGAAATGACTTGAAAGCACAAAACAACAACAACAAAATTTTGGTGGAGAGGAGATCTAAATCAGGTACAATGATATTTATTTTATTATATGTTCATAGTTAATATACAAGTTATATTCATAAGGACCTAAAGGCCTTGCCAGGGGAACCAAAATGGCATTTGTCTATATTCTGCATCCTGATTTTTCCATTGCTATTTTTTCCAGAAAGCCCATTGCCTTTCCATTCCTCTTCTTCTATGTTTTCCCTTTCCTTCCTATGCTATTTAATCCATTATCATAATTTAAACAGGGTTGGAGAAGTGAAGAAGAGGAATGGCTAGAGAAAGAAGTAATAACTGCAGGTATAGAAGCATACCAGTGTGGTCTAGTGGTCGGAGCACTGGACTAGGACTCTGGAGACCAGAGTTCGATTCCCAGCTCGGCCATAAAACCTCCCTGGGGGACCATGTGCAAGTCACATGCTCTCAGCCTCAGGGAAAGGCAATGGCAAACCACCTCAGAACAAATCTTGCCAATAAAACTCCATTACAGCTTTGCCTTAGGGTTGTCATAAGTCAGAAATGACTTGAAAGCACACAACAACAAATAGAAGCATACAGTCCCTTGGGAGCTGTTGTTGTTGTTGTGATATATCCTGATTTTAAAAAATAAAAAACACCATCTGGAAATGAAATGTTGCTGCTGGTTGGGAATTGCCACTGAAGGGTCCATGATAATACAAACACCGTCTGTTTTTAAAAAAAAAAAACCACACACACCAGAGAACTACAACAACAAAATACAACAGCCAACAGCAACATTTGCAATTCTTTTTTGGTACTTATGTTCCATAGTGCTTCTTCTGTTGCTTGGGAGATGGAGTGAAGTGTTTGGTACTCTTAAAATACAGCGCTTACCATTTTCTGACTGAGATACCCATGTGAATGTAATCCCTCCTAAATTGCTTTCACTGAACCTCAATAAAAATGTTCCTGGCATCTTATCCTTGAGCAAACCTCGCTCCTTCTCTTTGCTCACAAAGCCCATAATACACCTATAAATGAAAAGGAGAAGACATGGAGGTTTATGTAAACACATGGACATTCCCAATCATTTCACTTGGCAAAATGTTATGCAGCACTCCCAGAGAACTGATGCTATAAGACAACCAAGCAGCTTTTTATACAGGATTGACCAATGTTGTATTCTGAACACAGCCACAGGGGTTTCCAAATTTAATTAGGGTATGGGTGTGGGAAAGGGACTAGACGCAGGGATAGGCAACCTTTCCCCTTTAAGGGCCGAGGGACTTCAGCTCCCAAAATCCCAGGAGCTATTGGCCAACATGGCTGAGGCTTCTGGGAGCTGCCCTTAAAGGGGAAAGGTTGCCTACCCCTGGACTAGAGAGTGTTTCCTCTTAATGTTTCACCACTTTAAATACTACCACCCGCACAATTAACCCTCCTTGGAATGGAAAAACATAGATACAGTAATTATACTTTCTTCCTAGCAAGAGAAGTGAAACAAAGAAGTATGTTTAAACACTCTACCCGGAATTCACTAAGACAGTTACAAATGTGTAACCCAGAGTTATGTGTTCATGACTGGTTTGTATTAATGATGATTATGTAATCAGTAGTTTAGGGAATATGTAGGGAACATCAGTTTCTGGGCGCAGTACAAGAAGTTGGTTATTACCTTTAAAGCCCTAATTGACTTGGATCCAACCTATCTTCAGGACCACCTCCTTCCATATAATCCACCCCGTTTACTTAGGTCCTCTGGGAGGAATTTGTTGCAGCCGATAAAAACTAGGTTGTCTGCAACTGCCCAGAGGACCTTTTCAGCTATCGCTCCCAGACTTTGGAATGGCCTGCGGATGAGATCCATCATTTGACCACCCTAAACAGCTTTAAAAAAGCTGTTAAGACGGATCTCTTCCAGCAGGCCTTTCCTGAGCAAACAACTAGCCACCGAAAAAGTTGTGCCTGTTACACCCTGATTTCTCTCACAATTATTTTAAATGTATTTGTTACATGTTGTATATTGTTGTTTTAAAGTATGTTTTTAATTTTATGGGGGGGGGGTTGTTGGGAGACAGGATTGTTATCTTTTAGCATGTAAGCCGCCCCGGTTGTGTAACACGGAGAGGTGGGATACAAATAAATTTTATTATTATTTTATTATTATTAACATGAACATCCCCTGATCCCCACTTACCATGCAGCAGTCACTGCGATCGATGGAGCTCTGTTCCCCTGTCAACTGGGAAGTGTCTGACTGATGGTCCCACCCCTCCCACCTCTTATTTGAGCAATATCTAGTATGAGGAGGAATTGTGACAGGGACCCTTCTTATGGCTGTCGCAACAGAGATTGCTTACAGGAGAAAGTGGGAACACCAGTCAACTGCCTCCTGATGGACAGAGGACCATACTCCTATTGACTGCAGCAGCTGCTGTCCAGTAAGTCAGATGCTGCATAGCTATAGAAACCAGACGGTCATACATTTGTAACTCCCTTTATGAATTCCAGTTTCCTTTTCCTGACACTATTTTTCCAATCAAATCCAAAGCTCCCTGTTTTAGTTTTAAAGTTTCAGGTTCTCAGAAGACTGAATTACACGTGTTCTGCTTCAAATTTCCAACAATTGAGAAAAGCAAATTCTTGAAGTGACTCACAGAACTCACAACATGACCCCAAAATGTAGGAAAAAGAATGCTAGTTTTATACCCACATGTCTGTAGCCATGCCTTGTCCTCTAGTTCCCTATGAATGGTAGAAACTACATGGGACTGCCTGTATATTCCATTTTGCCTGTGAATCATGATACACAAAACCACCCATGGTATCACATTTGGAAGAACACAACTGCTGCATTTGTGCAACCCCACTGTGCAAAGCCTTTTGAAATTGATATGCAGGCTGAAGCAGCAAGAAACATGAATAGCAAAAATATTAGCATACCCTATGACAGTATCCTCCAGGTGTGTCAGCCTAAAATCTCCAGTATCCCTAGCCATCATGACCCATGTCAGCTGGAAATGACAATAGTTCTAGTATAACATGCCTGGAGAGCACAAGGTGGGGGAAAGAAGGCTGAATAGCCATCTCAGGCTGCTGCCACACTGCAGATTTGTTTCAGTTTGACACTGCTTTAACTGTCATCCTATGGAATCCTGGGATTTGTACTCTATTGTGGCACCAGAGCTTTCTGACAGAGAAGACTAAATATTTCACAAAACTACAAATCCCAGAATTCCACAGCAATGAGCCGGTGTCAAACTGCGTTAATTCTGCAGTGTTGCAGCAGCAACCTCAGCTACTTTGTTAGAACATGAATTATCCTTGCACCATCATTCCTTACTCCTGCATATGCTTAATTCATTCAAATCAGTGGGACTTAAAAGTGTTTAAGTTGTACCCAGTAGCTGTACTACCTATTTAGGACAAAGAAGAGATTGGCAACATTCTTCATGCCAAATTGATGTACAAATACCAAAATGCTACTTACCCATCAACCCAAAGAGGAAGAATGTGTTTTTTAATTAGATCCAAGATTGCTTCAAGCCATACCCAAAATGTAAATGATTTACCAGGCAAGTGCTCCTGTTTATAAAGCAAATTAAATATACAGTGGGAAGAGAATTACTAATGTTTTAAAGAAATTAGCAATTTATTTGTTTAGTTTGTCTTATTTAGTCTGAATAGGAACAATATGCAGCAATATATAAACATTTTGATGCATAAATATAAATGTGTATGATGTGCTTTAGCAGGTCCAAAGCATATATAGCCCATCTCTTGGGACTTTAGCACAAGAGGCAATAAATCACAATTGGAGCAGGATAATGCATTTGTGGCTGGGGCTCCTCACATGACGTCAGCCCAGTGGGATACCATTTGGAAAACATTTCTTTTCATTAATTACCTCCTTACCCACTACTGTTGTGCTACCATGTGCAGTGCAATAATTCAATTTCGCTTTAATGCTGATTTTGGGTGGTCACTGGATGGGCTTTAGGTGTGGCTTAGGTGCCCTTTGCTTACCAGAGATCAGTAGAGAAGGAGATGGGAAGAAGGGGTGGACATTTCCATCTGATTGATAAAGTAACTAAGAAACCTCCATTGACAAATGACTGCACCCCCTTATTGGTACAGGTCAGAGAAATTGAGAAGGGAAAACTTTGCTCACTGCCCTCCACCTTGGTTCCTTTTGCAGCTGAGTAGCCTAATTCTGGAGTCTCTGTCTTGCTCTTGCTCTCTCTCTCTCTTCTCTTTCTTTCTCTCTCTCACACACACGCACGCCTGGAAATGTATGTGGGCAGTTTAAAATGTATTTATTTCATTACCCCTGTTCTGCCCCTGCCCCCAGGAAAAAAGGCCTTTTAAAAAGCATAACATTTTGAAAAGTACACTGTTTTAGCAGAAGAACAGCCTTGTGTGATAAAGCTCTTAGTTGTCCATTTTCTAGAGCAGATATGGTGGAATGTGGAATCAGATGATTTCACCTAACCATCAAAAAATGTTGTAAATTGTGTAATCAGTAATAAACAATACAGAGATTTTCCCAAAACATGCTCATGTCATCTTGTGAATATGTATTCCCTTCCCACACGTAAGCAGTTCCAGCATATTTTCAAAGAAAACATAATTAACTGTGATTAGCCTGGCAAAAGATCCTAGTAACTCTCTTAATTTCTTTTCTTAAAAAAAAAAACTTTTTAAAAATGTGCTTTAAGTGCTGTAGCTCCATCCTATGGAATCCTGGGATTCGTAGTTTTGCAAGGCTTTTAGCATTCTCTGCCAAAGAGTGCTGGTGCTTCACAAAACAACAAATCCTAGGAGTCTGTAGAGTGGAGCCATGGCAATTAAAGTGGTGTCAAACTGCACTATTTCAGCAGTGTAGATGCATCCTGTGTCTACCAGTAAAGAAGCTCTGCCACTGTAGCAAGGCTGCCCCCCCCCCCCTCCAGTCTATGGAATTTATCACACAGGAGGCTAAGTGGTTAAATCCCATGCAGAAATGGGATTTAAATCCTAGAAAAATCCCAGAAAAGCAGGATCATTTTCTGGCGCATCAGTGGCATTGAGCATTAATGGGACATTAACCTGCACAGAAAGTGGACAAAATTGGTCGCTTTTTACTTTTGGGATTTTCCTGAAAGTAAAAAGTGGCCGATTTTGTCTACTTTCTGTGCGGATTAATGTCACATTAATGCTCAATGCCCTCAATGTTGTCTGAAAACGATCCTGCTTTTCCAGGATTTTTCCAGATTTTGTCCACTCTCTGTGTGGACGTTGTCTGAAAACGATCCTGCTCTTGCGGGATTTCCTCTGATTTAAATCCCATTTCTATATGGGATTTCGCTGTGTGATAAACTCCTAAGTCCACTGATTTTACTTGCATTTGCTCTAGCAAAGATACATGTGGAAGTTGCATGCAAAGATTGAACAGGCTTAGGGAATAGACTTATTATAAGAAACAGTCAATAATGCAACAGGACTAGACCCATGCTGAAACACAAATAAGGAGTCAAGCACTGTTTTGTAATATATTGATGCAACATACCTTACTGAATTTTGACCAGGAAACTTGATGATCAGTATAGATAACCTGTTGTCCTAGAAAATTAAGGGAAAATAAATGGGAAGCCAACATCTTTACAAAATCTTTAGTTGTTTTAAGAAAAACTCTGCAAGGACAGATTATTTAAAACTGTGTTTTCCAACTTTTTCTATGCCCCGCATGCCTTGGAAATGTTTGATTAATGTTCACATCCACTACAAAAGTAATATCGTATTTGAAGATGAAGAATTCTAATGTCTAATTTTTGAACCACAAATTGAACCACATACAATACTGTGGGTGAACAAATTGAACTTAAAAAAATAAACTTTTAACTCAGCACATAAAATGCAAATATAAATTGAGCAATTAGATTCTAATTTGAGAAAAAATGTAAACAATAAAATCAATCCCATTTGTGAACGTAACATTCAATGACTTCTTTGCTCCTGCTTCTCATTCATGATTTTGTCAAAACATGGAACTTTCTTGCTGACTGTAATCCGCAGGTCTGCCTGTGATTTCAAGCAATTCCAAGATTTTGTCTTAACTGACAAAACAACAACTCTGAATCCAGATTCACACAAGTATCTTTATAGTACCCCCTGAAATTCCATCTCACACCTCCTGGGGGTGAAAGCACCCTGGTTGGGAACCCCTGATTTAAAAAGACAAGCACAACCTAGTTTACTGAACATTTCACATTGCTGCAATAAAGGACTTTCGTACTGCTGCCAGTTAGGGAAGGGAAGCTGAAAGGTCTGAAATGATGAGTGTTTTACACTAGATTCACTCATATAATTGATTTTTTTTTAATAATAATCAGAAGCAAAGTATTTTTGGCTTGCAGTTCAAAAGGTGAGAAGAGGTGTTTGTATTTTCATAGTTCCTACCTGTAAGTTTTTCTGCCAGCATACCAAGTTGGTCAGAATTGAGTCCACGGCCAATATATGATGAAAACTGCCAGCTCAGTATCTCCAAGAGCTGACCCAAGCCAACAGAAGGTGGGTTGTTGAAGAAGGCCAAGTTCTGCAGTCAAATAAGAGTAACAGAGAAGTTTGTGAGTTACTTGTGTTATTGTTATATAGCGTTGTGAGTGATCTTGGAGGTTCCAAAAGGCCAAAGGCTTTGTAAAAATTTCAAAGGCTTTCCCCCTTTTCAATTGCTGTAGGAAGCCTTTAATTTACTGCTTCTGCTATCACTGCTGCTCTCTGTGCTACTGCACCATCGTAAATCTGTAGTTTGGCCAATATATATATATAATTTTTTTAATACTTTACAAAAATTGTAGAATTTACCCTTCTGGGATTTATTTCAAGAGACAATGAAAGGATATCTCATAAACACTAAATTGATTGCTTATTAGTAACTACAGTCTCCTCTCAGTGTCCATGGATTAGTCATCACGGATTCAACTATCCACTGCTTTAAAATATTTTAATAAATAAAAATTCCAAAAGGCAAACCTTGATTTTGCCATTTTATACAAGGGGCAACATTTTACTATGCCTTTGTACTTAGTGAAAACTTGAGAATCCATGGATTCTGGTATCCATGGGGGGTTCTATAACTAAACCCCAGTGGATACTAAGGACTGTACTGTACGGTACTGTACTGTGTTTTATTTTTACTTACTAATCTCTGTTTTCGAGATAAACTGAATTAAGGTGAAGACCATGCATTATTGCTGTATTGTGCATGTGCTGTATATTTATTGTTGTGTGCCTCCAAGTCATTTCTGAGTTATGGCAAACCTAAGTTGAGGCTATCATGAACTTTTCTTGGCAAGATTTATTCAGAGGGGGGTTGCCTTTGCCTTCCTCTGAGGCTGAGCGTTCATGACTTGCCCAAGATCACCCAGTGGGTTTCCATGGCTGAGCAAGGATTTGAACCTTGATCTCCAGAGCTGTAATCCAATGCACAAACCACTGCACCACATTGGCTCCTATGTTGTATATATCCACATCTACATGGGGGTAATATGTGCCTTTTCTGACCATATTATGTGAATATGTACTAGCCAGAATAACCCAGAAACAATTATATATCTCTTCCTGTCTCACTGCCCCCCCCCCGATGAGCATTCCTACATATTATGGAGAGTATAGCAGGGATATGCAATGTACAGTCGGCCCTCTGTATCCATTGGGGTTCTGTTCTGCACCCCGCTGCAGTTGACAAAAAATGCAGGACCACGTCCCATTATTTTAAACTGTCCCATGCTGCGTGTGGGGCTATATTTGCATGGCCATGTGCACGCGCCACCATTGGAGGAACAGGGTGGGGCCATTTGTGGATGCTCCAATCTGTGGATGGCAAGCCTATGGTTGAGTTATATCCTCCTAATTTTACAATGTGTACACATGCACACACACTTTTAATTCAAGGATATTCCTGCCAGTGATAGGAATGGGGGAGAAAGAAACTCATTTGGTTCACATTTCAATGTGAAACTATCTAAGGGCCTCTGCAGACCAGCCCAAAAGGCCAGCCTGGGGGTAGAGTTGGGGTGGGGCAGCCACACGCCGGCTGCCCCAACACCGTCCTGACGCCACATGCCATTACGCATGGCACACGGCATCAGGACACCCTCCCTGCGCTGCGTTTAAACACGCTGCACCAAAAGGACAAGGAAGAGCTACGGCGCTGGCTCTTAAGACGGCCTTTTGCTGCCCCTAAAAGGAGTGGCATTTTGCTGCTCTTTTCAGGGCAGCAAAAGGGAGGATTGGGGCCGCTGCATGGGGTTGCCGCAGCCCCGATCTGCCGCTTCCCGGGGCGGCCCAGAGCCACCCATCTGCACAGGCCCTAAGTGACATTTCTCAAATGGTATGCGTATTGAAATGCAGCCAACTATTAACATTCACACATTTCTGAATTTTTGATAGCATGCAAATATATGTACATTAAATGCATACACATAAGTGTAAATTCATGCTTGCCTCCAGGGAAGACTATGTACAAAAATTAATATACTGAAAGAAATGAGCACTAGAATACAAATCCACAGATTCCATGGAATTCCTGTCATACACCTGAAAAGCTGCTTTGCAGGGTAAAGGGACCTTCAGAACAGCATGGAAAGAAGCACTGAGGGATACAAGACAAAAGAAGAATCAGCAAAAATTGTAATGCCAGTAACCTATGGAGGGACTCTATTACACTTAAGAAGAGTTGCAATCAATATCTGTATTTTCTGACCAAAAGCCAACATCCCTGGAAAGCTGTCCTGCTGGGTTTTATACCGAATGAATGAAAAATATGGAAAGTTTGCTACACAAAACATACCTGAGATTCATTAGTTGACAGGTTGTACCAGATAACAGAAGCCCAAGCATTGGGCAATTGGCTGACATTAGAAATCATCACAACTGGTAAAGAACTCGTCTGATGAAAAAGATATATAACTGACATTAGTATTAATGGAGTAAAGATAAAGGGGTAACTGTATGGTGGGTGGGCTACAGTTTTAAAAGGAATACATTAAAGGTACTTTGATAATGTCAGGAAAACGCTGGAAGCAAAATGTAGGACTGTAATGCTAACAGATTTCCCACTCCCCCCACCCTCAGATAACCAATATTCCTAGAGCTCAGATTTTACTGCTGTATTCTACATAGAGGGCTATTTGTGCTAACTCACTTCCCAAGCAAATTCTGCATTCAAAATAATTTACCATTTAAGTTTATAAATATGTATACTTAATTTTCAGCTAGATATTTGAGATGTTATATTTGTGGGTAAGAAAGAGAAGTATGGGTTAACTAATAAGTGGTAAGGCAGGTGTGGGCAAAAAATTATACCCTGTGACTTGCACGACCCACCTAAGAAATTCACAACCCTTCATTCATTCATTTATTATTAAAAATGCCTTCCATGTTCACAGAGTTAGAGGTTCACTCCCTCCAATTATAGGTTCAAAATATGATTGGACAGGCTGCTGAATCTGTCCTCAACAGTAATCATGACAGAGCATCCTCCACTACACCTGAAGGCATCAGGTAGAACGCAGGGCACACAGCTCATATTTTTTAAACTTTTTTTATCACTAGTTGACCAACAAAACAACTCTTGTAGTTTTGCAATCCCTACCTTAATGCTGACTGTGCTGCTGTAGGGACTTTTCTAGCATTAAAGTTACATTTAAGCCATTAGGGAATTTTAGGTTTAGATCCTTCACCATTTGTTCCAATACAACCCATACATTGTTAGAGTGGTACTGGGAATTAGCTGGTGGTATATTGATATTTATAAGTTTTAGGGTTGAGCCTGAAATTTTCACTCTAGCTACAATACAATTTGTGAGGACTTGCAATATCTGAAACCAGATCCCCAACCCAACTCAAATTTTTCTTTAGCAAAATTGCTACCCTGCCCCTTCAATGCCTTATCCTTCATTTTACATGCAGATTCAGACCAAATTTTATAACCAGGGAGCATGTTAGTATTGCTTGTAAGCCACTTTCTTGAAGGGCAATGATATCAAAGTTGAATAAGAATTCTGTTAAGTTTTCACCTTGCTGACAGAACCTCCAGCCAACAGTATTTCAAGAAAGAAGCTTAACTGGGCCACAGAGCTGGAGATAATGTGGGTTGTAACAATGGCGTCAGTAGGGCTGGTGCCATCCCAGCATGGTAACTCATGCTGTCAACGCCAGGCTGCCTGGCACCCCCTCTCCCAGCCAGGCCATCAGTCCTGTGGAAGAGAAAGGCTCCGGTCTATTTACTGCTGATGGCTGATGGATGGGAGCACCTGAAGGGACTGTCTGTTCCAGTTTGTCCCAGTCTACCTGCCTTCTTTGCAAGGCCCGAAAGAGTCCAGGCATCATTTGACAATGGGAGAGGAGTTTGCTGTGGCATGCCTACAATTTCCTGGCCAACCTGGGACCTTCAATCTCTTGGGAGTCCCAGTCTACCTGCAGAGAGGTGTGGCGGTACACTCCACACCAGAATGCAGACATCCACCTCTGAGGTGTCACCCAGTGCATTCCACACCCTCCGCACTCCCTAGAAATGCCCCTAAAATGTAAGAATGTGCTTGTTGCAGCAGATCAACTAGTGATGAATCCTCTCACTGAATTCCCAAAGGGACACTATTTTATCCCATCCTGCCTTTCAGTGTGCTCAAGATAAGGACTTTCTTTCACATCTATACAGATCAATTTATCCTTGCCTGAGCTTAATATATTCACATTTGTTCTTATAGAGGCAACAATATCCACCACAGGATACACATGAACATTGAGAGGAACAGAATAGTATAGCTCCCTATCATTTAAATATCTGTCAAATTGCCAGTTTGAACTACTCAGATCCACATGCTTTTGATGTTTTAGTACAGATTTGTTACTTTTAGTGAAATGCAAACTGTCATTTTCTGCCATTTTCCTCATTAATATACTACACCGTATGTCCTCCCCCTGACTGCTAGTTCCATGTATCTCACTTAGCCTGGGACTCTTCTTTTCTGATTTTCTATTAACATCATGAAACTGTATTTTCTTCAAGTAATTGCCCAAAAGCGCTAGTCTTCCCAGAATCTCCGATTGTTCTTTACTTGGTAAAGCCTGAAAGGAATTGAGGAGGGCAAACTCCTCTGACAGAAATAGGTCATCTCTACACAAAACCATCTGATGGGATTCGGAGACCAGAGTATCTAAAGGCTCTGAAAAATTACCAATATGTTGTGACTTTACCACTGGTTAGTATTAAATGATTTTTCTGGAATTTTGCATATGAAAAGTAAGGGGCATGTCTTTCAATTTTTTTATTGTTGTTGTTAAGACAAATCCAATCTTCGAAGAAAATCCACATTTTTGCTCTAAAAATAAAACTAGCTATATGCTGGTCCTGGGGGGAGGGGGGGAATGCATGACATGCAAGCTGTCTTTATGCAACGAATGTATGTGCACAATATCAGTGGGACGAAGAGCACCTGGCAGAATCCTGTCTAAAATATGGATGAAATGTACAATGCCCTCTGATAGGTCAAGGAAACCATTTAGTTTAGAATAGTTCATAAACACCAACTTTTGAGAGATGAGCACCAAATTCCAACTAGATCTTAAAATATACTTTGTAGCTCTACAGGCTGAGGGGTAACACCCAGCTTGAAGGATTCTGAATTCTCCGACAATATGAGTGTCTCTTTTTCCTGCTGGTCTTGTGTCAACTGTAATACTGTGTTATCTGTCACATTAATCAAGGCTAAGTCTTCAGCTGGGACTTTCTGTTGGCCATGCTCCTATGTACTTTTGTGCTTTGATTTTTATTCTTTTTTCTCTGGAGTTCCTTCTGAGTTGCCTTAAGTTTTACAGGAGAGTATGCTAAGTCAAATAATCTCTGTAGGTCTTTTTTTCCTGGAACACAGGGCAGACTTTCCCTGTTTTCCCAACTTTTGATGTTTTGACTTTTCTTCTGTATCTTATGTCCACCCTTTAAGGCTTTTAAAATTCACTTTGTAGTCCTTTTTAGAACAACCTTTTGTGCACTTATGTGAAGCCTCAACGTGAACTTTGCTGTTGTCACTACTATTTCCCTGCATATCTCTTTCTCCTGGGTTATGCAGAATTCAATCAATGTTGTTAACAGCCCACTGCTTTCCAGTAGAATTTTTTAAAAAATAAGAGATAGCTCTCTGAAAATCAAACTGAACCATCCATCTGTCCGAGCTTTGCTCTCCACTGCTTCCAGATACAATAGTTGGGGACTTCGACATTTCTTCTTCTTAATCTTCAACATTTAGCTGTCAAATTTTCTTCCCGTTGAGTTCATTACTGAATTATGAATCTCTGCCAGAGCCAATTCATCACCTACATTAACTGAAACTCTTGAATTAACAGTGTCCTTTCACGTCTACTGATCAGTTTGAGGCTATATGATCCAGCAGGGGCCCATCTTGCAATGACTCAAATTGCTCTCTCTGAACATTCAGTCTTTTCCCATCCTGTGCAAAGTAATTTTAGTTTGTTTTTTGCATGGATTTGGAGGACCATTAGGGGAGTAGAGTGGAAGAGCCAACTCTTTATATGTCTTTCTGGTAAACGCTACAGCAGAAAATATCCACTTGAAATATCCAGTTAAAATTAATTAATCCAATTGGCTGTCTGCAACCCAGTTGAAGGAGACAGCTTGTAAGTAAACCAGAAAACTTGATATTTACCACTTCCCAAACTATTTCCAGTTTCCTTAGCAGCAATGGGGATAATAACCTCAACCATTCTATTATTGGTTCAGGAGAGAGGATAAAAAGCTTAATAAATTCCCAAAATACATAAGAGAGGGAAGAGAAAACAGATGTTCACTTGCCCTCACCAGAGACAATCTTGAGCTTTCTCATGACTATAGACAGTATACCATGCTATAGTTATAAAACAATAAAACAGTAAAATGGTGAAACAATAAAATAAAATGAATCAGCGGTTAGTCCAACTATGGAGCTCCAAGCCAGGTTACCTCCTCCAAAACCATCTTCAATACAGCCTATAGAAAGCATCTGCTCAACTTGAATCTAAGTTTACTAACATTTGGAAATAAAAATGGATATCAATGTCCATATTTTCCTTTCAGTTGTTTAACACAAGTTTTTTTAAAAAATGTGATATAAACATTCAATAGTTATTTTATATATTTATTTTAAAATCAATCAGCAGAGTCTGCAACTGAGTATAAAAGACTGTTTCTAGGTAAGGGTCCCCCCTCCATTCGCTTCCCTCCGCATAGATAGACAGACAGACAAATAGCACTTACTTCCAAGTCTATGGTCAGCCCATATAAGCAGACCTGTGTTTCAAAAGTGATGGAATGTAATTCTTCAGTGACCATTTGAGGACTCTGAAGACAGAAAAAAATATTTTTAGTATCTGAAACACATGCTTGGCACTGAATATGAGACAACTGCTATCAAGTCAAACAAGATGTAATATTAAAAAATCATCCATCTGCCACATATTACCATTCTTAGATGTCCGAGGAAATAGCTTTTGTTTGTTCTGATTGGTTTATTTACACCAGGTGGTATGTCCAAAAGGTAAGAAATTAAATCAACAGAACTTGTTGGCTTTTTTATATCATAATATGTAACTTTAAACAAGGAACAATTATAGATCAAAGAGGAAGCTCCCCTTTTCCAACCACATTGTTAAAATGCATAGGATGGAGGTAGATATGTAAGAATAAAAGGACCTGTGAGAACAGTCACTTAGCCTTTTTATGACTTTCTTATCTCCAAATGATGGCAATCTCAGTTAAAATGGTAGTGGTGGGTCTTCAGTTATTATTTTCATCACAACTGCATTATTTAAATAAAAACTTCTATTTAAAAATATAAATATGTATATATTACTAATTGTATATTAAATGTTATAAAATAAAATTATTTGCTAATGGTTTTCTCCTTTGCTTTCTCAAACAGAACAAGGAAACCAAGAGTGCTGTTTAGTTTTTAAAATTATGAAGACTGTTCTTTATATTGGTCAAAATCTTATTTTCTGGGAGTGAAACCCAGTGGAACTGACTAATTCAGTTTCTCTTTCCTCTCTTCAAAGCCTGGAGGAAATCCTTTTGATTTGGGTCCACCTATTTGAAGCACTCTGTAAGAGCATAAAAGAATTTGGTCTTCTGGTATTGCCATTTTAATACTAACAACTCTCATCTTCAAAAGACTATCTGGGTAAGACTTAAATAGAAAAACTTTTCACAAGCTTTTAAAGATACAACTTTGTCAGATCAGGGTGCCTGCCTTTTTTGCCAAAGCCTGCTAACATCCTTTGTAGCAGCTTGTTTCATTGTGCACAGTTTAGTCTTGTGTTCATGGCAGAAGAGCTGGGGACCAGCCACAAATAGACATTCAGGAATAGAATGCTATAAAGATATAAACACATGATTCCTGAACTACTGTGCAGGAGAAAATGTGCATTAATTTCAAATATAGGTGTCCATATGTGTGTGCATGCACACATGTGCCTTTAAATCCACTGTCCACTTATGGTGACCACATGAATTTCAGAGGGTTTCCTTAGATAAGGAATACTCAGAGGTGGTTTTGCCAATTCCTCTGAAATGTAGCCTACAGCATCTGGTATTCACTGGTGATCTCCCATTCAAGTAGTAACCAAGGCTGACTTTGCTTAGCTTGCAAGATCAGATGGGATCTGGTAACATTCGGGTATTTAGGCCCTGCTATAGGTGTGCATAATTTAGATGATATTCTTTTCTTTCTGTACTGTAGCTCTTCAGTGGCAAAACAAACAATTTATCCAGAAGAGGGAGCCCTAAACCAATGTTCTGCTAAATGCCAATGGGAGCTGGAAAAAGAATAAGCAAAATAGGAGTTCTGGGAACACTGATAATATTCTTGTGCAGCAAACCGATCACCTTAATATTTTGACTCCGGTTGCTCACTCTAAGCCACACCTATCAACCTGTTAACTAGATTTAGGTATTCACATTTAAGAAAGTACATAATAACTGTATATCAAATTCTATTGTTGCATACCAGTTTTGGGAAATCTGCTTGTAAAGTTTTGTGCCACCATCTCTGCCCGACACCATTTCAACTATCATAAGGAGTCACACTTAGGACAGATATTAATTTTTTCCTTCAATTCTATGCATGGGTAATTTCATTCAAAACAATTTCACTGCAGTTACGGTCCCAACAATTATTTCTTCCTACCTCATTTCCCTTGCTTCCAGTGCATGATTTCATTTCCTTTGGTTGCTGAAAAGGTTAAAAAAAAATGAGACCAACTATTTAAAACATTTCTTCATGCAGACATTTAGTGATACCCAGTGGCACCTGGTGGCTTCTCCAGCACTGGCGAGGTGAATCTACTCTTTTAGTCCAAAATTTAAAAGATTTAGAACCTATTCTGGGGATAAGCTTCAGAATCTTCAAAAGCTCTTTTAAATTTCAGACCCCAAATGGAATGGATTCACCACCCCATTGAAACTGGGTCCCCCAGCCACTACTGGTGATGCAACTTTCCCCCATATCAGTGGTCAAATTAGGCTTAACATGTTCCTTTCTGAAATCAGTGTCATTCCTACATTTTCCTGTGTAATCCAATCAGCCTTTTTGTGGCCTGGTTGGGAGATGCTAAGGACAGATTCCATCAACTTCTTGCTCTTTATCACATTCATTGATTTTGCAGGGTTTGTTTTTTAAAACAGACAATCAAAAACTCATTCAGCACAGAAATATCCCAGGTGAATCATTCTGAGGCTAAATAAAGCAAAATCCAAAAAAAGAAAAGAAAAAAGGGAATAACTTTATTGGCCAGTCAAAATGCACAAAATGCATTATGCAAGCTTTCGAAGCTCCACTGGCTTCTTCGTGAGGCAAAAGATATTTTTTAAAAAAACATACAGGAGGAAGAAAAAAAGTGGCATTGTTGGAATCACAGGTCTACATGTTGTATAGATGTCTCTGCTGTAGTTCAATTGGTTTGGAGGGATCTCAGAATGCAGGTTGAGGCCATGCCTCTCTTGGCCATGATTTTTTAAAACATCTTATGGCTGATGAAGAAGCCAGGGGAGCTTTGAAAAGCTTGCATTATATGGTTTGTGCATTTTGGTTGGCCAATAAAGGTATTACTCTTTTGTGGGTTGTGGAATTTGTTTTATTTTACTGTATGGCCAGCAGGCTATCCCCAAATATGCATTCTGAGGCTAGTTGATGATGACTATGCTTTGAGTGAGTAGAAGTACTCCATAGGTATCTGAGGAGCAATTTTGAATAACCCACAGGTACAGAGTTAAAAATGTGGAGCTTCCCCGTAGAAGTCACTACTGTTCCCATCCCTAAGCAAACAGCCATGAGATAGTTTTTTGTGGTTTTTTCGGGCTGTGTGGCCATGTTCTAGAAGAGTTTCTTTCTGACGTTTCACCAGCATCTGTGGCTGGCATCTTCAGAGAATACTGGAATGGAAGAGAGTGGGTCTATATATACTGTGAGACCCTGGGTAGGGAGGAGTGATTCCCATGTAAACTGTGTATCATTCTGTGTTGAATAGGTATTGTTCTGTTGTTAATGGCATGGCTGCAGGGTGAGAGGATATGCAATCAAGGATATTGTCTGCTATTCCATGTAAACTGTGTATTGTTCTGTGTTGAATAGGTATTGTTCTGTTATTAATAGCATGGCTTCGGGATAGGAGGATATGCAATCAAGGATATTGTCTGCTATTCCCATGTAAACTGTGTATTGTTTTGTGTTGAATAGGTATTGTTCTGTTGTTAATGGTATGGCTTCAGGGTGAGAGGATATGCAATCAAGGCTAATGTCTGCTATTGTCTGCTGGGAAAGCCCCTGACCCTGGTTGGTTTCCCATTTGCATTTGCTGAGTGCTGATTTTATTTTGTAGGATTGGTAGCCACACCTTGTTTACTTTAAGGGTTTCTTCTTTCCTGTTGAAATTATCCAAGTGTTTGTGGATTTCGATGGCTTCCCTGTGCATTCTGACCTGATAGTTGTTGGCATGGTCCAGAATTTCAGTGTTTTCAAACAGCATTTTATGCCCAGGATGGTTTATAATGTGTTCTGCTACTGCTGATTTTTCTGGCTGGCCCAATCTGCAGTGTCTCTCATGTTCCTTGACACGTGTTTGGACACTGCATTTGGTGGTCCCTATGTAGACTTGTCCGCAGCTGCATGGTATGCAGTAAACTCCTGCAGCTGTGAGAGAGTCTCTCCTGTCCTTCGCTGAGCACAGCATTTGTTGGATTTTCTTGGTTGGTTTGTAAACCATTTGGAGGTTGTGTTTCCTCACCACTTTCCCTATTCTGTCTGTGACTCCTTTGATATATGGTAAAAATACCTTCCCTTTGGGTGGTTGCTCGTCTTCACTCCTCTGGTTTTTCCTGGGTCTGGCAGCCCTTCTGATGTCATGAGATATTTATAGGAGAGGGATAAGGAGGCCTGCATTGGACTGACCTGGATGGAAAATGTGAGGATGCTTTGCACAAGCTTAAATAGAGAAGCTCCATGTGGGCCATACAGTATACCTTTATCCAAGGCTTAGGCTTCATAAATAATTGAGAGGGAATCTATGCTGCAGAAGTAATGCAGTTTGACACCACTTTAAGTGCTGTATTTCCATCCTATGGAATCCTGGGATTTGTACTTTTACAAGATCTTTAGTATCCTCTACCAAAGAGTGCTGGTGCCTCACAAAACTACAAATCCTAGAAGTCTGTAGGTGCCATGGAAGTTAATGTGGTGTCAAACTGTATTATTTCTACAGTGACTGACCCTAAGTTTGTTTTTCCTAATGGGTATTCAGTCAGGGGTTGATAAAATTGAATTGCATTTGCTGTTCGGTATTTGCTAATAAAACGTATCACTCATATTAACAGGAATTTCAGGTCTTCCTCCAGAGCCCAAGCAACAACATGCAAAAAAGGAATGTAACTCTCTTCTCCTGCTGTGCTCCAAGGAAAACTTCTTCTGAAGCTGGCATTTGCTTTGATATGAAATACCCACTGAAGTTAGCAGGGGATTTTTTTTACCACCAAAACAAATTCCAGTTTCAGGAGAGGAGTGTTGTTCTGGATTATATAACATGAAAAGAAACTGTTAAATTTACAGTCCCATTAATTATGCCCCTGCAGCTGATGCAATCTGCATCTTAACAAATCTAAACTGCATGTGACATTTAAGTCAAGCTCTGTTTGGCCTTAATTGGCACAGATGGGAAGCTTTCTCTTGGGTCGTTCTTAAGGGCAGCAGTGGTAGAGCTCCTCATTAAACCGAACCAAATTCAAAGCTTTATGAGTGCACGAATGATAGCAATGTCAAGGCAACTCTCCTCTGACTCTTGTGCCCTAATTAAAGAAATACTGACTTACTAGATGTCGAAATTCCACAGAAAGACCCCCATTTGAAGACTCATCCATGTTCATCGCTTTTATATGAGTGCCACAAAGGACAAATTTTCGGTTGCTGGAAGACACATCCCAATAAAGGTATACACAACAGGCAACACAATAAGGAACAATATGTACTCATTTTTAAAAGTACAACCATTTAAATTTTCTTACCTTATAGTAGATGCATTCCTGGGTTAGAACAAGCAACAAACAAACAAAACAAAAAACCACTGTGAGGATTTATTATGTAAACCTTCATATGCAGAGAATGCCCCGTTAAACATGCATTTTAAAAAAGAGAAAAAAGTAATACCAGCAGATCAAAAATTAAAAGGGAAATCACTACTAGCAGTACATATGACATTCGTGTACTGCTTATTTGATAGATATACTTATTTGCAATGATTTTTGCTGTGGATCACTACTATTGCTATAACTTTCACCAAGTCGATTAGATGGATTAATAGGATTTTTTTGAAGAAAATTTGCTCTTTTTGGTTTCAACATTTGAATCAGCACTTAGTAAAATCATATATCCAGTATTATAGCATCACTTTAAATATCCAAGCGGGACTCTTACTGGTCAGCTCCTTCCCATTTTTCCACTTTGTTGAATCTTAGCACCTTTAATGTTGCTTGCCATTTAAAAATATTTGCCAAGGATGCAAGAAACAGTATGTGGTGACTCATGCCATAAGTGACATATTCACCTGTATCAGCGTGTTCAGTTGTAACTGGTATGTAAGTGTATATATGTCACTAGCAGGTAGGCTGTAAGCCCACACTTTCTATAGAGGCCTAAGTATATGGCATAATTTTGTTCATGCAATCGCAATTAGGAGTGTAATAGAGTTAGGAGAGCCAGTGTGGTATAGTGGTTTGAGTTTTGGAATAGGACACTGACAGACCAGGATCTGAATCCCTGTTCAACCATGGAAACCTATTGGGTGACCCTGGGCAAGTCATATTCTCTCAACCTCAGAGAAAGGTAAGGACAAGCCCCCTCTGGAAAAATTCTGCCAAGAAACCCCCCGTGATATGTTTGCTTTAGGTGTCCATAAGTCAGAAATGACTTGAAGGCACACAACAACAACAAAATGGAGTTAGCCTTAGGCCTCTGATTAGCCATCCCACTCAGGCTTCCTTGTTTCCCCTGAGCTTGGCTGCAGTGGTTCACAGTGGGTAAGGTAAAGGTAAAGGTATTCCCCATTGACAAGGTTGTCGAGTTGTGTCTAACCGTAGGGGGTGGTGCTCATCTCTGTTACTAAGTCAAAGAGCCAACATTGTCAGAAACTACTCTGTGATCATGTGGCCAGCATGATTGCACAGAACACTGTTTACACAGTAGGAGGGGTGGGTTTAATGAATTTTACAACAACAATACACTGCTGTAAGCTGTTCCTAATATGTAATGTTAAGCAAATTTGGGATGGTTTCGTTTTGATTTAACATATACAAAGACCCATTCACATAACAAAAATCTGCTCCTGGTGAGAATGTTTTATTGACATGGAATTCAAGACAGCAGCCTGCATTTTTGGTTTTTCGTTAAGGATTCATTTCAAAATTTATGACAACACCATAGATCACAAAAACTTGTTTTTTTCCCCTGTGAATTATTTGTCCATCAGTTGACTGGCTCAAATCCAAGATCACTAGTAATTTGAAGAAGGATATTCAGCAACATATTACAACCTCTAAAGTATTTCTAAACAGACTTTTGGTTATAGGGAGCAAATAACCCCCTTGCTGAAACAGCTCCACGAGGTGTCAATCTGTTTCTGGGCAAAATTCAAAGTGGAGGTTACAACATTTAAAGCCTTACATGGCTTTGGTCCAGAGTCTCTGAAAGGTCATATCTCCCTCTATAAGCTGGCCTGAGTGTTAAGATCTGCATAGAGGGCTTTCTTTTGGTCCACCACCACAGTCACAATTGGTGAGTGGCAGCTCCCTGGTTGGGGAATTCCCTCCCACAGGAGGTTCAGTTGGCCCTTTCTCTTTTGTCTTTCCACTCGCAAGCAAAGCTCTTATTATTTAGGCAGACATTTGATTTTTAATGCAATAGCACAGTGGCTAATGCACAAAGATAAAGAAACCTACTACAATGATCAATACAAAGTAATAGAAGACAACAACAAAAAGGGAAGAATGAGAGACCTATTCCGCAAGATTTGGGAAATAAAAGGAAAGTTCAAAGCAAAGACAGGGTCACTCTATGACAACAAAAATAACATAATTCAAGACCAGGAAGGAATAAAAAGATGTTGGATGCAATACACAGAAGAGTTATATAAAAGAGATTACAACATGAAGGACAATGGAATGAAGAGCCATATGAAGATGAACCTCAAATTCTAAAAAGTGAGGTGGAAGCTGCAATAAGAGAAATGGCAAAAAACAAGTTTCCAGGAACAGATGATCTTCCAATTGAACTGCTGCAATCCACTTTGAAGAGTCACTTCTAGTGCTAACCAACACATGTCAACAGATACGGAAAACAAAACGATGGCCAACTGATTGGAAACAATTAATATACATACCCATCCACAAAAAAGGAGATAAAGAGACTGCAGTAACTATAGGACTATAGTGCTAACCTCCCACACAAGCACAATCATGCTTAAAATTCTGCAATATAGACTCCAACCATACACAGAAAGAGAAATCCCAGAGGTCCAAACAGGGTTCAGGAAAAGAAACATGGCAGTGGTGGTGGCAGCGGCTTTTAGCACTTCCCTGCCTTGGTGGACAGAGTTCGCTTCTCTGCTGCATTGGAAGCATCTCAAAGAGCCACTGTAGCTCCCATTTTTTCATCCAGGCATTGTGTTTTAAGTTTTACCCTCAACTTATCCACGGGTCACATCAAAATCCATGATTTTGGCCCTAAAACCTTCCCTCAACTTATCCATGAGGTTGACTTATACATGAATATATATGGTAATAGTTTTTTTAATTGTACCTTGTTTTCAGTGTTTGTGAACTGCCTTCATTCCTGTGCCAGAAGACAGGTGGGATATAAAAAATAATACTAAAATAAACCATGACTCTAATGGAAGCCTGCCATCTACTTCCTGTGAAAAATCTTAAGACCTTCTGTTGGTGATGAACTTCAAGGAGACTGCTATTTGTTTTCAGTTCTAGAGGCAATGCTGACTCCACTAAGTTTTAGATTTGCATAGTAAAGAACTCAAAGAACCACAATCCAAATTACCCAAGTTTGTTGTACAGAAACTATGCCACTGCAAGGAAGTGGAAAGTTTTTCATGTACAGCACTACTAAGGTGTTGATGACACAGCAACCTACACTTGTACAGTCCTGCTGTCACTTAATATGTAATTGGTTTCTTTCTCCTAATCTTTACAGACCTATTTGTAGTCTAGCACACATCAACTGTGTGAAATGAGACTAAAAATCTTACATTGCAAGAATTTGAAGATTATATGTAGAATAAAACTAGGCCTTGGTCCCCAGACATAAGAGCAAACGGTACCTATTAAAACTTAGGGCAGGGGGAAACCAGCAGAAGTAATGGAAAGAAGATCTATGGAAAACTATGGCTGTTTCTGAAACTTCAGGGAATAACACACTGAAAAGATAAAAATACCAAAGAAACATCATGCACCAGCCCTAGGTTAACATGCAGATTAGGTGCAGACTATGGATTAATAAGAATAATGAAAGAGAATTAAAGCAGAATTTGATTTAACATATGATGTTTGCTGTTGTTGCCTTCAAGTTGTTTCCAACTATTACTGGGTTTTCCTGGTGAGATTTGTTCAGAGTGGCTATGCCATTGCCATCTGTTGAGGCTGAGACAGTATGACTTGCCCAACGTCACCTAGTGGGTTTACATGGCCAAACCAGGATTCAAATCCTGATCTCCAGAGTAAAAAACCAACACTCAAACCACTAAACCATATTTGTGCACTAAACCGTATTTACATAACCCACCCTCCAAGAATGCAGGCCTTAAGCAGATGAAAAAGGAGGACAGTACACAATGACATGCAGATCTTGGGATGTTTTTTTCTTTGAGAACAACAAAAATAGCCCAAACTGGAATTTGTTTTGCTTAAGAGAAAGAGGAAAAGAAGAAAGCATGCTGAAGGCCCATATATTCTTGGGTAGGAATTCAAGGGCAATATCCTCCCAAATGCTGGCTCAAATTGAATTACTAGTCCCAGTTAGAGTAGACCCACTGAATCAAAGGCACTTACATAAATGTTGTCTTAACAAATGTCCATAGATTCAATGATCCTACTATCACTGGAAATGCCAATTGGATTTAGGATGCTGCTTCTGCCTATTCTTTTTATGCCAGCAGCATGTTTTACAGAACACATTACTCAGGATCTGCCTCTCAGGAAGACATAGGCAATAATAAAAAGTGTTGTTACTTACTTGTCAATAGTAGCTTTCACTCTGATTTGGTAGTTCAGCTCTGGCAATTTAATAAGCAGTCTAGAAATTTAAAATACACAGTTTAACTTCAGAGAATACTACAGTATACTCTTCACAGCAAATAATAGTACTAGAAAAAGCTGTAAGTGGCTAGTCAAATTAGTTCTCCCAAGCAGTGACGTCCCTGCACCTGGTGTCACCGGGTGTTCTGGGGGCAGCATGTGCTCCCTCCCCCTGTACCATCCCATCCTTTTCCTGATGAGGAAAAGGATGGGATGATGTACGTGGGGAGAGCATGGGGATGGAAGCATACAGGGGAGTGCATGGGAATGGCACGTTGGGACAGGAGGTGCATGGGAATGGCATGCAGGGGGGACGGCCTGCCCGGGTGTCACCCTTCTTCTGGGTATCACCCAGTGTAGGCAGCACCACTACACCTCCTATTGATGCCATTGCTCCCAAGAGCAAGGGATTTATGAACTACATCTGTACATTAATTGACCACGACTTTACTGGGAATCCTACCACCAACTACATGGAATGTAAAGAATGTTCACACATCTTCTTGTCCTTGATGGGAAAAGATGTCTCTACACAATGAGAATCCCATAGAGAAAATGGACAACCTCATAAAAATTTTAATGAAAAAAATCTGTATGAAAACTTACTTTTGTGCAAAAAAAAAATGTTTATACTGCTTTTTGTGAAAAAACATTTTGGGGGAAAGTCCCCCCCCAATTTTTTTCCAGGAATCGGTTTTTCAAAAAAGTCACAAAGTGCAAAACATTTAAAAGATGCACACAAACTTACATCTTACTAATGTTTGCCCAACAAGGAGAAAAATGTTGTAATTACACATTCTTGCCTGCAAGAATGAAATAAGCAAAGATTATGCTGAAATCCCATTGGTGCACTGCACTGGCATAGTTACACCTGCATAGCCAGTGAAAGCAGGAGAGAAAAGACTGCAGTAGCCAATACGGAATTGAAGAAAAGGAGAAACAGGCTGCTTTGAGCTTGGAGATTTTGGCTGAATTCACACCAGCAAAATAATCCAGATTCAGTGTGCAGTATTCTTTCCAGAGTTCATCCCATTTATGCCACATTGACTCGTAAAATCCAGATTCAAATTGCATTGATGGCCACACATTTCCTGTGGTCAAATTCAAGTCAGTACAAAAGAGTATTTCTTCCCATGCATGTTTTCCCCCTTCCTAGTATATATAAACCTATCAACCAATAGCCTTTTGTGTTTATCTATCAATCTTATCACCCACCTTGCATTCTCACTGGATGGCTCCCACATTCAAGCCCCTTCCCTCTTTCATGCCCCAGTAAGTAATCATGATTAAGTGAGGGAACTGTAAAAGTCTCTTGACATATAAACACATGGGAGGGAGGGAGATGCACAGGTCTCTGGGATAGACAGAGGACACAGGACAGAGGGAGGGATGAGGAAAGAGCCTGGGTGGGTGGGCTTGCTGTAGCCTTCAGCCATAAGTCAGGGCCTTTACAGACTGCCAGAAATAATGCAGCTTGAGGCCACTTTAACTGTCCTGGCTCAGTGCTAGGCAATCATGGGAACTGTAGTTTATTGTGGCACCAGAGCTCTCTGACAGAGAAGGCTCAATGTCTCAGAGAAAAAATACAATTCCCATGATTCCCTAGCACTGAGCCAGGACAGTTAAAGTGGCCTCAAGCTGCATTATTTCTGGCAGTCTGTAAAGGGCCTCACTTGACTTTGGACTAACTTCATGAGCGAAGCTCAGCTGGGAGTGGGCAGCAGCCCTGAGGAGAAAGAGAAAGAAAGAATTAAATGTTTGCTTCTCTATCTCCTCAGGGCTGCCATTATTGAGCCTAGCCATGAGATCAATGATGTGGTGATAGATCAGACACATTTGGGTGAGTGTAGACCAAGTCCTCCTGGGTAAAAGGAAGAGAATTTGTTGTAGACCGAAATGACTGTCTCCACCCCCACCCCCCTTTCCTCCTCTTATCTCAGTGGTGAGTGAGCATGCTAGCATTATCACACACATATCCTAACAAGCTGAGAATCAGGCATACATTGAACTTTTTTTTAAAAACAACAACAATGGCAACCATTTGTTGCCAGATTGCTCCAATCTGTGCCCCTCAACTATCCTTCCCCTGGTGCCACACTGATTTGAAAGGACACATATTGCAAAAAAAGAAGACACAAAAACTGTTTTTTCCTGGAAACTACAGAAATAAAAATATTTTTAAAAAAAAAAACAGTTTAAATACCTCAGCCATTGAAAAGAAATGCTTTCACTTTGGATCCAGAGGAACATCACATGCTCCTATAGGATATGCATCAAGATAAATACAAATTATTTTACAGGTGTGGATTCAGTCTTTGTCAGCTTTCCCTCACCATCACTGCATAACCCAGGAAAAAGTTTACCGCTAGTGTAGTATACAGATAGGATTTCAGACATGCATCTTAATTCCAGCAGTAAGGAAAGACTGCAGGAATTGGAAATAAAGGGGGAAGCAGAGAACAGAATTTGGCTAGAATAAGAAAAAGAAGGTGCTCTTCTGATCATTAAAGATAATAGTGCAAACATCATTGGCTTTAAATGAAAGAGTGTAGGGTTTCCCCATAACTTTATTTTCTTCAAGAACTCCAGCTAACAAACTATTTTTGCAAAATAAAAGGCAACAGAAGTCTTGATGCATTGTATGTAGGTAAGAATTTGATCTACAGTGCATGAAAGGTTTAAAAGAGATAATCTAGGACACCACACAAATCAGGTTCTTGGAAAGTGACATCCTTTACTCACCGAAGTTTAACAGTAAACTGGATTAATGTTTTAAGAACCAAGGGCCTCTGGGGATGGGTTGGCATGCAGGGCTGTCTCTCAACTATAAATGAACTAGGATGAAAGGAAGTAAACATCTTCATTAATACCATGTGCAAACAGGCCAAGTGATAATCAGGGTTCCTTGATCCCAACACGGTACAGTAGGTTTCCATCATCCAATGCAATTGTCAGACTTTTTTGAGGCACAGTAAACATTCCCATGACCAGAAGTATAAAATGTTAAAAGACATATTTCAGTCATATTAAAAGATAGCTTTCAGTCAGCTTACATACCTTTGGAAAAGGCTGTAAAGTAAGAAGTTTACTCTTTCCAACAAGTGAGGTCTTTGCAACGGGATGGGATCTCCATCATACGTGAGTTTGACCAAAAGCTCATCTAGTTTCTCCAGTTGCCTTCTTATTTGAAAAAGACTTTCTGCCAACAGTGTGAAACTGAGCACATACCAGGGGGGAAAGTTCAGGTTAATTAGATATACAGAGTACACACTTGAATACAGTGATGAAGGATATATTGTCAGGTAACTTATTGACCTGGTTTGCTCCTGAACATATATGAGATCTGCCTTACCCCTGTCTTTTTTCACAGGCACACTTGCTTAAGAAAGTCAAATATGATGAAGTCCCACCAGAAGAACTCCTTGAGCAGACTTTTTCCTACCAATAATAGGGACTGGGACTGTCCCAGTCTGTCCCAAAGGGACTGTTACTCACCAAAGGGACCTGCCCTTTATTTTAGAGTCCCAGAGAAGGCCCACTGATACCACTAAATCTGGTTTGGAGTGTTTCCGTGTGGGTTTTAAATGTGCATTGCTAAAATGTTTTAGGTGAACAAATGAGAAAAAGAAAAAAAAAGAACACAAAATGGGACCAAATGTATGTAGCTGAGTAAACACATCATTAGGAAGGCAGGAATTGCTCTCCTCAAGTGTATTTTCAGAGACAAATCAAGAGTAAACTGTTCACTGCAAAGGCCTTTATTATTAACAGTTAAGCTTTCCTGCAGGCTCTTCCCATTAGAAGTTATTCTCTTATCACAGGAACACAGTACACAGAATGCAGTGAGGGTAAAAGCAGCTTGCAATACAGCCTGGAAATAACAAACTGCATTGCCATTGGTAGGATGTATGCATTTCCATGCAGGAAAAGGTGAGGCCCAAACTACCCATGACGTCACAAAACTCTGATGCTTAGTGCAGGGTTGATGTTCCTTTGAATGTAGTGTGGTGGGTCTACTCCAGAGTACAAGGTTAAAGCACTCCGTATGAGGGTCTTGATCCAAATGTTGTTCTTGCATTAACTGACCATTTCTGGCACTTCAGAGCAACATGATACACCTTAACATCATGTCTTGTATGGCATTTAAATGGCAACATTTGGAACACAGAAAAGAGGCAGATGAGAAAGTCAGTTGAACAGTCTTGTAGTGTGTGGTGGGAACAGAGAACTTCTGATGTCTCATGCTTACAAAACCATGAACAGAAACCTGTGATACAAATGGAGCACTGCTTGCCAAAGCTGGGATATCCTATCCGTCAAATATTTGTGGGTGTGGAAGAGGTTTCATAACTTGCTAACGGAAGTGTCCCAGGCGTGGTGGAGTGACACCATCTTGCTGGTTCAGCCCCCACTGTCTCCCTCCAGACTCCATCCCTCTCATAACAACCCTACTTTCAAAAAGCCTTTTAACGGCGAATGATGCCTCTTAAAGTTGCATTCCCTACAGACTCATACGTTATTTAGAGATGAATTAACAATATCCTCTCTTAACCTCTCAGATGAAACTTTACTGCAAATGCTGGCCGGGGGGGGGGGGGGGGGGGGGAGCAGCACAGCACACTTCCTGTTGTTCTTCATGCAGAAACAAGGTTGAAAAGTTTACCAGTTTTGTAGCTGATCGAGACTACTGTGCAGAGGGCCTCCTATGCAGGCCATTTGCTGCCGCCTCTTCCAATCCAGCAGTTCTTCCAACAGCATGTTATTCACCAAGGCTTCCACCTCCTTTATTATTTGTGCCATTTTATTGAGAACTTCCTGAAAGAATTAAGCATTCCATTACAAACAAATAAAGAATGAAAAGGTTTCTTTAAAAATACAGTTAGTTTTGTTACGTCTCTTCCTCCTTTAGCATTAATACTGAGACTTGCAAGAGTTTCATAAGACACTGGAGTAAATTTTCAAGAGCTACAAATTCATTTCAATAACTCTTCATGATTAAAGGCGGACTCTTGATTTCCTGAAGTCAGTAGTGTTAGCACTTTCAATAAGCAAGACTTCCTGAGATGAACTAAGTATTTTTGTTTGGGTGTTCTTAAGCCTAGTTCAGGTTCAAGGGAAGTGAACTCACAATGTTAAGTCACATTTATTTATTTATTTCATTAGTAAAATAAATAAATCAGTCTACCCTACCCCCAAACACACACTATGCTGAAATGATGGCTACTGTCTACTCGTATTCCTTTAATATTTAGTGGGGTCTGCCATGAAGCGTTGCACCATGGACAGCAACTCCACCACAATACAGTATTCCCTTCTCCTTCTCTACCCTTGCTGTTCTTACCTCCAACACCAGGCATCTTTTGTTGCTACTGAGCATGCTCAGTCTTCACTGCTATTTTGAGATGTTGACATTCTCAATTTTTTTCTTGCTTTTGTTTTTGTTTTTGTTGCACTTCTGCAGACTGTCAGGTTTTCCGAGTTTGCTTGCATGTGGATAGTGACATCCCCCCCTTCATAAGTGCTCACTTCTGAATAGTGGATAAATTACAAGTACTATATCTAGCTTTTACAAACAAAGGAAACACAGTTGAGACAAGTGAGCCATTTTAGTATAGGGGAGAGAGGAGATTTGGAATGGTAAAAAACTGAGTTCTAGTTGACACACTGCCACAAAACTCACGAGAAAGGCAATCCTGCACTTACCCATTTGGTGTAAACCCTTCTGGACTCAGTTGAAATTACCTCTGACTGTGTAGACATGTATGCCGTTGCAATGTAAGGCTGTAGTCTTGAACACATTCACTAGTGCATACACCCCAGTAAATACTTCATCTTCCAAACACACATAGATTTTCACTGCACATACCTTTCAGCCAGTGGCATTGCCACCCCTGGTATCATCTGGTGTGTGTGGGGGGGCTGCTGGGGGCCATGGTCCAAGGGGTCCACTCACCCCTTCTCCTTCCCCACAGCAAAAGGGCAATGGCAGGGGTCTACTCATGAGTAGAGAGCAGCCATGACAGTCTATTTGCAAATAGGGGTGGCAGCAGCAGTCTAAGCATGGATAGAGGCTGCCGCCACCTCCATCTGTGAGTAGACCACCATGGCCACTCCCTAGTTGCGTGTAGACCGCTGCTGCAGCCTCCTCTCTGAGGAGCTCTGAGGGGAAACTGGTTTGGTCCAGAGAACTGCCGCCATCCCTTCACAGGACAAGTTTCTCTGCCTCCACCACTCACCATGGCAGCTATGGGCAAGGACCAAGCCCAGCGACAACAGCAAGCCCAGCAGGGCAGGGATGGCCAAGTGCCAGGAACAGCCACCACCACACACAATAGGGAGTGAGCGAGAAAGTGGCAGCCAGGAGGAGCCAGCAACTGAGCAGCCACCTCAGTAGACCCAGCCATCCTGGGAGCTGGGCTCCGCTCCCCGCCACTTCCACTAAGCCCTTTCCCCCATAGGAGGAGGGCCTAATCAGGTGTCACCCCTCTTCTGGGGTGTCACCAGGTGCAGGCCGCACCACCGCACCCCTCCTAGTGATGCCACTGCTTTCAGGCTAATATGTATCTTCATTTATTTGACTGACATCCTACCTTTGTCCCTAAAATGGGACTTAAAGCAAATAGACCAGTCTGCTAGCCCAATCTACTTTGAAAAGAAGGTAATAGAAGGCAGTAGGAAAAGAGGAAGATGCGATTACAGCTGGATTGACTCAATCAAGAAAGCAAGACCTGAATAAGGCAGTAAATTACTGAGGGTTTTATCACACCACCCTGCTATCTCACAGCATTCATATTGTTCAAGCAAACAGACATATACTGGTATGGAAACAATCTCAGCACCTTCTCTTCAATAGTGCTATGGTGCTGCTTCAGTGATGCACATTCCCACGTTTTTCACATTGGCTCACTTGACCCCACCCTCCTACCCATGTCCGCCCTATGTAGCACATGCACACTTTATATTTTCCCCTTTTTAAAATGCTGCAGTTGTGCAGTTTTGGCACTTCACACAAATGGAGGGCACTGTCATAACTGCTACATGCTGGTGACCTGTTATGGAAGTTCAATTGTGCAATTGCTGCAAAAAAATGTTTTAATGGGAATGGAGTAAAAGAAACATTGTTCTTGTGATGTCTTCTTTGTCTGGACACTAGAAGTTGAATGACTTCAGCGTGTCTGGAATAGGGAGCGGGGGGAGAAGCATGCCCCTCACACCACATGACTTCCAGAATATCAGAACTGCAGCAGAAGGAACAACTGCACCAGAAACAATAGTTGAATAGCAGCAATATTGGAGCCTTTAATGGGTTTCTCCATCAATGAAAGATGCAGACCAGTAATGAGGGAAATGCAATGCAACAACGTGCGAGGTACAATGTTATAAGAAAAAATTAAACATGGAATTAAGCAAGTGAAATCATGCAACAAACTTATCATATGATAAAAGTCCTGAGTCTCTTGGAGGTCTTTCATTCATACAGTCGCCATAAATTAAAGCCAATTTAATGGCAAAGGAAAAAACAACGCAACCTATTTAGAAGGTTTGTCTCAAGGAAGGTGGGCTAGCTTCCTGGATGTTGCTTTGAATTCTATGGAGGAAGGACAGTTAAAAATACAATAAACAAAAGGGGAAAATGTCTTCAATGTTGTGACTCTCTTTCTGCTTAGGAAGCAGACAGCATTTTAGTCTGCACTGTCATCTTGCACTTTCAGACTTTTTGGAATTTCCTGCTACTTAATGTCTGTCTAGAAAAAAGAATTAACACTGCTAGGTGTTTCTCAATTTGTGATGCAAAGCAAAAAGAAAAGTGCCACAAAATATAAAAATGACAACTCACCTTTCTCCTGTAGTCTAACGTATTAAGTATTTCCTGCAACATCAGCATCTCTTGCTTCATGGCAGCACTATTCTTATCATTCTGTTCTGAAAGAGAATGCAAAGTGCTGGTCATAATCTATAAAGCCCTATATGGCTTAGGTCCAGATTATATGAAATATAGCCTACAGTACCTAGTATTTGTTGACAGTCTGTCAGCCAATTACTAGCCAGAGCTGACCCTGCTTAGCTTCCAAGATCAGATGGAATCTGGTGCCTTTAGGGAATTTAGGCCTTTGCAATTAAGATTAGAACATCAAAATTTGAAGATTTGAACTAGATGTAATGCACAGATGAAGGCCACACTTTCCCAAACTTTCTAAAAAATGGAAAAGTACCTTGGGGAAGCTCCCATCAGGAATGGAAGGGAGGCAGGGCCATGTATGCCTCTGTTTGCTTGCTGTTTCAATTGCTCACTCCCTTTTCATTCCAAAATCACATGCATGCACCCCAAGCTGTTTTTCCATCCTGCAGAAGAGGGGGAAAACAAAATCCTGCCCTACAGACCACCAAAGCATATGTTTCTAGAACATGACTCCAAGACATGCCAAATCTATAACAGAAAAAAGAGATTCCAATCTTAAGATCTACCTGTGAAAGATTAAGAGCTACAACTCCTTGTTGCCCTCAGTTAGTCTCTTGATTTCCCAACATGATTGAGATACAGCTGCTTTCAGTTAGGACTGGTAGGTATACTATACAACTTTCATGACTCAGCCTAGTCCATTCAAACAGAAATACTTTTTTGTTCTGGGTAAGGTTATTTACCCCTCCAGCTCAGTGTGTGGAGTGGGGTGTGTGTATAATCTTACATGTATGTATACTCCTTTTCAATGTGGTATACTTTACCTTTCAACCAACAACTTTATATTTATACCAGACAACATGCATATTATTGGTCTTCATAGTATATAAGGAGAAAATAATCATACATGGCCCAAATCCAACCATGTTCTGCCACTACAGCCTCTTTCCCACATCTCAGTGCAAGCTCCATGTACCACTTCAAAAATGTCTCATCAGTTTCACAGTCTTCTAAAGCTGGTTTGGAGGCCACACAAGATGGTGATAAAGGGAGGTTCATTTTCCACTGTTCTGTCAATGGAAGTGCAACACTGAATACTTTTTGTATGCCTTTTTTGCTTCTGTCCTAAAAATTGGAGCCTCTTTTTTCTGCTGGAAATTATGTATCTCCTGAAGCTATGTTTTGAAAACATATTTTAAACAGGGTCAGTGGAGAACCAGCGTAGTGTAGTGGTTCAAGTCCTGTGATAGGTTTGCCTTAGGGTTGCCATAAATTGGAAATGATTTGAAGGCACACAACAAGAAGAACAATAGAGCCATTATAACTTTTAATTATACTTACATGTTTATATAAACATGGTTTACATAATTCACAGTACTATTGCAATGTTATGTATTAGTCACACTGCATACCCTTCAACTGCCCTGATCTGGCAGGGACAGTCCCAATTAATCCTTTATCCCCCCGTTTTTCAGCTCCTATTAAGATGTCAGTTTCTTTCTCCTCCTCCCACTTTCCTCCTTTTTTTCTGCTTATTTCTGTTGCTGCAAATTGAGTTCATAGAACAAAAGTAGTTTCCATTCAGTTAACTCAGCAAGAGGGAGGGGAGGGAACAGGAAGACAGGGGCAAAATCTTGTCCTTCCTTGGAGGCTCAGAAAAGGGCAAGATTCTGTACCCTCCTCTCTCCCACTCCAAGTTAATTGAGTGCAAAGTAATTGAATTCAGTTTGCAACAGATGAAGTAAGCTGAGAAGAAATAAGAGAAATGGGAGAAGAATGAAAATGGGACATTTTAAAAGCAGCTGAAAAACTGGAACGGCAAGGGATGAATTGGGGCTGTCTCTGCCAAACTGGAACAGTTGGAGGATATCACCTAAGGCAAAAGCAAACTGCTGCAGCATCTCCTAGCTTATGTGTTCTTCCTCATTAGGAACTTTTGCCATCTTGACCACACTCTGATATTTTTGGCCACATGTGTCCCTGTTTCCATCTGTGAAATGCTGGAGGGTAGGTTGTTGCTTTTGTATGCCTTTAAGTCATTTCTGACATGTGCAAACTCTATCACACCTATGATGAGTTTTCTTGATAAGATTTGGGATTGCCTTCTTTTGAGGTTCAGAGAGTGTGACTTGCTGAGCAGGGATTAGAACCCTAGTCTTCCATAGTCCAGAGTTTGAAAAAATCTGACCAGAAGGGCTTTAAAATGAATTATGTGAGGGTGGGAGACAGTATTCCTGATATCAGCAGTTGATTATCAAGAACTGGAAATAATAGCCCAAATGTTATACAGAGAACAAGAACCCCCGTGGGGGGGGAACTTAACAGGCAGATGGGGGAAATGGTCCATAGTCTTAGATGTTTCTACACTAATGCACAGGGCATGGAAAATAAACAAGATGAACTTGAATTCTTAACACAGCAACACCGATGTGATATAATAGGCATCACTGAAACCTGGTGGGATGTCTCATTAGGAATGTAGTAAAAGAGGGTCTATGTTTCTATGCACACTCAAACTACAACACCACACTGGCTCCTGGGGAATATGACACTGTCTGATATTATCATTTATGTATATATTTGTTGTAATGTTCCCTTTCAAATGACTATTAGGGGGTCTGAAACACACTGGACAACAACTACTTTGTTCAAGCTACTCCACTGTTTTTGTTTTTGTTTGAGGAAAAACAACACCTCATTCAACAGAGGAAGATGTGGGTGACAGGTATGGGTAACAATTTTGAGCAGTAAAAAAACAGTAATAAAATATAAACATTCTTCATTTCCCCTGCCACTCTTCCATTTCTACCCCAAAATAGGACCCAAGGCAGCTAACAATAAAACTGAATAAAACTCATTCAGTTAAAACAAGAGTTCTTTTTTGTCTTATTTTTAAATTATGAATTAGGCACACAAGAATCAGAAAGTATTACCACAGCTCAAAAAGGAAGGACCACTCTTTAAAAAAAAATCACTACAAAGATAGTTTGTGTAAGCTTTGTGAGACAAAATCCAACAAAATTAGTCATACAACTACACTTGTCCCTTCACATTTGCTGGGGTTAGGGGCACAGGGCCCCTGTGAATGTGGAAAAAATGCAAATAATGAAATCACTATGTTTTTACCTGAGAGAACACCTCTCTAAGAATCTCTAGATCCTCCAAGGCAACTCTGTGGTCAACATCTGCCAGACATTGACCATAGAATTGCACTGGAGGAGCTACAAATGCCTAGTGGAGTGTTCTCTCTAGGAATCTCTAGGTCCTTCAATGCGACTTTTGGTTAAAGTTGACCACTGAGTTGCGCTGGAGGACTTAGATATTCCTAGAGAGAACGTATTACTAAAATCTGTGAATAATCAAATCCACAAAAGTCAAACTGCAAATGTGGAGGGACAAGTTTAATTTCCATTGAGGATAGTGGGATTTGTTTGTTGTAAACAAGTGCCATTCTATTGTGCAAAAAAATCTACTCAGACTGTATCTTCTATGTCTAAAAATACATCTAGGCTGAGAGTGGCTAAAGTATGCCTCCTTCAAAGGCTGTTTTTGTAGTCCTCAAGGCACCTCATCCTGAATATTTAGATTTTTTTCTACTTAATAATAATAATAATAATAATAATAATAATAAAATTTATTTATACCCCGCCCCTCTGCATTGCAATCGGGGTGGCTTCCAACATAAAAATACGATACAATAAGATCAACCCAACCCTAACCCTCCTGACCCTTAAAAATTATTAAACAACATTAATATAACAATACTAAAATAGGCAATGCCAAAAAATTACAGATTAAAATTACAATAATGCAATAATTACGATAATTACAATAATTAAATCGGCAGTAAATAGAGCGGCTGAGAATGGAGAAAGAAACATAAAAACCAATTCTGTTACTGGGGAGACTAGTTGGGAAAGGCCTGTCGGAAGAGATCTGTCTTGACAGCTCTTTTAAAGATGTCTAGGGTTGATAAATGACGGATCTTGTCCGGCAGGCCGTTCCATTGTCTAGGAGCGGTCATCGAGAAGGCTCTCTGGGAAGTAGTCGATAATCTAGATTTTTCCACTTGTAGTAAGTTCTTCCCAGAGGACCGAAGAGCGCAGGATGGATTGTACGGGAGGAGGCGGTCTCGAAGATAGGCTGGGCCTAAGCCATGTAGGGCTTTAAAGGTAATAACCAACACTTTGTACTGGGCCCAGAAACTAATTGGCAGCCAGTGAAGGCTTTTTAAAACTGGTGTAATATGGTCTCTTCTAGATGTGCCAGAGACTAGCTTGGCTGCCATATTCTGAACTAATTGAAGTTTCCGGACCAAGCACGAGGGTAGCCGCATGTAGAGCGCATTACAGAAATCCAGATGGGAGGTTACCAGAGCATGTACCACAGTTTCAAGATCCCTTACTTCCAGGAAAGCTCGCAGCTGGTGTATCAGCCGAAGCTGATAACCGGCACTCTTGGCCGTCGCATTCACCTGATTAATGATGTGAAGCAACGAGTCCAAGAGTACCCCCAAACTGCAAACACAGTCCTTTGCGGTAAGTGTGATCCTGTCCAGGACTGGAGGTTGTATCCCGATACCTGGTTTCGGGGCCGCTACTGTAAGTACCTCCATTTTGTCTGGATCCAGTTTCAATCTGTTTTTCCTCATCCAGTCCATTACCGCCTTAAGACAGTCATTGAGAGGAGAGATGCCACCTGAAGTCAAGGCTGATAACCGGGACATGGAGAAATATATTTGGGTGTCATCCGCATATTGATAACACTCAGCCCCATGTCTCCGAATGATCTCTCCCAGCGGCTTCATATAGATATTAAATAACATCGGGGACAGTATGGCACCTTGGGGAACGCCGCACTTGAGCTCCTTCCCAGCGGAGTTACTGTCCCCGAGCAACACGCTCTGGGACCTGCCCGAGAGGAAGGAACGGAACCACTGTAAAGCAGTACCTCCAATTCCCAACCCCCTCAGGCGATCCAAGAGGATGTTGTGATCGACTGTGTCAAAGGACACTGAGAGGTCTAAGAGCACCAGCAGGGCCACATTACCTCTGTTGATGCTCAAGCATATGTCATCAGTCAAGGCAACCATGACAGTCTCAACTCCAAATCCTGTCCTAAAGCCAGTTTGAAATGGATCTGGATAATCAGTTTCATCCAAGACAGCTTGGAGTTGAAGAGCCACCACCCTCTCGATCACTTTGCTCAGAAATGGTAACAACGAGACCTATAGTATAGTACTTAAAATATCCACATGCTTTCTAGGGGATGTGGAAGCAATTCAATCATGTCTCCCTGTCTGTTTAAGGCCCAGGAGAAGTCTTTTTGCAAAACAGGAATGTTATTTGCTGTTTTAGGAAGGTTTCTCCTGAGCTCAAAACAGCTGTGGGGAGCCCCCCAAAATGGCAAAATTGCCCCAGCACCCACAGAGTATGCAGGGAGCATTTCGACTAAAAAAGAAAAGAAAAATGATGATGCAAGGGGCAGTCCTAAGAAATCCAGTGTGGGGTATGTGTGGCCCCAGCTATCGGGTAGTTGTCCACCCCCAATTTAGGCCATGATTTTATGTACACTTGAGAATGTAGTAAAACTTAGATTTAAGAAAGCTTACATAGGTATAATTGTTAGTCTTTTAACTTAACGCTGGGGTTGTCCACATAGGTCAATAGGCCCAGGTTCCTCCCAGCCTTGCATCATCTACTTCAGACGACACAGACCAAAACCATGGGGGCAGGATTAGGCCCGATCCTGCTAGTCCAGATGTGAATCCAGAGGATTTGGCCTGATCCTGGAGTAAAAAGCCAGTACCCCAGGGTAATTTAACCCAGTTTGCTACAGCGTTTCTTGGAAACTCTGCAGCAAACCTCGACTGCTTACATGCCCTCCGACTCCTTACCTTGCCATGCATCGCTCTGACTAAGAAACCCCCGTCACAGCAGCTGATGTGGAAACAAGGTGCCTGGCCACATAGGTTCAGCCAGGCACCCTGTTTCCATGTCAGCCGTGGTGACAGGGGATTTCTCAGTCAGAATGAAGGTGTGGCAAGGTAAGAAGCACGTGCCTATCCTGGTCCTAGGGCGGTGCAGGGACAGGTGTGTAAATACCCACCCATCTCAGCACCAATCCATGGACCAACCTGAGTGAGCACCAAGGCCAGGATAGCATGGGCTCAGTACATGCTATCCTGGCCTGTCTGCTCAGCTCCCTGTCTGTTTCCCTCTCCCCTGAAGGAAAGACAAAACTTCTTTTTTACAGATACTTTCCACTATCACCTGCTTCAGTTATACATCCTGACTTTGTACAAGTCCAGAGTTCTACAGCCAAGCAAGATTAGAGACAACCTCATTCCTTCATGGTATTTTATGGAGTATCTTACCTATGCTATGTAGTGTTTTATACCTGAAGTCAAACTC
Organism: Phrynosoma blainvillii; assembly: GCA_026167975.1. NCBI lineage: Eukaryota > Metazoa > Chordata > Lepidosauria > Squamata > Phrynosomatidae > Phrynosoma > Phrynosoma blainvillii. Next base: position 244,006,113 of record JANUYF010000001.1, on the reverse strand, counting down.
CTCTTGCAAATCTTCTAAATATTTGACATCTTGTTCAGTCATCTGTTTTTCAAATTTAAAAAAGAAATGGCAAATGGATCCAACAAGATTCCTAATATTTATCAATTGACAACAATTCTCTGAGAATCTCAGCCCCTTCTAAATAAAACATACATTTCCCACTGCCTCTCATCCATAGTCACTGGTTATGCTTCGGAAGATAAGATGAAGAGAACTATTTTGTATTCCAGGTTTAATGCTGTCTGCAACATGTACAATGCAATCATATTCATGGCTATTCAGAAGCAAACCATGTTTTTTCAGGGGAGCTTAGCTTCAGGTGAGTGATATGCTATTGCAGACTTCGGGCCTAAGCAGACTGCCAGAAATAGTGCACATTAAATTGAGGCACTGCCCTGGCTCAGTGCTAGAGAATCATGGGAACTGTATTTTATTGTGGCACCAGAGCTCTCTGACAGAGAAGGCTCAATGTCCCAGAAAAAAATACAGTTCCCATGATTCCCTAGCACTGAGCCAGGGCAGTGCCTCAATTTAATGTGCACTATTTCTGGCAGTCTGCTTAGGCCTTTCCTCTATCATACTAATCATACTTATCAGCTAAAACAACTTTTGATCAACTAAAAGGATGTCAACACTAATGGAACAGTGGACAGCTCAATCCCATGAACATGGAAGCTGGCAAATCTCATCTCGAGAAAAATATGGAGGATTCGCCCTCTCTCCTCACCCAGTAAGGAAAGCCTCTAAGATGACTGCCTACTCTGAAACACATGTTCATCACACAACCATGATCCTTTCTCTTCAGGATTCATTTGAATACAGTCGTCCCTCCTTTCTTGCAGACTTAAAGTCCGTGGTTCTGCATATTCACAGAGGGGCAACCTCGGTGAAAATCAATGGGATGCCCCCCCCCCGTGGGCATGCCCATGTGCAAGCCTGCAGGGGGGCACCCCATTAAAGCCTATGGGGCTTGAATATTGCCGAATCTGTTTTTGGGTGGGGGGAGGTCCGGAACGGATCCCCGTGAAAATGGAGGGCTGACTGTATTCGAATTATGTCTTTACTTTTATTCCAAAAATTCAGAAATTAAGAAACTATAATAGTTTGGTTCAACCAAAGATTAATTTACTTTATCAGTTAAACCCATACAATAAAGGTAGAAAGCTGATGTCCTTGACAATGCAAGGAGATTGTCTGAGGGTGAAGGCACAACCTTAGGCAAATTGTATTGTATCATCACCAAAGATACCATACATACAGTCTGGTCCTGTATGTACGCTTGTCTGCATTTAGTACACAAGTAGCAAACCACAACAACTTGCCTGAGTACTGTTCTTAATTGCAGACACTTTGTGGTCTACATTTCTTTGTCTTTCTGAATCCAGGTTGTTTTGTAGTGACTTTTCTAGAGGTCCCTAAAGAATCAAAAATACAAGTGATTTTAATAATACTGTTTCCGTCTGCATAGGATATTCTTTGGGAAATAACTAAAAATAAGCATATCCAGGACTATTCAACTTTACAGAATTTCCCCTCACCCCAAACTTTACTTTTGGTTTTAAAGTTTTCATTAATCTGAGGTATTTCACACATCATTTATGTGGGAAACACATTAACAGAAAAAGGAAAAATTTCCATATATTCTCAGGAAACAGGCAACAGTATAGAAATTATGCCTATGCTAATTTCTCACAATTTCTCAATTGTATCTGCTTTGAGAAACAATATGTGCTTGTCCAAGGTACAGCTTCCATAATGGAAGACTAGCACAGTCAAAAGCATGGCTCCAAGAGCAGATAGCAATATCCCAAGTACTGCTTACTTAACCTAATCACCAAAACTCCAAGTTAAAGCAATAAAATATTTCAAAATCTTTTTACAATACCTCCTATTTAGACAACCAATGAAGTGTTAGGATATGAATGGGATATATAGTCAAAGGTGAAATGTAAAGATGTGTGTGTGTCTGTAATTTTCCACTTGAGAACAGTTTTTGAGCAAGGCACAAACAATATTTAGAGAAACAGGGTAAATCAACGCCAGGTGGTAATAGAGACATCAACAATGTACTTTCCCAGAGGTAAAACTAATGGAACCAGACTTTGTTATGGATAACAAAGAGATATCAAATATTAAACATCGTTAGGCTTGGGAAAGTTACTCACGTGGTGGATGATGGACAGCAAGAGGCTGGGTTGGCATACATCATACAGACATTATCCAATTAACATAAAGTTAACACCTAGAAGGTGGAGTATGGGATGGGCCTAGAGAGTCCTTTGTCTAAAGAATTGTTTATTGTTTATGATGTGAGGGTGTGTGGCTGGATGCTGCAACAAGTTGGATCTTAATGTTTTTGGGATTGTTAAAGATGTAATCTTGTATGGCTGAACTGGACAAGTTCGTCACAATGGATTTTACTTAGATATCTTGTTTTTACTTTTTTATATGTATTAATAAAGCTATGCTTTTGGACTTTACAATGTGTCTTCTTGACTGAGGAAGACAGGATTGCCTGGAGAAGAAAAGCTGAGCCAGTTGATGGCAAATCTACACAGTGGCTGTGGATCACAGCAGCCAGCTTGTCCTGAAGACTCTGCTGGGTGCCAAAGGACATACTACAACACTCATCATCCACACACCAACATGAAGGTATGTGTATATGTATGCATGAGTGTATACAAATTCAAGTGGGACAGCTGTACAAAGTTATCCACTCCCAAATTTTTATACTGGAAATATAGGAGAATAATGCCTACTCTTCTCTCAGGTTGCAAAACTGCATCAGGATGCTACTAAGGTTCTCAAACCTCAGGGCCCAGTCCTGAGTCTCAGGACCTGGCTTCTCTTCTCTGTTCTTCAGGGTAAGGAGGTAGGATGTCAGGGCAAGAGTTACTGCCTTGAAAAGTATGCATGCATGTATTTTTCTCATTTGGTTAATGTGAGTGTGCTATGTTAAATGACACAACCAGGGGCTGCCCCTTGTTAACATCACCATTGTAACATAATGAGAGCCTGCCTCTGTGACATAACAAGGGATCATCAATAGCTCTCAGGTTTTGGTCCTTATATCACGGTCTCTGATAGCCTGCTGTGACAATTCCATATGCTTCCCAGGTGTCCCCAGTCACTACATTGAGGTACACACAGGCACTGAGAATCTGCCCTACAAGAAGAGGGAGAGGGACCCCCATATAAGTATGCTGTCAGAGCATTATATTTCATAAGTGTTATGGAGGAATGTGTCTTTAACTGAGTTAACAGCTGTTATTTTCATGTAAATATGTGAAGTATGGGAACTCTGAAAACAAAGACAACTTCCTACCTGGCAAGTCACCAGCATGGTTATAAAACATAAAAGACTTGGTGGTGAAAATGCACCACCCTTGAAGCTTCTGAGCTCTTGAAAATCCCCCAGCAGCTATCAAGAGTAAATGCTTATCCACTGAACTCATCTCTGCTGATTTGAAGAGATCAGGACTGGACATACTATGGAACTCCAGAGGGCTGCACATCACTGTAGCTGCCAATTTTGGACAACTGGAAATAATGATGTCTCATTTCTGATCACCTTTCAGGCTGCTTTTATTTTTGGGGGGATAGCTGGTTTTATGTGGGGGGGGGGGAGGTAGCCCCTCAACATTCCTGCAAAAGGAGTTTTAAGCATTTTCATTTGTTTGTGATTTGCCAAAAAATACTAATTTTGCCTGCAAGTGATTTTGAGGTTACCAGAACCTTTGGGAGGGTCAGTGGATGTCATAATGGCTGCACCAGGGGCTACATGTGGGCACATAATGCCCAACCTTCCTTAAGACTTGAATTTGAGCTAAGATCCCAAACCAATTACACAAAGTCTAGTATCCTCAACACACCTCATACCCCATGTCTAGGACCATCCTCCCTTTGGAAAACAAAAACTTTACAAATTTCTTTCCTGGTCTCATTTTGGTCAGTCTGTTCAGTTTACCACCTGTGGACAATCTGCCCCATTTAAGTTCATAGCATACATTCCTTAGTAATCCCGTCCCCTTTGCTTCCTCTCTTGTTGTTTTCTTCATGTCAGTTATGATTTCAAGAAAAACACTATTTTTTTGTTCTTTAAATTAAGTGCAATTTATTTTTTGACCAAATTCTGTATTGTGCAGCAAAGTTTTAGGGTACCAAAACAGGGCATATTCAGAATATATTAGTTATCCCATGATTCTTTGTGACATTAAATGTTTTCTGTTTTTCTTTGTGAAAGGAATTATTCTGGTCAACTTAAAACAGTCTGCTATGAAAGCCATCAATGGCCACTGTAAATTAAATACATATGGGAGATGGGCTTTCTTGGATTGGGTTGCAGAGGAAAAGAGGATATTGTGCACCTACACTTCTGCAAGGACATATTTAATGTCTGCTTATGTGAGGTTTGAAAAGGTCCAACTACTTGCGCAACTAGGAGTTGCACAAGCGTAATGCCCCAATTGGATCCTGGCCTTACATTCACATAACTGCGCTAGATTATGGTAACCTTTAGGGTTTTTTTTTTAAACAGACACAACTATCAAACACAAAATAAAGTTACCTGTACAGGCATGCTAGCTGAAGCCAATATTCTTCTTTCTTCTCTTAAACAGTTTGAAACAACTACTGCTATGTGCACAGGGTTATTCTGATATTTTCCCTAAGGGAATAACACACACACACACAGAATATGTTAGCATAAGAAAGCTTGGAGAAATTATTGTTTGTGGACATTAATATACTGCATAAGAGGGAAAGCCACTAGGCCACCTTAGCACAAGAAGAGTTAAAACAACAAAAGTAGCCTCTAGAACTAGTCCACAATGACATGTGTGGACCAAGTTAGGGAATCATTTACTAACTTTTGCAGATGATCATTCCAGGTACTGTCTGAAGCCAAACCTTGCAGTTACTGGAGGAATATATTGCAACAGAGAACAACAAGTTTGGCAGGAAACTGCACACTCTTCATTCAGATAATTGGGGTGAGTATACATCAAACCACATCCTGATTCATGGGGTATCCATACTGGACCCACCCCCCACAAATAGGAAAAACTGCAAATATTGGGGGCCCATTGTTTTCAATGGTTGCACGATCCTGCACACGGGCTTACGTGTCATTTTATCCCTCCTTGCTTGCCAGTCTGCAAAGGACCGAGACTGCAGAGTCCAAGTCTGCAAATGGGGAGGGATGAGTGTACAGCCAAACACTGATGGAAGAGCAAGGCAATGTACAAACACACATAGTTTCCTTCAATCCTGAAGAAAATGGAGTTGAACAGAGAAAGAACAGATCACTAATACAAATAATGAGATACATGTTGACAAGACTCCAACCTACCCAGCCAATACTAGAGAGAGGCTGTTATGTCATTTAGAAACCTACAGTACAGACTGCCAACTAAGGGCCTTTACAGACTGCCAGAAATAATGCAGCTTGAGGCCACTTTAACTGTCCTGGCTCAGTGCTAGGCAATTATGGGAACTGTAGTTTATTGTGGCACAAGAGCTCTCTGACAGAGAAGGCTTAATGTCCCAGAAAAAAATACAATTCCCATGATTCCCTAGCACTGAGCCAGGACAGTTAAAGTGGCCTCAAGCTGCATTATTTCTGGCAGTCTGTAAAGGCCCACAGACCGGTGCAAAGGGGTGGCTTCAAGCCACTCCTTCTGAAGTCAGATTGGGGCCACAGCAACCACATGCCACAGTCCCAATCCACCTTTTGGCTGGCCAAAAAAAGTGCATCAAGGAGCCGCTCCTTTTTGGGCCAGCAAAAATGTGGCTTTTCCGCCCCATCATGGCCGGAAGTTGGCTTTAAGGAGTTGCAGCGCTGTGTGGCATAGAAATGTTGCACCGCTGGAGCACCTGGAAGCCTCCCCCTATGTAAACAGCTGGGTGGCTTCTGGGCAGCTTGGGAGTGTGCAGCATATAAATGGTGCGCTCCCAAGCCGACCAGAAAGCGGTGCAAAAGGGCCGTCTATTTCGGCCCTTACTACAAGATCCTTTTGGACTCTGCTTGATATAACCCTACAACTGCAACCCCTGGTGTTCCCTGTCTTGGGGACTGGAATGTATATCAAACATTTCCTGTCTGTGGGCCATTGTTTTGTTTTCCATATTTGTTGATAGATTTTAATTAGAACTACAGCAGATTCTGTCTCTGTAGCTTGAAGCAGCTCTGTTGGTGTGCCATTGGTATTCCTGATGCCCTAAGTGCAGCTCCCACTTCACTTTCTGTAATTATAGCTTCATCTTCCAATAGTTCTTCCTTGAATGAATCTGTCATCCTTTCATCTCTTTATATAGTTTTCCAGTGTACCATCATCTTTTTATTTCTACTTGTTCATGTAATGTGTTCCCCTGACGGTCACAGAGCATTCCCACTCTTGGTTTAAATTTGCCTTTTTTGGTTGTCATCTTATATTTACCGGCATCGGTTATTATAGTACTTCTTTTCATCCCTGGAAACAAGTCACTGAACAGTTGCATCCAGGGTTCTGACCCTATTTCTGTCAGCTTTTAATTTTGCTTCCTGTCTGCCCTTAACTGCTTGAAGAATTTCATCTTTTATCCATTGAGTCCTAGTTGTACTCACTAGAAAATAACACTAAAGAATTTTTCAGTATTAACAATGGTACTATGAAGATGCAGGGCCCTGGCTGCCCTTTGAGATCTCTACAAAGATGTAGGTGATTATGAGAAATCAGTGAACAGAAATCAGTTTTATATCATAAGGTGACTTGAAAAGACTACAGAGTTGAAGAAAATATCTAAAATAAATATATGGAGCTGACTACTATAAGAAGCATGTAATAGCACTGATGTTTACACACAAATAATCTTCATTACCATTTCTTTTGTTTTCCATTTATTGCTATTCCTTTCCCTATTAACTGCTAAATCATCTAACCAGAATGGTTTTTTCCATTGTGTCAAGTAGAAATTTAACATGTAAAGTCTTTGCCATCATCACATCTCCATGCTTCGGTAAGTTTCACCTGTTAAGTTTGTCTTTTATGTATGTAGTTCAAAATCACAGGGGTATGTATGTCTATATGTGCCTTCAAGTCGCCTGTTGACTTATGGTGACCCCACAACCTTCATAGGGTTTTCTTAGGCAAGGCATACTCAGAGGTGGTTTTGCCAGGTCCTTCCTCTGAAATACAGCCGACAGCACCTGGTATTGATTGGCAGTCTCCCATCCAAGCACTAACCAGGGCTGTCCTTGCTTAGCTTCCAAGATCAGACAGAATCTGATGTTTTTATGGTCATTATGCCAGAAAAAGAAGAAGATTTAAGTACAAAGGCAGAGACAGTCACCTTTTCTTGGTTGTATGGAGAGACACATGTTCCAGTTCATATCTACAAGTATAGCTAGTTGGGAAACCACAGTGGACAGGATCCATGTCCCAGAATTATTGTGTTAAATAAGGTTTTGGGTAAGTGTTGCATGATTTTGTTTATTGTGAATTCACACAAGTGCAATTACAGTTCCAAATCCAATTATGATTGGTACATGATTTCATTAAATATATACGGTAATAGGGGGAATGCCAGCTACAGCCTAAGTGTGCACAAATTATATGAATTATCCATTGGATAACTTGACATCATCACACTTTATTTTAACTGAATCTATACTGTTCTATCTACTTCTCACTGATTTCACTTACAGAAAATATCATGGAACCAGTTCAGGAACAGCCCTGTAGCAACACATTGTGCACCGAGCAGGTTTGCACTGCTTTTCAGGGATAGAGGATTTTTATGTTCATCTTGGACTTACTTCCTACCCTTTTAAACTGCACTGCTACTGTCACCAACATAAAACACCTTTTTCAAAATGGTACTTTTTGTAACATATGAAAAATTCCTACTCCCTTTTGTGACTGAGGATGCATCTGTACTTCATAAATAATCCAGTTTGACACTACTTTAACTGCCAAGACTCGATGCTATGGAATTTGGGATCTGTAGGTTTGTGAGACATTTAGCCTTCTCTGTCAGAGTGTTCTGTGCCACAACTAACTACAGTTCCCAGAATTCCTTAGCATTGAGCCATGGCAGTTAAAAGTGATGTCAAACTGGATTATTTCTGCAGTGTGGATGCAGCCTTAGAAGAAACATGCTTGTGGATTGCAATCTACACTGTTAGTGTAGATGGCAGTGAGGGGGATGCTTCAGAACATTAAAAAGAAGAGATTTGGGCAGACTTTTAGCTGCGGATGTTTATGCAGTGAAGCTGACTGTGGGTTCCTCTCTTCCTCAACATTTACTCTTCTGCAACATACCCTTCACCATTTCATAAATGAAAAATGGGACACATGTGGCCAAGTAATAGTGTAGTCAAGATGGCAAAAAGGATTAGTGAGGCAGAACACACAGCCTAGCTGTAGCTGCTGCTGTTTGCTTTTGCTTGAGCCTACTGGGAAGGACACAATTCCTTCCCTCCTCCTCCTCTTCTTGCTGAATGAACTGAGCAAGAACTACTTTGGCCCTGTGAACTCCATTTGCAGCAACTGAAGCAAGTTGGGGACCAAAGGGTAAAGTGGGAGGAAGAGATAGAAACTGGGACATTTTAAAAGCAGTTGAAAAAGTTGGACAAGAGAGGACTTAGTCAGGACTGCCCCTGCCAAACTGGGAGAGTTGGAGGGTGTGCCTAAGGGATATTAAGTGCTTCTTAGTTTATGTACCATGTTCAGCTGGTACCTGTTGTCTGGTTCTTTCAACATTTGCTAGTATAACCTTAATTTGGGACTAGAATGGAGTTCCATCTCAGGTGTCAAAATGTTTCCAGCTACCTTTCAGTAGGTTTGATGGTAAAATGATGAAAAAAATCTCTTGAGATCAGGATATCATTAGCGAGACCACTTGCTGATATTTAGCAATTATCTTAATCTAGATCAGCTAGGGGAAGTGCATTAAAAACCTCCCACACACAGTTGTAGTATTACATTTAAGCCACAGGTGTAAATTGCTTCCTCTACCTTACCCACCCACTTCCTGAAGAGCGCTAATATAGATGTTTGCTAACATAATGGTCCCAAATAATAAGAAATGCATCACAACAGCAGATAGCATGACAGAAGCTATGCTAAGAAGTACCAGTCCCACAATCTGGTCATAAGGACAAACAAGGAATGAGAAGAGGGCCTGCAGTGAGCAAATACTTAAGATTAATACATCTAACCACTCCCTTCAGTGAAGTTAGGGTAGCTGCACCTTAAACCATGCAACAAGTTTATAGTTACAGAAGCAGAAAGGATTCCTCCTTTGTGAGTCTACCTTAAACTGAAGCAGGCAATAAATACTCTCACCTGAAGCATCTTCTTGATTCTTTTTAGGTTGTGTACTAAGAGAAGATTCTTCTCTTGGGAAACACGGTCTAAATGTTCATCCAGCTTTATTAGTAAGTTCTGTAGGAGGATGGTAGCCATCGGTTCATTGTTATATGCAGATTCCCTATTCAATACAATATGTATAAGTCACATGCATGGAAAAAACACAGGGCAGGGAGGACAGCTTAAAGTTTTCAAAATATCTTCAGGATAAATACTACATTTTAGATGGGTGGCCTGGAAAATAACAGTTTTTGCAAATTCTTCTTTGTATTAAGGCTGCAATTTCAAAAACAGGATTATTTCTGCAGTGTGATTTGGACCTAAGATATACAAGACAGGCTCCTTCAAAAGAATCCTTACCTCCTTGTCAGGCATTCAGGAAAGAGCTTTCTCCTGTGTTGCAGAGTACTCCGTCTCCCAGAGCAGTAGTCCCATACTATAAATAAACACTATGCCACTCACTCTAATTCCAATTTTTAGCTGCAACTAGAGTAGACCTGTTGGATCTTATATAAAAGTGAACCTTCTGGAACTTACATAAGTACTGATTTATCAAGTTTCCACTTATTCAGTGGTTTTAATTCTAGATTAAAGTAACCATTGGATTAAGGACCTGGTCTTGTTTTCCAGTATATATTTTTAAATTCTCTTGGGCAGATTATGATTACTAAACAAAACATTAAGTAAAATGATAGTGCTGGTGGTAGCTGTATGTTTGTTTATCCTTGTGTGCAGGAAATGGGCTGTTTGTCCAAAGTAAAAGGTAGTAGTATGTGGGTGGCATATAGGAACATATATCATACTGGAATATTGTGTAGTTTATGAAATTTTTCTTGTCTCTTATACACTATAATAAATATTAGCTGTAGTGCTTACTGCTACCAGAATATGATAGTTTTATAAAATAAAAAATAAGAGGTAAAAATAAATGGCAAAAACTTACATTGAAGAAAATATGTATTTGAATAATAAAAGAAACTTTCTTCCTAGCAAGCAATATCTGCACAGAAGCATTAACATTGTTTTTCTAATCACATGGAAGCTTATCGTTATTAAAACATGGCTAGATCATCCCAAAAGCATCCCTAAAGCGCAAGGATGTGATTGCCGGTTGCGCTTGTCTCCCGGGATGAAACCGTCATGGAGGCGTCCCATCATTAAAGCTTTTGTGTTATGCAGAAAAATGGCAGCTCTGCAAACTCTTTAATGACAGGATACCTCCACGACGATTCCATCATGGGAGACAAGTGCAACCAGTGATCGCACTCTCATGCTTTAGGGATTTTAGGGACGATCTAGCCACATTTTAAGAACAGTAAGGGCCTTTGCAGACTGCTAGAAATAGTGCAAATTGAGTCCACTTTAAGGGTTAGGGTTAGGGAATCATGGGAACTGTATTTTATTGTGGGACCAGAGCTCTCTGACAGAGAAGGCTCAATGTCTCAGAAAAAAAAAATTCCCATGATTCCCTAGCACTAACCCTAACCCTTAAAGTGGACTCAATTTGCACTATTTCTAGCAGTCTGCAAAGGCCTTAAGCCTCCATGTGATAATCTCCTAAGATTTGCTTGTACACCAGCATCCTAAAATTTAATACATAGGAAAAAGGAAGGATTACCAGTCTTGGTTTTCAATCCATTGTGCTAACAGGTGTCGAACTTCCATGGGAAATTTATCATCATAAATTGGATCTATCTGCTCCAAAAATTTCGTTTCCAGCTGCTGGACTTGATTCCATTGAGACATACTAAAAAGACAAAGAGCTATTTCAGTGATAAAATAAATCTTATCACATGTAGAGTATCTGACATTTACTATCTTTAAGCATCCAAACTGCACTTGCTGGTACAGAATGAAGAATAATCTTTTGTAAAAATCTACATATTTGTAGCATTCAACCTGAAAATGTTCTTTCCAGATTTTACCTTTAATTTGGAAATACATATTTTCAGAGTTGCCAGTGTTCTTTATTTTGAATCCAGATCAGACTACAAAGAATTACTTGGGAAGAGTTGTAGCCCAAAAGAGTTCGTTCTTTGAGCTGTGTCCTAGATAGCACTTTCACAGACTTTAAAAAGGTATTTGGTGCTTTGGCACTGTGAGAACAATGAACATAATTCAGTGCAGTTTCTGAGAAAAATGAGATGAATCCTTTGTCTTTGTCCAATCATGATCTATTACCAACTAAATCAACTAAACCATTTAGTGAATAGTGTTAAAATTATTTTACAATTTATTTTGTGGTTGTTCAAAGGCTCTTTTTTGCTCTCTCTGCTGTGAGCTCATGCACCTCCTAAGAGCTCTCTTTCTTCCTCCCTTTCTCTTAAAGTAGCAGCAATACATTATTTTCCATAACATATTTGTTATGCATCAACAGAATTCCACATTGTATCCACTGAAGATTCCTTAGCCCAGAAATATTGCAAACTGGATAAAATGCTTTTGAATCATAATTGGGGTACTCATGGAGACTGATATTCAATTTTCAAAGGCACAGAATCATAGAGTTGGAAGAGACCACAAGTGCCATCCAGTCCAACCCCCTGCCGTGCAGGAACTCACAATCAAAGCACCCTCACCAGATGACCATCCAGCCTCTGCTTAAAAACCTCCAAAGAAGGAGACTCCACCACACTCCTAGGAAATGTGTTCCACTGTTAAACAGCTTTTACTGTCAGAAAGTTTATCCTAATTTGAGGTGGAATCTCTTTTCCTGGAGTTTGAATCCATTGTTCCAGATCCTCTGGAGCAGCAGAAAATAAGCTTGCTCCATCCTCAATATGACATTCCGTCAAATACTTAAAACAGGGCTGTCATATCACCTTTCAGCCTTCTCTTCTCCAGGCTAAACATCCCCAGCTCCCTAAGTCGTTCCTCATAGGGCTTGGTTTCCAGACCTTTCACCATTTTAGTCGCCCTCCTGTGGACACGCTCCAGTTTTTCAATATCCTTTTTGAATTGTGGTGCCCAGAACTGGACAAAGGATTCCAGCTGAGGCCTGACCAAAGCAGAATAGAGTGGCACTATTACTTCTCTTGATTCTAGACACTATACTTCTATTAATGCAGCCTAAAATCGCATTGGCCTTTTTAGCTGCTGCATCACACTGTTGACTCATGTTCAACTTGTGGTCTACTAGGACTCCTAGATCCCTTTCATATGTAGGAGATTATCATATTGCTTTTAAAGCACCTTATCCCCAACAGGATAAAGGTGCATTTAATTTTAAAACCAGGTGTTATTGCACTCACCAGCAGCTGGGGGAATGCAACCTGTATGCAGCCAGGATTTTGCCATTTTTGAAAAGCTGCTGGATAAGCGTGGCTGGGGTCCAGGCTGCATACGGGTTGCATTCACCCAGCCACTGGCGATTCCGATAACACCTGGTTTTAAAATTAAATGCACCTTTATCCTGTTGGGGATAAGGCACTTTAAAAGCAATGCAATAATGTCCATAGTCTTATAAAGCCAAGTGTCCCCCATTCTATATCTATGCATTTCATTTTTTCTGCCTAAACACAGTACCTTACATTTCTCCCTGTTGAAATTCATTTTGTTAGATCTGGCCCAGCTTTCTAATCTATTAAGGGCATTTTGAATTTTGATCCTGTCCTCTGGGGTATTAGCTATTCCTCCTAATTTGTTTTCATCTGCAAATTTGATAAGCATGCCCTCTGTTCTTTCATCCAAGTCATTGACAAAGATGTTGAATAGCACTAGACCCAGGACAGGTCATTTCTCTCCAGGATGAAGAGGAGCCATTGCTGAACACCCTTCGGGTTCGGTCAGTCAACCAGTTTACTAATCTACCTAACAGTTGTATTGTCCAGTCCACATTTTACTATCTTGTTTGCAAGAATATCATGGGGGACCTTGTCAAAGACCTTACTGAAATGGCAACTTCCAATCTACTGAAAGTACCAGTGTTCATTCCCCAAGTCATTACTTCTTTTTTTATCGAAGAATGTATCTTATTATAGGTTTTGGAAATAATAGGTCTTTGGTCCAAAACACACTGCAGAAATAATCCAATCTGAAACCACTTTAACTGCCTGGCTCAATGCTAAAGGATTCTGGGAACTGTAGTTTTGTGAGACATTGAGACTTCTCTGTCAGACAGCTCTGGTGTCACAATAAACTACAATTCCTGGGATTCCCAAGCACTGGGTCAGGGCAGTTAAAGCAGTCTCAAACTGGATTATTTCTACAGTGTGTTTTGGACCAGAGATACATAAGTTACTCACTTTTGCATGTTTTTAATTGTACAGTATTGGTCTTTTAAATTGTAAGCCACGTTGGTTCCAATTTTGTGAAAAAGCAGGATATAATTAATAATAATAAAAATAACGACAATACAAATTCACATATGAAGTCTTTTTTAACCACCACCACCCACACACATATACTAAGAGCTGAAGATACAAGTGAATAATGAAATTTGTTAATCGTCTATGAATTATTAAATTTCTTAATGATATCCCATTTTTCAGTTTCTTGTGTTTATCATCCCATTGTGCTGTGCAACAAAGGTGTTCCCCCCTTGTCTACAATGTACACCATGATATTCCTCGTGATGTTGCACTGTGTATTTCCTCACCTGACACTCTACATCACAGATGTCTACAGGTGGGAACAGAGGACGTTATCACACGTGGGCCACAAAGCGATAATAAACTGGAAATGACAAATTCCGAAAATAAACCTTGATTCCGCAAATGTTTTTCACACGTAATTACCTTAATTGCGCAATTAAGGCAGTGCTTCTCAATTATTTTCTGTCATGCCCCCCCTAGGAAGAAGAAAACATTTTGCACCCCCCGCGCGACTGTAAATAGTATCATTTGGTCCCTCTCTCCAGCCGTAGAGTTGCTAGGCAACCCTTTACAGAGCCTCGCGCCCCCCCTTGGGGGCGCGCCCCACTATTTGAGAACCAATGAATTAAGGGAAGCTCCCACTGAAACCGCATTTAACATTCACACACAAGTGAAAAAATCCCGTACGTGTACTAGAAATGATCTTCTAGCACATGCGCACTATGCTCGCCACGGCTGTCACTTGTCGCGGCTGTCACCCCTTCCCCAAGTCCTCCTTGGAGCGCCGGCGGTGCGTAGGGTCGGTGCTCCGAGGAGGTCCTCCTCGGAGCGCCGGCGGTGCGTAGGGTCGGTGCTCCGAGGAGGTCCTCCTCGGAGCACCGGCGGTGCGTAGGGTCGGCGCTCCAAGAAGGACCCCCTCGGAGCGCCGATCCTCCAAGGGGGACCTCCTCGGAGCGCCGACCCTACGCACGGCCGGCGCTCCAAGGAGAACCTCCTCGGAGCACCGACCCTCCAAGGGGGACCTCCTCGGAGCGCCATCCGTCCGTACGGTCGGCGCTCCAAGAAGGACCCCCTCGGAGCGCCGATCCTCCAAGGGGGACCTCCTCGGAGCGCCGACCCTCCAAGGGGGACCTCCTTGGAGTGCAGACCCTACGCACCGCCGGCGCTCCAAGGAGGACCTCCTCGGAGCGCCGACCCTATGCACGGCTGGCGCTCCAAGAAGGTCCCCCTTGGAGGGTCGGTGCTCCAAGGAGGTCCTCCTTGGAGCGCCAGCTGTGCGGAGAGTCGGCGCTCCGAGGACGACCTGGGGAAGGGGTTGGGGTGCCGATCGTGCAGCTGCCCCTCCCCTTCCCTGCCCCCAAGACGGCTCAATTAGCCGTCTGCTGAGGGGGAAGGAGACGCTTACACTGCCTCGAGGACCCCGCGGAACCATGGGGAAATGCAGGGAAATGCTTCCAAATGCGCATTTGCTTTTCACATTACGGCAAATTTACCTTAAGTGCGCATTTGCATTTCCTCCAAACAACTGAATTTCAAAAGATCTCGGTTAACACCAGTTTCTGTCCACTTTTTGTCCAGTTTCTGTGCAACGTCGTGTGAAAACACGGGGAACTAATCCAGTTTCTGTTTGGGTTTTGTGTGGATTAACCAGCAGATTTGCCCCCATGTGATAATGTCCAGAGAAATGTGTAGTGAGCTCAGGGGAAAAAGTAAACTGAAGAGGAATGGGATAGGGGAGGAACTATTGATGCAGAGCTGCTTGTACTTCCAGTATGTGATCCTGCCTGTTCCTCCACTCATTGATAAATAAAAATGGTATTTGAATTTCCCACAATAACTTTTATCCCACCACTCATTCAGTAACATGTTTACCATTTTATAAAAGCAGATTCTGCTTTCTAGATTGATACCTCCTAAAACTACTGATCAAAAGGCACTGCACATTTCTTCTTCTTTTCTCCTTAAGAAACATTGACAATTTAAGATATGCAGATGATGCCATATCAGAAAATAGCAAAAAACAATAGCAGAAAACAACAGCACTTGCAGAAAATAGCAAAGACTTGGAACAACTACTGATGAAATTTAAGGAAGAAAGTATATAAGCAGGGCTGCAGCTGAATATTAGGAAGACAAAAACATTGACCACCAATTATTTACATAACTCTAAAATGGTAAATAGCTGAAACAGCTAAAGAGTTTCAATACCTTGGCTCAACCAATAACCAAAATGAAAACTGTAGACAAGAAATCATAAGAAGACTAGGACTTGCAAAGGCATCCATGAAGGAACTAGATAAGATCCTTCAAAGAAAAGACATACAATTAAAAACAAAGTCAGAATTATCCAGGCAACATTACTTCAGATTTCGATGCATGGTTGTGAAAGCTGGGCAGTGAAGAAAGTTGACAGGAAGAAAATGAACACATCTGAAAGGTGGGGATGGAGAAGAGTTCTATGGATACTGCAAACTGCTAAAAAAGATAAAAGAATGCATAAATTAGCATAAATTAACTCTGAACTCTACTAAAAATGAAGAAGACTACACTGAGACTGTCCTGGTTTGGACACATCATGAGAAGACATGACTCATTAGAAACAATGATAATGCTTGGGAATGTAGAAGGCAATTGGACAAGAGGAAGGCTGCATTCCAGATAAATAGATTTGATCAGAGAAGCCACAGTCCTTAATCTGCAAGACCTGGGCTGTTGTTGACCAAGGCTCTTGGAGGTCTCTCGTTCATAGGAGTTGCCATATGTTGAAGTCAACATGATAACAAATAAGAACAACAGATAGGTATGGAACTTAACACAATCCTCTGAACCAGGACAGAATGACAAACAGTAGATGCTGAGGGGGCTGCTGACACATTGTGCCCAATACCGCAAACACTTTCTGAAAGCACTGTAACTTTTCCTTGATTACAGTTTTGACCCGTGGGGTTCTGCACATCTGACAGCCTCGTGTTGTTGTTTGCTTTCCAGTCGTTTCTAACTTATGGCAACCCTAAGGCGAAGCTATCATGTAGTTTTTTTGGCAAGATTTGTTCAGAGGAGGTTTGTCATTGCCTTCCCCTGTGGCTGAGAGCATGTGACTTTCTCAAGGTCATCCAATGGGTTTCATGGCCAAGTTGAGATTCAAACCCTGGTCTCCAGAGTTGTACTCCAACACTCAAACCATTATGCTACACTTGACAGAACTACATCAGATGAAACTTTCTCCTTTCCTGACTTCCCTGTCCTGCACCTAATGCATTTTGACCTTTTACACAACTCAGAGTTTAATCAGAACCATTACCCATAAAAATGACACACACACACACACACACACACAAGCTAGAAAGCAAGCAGTGTCTCTGAGAAAAACTGTACAAGGCCAAGTAAGGCTGCTTTCAGGCCTCATGTGTTTGTGTGCGGGGCCTCACTTCAAAATTGAGTCTATTTCTCTCAAAGTTATGTTTTTTCAATAAAGATAATGGTAAAATGTGCCATTTTAAAGTTGTAGGTTTTCCTTTTTGTAGAAAAACAGTTATGATAAAATGTGAACCAAGTCCTTTCCTGTCATTTCTACCATCCAGATTTGTGAGGGTACATGCTAAATGGCTGGTTTTAAAAAGGAACTTGTCAAATTTGGACCTGAAAGACCTAGTAAATTTATGTTATATAATGAAATGGTGGCCTTCCCGATTAATATGTTGATATGATCGAGGATCAACAACCAGAATTCAGAAGTCTAAGTGAATACACCCCATTTCACAGGGTACAATGATCCATTATTTTCACAGGAAAAATAGGTCCTGGGAAAAAGCAAAAGCAAAACCTGAAGAACTACATGTTTGCAATTTTTTGTAAAATAATGAAATGGAAGGGGGCTGTGAGATGGTTGTTGCTGTTTTTTTGAGGAGGCCATCAGAAATTCATTACCCCCTCCCCTTTGGCTCTCCAGGCCCCAGATCAATGTACCAGCTCAAGCCCCCTCTTACTGTACTTGCTAGCAAGGTGTCCAACATTTGTTAATGAAAATGAAGACAAGTGTGTAGAGAACTGCAGCCTACAGCTAATTCAGTAAGTAAATCTCATTGAACACATCAGCACTTGTTTCTAAACATCTTTAGAATCATAGAATCCTAGAGTTGGAAGAGACCCCAAGGGTCATCCATTCCATCCCCATTCTGCCATGCAGGAATACACAATCATAGCACCCCCAACAGATAGCCATCCAGCCTCTGTTTAAAAACCTGCAAAGAAGGGGACTCCACCACTCTCTGAGGGAGTGTGTTCCACTGTCAAACAGCTCTTATTGTCACGTTGAGGTGCAATCTCTTTCCCTGTAGTTTGAACCCACTGCTCCTGATCCAAATGTTTAAGATTTCAACTTCTGTATTGGAGCAGTATCTTCACTAGGTCATCTCAAAAGGCCCAAAATATCATACAAGCATCGGTAATCATTGTGAGGCTAATACTGAGGTCAGGGAGTATCCAGATGCCTTGACCATCAGCTACATCACCTAACCCTGCTTTGATAGGTCCACCATCTTGTCTGATGAAGCCTTCCAGAGAACTCAAGTTCAAATTTATTGTGTTATTATTATTAATGTTTATTTATACAGCGCCATAAGATTTACATGGCACTTTACAGACATCATCAATTCAACACTAAAACCTGTCAATGATGTTACAAGCAAACAGCCAGTTTACACACATATAAAAAACAAATAAAAAGGCTTCAAAGCAGTATTATCAAGATATGTAGAGACATTACCCAGAGAACTCAGAAGTTTGCACTGCTATCTTGTGTTGTTTGAGTCAGACTGAAAAAGATACATTGCCCTAATATTGATTTTGATTTATTGCCCCCTTGGCCAACTGGATTGTCTTGGCTTCAACAACAACAACAACACAGATGCACCGGAGGATGAAGAACTTCATCCCAAGTAAAACTACTGTACTCTTTATCATTCATTCACTGCTGGGGGGCAAAAAACCCAAAAAAACCCAACCAAAAACCCAATGCAGTGCAGAGGGAGGAGGCAATCTGTGGCTGTCCAGCTTTGATTGGATTGCAACTCCCAGCATCCCTTCAGCATTGCCTTTGCTGGCAAGGGTTGGGGGCAGCTGTGCTCCAGACACAACTAGAAATCCTCAGGGGGTACATCCTTGGCCTATTTGCCTGCAGTAACCCCTTTGCTCCTAGTTGCCAGTCTTCCTTGAACCCCCCCCTTTATCTGAAAAGCCCTCACTAGATCTGCACTGCAGAAATAATCCAGTTTGACACCACTTTGACTACCATGGCTCAATACTAGGGGAATTTCTGAGAACTATTGTTTTGCGAGACATTTAAGCCTTCTCTGTCAGGCTGCCTCCGCACTTCATAAATAATCCAGGTTGACAACGCTTTAACTGCCATGGCTCAATGCTATGTTATTCTGAGAACTGTAGTTTGCTGTGGCAACAGACCTCTCTGACAGAGAAGGCTAAATCTCTCACAAAACTACAGATCCCAAATTCCATAGCATCAAGCCTTGGCAGTTAAAGTAGTGTCAAGCTGGATTATTTATGCAGACGCAGGCTCAGAGACAGGGTGACCATATGTCATCACCGCAAAGGAGGGCAAAGCCACCACAAAATGGAGGGCCTTCAAGAAAAATGGAGGACATGGCCCAGTAAAAGCTCAAAATATCTATGTCAATCCATGCTTCTTTGCCATGTTCCAAATGGAGGACCTTCCAGAAAAATGGAGGACACTGCCAAATATAAAGCTCAAAACTCTAATAATAATAATAATAATAATAATAATAATAATACTTCCAAAGAGTGGACCTTCCAGAAAAATGGAGGACATGACCCAATAAAAGCTCAAAACCCTGAATATAAATATAATTCCATGCTTCTTAAAGTCAGGCTCCAAATGGAGGAGGACCTTCCAGGAAACATGGAGGACACTGTCAAAAAAAGTGCAAACCCCTAATAATAATAATAATAATAATAATACCAACAACAGCACTTCCAAATGGAGGACCTTGAAGAAAAATGGAGGACAGGACCCTTCATAGAAATGCCAATGCAATTCTTCTTCAAGCCCTGCTCCATATGGAGGACCTCTCTGCTGGAGAGGAGGGGCTGGAATGGAGGACGGGTCCTGGAAAAGGAGGACCGCCTCTGGCCCCTCTGCTCAGAGAGCTCTCTTGGTGCCCCCTCCAGGAGTCCACAGCATGGTGGAAGCGGTGTCAGCCTGGTTTATTTCTGCAGTGCGGATGCGTCCGGGAACCCTGGGACTCACCTGGCCAGGGAGTGTCTCCTGGGAGCCTGGGGATGATGGGCTCTGCAGTGAGGGAGGGAGCTGGCTTTCCTGTGTGCCTCAGGAGGAGAAAGAGAAGCCACGAAGGAAGGAGGGGAGTTCCCTCCAAAAAGAAAGGAAACAGCAGCAGCGTCTGTCTGCTTGAGGTGGTTTTCTCTCTCTGGTCTTCTTTCCTCTGCTTCTCACGTTTTGGGCTTCTTCAAGACCTCCCCCCCAACACACACACGACTTTACCCTGAGGCTGAGAGAGTGTGGCCTGCCCAAGGTCCCCCAGTGTGTTTCCCTGCTCCAGCTGGGATTTGGCCCCTGGTCTCCCAAGAGTGCTGGGGCATCCCAAAACCACCCATCCCAATATCCAATCGATTATTTCTGCATTATTTCTACAGTCTGGGTGCCTCTAATAATGATGCACTTCAACTGCCTACTGAATCCTGGGATGTGTAGTTTTGGGAGGCCCTTTCTGCCCAGCACTCTTGGGCAGAGAAGGCTGGAAGACCTTGTAAAACTGCAAATCTCAGGGTTTCATAGAATGGAGATATATATGGCACACATAGGTGTCCAAATGTATTGTTTCTACACTGTAGAAGTAATTCAGCTTGAGATCGCTTCGTGCCCTGGCTCAGTGCTAGGGAATCCTGGGGATTGTAGTTCATTGTGGAACCAGAACCCTCTGACAGAGAAGGCTCTAAGGACTTTATCACACTGGGAAAATCCCCTACAGAAATGGGATTTAAAAGGTGGGGAAAACCCGCAAAAGCGGGTAGATTTTCATACACATCACTGTTAAAGTATGCATAACCCGAACGGAAAGTAGTCAAAAGCCACTTGTTTTCACTTTTGGAATTTTCCAAAAGTAAAAAGTGGCTTTTGACTACTTTCTGTTCAGGTTAAGCTTACTTTAACATTGCCATCGTGTGAAAATTTACCCGCTTTTGCGGGGTTTTTTTCTATTTAAATCCTGTTTCTGTATGGGATTTTCCCTGTGTGATAAAGTAAAATGTCTCACAAAACTACAGTTTCCAGAATTCCCTTGCATTGAGCCAAGGCAGTTAAAGCAGTCTCAAACTGGACTACTGCTGCCGTGTGTTTTGGCCCAGTGTAGAGTCAACCCTGGTCCAATGCTTAAAGCACAACCCATGTTCACATGAACCCTTGGGGCTGGAGACTGCACTGTAATGCTGGAAACCTAGGAAAGGGAGAATTGTGGGCCTCAAACTATTTCCAGGCTGCTGGAAATACTATACTGTCTAAGGACCTTATCACACAGAGCCAAATTGCTTAAATCCCATAGAGAAACGGGATTTAAAAAAACCCCAAAACCCACAAAAGCGGGTTGTTTTCAGACATGTTTGTGTAATGGAGAAATAATGCGACATTAACCCAAACGGAAAGTCAGGAATGATGGAATTGAGATTGTTGTACTTTGGCCACATCCTGGGACAATGTGACTCATTAGTAAAGATGATAATAATGGACGTTATCACACGGGGAGTCGCGGGGAGAAAGTGGAAATAAACGGGCATGAGCAGAAGTCTTTAATTTACGGGATTTGTCCTGTTCCGCCTCGTCTGATAACTAAATTCGAATTTAAAAGGGGGTTAATTCGAACAAAAACCTGATCTTTTCATTTTGGGGATTTTTGAGGATTTGAAAAGATCAGGTTTTTGTTCGAATTAACCCCCTTTTAAATTCGAATTTAGTTATCAGACGAGGCGGAACGGGACAAATCCCATAAATTAAAGTCTTCCGCTCGTCCGGTTTATTTCCACTTTCTCCCCGCAACTCCCCGTGTGATAACGTCCATTGGGAAACTTGGAAGGCAAGAGGAAGAGAGGGAGACAGCAGAAGAGGAGGATGCATTTGAGACAAGGAACATGACACAGAGTTTGCAAGACCTGAGCAGGACAGTTGATGACCCTTGGAGTTAGTTCTTTTATTCAAAGTGTTGCCATAAATTGAAGATGACGTGATGGCAAATAACAATAGCAACAAAATACTCAGAACTATTCTTTTAATAATTACTTGTTGAATTAATTATAAATTATAGAGTACTGCATGCAAATTTCCACATCCTTTGTGTGTGTTGTGTGCCTTCAAGTCACTTCAGACTTATGGCAACCCTAAGACGAGCCTATCACAGGGTTTTCTTGGCAAGTTTCTTCAGAGGGGGGTTTGCCATCTCTGAGGCTGAGAGAGTGTGACTTGCCCAAAGTCAACCAGTAGGTTTTTATGGCTGAGCTGGAATTTAACTCCTACTTTCCAGATTCATAGTCCAACACTCAAACCACTGTGGGAGACTTGAAGGCACCCATACACACACACACACACACACTTCTAATTGAACTTTCTGCAGTTGTAGCAAGGCAGGTACGTCCCTCCAACACCACTAGTCCCCCTTTCTAGCATAGAAAGCCACTTCTGATCTATCCTGTCTTAATCAGACCTTGGGAAAGTTATCTTTTTAACTATGATTCCCAGAATTCTTCAGTCAGCATAACAGCAATGCTGGCTGGGAGATTCTTGGAGCGATAGTTCATACCAGTAACTTTTTCAAGCTCTCTGAGAACTGTTTCCAAGCCAGTAGATCTCAAAATTAAGATTGCTATCCAAGAGCCACCATAGTGTAGTGGTCTGAGCATTGGATTATGAGTCTGGAGATGAGCATTGGAATGCCCGCTGGGACATAGAAACACATTGGATGACCTTGAGCAAGTCACAATCTCTCAGCCTCAGAGAATGGCAATGGCAAACCACCTCTGAAGAAATCTGCCAAGAAAACAACATTGATAGGTTTGCATTAGGGTTGTCATAAGTTGAAAACAAGTTGAAGGCACACAACAACAACCATAATTTAAAACAAACTAGATGTTGAGAGGAAACACATATTCCCTATGATTAACCTGTTTTCTTCTCCATAGCATGATTTCCCCAGAGATATGTGTCTCAGCATACACAATTGCCCCTCCGTTTTTACAGACTTGAAGTCTGTGTCCCTCGCCCATTCGCGGGTAACGAATGGAAGGGGACAAAATGGGGCATGTGCCTGCGGCGTGTGCCTCTATTCAAGCCAACGGGGCTTGAATATTCACGATTTTCCATTTTGGGATGTGTGTATCTGGAATGGGTCCCCCACGAGAATGGAGGGGCAACTGTATGTGCCCCAGGTTGTTGGGGAAAATTGGCTTAGAGACTGTAAACAGCTTACAGAGTGCTGAGTAGAATTGTAAATGTTATTGCTAATGTTTGCTCAGCTACCAGTCTTGCAAAACTCTATTATGTTTATCTTCCAATCACCAACTACGAAACTAAACATACTAAATACAAGACATCAGTGTATTTAGTGTATTTTGACCAATTGTCTCTTAGCTACTATGCTACATCAGTACTGCCCAGAGAAGTGGTAGTAGTTCAGGAAGCATGCCAGACAAGAGCAGGATCCATCCTTCCAAAGATACACTCACAGTAAGAGATATTGGGGAACATGGAGACCAAACACTCATATGGGAAATGAGCCATCACAGAGCAGAACTAGAGATACGTGTGTGACATTAACAATGAAAAGATGACATCTCATCAAGGCCCTGTCACACCACTCTGATAAACAGCTTTGCAAGCAAGTCTGTAAAAGTTGCCAGTCAACCCAAATTGTTTGTTAGCTTGCCTGCCCACACATACCTATGTGAATCATTTGTGGAAAATCAAGAGAGATGTGTGTGTGCCTGTGTGGAGAGAAAGAGAAAGAATCAACTTCCTTCTAGCTTATAAACACTTTTCTGCCTGAAAACAATTCTTCCTGACCACAGATAACTTAGCAAGGGGGGTTGCAGACTGTCAGAAATAGTGTGAATTCAGTCCACTTTTAGGGTTAGGGTTAGTGCTAGGGAATCATGGGAACTGTTATTTTTCTGAGACATTGAGCCTTCTCTGTCAGACAACTCTGATGCCACAATAAAATACAGTTCCCATGGTTCCCTAACTCTAACCCTAACCCTAAAAGTGGACTGAATTCACACTATTTCTGGCAGTCTGCAACCCCCCCAAGTGACTCTTTCAAAGACTGCTGTCAACATATCGGAACCTAATAGTATAAATGATGCTAGCAAAAATATTGGGGACAGCAGCCCCCAGTTTTTACAGCAGCACCAAATTAAAGTTTGAATTCCAGCTTTTCAGGAAACCCAGAAAAACACAGTCTGAAATAATTATTCATTAGAACACAGTTTCTGTACCATGAAAATTAAAAAGTTGTCAAGCTCCTCCTCTTACATTGATACTTCTTTTCTCACTTTTTTGGTCCTCCACAAAAGGAAATGTGTCTCCTTTTTCCATATTTGTGTCTCCCATTATTTCCCTCTATCATATTTTCTTCTGCTCTGACTCTGTGCTCATCTGATATTGCTATGCCATGTTTTGAGGTTTTAGGGTTTGGCTACCTTATTTGAAAAACAATGCTTTATCATCAGTAAGTTGCTATATCTGTTAGGGAAATAATTATGTTAATGTGTAAAGGATCTTGCAAAGGGACTGACATGGGTTGCAGACTGCCAGAAATAGTGCAAATTGAGTCCACTTTTAGGGTTAGGGTTAGGGAATCGTAGGAACTGTATTTTATTGTGGCACCAGAGCTCTCTGACAGAGAAGGCTCAGTGTCTCAGAAAAAACCCAATTCCCATGATTCCCTAGCACTAACTCTAACCCTAAAAGTGGACTCAATTTGCACTATTTCTGGCAGTCTGCAACCCCCCTAACTCCATTAGTCTCAAAGGTGCTACAAGATCCCTTTGTGTGCTGATTTTCCAGACTAACATGGCTATAGCTTTGAATAATTATGTTAGTTTGTTTCCATTTAAAATCTTACCAAAGCATTGTGGTTTACATATAGACACACAAAAGAAAATAAGTTGATACAATGAAAGAACTTGTTAGTGTTCTTTCTTTCTTTCTTTCTTTTTTATGGCTACCACAGAGACATGAATTCTCTTTTATTATGATAGATTTCAATGTTAATAATTAGTACAGTCTCTTTTTCTTCCATCTCTCAGGTTTATGGTTGACATACTGCACACTTCAGTGGAATCCACATTTATCAGTGCTTGGCTGATTTCAAGAAACATCAGCAGTCCATAGTTTTTAGTCAATGTTCTCCAAACCCTTGGACACAAAATAGCAATTGGTTCCAGAAACATGCCTCTTTCCCTCAGGTGCCACTGGTAGGTATTCTGAGCCATTCTTTTCTCCTTGCCCCCATTCGTGTATCTGTGGATGTAGAGGGTGGAGAGGCTGGGGATGGTGAGATAGACATACATAACCATCAGGCTTGGCAAGATCTCATATCACATCCCAACCCTCAGAGAGGAGACTTTCAGAAACTTTGGCTATACTCTGAGAAATCCTGCAGAACAAAGGAAGGGCAACAGCAAAAATTAAATGCCCCAATAACTAAAAAAGAAGTATAGGAAAGCACCAGGATTGGATGGGTTAATGATATCATTTTATAAAACTTTTAGTGATAAAATATGGGCTCCCCTACAACAAGTAATGAATGAGGACTTAAAAGGAGATATACCGGAATCTTGGAGGGAAGCAGAAATAGTGTTAATACCTAAAGAGGATAAGGATACACAGGACCCAGCAAACAACAGACCGATTTCACTCCTCAATAATGATTATAAAATATTGTCAATAATATTGGCTAATAGATTGAAAAATTGCTTACAAAATTTATTAGACGAAGACCAATGAGACTTCCTACCAAATCATCAAATGAGGGAGAACCTAAAAGTTATAATAGATGTGATAGAATATTATGAATAGCATTGTGACCAAAAATGGGTTTGTTTGTTTTTAATTTGGAAAAGGCTTTTGACTCAGTAAATTGGCATACAATATTTGAGGTATTAAAGAAAATAACTGTGAGACAAAATTTTCTTACCTGGGTAGAGAAGATTTATAACAATCAGCACAAATTAGAATTAATGGAGAAAGAACAGAGGTTATAAAAACACAAAGAGGAACATGACAGTGTTGCCCCCTGTCCCCACTATTATTCTTGCTAATTATGGAGATGTTTATAGGGGATATAAAAACGAATGACAATATAAAAGGGGTTAAAATTAAAAAAACCACAGCTATAAGATCAGGGCATTTGCAGACAGTTTGGCGGTTATAGTAGAGGATCTGTTGGAACATGTAGAAACATTGATGAAAATGTTAGAGGAATTCAGAGTAGTAACGGATGTAAAATCAATAAGAAAAATCAGTTATTTTAACAAAAAATATGGGAAAAGAGGAAGAGAAAGCAGGAATAAAGGTAAGGAAAAAGGCAAAATATTTGGGAATACAAATTACTAAACAAATTGATAGAATTGTTTGAAAATAATTACAAGAAACTATGGAGTGGGATAAAAAGCAACATGGTAAACTGGAATAGATTAAACCTAACTTTGATGGAGAAGATATCAGTAGTTAACATGGCAATATAGTTGACCCTCCATTCTCACAGGGGATCCATTCCAGCCCCCTCCATAAAAATGCAAAATCATGTATATTCAAGCCCCATAGGCTTGAGTGGAGGCACATGCCTGCGGATGCACACCCCATTTTGTGCCCCTCCGTTCGTTGCCCACAGATAAGCGAGGGATGTGGATCTCAAGTCCGTGAGAATGGAGGAGCAACTATACTACTAAAAAATCTCTTTCTATTCCAAATGTTACATATTGTAATTCTGGACAAAACATTTAAAGATTGGCACAAAGATATTGCTCAATTTATTTGGAGAGGAAAAAAAAAAACGAGAATTAAACTGAAATCCATGCAAGATGCACAAGAAAGGGGGGAATGGGAGTGCCTAACTGAAAATTATACAGCCACCCCACAAAAACAGAAAATCATGGATATTCAAGCCCCATTGCCTTGAATGGAGGTGTGCACTCACATGCCATGGGCGTGTGCCCCATTTTGTCTCCCTCCATTTGCCACCCGCAAACGGGTGAGGGACGCAGACTTGAAGTCCATGCAGATGGAGGGGTAGCTGTACTTTGAAGCATGCTCCCTTGTGTGGATAAGGGAATGGATGACACTAACAGACAATAGATTATTAAAACTAGAGTTTGATGGAATAAGTTATGGGTGGCATGCATATCTAGCATATGAAAAAGATAAAACAAATCTTTACTAAACCATTGTATAAGAAAACCGTTAATCAAGGTATGGAATAAATACAGAAGAAGAAGAAGAATACCTAAAATGATGATGTGGATATCCCCATACGAAGCATTTTACAAAAAATAAATGAATAGAGAAGAAATGTATAAATATAAAGATATGTTGAGGGAACAAAAAGATAAATTAGAAATGAAGTCAAAAGAGGAATTACAAAAAGAGGGATGGATGATAAATTGGTTTACACACAGACAGATTTATGAGAGGTTTATAATAGATACAAAAACATACAGTTTTGAAAGTGGAGGACAAAAAACAGAAATAGAAAAAAATATTAATTGAAGGGAAAACAAAAACAATAGGGAAGCTCTATGAAGTGTTATTAAAATTTGAAATGGAACACAAAATTGTTAAAGAGCCAATGATTAAATGGGCCAAGAACATCGGTCATCCCATACAAATGGAGTAGTGGGAAAAAATATGGATCAAAGGAATCAAACAGTCTCTCATGATTTAAAGGAAAATTGCTATAAAATGTTTTTTTTCCCAATGGTATCTCTCACCAGACAAAATTGCAAAGATTTACAAACTAAAAAATAATAATTGTTGGAAATGTGGAAATGAATCAAGTTCTTTCTATCATTGCTGGTGGTCTTATAAAAATGCAAAGAATTATTGGAAGATGATAAATAATAAGCAAAATTTTAAAGATGAAACTACAGTCATCCCTCCAGATTGGCTGACTTCCTGTTCGTGGTTTTGAATTTCTGCTGATGGGAAGCCTGGAGAGACAAAATGGTGTGTGCACCCATGGTGTGCACATGGGACCGCGCACAGCAGCGCGCAGCCATTAAAAACAATGGGGGTCCAATATTTGTGGGTTTTCCAATTTGCCGGGGGTGGGTGGGTCCAGAACGGACCCCCACAAATCGGAAGGACAGCTGTATAGTTAAAACCAGAATTTTATCTCTTAGGAATATTTGAAGATGAAATAGAGAAAAAATATGGTAAGATTATATTCATATGGTTACCACAGCAAGAATGATCTATGTGCAAAAATGGAAAAGTAAAGATACCCTATCAAAGGAAGATTGGTTATATAAGTTGTATGACATGATGGAAATGGATAAATTAACTTGGGCAATGAGAAATAGACCAAAAGAACAATTTTATGAGGAGTTGGGAAAGGTATAAGACTTTCTCAAACTAAAATGGGGAGACATAGCAATATTGAATTTACGGAATGATGTTCACAGAATAAATTAAAAAGGGGAAGGATAGGAAGGTCAAGTTAGAATGATGTTGAGACAGATATTGGTGGGAAGGAAGTCAGTAAGGAAGGAGAAATTTGGAAGGATGAAGTGAATGGAGAATGTGCGTAAAGAGAATAAGAGAATGAGGAAGAGAATGAATAGCGATAAAGTAAGTGTAGAGGGTATGAGTATGTAGAAGAGGGTGAGAGTAAGTGTGTGAAGGTATGGAGGGGAGAGGAGAAAATATGGAAAGGGAGAGAAGAGGAGATGGAAGGAAAGAGAGAGAAGATAGGGTAGAGAGTGGGAGAAAAAGAAAAGAAAGAAAATTAGAAAGATGGTAAGAGAGATGGGGAAGAGGAAAGGAAAATGATGTGATGGTAAAGGAAAGTGGATGGAAAATGAATAAGAAGGAATGAAAAAGACAGGAAGATTGAATATAAGGAGGGGAAAGTATGGGGATTGAGTAAATGATATAAGGATGTTTAATATGGTAACAACTTGGTAGGATGTAGTTTGAATTGTGTAAGATTATGATTATAAAAATGATCCTGATCATATTACCATGCAGTCACGAATTGATAACAGGTTGCCCATGAAGCTTATCACACAACCGTTCCCTTTACTCATTAGCTATCCAAGCTTAACCAGTAAAGTAGTCTTGCCTTTGGCAATGGGG
This sequence comes from Phrynosoma blainvillii, assembly GCA_026167975.1. Taxonomy (NCBI): domain Eukaryota; kingdom Metazoa; phylum Chordata; class Lepidosauria; order Squamata; family Phrynosomatidae; genus Phrynosoma; species Phrynosoma blainvillii. The sequence continues at coordinate 243,977,059 of JANUYF010000001.1, read as the reverse complement.
TGTTTGTAGTGAAAGCCATTTAAATCCTGTTAGTAGTATAATAACCATACTTTTTGTCAAACTCAAAAGTGACAGATGCCCTGCCCCCTTTCTGGTCTTAGTCCCGCCTCCTTGTTTTGTGAGTTCAATGTTTGGGGGTATCAGTGTTTGGGGGGTTCTAGGTTTTGAGTTTTAGATTCTGGGGTGTCAATTTTGGGGGTTCTAGATTTTGAGGTTCAATAGGAACCTCCCCTGAACCCCAAAAGTTCAGCCATTTTGATTTTTTTACCAAAGATGTTTTTAAGGTGCTTGTTTGACCCCTCTATGGATTTGTCTCTGGACTGCCGATCACTAGGAGCAGACTCCATCCCTCTCTGATCAATAGCGTAGCTGCAAGATGTGTTCGAAGGTGACAATCAGCAGCCATTTTTTGTGTGCCAACATTAGTTTTTGGGGTGAGTGTGACATGTCTCCAGACTCATCTCAAGCTCCAGAAGTGCATGGTTCAGAGGTCTGGTGTGCTCTGAGCTTCGGAAAGGTGCGATGGGAGGATCGATTCTCCTTTCTTCTCCCCATGGCCATGTTTTTAAAAACGGTGCACTTTTGAGAGAAGTGGATTGGCCCAAAGGTCAGTGCTGCTGGCACTGATTGGCACAAATCCCCTGTACTTTTGAGCCCCTCCAATGGGGTTTCAGGCAAAGGGGCCACTGCCCTGCGGCACTGGGGTATATGAGGGAGTCCCTGGGGTCCGAACTTCACCCCGCTACCTCGGCTACTGCCTTGCTCTTGCCTGGTACCACTTTTGGGGCTACCTACCTGCAATGGAGACGACGCCAATGAGACCCCCATCTGCTGCAGAAGAAGAAGGCACACAGGCTTCTCCCCTGGATTCCCCTGTGGCAATAGAAAAAGGCACAAAGGCCATGCCGAAGAGCCCCCCCCCCCATGTGCTGTAAAGAAAGTAAGCACACAGACTTCTCGCCTGGATTCCCCTGTGGCTTGGCCTGAAAGGAGAGGAATTAAGAAGAGGGGGAGAGATCTTGAGGCAATGATTGAAAACCTTTGCAAACTGTATGAAATGACCACAAAGTTGATAATTGAAGAAAAGGTCTATGGTTCTCCTGCAAACTTGAAGAACCATTTTGAAAGATGGTAATCTGAAACTCATCCTTATTATTTGGATTGCTTAGAAGAGGGGTCCTCAGATAACTGATATAATGGAGAGATCTCCAGCAGCGATGAAGAAGAATTTTACATGGCCCCGGCAAACAGTGACGATGAGGAGGAGGTGATTTATGAAGATATGGCCCTACTAAGCATGATAAATATGCTAATGAGAATTGGAGAAGGAATATAGTGGGTGTGGGTGTATGGGTGAATGTTCACGTATATGATGACTTTCTTTTTGTTTTTATTATATTGAAAGGATGAAGCTGCACAGGACATAGTCGATGGGAACGCTGGGAATTCCAATGCAGAAGAAGTCAGAGAGGAGGCCTCTACAGATTCTGCGTGGCGTATTTCCATCTAAATTCCTGCAATTTAGGACCAAAAGAGGAAGAGAAGAAGAAGAAAGTGAATTCTGTTTAATTTGCATGAAAATATTAATAAAATAATATGATTTAACACTGTGTCTTTTTAAAAACATATGGGGGGAGGGGTGGTGGCGGCGGAGTGGAAGGTCTTTTCTTATCTGTTCAAGCACATGGAGCCAGAGAGACCATCCCTCTATGGCTTCTGAAGTGGAAATTTACAAGCCTAAAGGAGCAGCTTTCTCAAGGCCTTCTACCATGCTGAAAAACACAACAATTATTTTTTAAATAAGCATGAAAGTTTTAAAAAGCTCAACGTATGAATATTCTCACAAAATGAGCTTTTTCTCAAAAGTTGTTAAAAGCCTTATGTGTGTAGAAAAAGTAGGTCCCATCTTTCTGCTGGTAAATACGAGCTTATCTCATCAGCCAGAAGGTGAACTGTAGAAGCAACAGGGAGCTACTGTCCCTATTGTGATGCTAAATATTATCTGATCACCCAAGCCATGCCAGTGGAATTTTACAACTTCCTTATGAATGAATTCCATCTATAGATAGATAGATAGATAGATGTAGATATAGATATAGATATACAAGATTCATCCTTTTAGAATTTTCCAATAGCACTGTGTTTGGGACAAATATGCCTCCATGTGTGGCCTCTGTGTATACTGTAACTACACAACCACAATGAAAGGATTTAACCATTTTGTAGCTCAAAAATTGTATAAATTGTCCCCTTTCAGTACTCATAAAAGCACTTTTGTAATTATGCAATCCAATATAAATACAAGAAATGTTGGAATATGGATGGGTTATACAGTCAAAGGTGAAATGTAGAGATGTGTGTGTGGAAATTTCCTCATGGGAACAACATCTACTGTAACAAAGAGAACTCAACAACAGGTGGCCAAGAAGTCAAAACAAGTACAGTTTTAGCTGGGAAAAAGATAGTCAGTACATCAACATCTGAGCTCATGAGAAAAGCAGTCACATGGGGGATGATGGACAGCAAGAGGCTGGGTTAATACACATCATACAGGCATTATCCAATCAGCATAAGGTTAACACCCAGAAGGTGGAGTATGGGAAGGGCCAAAGTATCCTTTGTTTCAGATTGTTTATATTTGCAAGCACTGTGTGTGTGTGTGTGTTCGGCAGTGGTTTTAACTATGGAGTTAGTTTTTGGTCTTTAGTATGCTTATACTGTTTTTACAATGTAACTCCTGGATCTGGAAACATGGATCTGTAACTTTTCTTTTCTACAACATCAGCAAGATGTGATCCTATAGTGGATTGTATGTTTTTCTTTTCTTATTTTACTTTATGGAATAATAAAGCTCTACTTTAAGAACTACAAGATTTGTCTGCATGCTTTTAGCATGGAATGGCTGATGGAGGAAGCTGTTCACTATAATCTGCTATACTCTGCATACCATATCCAAATATCAATAATGGGTTATGGGCCCAGCATGCTTCCGCTGCGTGGCGAAGCAGAGGAATTTGCCGGGGGAGGCAAGGACTTCTGGAACTCGTCAGCCGTGAGTAGAGCACTGCACTTCTGCATGTTGTCAAAGAGCTGTTTGGCCGTTTGGCTAAATGTAAAGCCTTTTTAAAGAACTGAGTTCTGGCCTGAGCATTTTCCAAGATAGTCTTTCTTCAAAGAGACTGGAGGGTGGAAAGCTGCTAAAAGACTCTTTTGTGTATCAAGTGTGAATCACAATGGAAGCAGTGAAATTTTCAAAATTAACTGACACAAATTATCCATCCTTTACTCTCTACTAGTGAGGGAGAATCTTTGGACGACAGTCAGAGATGGTCTTCCACAGGCACCCACTCCTGCAGATGTGGAGTGGAATGACAGAGCTTGCGCAACCTTATTTCTCAACCTCTCAGAAGGCCAATTAAATTATGTGAGGGAGAAAACTTTGGCTAAGGACATTCGGGATTCCTTGAGGGACATACACCAGTCTGCCTCAGCTTTAGCCAAAATGATGTGGTGCAAGAGACTGTATGGGCAGAAAATGGAGAAAGGTCAATCTCCAGAACAGCATCTGGAAGTGATGCGGGACTTATTTAACCAAGTACAAATGAGAGGAGTCAAAATTCCTCAATTGCATAAGGCATTTATTCTTTTGGGTTCTCTTGCATCTGATTATGATAACATCTTGCATGGTCTGCAAGGAGTACCGGAGGCACAGATTACCATGGAGCTAGTAGCCTCTAGAGTACTTGAAGAAAGCCAGCGCCGGAGATTTGAAGCAGCACAATGCAGACAGGTGTCAGCAGCTTCAAAGTCCTCACGTGCTTCAGAGGGAGCGTCCAGAGAGATGCAGGCAGAGAAGACAGCTGTTTCCAAGGAAAAGATATGCTTTTACTTCAAGAAAGCAGGTCATTTGAAGAGAGACTGCAAGAAATTTGCAGCAGACAAAAAGAAGAAGAATCAACAACAGCAATCCAGAGACTTTGGGGGGTAACAAAGGGACTGCAGCTGTTACACAGGGCTGTGACAGTGTGACTCAGCAGATGGTGAGCCAAGTCTGGATTTTGGACTCTGGTGCCACTGGACATATGGTAAACACTCCTGAGCTACTCAGAAATAAGAAACCCTCCACAGTGAACTCTGTTGCTCTAGCTGATGGAGCAGCAAGAGAAATCCAGCAGATGGGGACTGTTTGCATGCCTGGTTTTGGTAAAACTTTTGATAATGTTTTGTGTGTGCCTAAATTACAAAACTGTTTAGTTAGTGTGTCTGCTTTGATCACAGAAGGGTGTACACTGCAGTTTGTGGGGGATGAATGCATAATTTCCAAAGATGGGGAAGTTTGTGCAAAAGCTTTAAAGAAAGACAGAATGTAGTACATGCTAGATAAGGCTAAATGTGCAATTGTACAAAATGTGCCTTTGCATGCAAACTGTATTAATTATTTTCACAGAGTGATGGGTCATATTGGTTTCAATAGTCTTGGGAAACTGGAAGTAATTTGTCCAGATTTTAAAATGTCACCCTGTTCAAATCACCTGGAGTGCTCGGTTTGCAGCAGGATAAAGTTGAAAGCTTTTTCTGTGGCAAAGCATAGCTCGTAAACCATTTGAGACAGTGCATTGTGATATTTCTAGTTTGACAGTCAAGTCGCTAGGGAGCAGTAGATATTTCATGGTGATTGTGGATCGCTTCACCAGGTTTTCTTATGTGATGCTTCTGAAAGAAAAGAGTGAAGCAGCAGACAGATTTAAAGAATGGGTGAACATGATTGAAAGAGAATTTGATTACAAAGTGGGATCTTTGGTCACAGACCGGGGAGGTGAATTCTTATCTCACAGTTTGGGAAACTGGTTGAGAAAGAAAGGGATTAGGCACAACACAACCAATCCTGGAGTTCCTCAAGAGGATGGATTGGCTGAAAGACGAATTGTTATCCTAAAGCAGTTGAAAGATTGCATGATGTTAGATGCAAATGCACCTGAGAATTTCTGGGGTGAGGCAATTCTTACAGCTAATTTTCTGGCAAATTGTACATGGAATTCAGCTGTAAAGAACACACCTTTTCACATGCTTTATGGAAGAGCACCTAATCTGAAATACCTTAGGGTTTTTGGGCAGTATGCAAATGTCTATGTGCCAGCAGCTTTCAGAAAGAAAAATCAGCCCAAGTGGAGAAGGTCAATGTTTGTGGGGTATTCTGGGAATAGCTACAGGTTTCATCTTGGTGGTGGAGAAATTTTGCTTTCCAGAAGCACCAATTTTGAGAAGCATTCAGGTTGGGACAGATTGCACTCCAACAAAGAAGTTTTTCTTAAGATGGGGCAGTTAGAAACACCTACCAGAAATGGAGAGGTGGTGAAACAGGAGTCAGCTTCTTCAAATAGTGAAGCTAGTACATCAGATCAGTCAACACAAACATGACCAACTACATCTAGGATATCTGAGACAAAGAGACACAGGGATAGAGATCCCCACACAAGTTCTGACACTGAAGATGAGGGAGGTAGAACAAAAGTTTTCATTCCACGGAGAACCCAACGAGTCAGAAAACAGCCAGACCGTTTTGTAGTACAAGAAGCTAGAGTTTATACAGTTGTGGTTGATGAACCAGAAAATTACAAAGATTTGCAGAGTTTTCCTGATGAGGAAAGGGAGAAATGGTTGCCTGCTATGGAGCAGGAATACATGTCTTTAGTAGAAAAAGAGGTGTTTGAAATTGTTGAAAGACCTAAAGACCACAAGGTGATTGGTTGCAAATGGGTTTACAAGAGAAAGGAGATGCCAGATGGTAGTCAGAGATACAAAGCTAGGTTGGTGGCAAAAGGTTTTGCTCAGCAGAGGTTTGAGAATTTGGACAAGACATTTTCTCCAACAGCTAAGCCTGAGAGCCTGAGGTTGGCTTTGGCTTTAGCAGCAAGGAGGGGTCAATTGGTGCAACATTTTGATTTTGAGAATGCATACTTGAATGCTTGTCTTGAGGAAACTGTGTTCATGGAACAACCTTTGGATTTTGAATATGACAGTGACAGAAAAGTGTACAAATTGCAAAAAAGCTTTGTATGGATTAAAACAGAGTGCTAGAAGTTGGAATCTTTGCATTCATAAAGAGATTGAGAAGCTTGGTTACAAACGCAGCATCGCTGACACATGTGTTTACACAAAGGGAGATGTTACATTAGTGATTTATGTTGATGACTTGTGCATGGCAGCTAAGTCTAAACAGGAGATTCAGGCAGTGAAGAAGGAATTGTCAAAGAATTTTGTTGTCAAAGATCTAAGTCCTCTCAGATCCTATCTTGGAATTGAGGTGCAATGGACTGAGGATAGCAGTTGTTTATTGAGTCAGCAGAAAAAAATAGAAAAGCTGGTTGAAAAGTGTGGATTGCAAAGTGCAGAAGTAATGAAAAGTCCTATGTCAGTTGGATTTGTCAATGGAGAAACAATTAGAGAGTTTGAAAATCCAGAGTTCTTTTGGAGCATCGTTGGTAGCTTAATGTTTATAGCAAATAACACCAGGCCTGATATTGCTTTTGCAATTGGTGTGCTTAGCAGAAAAACAAATCGTCCAAAAATTGAGGATTGGACAGCAGTCAAACATTTGTTGAGGTACCTGAAAGGTAGCGTAGACAGGAAATTGAAGATACAGAACAGCCAGATTGGGCTGGAATGCTTTGTCGATAGTTTATTTGTTTCAGAATTGCATGACAGAAAGTCAATTACAGGATTGTTGATCAAGTTTGGAGAAAGTGCGATAGTTTGGAGAAGTAGAAAGCAGGGATATGTAGCACAAAGTACAAGTGAAGCAGAGTTTGCAGCATTGTCAGAGATAGTCAATGAGATTCAATGGATCAAACAGCTACTTCAAGATTTGAATCAGGATTGTTCTGAGCCAGTTTTGATTTTTGAAGATTCACAATCATGCATTGCCATGTCAGAGGCAGAAAATTTAAAGTTCAGGACAAAGTACATTGGAGTAAGGTATCAGAATGTCAGGCAATTGGTACAGAAAGGAGTTGTGCATCTACAACAGGGGTTGGCAACCTATGGCCCGGGGGCCGGCCCCGGCCCCGTGAGGCCTTTGGACTGGCCCCAGTCTACTTGGGATATCACATTAAGTGTACAGGACTAGCCATTGTGCTAAGATAGTTTCACAACTGAAAATAGTGTGTCCTACACATCTGTACATTTCGGGGGGGGGGATTGTTGGAATATGGATGGGTTATACAGTCAAAGGTGAAATGTAGAGATGTGTGTGTGGAAATTTCCTCATGGGAACAACATCTACTGTAACAAAGAGAACTCAACAACAGGTGGCCAAGAAGTCAAAACAAGTACAGTTTAAGCTGGGAAAAAGATAGTCAACATCTGAGCTCATGAGAAAAGCAGTCACATGGGGGATGATGGACAGCAAGAGGCTGGGTTAATACACATCATACAGGCATTATCCAATCAGCATAAAGTTAACACCCAGAAGGTGGAGTATGGGAAGGGCCAAAGTATCCTTTGTTTCAGATTGTTTATATTTGCAAGCACTGTGTGTGTGTGTGTGTTCGGCAGTGGTTTTAACTATGGAGTTAGTTTTTGGCTTTTAGTATGCTTATACTGTTTTTACAATGTAACTCCTGGATCTGGAAACATGGATCTGTAACTTTTCTTTTCTACAACATCAGCAAGATGTGATCCTATAGTGGATTGTATGTTTCTCTTTTCTTATTTTACTTTATGGAACAATAAAGCTCTACTTTAGAACTACAAGATTTGTCTGCATGCTTTTAGCATGGAATGGCTGATTTAGGAAGCTGTTCACTATAATTTGCTATACCCTGCATACCACATTTGAATATCAACAAGAAAATGTATAGGGAAAGAGGTTTTTCAAACAGCTGCTCATTTTGAGAAATAAAAGAATAGGGGCACCTCTGGTTAATCCCTTTGAACAAATGAAACATGCAGCATCTGCCATAAGTTTTTGGGTACTGGAGGTGATTAATAATAATAAAGAGTATTGTTTAAGGAAGAACAAACATTAATAACAACAAAACATAATCTCCAAGGTGTGTTAAGTTTTACAAAGGACATATTCCACAAAATAATAATATGCTCGGGGGGAGGGAGGGGAGGAGAGCATATTGTAGAGTTTTAAAAATTGCATTTTTGTACCCATTTTAGACAGCCCAAAAGATGTTTTACCATTTTAAGGCTAGGTAAGAAATTCTTGGAGGGCAGCTCAATTGCAATAAAATAAAGCTGTGAAGTATTCACCCCAATGAGAAGAAACCTTTTAAAATGTAATTTTTAACAAGGGGGCCAGAAGAAAAAATGAATTTTAAAAAGGCTTTTCAAAAGCTCTCAAAGCCTTTCTCCCTCCCTCCCCCCTTCCTTTGCAGCAGAGCAGCCTTATCTCATCAGGCAGATGGTGCCAAAGCATGGTCCTCCTTTGCTTCAGCCAAGCTGGAAAAGTGTAACTGACCAGCAGAGAAAAGCCCAAAAGGCCATCAATTTCAACCCTCTGTGGACATGCAGGAATTCCCTATTAAAGAATAGCAATTACAATATGATGTTTAATTTTCTAAATAGGGTTATATATTTCTGGGGATGTAAGAGCCTCTGCATGGCAGGGGTGCCCCCTTGGAAAAACAACTTTATCAGTCCAGAACATATATGGGGTTCAGAGCAGAATACCTCAAAAAAACGTCACTATGCTGAGGCTGGTTTTGCTTTATATGACCTAATCAGAATGTCCAAAAAATTAGCAAGGTTTAAACGGGCCAATGGGGGCCTGTTTCTAGGGATGAGTCCTTTGAGAGAAACAGCATAAAAAAAAGGGGGGGTCCAAGAGCTGATCTTTCTCAGGCCTACCCCTCTGAGTGAATACTGCTTCAACTCTCCACTGGTGAATATTATATATATAATATTCACCAGTGGAGAGTTGAAGCAGTATTCAAGATATTATATTATAGGGTGTGGGGGTCTGGTTTTCCTGGGAAACCCCTGCTGATGCTGGGGACCCCTCTGCACCTTGCCCCCCCAGCAGTGCTGGCAGTAGCTGGGCTGCAGGGGAGCCCCAAATGCTGTGTGTAGGCTGCAGAGGAAGTGCTATTGTTTTTTCTATTCTAGTAAGAATTCAAATTCTTTCAAATGGCTGCTGCTGCTTTTCACCAAATTTCTGACCGTAAGTATTCTTAATTAATTTATCTCTGTCCTGTTGGAGGGCTTATGACCAGAAAGACCCTGAAATAATTGTCTGAATTCTCCCCATTCAGAAGATTTGGTAGATCTGACTTCAGAATTCTTTGAAGAAGAAGGGAACCAGAATAAATTCACGAACAGGCCTGCTACCCCCGGCAAAAATCTAGGTAAATGTTATTAACCACTCCCCAAGGGGGGGGCAAGGGACCCTTTTGGGGAAATGGGGGGAAGGATTTCTGTGTGATGGGGCATGGTGATCATTTTTTCCTTTTCTTTTTTTGTAATATTTTCAGCTCATTACAATGTGGGGCGGAGGAATCCAAATCAACAAAATGGTAATTCTCATTTCTACTGCCGCTCATCAGGCAAAATGCGTCCTTGCTGCGGGTGAGTTTAATTTTCACATCCACACCGATCAGCATCATTTTATCCTGAAAGAACAAATTACTGTGCAGAGGCCCCATCAGATCCCATTTGCGGCTGCCAGCTGTTAGAGTGGCCCTAGCTCTAAAGCCCCTGTTTCCAGCATCTGTGAGAAGAGTTTGCTCCATCAGTCCAGAGGTATCTTTATGGAAGCCCCTGGCTGTGAATTGGGTGCTCAGGGTGTCACTGCTGTAATTCAGAATCAGTTCCATCATGGCTCTGTAGGGGTAGCAGTTGTTGCTCTGAGTGATGAGTCGGTCCCCCAGTGTGACATCCAGCTGGCTAAAAAGAGAAGCTATAGGGCAGGGGATGGCAACCTAAGGCCCGCGGGCCGAACCCAGCCCACCGAGGCCTTGTTACCGCCCCCTGGCCGGTCCTGCTGCCGATGCCACCGCCTTTTTTTGGGGGGGGCTTTTCTGGCTGCCATTTTGTGTTCGGGGCCGGTTACAAGGCCTCGACACAAAATGGTGGCCGGGTTGCTCCGCCCTCCTTCTCCTCCTCTGCCGAGAAGAGCGAAAAGGGAGCTCACGAGGGAGGAGAGAGAGCCAGTGAGAGTGAGCCACAGCAAGGAGAGAGGTTGGTTCGTGGGGGGTGGGGATTATCTGAGGCTGAGACAGTGTGCATGCATCTCTGCAAGTTTGCAGGCTTGCTTTCTAGTCATTTCCATGATGATAATGCTTAATGCTGTTATTACTTGTTCTTGGGGTTTTCTTAGCAAAATCTCCACAGGGGTTTTGCCATCATGGCTTTTCTGCGGCTGGGTTCCCATTAAAATACACTGTTATTTAATACAGAATTAAGTTTGTGAAGTCGTAGGCTTTCATGGCTGGCATCCATAGTTTTTGTGGGTTTTTCGGGCTGTGTGGCCATGTTCTAGAAGAGTTTCTTTCTGACATTTCGCTAGCATCTGTGGCTGGTATCTTAAGTTTGTTTATTTAACTTTACTTGTTCTTGTTCTTCATTAAAATACACTGTTATTTAATACAGAATTAAGTTTGTGAAGTCGTAGGCTTTCATGGCCAGCATCCATAGTTTTTGTGGGTTTTTTGGGCTGTATGGCCATGTTCTAGAAGAGTTTCTTTCTGACGTTTCGCCAGCATCTGTGGCTGGCATCTTAAGTTTGTTTATTTAACTTTACTTGTTCTTGTTCTTCATTAAAATACACTGTTATTTAATACAGAATAAAGTTTGTTTATTTAACTTTACTTGTTCTTGTTCTTAATTTTAAATACTGTATATGTTCCCGTTTTGTTTTTTACTTCAAAATATGATGTGTGCAGTGTATGTAGGAATTATTTTTTATTTTTTTATTTTTTTAAATATTTATTTATTTATTTGCTTCGGCACCCCAATTGTCTGAGGGACAGCAACCCGGCCCCCGGCTCAAAAAGGTTAATTGATTAAGACCACCCGGGCACCATCATCGCTATTGGAGTCATCCTCTTTTGTTATTTTACAACAGATGTAGTCTTCACTACATGTTTCCTGTGATATAAAAATCCAGAGGCTCATTGGGGAAAGGGCCGGCAAAGGTGGGACCTCGATATACATACTGTTCTCGATGCTGGTTTGGGTTGGGAATAATGGAAAGAGATCCAATTTGGACTTGGCGCAATTTTCAGAGATTCCATGAATGAATGCCACCTTAAAATATATCTCTTCTATCTCTTTTCGCCCCACCCTTTTTCTTCAGCTCAGCTTTCTTCTTCTTCACTCTCCATCGCTTCTGAATCTTTGTTTGCCACACTACCATCCTTTTTAAAGGCATCGGAGGCCCCCGGTGCTGTTGAGACACCTTGCGCTTCACTCCGCCCCTTCTTTTCAAGTAGGCTACACCAGAGCCCTCCTGGGGATGTATTTTGTTCATAACTCTTCCCACAACATCCCCTGCAATGTTGTGCACCGCTGCCTTAACATGAGGCTTGATAAATTCCAGACCCTTCCTCAGAAGCGAAACAGCTTTTCGAAAAAGACCACAAAATATTCCTCCCAATCCCGCTCCATATATCATAGGTGCCCCTAGGAAGCCCGGCAATCCCTACCCGGCCTGAGCCCTGTAGTAGGCTCTGTAAGCATCGATGTTCCTGTAGTCTTTTAACACAACCATTTTTAAAATTTAAAGATAGGGTTTTCTGGGTCAGAAGTGCAACCTCACTATCACCTTCCCAAGATGAAATGGCACATGTCTGTTCAAATCTATTTTTATTTCAATGGAAATTGTGTGAATGTGGCTCTTACTGACGAGGATATAATGTGTCATACTGAGGAGGGAACAAGCTTGTTTTCTGCTGTTCCAGAGACTAGGACCTGGAACAATGGGTGCAAGCTCCAGGAAAAGAGATTTCACCTCAACATTAGGGAACTTTCTGACGGTAAGGGCTGTTAGACACTGGAACACACTCCCTTGGAGTGTGGTGGAGTCTCCTTCCTTGGAAGTCTTTAAGCAGAGGCTAGATGGCCATCTGTCGGGGATGCTTTGATTGGGAGTTCCTGCATGGCAGGGGGTTGGACTGGATAGCCCTTGTGGTCTCTTCCAACTCTATGATTCTATGATTCTATAGATCACTGTGATACACTTGTGACTTTTTCCTCTGACTGGTATGCAGTGCAGCAGCGGCACCGAAAAATCCCCAACAATCTGACACTTTATAATATCTGTGTACAGGTACAACGAGGCGACTCCTCCGGTAATGTTGGCTGTGCAAACTACTGTTTTCTTGGAGTTTCTATGGGGATCATATATACCTAATATACGGGATAGCTTCTCAGGTGGTGAAAACTCATAAACATGTGGTCCTCTAAACTGCACTTTGCCTGCCACTGTATTATAATAGAGATACAGATCATGTAGACGCACCTGTATACTATGATTCATGGCTTTCACAATATGTGGGATGTCCTTGTAATAGCCTTTCTTCAGTTCTTTGAATCTTTGGACAACTGAAATGGCGCATGATCCATAAGCGTGTACCAACTGTTGGGGTACTATTTCTGCTAGCCCCACTTCCCATTCTCCTTGCAAATCTAAAGGTTGAGCCAGTTGTATCGTGAAATTGAATTTTGTATTATGTGGATAGGCATCTAGACTGGTGTTACTGGGTAGGGTAATGTAAAATCCACCACTCATTTCTCTCACTCCTTTGATTTCTGTTCCGGATCCATGAGCTCTGAAGATGGCACCCAGCTGTTAAATTTATCAGGCTACCCTAACCACTTCACCAAGTGATATTTTTTTCTTTTTTCTGAACCTTGTGGATATATTTTTTTCAATTTGGTAGCTCCTATTCTGCAGGTCATTCACTTTTTGTAATTCCTTGGGGTAGAAACCTCCCTACACTGCTTCACCATCATAATCTTTTAGCTGGAAAACAGGGCTGTTTCCTCTTCTGTGGACCTTGTCAACTATGAAAATGTCCTGGGAATATGTCCCTTCATAACTCTTTTCAAACCTCCCCCTACTTTTTGATACCCTCACATGATCTCCTTTTCTAAAGGTGGCTTTTTGCTCCTTCGTTTGAAAATAGGGTCCATAAACTCTTTTCCAGATCTGCAGAGAGTTAGAATTCACATCCTGGGGCCTACCCTGTATAGTTCTGTGAAAGCTGCTATTATAACTCTTTATGAGTGCAGGCAAGATGTCGATATACTTGAAGGTGTTGTTGGCTGTAAAGTATCTCCACATTCGTGTCTTTAAAGTTCTGTTGAACCTTTCCACTATTGCAGCTTTGACTTTGCTATGTGTTGAAAAATGGCGCACCCTGTGCTCCTTTAGCAGGTGTTTCACCTTTTTATTTAGAAATTCTTTCCCAGCATCTGTTTGCAAATGGCGGGGGGAACGACCCGACCTCAAAATAATTTTGAAACCCCTGTCCAAGCCCATCTTAACTTTCAAAGGTACCACCCATTCATATTTTGACGAAATGTCCACCACTGTTAAAATATATTTATAACCCCTATTGTATTTTTGTAGATTTTGCATGTCCACCAGATCTGCCTGCCATTGAGGATCCACATCAGAAACAACTGTTCTGTTTCTTTGTAAATGCTTTCTTGCCAGTTTATGAAGAGTATATGCTTCTTGGTCCCTTAACCACTCTTTCACATGGTTTCTTGTTACTCCGCTGTGCTTGGAAGCTTCTCGAAAGAGAACTTCCACTCCCCCAAAGCTCCCTGCTCCCCCTGGATTACAATATATCTTTTTAAATAAATCATTCTGAGAAACCATATTGACCGGCACACATACATCAATAAAGACACAATGTCAAAAACACACTATTTTGATTTTTTTAAAAAATATATATTATCATCATTATTTTATTTAGTCCTTTTTAACACAGAGGTCCCAAGAATTGAGGAAATAAGTATATTTTACTTGGCCAACTATTTTTTCAGCGTAACGTAAATAAATTTTATCTTTTTCTTTAATTAACACCGCCACCATGTCTGAAGGAAATTTTGAACTTAAAATACAATTTTGTATTTGAGAACTCAAGATCAGGTGTTTTGTGTTTAACAGTCAAGCGCAACCGCCAGGGTGATAACAGAATTTAACAGGGTGATAACAGAATTTAAAAATTTCTGCATATTCAATTTCTGCATATTCAACTTACAACACAGAGATTTTAAAATAGAATCAATATATGTACTGCCCCACATAAAGCAACAATGAGATTCTTGATTTCCTTCATCAAATAAGAATCCTAAACAACTTTCCTTTATTTTTCAAATATTACATGTTCAATTATTGCAAAAAACATAACTGGGATCAGACACGTCATCGCTTTTCTTTGGACCCACTAGATGGTGCTGTTCGACATCCAACACAAACGACTGACTGGCTTGTTCACAGGCTTTGCCTTCATAGACTTTGGGCCTTTGCAGATTGCCAGAAATAGTGCAAATTGAGTCCACTTTAACGGTTAGGGTTAGTGCTAGGGAATCATGGGAATTGGTTTTTTCCCCTGAGACATTGAGCCTTCTCTGTCAGAGAGCTCTGGTGCCACAATAAAATACAGTTCCCATGATTCCCTAACCCTAACCCTAACCCTTAAAGTGGACTCAATTTGCACTATTTCTAGCAGTCTGCAAAGACTCTTTGGCTTTCTTTACATAGCAGCTACATAGTTTCCTTGCCTTGTCACAACCACTCGATTCCTGAAAGATAAGATTACAACTAATTTAAAAACACTTTAATATAACATTTCAGATGACTGCTCTTTCCCCCCAGCCTTCCATACACACCTTTTAAACACTGTCTTATTCCTCCTGCCCAGACTCTGCACCATGTTCAGTCTCCATACAGTTAGCATTTGGGGTTCCTCTCCTGATTCACAGGCCGCTGAAAACTGCTGCTTGATCACCTCACATCTTTCAAGGGTGTCTCGCATCCTCACAACACGGGTTTTTTTGGGTGCCAGAGCAGATGTAATGTTCGAGTACTGTCACTGGTGTCGTCTCCTTTGCAAGTAGGTAGCCCCAAAAGCGGTACCAGGCTGTAGCAAGGCAGTAGCAGGCAGTAGCCGAAGTAGCGGGGTGAAGTTCGGACGCCAGGGACTCCCTCATATACCCCAGCGCCGCAGGGCAGTGGCCCCTTCGCCTGAAACCCCATTGGAGGGGCTCAGAAGCGCAGGGGGTTTGCGCCAATCAGTGCCAGCAGTGGAGTCTCCTTCCTTGGAGGTCTTTAAGCAGAGGCTGGATGGCCATCTGTCAGGGATGCTTTGATTGGGAGTCCCTGCATAGCAGGGGGTTGGACTGGATGGCCCTTGTGGTCTCTTCCAACTCTATGATTCTATGATTCTATGCTGACCTTTGGGCCAATCAAACATGCCCATAGGGGAGGAGAAAGGGGAATTGATCAGCCCGCCGTGCCTTTCTGAAGCTCAGAGCAAACCAGACCTCTGAACCGTGCACTTTGGGAGCTTGAGACGAGTCTGGAGACATGTCACACCCACCCCGAAAACTAACATTGGCGCAAAAAAATGGCCACCGATTGTCACCTTCGAACATGTCCTGCAGCTACGCCGTTGATCAGAGAGGGATGGGATCTGCTCCTAGTGGTCAGCAGTCCTGAGACAAATCCATAGAGGGGTCACACAAGCACCCCAAAATATATTTGGTAAAAAATAATAAAAATGGCCGAACTTTTGGGGTTCAGGGGAGGTTCCTAGTGAATCTCAAAATCTAGAACCCCCAAAATTGACATACCAAAATCTAGAACCCCCAAACATTGACACCCCAAACCTAGAACCCACCAAACAAGGAGGTAGGACTAAGAACACAAAGGGGGTGGGGTACCTGTCACTTTTGAGTTTGAGGAAAAGTATGGGTATTATACTACTCCTCTTTTTACTGCCCTAGAGGAAATGGTTGCCTTGTCAGCACTAAGAAGTCTTGCTTTCAATGGAAATGGTGTGTGTGTGTGTCCATGCAGTGAAAGCCCTTTAAATCCCTTTTCTTCTGCCTAAGAGCCCTCCTCAGTAGTAAGAAGTCTTGCATTCATTTGGAATAGAGCTGTGTGCAGTGAAACCGGTTTAAATCCCCTTCCCTCTGAATTACCCCACAATGACCTATTACACATAGTTCAATAATGGGGAAACTGCAGGACTGACAGATATTCACAGTATTTTCCCATTAATTAAAAGCAGCAGCAGAAACATGGATTGACTACAGGATATCTACTGCCTGGCCACAATGTGGTGTGATAAGATCCGTGGATTATAGTGTCAATTCTTCTTCTTTCTCCCTATTGAAGAACTATGAGATAATCTCCATGGTTCCATCCTATGCAATCCTAGGATTGGCAGATGAAGGAGCAGCTTTTAGGATCCTCAGCCAGAGAATTCTCCTTTGGTTCCTCTGCCCAAACCTCCAGTCCCAGGATCCCATAGGATGTTGCCATGGCAGTTAAATGCAATACAGTGGTACCTCTACTTACGAAATTAATTCGTTCCGACAGCCATTTCGTAAGTATAAAATTTCGTAAGTAGAAGCAAATTTAACAATGAAATGCCCTAATCCGTTCCAGGCCCCCAGATTCAAGCTACAACTAAATACAAATGTATAATACAGGGTTATTTCGTTAAGTACCTATAATACAAACATGTTACATTACCATCCTGGAGATCAAAAGCCAAAAATATCACAAGCCAAAAATACAGTCCTGAATATCAGAAGCCACAGAAGCCAAAAATACAGTCCTGGAGATCAGAAGCCACAAATATCACAAGCCAAAAATACAGTCCTGGAGTTCAAAAGCCACAAGTCCTACCTTCCTGGATCTCAGAAGCCACCAATTTCGCTAGCCACACTTCCTCTCCTCTTTCGCAAGCCCAAACAGTGCTGCCTAGCTGAATTTCGGTAGGCAAACACTTCCTCTTTCGCTAGCCAATACAGTGCTGCTTTGCTAGATTTCACTAACCAATGGCATGCCACGAAATTTGGAGAGCAGCTCGTTCGTGCCAATTTCGTAAGTTGGAACGCTTTCTTAAGTTGAAGCAAATTTTTTCGGGAGGCGTGTTTCGTAAGTCGAATTTTTCGGTAGAAGAAGCATTCGTAAGTAGAGGTACCACTGTATTAACACTATAAGTGTGTAGTTTGTATGGGCCCCATAGCATTGGAATTAGGTAATACAATCCATGTAATCCTCCAAGAAAGGGAGGGAAAAGAAGACTGGACATTTGAGAGAGCAATGAGTCTTAGGAGTTTATCGCTCTGCTAAATAAAGCGTCTTATCTCTCCCAAATTGAATTTTAATTTGGGCTGCATCCAGATACTATTGCAGGGATTTTGCCACTGGAACCGCTGGCAGAATACAGCCAGGTCCAGCCCCGGTCCCAGGAGTACTCTGGAGACCATTTTCTTAAGTCGTAAAACTCCCGATTTTGAAAAGAGGCTTGCTGAGCGCTCCTGGGACATGGGCTGAACCTGGGTTGTATTTTGCCGGCAGTTTTGGCAGCAAAATCCCTGCGATAGTATCTGAATGAGGGCCAAATTAAAATTCAATTCAGGAGAGGTAAGACACTTTATTTTAGTGGAGCGATACGCTCCTTACTTAAGTGCTGGGGAAAACGAGAATGGAGTCAGATTGTAAGCAGCATGACAGCAATAAATTGTTTTGTAGAAAACTGGTGTGGAATTTTCAATAATAAGCCCTGCCAGGCTAATTGTCTCTTTTTAACATCTGGTCACTAGGTTGAGAACTGCAGCACTGAATCTCTTGCTTTTATTTTGAGTGGAAATAGGGGAGGCTACCTATCACTTCCTTGAACTCCAATTCTAGACTACAGAGAGAAATTTGACATCTTGCTGGTCTCTGACACCCATTTCCTTCCCCTTCCACCCAGCAGATGCTAAAGGCTTGTGCTGTAGGTGTGTCCTCCACACAACACTTCCTGAAAGCATTTTGGTTAGAAACTGTTGAGCTGAATGATGGTACCACAAGGTGATATTCAAACAGTTATTCATCAGTGGTTTCTCAGCAAACTGATAAATGGCAGCCAGTCATTCACTACTCCCAGGGGAACTAGGTTGAGGTTTTAAGAATACCAGATGCCCAGGTAGAGTACAACAGCATCCCAAACCCACAAAACAGTGATACCTTTATTGGACCAATCAAAATGCACAACATATCTGTTTGAATTTGATGCAATATGTTGCAAGCTTTTGAAACATATGTTGTAAGCTTTTTTTTGAAAGTTACTGTTTTTAATTTGTTTATTGTTTAACTTTAGCTTTTAACTCAGACTTGTATTTAATTTATTTTGAAGGGGGGGTTAATAGTGTTAGTTTATTGTTTTGTAACCTATAATTGTAGGAATTGTTTTATGTATTGATTTTAGATATAAGCCGCCTTGATGGCTATGGCTAAAGGCGGGGTATAAATAAATTTATTATTATTATTATTATTATTATTATTGAAACTCCACTGGCTTCTTCATCAGGTCTGATGCACATACTTCCACTGTTTTGTGGATTTTGGGATGTTATTGTACTTTGCTGTGTGGCCAACAGAGCTATTCCTAGATATGTTTTCTAGATCACCAGGTAGTACTTTAGCCTGATTTATTTAAGATATGATTTCATTTTTTTAACAAGGTTCTAGAGTGACAATTTTTACCCGCTGCAGGTGTCCAGTCTTGCTGCCAAGTGGCTATCCTTGCCACATACAGAAGCAAAAAGCAAAGTTCAACCCTGCACTGAGGGTTGAACTTTGTACATGTGCCTGTGCCTTCTTAGGCCAGGAATACTCAGAGCTTTTTTTGCCAATTCCTGCCTCTGAAATATACCTCAGCATGATAGAACTTCTATCTTCACCACAGCTTAGAGCAGTGTTCATATTTAGCTTCTGTATTTTGTGGGTTTTTCGGGCTACGCGGCCGTGTTCTGGAAGAGTTTATTCCTGATGTTCCACCAGCATCTGTAGCTGGCATCTTCATCTATGATTTCTTTGAAGATGCCAGCCGCAGATGCTGGCGAAACGTCAGGAATAAACTCTTCCAGAACATGGCCACATAGCTGAAATACCCACAAAAAACTATGGATGCTGGCTGTGACTTCACATTAGCTTCTGTTTCTTTAATAGGGCGAATGGTAGGGTCAAACGGCTGCTGTTATTCACCCAGCATGTTTTGCCTGCAGCTGTTTTCTTACTCTCACTCTCCCCAGTGGTAATGCTGGTTCTGCTGCAAAAAATATTAGTGTCCTTTGAATATAGGTAGGTTTGTACTCCATGCAGGTGAAGCCACAGAAGGATATTAATGGTTCTCATTGCAATAAATGCAGTTGTTTAGATTTAAAAATGTGGAGCTCTCAAAATATGAATTAGTAAAAAAGTTAAGCCAGAAATCTCCCTAGAAGCGAAGATAATTAAGTTGAAGCTGTGGTACTTCGGCTACATCAAAAGAAGGCAAGACTCACTGTGGAGAAAATGCCAGGAAAGGCGGGGGGAAGCAGAAAGAGAGGAAGGCCACATGCTAGATGGATGGATTCGATTAAGGAGGTAAGGATTATGAATTTACAGGAGCTAAGCAGAGTAGTGGAGGACAGAGAGTATTGGAGATGTCACATCTACAGGACTGCCATGGGTCGAAATCGACTTGAGGACAGTTAACAACAACAAAAAATGAACAAAACAGGATAAGAGTCCAAAAAGACTGAAAGAAAACTAGGGGAAATCTTCTGAATTATCTGGTGTCCAGAACAGCTCTGCTCAGTGATTATCAATTTTTAAAGGACCAGTACTCAAGCAGTAGCCATGAGAAGGAGCAACATGGCTAGGAGGCTCTGGGAGAGATCATTGGCACCTCTGCTGGGTTGTGGGCCTCAGCAGGCATCGGATGTTGCTAACCTCTGGCTCTTTCAATTAGTTTCTGTACTTGGTGCTGTGCATCACCCCAAAACCCTACTGTGCACTCTGGCAAAAGTCAAGAGGCCTTCATATTAGGCCAGCAGTAGTATTACTATGAAAATGCATTATGGTAGCTTTCTCCAGGACTTTTTCTGAGGGGGGTGGGGTCGAATCTGCATGGTATATGTGACACATGTGCCATGCATTAGTACAATGCTGCTTTTTGTTTGCTTTTCTGTGTCTTATGTAATGGCCCTGTTAACTGGTAAATTATCAGGAGAGGTTAACTTACCCCGTCTACTTGCAGAGGACTCCTCAGCTCTGATGCCCTGTGCAGAAATAAAAGGCTAAGGCTGTATCTACACTACAGAAATAATCCAGTTTGACACTGGATGGAGCAAGCTTGTTTTCTGCTGTGGCAGAGAATAGTAACAATGGATGCAAACTACAAGAAAATAGATTCCATCTAAACATTAGGAGGAACTTTGAGCCAGTAAGATCTGTTCGACAGTGGAACACATACCCAACAGAGAGTGGTAGAGTCTACTTCTTTGGAGGTCTTTAAACGGAGGCTGGATGGCCATCTGTCAGGGATGCTTTGATTGGGAGTTCCTGCATGGCAAGGGATTGGACTAGATGGCCCTTGTGGTCTCTTCCATCTCTATGATTCTATGACACCACTTGGCTAAATGCTATGGAATTCTAGGAATTGTAGGCTGTTATGGCACCAGAGCTCTCTGAAAGAGAAGGCTAAATATCTCACAAAAAGAAATAAACCAGGAGCTGGGAAAGTGGAGCCTGAGCGCTACATGCAACCCTATTTAATGGCTCATGACGCACTCCCAAAGCCACACAAACTTTTAAAAAATGTGTTTTTATTGCCCATGGACAGTTAGAAATAGCTCAAAAATATTCAAAGCATGGCGCCTTGCCCCCTACTCCCCAATGCCTACTTAAAATACAAAATCCCCCCTTCCCACAGGAAGCCCCTCAACATTTCACAGATAAAAACTGGTACACATGTGGCCAAATAACATCAGAGGGTGGTCAAGATGGCAAAAATTATTAATGAGAAAGAACATGCAAGATAGGAGAGGCTGCAGCAGTTTGCTTTTGTTTGAGTTTACAGGGAAGGGCATGATTTTCCTCTCCCCTTTGATGTGTTAACTGAATGCAAACAACTTTTGCACTTTAAGCTCCATTTGAAGCAACTGAAGTAAGCTGAATACAAAGGGGGGGAGAATCTGGAACATTTTAAGAATAGCTGAAAATGTGGGATGACAGAAGATTAACTGGGACTGTAACTGCCAAATCAGGACAGCTGGAAGGTATGGACATCTCTTCTGGTCACGCTAGAAGTGCTGGCAGCCCTGGAAGGAGAGCGGGGAGTCATGCTGTTGAAAAATGACTCATCCCCCTCAACATTTGTCCATCTCTGCAATAAACCAACACAATATTGAAAAAGATTGTACCTTTTTAAAAAGGCCAGTTCAGAAGTCATAAAAATGTTCAAGCTTCAAATTTCAGGTTCACCAGATAAAATGTTACAAAAAAACATGGAGAGTGGGGAAGGGAGAAACTAACCAGACAATGAAATAGCAAAATCTGCATCATCTGACTTAAAATAAAATGAGGCAGGTGTTGATGTCTCTTTTTGAACTGTATACATGTAATCTGTGCTGTTTTTAAAGCCATTTTAAAGAGTTGGTTGTAAATGGAATACACCGCAAGTTGAATATCCTTTATCCAGAATTCTGAAATCCAAAATATTCTAAAATCCAAAACTTTTTTCATGTTACCTTCAGGCTATATGTATAAGGTGTATATGTAACATAAATGAATTTTGTGTTTAGACTTTGGCCCCATCTCCAAGATAGCTCATTATGTACATATATGCAAATAGGTCAAGGCAAAGGTATTCCCCATTGACAAGGTTGTCTAGTTGTGTCTGACCGTAGGGGGCGGTGCTCATCTCGGTTACTAAGCCAAAGAACCAGGTTGTCAGAGACTACTTTGTGATCATGAGGCCAGCATGATTGCACAGAATGCTGTTTACCTTCCCACCAAAGTGGTACCTATTTATCTACTTGCATTTGCATGCTTTCAAACTGCTAGGCTGGCAGAAGCTGGGACTAGTGATGGGAGCTGACCCCATCATGCAGCACCCGGGCCTCAAACTGCCAACCTGCCAGTCTTGCAATCAACAGAGTCAGCGTCTTAACCACTTGAAACACTGCATCATATACACAAAGAATTCCAAAATCCAATAAAATTAAATTAAATTAAAAAATCCAAAATCTAAAACACTTTGAGTCCCAAGCATTTCGGATAAGGGAGTCCCAACTTATTTAAAATAATTACCTGAGTGCTCCCAGGAGAGGGCATATCAATTGTTCCTTCTTTTCTCTCTTCAGTAACAGCAAACATGCCAAGTAGATAGGGTTGCCATTTGTCCTGAAAAATTGGGAAAGTCCTGGTTTTAATCATAGAATCATAGAATCATAGAATCATAGAGTTGGAAGAGACCACAAGGGCCATCCAGTCCAACCCCCTGCCATGCAGGAACTCCCAATCAAAGCATCCCCGACAGATGACCATCCAGCCGCTGCTTAAAGACCTCCAAGGAAGAAGACTCCACTACTCTCCGAGGGAGTGTGTTCCACTGTCGAACAGCCCTTACTGTCAGGAAGTTCCTCCTAATGTTGAGGTGGAATCTCTTTTCTTGCAGCTTGCATCCATTGTTTCGGGTCCTAGTCTCTGGAGCAGCAGAAAACAAGCTTGTTCCCTCCTCAATATGACATCCCTTCAAATATTTAAACACAGCTATCATATCACCTCTCAGTCTTCTCTTCTCCAGGCTAAACATCCCCAGCTCCCTAAGTCGTTCCTCGTAGGGCTTGGTTTCCAGACCTTTCACCATTTTAGTTGCCCTCCTTTGGACACGCTCCAGTTTCTCCACATCCTTTTTGAATTGTGGTGCCCAGAACTGGACACAGTATTCCAGGTGAGGCCTGACCAAAGCAGAATAGAGTGGCACTATTACTTCTCTTGATCTAGACACTATACTTCTACTGATGCAGCCTAAAATTGCATTGGCCTTTTTAGCTGCTGCATCGCACTGTTGACTCATGTTCAACTTGTGGTCTACCTGGACTCCTAGATCCCTTTCACACGTAGTCTCATTCAGCCAGGTGTTCCCCATCGTATATCTGTACTTTTCATTTTTCCGCCCTAAGTGCAGTACCTTACATTTCTCCGCATTGAATTTCATTTTGTTAGCTTCGGCCCAGCTTTCTAGTCTATTCAATTCATTTTGAATTTTGATCCTGTCCTCTGGAGTATTAGCTACTCCTGCTAATTTGGTGTCGTCTGCAAATTTGATAACTATGCCCCCAATACCGTCATCCAAGTCATTGATAAAGAGATTGAATAGCACTGGGCCCAGGACAGAGCCCTGTGGCACCCCACTGGTCACTTCTTTCCAAGTTGAAAAGGAGCCATTGTTGAGCACCCTTTGGGTTCGGCCAGTCAACCAATTACAAATCCATGTAACAGTTACTTTGTCCAGCCCACATTTTACCAGCTTGTTTGCAAGAATGTCATGGGGAACTTTGTCAAAGGCCTTACTGAAATCAAGATATACTATATCCACAGCATTCCCTTCATCTACCAAGCTGGTAATTTTATCAAAAAAAGAGATCAGATTTGTCTGGCATGACCTGTTTCTCTGAAACCCATGTTGACTTTTTGTTATTATGAAATTACTTTCCAGATGTTCACAGACTCTCTGTTTAATTATCTGCTCCAGAATCTTTCCTGGTATTGATGTCAGACTAACTGGACGATAATTGTTGGGATCCTCTTTTGTTGGGATCCCCCTTTTTGAAGATGGGGACAACATTTGCCCTCCTCCAGTCCACTGGGACTTCTCCTGTTTTCCAGGAGTTCTCAAAGATTATTGCCAATGGTTCCGATATTACATTTGCCAGTTCTTTTAATACCCTTGGATGTAATTCATCTGGTCCTGGAGACTTATATTCATTTAGATTAACCAGATGTTTCTGTACTATCTCTTTGCTTATTCTGTGCTGAAATTCTCCTATTCTGTCCTCTGCTCCATTATCCTCAGGTTGAACACCCTTTGTCTTTTCTGAGAAGACTGAAGCAAAGAAGGTGTTGAGTAATTCTGCCTTTTCTTTGTCCCCTGTTAGAATTTCTCCATCTTCTCTGCACAGTGGCCCTATCATTTCCTTCTTCTTTCTTTTGCTATGGACATACCCCCAAAAGCCCTTTTTATTGTCCTTAACGCCTTTAGCAAGCCTGAGCTCATTCTGTGCTTTAGCTTTTCTGACTTTATCCCTACACGTGCTAGCTATTTGTTTGAATTCCTCTTTGGTGATTTCCCCATTTTTCCATTTCTTATACATGTTCCGTTTAAAACATAGTTCACTTGCAAGTTCCTTAGTCATCCATCCTGGTTTCTTGAGACACCTCCCATTTTTCCTCCTCGTTGGCACGGTTTGAAATTGTGCCTTCAGTATCTCCCTTTTGAGAAACTCCCATCCGTCTTGAACTCCCTTCTCTTTTAGTATTCCTGTCCATGGGATCACCCCCAGTATTTCTCTAAGTCTAGTAAAATTAGCTTTCCTAAAGTCTAGGATGCGTGTCTGGCTATGCCTGGCTTCTCCTTTCCACTGTATAATAAACTCGAGGAGGACATGATCACTCCCGCCTAAGGATCCAACCACTTGCACCCCATTAACTAGGTCTTCCCTGTTAGTTAGGATCAGATCTAAAATAGCTGACTCCCTCGTTGCCTCTTCCACCTTTTGGACAATGAAATTGTCTTCGAGGCAAGTGAGGAATTTGCTAGACCTTGAGGATTTTGCTGAGTTTGACTTCCAGCAAATATCAGGAAAGTTGAAGTCACCCATCACTACTATATTTCTCCTTTCTGAGTGTGTGGCCATCTGTTCTAGAAAGGCATCATCCAGTTCTTCTGCCTGAGTCGGGGGTCTGTAGTAGACTCCCACAATAACATCCCTGTTGTTTCTTTCCCCTTTAATTTTTATCCAAATGCTCTCCACCTGGCTTCCAGGATTGTTGTCCTGGATTTCTTCACTGGTGTAAATATCCCTGACATATAATGCTATTCCTCCTCCTCTCCTCGTAAAATTAATCCTCGTAAAATTGTCCCGGCTGGCTGCAGCTCCATGTCCCGGTTTTGCCAGCAGCCCGCCTTGAGCAAGGCAAAGGGCAGAGGGTGAGTGCTGAAAGGAGAGAAAGGCAGGCCAGGCAGGGCCAGATTCTCTCACTCTTCCCTAGGGTTGGCCAGCCACCCAATCCAGTCTCCCTGCATGGCTTCCTGGAAGAGAACCTGCTCCTGAGGGTTTTCCTTGGAGCAGTGGCATCAGGAGCTCGAAAGACTCCATTGGACCAGCGGAAGGAGGAGGAGAAGATGGGCGTCCGGGGATCCTGCCTGCTGGCTCTTCTGCTGGCACTAGTGCACCTTCCCCAGTTAGCCAGGGGCCAAGAAGAGCGGGGAAGAGGGTGGCACAGGGACAGGAGTCCAGATCCGCACTTCAGAAATGATCCGGTTTGTCACCACTTTAACTGCAAGGGCTCCATGGTATGGGATCCTGGTAATTAGTTTGTTGTGGCCTCAGAGTGGAGTCCCTGAGAAGAGCAGGGAGCTCTGGTGCCTCAACAAACCACAGTCCCCAAGATTCTGTAGCATGGAGCCCTGGCAGTTATAGTGGTGCCAAATAGTGCCTTCCTCCTTCTGATGTTGATGCCGCGGAGCCCACACCTGGGAAGGAGGAACAGGAGGAGGAAAAGACCAGCCACCCCCCCCCCCCCCAGGTGCATGTGGCGGATCATGTGCAGGAACCCAGCAGACAAGACACCAGAAGGAGTGGCCGGGTTTGGAGAGGTAAAGGATGGGATCAGATGGCCATGGCCGCCCTCTTTCTCCCAAACTGGTAGGAAAAAATCTGAGTCTTGCAGCCACAGTTCCACCTCTTTCAATATGGGTATAATAACAATAACCTGCATGAACTGGCAACATAATTTGTTGAAATATTTAGGTTTTTTTGGGGGGGTGGACTGATAAAGCTGCCAGTACGCAACACATTTCAAATTAAATTTAGAAAAATCATGAACTCTTGTCTTTGCTACTATTACTTGAGGTGGATCTGGTTGAAGCAAATGCTACTGTCCAATCATATAAACTCCCAGATTTATTTATTTTTTAAATGGGGCAGCTAGCAATTTACTGAGAAAACCAACCTATTGGTTTTAAAATGAATGAGGAAGTTCCTTCTGCAACAGGAGTGGGAGTATGAAAATGTTGGGGCTAATCATTGCTATGACTTAATTCATTAGCTTAAAACACTAAAATGCTGCCTGAACGGGTCAGGTAGTTACAAAACCAATGGTTGCAAAATAGTGGTTGCACATATTGCCTCATACCTGAACTTCTGTTAAAAAGGGAAAGATGCTACAATAAGGGAAACCTGCTAGAGGTGGATGGGCCTAAATACCCTGAAGGCACTAGATACCATCTGAAGATAATTCAAACAAAAATCCACCAAACAGTGATACCTTTATTGGCCAACCAAAATGCACAATATATTTGTTGCAAGCTTTTGAAGCTCCACTGGGTTCTTCATCAGGCAAGAAGTTACAAACCAGAATCATTTTGCTAAATGGCCAGCACAGCTTACCCCTGCATGTCATCTGAAGATAAGTAGGGTCTATTGTGGTTAGGACTTGGATGGTAGACTGCCAATGAATATCAGGTGCTGTGGGCTATATTTCAGAGGAAGGAACTGACAAAGCCACCTGAATATTTCTTGGCTAAGAAAATTCCGTGAAATTAATACGTTGACAGGCGACCTGAAGGTACATATCTAGAATTTATTTTATTTATTTATTTCAAGGATTTATATCCCACTTTTCTCCCACAATGGGATTCAAGGCAGGTTACAATAATTTAAAAAGATAAAATAATTTTTAAAGCCACAAGTAAAAGTGTTAATTTACAAAAGTTAAAAATGATTAAACATAATATTAATACATACCGTAAGTTAAAACACAGATAAAACCAGTGCAAGTAAAATTCAGCCACCAAATGCCTGCCTAAAAGACAGGAGGGAGGGGCTATGAGAAGAAGTTGCCAGCAGAGGGCTCATGATACCTGAGAATATGAAAAAAGAATAATGCCAGAGACATTCTTCCTCTTGAATCACAAATAGCTGCAAAAATATTGCCTTCTCTGTTAGCAGAAACACTATTTATGTTGACAGAAATTAGAAAAACAGAAATCTGAGGACAGACTCTCCAGTTAAGCTGATGTTGTCTAACACTTTCATAGGCCTTGTCTATTGGGTGCGTATATGTGCCTTCTAGTCACCTGTCAACTTATTGTGACTTCTTGAATTGCACAGAGTTTTCTTAGGCAAGGAATACCCAGAGGTGGTTTTGCCAATTTCTTCCTCTAAATATAGTCTACAGCACCTGGTATTCATTGGTGGTCTCCCATCCAAGTACTAACAAGCACTGGTACTGCTTAGCTTCCAGGTCCAGACAAGATCTGGCGCCTTTAGGGCAGGGGTAGGCAACCTTTTTGAGCCAGGGGCTGGGTTGCTGTCCCTCAGACAACTGGGGGGCAGAAGCACCAAAAACAAACAAACAAACAAACAAATAAATAAAAATATATATATTTTAAAAAATTAACAAATTAAAAAAATATGCATGCACACTCTTTCAGCCCAAGAAAAGCCATGGCAAAACCCCTGTGGAGATTTTTGCCAAGAAAACCCCAAGAACAAGTAATAATAACAATAATATCATCATGGCGGGTGGCGGCGGGGGGCAGCGAGGGGGCGGCGGCAGGACTGGCCTGGGGTCGGTCCAAAGGCCTCGGGGGGCCACATCTGGCCCCTGGGCCTTAGGTTGCCTACCCCTGCTTTAGGGTATTTAGGCAGCTTTTACACATGCATAAAAATGACATGGGAGATTCCTGAAATGGTAGATGTACCTGTCCCACTGCAGTCCAGAGATGCTGGGATTTTCTTTTTTTATGTGGGAGGAAAGAGGAGGGCATTCACAAGCAGTCCCCCACTTATAGTCTGGAGTTGTACAAACCATTGCACTGCTGCAGGACTCTACCACTTTGGTCTCATTTCTGCTGCATGGAAAGACTAAGCCATATATTACTGTAGGGTGCACAAGAGATACCTCCCTGTCTATGGCAATACTGGAAAGTCCAAGGGTACATGTAATCCCAAGTCTAACAGTGTTCCTTTCTCCCCCTATTCGATCCAGCAGAGAAGAGGCATCTTGTGTTGGTCCAGCATAATTTAACCAGGTTGAAATGCCAATGATGAATTATTTTAAGCATGCTTTCATGTAGATACATTGACACTCATTTGTGGGAACTGGGGATAACCCATGGTTGACTCCACTTTGTTATCATCGTTATCTGCTGTCAAGCTAACTTTAATTTATGATACCTATGGTACCTCATCTATTTCACAGGAATTTTCTGCAGCCACTCTGCAGAAATAATCCAGGTTGATATGACTTTAATTGCCATGGCTCAGTGTTATAGAATTCTTGGAACTGTAGTTTTGTGAGACATTTATGGCCAATGGCCTTTGCGGACTGCCAGAAATAGTGCAAATTGAGTCCACTTTAACTGCCCTGACTCAGTGCTAGAGAATCATGGGAACTGTAGTTTATTGTGGCACCAGAGCTCTCTGACAGAGAAGGCTCAATGTATCAGAAAAAAATACAGTTCCCATGATTCCCTAGCACTGAGCCAGGGCAGTTAAAGTGGACTCAATTTGCACTATTTCTAGCAGTCTGCAAAGGCCCGAAGACTGGCTGTTTGGGGCAGCACAGAGCTGCCCCAGGAAGCGGTAGATCGGGGCTGCGGCAACCCCACGCCACAGCCCTGATCCTCCCTTTTGCCACCCTAAGAGCTGGCGCCACAGCTCTTCCACACCCTTTTGGTGCAGCATGTTTAAACACTGTGCTGGGAGGGCATCCTGATGTCGTGCGCCATGTGGATGGCTGTGTGGCGTCAGGACGGCACCGGGGTGGGGTTGGGGTAGCTGGTGTGCAGCTGCTCCACCCCAATTTCACCCCCAGTCTTCTCTGTCAGAGAGCTGTGGTGCCACACCAAACTACAGTTCCCAGAATTCCATAGCATTAAGCCATGGCAGTTAATTTGTGTCAATCTGGATTATTTCTGCAATGCAGATGCAGCCAAAGATGGTAACTACAGGTTCTAAGATTACACCAGCAAGTGCCTTCATGTTTTTGTTCATTGATATTTCCTGTCAAGTTGGCTGTGACTCATGGCAACCCTATGAGTGAGAGACCTCTAAGAGCCCTGAACATCAACACTGAGGGCCTCGGCAGACGACTAATAGAGTCGTCTTCGAGGCCCGGAAGAGGAGGGGCAGCCACACGAGCGGCGCCCCTTCCTCTTCCTGAGGTCGCCCTCGGAGTCGCCGGCCCTCTGCACGGCCGGCGCTCCGGGGATGACCTCACGCCGCAGCGACCGCATGCGCTGCGGCGGAAGAGTCAGGGAAAGTGCCCCCGCCGCTTTTAGGGTGCACTTTCCCTGACATCTAAAAGGAGCGCCAATTTGGAGCTCCTTTTAGGGACGCCGCAGGAACGCCGTGGTGCGGAGGCTCTGCTCCGCCGGTGCTCCGTCCGGCGGTGTCCCGGAAGCAGTCGTCTGCTTCCCCCCTAACTCAATTATTGCAAATTCAGGTTTGTGGCTTCCTTGATTGAAACAAGCCACCTGTATTAAGTTCTTCTTTTCTTATCACTCCCCACTTCATCAAGCACTATTGCCTTTCCGAATTTGTCACCTCATCTCATTTTTTGTCTAAAGTACGACAGTCTCAATTTAATCATTTTGGCTTCTAGTGAGAGTTCAGCCTTGATTTGCATTACAACACATTTATTTGTCTTTTTGGCAAATAAGTACCTGCAGAACCTTCCTCCAGCACCAGATTTCACTTTAGCTGATTTACTTCCTCTCAGTTTTCCTTATTGTCCAGCTTCCACAAACATTCATAGAAATCATAAATACCATGGCATGGATGAACCTGACTTTAGTATTTAATAATGCAGCTTTACATTTGAGGATGTTATCTGATCCCTCCATAACTGAAAGATGAAAAACATGGCTGTAAATCATCTTGGAGTTTGTAAAGGATATTTTGAAATCTGTCTTCCATGCTGACCACAAACCCATCATTTTACTATGCATCTCCTCTGTCAGTTTCCTGTTTACCTAATATATTTGGCTGTTGATTCCCTTACCTTAATCTGTGCTCCTCCCTCGCTATACATCTTCTCTATAGACCTATTGGTGCTCCAGAATGCATGCTGTTTTTAATCTTATGTTCTTATTTTAATACTGTATTTATTCTTTTAAAGAGGGGGTATTTGTTATTATTGTTATTACTGTTTTTATGTAAGGTATGTTTTATTTAAATTGTTTCTTATTATTATGTAAGCTGCCTTGATTGCTTTGGCAGAAGGCGGGATATAAGAAGAAAGTTGTTGTTGTTGTTGTTGTTGTTGTTATTATTATTATTATTGATGATCTTTAAAGAGGAACCCAACATTCTTAAAAGTTGGCGAATGGTCTGTGGAATCTTCCATTGTGCAATAGGGTTCTTGTGAAGGAACCTATGGACCTGTAGTTTAGGCTGGAATCTTTCTGGACCTGAAGTTTAGGTTGGAACACCTAACAGAGATCTTTGGAATCTCATTCAATATATTGAGCAACTTTGGTAGTGAAAGGTATTTTAGATGGGCCAAGAAAGGGGCACAAGGTTGAAGGTGCATGCAATAATGTCCTCTCTTACTTTCGTGTCTTCCTGTAAATTTCTATTTTGTACTTTTCAAGAAGCTACTTTAGGATAATGTAATGCATAAAGCACCTGCATTATCTCTTGTTTTTGAGTGTTCAAGGATCTTCAAAGGCCTAATTCATTAGTGAAAAAGTGATTTCATCTCTGCTTGGAAAGGATCTGTTTGGATGCCAAGATGTTACAAGGTTCAGGTCTGTAAAAGGCCTGCTTGGTTTATTGAGCTTCCCCTGAATTATAGCCAGATTTTCTTATAAAATTGTGTATGCCTTCATTCTGCCTTTGCCTTCTTGGATCCTCTATTTTGTTTGTGTGAAAGCTATGGTCTTGAATTTTTCTTACTAGGATCTGAGCTCTTACATCTGATGTGTGGAAATGAGGACAGATCTGTTCTTCTTGCCTGCTATTTCCCAACATTCCTATCTTGTACAAACCAAGAGAGGCACTGGAATGGCACTTTCCATGAACTCGATCTAGCCACTGAGTTCATGGTACATCAGTACTTAGTGTCTCATCCTAACTTTTTTCACACTTTCTGGGTATTAGCAAAATTGAACCTGCATGTTCCAAGGTTTTACAGATAGGGGCTCCTGGTACTGGGATATGAAGACCTTCTTAACAGATGTTTTCAACAGATGGATTTGTTGAATCCATAAGGAGTTTTCCATTGTGGGGTTCAAGGAACTTGAAAGGAAAGCACAAGTGACAATGCATCTTACTTTTCTACAAGATTCTGTGAATGGGTGCAATTGTCCTTATTTGTGGAGGATATCCAAGGACCAACTGCAACGTCAAAGCCTTTATATTTGATTGCATGAAGGTTATTGAGGGAACACAGGATTTGAGCTTTCTTGGTGTATTTAGCAAAACAGGTCACTGTGTCTTACTTGGTTGAAGGAGTAGGCTCCCAGCACTCAGGTCCTGTTCCTGTGCTGTGCTCAATATCATGGTCTGTAAGTTCTGGACAGATTTTGGCTATCCAGTTGGCCAATAAAGAGACCCCTCCCTCTCAAATTCTGCAGAAACATAGGTTAAACTTGTAGCTTCTATTACTGAGATCTCTGGCTTGGTTTGTGGTTATGAAGTCCATTAACCACTTCTGTTCTCCAAGGAAGTACTTAGCTCTAGCATGAGAGGCTCATATTGATTAGATAAAGTGCAGTAGCTCAATCCACGTGATCTGAATTCCTATAGTAAATCCTTTATTGGTTCCTCAGGCATTAGGTCACTTTTGATCTGGGCTTTTTTGGCTCCCTTTGTAGTGCCATGTTATAGGCCACTAGCAATTCATCTGAGGCAAAAACTCGAAGTGATCTTTTGGTGGAAAATTCAAGATAAGATTTCATTCAGCCAATTGTTCTGCAGTTTGTTTTGTTCCTTTGTGCAGGATTGCTGCTTGGTGAAAATAGAAATTTTAAAAAGGGGCTTTATATTTTGAAATTATTGTGTAAAGAACAGAGCAGATTAATTATCCATCCTTCTTTATTGGTAGGTGGCCACACCCCTGCCATTCATTAACTCTAAAAAGGTTTTATAGCATGCTGTTTTAAAACTCAGCACGGTTCTTTTATTAGCATTTTATATTTGGTAGTTGTCACACACCCCACTCCCAAAGAGTATAATAATGTTCCATACTTCCAGCAGAGAATGTGTAATACATTGAACATTTAAAATCTTAAGTTTGTTTGTTCATGAAAGCCAGCATGGTATAGTGATTTGAGTGCTACGCTGGGACTCTGGAGACCAGAGTTCAAATCCCTGCTCAGTCATGGAAGCCCATGGGGTGACCTTGAGCAAGTCACACTTTTACAGCCACAGAGGAAGGCAAAGGCACCCCCTCTGAACAAATCTTGCCAAGAAAACCCCATGTTAGGTTTGCCTTAAGATCACATACGTCAGAAACAACTTGAAGGCATACAACAAAACAACAGTGATGCTAGCAACGTGCTTCCCACCTCCTTTTGTGATGGACTGATACTATTGCAATGCATACACACACCACATCCTTGGGGATGCAGAAACACTCACCCAGTGTTGTGCCAACATTTGTCTGCTAACCCAACAGGACATTTCTACTCTTCTCTCGTGATTTTGCTGATGGAAACAGTTCTATTAGTGGAACAACCTATTAGATCCTGGTCACAGTAGTATGTACGGAGGAAGTGGTGAGGGAAGATAATATATGGCAGGCCTACAGTCACCACACTAAGGGGGATTGCAGACTGCCAGAAATAGTGCAAATTGAGTCCACTTTTAGGGTTAGGGTTAGGGTTAGGGTTAGGGTTAGGGAATCATGGGAACTGTATTTTATTGTGGCATCAGAGCTCTCTGACAGAGAAGGCTCAATGTCTCAGAAAAAAACCAATTCCCATGATTTCCTAGCACTAACCCTAACCCTAAAAGTGGACTCAATTTGCACTATTTCTGGCAGTCTGCAACCCCCCTAAATGAATTTATAGGGTTGAAGAGGCCTCACTTCAAATATCTCATTTAATTTTCTTTGCAACTTTCCTCTTTCTTCTCTGTATTAATGCTGCTCTTCCAACTTCTGTTATGGAATTCTTCTGTAACTGGAATCCCAAATGTCTGAAGACTTCTCAGAATTTGTAGTCAGTTCTACAATATACAGCTGCTAAATTAGTATGACCAGAAGTAGAAAATGCATCTGCCAAGTTCTTAAACTACACTGGCTTCTGGTCTGTTTCTGAGTGCAGTTTGAAAGACTAGTAGTGTTTAGCAGGACCAATCCAAGAGAATCTGCTGCTGGCAATGTCTCCACAAGTCAGGGAACACAATCGCCATGAGGTTGCCATTATTTTGGCATTTTTGGCAGAAAAAACTACAAGCATCTCTCACCATCTCTAGAAGTATGGGGGAAATGGGGGGATACAAAGTCATGAGAAAGAAAAACACAACAGTCAAACAGAAGTAATCTGTTTGGTATATATGCTTTCCTTTTCCTTCAGCTGAGAGATGCTACTGGCATGGGATGCTAAAGGATGTCTAAAGGCCCTTTCACACTACACAGTTCTAGCACTATGATTCCCTTGTAAGTGACGTGGTTACAGGAGGCCCTTGATATCTGCTGGGGTTTGGTTCCAGAACATCCACCCCCACCTGTAGATACCCATGGATGTCCAGGTCCTATTAAACACAATGGTGTAGTAAAATGGTGTTCCTTATATAAAATGGCAAAACCAAGGTTTGCTTTTTGGAATTTATATCTTTTTTGAATATGTTTAAGCCATGAATGGTTGAATTCATGGATACAGAATTTGTGGATGTGGAGGGCTGACTGTACATCCTAGGAAACACACACACACACATTTCCTTGCCCTCTTCCCAATTTAATTCCCAGTTGGCCCCACCACACCTTAGTTAAGAAAGGGGTTCTTGAATGGAAAGGTGCAGATGTGAAGGAAGAGTGTGCAGAATTCCCCTTTCTTTTTAAAGAGAGATCTGAGTGTTACACAGCCCGAGCAGATGGGCAAAAAAAAGCCTGCTTCCCAGTTAATGGAGAGGTTTAAGATGGACTGGAATCTAGAAAGATTAGAAGAAAGAAAGGAGATGATGCACTCCTCAAGACAAAGGTAAAGAAAATATCAAAATTTTATAAAGTGTTATTTAAAAGAGAATTGGAACAAGACACCATTAAAGAACCAATGTTTAAATGGAGTCAATATGTGAAACACACAATTGCATTAGAAAATTGGGAAATAGCATGGAGAAAAACGCAAAAGTTTACACTTTGTCAAAACTTGATTTTAAGCTTAAATTTTATATTATTATAAAATGCTATATTCTTGACATCTAACTCCAATAAAACTTTGAAAAATATTTAAACATAAAGAAGACAGATGTTGGAAATGTCAAGATAACCCAGTTAGCTATCTCCACATGTGGTAGAACTAAATTGGAAAAAATTCAAAGAATAATGTCAGAAATACTAGGCATAAGATTACTGACAGAGCCAGAATTCTACTTGCTTAATATGACAGACAGGATAGATAGAAACTAGGAAAAATATTTTGGAAAATCATACTGTACATGATTACAACTGCAAGAATACTGTACGCAAAAAATTGGAAACTAAACAAACACCAAAAATAGAAGATTGGTTAGAGAAAATGATGGAGATGAAAGAACTGGATGTACTATCAAGAACAGGGGTAGGCAACCTTTTTGAGCTGGGGGCCGGGTTGCTGTCCCTCAGACAATTGGGGGGCTGAAGCACCAAAAATAAATAAATAAATAAATAAATAAATTTAAAAAAAATTTTAAAAAATTCAAAAAATATACACTCTCTCAGCCCCAGAAAAGCCATGGCAAAACCCCTGTGGAGATTTTGCCAAGAAAACCCCAAGAACAAGTAACAACAACAATAATCAATATTATAATGGCGGGCGGCGGTGGCGGCGAGGGGCGGTGACGACGGCAGGACCGGCCTGGGGCCAGCCCAAAGGCCTCGGGGGGCCTTAGGTTGTCTACCCCTGATCAAGAAGAATCAGAAGGGACACAACAGCGGAGAGAAAAGAAGCAGAAGAAGATTGGAATTTAATTAAGAAGTATTTGAAAGATAAATGGAAAGAAACTGGTGGATGGAATGAGAAGACAGAAAGAGATGTGAGAAAGAAATCAATATAGAAATCAAATTGAACAAAATAGAACTTCAAAAGAGTAAAGAAAACTTTAATAATAAAAAAGTCACATTTGCTAAATAGATGATATGGTGGAAGAGCAAGTTTAATTCAAACAAAGTTATGCGAAACACAAAAATATGGAGCCACAAAAAAATAAACTCCAAAAATGCTAGGAAGGAAGTAAATCAAAGATTAAAATGTATTACTAAAAATAAAAAGAAAAGAAAAAATAAAAATCGTTACAATTCTGTGTACATATAGAGACATGTAATAGCCGAAATGGGTAATTGTATGTCATATTTATTCCAATAAAAAAATTATATTTTAAAAAAAGCCCTCTTCTGAGTGTCATCGGCACACGGTGTTTGACACTGCACATCCCAATAAAGGCTGGAAGCCAGATTGAAGCCACCTGGCTGCCCAGATGTGGGTGGCTTCATGATGCTGCAATGGTGCGACATTTATACACTACATGCCGCTGGAGCATCTTAAAACCGGCTTCAAGCCATGGCAGGAAGAAAAAGCTGGCTTTTCACTGGCCAAAAAGAAGTGGATTTTATTTGCTCCTTTTTTGGCTGGCTTCATGGTGGATTGGGGCCACGGTGTCTGTTCGGCATGGCCCCAATCTGGTTTCCTTCCTGCCTGTCTGTTCCCCCCCCCCCCCCGAGTCACCCACACTACTCAATTATACCACTTATGTTTCTTCTTTAACTGCCATGGCTGCTTCCTATAGAAACTTGGCATTTTTTAGTTTGTTGGGACATTAGAGGAATATCTAAGTATCCCTCCCTAAACTGAAGATCCTGGGATTTGATAGAATAGAAACATGGCAGTTAAAGGGAAGACAAAGTGTTATAAATGTGAAATGTGAAAAGACCCCACATTTTTAAAATGGATGTCTCAGTAAACTGGGGAAAGTAGAGAAAACCACATGTCAGATTATCAACTGCCAAGGGTTTAACAAAACAGACAAATAAAAATGCTCTATAACCAAATTCAGAAGTAAATCACAAAAGTTTGGGGACTGGGTGAGGATGTATTTATCTGAATGATTTGTGTGTACTAAAGACAAATTTGTGGGCTAAGAATAGCAAAGTGCTTTAGCTTGGTGGTAGGACTCGCACTTTACATGCGGAAGATCAACCCATGGAATTTCCATTCAAGGTTAGGAAAGAATTCTACTTGAAACCCCAGGGAGTTATTGAGGACAACACTGGGTTAGGTGGACCAGTGGTATGACTCAAGAAATCTGATGTGTGCAGAGTCGCCTTGTTTTACAATCACATGTCTCCCTTCTTAGACCACTCTGTTGCACCTGGCTTTGATTGGTGAGGCTTTGACTAATGAGTTTATCAGACGGGGGAAATCCTGTGCAAAAATGGGATTTAAAAGGTGGGGGAAACCTGCAAAAGTGGACAGATTTCCACACACATTGCTGTAAAAATGGGGTTAACCCAAACGGAAAGTAGTCAAAAACTGTTTTCTTTTTACTTTTGGGATTTTTCGAAAGTAAAAAGAAGCAGTTTCTGACTACTTTCCATTCAGGTTAACCCCATTTTGACAGTGACATCGTCTGAAAATCTGCCCGCTTTTGCAGGTTTTTTTCAATTTAAAACCACGTTTCTGCACGGGATTTCCCCCGTGTGACAAATTCCTTAGAATCATAGAATCATAGAGTTGGAAGAGACCTCAAGGGCCATCCAGTCCAACCCCATTCTGCCATGCAGCAACACCACAATCAAAACATCCCCCATAGATGGCCATCCAGCCTCTGTTAAAAACCTCCAAAAAAGGAGACTCCATGACACTCCAAGGGAATGTGTTCCACTGTTGAACAGCATTTAATTTCAGGAAGTTCTTCCTAATATTGGGATGGAATCTCTTTTCCTGTAGTTTGCCTCATATCACCACTTAACCTTCTCTTTTCCAGGCTAAACTTACCAAGCTCCTTAAAAGTCACTCCTCATAGGGCATGGTTTCCAAGCTTCTTGTGAGTAGAAGGTATATAGATTTTCTAAAGGACTATCTGTCTCTGCCAGCATCCCCACTACACACATCTTAATAACAAAGATCCCATTTAACACTGTTGTCCAAAATATTTAAGTGGAGGCCCAATAGGGCAACAGATGCCAACTGTGCAATGAGATGATGGAGCTCTCCTGGCATGTGCCCCATTTAATCAGTGGCCATTTGAGTCAAGATGGTGACTGTTACTCGACCAGGAAAAGAACGTTGTACAAGGAGGTATCCAGTAACACCTGAAAAAGTACTTACACCAGTGTAATTCCAGTTATGCCACTGTAAATCACCAAAAGGAGTCTGGCCAAGCAAATTTGATTAAACGTTTGAGGACTATAGCCCCCTTCATCTAATGTGTAATCCAAGAAGCCTAAACTCTGCCCACACCTGCCTTAAAAAATACTGGGGGAGAAGGCAAAGATAACTTGAACTTTGTCCCATGGATGACTAGTTGGAATGGAATCCACTGAAGAGTATACTTTGATCCAGAGGCTAAGGTGAGTGTGATGCATATATCCTCAGAATTCATATCAAATAAATGCTGAAAACACAGAGCCTCTCTCTCATGCAGCTGACAACCAGACAATATTCATCTTGCCAACACCATTCATAACAGCAGAGCAAATGTTCTTGGGTAATTTCCTAACATTAGAGCCCCCTAGTTAATCAGGTGTAACATGAAGCTTTGACATGATTTACAGCATGCTGGTAACTTGTACTGTAAGGGCTTTGTACTGCTCCATGTATTGTATAATAGTGTTAAGCTGTCCCTGGACAAGACTCCATTGTAAACAAGCTATCTAGCTCAACTGGGATATCCTGTAAAAATATTATAATGAAAACAGATTCTGACATCACTCTAAAGAGCCAGTGTTCTCTCTGTTCAGGTCTCCAAAAACCACCCAGCTACCGTCTGTAAAGAACATTAAATGCATTCATTTAACCCTGATGGTGCTGAATGAATTGTCTGCCCAGAAAATTTAATTTCTCACTGGTTGGCTCTTCCAGCCTCTTAGCCACAAATGTATGCAGTGCTTTAGTTCTGATTCCCCAGCAATTTGCTCTGGAATTTCTAGCAATTTCAGGATGTCTGGGAAGACCTGTAGACACACAGTCAAAGTTGTGAGGTTGCAGACATACCCATTGTACTGAAAACAACAATGGCGAGGAGGTTAACTTGCTATGAGCTAGAAATAAATTGTGGGAGTACAACAAGCATTGTTCTAAAGTTATTAATTTACAAAGGATGGCTGTCTCACTTCCACAACCATTTAATCTTTGAATTAGTGTGCTGCTCTTTGCATTGTTTGCTGGCTAAAAGTCACAATATAATCAATTGGGTCAGTTATTTGACATCTTTATCAGGACTGACTAACTTTTATATTGTGCTTTTGGGTTACTCAGAACTCAATCTCAGATTTGATATTCAAGTAAAAGGCTTTTAAAAAGAACACACTGATATTATAGAATCATAGAATCACAGCATCATAGAGTTGGAAGAGACCACAAGGGCCATCCAGTCCAACCCCCTGCCATGCAGGAACTCCCAATCAAAGCATCCCCTACAGATGGCCATCCAGCCTCTGCTTAAAGACCTCCAAGGAAGGAGACCCCACCATACTCCGAGGGAGTCTGTTCCACTGTCGAACAGCCCTTACTGTCAGGAGGTTCCTCCTAATGTTGAGGTGGATCTCTTCTCCTGGAGCTTGCATCCCTTGTTTCGGATCCTAGTCTCCGGAGCAGCAGAAAACAAGCTTGTTCCCTCCTCAATATGACATCCCTTCAAATATTTAAACACGGCTATCATATCACCTCTTAACCTTCTCTTCTCCAGGCTAAACATCCCCAGCTCCCTAAGTCGTTCCTCATAGGGCTTGGTTTCCAGACCCTTCACCATTTTAGTCACCCTCCTTTGGACACTCTCCGGTTTCTCCACATCCTTTTTGAATTGTGGTGCCCAGAACTGGACACAGTATTCCAGGTGAGGCCTGACCAAAGCAGAATAGAGTGGCACTATTACTTCTCTTGATCTAGACACCATACGTCTACTGATGCAGCCTAAAATTGCATTGGCCTTTTTAGCTGCTGCATCACACTGTTGACTCATGTTCAACTTGTGGTCTACCTGGACTCCTAGATCCCTTTCACACGTAGTCTCAGTCAGCCAGGTGTCCCCCATCGTATATCTGTGCTTTTCATTTTTCCGCCCTAAGTGCACATTTCTCCGTGTTGAATTTCATTTTGTTAGCTTTGGCCCAACTTTCAAGTCTGTTCAAGTCATTATTAGCTACTCCTCCTAATTTGGTGTTGTCTGCAAATTTTATAACTATGCCCTCAATACTGTCATCCAAGTCATTAATATTGAATAGCACTGTGCCCAGGACAGTGTTAGGATATGGATGGGATATACAGTCAAAGGTGAAATGTAAAGATGTGTGTGTGTCTGTAATTTTCCACTTGAGAACAGTTTTTGGACAAGGCACAAACAACATTTTGAAAAACAGGGTGAATCAGCGCCAGGTGGTAACAGAGACATCAACAATGTATTTTCCCAAAGATAGAACTCTGGACACAGACTTTATTATGAGAAAGGCTTGATAACAATACGTAAACATCGTTAGCTTGAGAAAGATAGTCACGTGGTGGATGATGGACAGCAAGAGGCTGGGATATCATACATCATACAGACATTATCCAATTAAAATAAGGTTAACACCTAGAAGGTGGAATATGGGAAGGGCCTAGAAAATCCTTTGTCTAAGAATTGTTTATTGTTCATGATGTGAGCGTGTGTGGCTGGCAGCAGTGGTTTTAACTGCAACAAGTTGGATCTAATGCTTTTGGATTGTTAAAGATGTAATCTTATATGGCTGAACTGGACAAGTTCATCACAATGGATTTTACTTAGTTATCTTATTTTTACTTTTTATATGCATTAATAAACTATGCTTTTGGACTTTACAATGTGTCTTCTTGACTGAGGAAGACAGGTTTGCTGAAGAAGAGAAGCTGAGCCAGTTGATGGCAAATCTACATAGTGGCTGTGGATCACAGCAGCCTGCTTGTCCTGCAGACTCTGCTGGGTGCCAAAGGGCATCACTACAACACTCATCATCCACACACCAACATAGGAGCCCTATGGCACTCCACTCGTCACTTCTTTCCAGGTTGAAAAGGAGCCATTGTTGAGCACCCTTTGGGTTCGGCCAGTCAACCA
Source organism: Phrynosoma blainvillii (assembly GCA_026167975.1). NCBI lineage: Eukaryota > Metazoa > Chordata > Lepidosauria > Squamata > Phrynosomatidae > Phrynosoma > Phrynosoma blainvillii. The sequence continues at coordinate 243,936,331 of JANUYF010000001.1, read as the reverse complement.
ATTACAAATCTATGTAACAGTTACTTTGTCTAGCCCACATTTTACCAGCTTGTTTGCAAGAATGTCATGGGGAACCTTGTCAAAGGCCATCTATGAAAGGGCATGGCATTAAGCCTCTGTCTGCAAGACTGGCTTTGTTTTAAGACTTTGACTAAGGATTGTCTTAGAAGTTTATCTCATTCCCTTTTTTGCCCGATCTGGGCATGGGCTGGGGATGTGCATGAACAAGGGAAAATGGATTTTATCGCACTCAAAACAGTCAGCAAGCCATCACTATGCCATCACCTGAACACCACCTGTTCCCAAGCTGCGCTGAGCCGGCCGACTTTTCAAGAATGGAAGCTTTCTGGCTGCGCAAAATTGGCCAGCTCAGTGTGGCTTGGGGATGGATGGTGGTCAGGTGATGGCATGGCGATGGTTTGCCAACTGTTTCAGGTGCAATAAAATCTGTTCCCCCTCATTCATATGCATCCCCAGCCTGTGCCCAGATCGGGCAAAAAAGGGAAAGCGATAAAGTCCTTAGACACACTTTAAGAGGATGTTTTTGCTAGGGACTGTTGCAGTGGCATGGGCGTAAGAGCCATGGACCCCAGAACAGGGGAAAGGTAAGGGGTTGCTAAATTGGAGGGCTGAGTGACCCTAAAATCACTTGTCAAAATTGAACCACCAAGATTCTTATAAAATTGAGCCTTATTAAAAATGAGCCTAATAAAACTGAGCCTCATGAAGAACTATCAGCCAGAAGTATACTAAATTATCAAGCATTAAGAAATGCATTCTCAATTATTAAGAAATATTAAGACAGCTGCTGTTGATCCTTCCCAGGAATAATAATAATAATAATAATAATAATAATAATAATAATAATAATTTATTTATATACCGCCCGGTGGCGGGCCAATCTGGGCGGTTTACAACACTAAGATACATACAGCATTAAAACAGTATAATTCCCCCCCTTAAAAAGTTATTAAACCACATCTCAGTTAAAACCAATTAACAATTTAAAACATAACAAATTAAAAACAAAACAAAATAATACAAACCAATAAGACCCCTACAACTTCAGTTCTGAAAAGGGGGCTATGGAGACAATCCTGAGGAGGGGGAGATCCCAGATCCCAAGATCCTGAGGCCGGGAATTTTTAGTCTGGAAAGGCCTGCCAGAAGAGATCCATCTTAACAGCCTTTTTAAAGCTGTCCAAAGATGTTAATTGACGGATCTCGTCCGGCAGGTCGTTCCAGAGTCTGGGGACGACAACAGAAAAAGCCCTCTGGGAGGTCGCCGCAAGCCTAGATTTTTGAGGCTGCAGCAAGTTCCTCCCAGAGGACCGGAGAGTGCGGGGAGGATTATATAGGAAGAGGTGGTCTCTGACATAACTTGGACCCAACCCATTTAGGGCTTTAAAGGTGATAACCAACACCTTGTACTGGGCCCGGAAACCCATAGGCAGCCAGTGGAGGGACCTCAGAACCGGGATAATGTGGTCCCTCCTAGATGTTCCTGACAAAAGCCTGGCTGCCATGTTTTGAACCAACTGTAGTTTCCGAACCAAGCACAAGGGTAGCCCCATGTAGAACGCATTACAGAAGTCTAGGCGTGAGGTTACCAGCGCGTGCACAACGGTCTCAAGATCCCTTACTTCCAGAAAAGGGCGCAGCTGGCGTATCAGCCGAAGCTGATAACAGCCGCTCCTGATTGTCGCATTTACCTGATTTGTCAGGTAATAAAGATTGCTTGTCCTCTATCTTTGGAGACTTATGTGGGAGTAAGCTCCACAGAAACCATGGTCACTTGTAAGCACATAGGGTGCTTGTTAACGGAAGGGAAAAATAAGTCTTTTACAAGTAGGCAAAAATAATAATGAACTGCTTACCAATGCTGCCCCCTCCCCTCCCACCATTTTAAAAACTGTTCCGGGTTCCCTGGTATGAGTAAACTCAGAGTAGAAGCTTATTTTGCATCTTAAATGTCATAATTTAACAGCATTTAACTGAATGTCAAATTTTTACAGCATTTAACTGAATGTCAAAAATGCTGGGTTTCATATTGCCAAAACCTTGCCTCCTCCAAACCACATCTTGTGTCTTGATCATGCCACTCTGAATAACTGCCTAACCATAGTCTCTGACTGCACAGACCAAATTGGACAGGGAATTGGCTCCTGAGGAGAGGCTAGATCTGTTCTAAAAGACATTTGAAGACTTGGTAAGAAAGTAAATAGGTTTTTGTTAATGTACTTGGATCCACTGTGGCCTGGCTGTATTTAGGCTAAATGGTGGTTGAGAGCTATCCTGCTCCATTTTTGCCCCATCTGTGCCTCATAATGGTCTGTAATGACAAACACCATGATGTATGTGCCAGTTGTGGTTGTTTTGCAGCACACATTATTAAACTGGTACATTGGGATGATGTTCTGACATGTTGCAAAAGAAAGTGACACTACATTTGTGTTGGTGGTGTTGCATGAAATTTTAAATGTTTGGCAATCAGTTGATATTGAACTGAAACCTTTAAGCTTATCGCATGGCACTTACAAGAATGGTAATGGAACAGAACAGAAGGGAACGGAATGGAGCAAAAACACATTTTACTGGACGGGAGAATGCCATCAATGCTGCCAGGAGTCCTCAAGGCATTCCCCAGCTGTTCCTGGCAGTTGATTTTGAAGAACGATTTTGAACCGTTCTTCAAAAATCGGTTGCCAGGAATGGCTGGGGAACGGCTTGGGGACTCCCGGCGGCATCGGGGGTGTTCTCCTGTCCAGTAAAATGCATTTTTGCTCCATTCCCTTCCCTTCCCTTCCCTTCCCTTCCCTTCCCATTCCTTAAGTGCTGTGCGATAAGCTTACTTGAGTTGTCTTTATGTGAAGTATTCCAAGTTAGCATATAGTGTACATATGTGCCTTTAAGTTGCCTGTGATCTCATGGTGACCAGATGAATTTCATAGGCTCTTCTTAGGCAAGGAACACTCTAAGGAGGTTCTGCCAGCTCCTTTCTCTGAAATAGTCTACAGCACTTGGTGTTTGTTGGCGGTCTCCCATTGAAGTAGTAATCAGAGCTGACCTTGCTTAACTTTCAAGATCAGATGGGTTCTGGAACCTTTAAGGAATATAGATAAATAGTTAGCACATTAGGAATTAATTAAAATGTCAATGTTATTAAGCATTGTTATTGTTGTTGTTTTGTAAGAAGCCAGATGATGGCCTCAGCACAGGACAGGCTTGGACATGCACTGGCAAACTTCCTTCTCCAGGTCTTAAATGTCCTATAAGAATAGTTTAACTATAGCTTCTTCCATATTCCCCTCTTTCTTCTACTCAACACCTCATTTTGCTCCAGAACTCTCAATTGTATACAGGACATGAGATACACCACAGGAACAAGAATTCCTCTATTGTAATCTCTCATCCTGCAGAATGCAGTGTCAGATAGAGATCCACCAGGCTTCTGATTTGATACTGGGCTCTTTCAGGCATTTCTGTTTTGTAGTCACTGGTATCCATGCTGGTGGCTGGGGGTTCTGGGACTTGCAGTCAAAATACATTTTCAAGTTCTGGGTTGTTGTTTTTTCCCCCATGTAATTTTGATACTGTTCCTTTTGCTGTTTGTTTAAAATATATGGTTTATATTCAATACCTGCCATTGTGTAAGGCCTGATGAAGCAACCAGTTTCCAGAGTACTTTAAAAGGAATGCAATCACCTATAGATACGATGATAGAAACTCAAATGAAGAACACCTTATGGACTCCTAGATTTGGATGAAGATTGCAACAAAGGGCCTTTGCAGACTGCCAGAAATAGTGCAAATTGAGTCCACTTTAACTGCCCTGGCTCAGTGTTAGGGAATCATGGGAAATGTAGTTTATTGTGGCACCAGAGCTCTCTGACAGAAAAGGCTCAATGTCTCAGAAAAAAATACAATTCCCATGGTTCCCTAGCACTGAGCCAGGGCAGTTAAAGTGGACTCAATTTGCACTATTCTAGCAGTCTGCAAAAACCCTAAATGACTTATTTTTCCACTTAGTCTTTAATAGAGAGGCAATTTTTTTTAATTAATTGCAGCAGAAATTGGTAAGGAAAGGTTTTGTGTCATGTACATTTGCAGTTTAGGGATGGGCACATAGAAACCTCAGGTAGAGAGTTGTAGTGCCTCATCTAATAATAATAATATAATAATAAAATTTTATTTGTACCCCGCCCCTCTGAGCACAATCGAGGTGGCTAACCACAGTTAAAAATACATAGTATACAATCCTAAAGCCAATACCCACCCACTCCCTTTAAGAAAGTATTAAACTAACACTAATTAAAACATATTAGATAAAAACCTGAAATTAAATAAAACCAAATTACCCAACAAAGAATGGCAACAGCGGAGATCACAAAAACAAAATCAGCAGAGTAGTGAAAATGGCAAAGATGATGGCAGCGACAAATTTAAAGAGAGCAGAATAAAGCAAAATAAGGGGGTTCCAGAGGCCAGGAAGTCTATTCTGGAAAGGCCTGCCAGAAAAGATCCGTCTTAACAGTCTTTTTAAAGCTATTTAATGTTGTAATCTGACGGATCTCGTCCGGCAGGCCGTTCCATAATCTGGGAACTACAAACATCTGACTACAAAGCCCAGGATTTCATAGGATGCAGTGGAATCATAGTATAGTCGCTCCTCTGTTTTCATGGACTTGGAGTCTGCATCTCTCGCCTCTTCATGAAGGGGGACAAAATGGAGTGTGCGCCCATCTGCGGCCCCACACCTGCACTACGGGCACGCACACCATTATTTTCAATGGGGCTCAAATATTTGCAAGCTGCCATTTTCGTGGGTGGTGGTGGTCCAGAATGGATCCCCCACGAATTGGGAGGGGCTACTGTACTATAACTGTATAGTATGAAAAGGCCCACATGATACCAATTAATTTTTCATCCATTAGGATAAATGTGTGTGTTTATGTGTGTATTTATATATAATCTCTTACACCAGAAGAAGGCTTCTAGAAGAGAGCCACCTTCTATTAGGTGCTTATATTTTAAATTTAAATTTTACAATACAAAATGCATACAGAATTAGACTATAGCCTTTCATAAATAGTAATACAGTCATTCTGGCTGAAATTATTTTAATGAAAGCAGAATTTCTATGGCTTTCCACAATAACAATCAGATTTCACGCCTCATGGCATCATCACAGCTATGAGGCATCTGAACTTTTTGTCACTATGAAAATTAATCTCTCAACGGAAGTTTCAGGATATGTAGCAGATCAGATGTTGAAAAAAGTAGATCAGGATCTGCTAGGGAACTGTACTGTATGGAACAGTATAGTACAAATAAGGTACTGCAAAATGGGACCTCATAGTACCCTCCTTATTATGTTTTCCCAGTAATAGTAGTGTTGTTGAATTTAATAAACAGTGAAAGCTTTGAAGCTCTTCCATAAAACCGCTTAGTACTTCATCAGTTTAAAATAAAATGCTATTATGAGATTAAAAATTTGGCATGGTTTTCCTTCTGGAATCAAAGTACTTACAGCTATGATTATATGAAATATATCAACAAATTGACCACCAATATTTTGTTTCTAGTGTAGCTTTAAACCAATGTTGGTGATACTCCTGAAGACTCCTCCTTTTCCTCTTTCTAGCTCATTGATTCTTATGACGTGACTCCAACTCCAGTCTGGCTTCCTTGCTTACAGCTTTCACTGGAGATGAAGTAAAGTCACGTATCTCATATGGTGAGAAAGTGACTGAATAAATACAGACATTTATTATCTGAATAAAGGAAATTCTGCATAGCTTCCCTCAATTACACATACTAGAAGAAGATATATAAGGGGCTGATTTTATACTACTTTTTTGGTCTGATTCCCTGTACTTGGTTCTTTTAGAAAAATAATAATCTCTGGCAAGTTTTTATATGCATTTTGCTTCTCTGTGGTTCCTTATAATTCAGAATTATGAGAGTGGAGATCACGAATATGGATTCAAAGGGAAGCCTGTACACAACATGTCAACACAGGCTTTCCTAGGAATGATTTCATTTCTGCAGGAAACATGGCATAAAAGTGTGATGTAAACACTGCTTACTCAGTTTGATTGAATTACTGGCAATGGTCAGGTCAGGCATGGATTTTCCCACTACTCTAGAACCTCTACAGTTCTAGACACTCATGAACCTTAGTCATCTGCAACTATTTAATCTTCATTGCACTGTGTACCTCAGAGGTGAGGGATGTTTATCTCTTTGGATGTTTCCAATACAGCTCCCACCATCTCTTACAGCAGGGCATGAAAGAGAGATTCTGAAGTCCCAGAACATCTAGAGGCCCAAATATTCCCCATTCCTGGTTGCACTTGGTTGCTGTGGTACAACTGAGGAGACAAGTGAGGAGATTAATAGCTTTGCCGTTGGTAAAAGAATCTTGTGGTTTTCATGAGTATATTTAAATTAGGTGAACAGATAAGCAGATCAATTTTGAATTACTCTAGTGGTTGCAGTTCTTTTTATCCCCCTTCAAGTGAGTGTACACACTGGTGTAGTACCAGAACAAGTAGGGAGCATGATATTCTCTCTCATTTTCTTTGTTATTTCTTCTGGAAACACCTACCCGCTTGGCAGTTATTCAGAGTCTAGTAACTTGTCCCTGAGTAGCCATGGAAAAAGTTAATGAAACAGTTATTTATAGTGAATCCCAAACACAGTAAACCAGTCATCTTCACTTGCTGACTCCTAAATGATTCTGCTTTTAAAAATTCTTTGGGAAACATTAGGAAAACATATGAAAGATTGTGTGAATTGTCTCTCAATATGGTAAGTACAGGTTTGATGCAGAGATGGGGAAACTAGTTGTTACAGCATGCCCAAATCTGTTGGTGAATCAACCTAATTCTATGTTGAGGCCAATAAAAATCATTTTTTCCTTTGATAATAAAATGCTTTGAAACCAAAACTGCAGAAAAGGAATATTATCACCTTCCTTATACAAAACATCTCCTCCCCCCCTTTCTAATTCTCTCTTCCCAACTGTATTTTCACTCTAGAGAGGCTGACCAAAAAGTCTGAATAAAAATCACAAGGCAAGCAGTTGCTAGTTTGGACTTTGCGGTTTTTAAGATTAGAAATCTTCTTTCTTTCCATTTATTACAGCCTTGGAAATAACCATTTGACATTGTGCCTGAGGCAAGTAAAAGTTCCAGCTGGGTGAAAAACAAGGTTTAAAATGGAGTCAGAACTCACCAGAACTTCTAGCCTCCAAATTCTCAGTGTTATTCATAGCTCTACTCTGAATTCATATTATGTAGAAAAACACAATGCTTCTGAGCATGAGTCTCTTTTCCTCAGTATTGAAGGAAATTAACCTAGAGCCCTCACACACTACAATCGTCCCTTCATTTTTGTGGGGGATCCATTTTGGACCTCCCCAAAAACAAAAACCTGTGCATATTCAAGCCCCATTGACTTGAATGGGTGCGTGCACCCATGTGCAGCTCTGTGCAAACACTGTGGGTGCAAGCTCCATTTTAGCCAATGAGGATTGCCCCTCCATGAGTAATAAAGACCATGGATTTCAAGTCTGCTAAAAAATGGACGGGCGACTGTATAAAGTTACAGAACCATGATTGCACTTTAACTGCCATAGCGACAGCCTATGGAATTCTGGGGTTTTTAGTTTAAGGAGTAAACTGAACATTTAAGGAATAAACATTTAGTATCCTCTGGTGCCTCTGGCCAAACGACAGGCCCCTTAGGATTCCATAGGATGCAGTGAAAGTGGAATCATGGTGCTATAATTGCATAGTGTGATTAATTTTGCCCATTTGCAGGGTGATAGCAACTTGCTTTTCCCGTCCATTATCAATGAAAAGATTAAGACTTTTACAAGCATCATGTGTGCTTAGAAGTACCCTCCATGGAGTCACTGTAAGCAAGTGGGTTCACTTAAGATAGATGGCAGACAGTAGTATTCTTGGGATAGCTCAACAACAATCACTGCCTTGATATTTGTTAATGTTTGATAATTTAGAACACTTCTAAGGAGGCCCAGCTACATATGAGAGTCTTGGTGGTCCAAACTTGCAAGATCAATTTTGGGGGAAGAGGCTCAGCAACCAGCCTACAAGGGTTGCTAGGTCAGGACTATCCGAAACCCTGAGAGTTCAGGAGTAAAACTTGAGACCTAGGGACTGTTACCCAAAATGCTGGGATCCAGGGAAGATGCCCACAAACCAATATACTTTAGAGGAATTTGGTCCTTAGCTCAAAGGAGAGATATAGAGCAGCTGGGGTAACAGGCAGCCTCAGGATGGCAGCCCAACTATGCCAGGTCCAAATCACACATAACTCTACAGGCAAATCCAAATAGGCTTTTGTATTTTTATTAGGGAAAATAATCAACACATACAAACACACATATGCTTACTCACACACACAAGAGCTAGGTGGGAGAGCTGGAATAGATTTAAGGCCTTGCTAATGGTGATATGTTACCGACTTGGATCTTGATTCCATTCGATGGGGGTCCAGAACGGAGAAGATTCAATAGCCACTGCAGCAAAGGAGGGTTTGCTGGTGTATCGAGGAGCCTAGTCTAGCCAGACCCACAGAGTGCCTGCCTGCTTGCAAACTAAATCAAGATTGGAGAATGGCTGTTTTACCAGCTGTATATATAACCCAAATTGTGTCTTGGGGGCAGAAACCAAGGCTTGAAAGGACTAGAAGCTCTGCTAAATGACTTTCCAGGGGAAAAGAATGGTTTGGAGCTGCAGCAAATCGTCGGGTAATTGTTGAGAATGCGCTGGACAAAAGGGATTAACATTCCTGGATGGAGCATCCTTGTCCCAGGTAGCCCCAAACAATCGCCTTCTTTGGCCAGAGTTCTTACCTTCTCTTATCGCTGAATCTAGGGACTTCAGTAAATCCCATCAGGGTGGGTACCCTCTATCTCCCATGCTAGTCCAAACTGGTTTTCCACATACGAACAGGTCTGCCGTCTACAGCGGGGCCATGTCCAGGTCACCTGCAGCTTCCCTTTTAATATTAAATTGGTATAAAAATATGAAGGGCAATTGGCGGTCTGGTCCTGGGGTAACAGGACAAACCCTTCTGATGTCATATGGATGGCCCTGGTGAGACCATTAAGCATTAAGCCATTAAAACTTTAAACATAGTCGTACAGAGTATGTCATTCAAGTAAAAACACTAAGCATGCATATATATATATATATATATAGGAAACATACATTCACACACTCTCTTTTTCTTACCCTGAGAACACCTATACAGTCTTCTGTATGCCTATACAGTCTTTCACTCATGTCCTTGCTCCTTTACTTGCTTCAGCACAAGTGCCTAATGTGCAACACTACCTTTTTCCAGAGGGGCTAGTCTCCTTTAGCCTTTCCAACCTGTATATGCTTGTTCTGTCACTTGTGAGGGATTGCTTGGCAGGCTATTTAATCTCAAACGCTTTATTAAAAAACTGAAATCAAAGATACTATAATAAAAGCCTGCTTTGTATGCTGAAGAGTTCCTAGCAGAATTTTCTGTATCATTTAGAGTCGTTATTGAATGCAGCCAGATTTCTGTTTTCCTGTTGATTACAGAAAATGCTGTCTGAACATGAGTAGCATCTAGTAGTAGCTGCTGCTTGTTTCAGCTCATCAGCTTAAATCGGAGAGAAAGAAATTTGTCAGGTTTTTTTTTTTTTTTTGTGTGCTAACCAGCTTTTGTTCAACCCTTTTTGCCCTGCCAGGATTACAAAAAGCAAGGAGTCATCTTTAGCTGTCTTCCCTTCCCAGAATTTCTACACCTGAGACAACTTGCTCACTTCCTACTTCTGAGTCATATAGTGAATATTCAATTATTTGCCAGCTTTAAATTTTGATTTCTCAGGGATGGGGGCATGTTGTTGTTGTTGTTGTTGTTGTTGTTGTTGTTGTGTGCCTTCAAGTCATTTCTGACTTATGATGACTCTAAGGTGAAGCTATCATGATTTTTTTCTGAGGCCAAGTGGGGATTTGAACTCTAATTTCCAGAGACATAGTCCAATGCTCAAACCACTACACCATGCTGGCACCTCAGGTGGGGAAGCCACTAGTGACATGATGTCATGGGGTTACAAAGAAAGCAAATCAGCTCTGTTTTTATTATGATGTATGTATATACTTTTGTTTAAAACCCAAAATGTTATCACCTTTTTGAGTGATTTGAATATTGTGTAGATTGAGTGTCTTGTGTAGATTCAGTTTGTAACTGAATATCTCTGGAACAATCTCTTGAGAAAGTGCATTGATAACTTTTCGGGGACCATGTTGCCTCAGCAAGTTCATTTAATATAATTTATATATAGCATAGTGTATATTATAAGATAATTCATATAATTAAATTCAAATTCAAATATCTAACCTCTCTCAGTAGTTAGTAATTTTCTCCTTGGACTATTTAACTCTAATTATCCCATAAGTTTAGCCATTATCTGTTGTGCACTATTATCTCACCGTTTCCTTTCCCCTATAATTACAGTTGTATCATTCTGTGTAATCTTTTTTGTTGCAGTAATTTTAACTGTTAAGTGTTTTTTCCCCCTAAATAAAAATCCAAAATAAAACCAAATCCAGACTAAATTAAGGACCCAGTGTTGTGAAAATTGTTTTGCTTCATATATCTCACAACAACATACTTGCCAGATTTAATTGTGGTAAAGTATGGCTGGAGGAAAATATTGCATTATGGAGGGCATGTGAGCTGGTTTTGAACCTGAAATGTAGAATTATATCTGGAATCTGTACACCAGATTTCAGTGTGATTTACCATAGCAAATAAGAGGACATGTTTACTGACTGACTACTTCAGACCACCAATTATTATGATGACTCTCATTTTAAATACCCTATAAGCTTCCAGCAGTTGTGAGAGAAGCCACTGCTCTTCAATTGGGTCAGTCCAAGAGAAAAGATAGACCTATTGTGTAGCTGGTTACCATCCAAGTGAGAAGGATGGCAGCCCCAGTGATGACAACTGAGATGGTGGTTTCAACCCAACTAGAAGCTGGTGAGTCAATCTTTAATCTCTATGGGGCTGAGACTGGTTGCTTTGGGGTTTTTCCTCACTCTGCTTTAATCCTCCTCCTCTTCCTCTTCCTCCTCGCTTTACTACCAGTTTGCATGCTTCCTCCAGTCTGCACCTTGTCAGAAAACCTGGACATTTTAAACCTGGGTAGAAATCTTAGCTCTGGAAAACAGGGCATGCCTTGGAAAAGGAGGACATGTCTTGAAGAAGGAGGGCTGGTAACTCTACTGTGATATCTTGGCCTTACAGAGAAAAAGGCAGCAGTGTAAATGGCTGGACTAGGATTAAGTCCAAATCATCTTTCAGTCATGAAGCGGATGGGTTGACCTTTCTTGGGACAGTCAACTCTCACTCAGCCAAACTATTATGTTTTGTTATGAGAGTTATGAGACAGGACCTCACGGGGGATAAATGGAGTAGGGGGAGAAACATACATCACCTTGAACTCCTTAGAGTAAGGGTAGAAAATAAGTACAGCAGAGCAAATATTACCCTACATTTAATGCACATCTTTCAAGCCATCCTCAGAAATGACCATGGACCTTTTTCATTGCTGACTCAAGTTACGGTGTGTTGTAATAATCTGCATGTGTGGGATGTCTGGACTGACATATATGTGAACAGGTCCTAAGGATTTAATGGCAATAACTGCTGGTCCTCATCATCTGAATGTAGGCCTTAACAGAATCCAGCCAGCTGTAGTTTCCAAGCCCAACACCCCCAAACCCATGCCACTCATTCAAGAGAATGCTGATGTAAATACAAATCTCATGACAAATTATCACTTATTTCTTTCACTTATTTTGTTTATTTATTTATTTCATTAACCTTATACAGGTCAGGAAGTACAACATTTATGTCTGGACCCTTATGTAGCCTGGATCTGTGCATCTCTTTTCAGAATTACATTCCATTGCTCAGAAATAAATTCCCTTTATGCATAAAATGGCAGCATTGAACTGGCATTTCTAATAGTGAATCTTGTAAAGGATTTATGCAACCACCTGTCAAAATACAGCTGTTTTTTTAAAAATATATTCTCATATTTCCCTTCTTTTCTCCTGGAGTTGTTTTAGGGAAAAGAAAAGCCCAAAGCATTTTGTTAAAACCTTTAAAAGAAATTAAATGCTGAAGTAAGTAGGTGTTCTTACTTCTTTAAACTATAGGCATCTTTATTTGGAAGCACCAGTGTAGTCACTGGACAAGGCTACCCATACTGATCATATTTATTTTAGAAGAAATAATCCAAAACAAAAAATTGAACTGTGGCTTGCCGGCTTCAGGGAGGAGGTATAGGGGGCTCAAGCTTCATCTAAGTCTAGACTAAGGGCCTTTGCAGACTGCCAGAAATAGTGCAAATTGAGTCCACTTTTAGGGTTAGGGTTAGTGCTAGGGAATCATGGGAATTGTTTTTTTCCCCCTGAGACACTGAGCCTTCTCTGTCAGAGAGCTCTGGTGCCACAATAAAATACAGTTCCCATGATTCCCTAACCCTAACCCTAAAAGTGGACTCAATTTGCACTATTTCTGGCAGTCTGCAACTCCCCCTAAGAGCACTGAGTCCCTCCGCAAGGGATCAGGTAAAATTGAACCACCAAAACTCCCATGTAGTTAAGCTCCCACAGAAATTAACTATCAGAAATATACTAAATTATTATTTTGCTGTTGCTTTCATGGTACTCAGATTGGTGCCACTTTCAGATGGATGCTGATGATGCTGGTGACTATGGTTGTAATGCAATGTATTGTCTTTGCATTGTTTTGTAAAAACTTACCTACAGATAATCAAAATTAGTAGCAACCTTTCCGCCAATGTTGCGCTCCCTCCCTAAAAACACTTCTGGGGGCCCTGTTTAGGAGCAAAGGCTTATGTGGGAGCATACCAGAATGACTCACTTCTGATTGAAAATGTATAGGATTGGGCGCTTGGTCTGTCAGTTTTTGCAAAAACACACCCAACTTTGGGATAATAATAATAATAATAATAATAGAAGAATTGGATAACTTTTGTATGTATGGGTGATTACTAGAATATCAAATCATTATGGCTTACTTTACAATGGGATTCACAGAAAGAAGATATTTATGTTTTATTTACATTTCAAAGGCAGTAGGTTCATGCTTCTCTGCCTTTGTAACCAGCTTGCATCTAGCTTGATCAAATTTTATTAAGCTTGCAGAGCACCTCAAGTTGGATATCAGCTGCAGACCTTTGAACTGTCCCCTTGTCCCCCCTCCATATCATTACCTCTAACTGAGAGGTTAGCCTGTAACCTCTAATTGGATGAAAACTAGGATATGTGTGTCCATACGACATCAGAATGTAGTCAAAATGGCAAAAGATATTAATGAGGAAGAACACACAAGGAAGGAGAGACTACAGTGGTTTTCTTTTGCAACTTACAGGGTCTACTACAGGGATGGACAAGATCCTGCCCCCTCTTTTCCCTTCCCTCCTGCTGAGTTAATTGATAGCAAACTACCTTTGCACTTTGAACTCAGTTTGCAGCAACTGAACTAAGCTAAAGACAAAGGAGGAAAGTGGGAAAAGCAGAAAATGGGAACATTTTATAAGCAGCTGAAGAAGTTGGATGGCAGGGGAGTAATCAGGATTGTCTCTGCCAAATCAGGAAAACTAGAGGATAGGCTCTTTTTCTCATTTCCCCCTTGTTTCCCTCCACTTGCTGAAAATCCATTGTGGTGGATGGATCTATCAGTGGCATTTAACCATAATGGGTATATGGTGCCGAAAAATCCTCAGCCATGCACAGCCATGCACAGCCATACAAAGGCATGTGAAGCAAACAGAGACATATTTGATAATGCACATCCTTGTGGATACTGTGGTTAAAACTGTGATTCTGTTAGAATCCTGTTAATATTCTATCAGATATGTAGTATAGTGGGGATGATGGGAAGAGGGGTTAGTTATGTGAGAGTGCAGGTGCTTTATCAAGTGACCTTGAGTGGCTGGCTCGGCTGGCTGGGAACGGATGAGAGGTTTGGGAAAAGGAAGGAGGGGTTGAGAGCGCGGGCTTTTTGCACATTCTTTTCACTAACTGTAGGGGGGGATTTTTTCAGTCTCAGCTAAAACGTCTGATAGTCAGGACTGACCTATGGATCTTCCAATAAAGTTCTGTTAATTCTTTAATTAAACTGACTGGTTGGTTGTCTAAAGGTGCTGCTGTCTATTTCATGACAGTTAGCTGAGACTCAAACCAAGTTCAACTTTATTTTTGGTATTTTGTTCCTGCTCCTGGAGAGATGGAGGCAGGAACGGAGATGTCCTCCAAAGAGGGCCAAACCCCAGAGGATGGAGGGGAACCTTGGCCGGAGGACAGAGGAACCGGAGTGGTGCCAAAGACCGGAGGGTCACAATTGCCACAGACCCCACTAGTGTCTGGGAGATGGTTCGGTGCTCCGGTGGCCCCCGTGCACACAAGAGAACGCTGGCGGGCGGCGAGGTGGTCGGATTGGAACACCGGGTTCACGCAACCACTACAGCTGTCCTCGGGAGAGGGGACCGACATGGAGATGCAGGTACAGCAACTGAAATCTGAGGTGGAGGGGATGCGAGGTACCATGACCATGATGCTAGAGATCCTCCAACAGATTGCTGGAGATGGAGTAGGGGGTGCAGGAGCAGAAGCAGGAGCTGCCCGAGCCCCAGCCCCAGGTGGGCAACCCCAAGCGATGGGAGCAGGGGGAGAGGAAGCCTTGCCCCCAGGGCCCCCACCAGCAGTCCTCCCGCAGCCGAGGGCTCCAGATGCACAGGCTAAGAAGATGGGGGTCAAGTTCGATGGGGATTCCCAAACGTTGCCTTATTTCTTATCGCAAGTGGCAGATCATATGGAAGAGTGGGGCCCGGTTTTCCCTTCGGAATCAGCCAAGGTAAAGTGTGTGGCAAGGCATCTGCGGGGGGAGGCGGCCCGCTGGCTGGTGCAGCTCTACGATCGACGAGCGCCGGAGCTGGGGGACCTAGACGAATTTATGAGGGTCCTTAGGACTAGATTTGAAGACCCTTTCCAGGCCACCACTGCCCTGGCTGAACTAAAAGTTTTAAAACAAGGTTCCATGACAGTGGCTGCATATGCGGCAGAATTCAGAAGGCTGGTGGCCCAAGTGCCGGACTGCCCGGAGGGAATGCAGATCCAATATTTTAAAGATGGACTGCGCCCAGAGATAGCCAAATGGGTGTTGATGATGGGAAAACCCCTCACAGCTATGGAATGGATCAGAGTGGCGGGAGAAGCGGAAGCCATCTTACATGAAGTGAAGATGTTAGATCAAAGACAAACCCAAGAGACCAAAGCGAAGGGGGGCCGAAGCCAAGCCCACAAGGGAAAACTTCCTACCGGCACTGCAGAGACTGAGAGGGAGAGACGGCGCCGGTTAGGTCTATGCTTAAAATGCGGCCAAAAGGGGCACTTAATTGCTGCTTGCCCGGACATGGCCCAGGAGGGAAAGACCGGCTCCTCTCAGGGCCCCCCCCCTGGCAGAGGCTCCAAGAAGGAAAAGAGTCAGCCGAAAAGAAAATCCTCTACTGAGCACAGCCTGAAAGTAGAAGAGCCCAAAGAACAGGAGATCTGGACAGACTCAGACGACTCAGACAGTTTTACAAGCTCAGGAGGGGAGCCTTTAAACTTCCAGAGCCTGCCTTAGGAAGCGGCGAAAGGCGGGCTGTGGGAGCAGAGAGCCGCAAAAAGATGGTGAGTGGGGGCATTCCCCTGTTGTCTGTATCAGTGACTTTGATGGTGGGGCCCAAGAAAAAAGCTATGCAATTAATTGCAGCCATTGACTGTGGGTGTACAAGGTGCTTAATAAACCCTGCAGTAATAGACAGTTTGAACATAGCCACCCACCCTCTGAGAGAGCCCATTCCCTTTGTTCAGATGGATGGGTCTCTGATGGGGGGCCGTGCTGCAGAAAGAAAAACTGCTCCTGTGTGGCTAGGGATAGCAGACCATTGGGAACAGCTCCAGTTGGTGGTGGGAAATACTTATAATTACCACCTAATGTTGGGCATAGACTGGCTACACCATCACAACCCTGAGTTGCGCTGGAGGGAGAGACAGCTAATTTTTAATGATCCGGATTGTGCAAACCATTGCCTTGCCCACGGAATGGTGCTCCCCCCTCTTCTCCCCATGGTGGCGCTTCCCGGACAAATAGAGAAAGACGCAGCTACTCACTTGGAAGGGCTGCCCAGAGACAGAGACATTGGGCACGGCGGGGAGGGGTCGCCAGTCATCCCTCCGGTTTACCGAGATTTAAAAGGGGTGTTTGAAGAGAGAGAGTGTGATGTGTTGCCTCCACACCGAGAAACAGACTGTGCTATTGAAATATTGCCAGGGGCACCCCTTCCTAAACCCAAACTGTATTCAATGACCCCAAAAGAGCTGGCCACCTTGAAAGACTATATAGAAAAGAACTTGGCTCGAGGGTTCATTCGACCCTCCACTTCTACATTTGCGGCTCCAGTATTTTTTAGGGAAAAAAAAGATGGTTCTTTGCGGCTGGTGGTAGACTATCGCAATCTAAATGGGATTTGCAACACCAACAAGTACCCTTTGCCCCTAATGAAAGACATGTTGGGGAGACTGGGCACGGGCAAACTCTTTACAAAATTGGACTTAAGAGATGCTTATCATCGAGTTAGGATTAAGGAGGGAGATGAATATAAGACTGCTTTCAACTGCCCTTTGGGGGCATTTGAGTACTTGGTCCTTCCTTTTGGACTGTCGGGGGCTCCCGGGATTTTTATGAGGCATATAAATGAAGTACTGCATGATTTGCTTTTTGAAGGTGTTCTGGTATACTTGGACGATGTGCTCATCTATTCTAAGGACTTAGACAGTCATGTCAAACTGGTGCGAGAGGTACTCAAAAGACTGTGGGATAACCAACTGTATGTGAAACTGTCCAAATGTCACTTTCACACCGAGAGACTAGATTTCTTGGGGTACCGAGTGTCTAACCAGGGCTTAGAAATGGATCCAGCTAAAGTACAAACAGTGTTAGACTGGGCACCCCCGAGAAATAGGAAAGATGTACAAAAGTTCCTGGGCTTTGCAAATTTCTACAGAGAGTTCATTCCTGACTTTGCTAAGATTGCATTGCCCATTACAGACTTACTCAAGACTAAAGATACGCCCAAAAGTGGGGAGGGGGTTGCGTCCAAGCCACCCAAGCCCTCCACTCCGATTCAATGGTCTGAAAAATGCCAGAGGGCTTTTGAACAACTGAAGATGTTGTTTAGCTCTGAACCTATTTTAATTCACCCAGACCCAGCCAAACCCTTTGTGGTTCAAGTTGATGCCAGTGACTTTGCTATGGGGGCTGTCCTGCTACAAAAAGATGATAAAGATAAGCTTAGACCTTGTGCCTACCTGTCCAAAAAGTTCCAGGGGCCCCAATTATCTTGGCCGTGCTGGGAAAAAGAAGCTTATGCAGTTAAGCATGCCCTAGAAAGCTGGAGACAATTCCTTGAGGGGGCGGCACACCCTTTTGAGGTATGGACTGATCACAGAAACTTAGAAGCATTACAGACTCCCCGCAAACTGAGCCCCAAACAAAGGAGATGGGCTAAAGACTTTTATAAATATAACTTCAAGTTAAAGTTTTTCCCGGGCCGTCAAAACATTTTAGCAGACGCATTATCCAGATTGCCACAGCATGGGGGAAAAGAGGCGGTTCCTCTTGAGACCATCTTTTCCAGGGAACAGTTGGGTTTGGCGGTAATTACACGCAGTAGAGCCAAGGCTTTAGTTCAACCCCCTTCACAGGGTGACTCACCACCGCCATTAGATGACCTGTTGCTAAAAATCCAGCAGGGGGCAGAAACAGATGAGTGGCTACAACAACATAAAAACCAACTGTCTAAAAATGCACAAGACTTATGGGTGTGGAATTCAAAGATCTATGTTCCTGCTTCCTTAAGAAAAGACATCCTTCAGATATACCATGACTCTAAGGCAGCAGGGCATTGGGGATATTTAAAAACTTGGCACAAGATCCGCAGCACCTACTGGTGGGATGGAATTCGTGCAGATGTAGAGGCTTATGTTAAAAGTTGCCCGGTTTGCGCTAGAGCCAAACCAAGAGTGGGCAAGCCTAGAGGACTACTTCAACCTCTGCCTACACCAGAAGGACCTTGGAAACACATGG
Organism: Phrynosoma blainvillii; assembly: GCA_026167975.1. Classification (NCBI taxonomy): domain Eukaryota; kingdom Metazoa; phylum Chordata; class Lepidosauria; order Squamata; family Phrynosomatidae; genus Phrynosoma; species Phrynosoma blainvillii. The sequence continues at coordinate 243,918,094 of JANUYF010000001.1, read as the reverse complement.
CTATGGATTTTATAACAGACCTGCCTCCTAGCAAGGGTCGAGACACTATTTGGGTGGTGGTAGATTTGTTTTCCAAACAAGTACATTATGTGGCCTGCAAGGGGATGCCTTCGGCCCCCAAATTAGCTGATCTGTTCATAGCGCACATATATAGACTCCATGGCCTTCCAGACCGAATAATCTCCGATAGAGGCAGTTCGTTTACTTCTAAATTTTGGAGGGTGCTACAAGACAAATTGGGGGTTCAATTGGCCCTTAGCACGGCTTTTCACCCGGAGACTGACGGTCAAAGCGAGAAGACTAACCAAAGTCTCCAGAGATACCTGTGTTCTTATACTAACTACCTGCAAGATGACTGGTTTGATTTACTTCCACATGCCGAGGTTGCTTTCAATAGCGCAGTACACAGCAGCACTGGGAGCTCTCCCTTTTCGATTAACTATGGTTTTGAACCTAAGCTCCTCCCTGCCCTGCCTGTAAATAAAACTGACCCGGTTCAGGTGACCCAGTGGGCCGACAAAGTCAGAGGGGCTTGGCCCACCATTGTCAAAGCTTTGCACGAAGCTAAAAAGCAGTATAAAAATCAGGCTGACAAAAAGAGGGCGAAAGGTTGGGATATTAAGCCTGGTGATATGGTTTACCTTTCCACCAAAAACTTGAGGTCTAAGTTTCCTTCCAAGAAGCTAGGCCCAAAATTTGTGGGTCCTTTTCCAGTTAAGAGACTGGTTAATGATGTTACTGCTGAATTGATTCTTCCTAAGACCTATCGTCATCTTCATCCAGTTTTTCATTTCAGTTTGTTAAAACCTGATTGTGCGGTTGACCCCTGGAAACCCGTTGACTCACCACCCCTGCCTTTGATGGTTGATGGACATCAACACTTTGAAGTTTCGAAGATTCTGGACTCTCGGGTTCATCGAGGCAGACTACAATACCTGATCCGGTGGAAACACTTTCCTGTTGACCATTCTGAATGGGTGTCTGCTGGTCATGTCAATGCTCCTGATTTGATTGCTCATTTTCATGAACGCTATCCAGACAAGCCTTCCTTGTCTTCAGTTGCTTGATGTTTCTTTCATGTTTTTTTGGGGGAGGGTTCTGTTTTCAGGGGGGCAGACTGTTAGAATCCTGTTAATATTCTATCAGATATGTAGTATAGTGGGGATGATGGGAAGAGGGGTTAGTTATGTGAGAGTGCAGGTGCTTTATCAAGTGACCTTGAGTGGCTGGCTCGGCTGGCTGGGAACGGATGAGAGGTTTGGGAAAAGGAAGGAGGGGTTGAGAGCGCAGGCTTTTTGCACATTCTTTTCACTAACTGTAGGGGGGGATTTTTTCAGTCTCAGCTAAAACGTCTGATAGTCAGGACTGACCTATGGATCTTCCAATAAAGTTCTGTTAATTCTTTAATTAAACTGACTGGTTGGTTGTCTAAAGGTGCTGCTGTCTATTTCATGACAGATTCCTTTTCCTGCAGATTTTGAAGTCCCCCCCCCCCGCTTCAAAAAGGATGAGTTCCTCCAAATTGTGTGTGCCCAGGTTGCATTCTAACAGAATTTTATGAGGTGTATTTTAATCATTTGAACAAGCCCTTTGTCTAGTGACTTGGTACTAAAATACTGTTATAAAGCAGGAATGAGGAGAATCCTCTTGTGTGCATGTGGCTTTGCTGAAGACTAGTGTTTTAATGTATGTATGAGTGTGCCAAGAAACCATTCCCTGTTCAAACCATGGCTAATGGAATGGAATTTGTGGATATATCCGTATTCAGCTGTTTCTCTTTCCAATTTTCCTTTATTTTTATCTTTTAAGTTTTGTTGCTGTTCAAGAAGTCCTAGTTGGAGATGGAATGTCCAAGGCAACTGGTTTCTCAGTATTTCCAGTTATGTCAGATTCGTGTCCATTTATCCTCTGGCTTAGAGACTGCCCTGGTCGTCCAAGGTAAGTGCAGAGGGGCATTGTTTGCATCAGATGATATATAACATATTAGAGGATTAACAAGCGAAGGCACCTCTGACATTGTGGATGACATTATTAGGCCATGTAATGTTGCTGCCAGAGAAGATGTGGGATCGGAGTTGGAATCTGGGTTTGTAGCAAGGTCCTGTTTCTATGTTTCCAATCATGTTATGTGTTATGTTGTAGGTGAGTAATTGTTTAAGATGGTGCGGGGGAGCTGTCTGTACAAGAGTAAAGGCTTGCCACTTGCAGCCCTTGAGAGAGAGCAGCATTATTCTCTGGCATTGGAATTAGTGGCCTGTATGTGACTGCTGTTTATGTTCTGTCATTTTTTGTTTTCACTCTGCTTGTAGTAGAATAATGCTGGGCCCTAGCCTTGCCTTGTTTATTTGTTTAGTCACCTCACTGGGTAGATTTTATAACTTTAGAAATGCTTGTGGTAATTCTGTGAATTTGGCATCTCTGTTATATATGTCTAAGCAGATACAGTTGTACCAGAGGGAATAACAGTAAATGACCAAAGTTTGGGAGCCATCGTTCTAGAACAGGCCTGCACAACATACAGCCGCGGGGCCGCATACATCCCACCAAAGGATTTTGGACAGCCCACAAAGATGTGAAATAACTTCAAGGATCTTCTACTACACAGCCTTCTCCTGAGGAGAGGGCCATGTGGAGGAGGTGGAAGGGAGGATGCTTGCTCTACAAATCTCCTCTGCTGCTTGGCTTTCTCCAGAGGAGAAGACTGGGTGGTGGAGAAGGAGGAGGATGGGTAAATGCTCACCCCTCAAGGCTCCTCTACTGTCTGGCTTTCTCCCAAGGAGAAGGCCAGGCAGTGGAGAAGGAGGACGGACAAACACTTGCCCTGCAAGCCTCCTCCGCCATCTGGCTTTCTCCTGAGGAAAAGGGTTGGTGGTGGTGAAAGACGGGTGAACACTCACCCTGCAAGGCTCCTCCGCTGCTTGGCTTTTTCCTGAGGAGAAGGTCGGGTGGAGGAGGATGGGCAAACACTCACCCTGCAAGGCTCCTCCTCTGCCTGACTTTCTCCTGAGGACAGTGGAGGAGGAAGAGGGGCAAACACTTGCCCTACATGGCTCCTCTCTTGCATGGCCTTCTCCTGAGGAGGAGTCCAGATGAGGAAGAGAAGGACGGGCAAGGCTCCTCCACTGTTTGACTTTCTCCTGAGGAGAGGGCCAGGCAGAGGAGGAGGAGGAAGACGGAATTAATATTAATAATATTGTTAATAATTATTAATTCATTAATTTAATTAAAATCTATCTGTGGCCAGCAGAAGTTTAGCTTATTTTAATTTTGGCCCCTTCCTACTGCCAAGTTGTGCAAGTCTGTTCTAGAGTGAACCCTCTCCATGAGTCCAAATGATAAAGATGTTATCAGAGTATCTCGTATAGAGGAGAAGTTCCTGGGACCAGGATCTGATGAAGTGTTGCTCCATGTTAGCCATCAAGAGACTGTGGTGCATTGCTTGTGCCCTGGCATTGCTATTAAACTGAAATTATACATTATTTTCAAAAAATGTAGTTGTATATGAGTAGAAAATGGCCAAATCTGGTAACTAGGTCTGCTGCGACCTTGTCTGGAATGATGTTTCTGATGGCTTGTAGTCCATTCTTACGTGGGATGGTGTTCTCTTGGAGACAGTGGATAGAATGTTATTTCCTGAAGATGTCAATTGTTCCTTTCACATAGCTTAAAGTATGGCTGGCATACATTCTGAGAAGTGTTGTCCATATATTCAGAGGCTCCAACATTAAGAATGCCAGTGCCTGAGACAATGACCCACGTAGGGTTGCCCTGTTTATGTATTTTGGGTAATAGATAGGAGATGCCTTGTTGAGGCTCCTAGAGTGTGTGCATTCAGATATGGCTCTGTGCATACATAGGGAATTATTTGATTCATTTTTGCAATTCCTTGTGGTACATATCTATAGGATCTGTAGATAGGATTTTGTAGAATGTGGTTGATAGGTAACATTTACTTATAAATCCTTTCCACCAAAGGGAGGAACATCACACATACACAATAAAAACAAGAACAATAAAACACATCACTATAAATATATGTGAAATACCCAATATTCCACCAGTCACTACCCCTTTAGACAGAAACAGCCATTTGTATTTAGTATTTTATGAATTTTAGCTGTATTTAGTTGTATTTGCATGTATTTTTATGAATTTTATGCACTTTATTTCATATTTGGTCTATGACCATAAATAAATGATTGATTGATTGATTGATTGATTGACTACCCATTTTAGCAACCTCTGGCAACTCAGCAGCTTAATCTGGCGAATCAAAGAAGAAAGTTTTCAATCCCTTATGAAAATGGATTAGACCCTCCTCCAGCCAGAGGTCTAAAGAAAGACTGTTCTACAGATGCAGAGCTAGATCTTGAAAGGCTCACATCCTTGGCAGAGCTGTGTGCATCAGTGAAAGACAATAATCCTTTGCCTGTAGATCTTAGATTCCTATATGGTACATCCCATGCTAGCCTAGCTGCCAGATAATGGGGAAGACTAGAGCACAGAGCCCCAAATAAAGTTTGAAATGGGCCCTGGTCTGAACTGGTAGCCAGTAAAGCAATCTATGGGGGGAAGAGACATGTGAATATGTGAGTCAACATGGTGTAGTGGTTTGAACATTGGACTAGGACTATGGAGACCAAGGTTCAATTCCCCACTCAGCCACGAAACCCACTGGGTGACTTTGGCCAAGTCAAACGCTCTCAGGGGAAGGGTACCCTTCCCATTCCTAGTCTTCTTATTTCTTGGCTGCAGACACAATTCTGATAGATATTTGATCCTAGGTACGGGAACTCTTTTAATTATTTCAGTTTTGTCATTGTCTAGGTTGAATTTATGTATTTCTTCCATGGTTGTTATTTTTGTTTTCTTTATGTTCAGCATCAAGCCTGCTTTTGTACTTTCCTCTTTGACCTTTTTTAGTAATTGGTCCAAATCTGTGATGTTTTCACTAGTAATATGGTGTCATCCGCATAGCTAAGATTGTTGAAATCCTTTCTCCTATCTTCACTCCTCCTCTTTTTGAGTCTACACTTGCTATTCTTATGATATTTTCTGCATACAGGTTGAATAGGTAAGGTGATAGAATGCATCCTGACCTCTTTGCTAATTGGAAACCAATCTGTTTCTCTGAAATCTCTTCTAACAGCCTCTTGTCCTGAGTACAGATTTCTCATCAGGACTATCAGGTGTATGGGCACTATCCATAGCTTTTCATGATCTATGCCAGGGGTTGGCAAGGTTTACTTACCTGGGGCCGGTCGCTGGTCCCCAGGTCTTCTGCTGGGCCGGGGGGGGGGGGAATGGCAGTGCGCGCGCTCACACGCACCCCCCGCGCTCATGCGCACCCACCACTAACCGCCGCTGCCGCCAACCCCTGCGTGCGCATCGTGGCCGTAACCCCACTGCCGCACGCATCGTGGCCACCATTTTGTTTGCCAAAATGGTGGTCGTGACTCGTTTGCGCATGCGCAGTACTCCTGCGCATTTGCAAATGAGTTGCAGCCATCATTTTGGCAAACAAAATGGTGGCTGTGACACGTGCAGGGGTTGGCGGAGGTGGGGGCTGGTCAGTGGGCCGGGTGCGGCCCGTGGGCCATAGGTTGCCGACCCCTGATCTATGCAGTCAAAGGCTTTGCTGTAGTCTATAAAGCACATGATGATTTTCTTTTGTAATTCCTTGGGGCACTCCATTAGCCATTGTATATTTGCACTAGTCGCTAGTGCCTCTTCTTTTCCTGAACCCCGCTTGAACCTCTGGGCTGAATCTCTCTCCATGTATGGTTGGAGTCTGTACTGCAGAATTTTAAGCATAGTTTTGCTTGTATGGGAGATTAATTCTATGGTCCTGTAAATACTGCAGTCTTTTATGTCTCCTTTTTTGTGGATTGGGACCACTTTGTTCTTCATATTTGTTGACATATGTTGGTTAGCACTAAATTTGCTTCTGTCTGTGTGTATTGTAGCAGTTCAATTGGAATATCATCTGTTCCTAGTGAATTTCTTTTTACCTATTTTCTTCTTGCAGCTTCCACTTCACTTTTTAGAATTTGAGGTTCATCTTCGTATGGATCTTCATTCCATGTGTCATTCATTTTTTTCATCTCTTTTGTATAAATCTTCTGTGTATTGCCTCTAGTGTCTTTTAATTTCTTCTTGGTCTTGTAGTGTGTTCTTTTCTTATTATAGAGCATTCTGGCCCTTAGTCTGAGCTTCCCTTTCGAGTTCCTGGATTTTGTGGAAGAAGTCTCTCATTCTTCCTTTTCTGTTACTGTCTTCTGTTTTTTGCATTGCTTGCTATAGTAGTTCTCTTTATCCTTGCACCCTACTCATTGCATAATAGTTCTGTTTTTGTTTCTTTCTCCCTTAATTTTTGCCTCCCTTCTTTCCTTTATTGCATGGAGTGTTTCATCTGTGATCCAATGTTTCTTCTCTTTATTTTAGGCTACTGTTATTGTCTCTTTGCAACCTTCCTTAATTATGTCCTTGGCTTCTTTCCAGAGTTCTTCTGGTCCTCGGTAGATTATACTTAGTAGAGCAAATCTGTTTCTTGGTAGAGCAAATTCTGCTGGGATATTGTTCAAATAATATTTTGGCACAATAAAGGTTTTTGTTTTCTTCTTCAACTTCACTCTGATTTTTGATATAAGTAGTTCATGATCTGTGCCACAATCAGCGCTTAGTCTAGTTTTGGCCATAAGGATAGAGCTTCTCCATCTTCTGCTTTCAATTATGTAGTCTATCTGATTTTTATGATGACTTTCTAGTGAAGTCCATGTGTACAGTCTCCTGTTTGGTTGTATGAAGCAGGTGTTTCATCCCTTACATAAAATGACAAAATCAAGGTTTGCTTTTTGAAATGTACATATATTTTTATTATTTTAAAGCTGTGGATAGTTGAATCCATGTATGTGTATGTGTACGTTGTGTGCCTTTAAGTCATTTCTGACATTTGGCGATCTTAAGGTGAACCTATCACAGTGTTTTCTTGGCAAGATTTGTTCAGAGGAGGTTTGCCATTGCCTTCCCCTGAGGCTGAGAGCATATTTAAAATTGATTTATCAATCTATTTTCCTATGGGACTTTGCTGAATATACCGTACACTTTAAATAATATTAGTAAAGAGGTCAGTGGAAAGACTGTAATTAATATCTATAGAAAATAAAGTAGGAAAAAATACTTTATAAGTATTGTTATATTGATGTTAGAAGAAGGACTATTTTAGAAGGGGATTATGTGTTAAAGTACTATTTTGATTATTATAGGATCAACTGACAATCTACTATAATTTGATAATTTGATAATTGAGTAGCACAGATAATTGTCCACTGACAGGTGGTTAAAAATCAGGTTTAAACGGGTAATTTAAAATTGATCACATAATATAAATTTTCCTATGGGGCTTTGCTGAACATACAAACTGTACACTTTAAATAATATTAGTAAAGGGGTCAGTGGAAAGACTGTAATTAGTACCTACAGAAAGTGTAAAATAGAAGAAATTGTGCGTATGAGCTAAATTGCCTGATATAGGGTTTGTTATAAATTTAACTGAATCCAATACACACACACACACACACACACACACATTAAGTGGCTAGAAAGCAGTGTGAGAATTTGAGATTCAGTAGTGGAACTTTTAGAAAGTAGAGAAGACTTAAAGCGAGGGCTGAAAATATTGTTGGGAAAATTAAGAAGCAAAGGAATAGAGTAAAAAGATGATTCAACCAAGGATAGGAGCTCAAAGAAAAAGATAGGATATCTAGGAAAACAGCCCAGACACAGGCACAAACTCAAATGCAAATGCTAATCAGGAGACCATCATTAGAGATGAATGCTAAATCGATGGATTCTAATATGAAAATTTTGGAAGCCATAGAAAAAATGGGGAAAAAAATTAGGCAAGAGCTGAAAGAGTCCAGACAAGAAATTCAAGAAGATTTCAAAAGAGAAATGGAGGGGCTGAAATAATCAATTAAAACAATAACAGAGGATATGAAGGAAGTGAATACTGACCTGGGAACTCTTCAGTCCAGAACAGATAATCTAGAAACCAAGTCAAAAGAGATAGAGAAGACACAGAAATTGGAAGCTGATAACAACTTGATGAGAGAAGTCAAACAGAGAAGAAGATGTTTGAAGATAAGAGGTTTGATAGAAAGACCCAATTAAAATTTATATGAAATTATAATACCTTTCTTGGCAGAGGTGATTGAAGTACCAAATTGAGTTATGGAAATGGAGATGGATAAAATTTTTAGAATTAATTCAGTGATGGCAAAGAAAAGAGACCTCCCGAGAGATATAGTGGTGTATCTCGTAAGAGAGCGTACCAGAGACAAGATAATTCAAGAAAGCTTTGGAAGAGAAATGAAAATACATGATTGTGAAATTAAACTTTTTAAGTATATCCCATCAGAGGTGTTGAGGAAAAGAAGAGAATACACTACGCTCACTAGGCAATTACAAGTAAGAGGGATAAGATTTAGATGGGAAATATTGGAAGGCATCACAACCACGTGGAAGGGGAAAACTTACAAAATAAACACACCTGAGAAGGTAAAAAAATTTCTAGGTATGATATTGTTAGGATATGGATGGGATATACAGTCAAAGGTGAAATGTAAAGATGTGTGTGTGTCTGTAATTTTCCACTTGAGAACAGTTTTTGGACAAGGCACAAACAACATTTTGAAAAACAGGGTGAATCAACGCCAGGTGGTAACAGAGACATCAACAATGCATTTTCCCAAAGATACAAGTCAGGGACAGAGACTTTGTTATGGTTAACAAAGATATATCAAATATGTAAACATCGTTAGGCTTGGAAAAGATAGTCACGTGGTGGATGATGGACAGCAAGAGGCTGGGTTAGTAGACATCATACAGACATTATCCAATTAACATAAGGTTAACACCTAGAAGGTGGAGTATGGGAAGGGCTTAGAAAATCCTTTGTTTAGAATTATTTATTGTTCAAGATGTGAGCGTGTGTGGCTGGCAACAGTGGTTTTAACTGCAACAAGTTGGATCCTAATGCTTTTGGGATTGTTAAAGATGTAATCTTGTATGGCTGAACTGGACAAGTTCATCGCAATGGATTTTACTTAGTTATCTTATTTTTACTTTTTATATGCATTAATAAAGCTATGCTTTTGGACTTTACAATGTGTCTTCTTGACTGAGGAAGACAGGTTCCTGAAGAAGGGAAGCTGAGCCAGTTGTTGGTAAGAATTACAGAGTGTCTGTGGATCACAGCAGCCAGCTTGTCCTGCAGACTCTGCTGGATGCCAAAGGGCATCACTACAACACTCATCATCCACACACCAACAGATACAAGCGACAGAAGATGCGAAAGAGGCAGCAGAGCAAGAAGAAGACAATGGACTAGAAAGAGGCGAAGACAGACGACATGATAGAATCGAGAAACAGCAAGACGAGAAGGCAATAAACCACAACAAAGGACAGAGAAGAAAACTAGCAAGGATAAAGTTGCTGAGAATGAAGAGGAAGATAAAGAAGGTGAACTTTTAGAAGAAGTAAGAAGAGTAGACTCCACGGAAGAGGAACTGGTAGAGACTCAAAGCAAGACAGGAGTAGCGGAAGAACTGTAAAGTACGAAACAGAACCAAAGTTGACAGAAGACAAAAAAATGAGAAAGATGAAAATTGTATCGTGGAATGTATGGGGGATGAACTCACCGCATAAAAGGAAGCAGATATTTCATTTATTGGAAAAAGAAAAAGCGGAAATAGCACATTAGGAAACAAGATGTTAAATCCTTACGTAATCCAAAATTGGGACAGACACATGTTTCAGCTGGGTTAAAGAAGAAGAATGGGATAGCATTATATGTCTCCAATAATATATCGGCTAAATAAATAATTACAGATGAAGAAAGAAGATATGTAATGGTGGAAATCAATGTAGATGGGAAACTGATATTGATGATTGGAGTCTATGCACTATTGGAAAATAAAGCTAATTTTTTATAAAAAGCTGAATAAAAGAATTGTTGAATTGAATTAGAAACATATCTTAATGATGAGAGATTGGAATGGAGTAATCACCCCCACAATAGTTAGAGAGGCAACAAAAAAGAAAATAAAACAGAATCAGGGGAAACTCCCCCAGTCTTTTTTCACATTGATAGACTCCCTATCTATGATAGATCCATGGCGTTCCAAAAACAAGACTTCAAAGGAATTTACATATTATTCAGAGCACCACCAGTCTGCATCAAGGATTGATATGTTCTTTGTCACATCTAATCTATTCATGGAAATTGCAGAAACTGAGATTAAATCAGAGAAAATATTGGACCACAACTTGATAATGATAGCAGTAAAAAAAAGGATTTAGCATGGAGACTTAATGAACACCTTTTAAGAGATGAGGCAATTTCTAAACAGGTGAAGGACACATTAAAATTATTCTTCCAAGAAAATTTGAACAAGGGAACATACCTGAGTATGGTCTGGGACGCTAGTAAAGTGGTGATGCAGGCCTTTTTCATTCAGAAGAATGCTGAAAGGAGGAAATGAGAAAATAGGAAGATAGAAGAATTAACACAACAAATCTGGAATAAAGAAAAAGAATTAAACCAGAACATGGGTAAGAAAGAAATATTAAAAGAGATTAAGATGCTGCAGGCTCAACTATCTACCTTAACAGTGGAGGAAATAGAAAACAAATTAAGATTTACCAAACAGAAGTATTTCGAGTTTGGGAACAAACCAGGGAAGTTATTGGCATCCAAATTAAGGTGTATGAAAGAAAAGAGAATGATATTAGAGATGAAAAAGGGGGACAAGAAAATTACAGATTTAAAGGGAATTCAGAAAGTATTTGAAAACTACTACTCCATTCTATATAAAGAAAGTCGTGAAGATGAGAAGTTCAAGGAGAATTTGGAAAGGAATATTCATCAACACACATTGGGAAAATTGGATGAGGAACAAAAAACTTTCTTAAATGTTAATATTTCTATGATGGAGGTTATAGAAGCGATAAAAAGATTGAAAATAGGGAAAGCTCCAGGTCCAGACGGCCTAACAGCAATGTATGACAAAAATTTGTAGGAAGAGTTAAGCTTATCACTTCATTCATTATTTAATGAGAAAAAACAAGGAGGAGTTCCTGATTCTTGGCTGAATGCCAATATTGCTCTCATACCAAAGGCAGACAAAGACCTGACCAAACCGGAAAACTATAGACCCATCTCTTTACTAAACCAAGATTATAAATTATTCACTATGATTTTGGTGAAAAGACTAAAGAAACTATTGCAAGAAAAAATTCAAGAAGAACAATGTGGATTTTTACCTAAGAGACATATGAAGCAAAACATAAGGACAATGATAAATTTGATAGAATACTATGATTGAATAAGGTCGCACCTATATTTCTAGATGCAGAGAAGGCATTCGATGTAGTGAATTGGAACTTTATGACACATACACTGTAAGCCAGGGGTAGGCAACCTTTCCCCTTTAAGGGCCGAGGGACTTCAACTCCCAGAAGCCTCAGCCATGTTGGCCAATAGTGGGATTCTGGGAGCTGAAGTCCCTCGGCCCTTAAAGGAGAAAGGTTGCCTACCCCTGCTGTAAGCAATGGATTTTCGTGATACGTTTTTAAAATTGACTCAAGCAATATACAGAACCCAACAGGCACAAGTGATAGTGAATGAGGAAAGATCTAAGTATTGTCAAATTACAAAACAAAACAAAACAAAAGACAAGGATGCCCACTATCGCCCTTACTTTTTATCTTGATTTTGGAAACGTTAATCAATCAGATAAGAGAGGATGATCAAATTAAAGGAGTTCAAATTAAAGGCTACAAATGCAAGATAAGGGCATATGCCAATGATCTGGTAATGATTTTGGATGAGCTGAATGACAAGATTAGATTCCTAATGAAGATAATTCAAGAATTTGGAGAATTGGCAGGTTTCAAAATTAATAATACTAAGTCTAAGATTTTAACTTTGCATATGTCTAAAATGGAAAATATTGAATTACAGGAGAAATCTGGCTTCCAAATTTTCAAAAAGGTCAAATATTTGGGCATCACTCTTTCTAAGAAGAATTCCAAACTATACGATAATAACTATGAACCTCTATGGAAGGAGATTTAGAAAGACTTGATAAAATGGAAAAATTTAAACTTAACGTTTATGGGAAGAATTTCGGCAGTTAAAATGACTATCCTATCTAAAATAATGTTTTTATTTCAAAACTTACCAATTCTGATAAATGATAAACAATTCAAGAAATGAGAGGACGAAATCTCAAAGTTTATTTGGGCAGGGGAAAAGCCAAGAATAAAGTGGAAATGCTTAAAAGACGCAAAAGAAAGAGGATTGGGAGTACCAGATTTGAAGCTATATTACTACTCTTGTGCCTTTGAGTGGATCCGCAGTTGGGTAAGCTTTGAAGATGACAAGATACTAAATTTAGAAGGATGGCTGGCACGGCTACTTGTGGTATAAGAGAGCGGAGGTGAATAAAGAATTCAATGATCATTTACTTAGAAGGGCCTTGGTAAGAGTATGGACGAAAGTTAAAAACAAGATATATCGGGAGCTGCCTACTTGGTTATCACCTCAAGAGGCTTGGATGATAGGAAACAAAACACAACTAAAAGACTGTTTAAAATATCAAGAAATATTACACTGGGAAGGGAGTACCCCAAGACTAAAATCGAACGATGAGATAAAAGAAATAAAAAAAAAGACTGCCATTGGTTTACGTATCGCCAGCTGAATGAGAGATTTAAAATGGACTTTAAATTAGAGGGTTTCAACAGAGATAAAAATGAACTAGATGAGATTCTGCTAGAACAATCAAAAGGTACCATAGCAAAACTATACAAGCTGCTGCTGAAAATAGAATTAGAAACAGAAGTAGTAAAGGACTGTCTGACAAAATGGTCGCAAAATTTTGGGTATCAAATGCAACTAAGTAAATGGGAAAGAGTTTGGGGACAAGATTTGAAATATACATTATGTATGGATTTAAAAGAGAACTATTGTAAAATGCTTTACAGGTGGTCTAGTCTAGTTAAGTTTATTGCATTGGACCAAAGATCTTTGCATATGCTTTACAGGTGGTATCTCACACCTAACAAATTGGCAAAACTCAGAGGTTACGAGACAGGAAAATGCTGGAAATGTGAGAAGAATGAAGGATCACTATATCATTTATGGTGGACATGTCCGATGGCAATGAAATACTGGAAAGAAATTCATAAAATCTTACAAATAATAACACAAATTCCAGTTAAGATGGCCCCGGAATACTTTCTATTGAATATAATAGACGGAGAAAACGATAGGAAACATTTGAAATTTATTCTCTACTTAATCACAGCAGCTAGATTAACATATGCACAGAAATAGAAGGAGAAAAATATCCCAACGACAGATGATTGGTTAATTAAATGTACAGAAATGATGAAGTTAGATAAACTGATGACGTGTATGAATAATACGTATAATGCGGGCTGGGAAGAAGACTGGGAAAGACTGACACAATACTGTAAAGAGCGATGTCCTAAAGATATGGAAAGCTAGGTGTTTTATATATAGAACCGGTAAATACTACTATACTGTAAGGGTAACTGTAAAAGGTGTTTGTTGGAGGTTAGTAGATACTTATAAAAAAATATTGAGGATGAACTGATGATGGGATTATGATGCTGTCCTACTAGAAACAAACTAGTGACATTAAAAAATGTATTGAAGAGTTAGAAATGTTAAGAGAAGCAAGAATATAATCAGTGATATGCCCAATTTATATTCAAGAGCTTACAAATGGAGATACGATATACAGTTATATTTGTATTTGATGGTATGTTTATTACATTATATATATATAATGTAATAAAATGTTTAAAATTATTATTATTATTATTGCTTCCAGAGGTGCTGAGGTGAAGGAAGGCTGAGGGAAAAATTTACCTCAGGCTGAGGTAAAATAATAATAATATTATTATTATTTTCCCTCAGCCTGAGGTAAATTTTTCCCTCAGCCTTCCTTCACCTCAGCACCTCTGGAAGCAATAATAATAATAATAATAATAATAATAATAAAATTTTCCCTCAGCCTGAGGTAAATTTTTCGCTCAGCCTTCCTTCACCTCAGCACCTCTGGAAGCAATAATAATAATAATAATAATAATAATAATAATAAAATTTTCCCTCAGCCTGAGGTAAATTTTTCCCTCAGCCTTCCTTCACCTCAGCACCTCTGGAAGCCACTGGGAGCCGCTGGCTCTGAAGAGGATGGGGATGATAATAATTATAATAATAATAATATAAAGGAAACTTCCTGAGGCTGAGGAAAATTCCCCTTCAGCCTCCCTCCACCTGGGTGCCTCCAGAAGCCGCTGGGAGCCGCTGGGTGGCCGAGGTGCGGGGCGAAGGCGAAGGCGAAGGGGAAGGGAAAGGCGCCTTAGGAGTTGGAGGCCGGCTGGTCCTTGGGGGAGGCGAGGCGAGGCGAGGCGGGGAGTGGCCGCCCTTCTTGGCGAGGAGGAGCCATCGCTGAGGCGGGAGGCATCTTTCGTTGAGGAGGCTGCCCAGTGCGCTTTGGAGTTTGGCGGCGCCTGGCGCTGCTGCTGCTCCTGCTCCTGCTGCCGCCTTTGCCTCACTCAGGAAAGGGGAAAGAGGAAGAAGGTACCGTAGAGAAGATAACTTTTAACTCCTCGTCCTCTGAGGAGGTGCTTTGGTTCTTTTTTTTGGGGGGGAGCGGGGGCGGGGAGAGGGAATGGCTGGAGGGTCTCCCCAATTTCCCCCCGCCTTCTCCCTCGCCACTTCAGGTGCCCCGGCTGCTGTTTCTGCAGCTGCACAAAAGGGAGGCAGTGGGGTGTGAGGGTTTAACATGGAGGGTGTGGGTATTGGTATTGGTATTGGGCAGCCCCCAGGGGTTTGAATGGAGGAAGGGAAGGGAAGGAAGGAAGGAAGGAAGGAAGGAAGGAAAAGGAGAAGAAGAAGGGGTTTCTGGAAGGCGCTGGGAGAGAAGGGAGGAATGGATGGATGGAGTAGGTTCAAGGCTGGAGGAGGAGGAAGAGACAGACCCCAGGAGGCTGCAGGGTCAGGGGCGTTTTAAGGAGCAGCCAGGCCAAAATTTTATTTTATTTTATTTAAAAAGGTGGATGGCATAGGCAGGCATTGCATGAGGAAGGGTATATTTGTGCGGGAATACATCTGCATGAATGGGATTTTGTTTTATTTAACTAAAAAGGAGCATGAAGGATGAAGGAAGGAATGGGGTTTTATTTTTAAGTAAAGGGTGGATATATAAGAGCATGAAGGATGGACATATGGGATATTATTTTTTAAAAGAATAAAGAGGAGCATGAGGAATGGACTATGTGATTTTGTTTTTAAGTTAAAGGGCGCTTGAAGGATGGACCTGTGGGATTTTATTCTTTTTAACTAAAGGGGAGCATCAGGGATGGAGCTATGGGATATTATTTTATTTTTTAACTAAAGAGGAGCATGAAAGATGGACCTATGGGGTATTATTTTATTTTTTAACTGAAGGGGAGCATGAGGGATGGACCTATGGGATATTTTTTTTATTTTTTAGCTAAAGAGGAGCATGAAAGATGGACCTATGATGTTATATATAGGGGGGGAGCATGAAGGATGGACATATGGGATTTTGTTTTATTTAACTAAAGAGGAACATGAAAGATGGACATATGGGATATTATTTTTAAAGCTAAAGGGGAGCATGAAGGGTGGACCTATGGGGTTTTGATTTTAACTAAAGGGAAGGGTGAAGGGTGGGCGTACGGGGTTTTGATTTTTTAAATAAAGAAGGATGGACTGGGATTTTATTTTTTATTTTTTGAAAACTAAAGGGGAGCATGAAGAATGTATGGGATTTTATTTTATTTTATTTAATAAAGGAAGCGTCTTTAGAGGGGGCTGGGAACTGGGGAGAGAAAGGGACAGGAACAGGAGAGAGAGAAAAAGAGGGATCTTGGTTAAGGTCAGAGGAATGAAGAAATAGGTGGCATTTTTGGGGGGAGGAGGATATGGTTGATATCAGGATGCCCTTGTGGACTGGATGTGCATTGGAAGCAGGCTCTGTGTGTGTGTGTGTAAAGGAAATGTTAGGGCGTCTAAAGGATGGGGTTGGGGATGAGGGATTGGGACCTTGGGCAAGTCACACTCTCTCAGCCTTAGGGGATGGCCATGACAAACTCCCTTTAAAGAAGTATGTAGGGGGATCTTGCAGCACCTTTAAGACTACCTGAAAGAAAGAAGTTGGCAGCAGGAGCTTTCCTAGATTAAAGTCTGCTTCCTCAGATATGCATTTGCTGGAGTGGAAAGCCAGGGACAGACCTATATATGCCATCAGTGTGTGAGAATGTCAATTCAAATTCAAAATCCTTTCTGTATGGAAAAACTTGCCAAGAAAACTCCATGATATGTTCCCCTTAGGGTTGCCATAAGTCTGAAAATTACTTGGAGGCACACAACAACAACAACAACAAGGGAAGGACTGTGGGATGGCAGGACTGGATGGTGGGAGAGAGAGAAGGGGCTTATTGATGGGGAGGCTGGCTGAGATGCTGGAAGAAGGGGCAAGGGTTTTGGGGGGGGGCACATAATGTTCCTGTTCCATTGAAGGGCTTCTCTGGGACAGGAGAACTGGGGAGTCCCCCTAAACCGAGAGATCACAGCTCTTTATCTTTATCAATCTAACCTTTTCTTTTCCCCTTTTGTCTCTTTTTGCCCTTCCTTTTTAGTCTGATGTTCAAACTAACTCTTGGAAACATATTGCTTTGGGGCAGACACTTTTGCAAGAGGGGAAATTGCATGCACTCCCCTGATTTTCTCCAGATAAAGTTGGATGTGGGAAGTTTTTGGGGTGGTTGGGTGGGAGTTGGGTCTTCACACCTTTGAGAAAGAAGTTGGCAGCATGAGTTTTCCTAGACTTCATTCTGCTTCTTCAGATGCATTTGGTCTTTGAATTCTACTACTCTTTCCTTTCTAGTATGCCTGGTCTTTGTTTAGCCTCAAGGACTGTGAGAGTGTGCTGCACGTTTCTGTCCTGTGTGTGTGTGTTGTGGCGCCTGCCAAGGGATTGAAACCAGATTCTGGGACTGAAGATTTCAGCCTTATGAGCCCTGAAGCCATGAGGGTGTGCCTGCAACTCTTTGTCTTCAGGGGGCCTTTTGTCCCAGCTCTCGACATCTGTGCCTTGTTGAGGGGTTTGTTCCCTTTGTTTAGGAATCAGGAGGTAACCATTCGGTTTCAGCAAGTTCTCTGCCTTTTGGGAGAACTGCTGCATGGCACCCAATAGATTAAAGTTTCTGAGACTTCTCTGTTTTTGCTATGATTGTCAACTTCCTTAAGAGCAGATCCTGTGTATTAAACATTGATATGAGAAACAAATCAACAAGTGATATTTGCCCCCCCCCCCCAGCTCAGAGATGCAGTGGTGTCAAAAATACTTCTCCTATGTCCCTGCATCTTTTGCAGTTATCCAAGCTTTTGTCACCAGGAGTGCAAAATTAAAAAGGAACAGTTCCCTGTTTTTCATTGCTTTCTATGCTTTACTTGTAATCTCTCTTTTTTTTTTTAACAGACAAATTGCCAATCAGAGTGATTTTTAGTGCTGTTACCTAGTCCCTTGTCAGGTTTATCTGTATTCATTACCTGGTATTGAGTTATCTCATACATGTAAGGCAGTGTCAAAGTGGGAAACTCATACAGAGATCATTGCTGACTTCATCCGTTGCACAATATACTATATAACATTGTCTTGGAATCATTTCCCAAGCATTTTCTGTTCTCATGTATTAGAGTTGAAATAATCAAGGAAAGCTTATAAGAAAGTCCAGAGACCTTAGTGGCTCATCTGGCTCTGCATCTGTGTATAATTTATATCACGCTGGTGCCTTCTGGGGTAGGATCGGGGGAGAGAATAATCTAACTTCTGTTTTGTGAAAGGTTCCTAGTCTGATTATCTGAAGATAATTCTTATATTGTGTGCCTTCAAGTCATATCTGACTTATGACAAACCTTACGATTAGGGACCATCTTACGATTAGGGACCACCAATGAATACCTGTAGTCTATAATTCAAGGAAGGAACCAGAAAAACCACTGCTGAGTATTCCCTCCCCAGGATACCCCTAACAAATTCATGGGGCCAATGTAAGCAGAAGGTGACTTGAATGTGTACACAGACACACAAAAAGTGAACGTATTATGGAGTTTTCTTGGCAAGGTTTGTTCAGAGGCATTTAGTCTTCCTCTGAGATTGAGAGAGTGGGATTTGCCCAAGGTCACCCAGTGGGTTTCCATGGCTTCAATATGGCAACCCTGTCCTAGGGTTTTCATCCAGTGGGTTTCCATGGCTTCAATATGGCGACCCTGTCCTAGGGTTTTCATCCAGTGGGTTTCCATGGTTTTATTGTGGTGACCCTATGCTAGGGTTTTCATTCAGTGGGTTTCCACGGCTTCAATATGGCAACCCTATCCTTGGGTTTTCATCCAGTGGGTTTCCAAAGCAAAGCAAAGCAAAGCAAAGCAAAGCAGCTTCATTTATATACCGCTTCATACCGCACTATGCAGTGTCTAAGCGGTTTACAACTGTAAACTCATCGCCCCCCAACAGTTGGGTACTCATTTTAGCGATTTCGTAAGGATGCAGGCCTGAGTCAAGCCTGAGCCCTGGCTAGTATTGAACTCGCAACCGTGGGGTTTATGAGTGAGTGGCTGCAGTACAGGCATTTAACCACTGCACCACCAGGGTTCCACTATGCCGACCCTATCCTAGGATTTTTATCCAGTGCGTTTTCATGGCTTCAATATGGTGACCCTGTCCCAGGGTTTTCATCCAGTGGGTTTCCATAGCTTCAGTATGGCAACACTGTCCTAGGGTTTTCATCCAGTGGGTTTCCATGGCTTCAATATGGGGAACCTATCCTTGGGTTTTCATCCAGTGGGTTTTCATGGCTTCAGTATGGCAACTCTGTCCTAAGGTTTTCATCCAGTGGGTTTCCATGGCTTCAATATGGTGACCCTGTCCTTGGGTTTTCATCCAGTGCGTTTTTATGGCTTTAAATATGATGACCCTATCCTAGAGTTTTCATCCAGTGGGTTTCTGTGGCTTCAATATGGTGACCCTGTCCTAGGGTTTTCATCCAGTGGGTTTCCATCGCTTCAGTATGGCAGTACTGTCCCAGAGTTTTGTTAGAATATAGATGGGTTATACCAGGGGTAGGCAACCTTTCCCCTTTAAGGGCCGAGGAACTTCAGCTCCCAGAATCCCAGGAGCTATTGGCTAACATGGGACTATTGGCCAACATGGCTGAGGCTTCTGGGAGCTGAAGTCCCTCGGCCCTTAAAGGGGAAAGGTTGCCTACCCCTGGGTTATACAGTCAAAGGTGAAATGTAGAAATGTGTGTGTGGAGTTTTCCTTGTGAGAGCAACATCTGGAGAAACAAGGTGGATCTGGCACCAGATGGCCAACACAGACATGGACATGTATTTTCCCAGGGATGCAACTCATGGACACAGACTTTGTTATGAGAAAGGCTTGATAGCAATTATACATAAACATCGTTGAGCTGGGAAAGATGGTCGAGTGATGGATGGTGGACAGCAGGAGGCTGGGTTGGCATGCATCATACAGGCATTATCCTATTAACATGGGGTTGGCACCTAGAGGATGGAGTGTGGGAAGGGCCTAGAGAATCCTTTGTCTAGAGTGTTATTGTTCAAGATGTGAGCATGTGTGTGGCTGGAAGCAGTGGTTTTAACTGCAACAAGTTGGAGATCCTAAGCTTTTGGGATTGTTAAAGATGTAATCTTTCATGGTTGAACTGGACAAGTTCATCACAATGGATTTTACTTAGTTATCTTATTTTACTTTTATATGCATTAATAAACTATGCTTTTGGACTTTACAATGTGTCTTCTTGACTGAGGAAGACGGGATCCTGAAGAAGGGAAGCTGAGCCAGTTGATGGTAAGAATTACAAAGTGGCTGTGGATCACAGCAGCCAGCTTGTCCTGCAGATTCTGCTGGGTGCCAAAGAGCATCACTGCAACACCCATCATCCACACACTGACAAGTTTTCATCCAGTGGGTTTCCATGGCTTTACTGTGGCGACCCTATCCTAGGGTTTTTATCCAGTGGGTTTCCATGGCTTCAATATGGTGAACCTATCCTTGGGTTTTCATCCAGTGGGTATTCATGGCTTCAGTATGGCGACTCTGTCCTAAGGTTTTCATCCAGTGGGTTTCCTTCAGTATGAAGATCCTATCCTAGGATTTTCATCCAGTGCGTTTTCATGGCTTCAATATGGCAACACTGTCCTAGGGTTTTCATCCACTGGGTTTCCATGGCTTCAGTATGGTGACCATATGCTAGGATTTTCATCCAGTAAGTTTCCATGGCTTCACTATGGCGAACTTATCCTAGGGTTTTCATGGCTTCAATATGGCAACCTGATCCTAGGGTTTTCATCCAGTGGGTTTCCATGGCTTCACTGTGGCGACCCTATCCTAGGGTTTTCATCCAGTGGATTTCCATGGATTCAGTATAGCAACCTGATCCTAGGGTTTTCATCCAGTGTGTTTCCATGTCTTCATTATGGCAACCATATCCTAGGGTTTTCCTGGCAAGATTTCTTGAGAGAAAATTTGCTGTTGCCTTCCCCTGAGTCTGATAGAAAGTGACTTACCGAAGTACATCCAGTGGCTGAGCCAGGATTTGAACCCTGGTCTCCTATGTTCCTAGTCCCCGGCAATGGTTCTTGAAGACAATTCTTATTAGGCAAATATTTACTTAGAAGTATGTTGTTCTCTTCTAATGGCAAGTTATTGTTTATAAAAACATAGGAGTTTATAACTGTGGCATGTGGTATCTGTTAATGTACATGAGGGAAAAGGTTGTAAGTGCAGAATTCTTGCAGATGGGGAACTAAACCCTAGCCGGAAAAAAGTTATTTATGAAATCATTTGCAGAGAAAAGTTCATTATTAAAATGTAAATGGGATGAGTAGTTGTAGTACAGATGCAATAAAGAAAGACTGTGAATAGAAATTGTCAGGGTATTTGAACTGTATTTGATATCTAAATCCTTTTATGGAAAAATATTAAATGGAAATGGCATTCAGAAGAAGAGGAGTTATGAGAAGTGCTTAGATTAACTCAAGTATGTCATCTTCATGTGCAGTTCAGCGACATCTGTCATGAATATCAATCTCCAAACTCATTCTGAAGCCTGGTATCTAAGGATATAGTGAGGAGGGGGGAAAATTAGAGGGTCATGGCTGATACTTAAAAATAAGTGCTTTATTCCTCTTTAGGAAATCCTCCCCTCCACTTTTGCATGCTTTTGATAGACAGATGAGCTAAAATGCAAACAGATGAACTAAAGTTGTATATTAGTATGAACCAAGATATATACAGTGTTTCCTTCGCTTCCTGAAACAATCTTTGTGCGAGACCTTTGGGGTATGACCTACTTCTGAATGTTATGGACTAGTTTAACTTGATGCTGGTTCCCTGCCCCCGATCTGAAATAAGAGCCACAGATTTGGAGTATAGCATAGCCAAAGAGGTTCCATTAGGAACTATATTTGTTTTAATAATGAATGGCTTAATCCAGGGGTAGGCAACCTTTCCCCTTTAAGGGCCGAGGGACTTCAGCTCCCAGAACCCCAAGAGCTATTGGCCAACATGGGGCTATTGGCCAACATGGCTGAGGCTTCTGGGAGCTGAAGTCCCTCGGCCCTTAAAGGGGAAAGGTTGCCTACCCCTGGCTTAATGGATAGATGGATCAATGAATAGATATTCTGTAATCATTGCATTATAAATAAATAAATGAGACAAGACAAAGATAGCCAACAGCATTATTGCATAATTTCACTTCTTCAATTTGTCTTCAATTTTTGGGTAAATTAGTGAACTTGTGTCCTTTCCACAAAGATAGAGCAGATAGAAATTGCTTGCTTCTCCTTGAAGAGATTTGAATCTCTTCTGATTTGGTAATTAACGTGCATAATTATTCTGTATTTGTATATATCAAATCATTTTTTTTTGGTAAGAAATGGAACTTGTAGTTATGTAATAGGCAGTATGTAATATGTGTGTCTATATGTGTCTTTAAGTCGCCTGTCGACTTATGGCTATCCCATGAATTTCATAAAGTTTTTTAAGGCAGGTAATACTCAGAGGTGGTTTTGCCAGTTGTTAACTGCTCTAGAGTTAATCTTGACTCATGGCGACCCTGTGGATGAGACATCTCCAAGACCTCCTGTTTTCTCCTGCTCTGCTCAGTTCTTGCAAATTCAGGCTCATGACCACCCTTATTGAGTCTATCCATCTGTCATGCGGTCTTCCTCTTTTTCTACTACCTTGTTCAGGGGTAGGCAACCTTTCCCCTTTAAGGGCTGAGGGACTTCAGCTCCCAGAAGCCTCAGCCATGTTGGCCAATAGTCCCATGTTGGCCAATAGCTCCTGGGATTCTGGGAGCTGAAGTCCCTCGGCCCTTAAAGGGGAAAGGTTGCCTACCCCTGGTTTAGATTGTAGCAGTTCAATTGGAATATCATCTCTTTGTGGTGATTTATTCTTTTCAATTTCTCTTATCGTAGCTTCTCCCTCACTTTCTAAGATCTGCCATTTCCTTCCTCTGAAATAGAGCTCATAACACATGGTATTCATTGGCAGTCTCCCATCCAAGTACACTCATCCCTCTACATTTGTGGTTTTGACTTTTGCGGGTTTGATAATGCACAGATTTTCTTAATATGTCCTCTCTAGGAATATCTAGGTCCTCCAGCACAATTCTGTGGCCAACTTTAACCAAAAGTCGCACTGAAGGTCCCAGAGATTCCTAGAGAGAACCCTCCACTTGGCATTTGTAGCTCCTCCAGCGCAATTCTATGGTCAGTGTCTGGCAGATTGTCCCTAACCCTCCTGAATGTGGAGGATCAAGTGTACTAACCCTGTGTAGCTTCCAAGATCAGATGGGGATCTGGTGCCTTTAGGGTATTTTAGGATACCTTGGTCCTCAGCATGTAACGTTGAGCCATTTAACATTAATTCTTAATTTTACAAGTGTATCTGTCATGGAACATTGATAACCCCTCCTCTCTGTTGATTTAATTATAGCTAAGATGAGATACTTAATGTTTTAGGAATGCTGGGATCCTGGGAACCAGTATTTGGGACATGTGGCTTAAAAAAAATCTGCCTAGCTCAATAGTTCTAGGAACATTGCCCTCTATAAATATGCAAGTTAGAATGATTCCAGTACAAATGCAAGAACAGTCAATTTTACTGTTGAGTCATGACTTTTTTCTTATGACAGGCTGTCTTATTGTCTGTCAGCTCAGTAAAGGAATGAATAGTAAACCTCCCTCTTATGTGAATCATTATTTTATCATGCCCATGAGATGCTTTTCTCAGATTTTTCCCCATTGGACTGACTTGTATGTAAAATTAGATAGAGAGTTGTACATTTCTGATAACACAGCAAACATTCTAGGTGTAGGCTACTTTCCTTCTATCTGTGATTATCTTTATTTCGGTGACTGTGATTATAGGGCTGTGGTTGTGGCTGTGTGCTAGAATGGAGTCAGATGAATGTTATTCATCCATTACAGGGGTAGGCAACCTTTTTGAGCCGGGGGCTGGGTTGCTGTCCCTCAGACAATTGGGGGCCCAAAGCACCATAAATAAATAAATAAATAAATAAATAAATATATATTTTTTAAAAAAATTAAAAATTAAAAAAATATGCATGCACACTCTCTCAGCCCCAGAAAAGCCATGGCAAAACCCCTGTGGAGGTTTTGCCAAGAAAACCCCAAGAACAAGTAATAACAACAATAATATCATCATGGCGGGCGGTGGGGGGGGCGGCGGCGGGGGCGGCGGCAGCAGCAGTAGTAGCAGCACTGGCCTGGGGCCAGTCCAAATGCCTCAGGGGGCCGCATCTGGCCCCCAGGCCTTAGGTTGCCTACCCCTGATCCATTACAACCAGAAATCAGAATGGGGGATACAAGTTTTGGCCAAGGGGTACAGAATGCATGGTCTTCCAGAATCCCATGATTCTTCACCTTTGGCTTTGGTGGTGGGATTTGTAGCTGAATGTAGTGTGAATATGATTTGGGATCTTCTGGGGTTTGGTTCCCTTCCCCCTCAGATACCAAAACCCATAGATGCTCAAGTCCCATTATGTACAATGGCATAGTAAAATTGTGTCCCTTATATAAAATGGCAAAATCAAGATTTGCTTTTTGTATTTTTTTTGAAGGGGGAAATATTTTCAAGTCATAGATGGTTGAATCTGTGGATGCAGACTCCATGGATATGGAGGGCTGACTGTATTCTGTTTCCTGTTCTTTGGCTTATTGAAGATTGATCTGAAAGTGGGTGGTGTAGTAGAGGTAGGTTTGAGGATGTCTGTGCTAATGTTTGAGACAGGAGTGAGAAATGGTTTATTTATGGGAATTTAACATTTGCCACATGGTATGGCTTAGATCCAGACTGTCTGAATAACCACAGTTCTCCATATGAGCCTGCCCAAATACTATGGGCTGCACCCACACTGCAAAAAGATCATCAAGCTGTAATTTCCTGGTATTTTGTAGCTTGAGTGAACATGGGAATGCTTTTACATGTTAGCTGAATGAACCTAATATGATAATATATATAATAATATATGCTTACTCTTTGACTAAAGAGACAACTCCAGGAATGGTGGCAAATAATATCTTAGATAACAATGCATATGTTTTGCTGTAGCTTTTTATTATTAATGTTATATAATAATGTATTATTATTAATGTTAACATTTGTCAAATTGACTTAAAGCTAACTTCATATTGTTTCTTCATTGAGCTGAAATGACTTTCCTAACAGGAAAAAAGGGAGTATAGGTAGCCATTTATTCTCAGTATTTTTGTTGAAAACAACTATGCAAAGGAGACTCTTAAAACATTTTGATGGAATGTGTGTGGAGCTTTGCTTCATGCATTCTTTTAGTCAGAAATATTTGTCTTTAGTTCTGTGTAGGAGCACTTCCACTCCCATTTGCGGTGGCTCTGAATGCCTCTTGGCAATTCTAGGATTCTTCATTTTTCAGTCTTCAAAAGACATAGCTGTTCATGTGGGAAGAATGTATGACAGGGATACCAGCCTCATAATGGAAGAAGAAGCTATGTAGGTAGATTGAGAAGTGACCAGTGCAAGGTTTAGGAGTTAATTTTATTCCACTTTGTGGTGTAGGAATCTTTGTGGCATAGTCCTTTTCATGATGCTTGGTAACATGAAAAGTCAAAGTTATCATAGTGGAACCAGTGCAATATTCAGATATTCTACCCCTGAGCCATTTACTTATATAACCCACTTCTCCTTTCCTGCTTGATTGTTTATTTCATTTTTACTTGTCATGCTTCCAAACTTTTCCTTTGAGTACTTATTCATAGTCCAGTGATGGTATGACACTCTAGTGTCACTGGCTTGAGTCTTTGTACCATGTGGGTCTGACTCATGGGTTTAAACATCTGAGGTTATCAGCAGTAGGGTTTGTTTATCTAGTGATTTTAGTGGATTAAAACTTCTCTATGAACTGCTGTCAGTGATTAGGAGTTTGTTTGCCAAGAATTGTTCGCTGAAACTGCAACTCCATACATGAAGTATATGGAGCTATAAAGAAAGGAATGTCTCTGAATCTCAAAAGTAAAATATTGAACAAATGGCAGTAGGCTTCCATTGGCTCTTGGTTATATCTGCTGTGCTTGTGCATATTAGCTAATGCCTGTTGGCTTATGGCACATTTCCAGTGTGGTGTTAACATGGACTCCCCATCCATTTCAAGGCGTCACTCTCAGGAGGTGGTGGCCAGGCACTTCTGCAGTAAATTCTGTAGAGTACAGTATTCATATTGTGGTTGACAGTTATTGCTAAGGAAGAGAGGGGAGAAGTGTGAGCTTAATATCTTGCAATTGGATTGCATTGGATTCATTAAAATGAAATGTTCAGCAACATGAAGGGAGGAAAAAGAATAGGTAGGCCAGGTCACATTTCCAAATTGTAGGTATGTTTTTGTTGTTTCATTAGAGCTGCCTTTTTATGGTATACAGTTGACCCTCCACATTTACAGTTTTTGACTTTTATGGATTTGATTATTTGCAGATTTGATTAATATGCTATCTCTAGGAGTCTCTAGGTCCCCCAGGACAACTCTGCTAGAAGTTGACCGTAGCGTCACACCGGAGGACCTAGAGATTCCTGGAGAAAATACTTCTCTAGGCATTTGTAAGTCCTCCACTGCAGTTGTATAGTCACCTTCTGCCAGATGTTAGCCCTACGGTTGTACTGGAGGAACTAGAAATTCCTAGAGAGGTGTACTCTCAAGTGAAAAAAAGGTTTTTTAATTTGTGTTTTCCCCCACTTTTATGGAGGTCCTGCGCCCCTAAATCCAGTGAATGTGGAGAGTCCACTAGTTCACAGCTAGCCTGAATATTGTGGTGCAGTTCACTGTTATTTCCATGGAATAAATTAAGTTGAATTATATACATTTTTTCCTCTGAGGAGCAAAGGGGTTGACTTTCTCCTTATTGCTGCTAAGGCACTATCTGCAATCTTTCTAATAATAGTAGGTAGATAACTATTTATTTATCTTTTAATGTGTGTTTTAAATAGTATGTAATTTTAATGATAGTTTAAATATATTTTAATTATAATCTTTTGTATATATTTACTCATATTTTAGCTAGTTCATTTTGTAAGCTGTGAGTTCTAATTCTGGAGGAGAAGATGGGCATAAAACATAATAATAATAGACATGTAACTACTTGTCCTAGTTCCTGTGCCTTTGATTTGAACAGTGAAATGGACTACCATAATTGTGAGCAGCTTTCCATCCAGTTGCACTTTTGTTTCCTTCAGGAGTGCATGGACCAAAAATCTGTTGGTAATCTTAACTAGATTAGATCTATTGAATTTGTGGCTGAATAGTGAATCAACATATAGGTGAATTTCATTAATTCATTGGATCTGTCCATAGGACAGACTGCTCATAGGGTATAGGCTGTTGTATGTTCAGTTGCAAATTGTGTATGTAAGAGAGAAACAACCTTGTGCTTCTTGCTTTTAAGAAGCATTTGTGCATTAAGTAAAAAAATTGTTTAATGTACACACTTACAAAAAAATTAAAGAGTTCTGAAACTGCTCTTGGTGTTGATACGAGGAGAAAAATGGTGTTTGTTTTCAGAGCTGCTATACACTGTGTTCCTGTAATGGTCAAACCGAAACATATTCCTCTGGTCCAATATGGCTGTAGATGGCTAGTTTAAGCTTTTCAAAAACCATCATGAAAACTTTCACACTGAGTTGACAAAACCCGTGACAGGACACTACAAAAGGAGCATCCGTGCTGCAAGCAATGAAAACTCTACAGCTTTACTCACAAAGATCTGATAAGACATCATCTATATATAGAAAGAGATCTTGAGCAGTTCAGGCTAAATCCAGAGATAGCTGGAATCTGAATCCAGACGTCTTGTTTATTTGGAGATCAGATTGATATGCGACAGAAATAGTGCTGGACATTTAAAACATGATTAAGTATTAAGTTTTCCACCAGAGATTTCCAAAAAGCTGGAAGTGTTTTATCCATATGACGGTGTTGAGGGGTCTCTCTTCACAGTCCTCTAAAAACACCCAGTTTCTAAACACTGAGAGGAAAGATATCCACTCAGATCTCATCTTGCTTCAATAGCAGGAGTTAGCAGTGCTAGAACTGTGGCTGAAGGATATCAATAACAAAATGGTAATACAGGTAAATTGCGTTATAGTCCACAGGATGACTTCTTTTCTTAGAGGGCAATCCATTGGGTGAAACATTTTGACTGTTTCATCCATCCTTCTTTTCCTCATCCTTCTATGTTAACATTATAATAAATATTATAGCAGTGATGCTGATTTGTTAAAAACTCAGAGCTAATATGTGTAAAGAACTCAAGTTGGTGGACTACCACAATTGTAAGTGGGAAAATGAAGGCTTTGCCTGTTGCTGCCTAAATATTGTTCTAGTTTTCAGTTTTATAGCTGAAGTCAAAGAAGTTTGCTATACTAGACTTTTGGATTTGTTTCTTTGACTGAATTTGCTGTTCCCTTGAATAAATTTATGATCTTTGGTGTATCGTTGATGGCCTGGTCAGGCCACTCAACCATTTTGTTGGAATGGGTTATGAGTCCTTTCCTTGCACAGATCTCATGAAGTGTCCCTGGCTCTGATGTCCATCTGTTGGACACGTGTGTCAGCATAAGGGAAGCCTCTGCATGTAGAGCTCCACATGGCTACTGAAACCCAGCACAGTCAGGATTGCTAGGACGAAGGAGCACAGACCAGTAGGCTTTGAAGAGAACATTAGCCAGAGATAGAGCTATGTTGTGTCGAATCGATCTGCTTCTGTCTCAGTATGTGGTGGAAAACCAAGGTTGAGTGCAAATATGTCAGTCCTGGTCCTCTCATGAGCATGGCCAAATTTATCATGAGTGTTCAGATTTATAAGCTAGCAAAAGTTATTACTGAAGCTAGTACCTCAAATTTCCTTGTGGGATGTACAAGAAAGAGAGGCCATGGCTTCTTAGGCTTGCATGGAAATGCAGACTTCTAATTTCTTAGCAAACCAGGTTTTTTAAAACCCTTCTACCAAGCTTTTGGCTCAGGAGACCGAGTGATGATTCCCTCCTCTAAGAGCCATCTAACTGGACTGTACAGAAGTCTCAGTTGTCTGTGGTTGCCAGGTGAGCTATTAAATGCAAGGCTGCTGGTGTTTTGTCTCTCTCAAATGTTAGTTGTATATAAAAATGTTCAGTTTATGAAACAGTAGAAAGATCAGCTATGTTAAATGTTACATCTCAGATTGCTCTTTCTAACCTCTGGATTGCAGTATCCTCCATTGGATTCCCCTCTCCCTTTCTAAAAATACATTTCACTCATCTGAAATTGCATGTGTTGATTAAGACTGGAAAAAGGCACTCAGCTATGCAGAGGCACTCTCAAGAATAAAGAACTCATTTTGCAGTGCCCATAACTGTTTAATACCACAGTAGTGATAAAAGTATCAAGTGTTTGGTGTGGACTAGTTGGAAGTGTGACCTAGTTTGTTCCTGGTAATGCCCATATTTCATTGACCTTTCTCCTGTAAACACATGTGAGAGTTGGGGCCAGGGTTGCTTTTATTTGTTTTCAAAAGCTAATGATAGAGACAAGGAAAGAAGGGAAATGTGGAAAACACGTTTAAGGAGGAAAAGTTTGGGGGAGTAGTAAAGTGTATTTGGAACATGTATCTGCTGATGGTATCTCTTAAATGTACCCATACAGTCGTAAGCGGAAACAGTTGTGGAAGCATTCAGTATGTTGTGGCTGTAGTTTGCAAAATTCTTCATTGGTCTGTGTTCCTCATCACTGCAGATGGCCTTGGGCTGGTTCATTGACTTTTGGATTACTCAGTTATCTGCAACAGGCTTGCTGAGGTTTTCTGTGCAGCCTGACCTGACTTTTTGCAGTAGAGTGGCATTTTCTAAGTATCAAGAGAGTAACTTAATCTATTATTTTTACCCATATCTGCTGTGTGGAATACTATGAGGAAGACTGAAATACATTTGGCTCACTTTGCTTCTACAGATCTGGTGATGGTTGATTCTCTCTGAAGAGAAAACACACACACGCTCTGCTTTCCCATTGTAGCTGCTGGATTTTCTGCATGAGATAGATAGACAGACTGGCAAGGTTGGATGCTCTATCTCTTCTATTCAGTAACCCCCCCCCCCCCCGAATCTGGCATTTCAGTAGATATTGCAATACCTACATAAATGTAGAATTAAAAGACAATAATACAATACTTTAAAATAAGTTGATTGTTTTACAGCTGTTAACTTGTCTAAGGCTTCAGAGCTGATTAAATTGTTGTGAGGGTAAATATGAAGTGGGTAACTAAATGCAATTGTGGCAGTAGCAGACAAAAAGTTTTAAACCATCAGCCAGTGATTCTTTACTTGGACCCCTTTGAGAGTCCAAACACTGGACTCTGCTTGGCAGTGCAAAGCAAAGCAAAGCAGTTTCATTTATATACCGCTTCATACCACGCTATGGGGTGTCTAAGCGGTTTACAACTGTGAGCTGATTGCCCCCCAACAAGATGGGTACTCATTTTAGCGACCTCGGCCTGAGTCTAGCCTGAGCCCTGGCTAGTATTGAACTCGCAAGCTTGTGGTTTATGAGTGAGTGGCTGCAGGACAGGCATTTAACCACTGCACCACCAGTGGACCCCCCTCCCAAGCAAAATGCAAACAGCTTTCAAAGTAACAGAAAGAAAATCAAAGAAAATAAAACATCATTGCCTGGTGGTGGCGGTGAAAATCTGAAAACTCAGATTGAGAACCCACACCTTAAAGATTTAGCATTCGGGTGGAAGACAATTAGATTTCTCCAAATAATTTCTCTTTAAAGAGTGGGTGTGTATGTGAAATCTGCATATATACTATGTAAGGAATAGGGAAAGCATATAGTATAGTGGTTAGAGCATCAAGACAAGAGAGTGGAGAGAACAGGGTTTAAATCCCCACTTGACTATGAAACTCACTGAATACCTTGGACCAGTCACTGTTTCTGCTTAACTTTCCTCACAGCAGTGGTCCTCAAACTTTTTTGGGCTTCCATCCCCTTTCCTCTTGATATTAGGTCTACTGTTCTACTGCAAATTTTAAAACAACCAATCTTTGTTGCTTTTCCTTTGCTCTCAGTTACCTTGGGAACAACAATCGAACAGCTGGTTGAACAGCGACTGAGAAGCCTCTTGCCAACGCCAGCCCTGTGGCAAATGTCAGTGCAGCCAAAATGCTTCTTGGTCACTGCTCAACCAGCTGCTTGGTTGCTGCTCCCAAGGTGACCAAGTGCAAAAGGAGAAGATTCTCCCTGGCAAGGAAGGACTCTCAATCCTTCATTGTTGGGGCAGAGAGGGGTGCAAATGGTTTATGTATAGGTGGTTTATAGAGGCCACATGCTCTGGACTGGAGACTGACATGGATGGGAAAGGGAGATATTTTAACTACAGGGGCTGCTCCAAGGCGAAGGGCTCTTTCCAAGAATCAACCTCCAATACTGCTCCTGCTTCTTCCCCAGAGACCTTGTCTGGAAGAAAGCAAGAGCAGCAGAACAGCTCCAACCTGCCAGTCACGTCCCAGCAAAGTGGCTTTCAAAGACTTTTTCACAGTGGGAAGAAAATTGCTGAAATTGCTCTGTGCTGCCTTTGAGAAGAAACTTAGTGAAAAACTGTATCCCCAGAATACAGTAGCCCTTCCAATTCGTGGGGGATCTGTTCTGCCCCCCCCCCCCCCCAGCGAAAGTGGTGGCTCACAACTATTCAAGCCCCATTGAAAATAATGTTGCACATGGGGGGTGCATGCAGATGCACGCTGCCATTATATCCCTCCTCACTTGTTTCCCCCCCCCCCAAAGAGTGGGACTGCAGACTTGAAGTCTGCGAATGGGGAGGGATAACTGTAATGTAACATTCGATATATCTGTGAGCCTACTTGTCTACCTTCTCCTTCATAGTTGCTCTGTGGGCCTAGGTAGGAGAGGTACACGTTGGCGAGATCAGAGTCAAGGGGAAGATTAGATTGGTTGTTACCTCTTTGACTTACCATCTCAGATAAATTATATGTTATATTTAGGAATTAGAGAAAGGGGAGATGAAGGGGAGGCTAGTTAGGTATTCAGGTTTAGAGTCTTTGTAACATACTTTTGTAGTAGGAAACAACAACATTTGTTGTTTAATTTCACGGTTAAGTAGAGGACACATGAGAGAAAGAGAACCATACTTGGTCCCAGCAGCAGCAATGGGAGCAGATTAGGGATGCAGACATTTTAGGAAAAGGATTGTGGGAACGGAAAAGGGGAAGAGGACAGGGTTTTGTTAAGGTGTGTATAATCCCCCAGTGGCTAGATTTGAGACATAAGTGAGTTTGGTTCTGGAAGGTTCTTTGGGGATTAAATTGGCACACCGTCAGTGCCGCAGAGGAAGGAAGAGAGGCTTCTTCTCTCTTCAATATATTTTTTTTCCTGGTCGGCTTTATCTTTTTCACATAATACTCATTGCAGTCGTTGGCCAGCCCAGCAAAGAGGGAGAGATACCCTTGAAAGCCAAGTTCTGACAGTGTTGATGGCCTGGGAGGCTTTCTGGTTTTCCATTTACCAGTAGTGGCGAACCTATGGCATGTGTGCCAGAAGTGACACTTCTCTGTGGGCATGCGCGCTGTTGCCCCAGCACAGAGTTCGCCAGAGTTCATTACTGGAAAGCCAGAGGGATGCGGCAATTTGCAATAAATAAGTTGATTTTGGGTTGCAGTTTGGGCACTCGGTCTCTAAAAGGTTCGCCATCACTGCCATATACCCTGGGGCCTCCTCCTCCTTCTCCATCAGCTGCTGCAGATCTTATTTCAATAGGTAGTTTTTGTTACTTGCAAATTTATGAAATGTGAACATTATTGTTTCCATGTCATGCTCTAGTTGGGATGACATCTTTGCGCTGTTGTCGGGATCTGTTCTGTGCCGGGTGGATCTGGCTCATCAGGGAGGATGGAGCAGCCAGGAGCAATGGTTGGCAGAGTGACTGACCACCTGCTGCCTCCCTCCGCCAGCCTTTCTCCAGGGCTGGGCTGGGGCAGGCAGAGGGGCCTTTGTAAAATTATTTTGGAAGGACAGATAAAGGTGGCTGGGGCTCCAAAATAGGATTCCCTTTCTGCATGTGTATCAGCTATTCTGGGAGTTGTGGCATGGAAATTAGACAGGACAGTAGGCAGACAAGTTCAGTAACAAACAGTGAGGTTGGCAGCCTGGTCTCTATAAAGACAAGAGAGACATTGGGAGATACATAAAATGACTGGAAAAGAAAAAGAGGAACATCGTATTTACCCCTCACTACTGTACCCCTAGGACCCATTCACACTGCCCAGTTATAGTACTGTTGTTCCACTTTCGCTGCCGTGGTTCTTTCCTGTGGAATACTGAGATTTTGTAGTTTGGGAAGATTCTAGAATTCTCTGGCTGAGAATTCTAAATGCCCCTCCCTAAATTCCCAATCCCAGGATTCCATAGGGTGGAGCCATTATAGTTAGAGTGGAATAATGGTGCTATACCAGTGATGGTGAAACTTTTAGGGGCCGAGTGCCCAAACTAAAAGGCCTTCTGGCCCAGGAGTTAGAGACAGCTGAAAGCCCAGGGGTTAGGGGGGAAGAAGAGGAACAGGTGCATGCCTCCCTCCCCCAAAAAACTGCACTGTCCCCGGCCTTCAGCTGCCTCCAGAGAGACAGCTAAAGGTCTGGGACAGCTGGGAAGGAGGAGGAACAGGTACACACCTCTTCCTCGTCCTCTCCTCCCTCCTCATGCTGGGGAAAATAGCTTTGTGTGCCATCTCTGGCGCATGCCATAAGCTTGCCATCATGGTGATATAGCCTTGTAGTGAGAATGGGCCTCTAGTCAGCAAAGAGCCTGGAGCAATTGCACCAACTGCACGGTCTATTCAGCTCTGATTGTTGAGTAGTTGATAGT
Organism: Phrynosoma blainvillii; assembly: GCA_026167975.1. Lineage (NCBI taxonomy): Eukaryota > Metazoa > Chordata > Lepidosauria > Squamata > Phrynosomatidae > Phrynosoma > Phrynosoma blainvillii. The sequence continues at coordinate 243,884,485 of JANUYF010000001.1, read as the reverse complement.
ATGGCAGTCATACTATCTCAGGGGTAAGCAACCTTTCCCCTTTAAGGGCCGAGGGACTTCAGCTCCCAGAATCCCAGGAGCTATTGGCCAACATGGGACTATTGGCCAACATGGCTGAGGCTTCTGGGAGCTGAAGTCCCTCGGCCCTTAAAGGGGAAAGGTTGCCTACCCCTGCACTATCTTATTAACATGGTTCCAATTGCTTGTGCTGACTGAGGTTAGCTGCACAAAGAGGTTACCAAGCAAATGAGTTGGTTGTATAAAATGAGTATAGAAAAGTCCAATGACTGTTTGCCCTCACACTGAAATTTGATTGTTCATTCTTCACTCATATCTGTTTCTTTCACAATTAGTGGCAACCTTGGCTTTAAACACACATTGTAGGCCAGGTGTGCCAGGGCCCCCAAATTTCAACTTCAATTTTAATTTGATTTTTTTTTTTACGTTCCCACCTAAACACTCCCTAGAGGATAGGGAAAGTTTTACAGGTTTTTTTTAGCCTGGGCTGTTTTAAGACCCAGGAGAAATGATTTTCCTGATAACAAAGGACCTGGAAGTTCAGTTCTGGTTGTCAAAAATGGCAGCTATGATTGTGTGCTATGGCCCAGCAGAGTCTGGAAGAGCCAGAACTTGGGACCATTTGTTCCTCTGGGCTCTAGAGCATGTCCAGCTGTGTTGTAGATGCACCAAGTCCTTGAGGCATAAAGCTCTCTGCCAGATTTTTGGGCTGGCTAATCAAATAAGACAATTATGGCTACACGTAAGTTAGTATACAGAGACAGCACAACTTAAAGAATAGGTTTTCTGGATATTTGGCTCATGAGCCATCAGTTGATTTATAGACTGTTTTTAACACAAACCCTGGTTCGTTGTTACATCTGAATTTCATTTTTGGCACCTGGCAAAACAACTTCTGTTCCTTGTCTAAGAAAACACTATGAAATTCATGGGGTCGCCATCAGTTGACAGGCATCTTGAAGGCACATACACATATACATTGAATGGTATTTCATTCAGGGGAAAACTGCTGTAACTTTGCAGTGAAAATTGACTAACAGTGTATGCTTACCGGCATGTACTTCTGTTTCTCTGAACTGCTTTGTCTAAATTATGGCACCTAAAATAAACAATCCTCTGCTTGGCATATTTGCTTCTGTTCTGAAGCAGTTATGTAAACTCAACCTTTGTAACATAGGATCAAAAGATAGCATCCAGCATAGTTCTGACTTTTTTCTTTTTTTACAAAGAAGATAATGTAATTTATGAGGTAGTGTGGTGCAAGAAACTTGCCAAGAAAACCCCAAGATAGCTTCGCCTTAGGATCGCCGTACATCAGAAATGACTTGAATGCACACAACAATAACAAACATGATGTTAAAAGACATAATGTTAATCCCTTTTGAGCTATGAGTGAAGTTGAAAACTGCTTAAACTTCTTTATTAAATTGCAAATTTCTTTTTGAATTTCTCTTGAAGAAATATTCAAAATTCATCTTGAATTAATTTTAAAATTTTAAGTTAAAGCAAGTACTTCCTATGTCACTGAAATTTCCTAAAACCAATATTATATTTTGAAAGGAATTTTTATATAATTTTCTTGTAATAACACTTTACTACACAACTGTGTTCTTGCTTTCCTATTCTTGTTCTGTGAGCTATTTGGAGCACACATATATGGATAAATAGCATAAAAATTTGATGCATTTTAACACCAGTAATAGAGAGCCAGCATGGTGTAGTGTAGTGGTTTGAGTTTTGGACTACGACTCTGGAGACCAGGGTTCAATTTTCAGATCAGCCATGAAACCCACTGGGTGTCCTTGGGCAAGTCACACTCTCTCAGCCTCAGGGGAAGGCAATGGCAAACCTCCTCTGAACAAATCTTGCCCAGAAGGCCCTATGATAGATTTGCCTTAGGATCAGCACCACAACAACAACAACATAATGATAATAAATAAATACATTTTTAATACTCTGGAAACTTGACACTAAAATGTTTATGTACTATAGCTGTGTTGATAAGCTGTCAACCTTGCCTTAAATACTCTTGAGGCGAACCTGTGTGACAGTCCAAACATACTTTCCTGTTGTTCATTGTGCACCAAAATACAGCCTGCTACGTACTCGTTATTCTTCACATTTATAATTTATATACTCTGAGAATTATATATACACAGAGAGAGAGAGAGACAGACAGGTCCAAACTGGAAGGCTTTTCTTTTATCTTAGCTGTAAACTGTGGTTGATCCTAACTATGGTTTATTGAAACAAGGCAACTTCAGTCTTATATAGTAAATTTGTTTCCCCTAACCATAGTTAAGATTATACATGGTTAAGGAACACATAACACACCTAACTGTGATTAATATGAAATGGATACAGAAATGGTTTAGCCTATCCTCAGAATGCAGCCAGTGTAAATTAGTGTTCTCCCAAGAAAATCTGAAATACAAGTCCTCAGATACTGAGAACTGGTTAAAATTTGTGCAGTTGTTATTCTCCCACACCCACAGGCATATTTATAACATCTGATGGGAGCTCTCATCACATCATTTCTGCAGAAGATAACATTTGAGGCAAATGTTGTGCCTTCCTTATTTACAGTCACTAAAGGATGAATCTGTTTTAAATTTGCACTGCTGAAGAAGAAGGAACTGTCCTAAAGCCTGGTTGATCAGCACTCTTAAAGGAGGCATCACAGGGCCTTTGCAGACTGCTAGAAATGGTGCAAATTGAGTCCACTTTCTACCCTGGTTCAGTGCTAGGGAATCATGGGAATTGTATTTTTTTCTGAGACATTGAGCCTTCTCTGTCAGAGAGCTCTGGTGCCACAATAAACTACAGTTCCCATGATTCCCTAGCACTGAGCCAGGGCAGTTAAAGTGGACTCAATTTACACTATTTCTGGCACTCTGCAAAGGCCCTTTGTTTGTCTGTATTTTTATTTTTGTTGTGTGCACTCTACCAAGAATGAATTCTCTACAATGCCCATTTGATTTAATGGAAATTGAAGGGAAACAGTGCATATGGATTGACCTATTGAGTTCCCATTTCATGATTCATTAGGTTAGTTTTACCTCAGCCTGCTTTAGAAACCTGCTGCTGCAATTTTTGGGTTATATGCTAAATATGCTAAGAGAAACATAGGAGGACCTTCAGGAATTTGCTGTAGTTTTAGAAATGTTACATAGTGGTTTGAGTGTTGGACTGGGACTCTGGAGACCAGGGCTTGATTCCCAACACAGCCATGAAACTCACTGGATGACCTTGCACAAGTCCCATGCTCTCAGCCTCAAGGGAAAGCTATGGGAAAATCTCTGAACAAATCATGCCAAGAAAACCCCATGATAGGTTCACCTTAAGTCAGAAAGGACTTAAAGCAGAGGTAGGCAACCTTTCCCCTTTAAGGGCCGAGGGACTTCAGCTCCCAGAAGCCTCAGCCATGTTGGCCAATAGTCCCATGTTGGCCAATAGCTCCTGGGATTCTGGGAGCTGAAGTCCCTCGGCCCTTAAAGGGGAAAGGTTGCCTACCCCTGACTTAAAGGCACACCACCACAACAAATGGCTTGTTGCAAAGAGCAGTTCAACCTCAGGTGCAAAACTAAATGCATGGCCCTCATTGACCCTTTCTCTATGAATCATGAGAGTAACATGTAAATAGGGCTTCTTGTTGCTCATGAATTTTTCAAGGCATGGCCAAATAAGACCAGAACAAGTGTGTGTGAGCACTGTGGCTATTTCTTACATCACTGAACAAGTACTGTTCAATCCCTTGTGGTGCTTCTTTTATTCTTCTTCAGGGATTGCATTGCAAAGAATAAAAATTGCCCATGTGTGTGATTAGAGAAGCATTGTCCTCACTTTTTATTTACCATTATTGATGTTATTATGTAATGAAACATATCGAGTGCTGGGATACCTCATTTACAGCACAATTCCATATACAGCACAGTTCCAATTCTTCCTTAAATACATAGATTTATAAATAAGATGAGCAAATTTTTACACCCCAGGTACAGTAGTCAGCACCTGAACAAATTTGGCCTTTTTGTGGCCTTCTGCACAGAGGATACTTGGGCTATGCTTCTCATCACCTGTCCTCTCTGATGCATACTTGCTAACTGGATCCTTACTGCAGAAATAACTCAGTTTGACTCCACTTTAACTGCCATGGCTCAATATTATGGAATTCTGGGAATTGTAGTTTGTTGTGGCACCAGAGCTCTCTGACAAAGAAGTATAAATATCTGACAAAACTATAATTCCCAGAATTCCATTGCACTGAGCCATGGCAGTTAAAGTGGTGTCAGATTGGACCATTTCTGCAGTGTGGATGCAGCCCTAGATGTTGGTGAACTACAGCCCATTTTATCCTTTGCTGCTAGTTATGACTGATGGGAAATCTAGTCCCACAATACCTGAAAGGCCACATGTTCTTCCTGCATGGTTACGTTGTTTAATACTGGCATTAGGTAGCTCTTACTTTAGCCCCATAGTAAATACGATTATGGTGGTGGCCATTGTTGAGCACTAAAACAACATTCCATTGTATAAGGGCCTTTGCAGACTGCCAGAAATAGTGCACATTAAATTGAGGCACTGCCCTGGCTCAGTGCTAGGGAGTCATGGGAACTGTATTTTTTTCTGGGACATTGAGCCTTCTCTGTCAGAGAGCTCTGGTGCCACAGTAAATTACAGTTCCCATGATTCCCTAGCACTGAGTCAGGGCAGTTAAAGTGGACTCAATTTGCACTATTTCTGGCAGTCTGCAAAGGCCCTAAGTAATCTTATGTGTGCTTTTTAACTTTACAGACGTACTCCTGTTAATGAAGCCCCTGACAACTAAGCTCTGTTTTACAAAGTTCTTCACCTGTCAATCTCCCCTTCCCATTTCTTCCTCATCTTCTGTGTAACTGGAAATTTATTAGCAGTATTTGCATTGGGAAGATAGTGAATGAGGGCTGGAAAAACACAGTGTCAGGTTTAGGCAGTAAGTTTGCAGTTAACTCAAAATATATTTTTAATCACCAGCCTTTCTCACTACTGGATTTTTTTTTCTTGTAAGCTCTTATAATATTGCTGAATGTTTCATTTTCTCACTCTGTTTTATATAACCAAGCTTGGATCGGGAAAGAGCCGGAATCTACTCTAGCTGATCCTACAATAGCCATGTGTGCCTACATCCAACAGGGCAAGTTAAACAGCAGCTGCCTTCATGATCCCTTACTGGAGCCTGTGTGAGCAGCAGAGAGAAAGGAGGAGATTAAATAAATCTGCCTTACGAACAACTCCCATCATGTTTTAAAAAACATAGATCTTTATGATTGGTTACAAAAATGGAAATCATAAGAAAATTGAAAGCTGGTAAAAGAAAAAGCCATCACTGAATGCATTTTGGCACTCGGTCTCTGAAAGGTTCGCCATGGCTGCCATTGGCAATACTTGTGCCACTAGTTGAGAACCACTGCATTACAGAGTTCGTAAAAAATAAAAATCCAGAGGAAATGTAAAATTTATTTTGGTAGATTGCTTCTTGGAATGCTTGTAATTTGCAATACTGAATGCAGATTTGTATGCATGATCTAGTTCACAAAAAAGATGTATAGCATAACATAGTCTGTCTTTGGGTCAGAGGAATGTACAATAGGGGAACATCATTTGTTCAATTGACATTTGCTAATTAGAGGCTGGTTCCAGGCTAAGTCATGCAACTCATCAACCTAAATGATTTATCTATTATAATATTTATATTTGTTGTGCCTTGAAGTGGTTTCTGACTTATGGTGACCCTAAACCAAACCTATCACAGGGTTTTCTTGGCAAAATTTGTTCAGGGGGGGGGGGTTGCCTACCTCTGAGGATGAGAAAGGGTGACTTGCCAAAGGTCACACAGTGGGTTTCCATGGCTGAGCAGAGCTTTGAACCTTGTTCTCCAGAATCGTAGTCTAATGCTCAATCCACTACATCAAGCTGGCTCTCCAGGGGTATAATAAATATAGATTTTTTTAAAAATAGCACAATCGCACAAGCAAATAGACACCCAGAACTGAATAAACCAAAACTAATTCACAATCCTTAACTAATTCACAATCCCAAAGCTTGGCTTGGATAGATAAGATTTTAATATGTTGCTGAAATTAGGCTGACTTTTGCTGCTGTTTGGCTCTCCAAGGGATTGACATAGCAGAAATGGCGGGGGGGGGGGGGGGAGCGAAGAAGCATCTCTCTCAAATTTCCTTACAGTTTATTGTTCTCCTTAGTGGGGCATGGAGGCTGTTTCTCTCTGTAGATCTGAATGCTCAGGTAATGGGGCATGTCCCACTGATCTGAATAGGACTGAAGTGTAGGTAATATAGTCTGAAACCAAACACTCCCTCCTTTCTGAAAAAAAATTCACTCTGTAGTAATGTTGGCATTTGAAATTAGATTTTCGATACCAATTCACTTTTTATATCATCAGCCTTTCTCAATGCTGACTAAGGGGGGTTGCAGACTGCCAGAAATAGTGCAAATTGAGTCCACTTTTAGGGTTAGGGTTAGTGCTAGGGAATCATAGGAATTGTGTTTTGTTTTTTTCTGAGACATTGAGCCTTTTCTGTCAGAGAGCTCTGGTGCCACAATAAACTACAGTTCCTATGATTCCCTAACCCTAACCCTAAAAGTGGACTCAATTTGCACTATTTCTGGCAGTCTGCAACCCCCCTAAGTTGAGATAGTGTCAGACAAAACCCAATTCCCACTACACATGATGTATCAAAATGCAGTCATATGAACCTAGAAGTAATATTTTGGTTGCAGGATATGAAGAGGAAAGAGGATCCCTGTGGTGGTTTTTTCTGAAATCATAGAATCATAGAGTTGGAAGAGACCTAAAGGGTTATCCAGTCCAACCCCCTGCCATGCAGAAAAACAGAATCAAAGCACCCCTGACAGATGGTCATCCAGCCTCTGTTTAAAAACCTCCAAAGAAGGAGACACTCCACCACACTTTGAGGGAGTATGTTCCACTGTCAGATAGCTCTTACTGTCAGGAAATGCTTACTATTCTACCAGCTGGAGAGGGAGAACTTATAGTGTCTCAAGCTATAGGATGTAGGAGGGAAGAATTTGTTGGGCTCAAGGAGATGCCTTTTCCTGATGGACTGCTCTATATGTATATGTGTGTGTGTGTGTGTGTGTGTATATATTCATACAGCATGCTTATAAAGGTCTGCTCCTAGGCACTAGTTCACTCCATGCATCTGAGGAAGCAGACTAGGGGAATACAGACCAGCCAAAAGGGCCAGCCTGGGGGTAGAGTCGGGGCGTATCGATTGCACACCGGCTGCCCCGACTCTACCCTAATGCCACCATCATGTCATTAGCCCCACTACACGGCGTGCAGCGTCAGGGTGCTCCCTTGGCACAGTGTTCAGATATGCTGCACCAATGGAGTGCAGAAAAACCGCCGCTGCGGCAAGGGCGACTTTTTGCCGCTTCAAAAAGGAGTGGCATTTGCCAGTTCTTTTTGGAGCAGCAAAGTGCCAGATTGGGGCCGGAGCATGTGGTTGTTGCTGCCCTGATCCAGCAAGGAAAGGGCCGGCGGGACGCTGCCCCTTAGGGGTTGTCTGTATAGTCCCTAAAGTCTACAAAAGCTTATGCTACAATTGCTTTCTTTGAGTTAGTCTCAAAGGTGCTGCAAGATTTCTTTGAGTAAATCTTGAACTAGTAGTGTTGGAATGGAAGAATTATTGGTTTGGCTACATCCAAACTTCAGATTCCTTAGTGATGATGCATTTAATATGGTAGGTAGCTTGTAATTTAGAGTGGTTAACAAAGGCATGTCTTCATACCAAAAATTTAAGCCGCAAATGACCTTATTAGGATTTGTATACCTTGGAAGAACATTTTTTAAAAGTTCAGATCAAATAGTAATAAATTCCATGGAGAAGAGGTTCTTTTTCAATACAGAATGGGTGTGACTTCTTAAAGCCTGTTAATGTTATTATTTATTTGTTATTTATAACAAATACTGTTTATTAATTTCAGATTGATGTTTGAGTAACATTTGGTGAAAAGTTGATCAACATTTTTAAGGGTTCACATATGAAGAACATAAGAGAGAGTAGACAACTTAATAACTTGTATATATTTTGCCCTGTAGTCTTCAAAACTGGTGCTTATAACTATAGATAAGAGATTAATGTAGTTTTTGAAAGCCAGCATGCTGTAGTGGTTTGAATGTTGGACTAGGATTTTGGGAGACCAGGTTTCAGATTACTGCTCGGTCATGGAAACCCAGTGGGGAGGTCACACTTGCTTGACCTCAATGGCAATGGTCCCTCTGAACCAATCTTGCAAAAAACAAGCCACCGCCACCAACACCCCGTGACAGGTTCAGTTTATGGTTGCCATAAGTTGGAAATGGCTTGAAGGTACACAAAAGCAACAGGAATAATGTAGTGATTATAAAGCATTACATAGAGCAGTAGAAAAGCAAGGAGATCAGTACTGGAGCAAGGAATCAGTACTTGAGTTTTATATCTGTATTCTTCTAAGAATTTTCAGGTGGATGGTATATGATACTATAGTAATTTTGCCAGCTTTAACATCTTATCTGATGTCCCTTCCATTTGCTGTGGCTATTGGCCTAAATCCAGTTTTTAGTCACCTGTAGTTGGGACTGGCAGTTGAATTTAGGCCCTTGTTATGTCTTTTGTTGTTGTTGTTGTTGTTGTTGTGTGCCTTCAATAGTTCCTGACTATCATGGGGTTTTCTTAGCAATATTTGTTCAGAGGAGGTTTGCCATTGCCTTCCCCTGAGGTTGAGAGTATGTGATTTCCTCAAGGTCACCCAGTTGGTTTTATGGCTGACCTGGGAATCGAACCCTGGTCTCCAGAGTTGCGGTCCAACAGTCAAACCACTACACCCACCCATCCATCTATAAAAGCACTTCAAATGTAGACATATCAGTAACATTTTCTATACTGGAGATATGTGCAAAGCAACTTCCCAGTTATCTTTTGCTGCCTGTCCTGCTACTTCTCGAGATTCCCGCTTGTGATATAAATGCCATTTTTATTTTCTTTGCTTCCTGTTTAACCTTATTGTACATTCGGGCAAGGCTGCACCTTTCACAGCATCATTGACATCTGCTCAACCATTCTGTCTTGTTTGTGGACTTACCTCTGACTCTTTCAACCAGTGGCATAATTTTACTTGAGCTGCTATTATAGCATTTTTATATTTGCTACGTATAATAGTATTGTTGATACATTGTTCGTAGAGCACTCTATGCCACTTCTTCTTTTTAACAGAAAGATCTATTAGCAATGTAAGTGGAAAATTAACTGGCATTTTAGCATAAATTCTTGATCCTGCATAAGTCTGTAATTGGCTTAAGAGCATAACATAAACAGGAATTAAAGACAGAGGTAAGGAAAGCAGTGAAAAGAGAAATGCTCTTAAGAACCATCCATGCCAGAAAGTATCAAAGAACAAATAGTTCAGAGTTATCCCTATGTTACAGATCAGGAATTTTATCACACAAACCCTTCTTCTTGCCACAATCATATTAATGATGGGAAGTGCATACATATTGGATTGGAAGCACATCCCTCCATTAGCGCAACCAAACTGTTCCTCGTCCCATGGACTCTCTTCTGCCCTTGTCCTTAACCCTGCCTCTCTGTCCTATGCGTCTTTCATTTGCGTGAATGTGTTTGCTTTTTGAATGTAAGTCTGGTGTTGTGTTAATGTGGTTTAACAAAAGAAGAAGAAGAAGAAGAAGGAGAAGAAGGAGAAGAAATAATAATAATGTAAAACAAACAAAAAAAGCTGTTCTGAAATAGCAAGGGGAGAGGGGAGAGGAGGAGACACTGGCACCACATGACGATGCAATCCCTGAACTGCCACAGAAAATTATCTGGACATGTGGACTAGTGTTATACCAGCATGATTTAGAGGTTATTGACAGGTTATCCCCACCAGTGGCAAGGTGCAGGCTGACCATAATTGGAGGAAAAGGCATTGACAGCATCATGCAGGCATCACCAAAGGTGCTATTATTGAACTTTTATGGTAGTTTAAAAGGCACACGTGATAAAAGTCCCAAGTCTAGTCTACATGCAATAACAGAGGAAGGTACTGTAGGTTGATCTTGTAGCACCTTTCAGACTAATTGAAAGAAAGAAGTTGGCAGCATGAGCTTTCGTAGACTTAAGTCTGCACTTTAAGTTAGGGGGGGTTGCAGACTGCCAGAAATAGTGCAAATTGAGTCCACTTTTAGGGTTAGGGAATCATGGGAACTGTATTTTATTGTGGCTCCAGAGCTCTTTGACAGAGAAGGCTCAATGTCTCAGAAAAAAAACAAAAAAACAATTCCCATGACTCCCTAGCACTAACCCTAACCCTAAAAGTGGACTCAATTTGCACTATTTCTGGCAGTCTGCAACCCCCCTAACTTAAAGTGCATCTGAGGAAGCAGACTTAAGTCTACGAAAGCTCATGCTGCCAACTTCTTTCTTTCAACCTCCCTTAGCCTCAAAGGTACTACAAGATCTCTCTGCATACTGATTCTTCAGACTAACACGGCTATATCTTTGGAGAAAGGTACTATTTTACACACAGTATCTAAGTATCTAGATAAGAAATAATGATAGTTTAATATTGCACACATTCAGCTATTGTGTGAAAGCAGCCTTCCCTGATCTTCTACTTTCCAGATGTTTTAGATGACAGTTGCCATCATTGTGGACCATTGGTAATTCAGGTTGGAGTCAGTGGAAGGGATAAGAGTAAGCTACAGTGAACCTCAGGTTAACAAGTTCTCTTCTCTTCTGTCTCCTGGCCTTGTTCTCGGGGGGAATGAGAGGTGCACATTCTTGTTGTGTCACATGTATTCCACCAGAGACTCCACACCAAGCCCCAGAGGTCTCTCTCCTAAAAATTACAAGGAAAATTTCAGCCAACACACACATGCGAAAACTGTCACCACAAATGTGGCAGTTTGGATCCTTTTGCCTCCCATAACCCCCAACTCCATGAAGCCTGGCTGTACTTCAACCAAATCATGGAAGTGAAAGTGATGTCACTTTTGGTCATGCAGGGAGTGTGTGCTTGTGTGTGCATGTGTAAACGGGATGTGTTCTCTCTGCACTTTCCCATTCTTGCCCTAAATTGTGATTAGACCGTATTTTTAATTGCTGTGTTTTACAAGGTCTCTGTGCCCACTGGTATGTACTAAATATTTTTGATTAACTATCATATGTGGTCTAAAAAGAGACAGCATTTTCTGTTACTGACCTATTTCTATGAAAAGGTGTAAAAATGAAGGTTCGTAAACCTTCTAGTGTGTAAAAGCTTGAGTAAACTTGCTGAGTTTAATGTCTCTTCCTGAGGAATTCTAGGAACTGAATTCTCAAGAGTTTAGCAATCTGTATTGTGCCTGTGGCAATGATGCTTCTGACAATAGTTGGTATATCTGCATGGGATCTACATCTGTTCCATTCCTTTTCCTCATGGAAGATGGATCCTGAAACTGGTCAGTATGGCTGGGATATAGAGGACAAGAGAGCCCAGAGGCTATATAGGTATTGGACTGCAAAACAGGAAGCTTGAAGGGAAAGGTAGATCAAGTGACTTGAGGCAGAAGAAGACTTATTGGGCAGAGATGCATGCTTTCTGATGTATATGGTCACAGTGGGATGTAGACAGGAATGATTGGGAGGGTGGTTAAGAGACTGGAAAATTGAAGGAAATGATTGCTTGGTCAAAGCTGGGGTGGGGGATAATTTTGACCATTGTGCCAGAAAAGAGTTTTTGCTTTTTCAAGTAAGGGGGGTTGCAGACTGCCAGAAATAGTGCAAATTGAGTCCACTTCTAGGGTTAGGGCTAGGGCTAGGGAATCATGCGAACTGTATTTTATTGTGGCACCAGAGCTCTCTGACAGAGAAGGCTCAATGTCTCAGAAAAAAACCAATTCCCATGATCCCCTAGCATTAACCCTAACCCTAAAAGTGGACTCAATTTGCACTATTTCTGGCAGTCTGCAACCTCCCTAAGTTGGGCAGGGCTGTGGCTGCTCTGATGTATGGTACTGTTCAGGGGGGTTGTTATTTCATGGGTAAACTTTCACTTGAAAAAAATATTATTATTATTATTATTTGGAATTTGAGAGGAGTTGTTACTTTTGCAATTCTAAAAAGTAAGTTAGAACCACCACCTCCGTGTGTGTGTGTGTGTATGCGCGCAGCAGGGCTGAATTTCATAGATTAATTAGAACTGACAAGATAGTTTGGCTGCAGGATTCTAGTCTTTGATAAGATATTCCTAGGATTCCATGTGGACTCAGTGGCAGTAAAGCAGGAGTGGGATTCATGAGACCCTGAGCTAAAACGCCCAGCATTTCATCCCACTGGTTAGATCAGGGGTAGGCAACCTTTCCCCTTTAAGGGCCGAGGGACTTCAGCTCCCAGAAGCCTCAGCCATGTAGGACAATAGTCCCATGTTGGCCAATAGCTCCTGGGATTCTGGGAGTTGAAGTCCCTCGGCCCTTAAAGGGGAAAGGTTGCCTACCCCTGGGTTAGAGTGACTGGGGCAGTCCAGCAACACCTAGAGGTCAGTCAATTCTAATCCCTGTATTAAATGTAGCAGAAGTGCCCTAAATGTGTTATCAGTAGCAATGGAAAGAATATTCACAGTTATTGGTTTCCTGGTTGGAAAAAAAATAGGGTTCCTGGCACTTGGGAAGCCTGGTCAGGAGGAATAATAAATACAGTGGCGATAAGTCTATAGAGTTTCTGCCCTTGTTCACACATCCCAAAGTGTTTAGGTAAATTATTCTGCACAGACACATGGTTTTGTGCAGCAACAACACAGTTTCTAGACAGCCCTTTGTGTTTTTTGTGCAGTTTTGTGCAAAACCAGAAATTTTGCAGAACAAAAATTTTACATTTAAAAAAATGTGCAAAAGCCAGCTATCATTTCTGCACAGGCTGTTTTCTGCACAGTATTTTTTGTTGTAGAAGATTCCCTGTTGTGTGTATATGTGTGGGTCTGTATGTGTAGAAAACAATAATCTTGTACACATAGGGAAACAATCAGGTGGTTGGCTGGAAATGAATTCTTTTTCAAAATGCCACAGTTCTCAAGCACAATTCTTAGGCAAAAAAAAAAAAAAAAAAAAAAAAAAATCTATTTCTGCACAGAATACTTTCCCAAACCACTTCAGGATGTGTGAATACTGGGCAAGAACTGCACATAATTTTTTGTTTTCTCAGAAGACGGGAGATTTGACATCTTTACCTGTGATAATAGTCATGTGAATATTAACATCCCTAGTTGTCAGTGGGTCACCTTAAAGCTGTTCTGTGTTAAGTATTTTTAGAGGTTCTGACTTAGTTTTTCAAAACTAGTTTTTGTTTTACTGACTTTTCTACTACTAGTGTATTCTCACATGAATATAGCCTCCTTCTTTTTTTATACCATTTTTTCTTCCAGCCCATATACCTTTTCCTAAGAATGTAAGTCAGTACAGCAAAGACAGTTCCTTTGATATTCTGCTAACCTTGGCCAATGATTTTTGTACCTTGCAAGGCATTTCTTCTAGTTTAGTGTTAATATCTGGCTCATTAACCCCCTGCAACTGAACAAGCATCACAGATGGCCTGAACATATTACATTTTTATTTAATGTTTTCTGGAAATATGTTAATTAAAGGGACTTTTTATCATATATAAGTGTTGAGAAGCATCATTAAGTTATAGGCTCAACTTAAGTCTCTGCTTCTTCTAATTAGCTGCTTAGCTTGGTTCAGTTAGTTCTTAACAAGGGCAGGTTTCTGACAAGAGAACTTGTCATGATCCTAATTCCATCATTTACCGTAAGTGTCTAATTAAAGGATATAGGCCCTAAAGCTGAATGGATACCCATCCCAATGATTAAAAGTGAGAATGTTGAGTTTCATTTTGTTTGTTTGTTTGTTGAACACTTAAAGTGATAGGAGACTGGCTCCTTAGGTGTCGTCATCATTTTGACAAGGGTATAAGCATGGTTATTTTAACTGCATTTGTGGAATAGTTTCTTTTTGTGGGAATGCTTTTTTTGTGTGATGGGCTAAAAATGTAACAAAACAAAACAATTCCGCCCCCAGAAAAGCCCATTTATAGATGCAAAGAAACCTGGATTCTTTTCTTGTCGGCACCTTCTACCTTCCTAAACTGCTTTTTCATAATTCCCATATAGCAAAAGCAGACAGTGGAAACAGTTGTTTCTCTGACCTTGAAAGGTACACTCTTGAGTGCTTGTACTTCATATCTTTCTTTGGTTATACTGCCTGCTGTGAGCAATTTTTCCCTAAATGTTTTCTTCCTGTTTTGCTTTGTGCTAGAAGCATTGAAGTATTTCTTTCTTGCATTTACATATCCTGAATTTCATGTTAAAATCTAATTTCACTGTCTTTCTCCCTCTCTTCAGTAGATAAAAATGGCAAAAATGGAGGTGAAGACATCTCTTCTCGACAATATGATTGGGGTTGGAGATATGGTACTTCTGGAGCCCCTCACTGAGGAGTCTTTTATCAGTAACCTCAAACAACGTTTTGATCACAGTGAGATATATGTGAGTATGATATAAATAAATTCTCTGTGAGGGCTTATTTAAAAATCACCTCATTCTTTAACAGAGGTCACGCTGCATGGTTAGGGACATAGATTTAGAATTCCAGAATTAAACTTTTTTTTTAACTGCTTAAGTGGTGTGTACATGCGCAAAACTTCTTTGAGTCCCTTGCTTTGAGTAAGGTGGGGTATACATAAATTAATTAATTAGATAAATAAATGTTTGCATGTGTGTGTGTGTGTGTGAGAGAGAGAGAGAGAGAGAGAGAGAGTATGAGAGAGAGTATTAGATTTAAAGGAAACAAACAGCACTTTTCACAATATTGAATTCAGAAGCTATCTCATTCAAGCATTTTAGATAAAAGGGAATATTTCTGGCTCCATAGACTCAAGAATTTGACACCAAATCTTAGCCCAGAGGGATAATACCTCATGCATTTAAAAAATGTTTACAATGGAGTGTTATAAACTACCCTCTTGGCTGTACACTCAGTTTTATTTTAAGCAACTGAGGAAGAAGGCAAAACATTTTGCCTACTATGTTCTGTTTGTTAATCACTCTTATATATGTGTGTACATCTCTGTGTTGTTGTTATTGTTGTGAGCCTTCAAGTTATTTTTGGCTTAGGGTGACCCTAAGACCACCAGGTTTCTTGGCAAAGAGGGAGTTTGCCTTTGCCTTCTTCTGAGGCTGAGAGAATGTGACTTGCCAAAGTTTATCCATGCTACACCACACTGGCTGTGCATGTTTGATTACCTATCCTATATGAATGAATCTCTCTCTCTGACAAATAAGTATGTACATTAGATCATATGTTCATGATCTGGAAACAGTCTCATTATAAGGTGATGCAAAAATAGATTGCAGTGTTTTTCCTTCCTTCATTTTATACAAATGCTGAGCTGATAACTAAACATTTTTTGTTGTGCTTTTTGGACCTTTTGTGATAATAGTAAAATGCCTTGAGGTTGTTCTACTAGAGTGGATGATAGAGATGTCTTGGGTGTAGGAACCATGGTGATTGTCTTAAGGTGGATAGAGTTGAAGGAGCAAAGGAATGTCTAGATATTTTGGTGTAAAAGCAAGGGTGGGTCAAGACCCCATTTAAAATCTATGTATGAATTTTATAGCTACCCTTTTAATTAAACTTGCATATGGGTCTAAAGATGCCCTCACTTTCTGGAAAGTTAATGAATAATTCTCACTTTCCTTTTGAATTCTAGAGCTTCATTTGCAGACTCATTTGTGGCCTTATGCAAAGGAGAGTGTGGTTTTCCCTCTCTAGGCAGATTCCTTTTAAAAACATTTTTGTAAATGGCTGCTGTTAGTACATCAGAAGGAAGGATCACATCAGTCCATCTTCAAAGTGCATTGTTGATGATTCACAGAAGATTCTCTCCTCAGGATCTTTGTAGACTACTGCTCAGTCTTCGTCAGAGACTGATGAAAGGCTCTGTCAAGGTGGGAAGATGGCCAGTTCCTGGTTTCTAACAATCAGCCAGGTAATTTGTAGAATGGCAGCCTATGCAGATTAGATCTTGGAGAGTTACTTTTCTTGGACTACAGCTCCCAAAATCTTCCAGATAACATGGTCATTAGTAACCAGGATTTAGGGTAGTGCTACTCAAAGTAGTGGTCTGTGGACAGATGTTGGTCCACAAGCTATTGATTTGTGATTCACAGTCACTTTTCAGGAAGGAAAGAAACAATCATAGCCAATGGATATAAATATGGTGTCTGGCCTCTGGGACCCTGGGAAAAACATCCACCAGTCCCCCCTTTAGATAGTGTAAGAAGCAAAGGGCAGTGTGCCTCTATCTTATATCTTAGTGAGTTCCCATCATCTGTCTGAGTCTGGGTTTCATTTATTTTAAAATGAAAGCAGATAACACGTTTACCTTTTTAAGAGTTCCCCTGTTCTTTCCCTCCTGCCTTTTTTCTATTCCTGTGTGGATTTGTAACCTTGGGTTCATATCTTATTTTAAACATTGCTCTTGAGGAGTGCTTATGATAAAAAAGTAGGATGGAATGACATGCAAGAGTTTGATGCATATGTTTGTATCAGTATATGTATGTTTTTTCTTAAGGTCAGCATTGTGTAATTGTCCAGATTTCTGTTAGATTTCTGCCTTCTGTCTTTAGATGCTTGACACTGGTGTTGAAAGCAAGGCAGATTGGTTTTTATCTTGCGTATAGAGTTGAGGAACAGCAAAAGTTCTGGATGAGTATGAGCATGGATTAAGTAATATGCTCCTGCATTTGTGCTAGAAATTAATCAGAATTGGGTTTTTCCCCTTTAAACGTTTATGGAACCTTTAAAAAACTTAGACTTCAATACTTTTATCAGTTAGGTAATTATTATTATCCTTGATGATGAGATAACATCAAATGGGTTGATTACAGTACTTTTTAGGGCTATTTTACATACTTGTTTTAGTATATATCCCAGAAGTGTGCCTAAAAATTTAACATGAAAGTTGCATTCCTCAAGGAGGTATGATTGGATGCACTTTCCAATTGTGTATATACTTGGTAGCATATGAATCCATCCTATAAGTATGTTGGTTTTCCCTTATGTTGATAGATTTGAGTGCTGAACCTAATGCCTAAGGTAGCTAGGTCTTGCCTGTTGTTGGTTTGGATTGGACTATCAATGGGCGGTATAAAAATTATTATTATTATTATTATTATTATTATTATTATTATTTTCAGGCTCTTTATTTTTAGATATGCTTTCCTCTGAAGGTAGGTGTTTATCAAGTTTGCTGGGAGTAGTGATGACCTACTGTTGGACTACTGAAGTTAACAGTAGTGTTTGTTTTGGCAAAATAGCAAGAGCCATTTTCTTAATTAGCTGTGGAATATTTGCCTTCCAGGTGTTACTCAAACAGGTTTGCATTGAAAAGTTTGGCCTGGTGCCAGATTATTTATTTTAAAAACCCATAGTGCTTTCAAACAAGTATTAAAATTCTTATCTTCATATCTTCGACAGAAAAGGGAAGTGATGAAGCAGCCAACTATGTGATCATTTGCCCTAAAAATACAATTGATTTGTGTCTGTTCTTTGGGACTGGACCAATGAGATTAAAGTGAAAGGTCTGGTGGTGGTATTTAGAAATGCCCTTTGATTGCCAATATAAACAAAATAACCTGTTCAGCATGGAACCTAGTCCTTGTACTTGCTACCTGGTTTGTGTTGCTTCATAATTCTTATTTTCTAAGCAATTCTAAGAATGTTGTTTCTGTTCCAAATCTACTGCATTCTATTGCTATGTAAATTTTCCTGCCTTCTTTCCTTTCCCTCCTCCACTGAACTCAACCCTCTCCTTCCCATGTGTCACATGAATAATGCTAAATCTGCAAAATAAACTTCAGCATTGAAGTATGAAATCCTGCATTTTGAACTTTTCTTTGGTTTAAGATGTAAAAGCAAACTCCCCTGTTTGATTTACAAGAATTGGAGTCAGTATGCAGCCAAACCCCAGAAAGATCAATGGAGAGCTTATGAGTTCCTGGCAGTCCAGTTCTTTTCTGTGAGGATATGGAATTGGTACCTATGATACATTTATTACTGACTTTTCCAAGGTTTCCTTTAAAACAAAGCAAACTAGATACTACAGAAAGCTACTGTGCATATCATATAATGCAGGGGTCGGCAACCTTTGTTGCCGGGGGGGCAGGAGGGGGGGAATGGTGTGCGCGCTTGGCCGCCGCCGCCGCCAACCCCCACAGACCCCCGCCGCAGCCGCCGCCCACCATGATGATATTGATTATTGTTGTTAGTACTTGTTTTTGGGGTTTTCTTGGCAAAATCTCCACAGGGGTTTTGCCATCATGGCTTTTCTGGGGCTGAGAGAGTGTGCATGCACCCCTGCTTGTTTGTGGGCCTGCCTTCCAGTCGTTTCCATGATGATAATTATTGTTGTTGTTATTACTTGTTCTTGGGGTTTTCTTGGCAAAATCTCCACAAGGGTTTTGCCATGGCTTTTCTGGGGTTGAGAGAGTGCATTTTTAATTGTTAATTTTTAATTTTTTTTGCTTCGGCCCCCCAATTGTCTGAGGGACAGCAACCCGGTCCCCGGCTCAAAAAGGTTGCCTACCCCTGATCTAGCCTCACTCCGGCATCCATCCACTGATCCAAGATAACTGAAAAGAGCTGCTAGTGTAACCCTGTTCATAGGAGTGGTTTCTCAGATCACTGGCTGGAGAAGAGCAGTATGGGACAACTAGCTTGTCATCAGTTGGTACCTTTTCCTGTGGTATCACGTGACATTTAAAGGGGACATTTTTCTTCTCAAAAACCATCCTTTTTGCTCCCCTCCTCCTCCTCTGATGTTCCAAAATTACTGTATGAATGTGTGGGTGGGATATAACTTCTTGCTCCCCTCCATACCGCCACCAGCAGATCTTCAAATTTAAGTTTCCTGAAACAGTTTTTCCTTTATTTAGTGTAAGTCAGAGCATCATTGACCACATTTGCATGCAATGTGTAGTTAGGTGGAAGCTTACTGTGGATTTAAAACTGTACTTAACGGTGTGTAGTTCAAAGCAAAAGCAAAAATTGTGGGTTTGTCATTTCATTGTCCTTTTTGGAAAGTTAATTATATAAGCACATTATAACTATTCTAGGGTAGGGAAGCCATGCCATATTTTTTAGAAAAAAAAATACTCTTTTCTAGCTGGCCAGGGTTTATACATGGTACTGTTGTTGTAAGTCATGTGGGCTCTAAAGATAGGTGCCAGGGCACACATGCACATTAAGGCCCACTGAAAAGGGCATAAGAGACAACTGCACATTTTTAACAACAATGTGGTATTTGGGCAAAGGAAGGAAATGCTCCCAAGCAGTTATAGAACCCATTTTTGAAATTAGTTCATATGATTTTTTGGGTGTCCTGTTCCATTGCAGTACTACAGAGTTGGTGAATGTTGCTTATAATAACAAGCAAAACTGCTATCTGGCATTTAGCCAGGAGCCTACTGAAGTATGTACAACTTTCTCACTATCTCATGTAGTGTTGGATTCGAGCCCCTAAACATGAACTAATGGAGCATGTGGGATTTCTCTTGCCTTTAATTTAGACTGAAGCACACCATGCACTTATTTATTTCTTTTGGGTATTTCTATACTATCTTTTTGAAATCAAACAAGGTGGTATTCTGCCAGGAAGAACTGCAGTAAATCCAATTATTTGTACCCAGCTACAGCAGCTCTGTTCAATCCCATGCTGAATGGTAAATTAACACGTATGTAAATCCCATAGTTTCAGTGGGTCTAGGCTAGTTGGGAGTAGGAACTGGATTTAAGCAAGTAATTGTAACAGTTCTTGGTTAAGTTTTCATGGTTTTACACTTGTCTCCTCCCCCCCCCTTTTTTTTTTAGTCCAGTATTAATGCTCATAGCTTTTCAAGGTCATGACTGAAGCTGTTTTGTTTTTTAAAAAAGAAGCAAGGCAAAAATGCATTTTAAAAAAGGCTAGAAGTAGCTCAGATTCAGTTTCTCACTCTCTGTAAACTTCTTGTCACCAGCACACTTTTTTTTAAAACAAGGCAGTGAGATGTAGTGCTGTGCAAATCTAGGCTTCTGCCAAGTCTCCAAAGAAAAGAGGTCCTTTACCTGTGAGATATCTGTCAAGAGTGTTGTTACATGTGGCACTGCACTTAGTAGTCATAACTGGATGTAGCAGTTTAAGCAAGATCTCCTGGGTATGTTGGATTCGAAGCCAGAGATACAGCATTACTTTTATTTTTATACCATTTCCTTGTATAAATATTAGACTCAGAGCAGTTCATAACAAAGCATGATCAAAAACAACAGAAAATATAAATGTATCATCAGTCACTGTATGTAAGTAATATTTCTCTGCTTTATTTTTTAAGAAAACACCAAACCTAATCATTTCAATGAAGCAGTTCAAGGATGACAAAATGTGTAATAAAATGTCATCATTTTCAGAGTATGATAAATATTCATTAGCAGCAGTAGCAGACTGAGTGTTGGGGCTGATGCTTAGTCCAGGAGTCAGCAGGGACAGAAGGAAACACCCTCTGAATTAAAGGATAAATGGCATCTAGCAGAGGTTTGTCCTCTGTGGGCATCTTACCGAATATATATGCAAATATTTTTTTTCTAAAATGACATTTCAATGCATGGGATTAACTTACTAAATCTTCTGTGAACACTACTGCAGGTCTGCTTCTCAGCATTTTGACTTTGCCTCTGGTTGTTTGGAAGGATCCCTAATACTGATTATACTTTGAGCTTTGTGCCATGCTAATGCGTAGTAAAATAAAAAATAAAAAGCCCTCAAACAGTTGTACTCCCTCACCTTTGTATCTGGTGGCATTTCATTTCATTTTAATCCTGCTGTTCTCCCAAGGTTTGACAATCTTGGCAGTGGAATTCCTAGTTCTGGACCTTGAAACTGGTGCGGCCTGTGGCAGACCCCAATGTGTGTCTCCATGTGTGTGTCAAAAACTGACCCCTGGACTCCCAGAGCTTTTGCCACACCTGGTGTATATGGTCTATCACTCCCTCTTACACACGTACCCATTTTATTCCTGTGACAAGCCTGCAGTATGGGCCAGTCTTAAGTGCATGTCTACACTGGCCAGAACAATCTGTATTCACCTCATAGCCACAGTGATCCAGCCACATAACTTTTGTGGAGATTTTCAGGCAAAAGAAATAAGATTTTCTTCTGCTTTAAAAAAATCCAATTAAAAAAGAATGATCTTTTACCCCACATTTGCCTGGAAAATCTGGATAATCATATATGTGATAGTACAGGCACTGCTGTGTGGCCAAAAATATTGGGACACATGATCATCATAGGACTGCCCTTCTACACCGACATGAACTCACCTGTGGGAAATGTGTGGTGGGTTACTCCAATCTCACCATGGTGAAAGTAGCATTAATGGGGTCACTGCAGAAAAATGTGTTGTGACTAGGAGGTGGGTATGTTACTGGCCATAGGTCAAACCGGCAGCACTTTTAAATTACATCTTGCCAAATGTTTATTAATTGCTTTGAACAGACTATTTTTTAACTTATATTGTAATTTCATGTGGTCCATAAATTGAGGCTTTATGAAGGAAAACCCAAAGTAAGATGCCAGTCTTAAAGGCTCAGTCACTTATTTAATACTTCTTAATTGTAGTGGGTATGTTTATAAAGGTAAATTGAATGTAACAGAATAGCCAACTTTCTGCTTATGCTGGTATGGCCAGATTATTGTGACTTTATATAAAATGATTACTGGGTGTTTTAAACTTGGATAGGATTGCTTAACTAGCCACAGTTTACAATGAATGGCTTTGTAGAAAATTTGATCAGTCAGATCTTTTCACCTTCTCCCGTTCTCCTCTTTTAGGGCCTATGGAGATATAACACTCCCAGCACCACAGTCATAGTATATTAGGAGCACACTGAAGCTCTTATGCTCTATTCCTAGTGCAAATTATTACCTTTTGTAATCTTGTGTAGCAGCATTACGCCTGTGGCATCATTAACTGGTTTTGCCTCTTAATGCTTGAAACCAGGGTTTGAAGGAGAGATGAGAGCTAAAGTATAACCAGTAAAAGCAGTACATGTCATGAATTCATCTGAGGTAAACAAGAGGTTAATAAAGTAATGTCATAGTTATTGAAGTTTTTATATGCACATGTAATGAGTAACAAAATTTTGCTTGTTGTATCTGTTTTAGTGGGCTGGGGCAGTTAATTTCAAAACACCTTGTGACTCTGATGGTAGCAAGTCTGGGGAGGGCGGCTTTTAGCAAGTAATGTAAGAAATGACTTTTTAAAAATAATGTTTCAAGCTTGTGTTCAAAGTGGAATAGCAGACCCTTTAACTGCATTAATCTGTCACTCCCATCAGGCTGTAGACATCTTTTGCTGGTATAGTTTGAAGTTGGCTTTACATGTTCAGAACACTCTGAATACATCCTAATTTCCTATTAGAGGTGCTAATGGATGAGTGCAAATAGGAGGAAGGAATATCAACAATCTAAGGCAGGGGAAGGCAACCTTTCCCTTTTAAGGGCCGAGGGACTTCAGCTCCCAGAAGCCTCAGCCATGTTGGCCAATAGTCCCATGTTGGCCAATAGCTCCTGGGATTCTGGGAGTTGAAGTCCCTCGGCCCTTAAAGGGGAAAGGTGGCCTACCCCTGATCTAAGATATGCAGATGACACCATAATACTAGCAGAAAACTTCACAGACCTGGAACACTTACTAAGGATGATCAAAGAAGAAAGTGCAAAGGCAGGCTTACTGTTGAACATAAAGAAAACAAAAATAATGACCACAGAGGACCTTCTGAAGTTTAACCTAGACAATGAAGAAATAGAAATAGTAAAAGAATTCACATACCTGGGATCAAACATTGATAGAAATGGGGAATGCAGCCAGGAAATCAGAAGAAGACAAAGAATGAGGAGGGTGGCTATGAAAGAACTAGAAAAGATTCTAAAATGCAAAGATATACAACTCAGCACAAAAGTTAGAATCATGCAAGCTATTGTATTCCCTACTACCATGTATGGATGCGAGAGATGGACAGTTAAGAAAGACAATAGGAAGAAAACCAATGCATTTGAGAGAATGTGGTGCTGGAGAAGAGTGTTGAGGATCCCATGGACAGCCAAAAGGACAAACAAGTGGGTCTTAGAGCAGATCAAGCCGGAAACCTCTCTGGAAGCCAAGATGACCAAACTGAGGCTGATGTACTTCGGACACATCATGAGAAGGGAGGACTCACTGGAAAAGACGATAATGCTGGAAAAGGTGGAGGGAAATAGGAAGAGAGGAAGGCTACATGCCAGATGGATGGACTTTATTAAGGAGGTCACGGGTATTAAGAGGTTTCAGGATTTAAGCAGAGCAGTGGAGGACAAAGGGTCTTCTTGGAGATGTCACATACATAGGGCCACCATGAGTCAAGATCGACTCGAGGGCAGTTAACAACAACAACAAATGGGTGTTTATTGCATATTAACTAACAGTTTAAACATAATCCACCCTCCCTTTAAAGAGTTTTAAGTTGTTGTTTTTTAAAAAAAGAGAGAAATAAGAGCATCTATTAAGGAAGAACAGTCTTCAGGAAGAGATAATGAGGCAAATTGAGGCAAGTTTTTGCTTCATTTATTGCTGAGTCCAAGTCCTTGCAAGATTGCATGCTGGTGGGAGCAGGGGAAAGGCTGCTTTCCCCACCAACACGGGGCCCCTTTCCCCCCCTCATATAATTTTTTTGGAAGCAGGAAGGGTGTTCGAGTCAGCTGTAGTGATCTGAATCTGAATTGAGTCCGAGTCAATCAACTTGAGTCTACAGAAGCAATTCATCCTGGGTCTTTACTTCTTTTGGCTTTTTGATCATTGACTTTGGAGAAGAAAATGGTGTGTGTGTGTGTGTGTGTGTGTGTGTGTGTGTGATTAGTGTAGATAGAGTGATGACCAAAATTTAATAAGGGGAGATGCTTGTCTATTGGTAAATAGGGGACCTACAGTGTTTTCTGAACATGTCCATATGTTATTATTGAGTCAGAAAGGAGATATTCAAATCTTGTCAGTGGGTTTTGCTTACATGAATACCTGAGCATAACCATAATAACGGTCTGAGTTAGTAACTGTATTTACATATGTTATCCTGGCTGGTGGAAAAGTTGCAAATATGTGAGACTTCAGATGAGCTAATTAAGAGTACTGGCTAAGAGTTGGTGGCTGTGCTGTATATGGGTGCTTATGACATTAGAGAAGAACAGATGAAGTATTCTAGAAGTCAAATTTAACTGACAGGTAGAATTCTGTTTCCACAATTTCCAAGTAGCACTTGTGGAATTTATTTAAGGTTGTTTTTTTTATTAAACCCATTTTTCCAAGCACCCTACCCTCACAGGGTGGCTTACAAGATTATAAAACCTTCTAGATCTTGCTGCAAGTACAAATAAAATTTGGGCTGATTATTTGTACTGTGCCCTATACATCAATGACAGTGTCTGTTACTGCTGAAAAAGACTCATAGGGCTGAAACATGTTTATCATACTTTATCTCTGTTCTTGTTTCATTATATTTTATGAAATGTTAGTATTATTAATTTTCCCATTTCTAGATGATTAATTTTTTAAATTTTACTTTGCTTTTTGACCCCCTTTTTATTTTCTGTTGTATAAAAAGCATTCATTGGGTTTGTATAAGTGTGGGTTGCAATTTTAGTTTCCAGGCTGTTAACCCCCTTAAAGGTAAACTAAAATACTTACTGGCTGTTTAGAATGTTCAGAGAGTCAGATAAACTGCCTCTTATGATTGACAGAATGGGAGAGGGGGAGGGGTGAAGTCCTGCCTAACTAAAGATGAACAGGAGAATGCAAAACATAATTTTTCCAACAATCCCTTCTCATTCTCCTGGACGGACGTCAAGGATCTTCATTCCTTCACGTAACCTGTAGAATCGATCTTTTGGCAGAGGTGTAGTGAGGATATCTGCAATCATCACCTTGGTGTTGCAGTATTCCAGTTGGACAAGTCTGTTCTGACACATTTCTTGTACTTTATGAAATGCAATGTCAGTGTTCTTCTAGAGTGGCTTTTCACTCTGTGAAATCTTGATGCAGCTTTGATTATCTTGCATTAAATTGGTTGGTTTGGGTTCTGTTCCAAGAGCAAGTTGTGCAGCCATTTGATTTCATCACATGCTGCTTTTGCTGAAACACACTCAGCTCCAGTAGAAGAATCAGTGATTGTAGATTGCTTCTTACTTGTCCAACTTTTAGTTCCTTCAACACAGAAGATCAGGTTTCTGGTGGTTGACTTTCTGTGTGCCAGATCTGCAGCCCAGTCTGCATCCGCATAGGTGATCAGCTGTGGTTGGTGACAGGCTGGCAGCATTAGTTTGTAATCTGCTGTTTTGCACAAGATGCTAACAGCATTTGCTATGTCAGGTCTGGTGAAGTTGGCAATGTGTAGGATTTTTTCAATTGCAGTCCTATTTTTGTCTCCATTTTGTAAAGTTCAGATTTCTTGATGTCCTTTACGAATCCTACTTCCATTGAAGTTGGCATAGCATTTGTATCTTTCAGACCATGATAGTCCAGAAGATCCAATATCTTCTGTTTTTGATTCAGGAAGAAACTTCCATCACTACCTCTTTGTATTTGCACTCCAAGATAACATGAGATGCCTCTAAAATTCTTAATATCAATCTCTTTTTTGAGATTTTGGATTATCTCTTCACTATCTGATTTGTCCTCACTGCACAGGATCAAATCATCAACATAACTTGTGATGTAAGTCCATCTATTATTTCTGGATCTCTTGCATACACATTTGTCAACAGTGCCTGGAGTGAAACCCTCTTTGATAAGAAGCTGGTTCAGTTTCTCACTCCATGATCTGGCTTGCTTTAAACCATAAATGCTCTTTTGTAATTTGCATACATGATGTTCTTTACCAGATATCTGGAATCCTTGAGGTTGTTCCATATGAAGTTGTTCATTGAGATCGCCATACCGAAAAGCTGTTTTGATGTCCAGATGTTGAACATTCATTTTCTATAGGCTGCGACAGCTAGGAGAGTTCTAATGGTTGTATGAGTGACTGATTACTCCAGCAAAAGTTTCGTTGTAGTCCTCACCATACTTTTGAGTATAACCTTTATCTTTGCTTTGTATTTTTGAATCTCCCCTTCTGCATCTAGCTTTGTTGTAAAGACCTATCTACAGTGAATTGCTCTTTTTCCTTCTGGCAGTTTTGACAAAGTCCATGTCTTGTTTTTATATAAAGATTGCATTTCCTCACTAGCAGCTTGCACCCACTTTTCAGAATCTGTCTTTGGGATTCCCTTGATCTTCTTCCAGCCAGAGGGCTTTGAAATTAATTTCTCTGTGGCTTGATAAGAGAATCTGTTGGGTGGTACACCTTTGTTGAAGTTTTTTGACCTTCTCATCTGAATTTGGATACCCGGCTCTGCTTCTTGCATACCATCCGGTTCCTCATTGTTAGGCTGGTGCACTGCAGGTGTAGACGCTTCTGGATGTAAGACTTCTGGAGGATGAAATAACTCCACGTTCTCTGGTCACTGGTGAGAGTCTTGTTCTTCTGCAAATAAATTTTGATTGACATCTTAATTTTGATTAGATTTGGGCTGTAGTCTTTCATCAATATAAACAGCACTTGTTAATTTTATTGTGTGTCCATTTGGAGTTAGAATTCTGTAACCATTTCTAGCATAACCAAGAAAAATTCCCTCTTCACTTCTGCAGTCAAGTTTACCTCTTTTCTGTTTGGGAATATAGGCAAATGCTTTGATTCCTAAAACCTTCAGATGGTTTAATTTTGGCTCAATTCCATGCAATAACTGGAATGGGGTTATATCTTTAGATTTAGTTGGCATTCTGTTACACAGATATGTTGCAGTTGTGATGGATTCAGTCCAATAGCATTTAGGCATATTAGGTTCCAAAAACATAGTGATTGCCATCTCCTTGAGAGTTCTATTCATTCTCTCTGCCACACCATTCTATGCTGGAGAATAAGCCTGTGTATTCTGATGCTCAATGCCATGTTCTTTCAAAAATTCATCAAATTCAGTGTCATTGTCTGTGTGCAGGCTCTTTGGTTTGTAACCAAATTTGTTAGAGACTCTTATTAAAATACTCTTTGAATTTCTGAAATGCTTGACTCTTCTCTCTGAAAAGATAAGTATATGTGTATCTGCTGAAATCATCAATAATAGTCATAAAATAATAATTACCTCCTGCTGACTTTTCATGCATTGGTCAAGAAAGATCAGCATATAAAAGATCTAATGATTTGTTGGATTGTCTTTCAGTAACATGTGAAGCTCTTGTGGCTTTTGATTTCAAGCATTCTACACATTTTTCATTGTTAGAGCATGCTTTGAATTTAAAGTCTCTTGCAAGCTCTTGATTTTGCAAGACTTAGCAGTCTTGCAAGACGTTGCAGACTTGCAAACTCTTGATTTGAATATTTTCAACACTTCAATGCCATAATCTACAATGCCATAAAGTTGAACAGTTTCTGTGATTACATCTGGTCACACTGTTCACAGATGAATTTAAAATCTGCTTCTGATAGCATCCATGAGATCCTAATTCTGCTCTAAAAATCAATTTTTATCATGAAAATCAAAACAGGATTTGCTTTCTGAAACTGACACAGTTTCAATTTTTATCATGAAAATCAAAACAGGATTTGCTTTCTGAAACTGACACAGTTTCAAACTGAAACTGACACAGTTGCCTCTTGATATTGTGGTTTGTACACTGGAAAAGGAAGCTTTTCCAGTGTACCGGGGAAGACAGCAGCGGGGACCAGGACCGCCTCCCTCCCTCCCTCCCTCCCAAGCCCATAAAAACACCTATGCCGGGCAGGGAAGAGGAGGAGAGCACCGGGAAAGACAGCAGCGGTGACCAGGACCCCCTCCCTCCCTCCCTCCCAAGCCCATAAAAACACCTGTGCCGGGCAGGGAAGAGGAGGAGAGCACTGGGGAAGACAGCAGCGGGGACCAGGACTGCCTCCCTCCCTCCCTCCCTCCCTCCCTCCCTCCCAAGCCCATAAAAACACCTATGCCGGGCAGGGAAGAGGAGGAGAGCACCGGGAAAGACAGCAGCGGTGACCAGGACCCCCTCCCTCCCTCCCAAGCCCATAAAAACACCTGTGCCGGGCAGGGAAGAGGAGGAGAGCACCGGGAAAGACAGCAGCGGCAACCAGGACCCCCTCCCTCCCTCCCAAGCCCA
Source organism: Phrynosoma blainvillii (assembly GCA_026167975.1). Lineage (NCBI taxonomy): Eukaryota > Metazoa > Chordata > Lepidosauria > Squamata > Phrynosomatidae > Phrynosoma > Phrynosoma blainvillii. The sequence continues at coordinate 243,856,132 of JANUYF010000001.1, read as the reverse complement.
TAAAAACACCTGTGCCGGGCAGGGAAGAGGAGGAGAGCACCGGGGAAGACAGCAGCGGGGACCAGGACCGCCTCCCTCCCTCCCTCCCTCCCAAGCCCATAAAAACACCTATGCCGGGCAGGGAAGAGGAAGAGAGCACCGGGAAAGACAGCAGCGGCGACCAAGACCCCCTCCCTCCCTCCCTCCCAAGCCCATAAAAACACCTGTGCTGGGCGGAGTCTCTTAAAAGCGGCGGCGTGCCTGAAGCCGCAGAGGACTACTGGTCACCCAGCAGCCCTCGGAGGACCAGCTTCACCTGCGTGGCTGGGGAGGAGCACCGGCGGCTTTAAAATCTCCGCCAGCTTTCAGCCCTTGGAGGACTATAATTCGACTCTGAATAATTTATGTATTTTTAAATTGCATATTTTAATTATTGTTATTTAATTATTGTTCAGTTTGATCTGTTTTTGGGGGATGGGGGGTGGGGGAAGGAGGGATGGGACTTAAACTGACTTATTTGTTTTTGATGTTTTGATATGTTGTGCGCCGCCCCGATTGCTTGGCAGAGGGGCGGGATATAAATAAAAATTATTATTATTATTATTTGAAATTTGTGATATAGTAAGCATCAGGGATTTTTAAGGTTCCTATTCTGTCAGGACCAACTTTTGTTTTCAAAATAACAGTCCCTTTTCCTTGTGCAAAGACTTCTTGATCATTAGCAAGATAGACAGGAAAAGTTATATTTGCATCAAAATAAACAAACCATTCTTTGTTGTTGAAGTAATGCACACTTGCACCACTATCAATTAGAACTTAGTGTTTATATTTATCTCTAGCAATTTGAAATAATTGTTGAATCAAACCGATATCAACATGACTGGAAGATTTCTGTTCAGGATTAAGAGCTTCTTTCTTAAAATTGCTTTTACTTTTGGTATTCAGTCCCTGACTTTGCAGCTTTTGCAGCTCAGCTCTAAATTTTGACTTGTTAGCATTGTTTCTATTTCACTTGGGAGAAAAGAAAGTCTTTTTCAGATCCTCTGCAGCAAGTTCTCTGTCTTTTGTTTTTGCATTAAAGTTGTCTTCCATCAAGTTTTGCTTATGTTAAAATTCAACAATTTGAGTAATAGCATCTTGTAAACTTGTAAAGCATTTATTATTGGAGAGTAATATTTTGGAAGACTTGCCAAAAACAGTCCAAGTTTTGCATGTTCTGGAAAGGATTTTCCAGGTGCTGTAACTCCAGACAAAGTTGTCATAAAGCCATTATGATTCAAAAATTGAGGATGATGCAACTTGGTGTTAATACGTTTGATCACGAGAGCTGTTTGATTAGAAGTACTTGGAGAATTAAATATTTTCTGTAATTTGTCCCATATTTGTTTTGCATCAGTTAAACCTTGAACATGGTAAGCAATGCTGGGATCTACAGACAAACATATATATGCTGCTGCTTTCTCTGTATTTTCATCAAAGTGTTGTTGATGTATTCCTACTTCTGTGGGTCTCTGCCCATTTATTGCTTTAAATAGACCCATTGTAGTCAGGTACATTTGCATTTTCCATGACCGTGTTTTATAATTTATTCCAGTTAGTATTTCAGTAATCATTGTGAAATTAGGATTAGTTGAAGCGATTTCCTATTGTTTGAGTAGAAAAAATATTTTTCTTGAAGTCAGTATCTTCAGGAGAAGCAGTTTAAAATAATCTGGAACCTCTTCTGAGACCTCACTGTGCCTCAACTGGGACCCCTTCTGGGAGCTTACTGGGTCTCCACTGGGCCCATAACCCAAAAATGTGGGTTGCAATTTTAAGGCCTAAGCAGACTGCCAGAAATAGTGCACATTAAATTGAGGCACTGCCCTGGCTCAGTGCTAGGGAATCATGGGAACTGTATTTTTTTCTGGGACATTGAGCCTTCTCTGTCAGAGAGCTCTGGTGCCACAATAAATTACAGTTTCCATGATTCCCTAGCACTGAGCCAGGGCAGTGCTTCAATGTAATGTGCACTATTTCTGGCAGTCTGCTTAGGCCCTTAGTTTCCAGGGTGTTAACCTTTTTAAAGGTAAACTAAAATAGGCAAGTATGAAAGTCAAACTTGTTAGAGTTCACTTTCATCAGCAGAGTAGCAAAAACTCGGGTCAGACTATTACTTTAAATCTGTCTTCCTAAAGAATAAAGATTAATTCAAAAAACACACATATAGTTTGTAGTTTAAAAACAAACAATAATGATTTTAATAAATATTTCATATAAAAGAACTAAAACCTAATCTAACTGGAGTTTATAAAGCAGGAAGAGAGAGATGTTAACCTCCCTCAGAAAGGACTGTGACAGACAGCTGACTGCAGTTGCTGACTACTTACTGGCTGTTTAGAATGTTCAGAGAGTCAGTTAAACTGCCTCTTATGATTGACAGAATGAGAGGGAGGAGGGGCAAAGTCCTGCCTAACTAAAGAGGAACAGGAGAATGCAAAACATACATTTTTCCAACAATAAGGCTGACTAAATAGGTACTGTTTTGAGAAAGCAGCATCCATATGAAATAGTCATATTCCTACTAGTCACCAAAGAGCATTTTGAGGCCTGTACTGAGCTCTGTTTGAATATTAATGGAATTTTAGCTGCTGGCTTATAAAATTGAAAACATTCCAGAATAACCTTTAAATTGACTTCTAGGGAAAGCTGACAGGAGCTTAGTAAAAGTCATTTAGGACTACTCATTCTTTTGGGGTGTGGTAATAGAAATAGCAGCATAAAATGATTTGTTGATGCCAGCCATATGTCTGCCTGATTCTGTCTGTTTAGGAGCAAGGACACAACAGAGCGAGGTCACCTAACTTGAAGGCCAGAGCCACAATCTAGTGCAGATTTAATTTGGCTTAATCTCATTGACATTAGTACTTTTAAACATGCTCAGTGCTTTGCTGGCTAGTGGTCTGCCTACCCAGAAATTTCTAGCAGCAAAGCCTTGTAAATACTGAGCAGGACAGTATTTTCTTGATGAAATGGAAAGCAAACATCCATGTTATTAGTTCAGAAGTATTAGTATTTTCACAAAATAATTCATGAAGAAAAATAATTTACCCCTCTCCTCAAATGATCTGTGGTATCAAGTGTATAGTATATAATTTCATTGTTTACATGCTTCAGCATAATTTATTTTGATATGAAATAACAGGTTTAGCTCTATGGGCTGAATCTAGAAATAAGTTCCATGAATGGGAGAGACTTCTGTTCACAGAAGGGAAGTTCCACTTATGAAAGAACCCTCTTCCCCTTTCTCCTCACAATAGGGTTTGGTAAAGCAGTTGCAGTATCTTTGCCCACCCACCCCAGGAATAACGAGACAAGACATGGAAAGTGGGTTGAAACAGGGCCATTTATTAACTTGACCTATTTATTGATTTCTTAACTGAACTGCAAACTAGATGGGAATATAGCCATGGATAGGAGCAGCTGCAGCCGGTGGTCTATCACCAAGACCACCTCTGCAGCCTCCCCGCCTGAACCCCAAGGTTAACCCAAAAGCTGGGTTAGCCATTGGCCAGCACACATCAGGAAGACCAACATGAAAGTCCCTTTCCCAATGCCCAAGAATTAAAGAGAGGGGTTTATCCTCCATGCAGTCCCAGGGGGTGTCTCTTTCCCCACCTTCCAGGTCCCAAGGCCCAAAGAGGTGATTCCGTAGACCTCCCTTCCACCCAAACTGTGTCCTAGGTGCTCACCAAAATCCAAATTTCTTTCAAAACATGCCCAAATATACAGGGGAAGTGTCCACTTAGCTCCTATCTCCTTGCAAGGCATTCAGAACACCCCATATGCCCTGTTGCAGGTCCATTAAGAAAATAGAGTTGCCTAGTTCAGATAAGTGATCCCCACCCGCTCAATAAAGCTCATGCCTTTGAAATATGATTTGCAGATGTGGTAAGTGACCCAATCCACTTTCCAAAGCATCGCGGATTTCAGTATTGGCCTGCTGTTGGGCTTTATCCAGGTGAAGAGGGTCACCTTCGCCTCTCCATGCCTGACGTGGCAGCATCGCTGACCACACCAGCTCATCCTGGGTCCACTGCTGCTTGAACACTTTAAAATCTTGTTTTGCTTGCAGGACCAAAGCAATCCCTTTCAGCAGACCATGATCGTTGCTCCCTAAATAAATAGCCACAACTTGAGGAGGAGGCCCAGGGTGCTCCTTAAACAACAATGGCAACAGGCTGTGCGAACAAAGCCTACGCTTGCTAAGCCATTCAAACTGAGCAACATCATTCAATCCATGATGGGATCCGAAGTGGCTCAACTTGAACTGGTCGGCTGCCCAGTAGATCATGCTGTGGCCACACACCAGCACTCGATGTCTCCTCGGCCACAAGCTGTAATCTGAAAAAAGAAGAAAAGACATGTTAACAATGAAAGTTCTGAATGTATTTACAATAAGCCGAAGACCTCCATCGGCCAATCCGCTTGATAGCTTGAGAGTGAAAGCCAAGAGCAGCAGCAGTCGAAGTGGCACCTATGCAGAAGGAATGCGTAGCAAACCACATGTTTGCAAGACCCAAAGAAGCTACTGCCCTAGAAATCACATTCCAGAATTGATATTTAGTTAGTGGTGAAGCATCCTGATGAATAAACAAGGGACCTGCACTATGTCCTCTCACATGTACATAGTCACGGAGTGCTCGAACTGGGCAAAAGTGAGGGTCTTAATGCCCCAAAGAATGCCGTCAAAGCGGCAACATGGAACAGCAAAGCCTCATGTGGTGCTATGCAAATATCAGCCCATACTTTGCATAAACCCTTCAAAATATCAGGAGATAACGGGATCCTAGCATCAACTACTATTCCCCTCTCCCTCGTCCAACCCTCCAGTACTTTCCTGATGCAGAAATCAGCAGTTGTGTTACAAGCCCTCTGCAATTTTAGCCAAAATGCAATAGCTGAGAGGCACAAACGAATAGGAGGAGGAGTTAATCCTCTGCCGTGCAGATATATGCAATAAGTGTAGCAAATGTGGCACAGGTGGAGGTAAGAGGTTAGTTAAAGAGTGTCTAGATCTAAACTGAAAAAATTCCTTTAAAGCCCTAAAGTACGTAGCTCCGCCTGGTGGGTGGTGCAATAGACAAATTCAGTGCTCTTGCTACCTCGCACTGCCAGGGCTCCACAGATGTTCTGGCATCAGTTCTGGCATTAGTGCTGCTTCCGGCGCCAGTGTCCTGAAATGTTCCATCTGTTTACTGTGCACCCCATCCCAACCCCTTTGGTGTGGGAGAGGGATGTAAATTCCCCCCCAAAAAACTTATATCATCTTAACATTTAATTTAGCTTAGCTAAATGGACCTTGTATTGTCACAGTTAGATTCTCCTGTGAAAACTTCTGTTGAAGGAGAGTGTACTGGAAACTTTAGCTGCCTTTGTAATCTGTTTACAAGTATGCATGCTAAGCAAGTATTGTGGTAGTCCAGAAGGAATCACATAGGCAACACTGGATTCCCAGCAACTTAACCCAGTGCTCCTCTTGCAGAATTCAGATCTACTGCTTTCTAGTTCTCCCCTAACCTTTGTTGTTGTTAGCTACCTTCAAGTTGACTTTGACTCATAGTGACCCCATGAATGAGACACCTCCAAGCCCCTCTTTCCTCAACTGCTCTGCTGAGGTCCTGCAGGCACAGGCCTGTGGTTTCCCTGATATCCATCTGGTGTCTGGCCTTCCTCTCTTTCTACTGTCCTCCACCTTTCCTAGCATGATTGTCTTTTCTCGTAAGTCTTGCCTTCTTATAATGTGTCCAAAGTATGGCAGCCTCCATTTAGCCATCTAAATGAGAATGAGGTAACACCCATTCACCTACCACACACATAAAGTGAGAAACATTTCATACAAATAGGAATGTGGCAGCACCTTTAAGACTAACTAGTTTTTATCTTAGCATGAGCTTCCATGGATTTAAATCTACTTCTTCAGATGCAGTATTGAGTGATATTAAATCCTCAGGTTATAAAACATATTTAAACAGTTATGGGAGTGGGATAGAATGTAATAAGATCCAGAAAAATGCAAATCATGTCCCTAGACCTAAATTTTCTAAGGACTTTGCAAAGGGATACAGATCTTTCAGATTTTTACAGTGGTTAGTGTTGATGTAAGAAAGCAATAAATCTTCTTACCAGAAATTAGTTTCCTAGGGTTCAAAACTTTCTCTGAGAAAATTCTTTTTGTTATATGTGTAGTAATAAGGACTCTTGTATTAATATATGTAGTGCTCTATGAGGACATTGTCTTTGTTCATGACTCTGCTAATGGATTGAAATTTGTGAATATCATTCAATTCAGTTTTTTCTCTTTCTAGTTTTCCTTTGTAATTTCTTTGTTCAAGGACTGCCACCTGTAAATTCCTTACTCTTTGTTCAGAAAGGTTGAAATGTTCTGCAACTGGTTTTTGGGTATTGCCATTTCTAATGCCATTCTGCCTTTTCAGAGCACTTACTTAATTCCTGCCCAAGCTCATAACAATCCTCTGGAAAACTAGAGAATGGAATCCTGATTATTGTCTGCTTTTCCCCCCTGTGCTTTAATCATGAGACTAGTCCTTTGGGGCTTCACTTTAAAATAGCAGCAGCATACAAACACACAGTGGGATGAGGATTTTCTAATCCTTTGGATGCCGTGGCATTTTTCTCTCCTCCTTCCCCCTCCCCCCCCCCCCCCCCCAAATACTCCAGGAGTTCTGTTTTCATGACTGGAATGCAATAGCACTAATTCCATGCTCAAGGAATTAACTTTTCTCCTTGTTTATATTGGAGTCCTGGTGGGACAGAAGATGTAGTGTGGGAAAGTTCTTTTTTCCTCCCTGGTGTCTGCTCCTCCATTCCAGTTCTCATTACAAGGACTAGAATGTGAGGTTAACCTTTGAGTGAAGGCATAAGATGGGGATAGCAGAACTAGAGTAATGGAGCTGGGTAGGGAAATAGCAGGCTTTAGAGGCCAAGAATCCTGATCTCTGCCCAACCCCAGTCAGCAATATCTTGACATATTTTAGCTTAAACATGAGCTTTCATATGTATGCCTTTGTCTGGGTGTAGCTCTTTGATGTTTGAAAGTATTGGTTATTTTAGGATATGGTATACTGGATATGGAGCACCCCTGTGAACAGCTGGTTTCTGGCTCTCAGAATATCAAAGAAGCTTAATTACAAAAAAAGGAGTTTGTATAGTCTTCAACCCACTTTTTAATTGTACTTCATTTATGATGTTGAAAGTTTCCTTCTTAAAGAATGTGTGTATGTGTATGTGTTTGTTGGGTTCCTCCGGGACTTTTTCTTTGGCTTCATGAGACCTTTGCTAATTATATGGTATCAAATAGCAATTCATCTATATTCACTTCCAGCTGTCTTTTTCTCTTACCACTCAGTCATGAGAGATGAAGTCATGCTGCCTTTTTAGTATTTTTGTAAAACATGAAGTTTCATTAAATTGCCCTTCAGAGTTAGTAAATATGAAGAGTTCTTTGGTTGAAGGTTATGTCCTGTCGTATTGAACAGTGGAGGCCTTCAGTGTAACCTGCAACACAGCACATTTCTTCTTGTAAGCCATGGGTGGGTCCAGAAACGCTCTTGTTGATTCTGAATTCTTAAAAGCAGGGGTAGGCAACCTAAGGCCTGGGGGCCGGATGCGGCCCCCCTGAGGCTTTTGGACCGGCCCCAGGCTGGTCCTGCTGCCCCCCCCGCCGCCCCCCTGCTGCCACCTGCCATGATGATATTGATTATTGTTATTACTTGTTCTTGAGGTTTTCTTGGCAAAATCTCCACAGGAGGGTTGCCATGGCTTTTCTGGAGCTGAGAGAGTGTGCATGCATATTTTTTAAATATTTTTTTTATTTGTTTAAAAATTATTTTTATATTTATTTATTTATTTATTTATTTATTTATTTATTTATTTATTTTTGGTGCTTCGGCCCCCCAATTGTCTGAGGGACAGCAACCCGGCCCCCGGCTCAAAAAGGTTGCCTACCCCTGCTTAAAAGCAACATTTCATGTGGAGTTGGGTTGAATTTTGTTAATGTACTTTTGCTTACATTTTAAAATTAAAATTGCAGAATTTCTGACATGGTTTGGAGTGCTTCAGTTTTATACTGTACCTTCCTCCACTGCTGAAATGGTATCTTGTACTCTGTCTCTGAAACGGATAGTGGCAAAGATTCAGAAGACTTAAATCCTGTATTCATTTTAACATAGAATCATAGGATCATAGAATTATAGAGTTGGAAGAGACCACAAGGGCCATCCAGTCCAACCCCCCCCGCCATGCAGGAACTCCCAATTAAAGCATCCCTGACAGTTGGCCATCCAGCCTCTGCTTAAAGACCTCCAAGGAAGGAGACTCCACTACTCTCCGAGGGAGTGTGTTCCACTGTCGAACTGCCCTTACTGTCAGGAAGTTCCCCCTAATGTTCAGGTGGAATCTCTTTTCCTAGAGCTTACATTCATTGTTTCAGGTCCTAGCAGAAAACAAGCTTGTTCCCTCTTCAATATGACATCCCTTCAAATATTTAAACACGGCTATCATATCACCTCTCAAACTTCTCTTCTCCAGGCTAAACGTCCCCAGCTCCCTAAGTCGTTCCTCATAGGGCTTGGTTTCCAGACCCTTCACCATTTTACTTGCCCTCCTTTGGACACGCTCCAGTTTCTCCACATCCTTTTTGAATTGTGGTGCACAGAACTGGACACAGTATTCCAGGTGAGGCCTGACCAAAGCAGAATAGAGTGGCACTATTACTACTCTTGATCTCTAGACATTATACTTCTATTGATGCAGCCTAAAATTGCATTGGCCTTTTTAGCTGCTGCATCACACTGTTGACTCATGTTCAACTTGTGGTCCACCTGGATTCCTAGATCCTTTTCACATGTAGTCTCATTCAGCCAGGTGTCCCCCATCGTATATCTGTGCTTTTTGTTTTCCCGCCCTAAGTGCAGTACCTTACATTTCTCTGTGTTGAATTTCATTTTGTTAGCTTTGGCCCAGCTTTCTAGTCTGTTCAAGTCATTTTGAATTTCGATCCTATCTTCTGGGGTATTAGCTACTCCTCCTAATTTGGTGTTGTCTGCAAATTTGATAACTATGCCCCCAATACTGTCATCCAAGTCATTGATAAAGATGTTGAATAGCACTGGGCCCAGGACAGAGCCCTATGGCACTCCACTGGTCACTTCTTTCCAGGTTGAAAAGGAGCCATTGTTGAGCACCCTTTGGGTTCGGCCAGTCAACCAATTGCAAATCCATGTAACAGTTACTTTGTCTAGCCCACATTTTACCAGCTTGTTTGCAAGAATGTCATGGGGAACCTTGTCAAAGGCCTTACTGAAATCAAGATATACTATATCCACCTCATTCCCTCCATCTACCAAGCTGGTAATTTTATCAAAAAAAGAGATCAGATTTGTCTGGCATGACTTGTTTCTCTGAAACCCATGTTGACTTTTTGTGATTATGGAATTACCTTCCAGGTGTTCATAGACTCTCTGTTTAATGAATCATTCCCGGTATTGATGTCAGACTAACTGGACGATAATTGTTGGGATCCTCTCTTTTCCCCTTTTTGAAGATGGGGACGTTTGCCCTCCTCCAGTCTACTGGGACTTCTCCTGTTCTCCAGGAGTTCTCAAAGATTATTGCCAATGGTTCCAATATTACATTTGCCATTTCTTTTAATAGCCTTGGATGTAATTCATCTGGTCCTGGAGACTTATATTAATTTAGATTAACCAGGTATTCCTGTACTATCTCTTTACTTATTCTGTGCTGAAATTCTCCTATTCTGTCCTCTGCTCCATTATCCTCAGGTTGAGCACCCTTTGCCTTTTCTGAGAAGACTGAAGCAAAGATGGTGTTGAGCAGGGGTAGGCAAACTGTCCCCTTTAAGGGCTGAGGGACTTCAGCTCCCAGAAGCCTCAGCAATGTTGGCCAATAGTCTGGGATTCTGGGAGCTGAAGTCCCTTGGCCTGAAGTCCCTTTGTCTACCCCTGGTGTTGAGTAATTCTACCTCTTCTCTGTCCCCTGTTAACTTTTTGCCATCTTCTCCACACAGTGGCCCTACCATTTCCTTCTTCTTCCTTTTGCTGCGGACATACCCAAAAAAGCCATTTTTATTGTTCTTAACCTCTCTAGCAAGCCTGAGTTCATTCTGCGCTTTAGCTTTTCTGACTTTACCCCTACACATGCTAGCTCTTTGTTTGAATTTCTCTTTGGTGATTTCCCCATTTTTCAATTTCTTATACATGTTCCGTTTAAAACTTAGTTCAGTTGAAAGTTCCTTAGTCATCCATCCTGGTTTCTTGAGACACCTCCCATTTTTCTTCCTCATTGGAACTGTTTGAAATTGTGCCTTCAGTATCTCCCTTTTGAGAAACTCCCATCCGTCTTGAACTCCCTTCTCTTTTAGTATTCCTGACTATCTTAACATCCTTTTAATTAATGCTATGCTGGTACAGTAATCTTAAACCAGGGGTACTTAACCAGTCACCTACAGACCCTTAGGGGTGGGCTTCAAGAAATGCATGACCCAGGAGCAACATCAACAAAAATATATAGAGTTTTATTCTATTTAATTTGAAAATTTGTTTAGGTGCATTTTCCTGGGTGCATGTGTGTATTGTGCTCTGTTTCTCAAATAGATCCATGCCCTCCCCTACCTCAGATATTAAGAATTATTTTTTTTCAAACTTTGGGTCTACCTGTCTTTAATGGAAACATGCATTTGGTGATGCACTACTTAATTTTACATTATATACATATTTATGGTGGTAGTAACATTACTGTTGCAACCATCTTAGATTAGGCTGCAATGCAGTAATGGATCCTGACAATCTCACCAAAGCCCAGTGGTTTAGATTTAGAAGATAATAAAGTATGAATGACCACTTCACCTTTTGGCTTGTTTTGAAACAAAATTGTGGAAATCTAGTGGCCTTAGACAGTCTATCCCAGGGGTAGGCAACCTTTCCCCTTTAAGGGCCGAGGGACTTCAACTCCCAGAATCCCAGGAGCTATTGGCCAACATGGGACTATTAGCCAACATGGCTAAGGCTTCTGGGAGCTGAAGTTCCTCGGCCCTTAAAGGGGAAAGATTGCCTACCCCTGGTCTATCCTTTCACATCTAGATCCCTTTGGAACTTTTGTATTCCTAATTCTGAGCATACATTTTTTTGTAAATGCTAGTCATGAAGAGTTAGCAGATGCATTCCACTGAAAGCAACTTCAGAACATTTTGAAACATGCACACCATTTGTTTTTAAAGGGGGGGGATCTTCTGGGGATGATGTGTGTTTTTATGAACTCTGCTTTAACAAATATAAGGTAACAATTTCAGAATCTTATGTTGGAAGTAGACTTGTTTTAAAACTTTGCTTGTGATAATATAATGTGACTCTACTAAGACAGACATTTTATAGTACAAATGGAGTGGTAGAATTAAATTATTGCTGCACATATTTTGTAGGATTTATTCCAATGTCAACTATTAAGACTTTGCTGTCCATTCTTATTCTTCTCCAGACTTACATTGGTAGTGTGGTAATATCAATAAATCCATACCGGTTGCTGCCTATTTATTCACCAGAGAAAGTGGAAGAATACAGAAACAGAAATTTCTATGAACTCCGACCTCACATGTAAGTATGAAGTTGATGTTTTTAGGTTCCTTCTTTAAGGGAGGTAGTTTATAGATGGGAACAGCTGTTTCCTGAAAACCACAGAATGTGTTTGATCCATCATGCCTTTGATTAGTTCTGAGAATACAAAGCTTATTTGCAGACTTTTTCCCTCCAAGGAAGGAAATGTGGATATTTATTCACTGACAAGTTTTAAAATTACATCATATGGCAGATTCCTGGTGACCCTTGAAAACAGGAGCCTGGCGTCTCATTCTTCCCCTTCCTGCTTTAAGGGCTAGTAACACAAAGCTTACTACATTTTGTTGTCATGATTGCATTTTCCTGCCCCAGAAAGCTATGTCCAGTGAAATGAGGTAGGATGTTATAAGCATCAGATCATTTCAGTGTGATGTGAGAACACATGGCTCTACTGACGTTTTGGTAGCACCTTATTATTTATTGTAACTTCTGTGTGTAGACCATACAGTGGCTTTGCTCTTAGGTTGCTCTTCTATTCATGTAAGAGGTAGGGGAATTTGTCGTCCTCCCACAATCATGTGTAGCTTTCTCCATTGTATTTATATAATGTATAATTGCCAAACTTATTCCAACTTCCCAGGAACAGATTTTTCTGAGGCCTGTAAAGGGAAGAAGGAAGTGGAAATGCCTTGTTGTGTGAATATGAACTCTTCTTCTGTTCACAGCAGGAAAGTTTGATTCAAAGTCTTTATGTTTAAACTATAATATCCAGCTGTGTATTCACACTTTCCAGTTCCCATTCACACTACGAAAATAGCCCAGTGTGAAACTGGGTTATTTTTGTGGTGTTTACACTTGCGCCGACTGCACTCAGTGCAGTTTGCAGGAGGGGGCTTACCCCACAACCTGGTACATTCAATACTGGTTTTTTCCCCTGTATCTTTTTTTAAAGAGCTGCAGCGATCCGCATTGTCGGTAGTGTGAGTAAGCTACCAAATTGATTCGAATCGTGCTGCATCGTTCCTGGAAATACAGGTGCATATATCTGTTAAATATGACCAATAAATTACAAAAGAAAGTGGAAAATCAACGTTGGAAAAAATCTTTACATGGTCACTTCAGGGAGATTACTCTTGCCACAGAACTGGAAAACAAACATTCTACCCACAACAGATGATTGGCTACTTAGGTTGTAAGACATGATGGAAACGGACCGTCTAACAAACTTAATACATGGAAAATCTGAAGAACAGACTGAGAAAGACTGGGAAATAGTCACTAAATACTTTAAGAACAGATGGAAATAGAACAAAAATCATATTGGTGAAATAAGGATAAGATAATAGGATTAGAGAAATTAAAGAAGCTGTATGAATACTGAAGTTAATCTAGGAAACAACAGAAAATGGAAGTGGAAGAAATTAATGAGAAACAACCACACTACTCAAATGTTATTAATGGAAGTACAAAATATAATATACAAGAAAAAAGAAGAACCACCTAGCAATAATACTTAAAAAGTAGAAAATTTATTTATTTTTCCTTGTTTTGTTGTAGGAACTATAAATAATGAGAACTATACAGCTGTACATAATGTGAAACAAAATTGCAATGTATACACACAGATACACCAATTAAAAAAACCTTTAGGAATGAGAATATACAGATGTACATAATGTGAAACAAAATTGCAATGTAAATTGCATGTAAAATTACAGTCAAAAATGCCCATTAATGTTGAAAATAATAGAAAATGTTACTTGCTGCACAAATGAAGTAGTTTTAGTTCTACTTGTTAAAAAAACATGGTTACATTAAATATCAGAGTATATGCTTTGATTTTTAAAAAAGTCTTCTCTACTTATTATGAATAAACTTTTTCACTGGTATTGCTATCTCAGCATTCTTCCAAGGAGCTCAAGGTGGCATACAATGTTCTCCCTCCCTTCCTTTTATCTTGAGTACAACCAGATGAGATAGAGACATTCCCATGATCCCTATGGAGCTGGGTTAGGTAAAGGTAAAAGTACCTTATTTTCCTGCATATAAGACTACTTATTTACCTGCAAAATCTGTGGCTAAAGTGGGGGGGGGTCGTCTTATACGCCAGATATAAGGATAATGAGGATAGAGGTGCTAAAACTCTATATTTTGACTGGAAAAATGGGGGGGTCGTCTTATACGCGGGTCGTCATATACGCCGGAAAATACGGGTATTTGCCATTGACAAGGTTGTCAAGTCGTGTCTGACCATAGGGGGCAGTGCTCATCTCCGTTACTAAGCCAAAGAGCTAGCGTTGTTAGACACTACTCTGTGATCATGGGGCAGCATGATTACATAGAGCGCTGTTATAATAATAATGATAATAAAAATAAAAATAGTTTTTATTTGTATTTCCCGCTTCTCCCTGTGGATTGAGGCAGGATTAAATCAATAAAAATATACAACAATATACAAAATAAAAACAATAACATAACAACATTATAATAGTTCAATAAAATAACCAATCGTCATCAACACCCAAAAGCCATGCAATCAAATTAGAAATAATATTTAATTAGCTTAAGGGTCCATTGAGGAGATCGAGTGGATAGGCCTGCTGGAAGAGCTCCATCTTAAGTGCCTTCTTAAAGGTGTCTAAAGTAGTAATAAGACGGATCTCCTCTGGTTTACCTTCCCACCAAAGTGGTACCTATTTATCTACTTGCATTTGCATGCTTTCGAACTGCTAGGTTGGCAGAAGCTGGGACTAGTGACAGGAGCTCACCCCATCATGCATGAACTGAGTTGTCAGGGTCTAAATGCATGAAGAATTCTGCTAACATTTTTGTAAAAAAATTAAGTTACTTTTCAGTGTAGATGGCTGTGCAGGTGCTGTGTGCTACATTCTCCCTCAGGCCACTGAAACTCAAAGCTACTTTATGGTGCAGTGATGAAAATGCTTTGTGTTGTCTCTTGCTTTGTGGAATTCTCTGCCCTGGAGGCCCAGCCATCTTATAGTCTCTACTGTTTTTTCACAAGGCAAAGAAACTTGTTTGAAGAAGCCTTTCTTAACATCTTCTGGCTGATGGTTGATCTGATATATTGCCTGAGTTTGCTTTTGACACTGATAGTTGTAATCGTGTGTGTACACCTGTTTTTTGTTCAGGAACAATAGTGCATAAATATTGTAGTAGCTGTAGCAGTGATAAGAAGAGAAATCAGTACATGTAAGCTGGTCAAGAGGGGCTGTTTTTGATTAGGGAAAGAAACCACCAAAAACTTGAGATTGTAAGAGAAGATCTTGAATAATGTGTTGATATGAGCAGAATTTCATTTCTGAGAAATGTCAGCCCTTTTAAAAACTACACAATTCTTGCCCTTGTATATATTTAACAAAGCCTCTGAATGAGTGAAGAATCTTGAATGGAGAAGGCTAGATAAGAGGTAATACGATGCAGACACGACACAAATGATTTCATTATTGGGTATCTTTGAACAAAATCACTTGTTAGGTTCCTTTCCTTTTGCAAAAATGAATCTAAAATACAATGTATCAATTTCAGTCTACACTCGTCCCTCCCCGTTTGCGGACTTGGAGTCTGTGGTCTCAGTCCTTCGTGGATGTCAAGCGTGGAGGGACAAATGGTGTGTGCGCCTGGGTGCACACTGCCATTGAAATAAATGGGACTTGGATATTTGCAATTTTCCTAATTCGCAGGGGTGGGTGGGTGGGTTCCTGGAACGGGTCCCCTGTGAATCGGGAAGGACAACTGTATATTCCTAACTGGAAATCCCATTTTTTAAAAAAGTTGTAGCACTCACTTCTGTGTAAAGTTCAAAGTGTTCTTTTCCCCATATACTGGGATTATGAATCAATGGTAGTTAAAAATATTTTGACTGTCAACAGTGTTTGCATTGCCTGTTGTGTGTGTTATTTCATTACTTGCTATTTGTAGCAATAATCATTCTGCTTTGATGACAGTAGAAATATGGTAATCTTGCAAGATGTAAAATAGTGAGTATTTGAAGATGTTTACTAATGTTTCATTAGTTCATTAAAAACACATTCTTGTTTTCTTAATGCAACATCTTTGTACCTGAAATATTTAGTAGCTTGGACTATTTTGGAAAAAATGCATATGTTGTGCTGTCCTCGATTCCTACGTTTGTTATTAATTAGTACTGAGGGCTGCTGGCAAATGGATTTTGTTAATGGAAATAGGCAAATGACTGTGATGCAGAACAGATTTTACAGAATTTGTACTTCTTGGGTTTACTAGCTGAGTGAACTGGGTAAATTGGCTGTTCCTAACTTGAGTAAAAACATTAGGAGAACTTTATAGTAATTTAGACACATAAGCATGATAAAGTATACAGATATGTTAAACAAGAGGTTCTTAAACTTTTCTTTTCAAGGGACCCCCTTTAATATTTTTTGTTGCCAGAGTCCCCACCTCCAGACTTAACTCAAGATTTAAAAGCCTAATGGTGGTGGTGGTGGTGATGATGATGATGATGATAATAATAATAATAATAATAATAATAATAATACCTGAACACTGAACCATTGGCAATTCAACCATCTTTTAAACCTTCACTTGGAGGTGCCAGAGGAGCAGGGAAGACTCTGCTATCCACTTTTCACCATGTGTCTGGCAGGAGGTAGACATTTATTTGATTGGCATTTTCAAAGGAAAGAGAGGAGGGCTTTGCCAAGGGAACCCTGGTGGTGCAGTGGTTAAATACTGGTACTGCAGCAATCATGTTGTAAGTTCGATCCTAGAGGAGGGCTCTGAAATTGACTCAGCCTTCCATCCTTGGTAAAATGAGTGCCCAGCTTGTTGGAGGCAATTGGCTAACACATTATAAACCACCTAGAGAGTGCTGAGTTCACTATAAAGCAGTATAGAAATGTAAGTGCTATTGCTAAATGCTATTTGCCATTTCCTTTTTACTTATGAGTTGGCTGAGGGGATGGCAGTGGCCATTGTTTCCCCCCCCCCCCCCCATCATACAAGTGCCTGCGGTGGCGGCAGCACTCATGAATAAGTGAGAAAGTAAACGGCAAAGCGCTTGATGCATGGGGGGGAAGGGGATGACATGCCACAGCCCTCCCTTCCTCCTGCTCCATCTAGTTACCGCACAACTAGGGTACAGTCAATCCTCTGTATCCTTGGATTCTGCATCCATGGATTCAACCATCCACAAAAATATTTGAATATATTCACTAATATAAAAAAAAAAAAAAAAATCCAAAAAGTGAACCTTGATTTTGCTGTTTTACTATGCCACTCTAATAGGACTTGAACATCCATGGATTTTTGGTATCCAAGGGAGGTCCTGGGACCAAACCCCAGTGGATAACAAGGGTCCACTGTACTCTCTCTCTCTGTCTCTCCCACACACACACACACACACACACGCACAAACAAAACTATTGTCTTGGTTGCTGCTGCTGTTGCACACACAGTTGCACACTTTGCATACCCCCTGTGAAGACATTGCAGCCACCCTGGGATCCACAGACCACAGGTTAAGACCCTGTGTGTTAAGCAAATAAACAGCTTACCAACAATCTACAAAAGCAGGGAGAGTGAATGTGTGGCCCTCCAGATATTATTAAACTGCAATTTTCCTCCTCATAATTGTTTGTGGTCGCTGATAGGAATGACAGTCCAACAGTACCTAGAGGCCGTATTTTCCTAATGCAATACAAGACTGCCCACTCTGCAAAGACATTTGGTCCAATGCAATAAACTTGACTTGACTGCCCACTCAGTGGTGTCTAGTGAGAGGCTGTAGGTCTGTGGTAAAATACAGGGCTGTTGAGAGCTGGCAGTGGGACTGAGGCAAGATGTATGGTCAGCTCCCCTGCTCCCAATTTATCAATAAGCATTATAGCCATGTTCTGGTCAGTTTGAGATACTAACATTTATTCTTAGGTTTTTTCCCCCATCCTCCTGCCCAGCCTCAAATCCTGAGCCTTTCAGAGGATTCAGACTTGCTAACACACATGCTCTGCATGCCTAAGGTCTTTGGTACAATCCCTATAGAGCTCTGGTGGTGCAGTGGTTAAATGCCTGTACTGCAGCCACTTACTCACAAACCATAAGACTGTGGGTTCAATACCAGCCCAGGGGCTCAGGCTTGACTCAGCCTTGCATCCTTCTGAGGGCCCAAAATAAGTTCTCAGCTTGTTGGGGGCAATTAGCTTACACATTCTAAATCGCTTAGGGCGTGCTTAAGTGTCCTGATAAGTGGTATAGAAATGTACTTGCTATTGCTATTGCTGTCCTTGACATCTGTGGGTATGTCACGAAAAGCTCCTCCTTGAAATCCTGGAGAGCTTCTGCCAGTCAGTGTCAATAATACTGGTTTAAATGGACCAGTGGCCTGATTGGGGATAAGGCCTCCTATGTTCCAGTGCTCTGGACTGGAAGATGGAGGTGGTAGTGGTTTATTAATGGAAGAGGCCAGTGCTGATGCTGTTTTTCTTCGCCAAAGGGACAAGATGAGAGGAATGCTCCTCCCCACCTGAGTGCTTGCTTGTTTGTTTGTTTGTTTGTTTTTTGTCTATTGGTCTCTGATGGAGGCAAAACTGAAAACACTACTAGACAAACTTTTTTCTTTCTATCTGTGTATGTGTTTCTTAGGCGAGGAATACTTAAAGATGGCTTTGCCATTTCCTTCCTCTGAAATGTAGCTTACAGCACCTGGTTGGTGGTTTCCCATCTATGACTAACCAGAGCTGATCCTGCTTACCTCCCAAGACCAGGCAGTATCTGGTACCTTTAGGGCATTGGTGGTGAACCTATGGCACATGTGCCAGAGGGAGCACTCAGACCCCTCTCTGTGGGCACATGCGCTGTTGCATCAGCATAAAAGTTCATTAGAGTTCGTTTCTAGAAAGCCAGAGGGACACAGCACTTTGCGATAAATAAGTGGGTTTGGGGTTGCAGTTTGGGCACTCGATCTATAAAAGGTTCACCACTACTGCTATAGGGTATTTAGGTGGCCTGTTAGCAATTTCATCTCAGCTATGCATGACCTTAGTGCAAGGGTCAGCAACCTTTTTTGCCGACGGGCTGGGGGGGGGAATGGCACTGGGGGCCAGTGTGCGTGCGCATCGCCATTTTGAAAAACAAAATGCCCCCCTCCTGCATCGTGCGTGCATGCGCACAATGGCAGGGACCCCCAGGAGGCTTCCCTGAAGGCGGCGGTGTGGCAGCGGCAGCAGGACTGGGCAGGGGCCGGTCCGAAGGCCTCCGCAGGCCGCATCTGGCCCACGGGCCTTAGGTTGCCAACCCCTGCCTTAGTGTATGCTCAAAACAAACACATTTTGTAAAGCTTTTTGACCCAACTAGGCTAGAGAAGAGCCCAACTTGTTAGATCTTGGCTGGGGCAGGGGGTTTAACCTTCAAGAAGTCATGTAATTGTGCCCCTCCCCTCCAGGAATAGTGAAGCCAGCTCTCTTTGATTCATGATAGATTTGGTGGCCCTTGGTGCTCTATTCATGATAAGTTTGGTTTGGTTTGGTGGGATAATTGGTTATGTACTAACATTATTGAGATGTTTGAAGGAATGCACCTAAAAGAAGAAAGAGCTGGGATACACCTCCTGTAGCTGTCCCTTATAATTCATTCATTGTAATGTATGATGAAGTCTATAGTTTCTTGAACAGGCAAGGCTTCCCCTTGCATAGAGAGGCCCTACATGTGATCTGTATGAGCATACACTCTTTCAGACTTACACAGACACTTGGTGTGTTCTCTTAGGCATTTAACACTGAATCTAAGTGTACCACATGGGGACACTCTCACTGCCTGCAGTAAGTAAAATGTGAGCTAATGTTACATTTAGCGAAGGAAAAGCATGTGTAGTACCTAATTACTGTAATGCAGATCTGGCTAACATTCAGACTAGGTATGGGGTTGGCAGAAAAGATCTTTTAAGTAAACATGGGCCCCAAAAGTGTTAATTTTGGACGGGTTTATAGTTAGATTCAAATCTATAGATGGAGTAGTAGAATTTTTTTTTTTAAAAAATCATTCCACCAAAATACAAAAAGATTAGAGAGGTCCAGGAATGATTATGTGATTTTATAAATAAGCAACATTCAATTCAAGTCGTACTAGATAGGAAGGTGAAAATTATGGTGCTCAGCAGGAACCTTTGTACAAATTGGACAGAAAAATACTGAAGTCTTTGGCTAGAGTACTGATGATTTCCCCTCTGTTCTATTTAATGGCCCCTGATATGACCATTACTTGCTGAGATCCCCAGCTGTAATTAAGAACAGCTGCCAGTCCCTTTCATTGAAAGTATACCAGGGCCATTTATGTTTGAGGCTTTAATTCCACCCTCCATTTTTCAATTTACAGTATACAAATGGCATCCATCTGTTGCCGTCAGTACTCTTAGCCATTATTTAAGGAAACAATACAGGTGACAGCAAGAAATCCTTTGTAGCAGCCGTTCCTCAGAAAAAGTCAAAGGCAAGTTAGCCTGAGGCTCCTCCTCCCCCAATCCTTAATAAATAATTAACCACCCTTGTTTGATGTCTGGATTTATATATAAACTGCTTTTTAAAGAGAACCTGTTTTTGTTTCAGGAGGCCTTTGATTTATAAGTAGAGCTAAAAGTGATGTTGGGACATGCACAAATTTGTCTGATGTATCCAAAATGTTTTCAGTAACTTAAATGAGAAATCTTCATGGAAACAACTTAAATCAGGGGTAGGCAACCTTTCCCCTTTAAGGGCCGAGGGACTTCAGCTCCCAGAATCCCAGGAGCTATTGGCCAACATGGGACTATTGGCCAACATGGCTGAGGCTTCTGGGAGCTGAAGTCCCTCGGCCCTTAAAGGGGAAAGGTTGCCTACCACTGACTTAAATGATAAATCTTCTCTAGTCTTTGCAGTGTGGCTAGCTGCCTTAAAATCTTGTTGCTTTGAAACCGTGGTTAGTGGTAAGCCTGGCACCTGAGAGGCTGGCACCATGCAGAGAGTTTGGTGTCCTAAAGGACAGGATGTTAGGCAAGTATTTCCCCACATCCCAGGGCCTTAGGCACTCTTGCGAAGGGGGGGGGGGGCAGGACTGCATCTGGTTATACCCTTTGAAACTCTCTAATACAAGTGTTGGTAACATAAGGTCCTTGAGTTCATAAATAGGTTATCAAGGCCTTTTCCTGGAGCAGCAACTCTCTCCTTCCTTTCCCTGGAACAGGCTTGCCTGGGAATATCGTTCTTGTTGTTTCAGCATGGAGCTGTGTCACGTGCAATGAAGCCTTAGGAAGTGAGGTATAGTCTGCCTGCCTCATGTTTCTTCTGTGACTTTCAACAAGGGAATGCACTAATCTATCAGCTTCACTTAATTTCTGGTTTTTGTTTTGCTCTGTTTCTGCATCATTGTGGCTTTTTATTTTGCAGTTACACAAACATTCATACACTTTCTTGAGCACCTTTTTCCTAATATGCAATACTCATTTTTTTAAAGCATTTTCCTCTTAATAAACTATAGGTTTGTACCTAACACATAGTATGCTCCTTTCCTTAATAGCAACCCTTGCATCTGCACTTTCTGACTCTGGCTCTGCAGAGATAATTAGGAACAGATTGAAGTAAAAAGAAGTAAAGCCCTTCAAGAGAAGGCATTCAGCAAACAAGATGAGAGAGTGGGAGAGCCAGTGATGTCCTATGAAGCAAGAACACAATACCTTCCCCAGTGGTAAAGACTTCAGCAGAAGCTCACTTCAAAACCTGCTTTAGAAAACAAAACAAAAAAAAGTGTTTTTGGTGATTATGTAGAAACATTGTCATTCTGGTGATTATGTAGAAACATTGTCATTCTGCAGTGATTTTCACTTTTCAGTATTGGGATGGTTAATTATGTTTTCTTTTCAACCCCCCCCCCCCTTGTCAGTTTCCATTTGTCATCTTGGTCATAAGAATGAGAGATGTATTATGCAAATTAAAGGTTGTGAATTGAATGACAGGGTAGATGGGGATCTCTGAAAAACCTTCCCATGACAATGCACCTGTTAGCTGAAGTTGCGTAGAGAGGAGCATCTATTTTGAAAAGCAGTCTGGGTCAGGTGTGTGTCTTGAACACTGTGATCCTTATCTTACCAGTGCAGTTTAATGGATGGAAAGGAGAACAAGATCGCACTTCCCTGTGCAATTATGTTTGAAGTGATGGCCTTGGGACATGAGAAATTCTCTCTGAAAAATATTACCTTGAATATTTGCTGTTCACAGAAATAATTTGCTGGTCAGAGTCCTGTCTCTATCCACACACCTTGACCTCACAGATTAAAATCACAAACTCATTAATACAAGCAAACACATACATTCTTTGGTGCTTTTAAAATATGTTCATGAATGTAGTTACCGTATTTTTCTTTAATATTTTAAAAACAATGGTTACAGTAGCCTATGTTTGTGAAACCTTAAAATTCCCAATATTGAGCCCCTTCTCTTCTCTTGTGTTTACTTCTCTCTTACCTTTTAAAAAAAGCACAGAATCTGTTTTCTCTCATTTCGATATCAATTGAAAGCTGCTGAACAGCTAAGGGAGCACTTCAAGCGGCTGTGAGAATATGATTCAGGACCGCTCAGTCCCTATAAAGGAATAAAAGTATTAAATTATTCTACTTATGTGAAAAATGAGAAAAATACACTCTGACACTGGTGAGTTTTGTTATGGGATAGAATAAAAGGGGGCAATGGATGAATATACGTGGCACCCCATCTCACCACCACCAAGCATCCTGCAAGAGCTGGTAGTTACAAGCCAGGCTAAGACAGCATGCCTTAACATGGGATTTGAAAAGAGCTATCTATGTATGAGTCAATTAGACTTGGAGGCATTGTGGGGAATTCCAGATGGCGGGGGCATTGCAGGGAAAGGGTCTGCCACCTGCTGTGGGAAGCAGCAGAGATGGCCTGCATTGTTTTTTGTAGTGAAAGCAACATGCTGGGGAAAGGGAAGAGTGTGGGAAGGGCTCCATTTGGAAGGAGAGCCCTTGTCCCAGAGAAAGAGTATGGAAATGTTAGGCAGTTCCCATTCTCACAGTCAAGAGTCACATGAAAACCTAGAAAAGAAATGGTGTATTCTTGCACTGAATTAGGAATCCATCAATATTCACAAGTGTCCGTGTCTGTGTGAGAGTGACAGAGAGAGAGAGGCTGCTGACACATTGCAAAATTAATGCAGTTTGACACTGCTTTAAGTGCCATGGCTCCATGCTATGGAATCCTGAGATTTGTAGTTTGTTGTGGCATTAGAACTCTCTGACAGAGAAGGCTAAATAGCTCACAAAACTAAAAATCCCAGAATTCCATAGCATGGAGCCATGGCAGTTAAAGCCAAGTCAAACTCCATTCATTCTGCAGTGTAGAGGAGAAGAGTGAAGAGAGATGGCAGAAGTAAAAAAAGCATGACATAATATGGTTTTCTCCTCTCCTGTCAAAAGCTTTCCTTTCTTCTTGGTGAACAGTCTGCTTCATGAATGACCTTTTGGCTTCTTGTTCTGGAAAAAAATGTCTTCAAAAATTTGACTTGATTCACAAATTTTAAGATATGAAAACTAAGAGATTGCTGTCTTCACTATGTCCCCATAATCCAAAAGTCTCAAAAGCGTCTATGTCAGGTCTCTCCATAAGACCATGGGAAAGGTAGCTTGTGATGGTGGAGGAGAGGGAGCGCTTGCCGGCTATTTGATGGTTGTAAGAACTTGCTTTCATTGAAGATGTTTGTGCATCTGCGTTGAACATTGTGAGTTGCTTATATTTGAGTGAACTTGAGTTACTATGGACAATTAATATTAAAACACTGAGGCTGGGGAAAGAGATTAGTGTTCTGTATCACATCAAGAGAGTTTATTGGACCCAACATTTTGCAGCAGGATAGGATGAGAAAAGTCTCTTCGTCTTTTCTTTTATTGATGCTTTACAGAGAAGGCCAGAATTAAGCAAAAAAGGAATGGAAGCCGATTGATAGGGAAGAGTGTTGATGAAATTTGAAAATCCTTAAGAAGTTAAAAGGATGGTCTCTAGTAAAGTAGAAAGGCATGGTGTGTTCTTTGAGGTAAGTCACTAATTCTTCCTGTTCTGCAAGCTAAAGCTGCTGTCATTGTGACAGATTTCCTCTGCATAGCATGTGGGCTTGGAAAGATGAATCCCTCTTAAATTTACCTGAATACTTATAGGCTTTTAACACAGGGATGCTAAGGAAGGGACAAATAGGAATGAACACTGCTAACTGAATCTTTACATCTTGAAAATATATTTCACCTCTAAGGGAAATGTGGCTGTTCAGTATGAAATAGCTTAAATAAGTACACCATGTCCTCTGGAGGAAAATTCAGTGGGGGAAGGTTTTTGTGAGGTTTTTGTTCTTGTATTTTTCATGTGGTTGGAGACCAGTGTGGTTGCCTTTTACGTGAATACTTTACAACAAGCCCTTATTTCCCTTTTTAAGTGCAATGAGTTGTCTTACTGACATCTTGGCAAAATAATCTGAAACATATGTTTGACTCAAATGAGAAGAGCTCAAAGATTTATTTGGTTCAGTAATTGTATAGTTGCTCAGAAGACTGGCATGTAGTTGAGGTTTATAACTATAGATGTTAACAACGCGAGGTGGAGAACAGTTTAGGATACGATTTAGGACTCTGTCAATGCCACAAGATCAAGTGGCTGCTCCCAACATATACTTAGTGCTACACATGTGACAGGTCACACTTTTGGCTTCATTACTGTGTGTCTCTGTTCATATGTGTAATAGTCACATGTACAGAACCAACAGATGCCTAAAGGTTCTTGGGCCTAGAGTTGCCTTTCCTAACATCTACTGCCCTCCAGATGTGTTAAATTATAATTCCCATCTTCCCCTGTGCTTGCTGAGTGATGATGACTTGTAGTCCAACACATCTGGATGGTACCATGTTGGGGAAGATTGACCTAGCAAATCACGTTGCCCAGCAGCAGGAATTGAGATGCTTGAGTGGAGGAGGAAGATAATAAACTGGTCTTTCTAAAGTTGGAAATTAGCATCGAGGCCAGAACACATAGTCTCATACAAAGAAGAACATACACATGTTGGCCACCACTTTTTTCAGGCATCTGGTCCCGAGTATCTACGTCAATGTTATCCCTTTCTTGGAGGTGGCAGAAAATGGCTTGGATGATCCCTGTTCCTGCTGTTTCAGTAGGGGAAGATTCTTGGAGCTGTATTTCTAAGTGCAGTGAGAAAACAAGACCTGGGTCCCCTTTCCAGCTTGGATCTTCTCCACAGCTTGTGCTGCCACAGTCTGGTTTTCTCCCATTTCATCTCTAAGCTAAAGGCGAAGGTTCGTAAAACAATATGGAGTTTCTAATTGGCAGGACTGGTACTCCTGTTCAGGCCCCATCAGTATTGTATATTGAGGTGACTTGAATTCTTGATACACTTAAGACTAATTTTGCCACAGGCTAGAGTATATATTTGGCTCTCCACTGATGAGAGCCTTTTTGGAGCCTTGGTTTACCAGGGAACTGGGGCCCATGAAATAAACAGGGCAGAAATAGAGAACTGTAGCTCTCCATATGTCACTAGACAGCATTTCCCAACATCCTCTGCCTCCATCCTTTTTCCTTCAAGATGGCTTGAGTCCCAGTAATTGAGAATTCAAAGTGACCCTGACCAAACATTGATAAATATATATTTACTCTACACTCTGATAGTATGAGTTGCTGAAAGTAGAAATGGCATTCTGGAGCTTGCTGATTTGGCCCTCTCAAGAGCAGGTGCTGGAAATGGTGACTAGCATTCTGAGAGATTTTCACCTCCATGTGTGTGGAAGCAATTTTATTTACATATGTACACTCCAATTTCAGGTGGGGTTGCAGGTTTTCCTTCTCAGTTGCATACATGACACAACATGTGGTGAAATCCTAGTCTTCCAGAGTAGAGTTCAGGAGTGCAAGTGGCTGTAGTGAAAAGAAGGATGGAGAATTATGTGTTGTGTATACATGCATGTACACATGTGGACTCACATACATGCATACATGTGCCATACATGCAGAGTTCTTTGGACCCTAGAAGCTAGTTTGAATATGCAACTTTTAAAATGTTGTCTTTGATATTGTATGCAAAAATTGCCTTCCTTTTTAATTAGATGCTGTTCATGTTTATATTTTGTAATGTTTCTACATGATCCAGATAACTTTTGTGAACAAAATTACAAATAAATAAACAAACAAATACATAAATAATATTGGAAATAGTGTTTTGTCAAACTCTTGGTACAGTTTATTTATTGAAATTTATTGAAAGTTTGTATAGGTCTGTATATGTTACTGCTGTTTTGGCATCCACTCTTTTAATACCTCTTCCTGTGCAGAGTACCATTTCATTCTCTTCCTTTTTCTTTAGAGCAATTTGTTCTACCAGCCCCATTGGTTTTCATAAAGCCATGCACCTGCTCTCAACTTGTGCCAGGCTCTTGTTTGGATTGTATAGGGTGACCTGGGAAGCAAGGATGCTGGCAGCTGGTGGCGATGTTATGCAAATGAGAAGCGGTGGCAGACGAGATGAGTGTGATCCACCGCAACTCTCACTGCCTAACACAGTGGAGTTTGAGCATCTAATGACTCCAATTTGCTAGTTATCAGAACTGCTTTGTATAATTTTACATATCCGTTCTCTCCTACTGTTGGCCCAGCAACTCTTCCATTTTCCAAGGTATCCAGCATTAACGTGCACACTAATTGCTGCTGTCACATGGAATTGCATCAAATTTCAACCACTTAGGGAAGGAGCAGGTGATTTGTCTTGGAGAGCAGGAGTGGGCTGATGTTGTTAAAATCTCTACAGGTAATGGAAGAACCAGAGCTTGGTTTTATCTGTTGAACTACTAGCTCAGGTCACTTCAGTGTAACTGTGTGTGGTTTAAATCTATAACATAGTGGCCATTTGTCCAAACTAAATTGTAAACATTACAGTGTCTCGCAAAACACCAGAATTGCTTGGAAAATCTATTTCTAATAATTTAATTCATAATTCTAATAATTTAATGAGTATCTGAGCTCCATGTATTTCTGGAATGAAAATCTACTAGTGATTTTGCAACAAAACTGAAGTACAAACCACCTGACAGTAGTCAAATATACAAAATTATAAGGGAACACTTGCCAAACAAAGGCTTAAAATAGGCTTGACATGACAAAATTCGCCTCACAGCTGACGCAATTATTAGGTGTGTACTTTAGTTAGTATGCCATTAGAAGCTCCAAATTTAAGTCTTAATTTTAAAATAACAAAAACGTGAGTTCTTTCGGTATTGCTTGGTATGACTTTAAAAACCTGTTCCAATCGTTTAAATCAGGGGTTGGCAACCTACGGCCCCCGGGCCGGTTCCGGCATAGGACGCTGGACTTACCGGGCCAGGCGGACCCCTGCCGCCGCCACCGCCGCCCCTCCGCCGCCTGTATTTGTCGATGTGTGACTGCGCGCGCCGCGGCGGCATTTTTTCTCCAAAATGGTGGCCACGACGCATTTGCGCATGCGCAAACGCGGCGCGGCCGGCATTTTGGAGAACAAAATGCCGGTCGTGTCGTGCACTGTTGCGCGTCGACAAAAGCGGGCATTGGTGGAGGCAGGGGCGGCGGAAGCGGCAGCGGCAGAGGCGCCGCCTTCTTGGCCGCCTCTGGCTCCGCCGCCGCCTCCGCTGCCGTCTCCGGCTCCACAGCCGCCTCCAGCTCCGCCGCTGCGCCCGCTTTCGTCAGCGCAGGATGCGGCCGGCATTTTGGTCTCCAAAATGCCAGCCGCGTCGAGTTTGCGCATGCGCAAATCCTGTGCATGCGCAAACGCGACGCGGCCTGCATTTTGGTCTCCAAAATGCTGGCCGCGTCCTGCGCTGACGAAAGCGGAGCCGGAGGCAGCGGCGGAGCCGGCGGTGGCGGCGGAGCCAGAGGTGGGGTCCGCCTGGATCGGTAAGGGGACTCGTGGGGGGGGGCCGTGCGCGTCAGTGGAGGGTGCGTGAGCACGCGCCACCATTCCCCCCTCCCCTTGGCCCAGCCGAGACCTGGGCTAGTGGAGACCGGCCCAGGTCTCAAAAAGGTTGCCGGTCCCTGGTTTAGTCAGCAATGACTTATTAAAATACTGGAGATTGTTGGCATAGCATAAATAGAAGTTACTCTGTGGTTTGGAATACTACTACTAGTAGAAGTTTTATATCTTATAAACTAAAACTGGGTCAGTGAAGGATCAAAGAGATAAGCAAATATGAAATCAGGTACACTAAAAGCAAAAAGTAAGTTTAAATTGATAGTTCTTTTTCATGACCCAGTGCCACTTCTGGATAAACATCTTGATTCATGCTGATGGAGTCTTGCAAGTTCAGTTAACAATGAGCAGCAATATTCTGTGCAGGAAAATAACTGAAACCCAACAAAGAATTTAGTAGAAACCTTAGAGCAGGGGTAGGCAACCTTTCCCTTTTAAGGGCCGAGGGACTTCAACTCCCAGAATCCCAGGAGCTATTGGCCAACATGGGACTATTAGCCAACGTGGCTGAGGCTTCTGGGAGCTGAAGTCCCTCGGCCCTTAAAGGGGAAAGGTTGCCTACCCCTGCCTTAGAGTCTAAAGTGTTGTCTTGGCCACATTGTGCCTGCCTTGAGTATGCAGGGCCTCACAAAGTGTTGAGTCAGCAGGCTTGGTCCAAAGGCTCATGGATGTGAACTACCTAGATGTTGTTTGTGGTCAGTCTAAAAAATGACTGCCAGTGGAGAAAGTTGGTCTTAGTTTGTATCCAAGGAGTTTTCCCAAATAAACCTTGCCACTCATAGGCAACAACTCATTGGGGTTTAGTGAGCTAGGCCAGTAGATTTTGGTTGCTGGTTGTCCTGAGTGTCATAAAAGGCTGCTGACAGTGGGGAAAGATATAATTTCTTAAACTGTTGTGCTCTGTTTGAATCTGGTTTCCAAATGGGAAATGATGCTCACATTTTTACAAGTATCAAATGTACATTCACTCACTTGAATTCATGAGCAAAAGTTCTAAATATAAAAAGCTTGCATATTGGAGCATTTTCATGTTAAAATACTTTTGAATCACTCTACATACTGAAAAGAAAGGGCTGGTATTGCTCTTAGCATGTTTTAACAAAGGGTTGGATAGTCGCAGACCTCCCCAATAATGCCAAGCAGCATTGAACCATGGCTAGCAATGCTGTACAGCAGAGGTGAACAATTTGTCATCCTCCAAATTTTTCTGGATTGTCATTTCCATCAGCCTGAGCCAGCACAGCGAAAGACAGGGAATTGCAGAAGCAGAAGTTCAGTATCGGAAGGGCCACAGGTTTCTCATATGAGTTATCTAGAAACTTATAAATACCTCTTCATTCCTCTTGAGTTGTAGAATCAGAGCATGCATTAATGTAATCACGTGGGCACCTTTGGACTAGGCATATACATCAATATGAGCTGATTATATGACACACACACCCCAAATTTGCTTTGAGTTGTCAGTGCTAGAATACACATTGCTGAAGTAAAAGTTTTGTCTAGATCTATGCTGAGGTGGGCAAAATGCAGTCTGTAAGCCATATGCACTCCTTGGGCACCAATTTGGGGCCTCTAAAGCCTCCCAAAGCTCACAGACCCCCTAAATTGAAGAAATTGAGTCACATTTAGCCCCTATCCTCATGGGTTGCAAAATGCAGCACTCTTGTCTCCACAAACTCCAAGTCCCTGGCATACCTCCAAACCTACCCTATCCCAACCAAACTGGTTGAAAATTGGCCACAATATGAGATTAAACTAAAAGTTTTAGTACATTACTTCTGGTTGGATCAGGCACGTATGTGCAGTTTGCCACTGGATTGTGGGAGTTAAAAATCTTTTCCATAGATGCCAATCTCAAACATCCAATTAGCTGACAATCTTATCTAGTATATTTCCCCTTTTTTTCTCTTTCCCCCCTTTTTTCCTTTTAAAATGTGTCCACAGTTAAAAATCTATTTTTTTTAAAAAAATGTGGATACTCTGGTAATGAACTCACATGTGAAGCCTGCTTTTAATTGTAGCTGTAACATGTATTGATCCAAATCCTATTTTTAGTTCTGACATGAATCAGAACTAAAATGAATCAGTGAGTTTACTTATGTGTTGACTCACCATTTAAAAATTGATTGAATGGGTCTACTTCAGTTGCAGCTAGCCACAGAATGCTAGCCTTTGTCTGCCAACCTGTTACTTTGGCAGACGGTGTTGAGTTTCCACATTAGTGCTACCTCTCACTTTGAGGTGACAAGTCAGTGGGCCAGGAAACTCCCTGTGCCAGAATATTTAGTGGCTGCCTCTTTCACATCATTTATTGTTGTTGTTGGCGACCCTGAGACGAACGTATCATGGGGTTATCTCTGCAAGTTTCTTTAGAGGGAGTTTGCCATTGCCATCTTCTGAGGCTGACAGAATGTCATTTGCCCATTGGGTTTCCATGAACGGACCCTGATCTCCAGAGTCACAGTCCAATGCTCAAAGCACACTGGCTCTCATCATAGACATAAACAAGCTTGTGGGAAGGGCATTGGCATGCATGGTGTTTACCCATGGTGGGAGTGGGGAAAGTATGGCCCATGGACTTCCATCAGTCCTCCAATTTTAAGGTTCTCAAGGGGCCTTTGCAGACTGCCAGAAATAGTGCAAATTGAGTCCAATTTAAGGAGTAGGGTTAGTGATAGGGAGTCATTGGAATTGGTTTTTTTCCTCTAAGACATTGAGCTTTCTCTGTCAGAGAGCTCTGGTGCCACAATAAAATACAGTTCCCATGATTCCCTAACCCTAACCCTTAAAGTGGACTCAATTTGCACTATTTCTGGCAGTCTGCAAGGGCCTAAGGCAGGGGTAGGCAACCTTTCCCCTTTAAGGGCCAAGGGACTTCAGCTCCCAGAAGCCTCAGCCATGTTGGCCAATAGTCCCATGTTGGCCAATAGGTCCTGGGATTCTGGGAGCTGAAGTCCCTCGGCCCTTAAAGGGGAAAGGTTGCCTACCCCTGGCCTAAGGTCTCCCAGCAACCCTTCCCCCCATGATTAGAGTCCTATTTAGTCTG
This sequence comes from Phrynosoma blainvillii, assembly GCA_026167975.1. NCBI lineage: Eukaryota > Metazoa > Chordata > Lepidosauria > Squamata > Phrynosomatidae > Phrynosoma > Phrynosoma blainvillii. Next base: position 243,825,448 of record JANUYF010000001.1, on the reverse strand, counting down.
TAATTTTGCTTGTCTGAGGAAGAGAAAGCAGTCACTGGGAATTCAAAGGCCCATTCACACTACATAATTATAGTGCTATTATTCCAGTTTAATGGCCATTTTGTCCTGTGAAATCCTGGGAGAGGCCTTTGGAAATCTCAGCCAGAAAGTTCTCCTCTGGTGCCTCTGACCAAACCACCAGTCCTAGGATGTCACTCAAAGTGGAATTGTTGTATGCCTTCAAGTTGTATCTGGCTTATGGTGACCCTAAGTGAACATATCGCTGGGTTTTCTGGGGCTGAGAGTGACTCACCCAAGGTCATCCAGAGGGTTTCCATGGCTGAGTGTGAAACTGAACCCTGATCTCCAGAGTTGTAGTCCAATGCTGAAACGACTACACCATACTGACTCTCGATAGTACTATGATTCTGCTTTATAATAATTATAATAATAGCAATAGCAATATCAGATACATTTCTATACCGCTTCATACTGAACTAAGCAGTCTCTAAGCAGTTTACAATGTGTAAGCTAATTGCCCCAACAATCTGGGTACTAATTTTAGTGACCTCGGAAGGATGCTAGGCTGAGTCGACCCTGGAGCCCTTAGCTGGAATGGAACTCACAACCTTGTGGCTGTGAGCGAGTGGCTGCAATACCAGCATTTAACCACTGTGCCACCAGGGCTCCCTATATAGTACTTTATATTATAGTATTATAGTACTGTTATTCCACTTTATAGTACTGTTGTAAAGTGAAATGCTAGTACTAAAATTGTATAGTATGATGGGCCACAAGATAAAGACAAATTGATGCTTATGACATTCTGCCATTCTGACACGTAGCACAGACAAGTTCTTCATTGATGGAAGTTTGTATGATAATATCTTAACTCAGCATTTGAGAGTATTGTCCTACATTGTCTTTTGTAAGAAGTGGTTTGCTGTTTTGGCCAAAGTCTGCATTGCATAAATTACCTACATGTGTTGTTGATAAAACACTGCCCATGCAAGTTCCTGTAGAGAAGTTATGGATTGCCAGCAGATTGCAGAAGATAACTATGCAAGCAGCTGATGGCAATAAAATGTAACAACTCAAATTACCCTCTATCATTCAGTCAGTTTGTCAGCCCACTGGAGAGAAATAGCTTATGTGAGACTTGAACTGGAACTGTTTTGCTACTGTTTGAATACTGATGGATGTGACCTAGATAGAAACATTTTACAGTTGAGTTGAAATGGCTGGATGTTGTGATGTATATATTGAGCATGGCATTTACTTGTTGCCTCACTTCTTCTCATGTTTTATTCCAGCTTCGCCCTCTCAGATGAAGCGTATCGTTCTCTGAGAGACCAGGATAAAGATCAGTGTATACTTATAACTGGAGAGAGTGGAGCTGGAAAAACAGGTAAATATATCTGATCTTTGACCTCCTCTTCTTCCTGTGATGTTAACATATGTGTGCTCTTGTTCTGAGGTCTGATAGGGCCTTTGCAGACTGCCAGAAATAGTGCACATTAAATTGAGGCACTGCCCTGGCTCAGTGCTAGGGAATCATGGGAACTGTAATTTATTGTGGCACCAGAGCTCTCTGACAGAGAAGGCTCAATGTCCCAGAAAAAAATACAATTCCCATGACTCCCTAGCACTGAGCCAGGGCAGTGCCTCAATTTAATGTGCACTATTTCTGGCAGTCTGCAAAGGCCCTAGTTCTCACCCAACTCTGCCCCAGTTGCATGTCTTGTCACACACTGATGAAAACTCTTTCTGGCCAACAACTTTGTCAGATGGCATGAGCCTGCTTTGCATACTTGCTACAGTGTCTACAGGTGTTTTTCTCCCTGTCATATATTTTGGGCCTAGTTCTAACTGAAATGATTAAACTTGTGGTGGGATATATCACTTGGCGGCTGCCTTCTGTTTTCTCCATACCTTTCTTGACCACTAGAGGTTTTATCTGTGTTTCTGGTGATGGAAACTAAAAGTCACACCTTTCCTGTTTGCAGTAGGACCTCTATGTAAAGTGCTGCCCTAGGCAGCCATTTTGAGTCACCTAATGGTAAGACTAATCCATACTTGTCTCTTAAGTATATCTGTACAGGGTGATTCAGAAAGAATGGTGCAAAAGTAAAGATGTTCTTATTCAGTTTTGCACCATTCTTTTTTAATCACCCTGTATTTTGGGTTGCAGCTCTTGGATCCCATTAACAGGATTCCTGTTGCTGTGTGTTAATAGTGGACTATACAGATATGAAAATTTGAAAGGTTAAAGAACCCTGTTGGGAATAGGGCACATGGCATTTTATTCCTTTTTCAGAAATGAAGACACACGAAAGCTTATTTTTCTTTCGAAAAAACCCAAAAACAAAACAATCTCCATACTACCTTTTTAATCCACTTAAATTTTTACAGATATGGCGACACAATGTATTTGCTTTCTTGTTATTTTTTCTCCTAAATATTTATAATTATTTATTTCATTTGTATGCTGTCTTTCCCCCAGCGTGAGACCCAAGTTTGCTCCCAGAGAGACCCAATTAAAAAAACACACCCATTCACTGTAAGATTTTAAAACAATTAAAATCACCACATAAATCAGTACTGTCTTTTCCAGTGTATAAGACGACTTTTAAACCAGGGAAATCTGGGGTTAAAGTCGGGGGTTGTCTTATACACTGGGTAGAAGGAGGAGGTGGACAGAGGTGCGAGGTGGAAGAAGCCTTGGGAGAAGAGGAGGACAAGGAGGACAGAGGTGCGAGGGGGAAGAAGCCTAGGGAGAAGAGGAGGACAAATAGGACAGAGGTGGGGACGGGAAGAAGCCTTGGGAAAAGAGAAGGGACAAGGAGGACAGAGGTGGGGGCGGAAAGAAGTCTTGGGAGAAGAGGAGGACAAGGAGGACAGAGGTGTGAGGGGGAAGAAGCCCTGGGAGAAGAGGAGGAACAAGGAGGACAAAGATGGGGCGGGAAGAAGCCTTGGGAGAAGAGGAGGAACAAGGAGGACAAAGATGGGGCGGGAAGAAGCCTTGGGAGAAGAGGAGGACAAGGAGGACAGAGATAGGGTTGGGAAGAAGTCTTGGGAGAAGAGGAGGACAAGGAGGACAGAGGTGGGGGTGGGAAGAAGCCTTGGGAGAAGAGGAGGACAAGGAGGATAGAGATAGGGGTGGGAAGAAGCCTTGGGAGAAGAGGAGGACAAGGAGGACAGAGGTGGGGGCAGGAAGAAGCCTTGGGAGAAGAGGAGAACAAGGAGGACAGAGATGGGAGCGGGAAGAAGCCTTGGGAGAAGATGAGGACAAGGAGGACAGAGGTGGGGGTGGGAAGAAGCCTTGGGAGAAGATGCGGACGAGGAGGACAGAGGTGGGGGTGGGAAGAAGCCTTGGGAGAAGAGGAGGACAAGGAGGACAAAGGTGGGGCGGGAAGAAGCCTTGGGAGAAGATGAGGACAAGGAGGACAGAGGTGGGGGTGGGAAGAAGCCTTGGGAGAAGAGGAGGACGAGGAGGACAGAGGTGGGGGTGGGAAGAAGCCTTGGGAGAAGAGGAGGACAAGGAGGACAGAGATGGGAGCGGGAAGAAGCCTTGGGAGAAGATGAGGACAAGGAGGACAGAGGTGGGGGTGGGAAGAAGCCTTGGGAGAAGAGGAGGACGAGGAGGACAGAGGTGGGGGTGGGAAGAAGCCTTGGGAGAAGAGGAGGACAAGGAGGACAAAGGTGGGGCGGGAAGAAGCCTTGGGAGAAGATGAGGACAAGGAGGACAGAGGTGGGGGTGGGAAGAAGCCTTGGGAGAAGAGGAGGACGAGGAGGACAGAGGTGGGGGCAGGAAGAAGCAGGCAAGGAGGACAGAGGTGTGAGGGGGAGAAGCCTTGGGAGAAGAGGAAGACAAGAGGAATCATAGAGTTGGAAGTGACCACAAAGGCCATCCAGTCCAACCCCCTGCCATGCAGGAATTCCCAATCAAAGCATCCCCAACAGATGGCCATCCAGCCTCTGCTTAAAGACCTCCAAGGAAAGAGACTCCACTACTCTCCGAGGGAGTGTGTTCCACTGTCGAACCGCCCTTACTGTCAGGAAGTTCCCCCTAATTTTGAGGTGGAATCTCTTTTCCTGCAGCTTGCATCCATTGTTTCGGGTCCTAGTCTCTGGAGCAGCAGAAAACAAACTTGTTCCCTCCTCAATATGACATCCCTTCAAATATTTAAACACGGCTATCATATCGCCTCTCAGCCTTCTCTTCTCCAGATTAAACATCCCCAGCTCCCTAAGTCGTTCCTCATAGGGCTTGGTTTCCAGACCCTTCACCATTTTAATTGCCCTCCTTTGGACACACTCCAGTCTCTCCACATCCTTTTTGAATTGTGGTGCCCAGAACTGGACACAGTATTCCAGGTGAGGCCGGACCAAAGCAGAATAGAGTGGTACTATTACTTCTCTTGATCTAGACACTATACTTCTACTGATGCAGCCTAAAATTGCATTGGCCTTTTTAGCTGCTGCATCGCACTGTTGACTCATGTTCAACTTGTGGTCCGCCTGTATTCCTAGATCCTTTTCACATGTAGTCTCATTCAGCCAGGTGTCCCCCATCGTATATCTGTGCTTTTCGTTTTTCCGCCCTAAGTGCAGTACCTTACATTTCTCCATGTTGAATTTCATTTTGTTAGCTTTGGCCCAGCTTTCTAGTTTATTCAAGTCAATTTGAATTTTGATCCTGTCCTCTGGGGTATTAGCTACTCCTCCTAATTTGGTTTCATCTGCAAATCTGATAACTATGCCCCCAATACTGTCATCCAAGTCATTAATAAAGATATTGAATAGCACTGGGCCCAGGACAGAGCCCTGTGGCACCCCACTGGTCACTTCTTTCCAGGTGGAAAAGGAGCCACTGTTGAGCACCCTTTGGGTTCGACCAGTCAACCAATTACAAATCCATGTAACAGCTACTTTGTCTAGCCCACATTTTACCAGCTTGTTTGCAAGAATGTCATGGGGAACCTTGTCAAAGGCCTTACTGAAATCAAGATATACTATATCCACAGCATTCCCTTCATCTACCAAGCTGGTAATTTTATCAAAAAAAGAGATCAGATTTGTCTGGCAATCCTCTTCTGCGGTTTTCTTGGCAAGACTGGTTCAGATGAGGTTTGCCATTGCCTTCCCCTGAGGCTGAGAGTGTGTGACTTGTCCAAGTTCATCCAGTGGGTTTCATGGCAGAGTGGGGAATCAAACCCAGGTCTCCAGAGTGGTAGGCCAACACTCAAACCACTACACTATGCTGGCTCCTATTCCCATGCACTACCTGTGAAAGAATGGCAGACTTTTTTGTTGTTCTTGTGTGTCTTCAAATCCTTTCCAACTTATAGCAACCCTAAGGCAACCTTATCATGGGGTTTTCTTGGCATGTTTCTTCAAAAGGGGGTTGCCATTACCATCCTCTGAGGCTGAGAGTGTGTGACATGCCCAGGGTCACTTACTTGGCCGCAAATTGTATATACCCCAGAATGCATTACTTGTATATTGCCAGTCCTTCCCCCCAACACTTTCTCATTTCCCCCCAACTGTCTCATAGCTGAGAGATGGAAATAATTTTTAAAGCAGCATTTAAATCTGGACTATTTTTTAAAAAGTAAGGTCCAAAACACACAGCAGAAATAAATGCTAGGGAACATGGGAGCTGTAGTTTGTTGTGTTTATAAGTGACAGTTTTCCTGCTAAGTACCTGCATGTCCTAAGCATCTGAATTAAAATTACCATATTGAAATCAAGTCTGATGTTTTTTTAAATTTTTATGGTGTGCGTTGGAAGAGCGAGTATATCCCAAACTCTATATTTTAACTGGAAAAGTTGGGGGGGGGTCATCTTATACACCCAGTTGTCTTATACGCTGGAAAATATGGTATAAATTCATTTTTTAAAATGTACAAAAGCTTAATAAGTTAAATAAAGCATTCCAATAAGAAGTTCCCCTACTTACACATTAACAGCCTGCTTAAACAAAAAGGTCTTTGCCTGCTGGCGAAAGGGGAGCTGGGATGGGGCCAGCCTAGCCTCCTGAAGAAGGGAAGCCCTCTCTCATATCCTCACCAAGTGGATATAGGCAATGACTCTCACTGTGATGGTGGCAGGACCAAGAGAAAGCCTTCCCCCTGAAAATATCAAAACTCTGGCAGGTTCATATAAGGAGATAACAGTCTTTCAGAGAGTGTGGACCTAAGTCATATAGGGCTTTCTTTATAGGCAATGACCCGCACTTTGGATTGTGCCCAGAAATGAATCGGTCCTTTGCCAGTGATGCTGTTTTATCAAGGGAGTTGTGTGCGCCCTATAACTGGCCCTGGTCAACATTCTTGCTGCAGTATTTTGGACCTGCTGAAGTTTTTGAACCATTTCCAAAGGCAGCCCCATGTAGAGTGCATTACAGTGATCAGGTGTATCCCATCTTTTGTTTGATCAAGATCCCAAGGCAGCTGATCAGCCATATAAAAATAGATTTAAAAAAAAAAAAAAACAGTCCCTGCACCCACACACACTGTAATAAAAATATGCTAAATGAAGAGATGAAGGAGCAATAAAACCAAATTATAACAAATGTATGAATTACTCTAGGTTCCCCATGAAAACAACATTCAATTTGTTGGCATTTAATAGTGAGGAGGCCAGAAAATTCCTCCTCGTTGGTACAGGTTTCTACAGTATGGCTCATTTCATCAACAAAGACCTGGTCCATAAGGCTTCTCAGATACTCCACTAAATAGGAAAGCTTGATACAAGCAATAATGGGTAAAGCCAGGGGTAGGTAACCTTTCCCCTTTAAGGGCCGAGGGACTTCAGCTCCCAGAATCCCAGGAGCTATTGGCCAACATGGGACTATTGGCCAACATGGCTGAGGCTTCTGGGAGCTGAAGTCCCTCGGCCCTTAAAGGGGAAAGGTTGCCTACCACTGGGTAAAGCCATTATTTTTCCATTACACTGCAACAATTATAACAGTTTCATACCTCTTTAATTTCCATAGCTGTAAGCTGAGATGTGTAGTTTGGTGAGCACATGGCACACTTCCCTCAACTACAACACTAAAGCTTTCTGACAAATGCCAGAACTCCATAGGCTAGATACAAAACAGTTGAAGTGGTATCAAAGTGCTATTACTTTGTTGTGTAGATACACCCAATGTTACATGTAATGCATTGAAAACTGTTACTTTTTAAGGGTAACAATCTCATGTATACCTTTTTACTGTGGGAGAGATGTAATGAAAAACATTGACTTTTTATATCAGAGACATTATTGGAGGGATAATTTGGGGCATTTGTGAGGCATTTTAATTGTTCACTTTTAAAAAAACAACTTAAAACAACTAAAAAGTAATGTGTTCTAATGAGCAATGCAATGGCTTTAAAAAAACTAGCAAGCTATTTGTAATGTTAACAACATCATGTTACTGTTTAAAAAGTAACAAGTTACTCTGTCTTATGTGTCAAATAAAATTTGATACTTTGTAAATAGTAACAAGTTACTCTGTCTTATGTGTCAAAATAAAGTTTGATACTTTGTAAATAGTTTCATTCTGAAAAAGGCAGCTTTGGGAGATCCTGATGCCACACCAAACTTTAAAAAAAAAGACAGTGGAAGCATTTTGAATTAAATCTTGACACTAGCTGGCAGGTGATGAAGTTGGTGCAAAATCCAATATATAAAATGCAGTTTATTTCTGGATGATTCTTAAGGCATTTGATTGTCAGTATCAGTCAGTCAGTCAATCAATATCATTTATTAATGCTTAGACCAAAGGCCATTTGCATACAAAGTGTTAAAATACAATGCAACATGTAAGAACAACATAATAAAAGTACAACATAAAATAAATCAAATTAAATAGCAATCTTGCATGTAAAAGATTTAAAATTCAGTTTGGTTAAACACATAAAATGTGGACAGTAAAACTATAATTAAATGAGAGCATCCCCAGAGCAATCAACAGCAATATCAGCAATACTGGGCAAAAAGTGAAACCTTGCAAGTTTCTGTAGAGTCAGCGATTGTCATTCTGTCCTCATTTTCATTCGCTCGTTTCTGTGCTTCAGTGCTTCTTTAATGGAGTCCTAAAGCAACATTGTCAGAATGTAAGGAAAGGATATGTGTTGTTCAGGGAGATCAGCAGATGGTTAGGCTTCCACTGCCTGGTTGCAATTCATCTTTGCATAACAGATAGGCAGGCTGTGAATATTTAGTGGCCTTTGCTTACCCATTTTGCCCTAGCTGAGAAGAATAAGATTTCATATTTCATCTTGATTTATCAAATGCCCTTTCCTGGGTTCAGCAAGTAATCAAAATTTGATTCCAGGCTTTCAGTGCAATACTTCTTGTGTTCATTTGTCTTCTGAGAGTCAGAGCTTTGGATGGAAGAAATGATATAAAATGTGATGGCTAAACATGCAAAAAAAGTTATCATGTAGTTCTTGTCTTGTGTGACTTTAGCTAATATGTTGCCTTCTACCACCCCAATTCCTGAAGACTTTAATCTTACTCTGGTAGAAGCGCCGTGAGAGGTCAGAGGTAAGCACTGAAAATAACAAGCTTGAATCTGAAAAATGCATTATTTCAGATTGGTTCATTCTGGGATTTGTGTTATAAATGGAATATTTGTAACTAGTGCAAAAAAACCAACAACCTTTTTTCCCTAAATTTGTAGAGGCCAGCAAACTGGTCATGTCTTATGTTGCGGCTGTTTGTGGCAAGGGAGCAGAAGTTAATCAAGTAAAAGAACAGCTTTTACAATCTAATCCAGTGCTTGAAGGTAAGATTTGACTAATTAATGTTGATTGATAGCTTGTAGTAGCGACAGTTGTTGAATATTCAGTAGAAACCTTTAGAATTTTGTGTAGCATTAATTATTTGGCTGGCAAACATTTATTATAACGATCTACTTAAATAACTGATTTTTCTGTTCCCATAAATTAATTCTGTGTAAATAGAAGAGAGATTTTTAAAGATTTGTTCGTGTTCAGCTCTTTCTTTACCCCAGTGGCTCACACTGTTGAATATTCTGCCATAGGAGAACTTGGTATGTTTTTGGAATGCATTTCCCCTCTTACTTTATGTATTGCTGAATATCTAAAGAAGTAATTTCAAATAGCATTATTTTATAGAATAATGCACTCCTTTGGGGAGATTCAGTATCTTTAGAGAGTTATTTAAAACAAGCAAACCTTTGCCAGATAGTGTGCATACACATATATAATGTGTGGCATCTAAATGTGTAAACCTACAATGGTCTTGAGCTAAACTTTGAACACTGAAGTTTTGGTTGTGGGAAGTGGCTGCTTGTACCAGTTTGATAATTACTCAGCTGTGGAAAAAACTACTTTACTGGGAGCTTCTCAAGTGGTTATGCTTTTAAATGGCTTACATGTTGACTCTGAACAGAGTTCATAGAATGGCTGCAATGTCTTCCTCCTGAACTTGAGAGTAATACATTCACAGTGCAAATTAGGTTCACTGATTTAGAGGCAAGACTCATATGGAGGCTGATTGTTGCAAGGGGTGATAAGAACACAGCTTTAGCCAAAAAGATTGACACCTTTGTGCTGTGCAAATTATGTAGAATAGATGGGATGCTATGTGCTTCCATGTTTGCTGAAATCCTGGCAATAATTGTTTTCCCAAGATGGTAGAATTGAGGACAAAAGTCCATTCTCTGCTCCTTTCCCAAGCAGTCATCAGGATTTTAGCTTTTTAAAAAAAATATTCAACATGAAGATATTAAAACCAAGAGGAGTGCTGGATATGTGACATGTAGTTGTGCATAGCTTATGTACAGGAACTACAGTAATATGTGTGCAAGTGTCTCTTTCTGTGGTCATAGTATCTCTTGCTACATCAGCACATGAAAATGTAACATCTGTGAAAGATGTCCTGGAAAAATATATTCAGTCTAGTGTCAAGATCATCACCTGCAGTGAATAGGTGGTGGCCCAAAGAGTATTGTCCTTCTGTTGCAGTTTGACTAACATAATTTTTCATATTGAGACATCTTGCTTCAAGGGTAACCAATTATCTAATATTATTTAAGTAGTATTGTCTTTTATGTCTTTTTGAAATCACATTGCAAAAATGTTCTTGCTTAAGTCACTAGTGATTAAGCTCTGAATTCCAACTACAGTACATGAATATATGAAAACAATGAACTTATGGTGAAACTGAAGAATTTGTTTCTAAACTCTTATAATGGCTCATTTGTATTCGCTTCTGCATTCATTTATAAATGATCCCAGTGTTTAGCCCTGTGTTTAATGATATGCAGTCGAGAGACTGGAAAGATAATTTATTGCTTACATGCTCTGCACTAAGTAAAGTTTTCAGAACAATTATTTCACTTTTTATGAACTAACACCAGTAGCACATTCTGCTGTGTGGCTTCAGGGCTTTGTTCCATGGGAAGTCTTGAAATGCAAATGTACTAAAGCAGAAACAACATTTTTCCACCCACCAAAATATACACTTGACCTGAGCATGGCTTAGATATTGATGGGAAAGCAGACCAATGGACCACATTGCTCTACAAAATGGATGCCTTGACACATGAGACAGGAAGGTCATCACTCAAGTGAAAAGAGTATAACCAAAAGCATTAGTTCCACGTGTATAGTGTGAATCACAAATAGGGTAGAGTGGGGCAAGAGTGAGCAAATATTTTCTTCTCTAGTTTGATCAAAGAATGGATTAGTGATAATTTGAGAGTGATTCAGGCATAAGTTAATGCAAGAGTGAACAGTTCTGACATCTTTTGCTCATGTGTTCTTCCCATTCACTCCTCTTGCTTTGATTTCCTTTTTCTGAACCTGGTTTGAGGCAAACCATTGTTTACACCTTAAACCCAGGATCAGAAGCCAGAATCAAGATCTGGATTTTACTCCTAGCTTGCAGATCAAGCATAACTGATAACATTGCTTTGGATGAAATATTGGAACTGAGGTTGTCTTTGGTGGGAATTGCCGTATGCCATTAAGGAGAGTGCATGTGAGCATGAGAACCGGCTGCTTGGTCATATAATGATATATTACCATTATATCTAGATGCTTCCCCTTTCCCTGGCCAAATGTGCATGGTGATCAGATAACTCACTTCTGCCTGCACTCGGAGGAATTGCATGGAAGTCTTTTCCATTTCCACATAGAGATGTTGGGAAGTGAACCTGGGACCTTCTGCAAGCCAAGTGTGTGCTCTGAAGGTGTTACAACCCTGCCCCTCAGTGTGCGCAAAAGTTGAACACAAGGAGACCTGTCAGTCATGTCCAAATCATGACTTGCTGTTTCCAACCCATCTCTGTAATCCTAAACGCTTGGCAGTACTAGACTTTATGACCAATAAACACAAAGAGTGTGCATGTAGTGTGTAGCATGTTCCTCCTAATTCTCATTTTTGGAAAGAAGCTTTCTGTTCTTCTCTGACTCTCTTCCAGTATTGTGAGGGGAGGGTTGCAGGAGGTGGTCTGGCCATTAAATGCTCCAAATCCAACTTGTCCTCATAGGTAGAAACATTATGCTGGTGCACACTGTTCATTACCAGTTTATTAATGAACAAAACAGCTATATCTTAAATGCATTACCATTTATTTGAATAAAATATTCCATAGAGAAAGTAATGGGTTTAGCGTTAGGGTTAGTACTTGCATTTGTTTCAATGTACATAAAAATGCTTTGAGCTGTAACTCCATCATCTGTCACTTGGAAATATTCAACCATTAACGTTGGCACCATCCCAAAGTAATATGGGTTCTTGCAAATTGGATGAGCTTTAATGTTAAGACATCTGTTTATTTTACTTTATTTCCACTCTCTTTTTCTCCCTACCAGCTTTTGGAAATGCCAAAACTGTAAGAAATGATAATTCCTCAAGATTTGTAAGTATCTATTTAAATCTTGCCCCCCTCCAAAAAACCCCTAAAACCTGTCAACAGAGTTGATCTATTGTACTGAAACTGTAGAAACTACAATAGATTGAAGAATGAATATTCCAAAATCATTAATCCTCAATTTCCCACTTGTCTTTGTATTAGTGAAATGACAATATAATACAGTTGTTTCCTAGATATTTCTGGAGTTCTTCTGAGAGCACAGTTCTCCTTCTGTTAATGCATTACTGGAACTAGCCAGATATCAAATCATAGGGCCTGAATAGACTGCCAGAAATAATCCAGTTTGAGACCACTTTAACTGTCCTGCTAGGGAATCATGGGAACTGTAGTTTTTTCTTAGACATTGAGCCTTCTCTATCAGAGAGCTCTGGTGTTACAATAAACTACAGTTCCCATGATTCCCTAGCACTGAGTCAGGGCAATTAAAGTGGTCTCAAACTGGATTATTTCTGGGAGTCTGTTCAGGCCTATAGTCATCACACTTGGCTATCTGTAGCTGTGTCTTGAAGACTTTTTCTGAAAGCAAGGTAAAAAAAATGGTTGTTGAATTATTCAAATAAATGTCTTGAACATGAGGCTAAGGAGTTTATATCCTTCACATAACCATACATTTAAAGCCTAAATGTTGCAAGATGAGCTTATGTTAGGATAGGTAGATCCCCTCCATGTCTGCAAGCAAGCCTTTGTTTATGAACAACAGACCAGGTGAAATAAAAGTCGTACATATTTCCAAGATTGCAACATACAGATAATAGATAACAGGAATGGTAATACTGATACAGTCCCCCTGGAAACCTCCTAGCAATGTCAACCAATTTTGTTCTGACTTGTTCTTACTGAATAGAATTTTGGGCACAGCTATTATTGGAGTTTTTGTCTGTCAGGAAAAATCTGAAACAGGATTGGGCAGATCCTCCTGGTTGGAGGGCCACTATGGAAAGAATAATACAGTCTTCCCTCCATATTTGCTGGGATTAGGGGAATGAGACCCCTGCGAATGTGGAAATAATTGTGAATAACTCTGCCCCCACTCAGAAGCCAGTTAGAGGGATGGGCAGGGGAAGAGGAGCAGGGGCCTGCACTTCATTTTCTCCATCCTCCCGTCCCTTTAAATGGCTCCCTGCCCCTTTCCCAGCCCCATCGCTTCCTTCCCGAGGGGGCAATGGGGCAGGCAAACGGAGGAGAAACCTCCATTCCTCCAATTCCCTTTCCCAGGTGGATAGGTGCCTGGGCTGCTCAGGCAGCGATCCAGCTGGGAAAAAGTCCTGTGGGGATAGAGTCTCCTCCTCCCCTTGCCGGCCTCATCACCCTCCGGACAGCCCAGGGAGCAATGGGGCAGACAAAGAGGTTTTTTTTTTTGGGGGGGGGTAGAGGATCCTCCTCCCTTTGCCAGCCCCACTGCCCCTTGGGCTTTCCCGGGACTGATGGGGCAGGCAAAGAGTCCTGGGGGGAATGGAGGATCCTCCTCCCTTTCCCGGCTGGGTTGCTGCCTGGCCGTCCGGGAAAAATATGAAGTTCTGTCCTGGGCTTTTTCTCCTGAGGAGAGAGGAGGAATGCCTGGGCTAGCGGCCTTGACCTCACAAATAATCAAAACGGCGAGTCTCAAGGCTGCAAATATGAAGGGGTGACTTTATTTGAAATCAAAAGAATATCAACCACTCTTGGTTATTGCCCTTCTCCTAGAGCAAAGCAGGACCTTTAGGATGGCAACCAAAACACTGGAATTCTGAAACCCAAATATGAGTGAAGCTGTTGGAAATCGACTTCATTCTGTGCTTATGCTCAGCTTACGTAACATTGTTTCAGCATGCTTTAGGCTGCAGACATTGACCTTATATCTGTTGCCACTCCTCTCTTTGCAAAACCCCTTGTCCGCACCCCCCCCCCAAAAAAATCATCTAGTGTTCGCCTCTTTTTAAGCCTGTGGTCATCACCCTCTTTTTAAGCCTGTGGTCATCTAGACCTGACCCAAACTCCACCAGAGCCCCTGCAAGTGGGTCCCCAAGGCTGCCTGACCCTGTTCCTCTCTTCCTTACTGTTGCTGCAAGATCTCTTGAATTCTCCAGTGAGAAAACAATAACCAGAGAGCTGCAGTATCCATTTGCAAGTGAATGGGCAGTAGGGTCATTGGGAATGAGGTTAATTTAAAAAACTGGGGCCCCATTCACACTTGCGTTTTTGTGCTGGGTAGATCCAGGCAGATTTGTTGATGCAATGCCGAATCTTACCCGAATAGAAGTTCACACTACATTTACCCCGATCAAATCTGTCCGGTGCAATGTAACCCTGTCAAGTTCACACTGACCAAAGTACCAATTAAAAATGGAGCCTCCTCATCAATTGCATTCAGTCATTTTCAGGGTTTTGTTTTTGTTCTGCCAATCAAATTATGCACATCTACATCACACTGCTTGGGCGAACCCCCCTCATCCTTGGAGGATGGGGAGGGGAAGCCTCTCGGAAGGCCCCTTGCCATGAAACCCCCATGAGAGCTTCTCCTTGGAGGGGGATCCACCCCTGCCAGCTTTGGATTGAAGAATAAAATCACCATGCATTGAAGCCACAGAAACACAAAGGTTCGCACTTTCTGTCAAATAAAAAAATTAAAAAAACAACAACCAAAAGACCCTCCTTAACCGGCATGGGTGATGTCTTATTTTTTAAAAAATACACCACCAACCAAAATTCTCCTCATTCTCATTTTTCTGGCTTCATCGTTGGAGTTATTAATTGCTTAGATTTTTGCAAAGAGGATGAGGAAGAAAAGGGAATATATATATATACATACTTTTTTATTTTTAAATATGCAATTATTGCTCATTCCTTCTCTACTTCCCCCAGTAAGTGCCAGAGAGGCTGATGAATGATAGGGCTGGTTTTTCATGGAGCCAGCAAGCACAAAAATGGTGTTTACCATGCACTCCGACCTGTGAAAGGGGATAGGCGTGTTCCACCCCTCTGCCCACCTTCTGGCCATTAATCCCTCCCTTCAGGAAGCCCCAAATAGGATTGGGGGCAAGTTCACATAGGCAGTATCCTGACAAAACCCATTCTTTTCCAAAACTCAATATCGGAAAACCTGCAATGAGAAGGATTTGCCAGGCCCGGGTCCACCCCTATTCAGGTGTGCAAAACCCAGCACCAGTGTGAACTACCTACTTTTAAAATGGTTTTCAAACTGAGTTATAATGTAGTGTGAATTGTGCCCCCCCAACAAATCCTGAGTCTTATCCTGAAACAACAGAGTTTGGAGAGAGATCTTGTAGCACCTCTGAGACTAACTGAGAGAAAGAAGTTGGCAACATGAGCTTTTGTAGACTTAAGTCTACTTCCTCAAATGCCTCTGAAATCTACAAAAGCTCATGCTGCCAATTTCTTTCTCTCAGACTAACACAGCTACATCTTTGATTTCTACAACAGAGTTTTGTCATTTCTGAACATTGTTCTGTTGCTTAGTTCCCTACTCACCTTATCAACCTCCCATTTTGTTTTTAAAACAGTCCAATTTTTGCCTTATCTACTTCAGGACAAAGTTCTTATCATTTCAATACAACATTTTCACACACATACGTGTGTGTGTGCGTGTAAACCCATATAAAAATCTGCATATAGATTTCAGGTGAGATGTGTAGTATACCATTTTTAAGACTGTTCCTGTTGCCATTTGCTTTGAAAATACACTAATCCCTCCCAATTCGCGGGGGATCTGTTCTAGACCTGCTCATGAATTGGAAAAAATGCAAATATTCAAGCTCCGTTGGTTATAATAGCCACTTGCGCACCTGGGGTGCGCACACCATTTTGTTCCTCCTCGCTGGCTTTCCGCGAAGGACTGAAACCATGGACGGCAAGTCTGTGAATGGGGAGGGATGGGTGTATAATGGATTTGAGCTTTTAAAGGTTTTTAAATGGTTGTGGATAGTCTTAAGAGAGAATAGTATAAGGTCAAAAACATGCCTCTGCAGTTTTGAAACCTCACTGAAAGCCCTTATGAGCTGGTTTGGATTATTAGTGTTGCGGCTTACCCATAATCTCTTCTTTGATACAGGCTTTGCTCTTGTTGTCATTGTAAATAGAAATGCTTTTTACTCTTACTTAAAGTAGCTGCTAAGTAAATAAACTGCAGTAAGGCAACTACTGAAACAATCTGCTGTGATGTGGAAAAACCAGTCAGACGGGCAGGAGAGAGGCTGCAGTTGTATTGTAGACTGAGAAACAGCCATGATAACAGGCCATATAAATAGTTATAAAGGGGAGATATTATTCTATAATTTGAAAGTCAATTGAGAGACCTACACCGGCTCCCAGTTTGCTCCTGGGCCAGGTTTAAGATTTTGACATTAACCTGTAATGCCCTATGCAGTTTGGGACCAGGATACCAGAGAAAAATCCTTTCCCATCTCACTGTGAAGAACTTTTCCAAGTCTACCTACTTTACAAATTTGGCAGTACTGCAGTCCCCAAAGCTTTCATGGGAGGGTCCAATGCAGTTCCCCTGAGTCTGGGAAGTGAACTGCCCCAGTACAAAGATTAATGAATAAATCTAGGATGAGGTCTGTCAGGTTGTACTGTAAGTGGTAAAGAGCAGAGACAAAAGATCGCTATATGGTTCTAAAACTGATTTTTAAAATTGGCTTTAAGGTGTGTGTGTGTGTGTGTGTGTATCTTGTTTCAAACAATCATCTCCTGTATCTTGTTTATTGCTTTGGAGTCTTAGTGGACAGAAAAGCAATTAGGAGTCCATATTGCCACTAGAAGAAATGTCTAGCAATTGCAAAAACCATGAGATCAACTCTCGAATTTTATTCAAGACATTCAAGCCCACTTTCATATTTATTTTTAAAAATAATCAATATCCCCTGTCACACACAGCATACTGAGGCAATGAACAATTAAACCATTCTGTATACCAGTATACAATATAAAGATACAATAGAGCTGCAAGTTATTCCAACACAACTCAACAGGCTGGAAGCAGATAATCAAAATGACACCATATATTATCAAAAGCTCAGGTGATTTTATTAAAGTGTTTTCTGCATGGCTCTAAACTTCATCATAATTGACACATTTTATTTCTGTGAAAAGGTCATCACCACAGAAAAGGCTCTCTCTCCTGTTTGAACTGGGGCTTAGAAAAGTTATTTTTTTGGACCCAAGTCAAGTTGCTAGTCTCAGGTAGAGCAGATCCATTGCATCAGTGTGATTCACTGAAGTGCTGCCAAGGTGTAAATTGAGCATTTGATTCAGACTGCTGTTAATGAGTTGAGCATCTGGATTTAGGTTTTTGGACTACAGTTCCTAGAATCTCAGTGCCAGTGTGGCCAGTATTGTCCCACAAAATTGTAAATTTTCCATATTCTGTGCCAGTTGGACATCTGCAAAATGTAGCACAACCAGGAAGGTCTCTGTGTAGCAACCAGGCAGGTCTGTATAGGGAAAAACTATGTTCTGATGATTTTGGCTGCAACAGTGCTACTAATTTCAGTGGCACAACTTTTCGCCCTGGTGGTGGAGGCAGGATAATGTAGTGGGGCTGTAAATACAGCATTCAGGATGTTTTTGTTGTTCACCCTTCATTTGTTCTTATCTACATGTATGAAGATAATTGAATTCTCAAGACAACAGTTAAAAGATGCCAGGCAGCTTTTTCTCCCTTACATAAATTCTTCCAATCTGTTTTCCTCACAGGGAAAATACATGGATATCGAGTTTGACTTCAAAGGTGACCCACTTGGAGGAGTTATAAGCAACTGTAAGTATGGGCATAGATTTTAGTGTGTAGACACAGTTTATGACTTCCAGTTTGCCATGGAGCGGGAAATGTAATTTATTATGATGAGTGGCTGTGATAATTCCTCAGAGTTGTAGTTTGCAAAAAGGTTGAGAAATTGGCAAAATTATGTTGTGTTTAGAGACGCTAGAACCAAGCAACAGGTTATATATACTGCTCTTAAGAGCTCCGCAGCTCCAAATTATAAAACGTATATGTTAGTTTCAAGTGAAGCAGAAATCTGGGGAGAGGGATGCTAAGAAATTTTCTGGTAGAAAATATATGAAAGCTGAAGGGAAAAAAATTCTCTATATTGTTGTGAAATTATGAGCTGCAGGTTTTCTCTTGATTATTGCATTTTTTTTTTAAAAAAATTTTTTTTAACTGTTTAAATTGTTTTTGATTGTGCCTCATTCTGGGATCTTTAGATTTAGAAAGATTTTGAAAAGATAAAGAAGGAATTCTCATCCTCAAGCCTCTCAGCTTCAGGATAACATTAATTCTGGAAGTCTTTGAGCTATCCTGGTTGGACCTTATTTTCATTTGCACTGGACAGTCAGCATCATAGAAGAGAGAGAATCAAAAGCTGTCAGTAGCACCTCTGCCAAACTTGCAGTAGTGGCAACGTGTCTGTTGTAAAATTCCATGGACTTCTTTTTCTCTGGATTCCTAGCCATTTCTTTACTCGAAGGTGTTAGGGAATTGGTGAAAGTGGATGGCAGGAAATACCAGTGAATGCCTGTGAATGGTAATAATGTGATTGAAGATGGAACTATTAAGAGTTGCACTATATCATTTAGTAAAATTGTATTCTTGTCCTTGTTAACTGCCCTTGTGTAAACTTCGATTCATGGCAACCCTGTGGCTCTCCAAGACTCCCTGTCCTCCACTTCCCTGCTCAGGTCCTGCAGGCCCAATCCCCTGTCTTCGCTGATTGAGTCTAAATATCTAGAATGGGGTCTTCCTCCCTTACTATTGTCTTCCACCTTTCTTAGCATCATTGCCTTTTCTAATGATTCATGTCTCCCCCAATTAGTCATTCTGGCTTCCAGGGGTAGTTCAAGTGTGATCTGTTGAAGAACCCATTTGTTTGTCTTCTTAGCTGTCCATGATATCCTCAGCATTCTTCTCCAGCACCACATCTCAAATGAGTTGATCTTTTTTATTGGCTTTTTTCACTATCCAGCTTTCACATCCACACATGATGATGGGGAATACAATGGCTTGAACTATCCTCATGTTAGTTTTCAGAGTTATGTCTTTATACTTTATGATCTTGCCCAATCCTTGCCCAGTCCTTTATAGCTGCCCTTCCCGATCTTAGTCTTCTTATTTCTTGACTGCAGTCATCATTCCAATCAATACTTGATTTAAGGTATGGGACTCTTTGACTATGTCAGTGCTCTCATTATCTATGGGGAATTCTTGTAGATCTCATTATTTTTGTTTTCTTAGTGCTCAACAGTGACCCTACCTAGTATTCTTACTGAGGATAAAGTCATCTCCTTCTTCTCCAACACCATTATTCCCAGTGTTTTTAAAAGCTTTGCTCAGCACTTCATATCCTGCTTTGATATCTCCCTGTTTTTTTTAATACTTTGATTTGAATTTCATCTTTTGGGTGGATGCTTGGAGGACAGGATTAATGATCTTGTGAGATCCACCTGTTCAGGTGGAATGTGTCTGAATAAGAGGAAAGCAGGGACATGAATGGGACTCAGGGGTGTGTGATCATAGAGGAAACCGTATGATTCTTTGTAGTGTCCGTGAGAGACAGTGACAGCACTGTCTCTGTTTTCACAAGTCAGTCTCACAGAATTTAGTGGATTTTACTCCCAGCCTTTCAGTTCTCTGAATCTGCCCACTTGCGCTATCTTAAAATAAGCACAGACTTTAAAAAAAAGTCCCTTATTTTTTTCTAAAACAAACAACCCAAGAGTACTCCTATTTTATCCTGTGAAAGAGAAAGAGAAAGAGAAAGAGAGAGCCTGGGCTGAGGTTACCACAGGGTTTCATGGATGAGGGGCAGGGAAGCTATAGTACTTTGCCGACCAAGGATCAACAGAAACCTAGAGCCAGTCTTCCAAATTACAATGTATCTCAGACCTGTGCATAATATATAAATGGTGTCAAGGGAGAAACACAGTGGTACGAACAATGGCAACAATTCATGTGCTTCCTTTGCACATTATGCAAATTATGCTGCTCAAATTTGGGGGAACTGCTTCCCTGCTTGCTTCCTCAGATTACTTCTGCCTATCCTTTTGTATAGCTCATTTGTAATTGAACTCTTAGTAGTCTTGTTTCAGCAAAGCATGATATCACCAGAACAAGTTGCTTTTTAAAAAAAATCTCAAGATGGGAATTTAGTAACATTGTGGAATTTACTGAGTTTCATTGAGAAAGAGAATCCCATTTTCTTACATACATTTCTCAATGGAAAACCTCATGCTTAAGGAACGTACTGTCATCTCATCTCCTGGCAGTCCCCTCCAGGCAGATGGTAAAAATTGGACCCTTTGATCTAAAAATGTCAGTCTCATTGGGGGTTGCCTTTTAAATACATTCAATGTGAAATCAAAGAACTGGCGTTCCCTTTTTAGTGTGCTATAGTGTAAACTAAAAGTATTGAAAAACAGAGTTGTAAAGTACGGGTGAAACAGACAGCCCCGAAGGTCTGGCTCTACGCTGCCCCTTTCAGTGCTGGATCGGGGCTGCGGCAACAGCACAGTGAAATGCCACTCCTTTTGGGGGTGGAAAAAAGGTGCCCTTTCTGTTGCAGGGACGGCTTTTCAGCATTTCTGCAGCACAGCATATGTAAATGCCACGCTGCCAGAATGCTGTGACACCGTGGTCAGCAGGGCAGTGTGACACCAGTTTGGGGCAGTGTCAGGGCATGCATCATGTGTATGCCATGCCCCCACACCACCCCAAAGCTGGTGTTTTTTGCTGGTCTGCTTCTCCCCTTAGCCACCCTGTCAGCAATTCTGTAGTCCCCAGATGAGGTTTGAAATTTTAATGTGATGTTTTTTATTTCAGTTTTTAAATGTAACTATCTTAGGCCCGAAACAGACAGGCCAGAAAGAGCGGCTTCTGGCTGCTTTGGTGGTGTGGCGTGCAGATGATGCATGCCCCCAGGTCGGCTGGAAGCCACTTTGAGGCCGCCCGAGGTGGCCCCAAGCCACTGGGAAAAGGAGTGCAGAAAAACCGTTCCTGCTGGTGGCTCATTTGGAAGCCGCTCATCTGCTTCACCCCTTAGTTCAACAAAACATCTTTTATTGGACTTGAAAATTGCCATTGTGGCTACACACATTATTTCCCCCTTTCCTTCTCTCTTTTCGTGCATGCATTAATATAGGGGTGGGAAACATGTAACTTTCCAGTTGTTGCTAGACTGTAACCTCCATGGCAGGATTGTTCATGCCATATATTTCCCATTTCTATGTTTGGTTGTTAATGCTGGACAGTGAAGAAAACTGATAGGGGAAAAATAAATTCATTTGAAATGAGCTGCTGGAAAAGTTTTCTATGGATACTATGAATTGCTAAAAAGATAAATGAATGGGTCCTAGAGCAAAGGGATGCAGTGGCTAAAGTGGTTAAGACTCTAACTCTGTTGATTGCAAGATCAGCAGGTTGGCAGTTTGAGGCCTAGGTGTGCATGATGGGGTGAGCTCCTGTCACTAGTCCCAGCTTCTGCCAGCCTAGCAGTTTGAAAGCATGCAAATGCAAGTAGATAAATAGGTACCACTTTGGTGGGAAGGTAAACAGCATTCTGTGCAGTCATGCTGCTACATGATCACAGAGTAGTCTCTGACAACGCTGGCTCTTCGGCTTAGTAAATAGAGATGAGCACCGCCCCATGGTCAGACACAACTTGACAACCTTGTCAGTGGGGAACCCTGAACTTTCCCTAGAAGCCAAGATGCCTAAACTAAAATTGTACCATGGACAGATTGTGGAAAGACAGGATTCATTAGAAAAGACAGCAGTGCTTGGTAAGGTAGAAGACAATAGGAAAGGAGGGTGACCATATTACAAGTGGATAGGCTCAGTCATGGAAACCATGGTTCTGAGTTTTCAAGATTTGCACAGGACAGTTGATAACAGGGTGACTTGGGTCCAAAACACATTGCAGAAATAATTCAGTTTGAGACTGCTTTAACTGCCCTGGCTCCATGCTAAGGAATTCTGTAGTTTTGTCAGACATTTAGCCTTCTCTGTCAGATTGCCCTGGTGCCACAATAAACTACAATTCCATGGCTTCCCTAGCTCCGAGCCAGAGCAGTTAAAGCGGTCTCAAACTGGATTATTTCTGCAGTGTGTTTTGGGCCTTGGAGGTCTCTCATTCATAGGGTCGCCATAAGTCAAAGTTGACAATAGCAGTTAACAATAAGAGCAATCCCCAGCAGTATAGTCAATGGTGAAAAATATTGGAACTTGCAGCCCAATGACGTCTGGATGTTTGTATATGTCCCACTTATCTCTTCATGTAAGATTTCTGGGGTTTAAATCATAGCTTTACCATTGTGTCTGAATTTACAAATCAGACATGCAATTCATCACTTAATCCTAATGCATTAGTTTTATTTCTTTACCTATGTTTATATAGTGCTAAGATGAAGAAAATTTCAAAGAAGTGTAATGAAACAGAATAAGCAAATACACAATATATAAATAGTCATGCTTTTCTGTTTTCTAGGGATCATAAAATAGATGTCAGGCTGGACTAAAAGGAAAGTTTTTAATTCTAGGTTTGTAGGCTTGCTTAAATCTCAGTTTCCTAGCTCACATGTAATGAAAAATCATAGTTCAGCAAATGATAGAAGTCTTGCAAAAAGGAGAGTGCATAGATACATTACAGATTTTCAGTCAAAGAAATAGAGTTAGTTGATGCTTACTTTTTTATTGATGTGCCTTGACATTGCTTTTAAATCAGTTGTGTTTTAATATGACAATTTGTTTAACTGTGCTTAATATTACAACTTTCTGGGTTTTATCTGTACCTTCAAAAAGAAAATCTTGTATTGAGACATGCTATTTTACTGGGCCAAGACTGTTATATTTGAACCTGGTTTATGGTGCTATAGGACAAGCAAATAATAAAGCTTTGAACACAAGAGGATATTGAGCTAATGTGTGAACTATCTAATTTGTTTTATTGAAAGTACTCAGATCTAAGTTTTTGAAAATATTCCTTACAATGGAGTAGTAGTAATAGGTCGTAGACTCACATGCAAGTGTCTGTGGGTAGTCAGCCCTTGTCTGCTTGATGCCTGCACAGAAGACAATCTGGGAGCCTCATGTATGTGGCCTTGATTTCCATAGTAGAAAAAAAGCTGGGATAAAAAAGCATTAGAAATGTCAAGCTACATGACTTCAGAATTGCTGTTAGTGAAATGAAAGACCTTGAGGCGGCTACAGATCAGTTCTCTTGTTCCCATATCTGTCCATTCATCTCAGTGGCCTCTCTGATTCATCTATCAGGTTATACTTTTGTCCTTTCCAGAGAGAAGGAGAAAGGAGTGATGAAGTACAAAATGCTGTCGTCTTTATTTGATCAGAATCCTTGAATTTGTGCCCTACCTTTCAGGACTATAATGATAGACTAGAAAATAACTATGGAACGATGTGCAGTAATAGCTGTTTAGAAAGCTTCTAATCAGTAAGGGTATTTTCACAACAGTGAACAGTACAAGGCTGTAATTAAGCACCAAGCCTATGCCTTTTTCAGAAACATGAAGTGGTCTCAGTTTTTATTTATCTTATAAAGCAGCTTCATTTCCTCCTTCCTTTCAGAAATGGACCAAAGAGTATCAAGAAATAAACACCACATACTGCTTTTTAGGAAAGCAGACAGCCTTTGTCGGCTCAATTATAGCTATGTGTTGTTGAGATTAGAGATGCTTTTACTTTTCTGGCAATATAAACGACATACAATTTTGCCTACAATTCATTATATTGCACTGGAAATTGATTTCCTTCACATACTGCAATCCTGAATTAAAAATTACAGTGTACCCTTGAATGGACTTACATTTTGTTTTAAAATTCACTGTGGCAGGAACAAGTTAGAGTAACAGGAAGGAAATCAAAGAAAAAATATATAATATTTGCTCCATGTTTACAGATTCCTAAAGCCATCCATAGACCCCAAGTTAAGAAACATTAACACTCTGTAAAGCTCTCTTTCAACTCTTCAGTATTTTCTCTGTTCACACTGGATGATCCAACAGTTTGAAAAATATCTGTCCAATAATTATTGTGCTATAAAATCCATATTGGTTTTCTGTGCTGAGAGTTCATATGCTTTAAATGCATCTTAGCTGGTTAACACAAGGCTCATTATTTCATTGGCTCACTGCCCTTACTGGAAGGGTTAACTAAACTGTTAATAATACTGCCATTTCCTGCTCCAATACAGTTCTTAATTTGCTGCTGCTCTGCAGAAGAGGCATTAATCCTTGGCAAGGCAATGCTCCTTTGTGTTAGATTTTCCCCTCCTCATTCTTTCTTAGTAGCCCTTTGGGATGACACACATGTCTTGGAAGGAAGTGTGTGGTTTGTCAGGCTGTAAGTTTATATTTAACCTTAAACTCATTGGTCTGCCATACAGAGAAAAAAAAAGAAATAAAAAGACTGGTTAGCCAGGATGGTCCCTACTGTGCAATGGAAGAAGAGGAAGTGGCTAAAAATAACTGTTCCTGGATCATTGAGAATATATTATGCTAGTGACATTTTACTTCTTGCTTGCAATGCATATGTATTCCTTTCCCAAATGTGCCTTCATTTTATAACTGAACTGAAAAAGGGAAAAGTTAAAATGTATGATTTGTAAAAATACAAAATTAAAATGTTTAAAATTAAACTCTTGAGCCTGGATTTTTCAGCATTGGCCAGGAGTGCACTTGCACAGTTAACTCTAGTGAGCCAGCTATGCCCGTTTCTTGAGATGTCAGAACTGGCTACAGTGAATCATGCTTTAATTATATCTCACTTGGACTACTGTAATGCACTCTACAAAAGGGACGTGGTGGCTCAAGTGGTTAAGATGCTGACTCTGTTGATTGCAAGATCAGCAGGTTGGCAGTTCAAGACCCAGGCGTTGCATGATGGGGTGAGCTCCCATCACTAGTCCCAGCTTCTGCCAACCTAGCAGTTTGAAAGCATGCAAATGCAAGTAGATAAATAGGCACCACTTTGGTGGGAAGGTAAACAGTGTTCTGTGCAGTCATGCTGGCCACAGGATCACAGAGTAGTCTCTGACAACGCTGGATCTTCAGCTTAGTAACGGAGATGAGCACCATCCCCTATGATTGGGCACAACTTGACAACCTTGCAATGGAGAATACCTTTACCTTTAATGCACTCTATATGGGGCTGCTTTTGGAAACTGTTCAGAAACTTCACTGGGTCCAAAACATGGTGGCCAGAATGCTGACCGGGGCCAGTTAATATAGCTCCATTGTTAAAATAGCTTTACTGGCTATTACAGTTGTAATCAATGGGGTTCCAATATTGGTGATTTTCCTAATTCATGGGGTATGTGTGTTCCGGAATGGATCCCCCGCCAATCAGAAGGGACGATTGTAATTTGTTTCCAGGCACAGTCCAAAGTGCTGGTCATTACCTGTAAAGCCCTATATGACTTAGGTCCAGACTATTTTAAAGACCGTATCTACCCATATGGACCTGTCAGAACTCTTTGGGGGCAGGTCTTCTCTTAGTCCCTCCACCATCACAGATTTACTTGATGAGTACACAAGAGAGGGCCTTCTTGGTGGCTGTTCCCACACTCTGGAACACCCTTTTTTTGGGAGGCTAGGCTTGCCCCCTCTCTTCTTTCCTGTCACCAACAGGCGACAGACAACCTTTCTGTTTAAGCAGGCTTTTAATGTGTAAGCAGCAAAGGTTCCTATTTAGATGAATGCTTTATTTATTTTTAACCTATATATGGCTTTTACATGATTTTATTTTTTTTTAATGTGGGTTTTTAAAATTGTTTTAAATTTTTTTATTGTGAAGGTTTTTTTAACTGATTCCCTTTGGAAGCCCTTCTTGAGCCCCACTTTGGTTGAAAGGCAGCATAAAAATGAAATAAATAAATTATACATACTATTATAGGAAATTTGATTCTCAGTGGCAGGCCTGAGCAAAGTATGGTCCACAGGCTGCATCTCTCCCAGAAATGTAGCTGTCAGACTACACTTGGAAGGGGGCAGATTTTTGCCGCCACCACCCAAAAAGCTTGAAACCACTGTCAGATTCCCGTTTGTGGGATCGGATTTGTATATGTTTTACTGTTGTAAGCCACCCTGATTGGGTTACCAAAGGGCGGGATATAAATAAATTTTATTTATTATTATTATTATTATTTCTCCCATACCTCAGAGGGGGGGAAGCATGTAAATCAGATGAAATGGGCAAAACCCCATGATAGGTTGACTTGACTTGAAGGCACACAACAGCAACAACAACTTTACCTGGTAAGTGGCAAATGGCAATGTTAGCTTGTCAATGTGAGAGATACTAATATATATATTTTCTTGTACTGATGCAGTCTTTTACACATTTGGGGTAGGAATATGTCTGAATTATATGTGTAAAAGTAGATCAATGGAAGCTTTGTTAGTTAACTTTGGAAGTAAAATGGATGAATTAAGAGTGATGCTAATATAAGTAGGTTGTTGATGACAACTTACCCTCATTTCTGGGTTCTGCTAGCTGGGCCATATGGTTGGGATCTCCAAATGGCCATAACCTAATCTTTTTCAGACAAAATTGGGGATGGTGCTTACTTGTTACAGTAAATATCTTGTTTCCTGCCTCTAACTACTTTCTGGAAAATTTCTGTAAGGAGACTCTTTGTCTTTGGAAATTGCTAATTACTTTAACTTCTCTCTGTTCCAAACTTGCTCTGAATAGAATCAGAGAGAGAACTTCTAAGAGAACCAACTGAACAGTTCAGGAAATTGTTTATTTTAAAAACTCCAGGGGCATGCGAGTAATTACATCCAGATCTGTCTCTATTATTTTTACCAGTTGATTCTTGCTCCAAACTAGAACATTTGGGCTGATCTTAGCCCAATTCAGGCATGAGATTCATAGATGTCTGAGGAAAACAGAGAGATACTGCAAAATTCCTTTACTGTGTCATCATGTTGAAAGGGGGAGAGAAGATATATAAGCCAAAAGGTAGTATGGCCAAAAGGCAAATAAATTACAAGATGCAAGACAGCTTATGTCTGGTGCAGTATGTTTATGGTACTTATATATAAACTGTGATCCAGTTGTTTGTGTAAAGGAGGAAATTTCTATATATTTTTTAAAAAAAACCACACAGATCAATGTACTTTGTTGAACATATATGTGCCCATAGAATGTTGCACAGAAGCAAAAGCAACCAAGGTTCGTATTTTAAATATGTGAGTCAAATCTCTGTGTCAGGTAAGTTGGGGACATGACCCCAAAATCCTTGTATGGAGCTACCATAATTGATAAAGTGTAAGGAATGCTGTTAAGAGCACACTCACAGTGGGAAAATGAAAACCTAAGATTAAGCTTATGGGATCAGATCAGTGGTGAATCTAGTACAGTGTCCTCTTTTCAACTATGACCATTTCCAGGTGTCCATTTTCAGCTGCAAATGTAGCATTACAGAGAGCAGTAATAACTATTGTGAGCCCTACCCAATGCAGAGCAGTATAATCTTTCAAGCATGCCGGGGCAAGTAAATACATGCCCTGAGTTGTTTTGATTAATACCTATTGAAGCTTCTCTTAATCTTACACAAATCTATGTAGAATAATAGTGAGTGTGGAACACAACAGGGCTCTAAGTCTTAATGTAGAAGAACAAATTGAAATAAAATCCAGTTCTTGAATCAGGTGTTTTTGGCACAGTTCATACATACCTAGAGATTTTTAGGAGTCAGCTACATGTGGTGCAATACCTCAGTGCCCTTGCCATATGGGAGGGTGGGTGGGGGGAATGGCATGAGCCTTTCCATTATGATCCCTCACCTGCCTTTCAGTGGATTGGCAGTTTGGTAGGAAAGGTGTGCACAAGAAAACCCATCCTACATGGGTGGTGATATCCACTTTTGCATTGTAGCTATGTGAGAGGGCATCTTGAGGCACACTGGCATATCTGTATACATGTGGATGGGTGGGAGCATTATCACATGACTACAGACTTATACAGTCTGGGACTATATAGAAATGATCTAGTTCAGATCAGAATACTTCTTAAGCATTTAATCAGCTGGCTAAATAATGTATTGTTCAGCAGTAGTACTCCACCCACACTGTTGATCTGTTTGACAAATAATGTGGCAGGCTGCAAAGCCATTACTTGAAGCCAGTACTTAACTTCACAAGGTACATAAATTACAACTTGTGTTGACAGTTGTTATCACTTTATTGACTGCAAAAATCTGTCTGAATAATGTTTTGCTAGGTACAAAATGCAGCAAAGATTGCCAGTGGGCCCATGTGAGTTGTTGGCGGTTTTCATAGCTCTCTTACCATTTGAATGTAAGAAACTTAGGACAAATGTGGCTGATTATTTTTGCTGCTGTGGTTGTTAATGGTTTAGAACTTCTCCCCTTCCTAAGGCTGAGGATGCCAAATGGCCATTGGTAGCAAACTGTGGAAAAAGGTGTATTGCCCAACTTGAAATAATAACAGGTTAAAAGGCTGAAATATCATTAAGTTAGTACTTGATTAGTACTTGCAATGAATACCAAGTGCTGTAAGTTATATTTCAGAAGAAGGGGCTGGAAGACCACTTCTTAGCATGCCATGGCTAAGAAAACTTTATGAAATTCATGTGGTCACCATAAGCCAACAGGTGACTAGAAAGCACATACAGATGGCATAGACTTCATCAATGAACTGTCCATCTGCAGCACAAGAAAGGGCAATAGGTAATCAAAATCAGTTGAATGAAGTACCAGCCACAGTAGTGGCAGACTAGACTCGGTAACCATCTTCTACTATTATTTTTTTAAAAACGTTGTTTCCCTATTGTTCTGAATAGTGTTATTTTTTAATTTCTTTTCCTTTTATCTCCTCTTGGGAACAGGTCTTATAAAAGTGTATTGGGTGACAAGGAAATGAGAAGCATGTGCTAGTTAATAAAAACAGTCTGATTTAATTTTTTGCAAATGATGATAGTTGTGCCAATATATATATTAAATGGCTTCACTAGAATGGTGGGGTGGGTGGATGGTTGCTTTCATTGCCATCTCTGACTGTTAAGGTTTTTGGAAGACTTACCTTCTGTGATATATGCCATGCCATAGCCCAGTGTTACTGCTAGCATAGTTGATCATGCATTCAGTTGTTTAAAAGCAGCTTAATTTTGTTAGCAAATTCTAAGGTGTAACATGTTACGTCGGAGAACAGTATATTGCTCTGTGACATGGACACACACACATTCATACATATTTGCACATTTGCAAGTGTCTTTATTTAACTATAAGCTGCCAGTGGTGCCTTTTTAATTTCATGCCTTGTTCTGCTGCACAAAAACAAGAGTCCTTTCATTTGGAGTGTCCTCTATAGACAGCCCTGGGTATATGGTTTCCTAATTGCAGCAAGCGACACGGGAGACAAAACGCTCTTGATAACTTACTGAAATATTAATAAGCCTTATTGTTCTCCTGCTTGTTCTGAATGTTGATGGAGCATAACATAAAGCCAAATTCTCATTGGGACAATTAGTGTGTGTGTGTGTGTGTGTTATACAGTATGCCTGTAGAGGGTAAGATCTTCTACCCAATGTGCATTTAAGAGACAAGGTCAAAAACACAAATGTGTGTGCCTGCCTTGAGTTCTGAGAGTGGAACATACATGGCTTTTGTTCATTCTAGCTAGTTGTAAGTTTGGAGGGTTTCCAGATAACCTAACATAAATCCTTACTTTGACGCAGAAAGTACTCAAAATTGTACTTCAGCAGATTGATTTCTGCAGTGGAAAAATGCCAGAGGTGTGTTTAGAACAAGCTTTGATCCCCATGTGCCTTTCACAATATTTCACTGAATAGAGATTATGTGACCTTTATTATGCTTCTGTCTATCTAATACCCTAAAAGACAGTATCCAGTATATTGGTTGTGTTCTGAGCCATCCTTGTATTAAAAAGTAAGGTAACAAAATGGGATGATGGTTATTCAGTTGGATGCGTCCTTCATGGACAACAGTATCCAGGGATCAATAAAAGGCTCCAATGTGGTGTAGTATCAGGCTAGAACTGATGAGACCCAAGTTCAAATTTCTGGCCAATTGTGAAGCTCACTGACCTTGGGACAGTCACTCTTTTTCTCCCTGCTCTATTTCATAGAGTAGTTTTAGAGATAGAAGTGGGGGTTGGTATCTGTTCTTATCAATCTATAACCATGTATGAGGACCACATTGCATTCTTGAAAAAAGGCTGGATATAAATGTAACAAACATAGCATTTACAAATTTCTAATCCTGGTTAGGTAATGCAGGCCATCTCTTGTGAGGCATTATTTATCTCACAAATAGATCTAAAATTAATGCAGTAGCAGCAGAAGAGAGGTGAACTAGAAGTAAACAATGGAAATTAATGAGTGTGACTTCTTATTTCTAGATTTGTTGGAAAAGTCCCGTGTTGTTAAACAACCGAGAGGTGAAAGAAATTTTCACATTTTCTATCAGATACTGTCTGGAGGATCAGAAGATCTGCTTAGTAAGTACAGTTTCAAGAGATATCTATTTAAAATAGAGTTGTATGTGGAACGGAGCTGGTTTGTTGAGGCCAAGGTGCAATGGTGTACCTTGATACCCAGTGCAAGTGGCACTGGGATTTTCTTCTCTTTACCTTCCTGCTCCACTCCTCTCTGGTGGAAAAGAAACTGCTCCAGAGAGTTTTCTAGTCCTACAGAGCAGCTTCTTATGGCACACAGAAGGGTGAGTGGATAGCTGATTGTGGCAGAAAAGTTGGGATTCAGCAAAGATACACATCTGGATCCTTGTCCCAAGTTTTCATAATGAATTTCAATGCTTTGTAGGCTTTTTAAAGTCATTGAAGGAAAATTGCCTCCATTCCTACAGCTAATAAGAGGAATATTTGGAACTTTGCTATTAACAAAGGCTTATTTTAATGTTCTTAGAAAAACTTAAACTTGAGAGAGATTTCAACCGATACAACTACCTTAGCCTGGGCTCTGCAATAGTCAATGGAGTGGATGATGCTGCAAACTTCAGAACAGTAAGGGTAAGAACTGGTGATTTTCTCCCAACTTCAGTACTGTTCAGTCTAAGTTTGATGTCCTGTCTTTCAACCAAATGTAAGAGCTCTTTGGTGATGGAGTAGACTGCCTTGGGAAGTGGCAGGCACTCCTTTTTTAAGTGGAGGCTTCACCCCATTTCTCAACAGTAGTATAGCCCATCTGATACTGCACTGAGGTCTTGCACTACACAGTAGGGAAACTAGCTGTTCCCTAGCTAGATACTACACCACATTGTAGTATAACCACTACACCACATTGGCTCCCATGGATCATATTGTACTTGAGATTAGAATCTGTGTCTTTCTGTAGTACTAACCATTTCTGCATTAAGCCACCAGGCCACAGAAGCAGAGCATAACACTTTTCCTTAATCTTAAAAGGTAATAATTTTTCATACACAAAAGTTTACTGAGGATCATTTTTCATGTAAATATTTATAAGCAATCTTTAGAGATGAAGATTCCTCTCAAGGCTGTTTCCAATATTCAGTAAAAGTATTAGCAGCATAATGTTTCAAAACAAAAATGAACAAGGAATAGAACCAACAAGATTAAAAACAACCTAACCTTTCTTATAGATTAAAATCAGTAACGCATACAGCTATCATTCTTTCCATCTAGCACTCAAGTGTAAAAATAATGAGCTAGAATAAAGACAATAATGCTCCTAAAATAGTTCCATTTATCAAATGTGTATGCCTTTGACACATAAAGGTTCAGCATTTAAGGCCAGGAAGACTGAGGCTCTTAATCATTCTGTTGGGCTGGAAAACTCAGTTTAGAAATACAGTCCAACCCCTGTATCTGCAAGGGAGATGTTCCCAGACTTACCATGGATAGCAAGAACTATGGATAATGGCAAATGCTATATTTCTGCCAGACGCTGACCATGGAGTTGTGCTGGAGGACCGACCTCCAGCATGACTCTGTGGTCAACCTCTGATGAATGTTCACCACAAAGTCACCCAAGAGGACCTCCAGATGCTTAGAGAGATCTTTTGTTTTCTGGACATGGGTATGTGAAACTGTGGTTAGCAATCCAGCAGTTACAGGAATCAGACTGTACTGTAAAATGAAACAAGTTCATTACAAAATTAAATGGGATAACG
Organism: Phrynosoma blainvillii; assembly: GCA_026167975.1. Classification (NCBI taxonomy): domain Eukaryota; kingdom Metazoa; phylum Chordata; class Lepidosauria; order Squamata; family Phrynosomatidae; genus Phrynosoma; species Phrynosoma blainvillii. The sequence goes on along the minus strand of JANUYF010000001.1, from coordinate 243,793,426 downwards.
CAGATCACTTGATTTGAATTCCCAAGGATGACTTTTAGTGTATGTTGCAATCTTTCAGTCTGATGCTATCTCACATAGTTTTTGTGAGGATAAAGTAAAAGTGAATGTGTGTTGCAGAGAAGGAACCATAATGTATGATGCCCTGAATTCTGTGAAGGAAGGGCAGGGCAGCTGCCTTGGGTCCCTTCTGGGGGGAAAGCAGCATACAAATGAAATAATTAAATAAAATGTAATACATGACAATTGTCTTCCATCTTCTAGAATGCCATGCAGATTGTGGGATTCATGGACCATGAAACACAGTCAGTTTTTGAAGTTGTGGCAGCTGTCTTAAAACTGGGAAACATTGAATTCAAGCCTGAATCTCGTGTGAATGGTTTAGATGAGAGCAAAATCAAAGATAAAAATGGTAATACAAATAATACATATTTAGTATAATAAATATTATTTATAGAGCAATAACTGAATTTTTATAACATTAGTTTTGATTCTAAATATGCATGTTGTGTAAGTAGATAATGTTTATTAAGTGTTATCGTTTCTAAAACAAAATTCAGTTTAATATTCAGTCTAATTGTTGCTGCATTGCTAAATGAAGAAATACCTGGTTATTGTAACATGAGCTTGGGCTACTACAAATCTTTCTTCCTACCCTTTGAATTTTGGAGCTGTCGGCTGCTGTGTTACAACTATTGAATGACTTAAGAACAAGCCCAGATGAACTGAATAAAGTGAGAGTTATTTCTGGGTAATCATGCCAAGAACCAGCCTGGAAGAGAATTGTCTTCTTTGATCCCAGTCCCATTCATTTATGTTTTCATTAATGTCGATCTGTTTCACATAATTTCATTGAAAACTGTTTTTGTCAGGTGGGATGGCGTTTTCTCTCATCATTCATAGAGGTGAATGTCAGGCCACTGAGACTTAGGGATGAAGCACACATTCCCATTACCATAAAGACATTTTTGAAACAGTCTCTCCATGGCCTCCACTTTAACTATATTTAGATCATATAACTGCATGACATTTATCTACTTCCACTAAAATGTCTGTGAGTCGGCCAGTCACCAAGGAAGCATGGTGATTTGCAGCATTAGTGTTTCTGCTAGCCATGAGCTATGCCATGGGTAGGAAACATTTGACCACTTGGATGTTTTAGCCTACAATTCTTGTGAGTCCCACCAAACATGACTAATGTAAAAGATTTGGGTAACTGCCATCCACAAAATCTGGAAAGCCAAATGTTTTCCACCCATGGACAAATTGAAGCTCAGATTCCATGAAGAGTCTCTCTTTTGGTAATTTCTCTGTCCTGACCATAGCATGTATTCTGGTCCTCAAAATGCAATCCTGAGGCTCCTGAACCAAGACTGTTGCTACCTTGTTGATTTTAATATAAATATATAAACAAACAAAAAAAAAACACCACCTTTTTGAGTTGATATTCTTTACTTCCATAGAACTCAAAGAAATATGTGAGTTGACAGGGATTGACCAGTCAGTACTGGAAAGAGCCTTTAGCTTCCGTACAGTTGAAGCCAAGCAGGAGAAGGTCTCTACAACCTTAAATGTGGCTCAGGTAACATTATATTATAATTACGATGCTGCTTTTTTTTTTTTTTTTACTATATGCTTTACTGTAGTTTACAGTGTTCTTATTATTACTGTTATTGCACATATTATTACTATGCATTTTTCTTTCAGTAAGCAACTTGGGAAACACTTCCTCTGTCATAATAAATTAAATGTGGGCCCAAAAAGGAACTTCTGTGGGTGCTCTGGAAAAATAACTTCCTTCCATTATTCCACTGTGGGGAATATGAAAGATTGTTAGATGGTTTCAATACAAGGTGGCCAACTAGGCCAAAATGAGAGTTCCTGAATCTTTTAATTAGACTCACAGTCTCTGACCTTGACATAAAATTGCCTTCTAGAATTTATCTTTGTATCTGAATTTACTGAGTTTAGCTCATGTGCACAGTAGCATATGAGCCGTTCTTTGTGATGCGTTCTCATGCTAAAGGGGAGTGCTGGTATGTAAAACAACTATGTTTTCAAGATAAAATTTGTGTGGTCTTTCTCACTAGTCAGTGCTTTTCTTCCTGGCAAAACGCAAGTTGAATGGGAAGGATCTGCACAATTGGTCCTACTCGTAAGGCTGAGTTACTTAAACACGATCTCAGTGGAGTCTTTATCACTCCACATTGACTTGGATGAAAGAATAGGGGGCATACTTATCAAATTTGCAAATGACATCAAATTAGGAGACGTAGCTAATATCCCAGAGAACAGGATGAAAATTCAAAATGATTAAATTAGAAAGATTCTATTCTATTCTTTCTATTAGATTAATAGATTAGAAAGCTGGGCCAAAGCTAACAAAATGAATTTCAGCACGGAGAAATGTAAGAAACTGCACTTAGGACGGAAACATGAATTGCGTAGATATAGGATGGAAGACACTTGGCTGAATGAGACTACGTGTGAAAGGAATCCCAGAGTCCTAGTAGATCACAAGTTGAACATGAGTCAACAGTGTGATGCAGCAGCTAAAAAGGCCAATGTGATTCTGGGCTGCATCAATAGAAGTATAGTGTCTAGATCAAGAGAAGTAATAGTGCCACTGTATTCTGCTTTGGTCAGACCTCACCTGGAATACTGTGTCCAGTTTTGGGCACTTCAATTCAAAAAGGATGTTGAAAAACTGGAGCGTGTCCAGAGGAGGGCAACTAAAATGGTGAAGGGTCTGGAAACCATGCCCTATGAGGAACGACTTAGGGAACTAGGTATGTTTAGCCTAGAGAAGAGATGGTTAAGAGGTGATATGATAGCCCTCTTTAAATATTTGAAGGAATATCATATTGAGGAGGGCGCTAGCTTGTTTTCTGCTGCTCCAGAGAATAGGACCCAGAACAATGGATGCAAGCTGCAGGAAAAGAGATTCCACCTCAACATTAGGAGGCACTTCTTGACAGTGAGAGCTATTTGACAGTGTAACCCACTCTCTCGGAGAGTGATGGAGTCTCCTTCTTTGGAGGTCTTTAAACAGAGGCGGAATAGTGCTTTGAGAGGTCCTGCATGGCAAGGGGTTGGACTGGATGGCCCTTGTGGTCTGTTCCAATTCTATGATTCTGTGATTCTATGATTCTGTGAGTGTGTCCACACCATATGGTTTCCATGTCGATGACTATGCACAGGAAGGGACTCACAGACCTGTATTTTGTGTTAAATGTTGTATCCAACATTTCACTGCAAGGTTACAAGAGACACTTTTTTAATGAGATGGCACATAGTAACAGGAAATTAAGCCAGGATTATGGGCTTGAAAGTATTTGATGCAGCAGCTTGGTTGAAGGTGGGCAGATTTGGCTCTAAGATTGCCTGGGAACTCCATGTTAGGATGCCTTGAGTTCCATCACAGAACATGAGTGCTATGTGTAATTAATAAAACAATAGTTTAATTATAGTTTTACTGAAAATTCCTTCACATTTTGTGATTTCTGCAGAGCACAGCTGCTTGTCTCGATTCATAACTTAAAACAGCAGATATGCAGATATGAGTTGTTTCCATCTTATGGCTGTGCCAGAAGCTGTTTGGGCAATTCTAAATGTTTCTAATTTTCGTACATCTTTTTATTAGGCTTACTACGCTCGGGATGCTCTGGCGAAGAATCTTTATAGTAGACTATTTTCCTGGCTTGTTACCAGAATCAATGAGAGCATTAAGGTAATGTTAGCTGAAATTCAATCTGATATGAATGAGTGAGCATGATAGATGAAACAAGTATGCTAATTAGTTTCTGGCATAGCATTGTAAAATTGCCTGCAACAAAAACAGTAGATTTCACTCACATGATATGCTACTCTTTTCTGTTTGTATTTTTTAAATCATTGTGATGTGTTTTGATTAATTCAAGACAGTAACCATTTGTAAGCCGCTCTGATAGCCTTTTGACTGAAGAGCGGGGTATAAATACTTCTTCTTCTTCATCATCATCATTATTATTATTATTAGACAGTATTATTGCCTCTAAACATATGGAATTTTATTTTTTTTAAAGGCACAGTCAAAAGTAAGGAAGAAAGTCATGGGAGTTTTGGACATCTACGGCTTTGAAATATTTGAGGTAATTTCTGTTAAATGTGTTTTTAAACCAGATAACAATGTATTTCATGTAGTTATGAAATATGGATGCATGTTACTCCTGTCCTTCTTCTTTGAGAACATTTTCTAGAGTGGCTTAAAATATAACTATGAGCAGATATGTATAATAAATGTAAATAGAGCAAAATGAAAAACATTGAGTCAAATTTTATAGTATAATTATTTATTATTGATAAGTAATAATATAGTTGTATTTATTACCTCCTGTCCTTCTAGGGGAATTCAGAGGTGTGTACAACATAGTAAAATACAACATTTATATATAACAGTTTAGAACATAAACTTATAAAATTAAAATAACAGAAGTAATACATGGCAAAACTAAAAAATCTGAGTGGCAAAATCTCAGGGTCTGAGATTATTGAACATCAAAGTCAGGGTGAACAAAAAAGAAAAAAAAAGCAACAGATAAGACAGAACAGAACAGTAAGTACTAAATGTCCAAAAGTTTCAGACTTAACATTAAAAGGGTCTGGTCATGTAACTGTTTTTGCCTCTTACCTTCATCTCATGAGGTCATGTGCCAAACATGCAGAATTGGGATGTCATTTTAAAAAATGGAGTTCCATTACCAAGAAGGACTTGTCCCTAGTCATTACCTGGCTAAATTTGAACAGATGTTCCTATAGAAGGGTTATTTCAGAGGATATAGAGACAAGACAGGTGTATCTTTTTTAAAAAAAATCAAATTCTACAGTTCTTTAAATGGATTCTTACCAATATATTTCTGTAGCTATATTGTCTTGGTTATTCCTGACAAAAACAGGCTTATGAGAAAATCAAATGGTTATTTTTACTCTTCTCCCACATTCATTTCTTTCTCTCCATTTTTTGCTATTCTGCACACCTTTTCACCAGTTGAAAGTTGCCAGTTTTAATGATCATGGAGTGTGCCCACTACAAAGTAAAATTGCCAATATAAGTATTAAACTGATATACTTCATTGAGAAATACTACGATTAGCATTTTTGTTGACTGTGGAAACAGTTGAGTTAGTGTGCATGCATGCCAAGGTACTCTTGTATGTATATGTGACATGTATTATTAATTGGCATAACACATTTGAGAGTCAACATGGTGCAGTGGTTTGAATGTTGTACTAGGACACTGGGACACCAGAGTTCAGATTCCCACTTGGCCATGGAAAGCTACTGGGTGACCTTGGGCAAGTCACACTCTCTCAACCTCAGAGGGAGACAAAGGTACCCCCCTCTGAACAAATCTGCCAAGAAAATCTCGTGATAGGGTCACCTTAGTTTGCCGTAATGTAATCCTTAATAATAGTAATCCTTAATAATAGTAGTTATTGCTGCTACTGTTGTTGTTGTTATCTTTATTTGTATCCTGCCTTTCCCCCAGAACTTGGAGTTCAGGTGGCTTGTTCAATCATAATAGTAATTGAACAAGACAATGAAATCTAATTGATGCCAGATGAGCTTATAAAACTTAAGTTATTTTACTATCACTAGTTGTAAAGAGGTGTTTTGGATGATCTCTTTTGTATAATTCATAACTGAACAAGTTCAGCTGATGTCAGTATGTACATATGCAGCAGAAACATCCATAGTTCCTTTATTGTTTCCAGGAGAAGTTTATAAGATTTCCCCCAGGAACTAATTATTCACTATTGTTCTGGTTGATCCATGAGGTATGTGTGTCACACATCAGGAAGAAAAAGAGAATATTGTAGGAAAACAAAGGAGTGACAAAGGAGGGGAAAAATAGGGAACATAAGTGTAACATATGTTGAGGAGGCTTTTAAAAGAGTGACATACTTTGTGGTCTGTTCTGTGTTGGAACATCCAGGTGCTATTTTTGTAGTTTTAAATTGCACTCTGGTTCTAAAGCAGATTTTAATACTGGTCTAATTTGAGTCTACCTTTTGCTGTAGATGGATAATAGTTTCATATCCAAAGGTGTGCATTCACTTTTGTTGACAACCGTTCCTTGTAGCAAATAGACCAGCTGAGAAATGTGGTCTTGCCTGGGCTTTGTGGGTTTTCCTTGAAGAAATAACCTGTGCTCCTAGCTTTTTCTCTCTTTCTAATTCTGAAAGCCTGATGTTTAATCAAATTTAATCTGGTATAATGCAACCTACCCATCCACACTTTTAAGTCAAGCCTGATTTAACAATTTGGACTTAGCCTTGATTTGGTTTGGACAGATTAATGCCTGATCTTGGATCTGAACAGAAATGTGGAAATCTGAATTTTTGTCTTGCCATTGATTTGGCTTGGGAAATAAAAATGATGTTGACTTCTTTCTCTAATGTGGAATCTTTTAAAAAACAAACAAACAGAAAAAACCTTTCTCCCACTAATGAAAAATGAGTAAAAGCCCACCAACCTTCCCCCAAAGCGCTGTGGAGATTCCTGCTGAGATTTTTGCTCCATGCTGAAAGCTAGAGCTATTGGTGGCCAAATTCCAGCTCCCATCACATGCTCCTTATGCTGGCAATTCCATTTTATGGTTCTATTTTTCAGCATCTTGGAGAAAAGGGCTGGGTTTCTGTTGATTGGCTGAGCTGCCAAAAAAAGGGTACAGACACAGTTGCCCATGAAGGAAGGAAAGCATCAGAGAAATCAGTCACTCAGAGCCATCAGTGTTTGTCTGCCTTCCCCCATCATCACTGAACTCTTCTTGAAAAAGTGTGGCATCTATTATCGTAGGGTACCTACAGGATTCTGGGCATAGCTCTAGTTTTATTTCACTGTCCATTTCACTGTCCAAGTGCATTTGATCCAATTGGTCTAAACTGGCCTAATTTAACTGATAATTTGGATTTTCCTAAATTTGGGTTAGTTCAGTGGCTAAGACACCGACTCTGACAACTGCACGGTCAGCAGATCAGCAGTTCAAGACCCAAGCTCCCGTCACTAGTCCCAGCATCTGCAAACCTAGCAGTTCGAAAGCATGTTAAAATGCAAGTAATTATATTTTTCTGAAAATATTACTGATGAAATGAAAATGAAAATAGTATGGGATGCCAGTAAAGCAGTGATGAGAGGAATCCTTATTCAGAGAGGGGCAGAAATGAAGAAAAGAACACAAGATGAATTGGAAAAATTGACTGAAGAAATACATAAGAAAGAGAAAGAGATCCAAGAACAATTCAATAGAAAAGAATTGAGAAACCAACTCAAAATACTACAAATTAGACTGGATGCATTATTAACAAAAGAACTCGAACAAAAGTTAACATACCTTAAACAAAAAAAATTTGAATATGCAAATAAGACTGGGAGATGGTTAGCAAATAGATTGAAAAAAGAAAAAGAAAAGAAATTAATCCAAAAAATAGTTGATAAAGAAACAACTATAACTAACCAAGAAGGGATTAAAAAAATATTTACAAAATACTATGCTAACTTATATAAGGACCCAAACTCTGAAATGGATCGGAAGACACTGCTAGGTAAAGCATTGATGAGTTGGAATATAAAAACAATTTCGATGGCAGACAAATAAATGTTGAATGCTCCATTTACCACTGTTGAAGTAGAACAAGCAATTAGAAGTCAAAAAATAAACAAAACACCTGGGCCAGATGGTTTTACAGCAGAATATTATAAAATATTTGAGAAGGAATTAGTAGTACCACTTAAAGACTTATTTAACAAAATTAAAGAACAAGGAATACCAGAATCTTGGGAAGAAGCTAATATCACTCTCATACCAAAGGAAGGTAAAGATAAACTGAAAGTAGAGAATTATAGACCAATTTCATTATTAAATGTGGATTATAAAATTTTTATGACAATATTAGCTTCAAGATTAAAGAACATTTTAAAAAAACTAATACATGAGGATCAAGCAGGATTTTTGCCATCAAGACATATGAGAGAAAATATACGGACAGTATTGAATGCAATTGAATATTACGAAAAAAATAATGATAAAAAAGTTGCAATGATTTTTCTTGATGCAGAAAAAGCCTTTGATAAGGTAAAATGGGACTTTATGTTGGAGGTGATAAAAAAAATGGATATGGGAGAAAACCTTTTTGAATGGATAAGTAATATTTACAAAAAGCAGAGTGCAAAATTGATAATTAATGGAGAGAAAAGTTTAAAATTTGATATTCAAAAAGGTACTAGGCAAGGATGTCCATTATCTCCTTTGCTATATATCATGGTATCGGAATTGTTAAATGACAAAATCAGAGATGACATGAATATAAAAGGACTAAAGATTAAAGGACAACATTACAAGTTAAAAGCTTTCGCGGATGATGTGGTAATATTTATGGAAGAACCTCTAAGCTCGATAGAGAAACTTCAAGGAATTTTGTTCGACTTTGAAAAAGTTTCTGGAATAAAGATAAATAAAGAAAAGACAGTAATGCTTACAAAGAATATGACAAAGGAAGAAGAGATTAAACTACAGCTTTTATCAGGATTCAAAGTTGAGAGGAAAATTAAGTATTTGGGAATTTGGATTACAAGGAGGAATCCTGATTTATTTGAAAATAACTATGAAAGACTATGGAAGGAAATTAAAGAAGATCTTAACAAATGGACAAAATTAAATTTATCATTGTTGGGAAAAATAGAGACAATTAAAATGATGATACTACCTAAGATGAACTTTTTGTTTCAAAATATTCCAGTGCTTTTAAATGATAAACCATTTATACAATGGAAGAAAGATCTTGTAAAATTCATCTGGTCAGGTAAAAAATCTAGGATAAAGTGGAAGACACTGATTGATAAGAAGAAAAATGGAGGTTGTAACTTACCAGATCTAAAGACTTATTATTATGCAAATGCATTAACTTGGATCACGGATTGGGTAAAACTAGAAAATGATAGAACACTTGCCTTAGAAGGATTTAATCTGAGATTTGGTTGGCACGCATATATGTGGTATAATAAGACAAAAGTGCATAAAGAATTTGAGCATCATTATGTCAGAAGATCATTGATAAGGATTTGGTTATATTGTAAGGAAAAATTCTACAGAAAACTACCTTTATGGGTGTCACCACAAGAAGCCTTTTTTGGAAGATGGCGAGAAGTATCTAAATGGTTGAGATATCGAGATATTTTGAGCAAAACAAGGAGTGGAAGCTATGAATTAAAGCCTTTAGAGAATTTGAAAGAATTGGATAAAAATTTACATTGGTTTCCATATAAACAGCTAATGGACAGATTCAAAGCAGATGATAAGAAACTGGGATTTGAAGAGACAGACACCGAATTGGACAAAGTGATTAAGCAAAATGGAAAAAAAACTAACTTCCAAATATTATGAGACTTTACAAGCAATAGATTTGGAACAAGACTTAGTAAAAGATACGATGATTAGATGGGCCAAGGATATTGGTAGGGACATTGATTTGGAAAGTTGGGAGTGGGCAAGAATGAAGACACAAAAATTTACTAAATGTCAAGACTTGAAAGAAAACTATTTCGTTGGTACCTCACCCCAGCAAAATTAGCAAAAATTTGCAGGAATGGTAATAACAGATGTTGGAAGTGTAAGCAAACTACAGGGTGTTGGCTACATGTATGGTGGAATTGTGACAAAGTCAGGAAGTATTGGACAACTGTTCATAAGGTAATTTGTGAAATATTTAAAATAAGATATGACATGTTACCAGAAATATAACTGTTGAACATGACAAATAAGATCCCAGTAAAAATGGAAAGGAAATATGGAAGGATATTATTGTATATGATAACTTCAGCTCGGATTACATTAGCAAAAAAATGGAAGCTAGCAGAAGTGCCCTCAACCAGTGAGTGGACTACAAGACTTATTGAAATGATGAGTATGGACATACTCACAGCCAGACTGAACAAACAAAATGTAGACAGTACTGAACAAGACTGGACTCCGATACTGCAATACTGTAAGAGAGAAAATTTAATTGAATAGAGATATAGACTGATGGGATACCCTAAATTAGTAAACTGACTAAATAATAGGTGAAAAGTGACTATTAAAGATCAAGATAATTAAAGCTATTGTTATAACACACAGTGGATTCAATATTTAAAATTGCATATATATGAAGACAATGAGTGAACATTGAACTAAGGTTGAGTACAAACTGGAGATACTTTGGAAGTCAATTGTAAATACTGTATTTTCCGGCGTATAAGACGGCCCACGTATAAGACGACCCCCCCATTTTTCCAGTCAAAATATAGAGTTTTAGCACCTCTATCCTCATTATCCTTATATCCGGCGTATAAGACGACCCCCCCACTTTAGCCACAGATTTTGCAGGTAAAAAAGTAGTCTTATACACAGGAAAATAAGGTATTTGTATTTAATTATTGAAAAAGAAATTAATATGTTAACTTTATAGAGATGTTTGAATAGTATATGTTAATAAAATATAAATTATATAAAAAAATGCAGGTAATTAAATAGGTACCACTTTGATGGGAAGGTAACAGCGTTCCATGCAGTCATGCTGAGCACATGATCACAGCATTGCCTTTGACAGTGCTAGCTCCCACGGCTTAGTAATGGAGATGAGCACTGTCCCTTGCAGTCAGACACAACTAGACAATGATATCAAAGGGGAAACCTTTACCTTTATCTTTTAAAACAGGGGTAGGCAACATAAGGCCTGGGGGGCCGGATGCGGCTCCCTGAGGCCTTTGGACTGCCCCCAGGCCAGTGCTGCTGCTACTACTGCTGCTGCCGCCGCCCCCCGCCGCCGCCGCCCACCATGATGATATTGATTATTGTTATTATTACTTGTTATTGGGTTTTTCTTGGCAAAATCTCCACAGGGGTTTTGCCATGGCTTTTCTGGGGCTGAGAGAGTGTGCATGCATATTTTTTAATTTTTTAAAAAAATTATTTATTTATTTATTTATTTATTTTTGGTGCTTCAGCCCCCCCAGTTGTCTGAAGGACAGCAACCCAGCCCCCAGCTCAAAAATGTTGCCAACCCCTGTTTTAAAATTTAGTTTGGATAGCCCCATTTAAAATCCATTATTCACTGGCATGCTTAGGTTGCTCAATAATTTAATCCCTCATCACCTCACACTCTTTTGGAAAGTAGTATTTGACTTTTTTATCATATTGTCACCTCATTCATTTTTTAAAATTATTTTTACAAAGAATTTCCAGTATAATAAAATTACAACTACAGTAGATTTATGAACAGAAAATACTATTACTAAAAGAACAGAAAATATAGAACAACATGAAATTACAGAAGAAAATACAAAAAGAAGTAAATAGGGGGGGGGGGAGTGAGACATTGACTTCCAACTTTCTTACCAATGGTTATATATGTTATAAAATTTTAACTGCCTCTTCTTTCAAAAAAATCTTATATTTCTACTACTTATAATAAAATTTAATAGTAAAATTTATTTTTATCCCACCCCTCTGCATAACACAACCGGGGCAGTTTACAACATTAAAATACACATTTCATATCCCACAATCCCACCCACTCCTTAAAATACTATTAAACAATGACAATTTAAAAACACACTTAAAATAATAATATAAATAGACAAATAAACAATAACTGCAGCAGAATCAGGGGAGTAGGTTAGACTGTCTCTTGATGGTCGGGATATCTATTCAGGAAAGGCCCGCCGGAAGAGATCCATCTTAACGGCCTTTTTAAATCTGTTCAAGGTGGTAATATGACGGATCTCATCCGGCAGGCCATTCCATAATCTGGGAGCGGTTGTCAAAAAGGTCCTCTGGGCGGTTGCAGACAGTCTAGTTTTTATAGGCTGCAGCAGATTCCTCCCAGAGGACCTGAGTGTGCGGGGTGGGTTATACAGAAGGAGGTGGTCCCGAAGATAGGTTGGACCCAAGCCATTTAGGGCTTTAAAGGTAATAACCAACACTTTGTACTGGGCCCGGAAACAAATGGGCAGCCATGAAGTGATCTTAAGATCGGTGTTATATGGTCTCTTCTTGATGTTCCCGAGACCAGCCTGGCTGCCATATTTGTACTAGTTGAAGTACAAGTACGAGGGTAGCCCCATGTAGAGAGCATTACAGAAATCAAGACGAAAGGTTACCAGCGCATGCACCATAGTTTCAAGGTTCCTAACTTCCAGGAAAGGGCGCAGCTGGCGTATCAGCTGAAGCTGATAACAGGCACTCCTGACCGTCGCATTTATCTGATTTATCATCTGAAGCAACGGATCCAGGAGCACCCCCAGACAGCAAACACAGTTCTTAGAGAAGAGTGTGACCCCATCAGGACTTACTAACTCCTACTAATTTTCAAAACCCACTGGGAACAATTTACCCCCCTTCTGCAAAAATACAATTAAAGGATTGTTAAATTAAATAGCCCACTGTAGTAATTGTACTACTACAGTCAGCTCTTCATATCTGCATGGGTTTCTTTCTGAACACGCACCCCCCACCCCCTGCAGATAGCGAAATCTGCTGAACCTCAAGTTGCACTGTTCCCAGTGGCGGCACAGCATGTGAGTGGCCACATTGAAATGCTCTTCTTCTTTACATAATGACCAAAAACAGTTTTGGGGGTCAAGTAGACAGGGCTAAATAGTGGCCAGAGGCTGCTTCCACCTCAGCTGCTGTGAGTGCCTGCCGCTGTGGTTCTGAACGGGCTGTGAAAAGGAGCGGTACGAAACCACCCCTTTCAGGGGCAGTTTTGGGCCACATCTGGCAGCCATCATGTGCACGCCCCCGCCCCCAGATCAGCCCGATGGTGGTCCTTTTAGCCCAGGGGTAGGCAACCTTTCCCCTTTAAGGGCCGAGGGACTTCAGCTCCCAGAATCCCAGGAGCTATTGGCCAACATGGGGCTATTGGCCAACATGGCTGAGGCTTCTGGGAGCTGAAGTCCCTCGGCCCTTAAAGGGGAAAGGTTGCCTACCCCTGTTTTAGGCTGTCTGTTTCAGGCCTTAATCTGTTTAAAGCCATATAATTTTTTCCATGTTTAAATTCTTCATATATCGGACTGTATGAGTACCACTGAAAACTAAAATCTCCAGACTCTGATTCTTCATTTCTTTTAATTCGATATTGCTCCTTATTGAACATAAGGAATCTTGATATGTTGTCCACTTTTCTTTTGCTAATGTTTCTTTTCTGTCAAAAAAAAACACCTTACTGTGTTGAAAATTATAAAGGGATTTTCAGACATAATCTTAATTCAAATCTGTTCTGAATGTTTAGCACAGCATGTCTCTCATAATGATTAACATTACCTTTAATGATTAACATTACCTTTAATTTAACATTACCTTTCACTTTGCCATATCACAAGAAAGCATGCCACCCAAATCTCAAATCATGTCTTTCCAGCTCCAATAACTTATGTTTTCCCCATCTTTGAAGATCTTGTTTTATTTCATTCCAAGTCTTAATTTAAGGGCCCAACAGACCACCCCAAAAGGGTGGATTGGGGCTTCCCTGGTGCTGCTCATAACCACACTTCGTGGCCCCAATCCATCCCGGAGCCGGCCCAAATAGGAGCAGAAAAGATCTGCTCCTGTTTGGGCCGGTAAAAAGCCATCTTAAATGGCCCCTCCACAACCCCAGGGCAGCTTCAAGCTGCTCCGTGGGTATGCATCATCAAAACGCCACCACCTTGGAGCATTTTGAAGCTGCCCCCATGTGGTTGGCTGAGCGGCTTCCACACACACACACATCACATATAATAAAATAACAAAATGTATATGTAGTGTTGACTTTCTAAAACCTCAGAATTATGCATTGGTGTATTTCTACACATGCAGATTTGGGTTTCATGCTAAACATACATTTAATACCAACAGTAACTAATGCTCTTTAAAGAGTGTTGGAATAAATATTCCAATGAAGTGTTCCTTGCAGGTTTGATCAAGGAGACATGTCAGGTTAATTTGCTTCTCCCTGAGGCTATTGTGCTAGGAATATTTAGCTTTATCTATTTTCTCTGTCATACAAAGTTGCTCATATTGTTGTTTAAATATATTATAGCTCCTATTATGTCCTATCTGTTTTTGGTTGTAGGGTTAAATGACTGCCAGATCCAAAATACTTTTTATTGCTAAGATCCTCCCCAACATTTGAGTTGAGCAAGGGCAGTAGTTACTTACAATTCATCATGATTGATTCACTTAGTGATAAGGATATAAAATATATAAAAATATATAAGGAATCCACTGAGATTTAGTGATATGCTTTACGCTTTCCTGAAATTCAGCAAGGATGAGTGTGAATTGCAGTATGTAGGTAGAGAAGAACATGATTACAAAAAATAAAATTTAAAAAATGAAAAGATGAGAGTAACACTGCACGAAGATGGCAAATTGATGCTAAAGTGAGTCAAGGGGTCAATACTGTAATTTCTCAATCAAAAAATGACAGTCCTTTTAAGATACAATCTTCTTTCTGTTAAACAGCCAGTCTGCTATTGATTTTAAAGGAGCAGACTCAAAATTATTTTAAAAAGGGGGCTATTCTGCAAATGCTGAAGGCCTGGGAATATATTTCTGCCTTTCCCATAGTGGCCGATATGACAGACAGACAGACAGACAGACATTTAATTTGGGAGGGAAATATATATATATATATATAAGTATTGTACCATTTAACTAAGGGTCAAATTGAATCATTCTTTCATGTTTCCAACTTACATATTTTGTTTTGTTTTTTAAAAAGTCAAATAGCATAAAGGGGATACATTATCTGGATAACTTCAGATGTGGGGAGGGATTTTCCTCCTTTCCTCCTCTGTTGTCTCCCTCAGGAAAATCTCTTTGAACTGGTATTTGCATTGAAGAGAACGATCATTGGATGAATTTGTAGTAAACCCTCTATGTGTGACTGTTGCTTGCTTTTGTTCACAGGAGAACAGTTTTGAGCAATTCATTATTAACTACTGCAATGAGAAGTTACAGCAGATCTTCATTGAACTAACATTAAAGGAAGAGCAGGAAGAGTACATACGAGAGGTAATAATGCCTTGTTTCCTGTGTCTCTGTTTGTTGCTGTTGGCTCTGTTCACTCCCAATATTTCAAGCCTACTGTGAAATGTTCATTCCTGTTGCTGTTTGCCTTAGCTTAATTTTCCTTGCCAACTATGATGACCTTGTCAGGTATAAAGCTGAGCTGTCATATTGATGTTCTCTTAATGGAATATGAATGTTAGTAGCCCCGAAACCAAATGGTTGAGAGGGCACAGACTAAAAGTGAAAGAGCAATCTGTACCCAAGCTGGCAGAGGTATCCTTCAGATAAGCATTTATGGAGTGGGAGACTGCATCTAAGACTGTTGTTAGGGGAATGGAGGCTTATTGGGCTACTTAGCTTCTTCTCTGTGTTTGAATAGGCTGAGCTTCTCCAGAAGAGGTCCACTTATGGAAAAGGAATCACCCTTTCCCATTTTTAAATGATTAACTTTCCTTATAACACGTTTATTTTTTCCCCCCAGCACTCTGTACTGTGAAACCATAGATATTGCAACTAAATCCAACAGTGCTATCAAATGTTAATTTGGAGGAAGTAGGGAAGGAAGAGGGACAAAAGAAGGGAAGGTCATCACTGCCCCTTCTCTTCCACTCCTTACTGTCTTCTCAGACTTTTCTAACTCTCCATTTAAACTGTTTTCCTCCCCACTGCAATAGCAAGGCATACTATTCAAATGCATACATCTAAATCAAATTAATATTTGAATACTCTGTAACTATTATTTTGGACATTTTGAGATATAAAATTATAGGTCTGTTTGTTGTTTAGTTCACTGGGAATTTTAGTGTGCTTTCTTGGTCAGCGTCCAGATCATGGTATGGTAAATGCTCACACCATTTTAGATGTTCTGCATACTTATTTAATTGTTACAGTTCTCATATCCATATTTGAATTTCAGACATTTGGCATGTTGCTTTTATGCTAATAGTTTGGCTCACCAGTTTGATTCATAGATTTTTCTTCAATTGCATGTGTATTGTCTCCTGATGTATTGTATTGTCATTGTCATTGATAAATGTATTGTCATTGTCATTGATAAAATGTTAAGAACATCTGGATACAAACTTCAAAAGGGGGAAAAAGAGGAGCCAAACAATTACCATTCAGTCAGCTTGATATCAATAACAGGAAATATTCTAAAGTAGATCATTAAACAGTCTGTAAGCACCTAGAAAGAAATGCTGTGATCACTAAAAGTCAACATCGGTTTCTCAAAAGCAAGTCGTGCCGGCTTAATCTTACCTCTTTTTTGATAGAGTTTCCAGCTTGATTGATGAAGGGAATGCTATGGATGTGGAATATTTTGACTTCAGTAAAGCCTTTGACAAGGTCCTCCATTATATCCTTGCAAAAAAGCTCATAAAATGTGGGCTAGTCAATGCTACTGTTAGGTGGATCTGTAGTTGGCTGGCAGACTGAACCCAAAGGGTGCTCACCAATGGTTTCTCTTCTCTTCCTCCAGAAAAGTGACTAGTGGGATGCCACAGGGTTCTGTCCTAGGGCCATCTTTAACAATGACTTGAATGATGAAATAGAGGGTGTGCTTATCAAATTTGCATATGATAACAATTTAGGAGGGTTAGTTAATACTCCAAAGGACAAGATCAGGATTCAAAATGACCTTAACAAATTAGAGAGTTGGGCCAAAAGTAACGAAATGAATTTCAGCAGGGAGAAATGTAAAGTGCTACACTTAATCAGGAAAGTCTCAGATATAGGATGAATGACCCTGGCTTGAGAACAGTACATGCAAAAGGGGAGTCTTAGTAGACCATAAGCTAAACCTGAGTCAGCAATGTGATACAGCAGCTAAAAAAGCCAATATGATCCTATGCTGCATCAGTAGGAGTGTAGTGTCTAGAATGAGGGAAGTATAGTACCACTATTCAGCTTTGGTCAAACCTCACCTGGAATACTGTGTCCGATTCTGGTTACCACAATTCAAGAGGGATATTGACAAGCTGGAACATTTCCAGAGGGCAACCAAAATGGTGAAAGATCTGGAAGCAGGCACCTGTGAGGAGCGCATTAGGGAGCTGGATATGTTCAATCCGGAGGAAAAAAGGTTAAGAGATGTTATAATAGCCCTGTTTAAATATTTGAAGGAATGTCATATTGGGGATGGCACAAGCTTCTTTTCTGCTGCTCCAGAGACTAGGACACAGAACAACGGATTCAAACTACAGGAAAAGAGATTCCACCTTAACATTAGAAAGAACTTTCTGACAGTAAGAGCTGTTCTGCATTTGAATATGTTGTCTCAAAAGGTGGTGGAGTCTCCTATGGAGGTTTTTAAACAGAGGCTGGATGGCCACCTGTCAGGTAATCCTGCATGGCAGGGGGTTGGACTGGATGATCCCTATGATTCTATGTATAGCTGATCAATCTGTGAAATTAGTTACCATAAATGGCAATTTATGGCAACAGTTTGTACCATTCCTAGACCAGGCAGGCAAGATAAGTCTATGTATGTGGCCAGGTAGACTTCTGCCACAGTGCATTCATAGTTTGAGAAATCATTCTGCTTTTTTGTGCAAGATGCCATAATATTCAAAAAGCACTGGCTACCTACTTTCCCCCTGTGGTGTTACTTCCTGATCCCTAGTTTAGTTGTAAATGAGTATCAAAATTACGGGGAGGCAGGAAAGGAGAACTTTATATTTATTGCATTATTCACTTAAGTGGCACTATCTTTTTCTTAAGACTTGATTTTTGAGACACTTGTTGCAAAGGTTTACTGATGAGCCTGGTATGTAGTTTTCTCTAATGGTTTCATTTAAATTTAGCATTTCCCCCCTTGAAGATGAGATTTTAAATGAGAAAAAATTCTGGGCTTCTTGAGGTGAAATCGTCATTTCCTTCGGAACAATCCAAGATGCACAAAGCATTTATTGACCCAAGGCTTTGCACTAAAAGGATTTGGCTCTTTTCCAGTTAAGTGCATGGGAAATTGACTCAAAATGGGAGAATGGAATGGAAACCAAATCTGGCAGGCAGTCATTCAAGGACACTCATTTTGCTCCAGCATCATTAGTAGTTCCTGTATTTTGGACAAAATGCTCAGGTCCTTAAAGTCTCAAATAATAATAGCAATAGGGAGTAGGGGTACAAAACAAAAAAACCCAAACAAACAAACAAACCAATAAACCTTCTTCATTGGAAGTATATATTAGCAATAGCAGCAATAGCAGTTTCATTTATATACTGCTTCATACCGTGCTGTGCGGTCTCTAAGTGGTTTACAACTGTAAGCTAATTGCCCCAACAAGCTGGGTATTCATTTTAGCGACCTTAAAAGGATGCAAGCCTGAGTGGAGCCTGAGCCCTGGCTGGTATTGAACTCGCAACCATGTGGTTTGTGACTGAGCGGCTGCAGTACAGGCATTTAACCACTGCGCCACCAGGGCTCCTGGTGCTTTACAAAGCTTTCATGACTTTCCCCATCATCATAATCTTTCTGCATATTTCAGAAAGGAAATAAAAAGAGGTTTATATATTGTTGGTACTACAGTCATCCCTTCTAATTTGTGGGCTTGGAGTCTGTGGTCTTGCTTTTCACAACAGCAAGGCAGAGAGGGATTAAAATGTCATGTGTGAGAGCGCACACCCATTATAATCAATGGACTTTGAATATATGCGAATTTCCATTTTCGTGGGGGGGGGGGGTCTGGAACGGATCCCCCACGAAAATGGAGGGACGACTGTATATCATTATATGAACCTGTATGTGGGGGTTCCATTTACTGGTTCCTTTTATAAGTATAGGGGATGCGATGGCTCAAGTGGTTAAGGTGCTGACTCTGTTGATTGCAAGATTGACAGGTTGGCAGTTCGAGGCCCGGGTGCTGCATGATGGGGTAAGCTCCTGTCACTAGTCCCATCTTCTGCCAACCTAGCAGTTTGAAAGCATGCAAATGCAAGTAGATAAATAGGTACCACTTTGGTGGGAAGGTAAACAGTGTTCTGTGCAATCATGCTGCCCACATGATCATACAGTAGTCTCTGATAACACTGGCTCTTTGGCTTAGTAACGGAGATGAGCACTGCCCCCTATGGTCAGACACAACTTGACAACCTTTTCAACGGGGAATACCTTTACCTTTACCTTTTTCATGAGTTTAATTCCATTTAACCTGAAATTGTAAGGTGAAAAGTGATTGGAATGCATGCACTCTTAAACAATAAGGGTGCCTTTATTAGGATTCCTTAGGGGTCAGGAACAATAGTCCATCACATTTCGTGGTCACCTGATTAAGGAAGACTGATTTAATGAACTTCTGGTTATGTGTACTTGGTGGGTTCCCAGTTGTAGACTTCAGTGAAGAAGTGGCACAGATACGTTAAAACACTCTGCCTTTCTTGATAGGTTTGAGTTTACAGATGATTCCATCTGGGACTGTTGGTGTTCTACAATAATTTAAAAGAAGGAACAGAATTGAATGCCTAACTTTTAGATGGCCTTAAGCTGGAAACTCATAGGAATCACGAGGGGAAATAGTAAAATAAAAACGTTCTTAATACTTTTTGGAGGAGTTTCTTCAAGTGTGTGGGGGGGAGTAACACGTGGTGAGGAAACAGATTTGTTGCTGTTGTGTGTCTTCAAGCCATTATTGACATATGGTGACCCTAAGGCAAACCTATCACGGGTTTTTCTTGGCAAGATTTGTTCAGTGGGGTTTTGCCATTGCCTTCCTCTAAGGCTGAAAGAGTGTGACTTCATATATATGTTGAATAGCATCGGGGACAGAATGGTGCCTTGAGGGATGCCACATGTAAGCTCTTTCCTAGTAGAGCAACTGTCCCCAAACTGTCCCCAAATATCACCCTCTGAAATCTGCCTGAGAGGAAGGAACGGAACCACTGCAATGCAGTACCTCCAATTCCTAACCTTCTCAGGCGATCCAAGAGGATGTTGTGATCTATTGTGTCAAAAGCTGCTGAGAGGTCTAGGAGCACCAGCAGGGTCACACTACCCCTGTCAATGCCCAGACGAAGGTCATCAGCTAAGGCGACCATGGCAATCTCAACTCGAAATCCTGTCCTAAAGTCAGTTTGAAATGGATCTAGATAATTGATTTCATCCAAGACAGCTTGGAGTTGAAGATCAACCACTCTCTCGATCACTTTGCTCAAAAAAGGTAGTAAAGAGACTGGTCTATAGCTGTTCATATCCAGGGCGTCCAGGGAAGGTTTTTTCAGAAGCGGCCTAATCAATGCTTCCTTCAAGCAAGATGGAACATGACCTTCCCTAAGGGATGCATTAATGATGTCTCTAAGGAACAGCCTCAAGGCATCCCCCCCCCTCCCTGGATGGCCAGCCATGGCGGGCAAGGATCAAGAGGGCAGGTTGTTTTCCTCACTCTACCAAGGAGCTTGTCCACGTCATCAGTACTCACAGATTGAAACCGATCCAGTATAATTTCATTAACAGAATTGCTGGACACTTCATCCATTGATTCTGCTACAACAGTGGTGTCTAAGTTGGTTCTTATCTGAGAGATTTTATCTGCAAAGAAGTTTTTAAACGCATCACAGCAGGCCATTGTCAGGTTGAGTAGTGGATTCTGCACAGGTGGGACCCGTGTCAGCTCTCCTCCCACCCTAAACAGTTCCTCTGGACGGGATTCTGCAGATGCAATACGTGCAGAGAAGAAAGATCTCTGCGCTGCACGTATTGCCTTTTGATAGGAACAAAGGAATTTCCTATGACAAGTCTTGTCAGATAAGAGTCAAGTTCTCCGCCAGATGCGCTCCAGTCATTATCCAGCCTGCTTCATCTTCCTAAGCCAGGGGTAGGCAACCTTTTTCAGCCCTGGGCCGGTCCCCCGAAGTCCTCTTCTCCGCCGGGCCGAGGGGGGGGGGAATGGTGGCGCGCGCGCTCATGCATGCGCGCACACCAGGAAATGGCGGCCGCGACACGTTTGCGCATGCGCAGGAGTACTGCACATGCGCAAACGAGTCGCAGCCACCATTTTGGAAATCAAAATGGTGGCTGCGGAGCGCGCAGCAGCAGGGGTCCATCTGGGCCGGTAAGTCCAGCGACCTGGGCCGGAACCGGCCCGGGGGCCATAGGTTGCTGGCCCCTGTCCTAAGCTCTTCCATATACCATGGCTTACGGTTAGAAGCAAATTGGAAAGGATGCTTGGGAGCGATTGTGTCGATAGCCTTGGCGAGATCGGTGTTCCAAGTATTGACCAAAGCTTCGACAGAATCACGGGTGTTACCGATCATTAAACCCTCTAAGGCTTTCTGGAATCCAATCAGTTCCATTAGCCTTTGAGGGTGGACCATTCTAATAGATCCACCACCCCCAGTGGGGCGGACAGTGGTCCTTAGTTCAGCCTTGACCAGGAAATGATCCGTCCATGACAATGCGGCAGTTTTAATAACCTCCGCCCGTGGATATTCCTGTTCTGTACTGAAGACCGCATCGAGGGTATGACCCGCACAATGAGTGGGCCCGATGACCATTAGGATTAGGCCCATGTTTGTCATGGACTCCATGAACTCCTGAGCTGCACCTGTTAGATTGGACAAACTGGTCTCAAGTGGAATGTTGAAGTCTCCCAAAACTAGAATTCTGGGAGACTCCAACAGCAACTCTGAGACCAGCTATGTCAGCTCAGTTTTAGGAAGTCTGTTAGACAACGGGATGGCCAGTATACTAACAGAATCCCCAAACTATCCTTAGTCATCAGGCTCAGGTACATACACTCGAAGTGAAATGTGTTCTGGACAGGTATCCTGGTCAAGGTCAGGTTTATTTTTATGAACCAAAGCCACTCCACCTGCCCCCCCCCCACCAACTTCTCTTTACCTGCTTACTAACTGAGTACCCAGCTGGGAGGGCCTGCGCCCAAGTTACAGCACTGCCTTCTCCCAGCCAGGTCTCGATAAAACAAGCCAGGTCAGCATCCTTATCAAAGAAGAGGTCATGGATAATATGAGTCTTGTTTTTAACTGACCTGGCATTGCAAAGGAGCAGAGTAAGGTTGTGTGGAATGATTGGTACGCTCTCCAATCCATTCCGGGAAACAGAGTGAACTGAAGGCGGGATAGCTTTCAAACATTGATCCCACCTTCTTTTGTAACAATTCTTCACTCTGTTCCTGCCATACCTTCCTTTCCCCCACAGAACCTCAATTTCCGCTCCCAGATCCTTCCCAGCCACTACAAGAGAAGATGGTGTTAGGGCATCCAGATCATGTGGCCAGCATGATTGCACAGAACGCTATTTACCTTCCCACTGAAGTGGTACCTATTTATCTACTTGCATTTGCATGTTTTCAAACTGCTAGGCTCACAGAAGCTGGGACTAGTGACAGGAGCCCACCCCATCATGCAACATCTGAGCCTCGAATTGCCAACCTGCCGATCTTGCAATCAACAGTCAGCGTCTTAACCACTTGGGCCACTGCATCCCTTCCACATACTCCTACCCCTTATCAATTTTTAAAAGATTTTCCTCCAAGTTTTTTGTTGCTTTTCTTTTTGTTTCAAACCCACCCACCCCCATCCCTAAGGCCCTCTTTTGCCAGTTCAACTCATTTCTCTCATTTGTTTCCCCCCCTTTTAAAATGGTATACACTAATGGGTCTCAGATGGTGGAGTTGGACTTCAGGGCTGTGGACAAGAGCTGCTGAATGGTGGCACAAAACTTGGAGCCTCTGATCCCTTCTCCTCCTTTCCCCAAATTTTTTTATGTGTAAAACTTACACATGCAGTGAATTAAATATTGAATTTACTTCAGTAAAACTGTTACAATTAAAACAATGTAATTTCTTTATGAAATGTTAAAATACGAATATACATAAATGTGTGAATGAAAATATGGACACTAAATAAAATTAATTCATATACTATGTTGTGTGTAAGGCATGCAATGTCTGTATGTAGTTGTAAAGGGGGGGGGGGTCCCAAGGCTAGAACGTTTGACTATTACTGGTATATACCTTCTGAAAAAAATAAGAGTTTACTTCTGAATAAACAGTATGTTTAGCCTGGAGAAGAGATGGTTAAGAGGTGATATGATAGCTCTCTTTAAATATTTGAAGGGATGTCATACTGAGGAGGGTGCCAGCTTGTTTTCTGCTGCTCCAGAGACTAGGACCCGGAACAATGGGTGCAAGCTCCAGGAAAAGAGATTCCACCTGAACATTAGGAGGAACTTCCTGACAGTAAGGGCTGTTTGACAGTGGAACACACTCCCTCGGAGAGTAGTGGAGTCTCCTTCCTTGGAGGTCTTTAAACAGAGGCTGGATGGCCATCTGTCGGGGATGCTTTAATTTGGAGTTCCTGCATGGCAGGGGGTTGGACTGGATGGCCCTTGGGATTCTATGAGTGTGTCCACACCATACGATTTCCATGTTGATGACATGAGAGAATAGGAAGAGGAGGAAGGGCAAGTGGAAAAGAGCTGGTTTCTGTTTCCCTGGTTCACTTTACCCATCCATTTTCCTCAGATCTCTTTACTTCCTCCCCATGGAAGGAGGAAGAAGGGAAAACAAAGGAGGTGGCAACAGAGGTAGCTCTGTCATTCTTGCTGCTGAAAGATAAAGACTACATCTGCACTGCAAAAATAATCCAGTTTGACAATACTTTAACTGCCCTGATTCAGTGCTATGGAATTCTGGGAATTGTAGAGCAAAGCTTGACTTCTTCCCACAGGGGAGAGGAGAAGGAATACGCTAATGATGACAACAGTGGCTCTAGTTGGCCACCAAAATAGGAGGCAGTGCACAACAGCTGGTTATTAAACTATTATTAAACGTCTTGCTTGCTCCCAGTGGTTCTGAGAGCTAAAGCACTTGGGAACAGTTTGTGCTAATCCACTCAGGTGGTTGCAGAAAGAGATGAGGAAGTTTGAAAACGGGAAAGTTTACAGGGGCCTCTTTGATATGATGATGCCAGTAAAGCCCTCTTTCCTGACCAAAAAAGCCAGAGGAAGAGGAACCCAAATTCTACTTCCCCAGTACTAACCACAGTGTGCCCACAGAAATCTGGTTGGGGGCGAGGGGGTGGAGGGTTTGGACTAATCTGCTGATCTAATTTTTGTGGCTGCAAAAAGAAATAAAGAAATGTGTAGAGGAGAAGATTCACACTATTGGCTCCCAGAAACTTAAAAGATCCTGGTTGAACTTGCAGGAGAATAATACACTACCTCTCGGCCAGCTGTGGCAACCTGTTTCTACCCAGCACCAACGTGATTCATTAAGGGAAGAAGGAGTTATTCCTTCAGATACTGTACTGTACACAATTTGCCCACTCCTGGTCTAATGTATCAGCTTTTGGTATACATTTTTTAAAACCTTGACCAATGCTATTAATGAAGATTTGACCAGATTCATATCAAATATAATCAGAACCACTCCCACACCTTGTTGCTGTTGTTGTTGCTGCTGTTATGGTTATTATTCAGGGCTGAGCCAAAAGTGCCTGCATTTTACCACTGTATTGGAAGGCATAAAATAGAACGGCCACTTTGGTGATGGGAGATGAGCACAGTGGGATTTTGTCACAGTGGGAGCAGTTAGATTCCTATCATGAAAGGACCCATTGACCCAGTTCATTTGCCAGAATAAGCCATGGTTCTGTAGCAACCCAGGGATGTCTTTCATGATCAGTATGCTGGTGCATGATTTTTGGATTGCTCTAAGTAGAAGTAGCTAAGGAAACCATGGACCTTCAGTCCTTCATTTCTTTATTGCAATGTGATGTCAAATCCAGCAAAATCCAGGATTCAGCATTATCTCCCTTTCTCAACAAGCCAGCGAAATAACATATTGTTTGCTTTGAATGTGTTTCTCCGGTTTATTGAGGAGAGAGACAAGCTTAAGTGCTGTGTTCCCCTGGGTTGGATGTCATGATAAATTACAGATGGAGGGCCCATTGTTTGTTTAATTGCTCCCACTTACAGTAGGACAGGAGTCATCTCCTAGTTTCTTCCTGAACCTTTTAGAATTCTGTCTTGTTACATTTGAAAGCACTTTCTGCTTTGAGGTTGGATACCTCTAAGGAGGTTGTGGTGTGTAGAGATGATAGGCCATGTGGAGAAGCCCTGCTGTTGCCATCAGTGTAACAAAATAGGCACATGGCCAAAAAAGATGTGCTGATTTTAATCTGAAAACTTTCATCTAGGTCGTAATGTCTTTGATGCTTTTTCTTTGCAAATGACTTCCTCAAAAGCATTTTATTTAGTAATAATTGAAGGCTGCAGTACTATTGACACTTTTAAGTTGAACTAAGTATTATTTAAGAGAAAGCATACTTGCAAGTAATCCTGTTGGCTTATATGTTGCTAATTAAAGATAATTTCAGCCATTATTTGTTTCCTCAGTTTCTGTATTTTGTGTTTATAGGGCATTGAGTGGACCCATATTGAATACTTCAACAATGCTATAATCTGTGACCTCATAGAAAATGTAAGTCATAATGAAATCATACAAAATTTATGACTTTTGATTTTTTTTATTCGGCTGATACTTAAGCAGTTTTCAAGCATAAGGAATTATTGTGACTGTATGTAATATTTGTTTAATTTTTCTTCTTGGCAAATGTACCATAGAACAAAACTGCTAGTGTCTTACAAAACATATACATTTGGTAGATAATGTGCTTGCAAAAGGGGATTCATGAAAGGCTTTTTAAAAGGAGTTATCTGAGCAGTTCTGTTCTCTAACACATAACATAATAGAAGATGGAAATATTGCTTTGTTTCAATTTCTGTTTCAAATGCTATGTGTAATTGTGCATAATTCCTATTGCCTGCCTATATTTTTAATGTCCCATTAGTTTAGGGATGGACATCTTTGGGTTGTGGTGATCACAGTATTGACTGCCTTGTGACCTGCAATAGTTACATATCCACTAGAAATGCTCCCCCTCCCCACACACCACAAGTGACAAAAAAGTCTACATTGGAAAAAAGAAAAGAAAAAAGGAACATCTCATCTCTTTTTAAAAAGGCCCTGAACCATGCTTTTGAGGAGAATCACTGCTTCTGGAGGTGCCAAGGATGGCAATTCTAATTTACTGGGCATTTAAGAGTTTGGGTTTTGCATAGGATGTGTCTGGAAAGAACCTAAGCCCACAAAAATTGAATGGTGATGGGGTAGCCTTAGCCTGGCATTAGTTCCTTGGCAACAGTGTGAAATGGTCAGTAACATGTATGAATTTGTGTGTGATAGACAGAGTGTGCGCGCAAGAGAGAAAGAGAACAAAGGGGGAAGGGATAATGCTTTCTTCTCTCAGCTTTTTGAATCAAAGGTGAACTTTGTGTTGCACGTTGACATCACAATGAAAGTTTGTGGGGGAGATCAATGAAAGGAATTTGTCTGACCATATTACAAATTGTGGGGAGGCTGTGAATGTTTAGCACAAATTACAATGTTTTCAACTATAGGGGCTGGGAAGAGGTCAGCAGTAGGCAATAGGATGAAAGGCTTTTACTGAGTAGACAGACCAAAGATCCCACACAGCTACTGGGCAGCAGCAGTAATAAAGGGTGACACTGGCAGAGGATCGCACAGAGACAACAGCAGTGGCACCATACCTAACACCTGTTAGTACTGTACAGAAGGAGGCATGGCACACACATCCCCATTTGAAGATTTTACCAGGGGAACCCTATGATGAGACAATCCATAAAGAAACAATTTTTTAAAAAAAGAAACACAGCGTACTACTAAAGTAGAGTGGAGGACAACTAGTTGTAATGAGGGGGCTAATGACAAAATTGAATTCAAGCTAAAATGCAGACCATCTGTCAATGTGTCTAGAAGTCAAAAGAAAGTTTGAAGTTGATAACCCATGTTAAAGGAACATGGAATGTGAGAAGCATGAACCAGGAAATGTAAATCAATGAAGAAACAGTGGCATTTATAATGAGGAGAAATAAAGCAAAAAAGGTCAAATGATATACTGCAGTGTGATTGAATCATATCAATAAGGCATTAATATAAATTAATATAAATTAATATAATATAAAAATAATTAATATAAATATAATATAAATATAAAATATTAATATAAATATAAAATAATATAAATATATTAATATAAGCTCATTAATATAAACACAATCAAAGCTTATGCTCCAACCACAGAGGCAAAAGAAGAAGAAATTGAGAAATTCTATGTGGGAATCCAAGAAGACTCCACACACAAATAGGACTTCTTGCTAATCATAGGCAACTGGAACACAAAAATAGGAAATGGAGCAGAATCAAAGAATGTAGGGAAATTTGGCCTGAGATTAAGAAATGAAGCAGGAAAAGGACTGACTGAATTCTGCAAGGCCAACAATTTGTTCATTGCAAACACATTCTTCAAGCAACCCAAGAATCAACTGTATACATGGGCATCACCTGATGGCCTAGATAGAAATCAAATAGACTACATAATTAGAAGCAGAAGATGAAGAAGCTCCATTCTCCCTACAAAAATAAGAATGAGGAACAGACTGTGACACAGACCATGAACTACTAATAGCAGAAGTTTACTCTAAGAAGAACACAAAACCAACCGTCATGCTTAAATACAACCTGAAAAAAATCACCAAAGAATTTTCACCAAAGTGAAAAACAGGTTTGCACTATTAAGCCTAACTGACCAGGTATCAGAAGACCTCTGGACTGAAGCCAGGGATATTGTCAGAGAGAAAAGTGGAAAGACACTATCTCTAGCCAAAAAGAAAGAGAAGCCTCAGTGGATGGCAGATGAAACTCTTCAAGCAGATAGGGACAGAGAAGAAGTAAAAGTAAAAGTTGACAGAAGTAGAACCAGAACCCTGAATGCAAATGTTGAATGACTTGTGTGCAGGGATAAGAACTACCATAATAATCAATGCAGTGAAACAGAAGCTAACAATAAAAAAGAAAGGAGGAGTGACCTCTTCAACAAGTTCCAGGAAAGGAAAATTTAAACCAGGGCTCGGCAACCTACGACCTGCGGGCCAGATGTGGCCCACGGAGGCCTTCGGACCGGCCCCTGCCCGGTCCTGCTGCCGCCACCGCACCGCCTTTTGCAGCGGCAGGGGTCCTCCGGGGCGCCATTTTGGAATCCAAAATGGCGCCCCAGAGGAGCCCTGCAGCGGTGCTGGGCCTCTCGGAGGCCTGGCGCTGCCGAGGGAGCCCTCCTGGGGGGCTCCCGCCATTGTGCGCATGCACGCGTGACGCAGGGGGGCAGCCGGCATTTTGTTTTTCAAAATGGCAGTGCACGCGCGCGCACCGGCCCCCAGCGCCATTTCCGCCCCCCCTGGCCCGTCGGCAAAAAAAGAAAATCTATTTCCATGATTTAATCTTATCAGTATTAAAGAGCTGGCCCTTGGGCTGCTCCCTGTTCCCTCCTTTCACTGAGACTGGAAGCATTATCTCAAGTGTAAAACTGATGTTCCTTTTGTGTAAAAGGTCCTTTCTCTTACATAATTTTGAGATCTGTGGATACATGCAGCAAGACCTGGGGGCATGGGGAGAGATTGAGAGAGAGTTGATTTAATTTCTCCCCCAACTTCAAGCTTGGTTCAGCTTTCAAAAGCCTGTACCCCAGCAATTAATGATTTCATTGTTCATGTTAAGAGTACAGCAGAATTCTCTCTGAGAATATTTCCATGCAATCTATTAGCCTGATTTCAAAATGGAGTATGCTAGTAGTAGTAAAGTTGGCAGCTTTTTGTAAGCAGATATTGTCTGACAGGTATCAGCTATGTGCTGAATTATAGGTGTCCTGTTTGATCACTCAAAGCTCTTTCCTCTTGAAATTTTCTGTCAGTATTATGACCATTCACTTTATGAAACTCTTTGAGTTATGAGAAGTGAGGTTTTCACCAAGTGTTCTGAATGTATGTGGAAACTGGCTGTAAAAAAAGATTGCGGGAGAGTGGCAGTCACCATTTACATCTCCCTTCAGCATTGTTGAGAAGCACAGTATTTGGGGATTCCTTGGTCTTGCATGAGAAATTAAGACCCACTAATTTTTCAAAAAGGCCTGCTGTTGGAGGAGCTGAAAACAGACAGCACTGATGTATTAAGATCAACATAACTGCCTGAATTTTTGGATTTTCCTTGCAGTCGTGGCTAAAATTGTCTTCATGATTTCTCACTTTATCACTGAATCCTTGTAGCCCAGTGCTGCCCATTTTGACTGGCAGCAACCTTCCAGGGTCTGAAGCTGGGTTGTTTCCATCATCCTCCAACTAGAGATGTCAGGCATTGAACCTGGAATGTTCTCCATGCAAAGCAAAGGGCTCAGCCACTTAGTTGCATCCTCTTCTTTCCTCCTCTTGGTGTCCAAAGGAGCGTGCTGGCTATTAGGCAGCATTGTGCCCACACTGAGTCAACTCTTGGAGGAAGGTTTGGTTGCAAATAAAATGATGGATTGATTGAGGAATCTGCAGTTTTCCTTTCACAGTTTGTAATGTTGAGGAAAG
This sequence comes from Phrynosoma blainvillii, assembly GCA_026167975.1. Classification (NCBI taxonomy): domain Eukaryota; kingdom Metazoa; phylum Chordata; class Lepidosauria; order Squamata; family Phrynosomatidae; genus Phrynosoma; species Phrynosoma blainvillii. Next base: position 243,763,919 of record JANUYF010000001.1, on the reverse strand, counting down.
AGGAGAGATTCCAGTCTGCTAAATCTGCCGTCATCTGATGCCACTTTTGTATTGAGAGGACATTTTCCTTTTTTGTCATTCGTAGGGAAGGCACATGGGGGTAAGGGGGTTATCACCATGGAAAGGGGTCTAATTGTCTCTTCCTTTCCCTTCTTTCTGACAATGACAGACAAATTCAGCCAGTGACAGACAAATTCTTTCTCAGACACCTGCAACACCAGTCTAATGACTGTGGCTGAAGGATAGAAAATTCCTAGGAATTTCTGAATGGAAAACTTTTTAAAAATCTTCTGAAATGGTGTGTGGGTGGACAGTACTTCCAGTATAAAGAATTCAGTGTATTTGTGTGTGTTTTTTTGTTTCATAAAACAAGATGTGTGGGGGCCATGTGCCTTGTTTTCAAGGGGAATGCATTTCCCAGAGGTTTGCAAAATGCCCCCTCTAAACACACACTTAACTTATTTTCATAATTGTCTCACCCAAATTCAGTGGTAGCAGTTGGCAGGGAGGCTGTGAGGGCCACATAGAGAGATGAGGGAACCACATATGTCACTCACTGCTATGACAGCTCTGCATGCTGACTCAGGCAAATTTGACCAAAGTATGTGTTTTGTAACACAGTGGGAACTGTGGATGATAAAAGAATAAGCAGGTTTTCAACTCCTTTTGATCTGTCCTATTTCCAGGCTGGAAATTTACTATGTTCAAATGTGACTCAGTTTTTCAGTGTTTTACTGTGAACTGTAAGGGGTATATATGATAGGCCTGAATAATGAAATGAAGCTTTTTGTTACGTGGTAGAACCAAAATGGAATTCTTGCTATGCTTGATGAAGAATGCCTGAGGCCAGGGGCTGTTACTGACGAGACATTCCTAGAGAAGCTGAACCAGGTCTGTGCTACTCACCAGCACTTTGAAAGCAGGATGAGCAAATGCGCACGTTTTTTGAATGATACTTCTCTGCCGCACAGTTGCTTCAGAATTCAACATTATGCTGGCAAGGTAAATACATTTTTGTTGTTTGTGCACATTGCTAACATTCTAGCTTGGCATAATTAAAATATAAGTTTGACCTTCTATGGAAAGATACAAGCCAAATATGTATGCACAAAAGAGAACCTCAAGCACCCATAGCTTTTCTTCCATGTTTTTCAGTACATCTCTTCCACAGTTGAAGAGACAAGCCAGAGTCTTGTGTAAGGTCACTCCCCAACATGTTTATGGTTCAAAGTTTGGAGCTAAACTATGAACATACAAAAGGAACATTTAGGAAATGTCAAATAATTGTTCTTGGTGGCTGTTCCTCCACTGAATCCCCAATTGATTATCTCTTGCTTATTGAGACTCTTGGTCTGCCCTTTTAGGTGATGTACCAGGTAGAAGGATTTGTTGACAAGAATAATGACCTGCTTTACCGTGATCTGTCCCAAGCCATGTGGAAGGCCAGCCACTCCCTCATTAAAGTGTTGTTCCCAGAAGGAAACCCTGCCAAGATTAATTTAAAGAGGCCCCCAACAGCAGGTTCACAATTCAAGGCTTCTGTGGCAACCTTGATGAAGAACCTGCAAACAAAAAACCCCAATTACATCAGGTAAAGTTCAAAGAATTAAAACAATGACTTTGAAAGTGGTTATTCTTGATATATTCAAAGCAGAACAATCAAGAGATTCCAAGGGAGGAAGCATTTTTATTTGGTCATAGATAACCACTTGGAAAAATAAATAAATTGTGGATTTATAGATCTAAGTATATGGATGCAATGTGAGGAGGAATTATTACTAAACAAAGGAATGTGAGTAGTGGTGGGAGTATATGTATTAAGCCCAAGTAGAATAATTTGGTCAACTGTCACATATTTAAATTATTTTTAAAGAATATTCTTAGTTAGTTTTTAAAACAATATACAGTTGGCCCTCCTTATCCACAGATTTTTTTATCCATGAATTCAAGCATCCACGGTTTGAAAATATTTAAAAAAATATAAATTCCAAATAGCATTCCTTGATTTTTCCATTTTATATAAGGCGCACCAGTTCACTATGCCATCATATTTAATGGGACTTGAGAATCCACAGATTTTGTTATCCATGGGATGTTCTGGAACCAAACCCCAGTAGATAACAAGGGCCCACTGTATGGTTTTAAATGTATTTCTCCATTCTGCATCACCTCAGGAGTCTGGCAGAATGAAAGGTGATATATTAATCAAATAAATAAATAAATAAATAAATAAATGTTGATTTTTTTTTTTAACTATTAATTTGGAACAAGTCACCTTTTCCCCACTCCTTTCTCATCAGGGGATACACCTGCCACCAGCAGAGACAAAGTCTGAATCCACACCACAACACTCTTTAATTTTCAGGTTTTGTAAAATATTGCTACTGATTAGAAAAATATTTTCATGTTGCCTAACAGATATGGTTGTATAAGTTTGTTAACATATGTTCTTTTATTTGCAGGTGCATTAAGCCAAATGATAAAAAAGCAGCCCACATTTTCAATGAAGCACTAGTTTGTCATCAGGTTCGCTATTTGGGTCTGCTAGAAAATGTGCATGTTAGAAGGGCAGGATATGCATTCAGGCAACTTTATGAGCCTTGTCTGGAAAGATATAAAATGCTTTGTAAACAGACGTGGCCACAATGGAGAGGCCCTGCCAGGTAAGAGTTTAATTATTTATTCAGTTCATACCCTGCTTTTCTCCCATCAAGGGACCCAATACTATGTCACTCAAACATGGTTAAGGGCAAAAGAGAGTAATTGATTTTTTGTCAGAGACAGAAAAGAGATGCAAATCCCAAGCCACATTGCATAAACCACAGTTAAGCAGTTGGTAATGTTACACATCTGTTGACCCAGGGAGAACCAGTTTTAAGAATTGACCTATACATAGACTATTACTACCTCAGCTTTTTTGCTCTTCCTGTACTGTATACTATGGAGACTTGATTATGGCTTCATTGTTCCAGATGAAAAGCTATAATTTTGCATGCTGCTACAAAGACTCCTAATATTAGTTGAAAGAGGTATGCAAAATTGTGGTCTCTGCTTTACACTGTTCAGCTAAATTTGTTTGCACATGAATGTGGCATAATCTGGGTAGGGCAAGGAGAATATTTAGCCAGGTACAAAGTAGTCATGGGGTCATTTGATGTTCCCAGTTTAAACACCATCCCCATATTTCCCCCTGGAAATCTGAAATGTGATAAAACAGGTATAAAGATTGGACAAATACTGCCCAAAAAGTGGTCTGCTATGTTTATCTCAGGGCCTTTGCAGACTGCCAGAAATAGTGCAAATTGAGTCCACTTTAACTGCCCTGACTCAGTGCTAGGGAATCATGGGAACTGTAGTTTATTGTGGCACCAGAGCTCTCTGACAGAGAAGGCTCAATGTCTCAGAAAAAAAAATACAATTCCCATGATTCCCTAGCACTGAGCCAGGGCAGTTAAAGTGGACTCAATTTGCACTATTTCTAGCAGTCTGCAAAGGCCTTCAGTCTCTCTCACTTTTCAGACTGAATTATTTGAAAGTGTTCAGAATCTGCCAACCTTTCCAATTTGAAATTAGAAATTTATTTTGTCCTATGAGTATAGTCGGCCCTTTGTGTCCATGGGTTCCATTCCAGGAACACCCCCACACACACGGATGGCAAATTCTGCAAGACCTCAAGTCCCATTCTCCTCAATGGTGGTGTGATGTGCACACAACTGCTTTGGCATGGCCGCATGTATGCGTCGCCATTGAGGAGAACGGGACAGGATCATCTGCTGCTGCTCCAATCCATAGATGACAAGCCCTTGGATAGGAAGAGCCAACTGTATTTACATCCTGTTCAGTGCTATACATGTTATTAAAATTAGGGATAGGTAAATCACTAATTTTATGAACAATTTTCAATCTGTGTTGCATGTTTTTAGCCATGGCTCTGTTCCATTTCTGCATTTTAGTGCAAATTCTCAAAAATCAACATTAAATACATACATGGGGACATTTAAAAACATTTAAATTGCTTAGCAACCACATCACAGCCTTTGGAGTATTTCCAAATTTAAGCTCAGATCTATACATCAATGTGAGATGTACAGATAATGATATTTCATTTAGGAATTCATAAATGTTGAATTCCTCAAGCATCCCTGATTAAAACAGAATATACTTTCACTGCTTGTACAGTTTCACAATCTGGCTGGAATTATTTTAACTCTATATCACTTGATGAGAGGTGTAGACTTTTGTTAATCTCCTTATCATTATCACATCTGGAATGTCAGATTTTATAAACTGAATAGATGACAGTTATTGGCTTTTTTCTTGTTTTTGTAAAGACAGCATCTGTGATAATGATGTCTTTGTCCCTCAGTAATATATGCTCATGGCAAATGAAGCATAAGTAAAGAAATGCTGGTTTTTATGGTATGTGTAAAAGCTTGCATTTTTGTTTGTTTTGCAGAGCTGGTGTAGAAGTACTGTTTGCTGAGTTAGAAATCCCTGAAGAAGAATTTTCCCTGGGTAGATCAAAAATCTTCATCCGCAATCCAAGAACAGTATGTCAACTAATGTTTCTCAATTAAGACAAAAAAAGCTTTAATACCAATTTGTCCTCTTTGTTTTTGTTTTTTTTTAGGTTCCAGAGTTTTATTCTGACCTAAAGGAAAGTTCAGGCTGCTAGGGAAATGGTCAAGTTTTACTAGATTTGGAGAACACATGAGGATAGTTAGTTAAAGTAAAAACATTTTCTCTTGCCACAGTGACACACATTTCACAAAACATTAGTTGTGTGCACCTGAACTGGGACAAGAAAATAAACCTGTTAACGTACATTAAAGTTATGTTCTGTCCTTCATGGCCTAGGGCAGCTCTTAGGCTTTGTTTGCTGAAGTTGGCAGAAATAGAGTAGACCATTTTGGACTGCAGGCAGAGAATATTTCCCCATTTAAAAGTTCTTATGGGCAACAAATAAGACAAAATCTAGCATGTTGATTCCAGTCCAGCCTGCTCCCTGTTGCGCTGGTTTTTCTATTGTAATGTATATTTCTACATGGAAGCATTAAAACTGTGATATCTCCCCCACACCTTTACTCTGAAATAGTATGGTCCATTTTACCACTTCAGATCTCAATCAACTGCATCTATAAACCCAGTCTAAAGTAATTTAAATGAGGTGTTTGTGTTTGTGTGTGTGTGGGGAGGGGTCATTTCCAAAGCTGCCCGCTGAGCTTCGTAGCAGAGTTAGAGGTTTGAAATGGGCCACATCCAGGCCTCAGTTATTAACCTCACACTACTTTTCTTTGCTGAGGAAGGCACTAATATGGTAATTTTAAAGTTAACATTAATTTGTTCTCCCTTCCCCTTCTGCATCTTGCATAGCTCTTCAAATTGGAAGACCTTAGAAAACAGCGCCTTGAGGACTTGGCTACACTAATTCAGAAGATCTATAGAGGTTGGAAGTGCCGCACACATTTCCTTCTCATGAAGAAGAGCCAGATTGTTGTTGCTGCCTGGTACAGGAGATATGCTGTAAGAAAGGATTTTGTTTGTTTAGGCTCTTTTTAAAAAGATTCTTTTTAATTGTCCATTATAGTTAACAGTACATTATAAACTAAAAAACAGTAGAGTAATACCCATTATTAAATAAAATACTCAGGGGAATCTTTAAAAATTGCCATGAACTCAAATCTGTACACCCCTTGATAACGAAGATTTCTTGATAGTTGCTTAAGTATTCTGATTAATATTTGAGGTATTCTGCTGGAGTAAGGGATTTCCCAGCAGACAAGGTCCCATCCTCCTGTAGAATGGGTAGATCCTCCCACTTGCTCCCAATAGGCAAGGAAAACACAAAAGGCATGCCTGGCCCCCTGTGGAGGAGCTATCTCCCCTTTAGGAACCCAGTCTTTTTCCTGTCTACGCTCCTAGTTGGACACTTTTGAGAAGAGCTAGCCATTTGTTTGCATCTTCAACAACTCAATTAATCTGGAGTATCCCTAGCTTTCCCTGCCCTCTACCTCCACTCCTTGCTTGGTGACCATTGGGAAGAGATGTCGATAGAGGAGGCTGCTGTGGTGGCGGAGGGCTTGTTCCTCTCCCAGCCTGCAGATCAAGATGAGCAGCTGGCCAGGAAGGTAGAGTTAGGGATGCACCTGGGGGAAGGGTTCACCCTCTGTGTTGCTGTGGAGTCCCAGATCCCCCACTCAGCCCGTTCAGGGCCAGGATTGGCGTAGGCCATGCTGGCCACAGTTGAGCCACTGGGTGCGGGGGGGGGGGGTGAGTACTGTTTTTCCATTCCAGGCCCTCTGTAAATCCCCAGATTTCACTAACAATATTTGCCCAGGAAGTGGCAGCCTACCTTGGGAGCTCCCTTGCTGGGGCTAGGATGGTGGGAGGCCATCAACCAGCCCAGCCCCTTTTGGGGCTCCCAGTGGCCTGTCGCCCACTGAATGTGCAGGGCATAGCCTGGAATCCTTGGGTGGATCATCCCCCTTCAACAGGGGCTCCCAGGGTTGGGGGGACTCAGGCTCCTCTTCAACCTCCTCTTCCCTCTGCGGGACACACGAGGCTGGGACCTCCACGTGGATGGTGGCCATCTTACCGAGATGCATGGGGGCAGCCATTTGCCCATGTGGATGGCAGCGGCCATCTTAACCAGGTGCAAGGGGCAGCCATCTTGGGTCCTCCAATGGGGACTTCTATCTTGGCATTCCCCAGGGAGGCAGCCACATTGCCTACAGGGGTGGCTTCTTACCTCAGCAGCAACCGCCGCCAGAGTACCTCCCAGGCCAACCCACCTAAGGGAAAACAGGGAGTGACTAGATCAGGTCCTAGTGGTGGATAAGGATGAGAAAAAGTCTCTTCCTGGAGGGCGGAAAGGGGAAGATAGAAAACAGGCTAAATCCAGGCACCAGTTTTTTCATGCCCCCAGGTCCTTCTTCCCCTCCTCATCCCCCTCCTTCCAAGCCAGGGACTCCAGACCCTTCAGGCAGTGCTGGGGAGACTCCAAATTTCAGCCCAGACAGCTACAGCAGGCTGGCCACATCAGGGGCCAGGGAGGAGCCAGCAAGGGCTTCCAAGGACACCAGCAGGCCTCACAGGGTGCCTCCAGTAGAGGACAGACTATGGGACTTTATCGAGATTGGGAGAATTCCACCAAGGATCGGTGGATCCTGGACACCCTCAGATCTGGCTACCGGATAGAGTTACTCCATCAGCCATGCAACAGATTCATCCCCTCTCCCAGATCGAAGGGTCCCGAGAAACACCGTCTCCTGCTGGAAGTTATCAGGGAGCTGCTCTGGTTGGAGGTGATAGAACCGATGCCCCCATCACAGAGATGAGAGGGCTGCTACTCCACTTTCTTTCTTGTGCCAAAGAAGAACGGCAAATGGAGGAGCATTCTGAACCTCAAGGGCTTAAACAGCTTCATCAGGAGGAGGAAATTTTGCATGGAGACTCTGCAATCCATCCTAGAGGCAGTTCAACCAGGGGACTTTCTGGTGTCACAAGGACAACAGGACATCAAGGAGATCCCCAGGACCTCCATGATTTCCTAGTGAACCAATCTAAGAGCTTCCTTGTGCCCTCACAGCACATCCATCACCTGGGAACTTGAATAGATACAGGGGAGGGTCTGGTATCCCTCCCACAGGACAGGAGGGAGACCATCACCAGGGCTATACATGCGATCCTCAGGCAGCCCAAGGTCAGGCTGTCATTGCCATGGATTGCATCCCTGGGGCCACTTCCATGCGGGCATCTCCAATTGTTGCTGGTACCTCATCAGGAAGCCATAGTGACGAGAGACTCCTTGAGGATCAAGGCCCCTCAGCAGGTCCTGGACTAGCTAAGTTGGTGGATCTCTCTAGCCAGTTTCAGGGGCTGTCCCATCTGGAGAACAGAGTGAGTGCAAATCACCACATATACAAGCCTGAGAGGATGGAGCAGAGGTTTTCAACATGCTCAATCTCTGATGTCCGAGGTCACTAGTCTACGCTTTCTCCCCGATCTTCGTACTGCCAAGAGTCCTGAGCAAGATTTGGAAGGAGCCTCTGAGGGTAATCTTGGTGGCTCCAGCTTGGCCAAGGAGGGCTTGGTTCTCAGAGCTCATGGACATGACCTTGGGGAGATTGCTTCTACCTCAGTGCATGGACCTTCTCTCCCAGGGTCAGGTGCTCCATCCAGGCCCAGTTTGGCTCCAACTTCATGCTTGGAGGTTGAATGACAGTTGTTATAGAGATGTGATTACTCTCCAGAGGTGATCAAGTCCAGTGTAGCTTCTAGACACCCCTCTATGCCCTGCTAGGGGTGGTGGTGGTGAATTGCACCAGGAGTGGAGCCACGTCCACGGCTCAGGCCACCAATGCATTTCTGGCAGAGATCTGCATGGCAGCAACATGGAAATCTCCTTCCAAGTTCATTAGGCATTACAAACTGGATGTCTTCCATTCCATGGAGGTGGTCTTTGGGAGACGGGTGCTTCAGCAGGCAGTTCTGGGATCCTCTGTTTAATAGTTGCACCTCTCTCCCTATTACAGGGGGTTTGGTAGGAGGAGGGACCTTGTCTGCTGGGAAAAGGAACATTGGTACTTACCTGTGATACGTTCATTTCCAGCAAATAAGGTCCCAACATCCTGCCCACCCTTAGGTGCTGATGGCAGATTTGGGTACCACCTAATGGCTCTTGTTCTGAGTTGGGTTTTTTCTGGTTAGTGTTTTATCCTGAGGTTTTAAATAAATTAGAAGATAGTTAAATCACCATTGTCTATGGTGGTCTCACTTCGGCTGGCTGTTGACTGTCTTCCTAAAGGGGGGATAGCCCCTCCCACAGGGGGCCAGGTGTGGCTTTTGTGTTTTTCCTGTGTATTAGGAGCAAGTGGGAGGAGCTACCCATTTTACAGGATGCTGGGACCTTATTTGCTGGAAATAAACATATCACAGGCAAGTACTAACGTTCCTATTTCATATCTGTGTATCTCTTAGTGATCAAAAACAGGACTTTGAATTGGAAATGCTTCAGAAACAGCATCACAGTCCTTTAAAAACGTTTAAGAAGAAGATCCTAGCTATGCTGTGGTTTTACCATGGTTTCTTACAGATCTGATCTGTTCCCTGATCTGTGGATGTGAGGAGCCATGCACTTATCATGAGAGCAGAAAGCCTTGGAGAGGCAGGAGAACTTTCTTTCCTGTGATTTGCTTATGGCAGCTACAAGCGCAACCATTATATGCATAATGTGCTAACTAGCTTCAAACCATGATTTCACATATGGTTAATTATTTGATCATGGATTAGTTATTCAGGCATAATACTGCATCATGACTAAGTGCATAAGTCTTGGAGCATGTGTGTAGTGTGTTTCCAAGCAAACAAGAAGATGGGGGATTTCCCCCCTTCTATAAACCATAGTATGCATCAGAATAGAATTGCTGTGAAAAAAGAGTAGTATTTATATATGCTGCTCCCTCTCTTCCATTTCATCCACTTGGAGATGCATTAATACACTTTATTTTTGCACCACATGTCTATTTTCTTCTCAGTGATCCTTTTGACCCATTACTCAGTAATGTGTTTGATGTGTTCAGTGTTCCAGTTTTTTAAAATCCTGAATAACTTTTCAATGTCTTTAATTTTTAATGCAGCAACAAAAGAAGTACCAGCTGACCAAGAGTTCTGCTATCATAGTACAATCTTATATCAGAGGATGGAAGGTGAGTTCGTGACTTTATTCCCTTGACCTGCTGTTTAATGGAAATAATGTGTATATTCAACAATAAGCTGACTTCATGTATAAGTTGAGGGCAGTTTGGGGGGGCCAAAATTATGGGTTTTGATAAGTGGATAAGTTGAGGGTAAAACCTAGGGGCATGTAGCAAAGACAAAGCAAAGGAAAACAAGGTCAAAGAACTTACAGAATTCCAGTAGGCATAACTGTTCATGCTCATACTGAGTGCTAGATGCATGAGAGAGTAGAGAGGGGTCAGTACTTCCAGGAATGATTACATTCTAGCCTTCCTAGAGAATGGTTCCTTTTTTATATAAGAGTTAAAGTACAATACTTACATTGACCTGTGGATAAGTTGACTCAGGTTTTTTGGGTCAACTTTTTGACTAAAATTTCTAGACTTGTACATGAGTATATACAGTATATAATAGTGTAGCTAAAACTGGGAGTCAAAGTCCTTCTGTATGGGAATCTGAGCTTTATTTATTTATTCATTTTGCTTGGTGTGGGGTTATCACTTAATCAGGAATGTAAACAGACTGCACCTTAACACTGACCTGAAGATGTTATGTAAACATGACTTTCAACAGAACCTAGCACTTTAGGTGTAAATCTTTCTGTTTGCTATTGTATCCTTCCAATCAGATCTTTTCCTTTTTAGGGCATGTTGACACATAACAAGGAATTGCAACTTCCTAGGTCAGAACTGCACTGCACATGGCCAGACTGACTTTCCAAACCCTTACTGCTGTCCCACTGTGGCAAAGTCAAGTTAGAAAGGGGTGGTTTTCAGGGAGTCCTCAGTCCATTCCCCTCACACTAAGGGGCTATGCAGACAGGTGACTCTGGGCTGCCCCTGCTAGCAGCGGATCGGGGTTGTGGCAACCGCCCCAACTCTACCCCCAGGCCAGCCCTTTAGGCTGGTCTGCAATGCCCCTAACTCTCCCAGCCCTCCAGGGTCCATACTATTACTTGAAACCATGTATTGGGATTTCTGGGTTTCTGGGCAAAAACAATGGGTAGAAGAATTAAGCATTTCTCCGATCACCATTTCTTACATGTGAATCTCACATCTACTCACTGGAAAATTGTATTTTTTAAAAAAACACGATTTAATTAATTGATAGAATTGCTGCTAGGCCATGAAAGATCTAGTTCCAGCCTTAAAGTTCCATTAATAGCTCAGATAATCCAACCAATGTGTACTATTGTGCCAAAAAACAAACAAACAAAACTCACCCCTAAACTGGAACACTAGTTAAGTAAAATGTGGTGTAGTGAGAATGGTTTGGATTATTATGTTTATAATCTGCAGAGTTCCCCCCCACCCTTTTTTTTTTTTTTTTTTTTTTTTGCATTTTGTTTATCTTAACCCAAATAGTTTGGAAAACAGCTCTTATAATCCATTACCATTAGCCATGATGGCTGAGACTTTGTCCAATCCAAAATGTCTGTTTGAGCAAATATTCCCTACCCCTGCTTTAGGGGTATAATTTGAATTATACACATCTGCTGATTATTCTAAAAACATATATGGTATTATTAATCTAAAATCCCAGTAAACAGTGGAATTAGATGAGCCTCAGAAAGACAGTTTAGGACCAATAATAGCTCTTAAGCAATGAAGACCAGGAGACCAAGGTTTGAATCCTGGCTCGGCTATGTAAACCCACTGGGGCACCTTGAGTACGTCACAGTTTCTCAGCCTCAGAGGATGACAATAGCAAACCCCCTCTGAAGAAACATGTCAAGAAAACCCTGTGATAGGGTCACCTTAGGGTTGCCATAGGTCAGAAATGACTTGAAGGCACACAACAACTGCAGCAGCTCTTAAGCAACAAATGCTATTCTCTGTTAGTTACGGTAACACTTGCTCTTTGTAATGTGTTAAAACCTGGACCTGGAAAGTGCTGAATTGCATAGCATCAGATTTACTATATATAATCGACTATAAGCCAACCGCATGTAAAAGTTGCAGGCAGCTTTAGGGGCTAAAATTATGGATTTTGATATGACCCATGCATAAACCTAAAAACTAGGGGATATAACAAAAGATCTAAAACAGTGACAGCAACCTTTTTAGAAACCGAGTGCCCAAACTCAGTGGCATTCCTGCCCCAGGTGTCACTGGGTGCCAGGGGTGGGACCTCCGGGGTTGGTGGTGGGACTTTTGGGATGGGACTTTCATGGGCAGGATTTCTGGGGGGGAAACCTAAGGCACATTCTCTCAGCCTCAGGCTAGCAATAGCAACCCCCCTCTGATGAAATTTGCCAAGAAAACTCCATGATAGTTTCACCTTAGGGTCGCCATAAGTTGGAAACGATTTGAAGGTACCACACATACACAAATCATGCTCTCTCAGCCTCAGAGGATGGCAATGGAAATCCTCCTCTGACGAAGCTTGCCCCATGATAGTTTCACCTTAGAGTCACCAGGAACCAGCACTCGGAAGAGAAGGAGGATGCTCTAGGCCCATAAGTTGGAAATGACTTCAAGGCATACAACAACAACAACAACAACAACAAGCATAATAAAGCACAGAAGGCACAGAACAAGAACAAAGAGAGACGTGGTTTGAGCATGCGACTCTAGAGACCAGGCCTCGAATTCCAGCTTGGCTATAAAACCCACTGGGTGACCTTGGGCAACTCAGTCTCTCAACCTCAAAAGATGGCAGTGGCCATCTGCCCTCTGAACAAATTTTGAAAACATGAAGGCACAACAACAATATGTAATATAGTTGTAAATAAACCTGATAAACTGAATTTATATTTCTGACTGTTTTTAGCTTTTATGTTGTCATGTCCTCCATTTTTCTTGAACATCCCCCATTTTGAGCATGGCAAAGAAGCATGAATTTACCTTTATATTTGGATATTTTTAACTTATTTTGTCATGTCCTGAGCTTTTCTTGAATGCTGTCCATTTTGACCATGGCTAAGAAGTATGAAGTTATAGAAGTGTTTTTTAGCATTTATTTTATAATGTCCTCCATTTTGAGCATGGCTAAGAAGCAAGAATGAACATTTCTAGGAGTGCTTTTAGCTTTTATTTGGTCAGGTCCTCCATTTTCCTTGAATATCCTCCATTTTTAGTATGACTAAGAAGCATAAATTTATAGGAGTGGTGTTGGTTTTTTTTAGCATTTATTTGATCACCCCCTACATTTTCCTCAAATGTCCTCCATAGAATATTCTGTGCTTACTGATATTCCAGACTAATAGGACTGGTTCTCTGAATTTATACCCACTGCAGAAACGTGGGGCCTAAGCAGACTGCCAGAAATAGTGCACATTAAATTGAGGCACTGCCCTGGCTCAGTGCTAGGGAATCATGGGAACTGTAATTTATTGTGGCACCAGAGCTCTCTGACAGAGAAGGCTCAATGTCTCAGAAAAAAATACAATTCCCATGACTTCCTAGCACTGAGCCAGGGCAGTGCCTCAATTTAATGTGCACTATTTCTGGCAGTCTGCTTAGGCCTGTAGTCCCCTTTGGGGTATGAAACTTATTGCAAGGGAACCATAGGCAGGACACACTTTCTCAGCCTCAGAGGAAGACAAATGGCAAGGTGGAAAGTACACAACGCACACAGACATCTACACTGCAGAAATGTAGTCCCCACTGGGCTATGAAACCCACTGCAAGGGAACCTTGGGCAGGACACACTCTCTCAGCCTCAGAAGATGGCAATGGCAATGGCAACCCCCCTCTACAAAACATGCCAAGAAAATCCCGTGGTAGGTCACCAGAAACAACTTGAAGGCACAGAACACACACTCACACCCCAAAGTGACACCCTCTCAGCCTCAAAAGACAGGAATGATGAAACTTACCAAGAAACCCCCATGGTAGGTTCACCTTTGGGTTGCCAGAAAAGTCTTGAAGACATACAACCGCCCCCCCCACCCAGTCTGGGAGGAGGAGGAGGAAGAAGTAATAGCGTCCCACATAGGACTGTGACTCATGGAGGGGCAAGGCTTCCAACTGGAAGGCCCACGCACTGTCCCACCTTGTTGCAGCTCAGTTCTCAGTGGGAGAACTGGGCTGCAGCAAGGAGCTGGCTGGTTGCATCTCCCCGCCCCTCCTGCCTGTTCAAGTGGCTTCGTATGCCATAAATGGCACATGTTCCATGCATTCATCAACATGGATATAAAAAGTGAAGCAAAGGAAAGCAATGCCAAAAAACTTACAAAATTCCAGCAGGCATAATTGTTTGTGCTCATCCTAAAGGCTGGATGGATGAGAGAGCGGAGGGGGGGGTTGTTGCTTTCAGGCTAGATTATACTCTTACCTTTCACCAGAAATGGTTACTTCTTTAATACAAGTTAAAATACGGTATGTACATTGACCAGTGGAGAAGTCAATTCAGTTTTTTTGGGTCAATTTATTGACTAAATTTTTTTAGACTTATACATGAGTATATACAGTAAATAAAAAAAATATAGGAGGTATCGTCTTTTCCTGTTAGGAGTAAAATGGATGGTTAGGAGTAAAATGGATTGAGAGGGACCCAATCTTGCCACATCTTTCTTTACGGCTATATATATTTGTGAGTTTTAACTCTGATGTTGGCTGTATGGTGTTTTTTTAACAGGCCCGAAAACTTCTGCGCGAACTCAAGCACCAGAAGCGTTGTGAGGAAGCTGTCACAACTATTGCAGCATATTGGCATGGTGCTCAGGTAGGAAAAGACAAACAGGCTTCCATTTGTTGAAGATTCCTGCATGGTACAGAGGTGGTTTAAGTAGATTAAAGAAATGTCTTCAGCTGCTTAGTGTATTTCACTAGCATCTCTCTCTCTCTCTTTGCAGCTGTACTCTTACCCAGTTTCAATCTAGCCATCATACATTTCCATTTATACTGTATAAAACGTCTTGATTTCTTTCCTTCCTTCCTTCCTCCTTCTCTCTCTCTCTCTTTCCATTGGGAAATTACAGGAACTTTTTTCTCTCTCTGAATGTTCTGTAATTCATTTTTAAATGCACCACAGGCGCGAAGGGAACTGAGGCGGCTGAAGGAGGAGGCTAGGAATAAACTTGCTATTGCTGTTATTTGGGCTTACTGGCTTGGATTTAAGGTACTACCTGCAAGTGTCATGTGCCTTCCCTTCCCCATCCAAAATCATTAGAAACAAAAGCAAAAATTAACCATATTTAGTAGCTTACTAAACATGAGCATGTGATTGCTAATAACCATCCATTTCATCTTTGCCCCACTTAACCTGAAAAAAATCCTTACTAGAAAAATAAATCTAGACATGTCCAGCTTTACAACACTAATTGCTTGTTAACAAGTAATTAGGCATTTAGACTGCAAATGATTGGGCTCAGTACTGTGAAATGTATTTAATTAAGCTTGCATGTCTCAAAGCAAAACATCTTTGTAGCATGCACATGCTGTAATACTTTTTAATTTTTACACATTAGTTTACACACTAAACACACATTCCCAACAGTGCATATTAGTACTATGTCTTCATGTTTCACATTTTTGATGGTTATTTTTCATCCCAACACCATGTTATGATAAAATTCCCTAATTTATTTTTTAAAATGGACGGGATAGTCAGGCATCATCCAGGCATAAGTGTGGTTCACTGCATCTCACTGTTTGAATTCCTGAAACATCTTCAGGATTAGGAAATAATGTGCTTGTTATTCAATGCAGTGCATGTCTATTTAGACAAAAGTTTTCTTGAGTTTATAGAGTGGACTTATGCTCACAGATGCCAGATAAAATATGTTTCTTTTTAATGTGCCCCAAGATGCATCATTCCTTGGCACATGAGCTGTTAATTTATTTGAAATTTAGGAGAGCCTAATGCTGCAACATGCAGTGGCTGCCACACATATGCTTGCTCCTTGCAGTTGTTAAGTTGTACTTAGGAGTAAATGTGCACTTGAGAAGCACTTTTGAGAGTAGGCCATAGGTCTAAGTATGGCTGGGGAACCTGTTGGACTCAAGCTCCCCAAAACACTAGTTTTCCTGGTCAGCAGTTATGAATCATCAGAATCTAGAGAGCCACAGGTTCCTGAGCTGATCCTCTTCTTCTGCCTTAAAAACCATGAAGGGAAGGCAAAATTATGAGCGTAACAGAAGTCTATAGTTGGAGAGTTCGGCCTTTCATTCCATTGAGTTTATCTTCAGATTACTATTTATCTTAGAAAGAGGACTCTATTGCAAGCAGCTTTGCCTGTTGGAGATACTTGGTAGTTTTACAAAGTTTCTCTATGATAAATTTAGTCTGCTTTCTGCTTCCATTGTAGCTTGACTTTGAAGAGGGTTTTTGCCATTAGAAGTCCAATATTGCATCATGTCCAGATGTTCCAAGATACATATCCCTGTACTATATCCCTAAAAAATATCAAAGAATTCCATTGTTAGCTGATCTTAGGAATGATATTGCAGCAAAATACCTTAGCAAATCAAGGCTGCCTTTATTTTGTCATGTAATCAGAACAAAACAATAGACGCACTTTAGTCAACCCCACCACATATATACATGCAGACATGTTGCTGAGTTGCAGTGGTTGTTGGTTCTTTAACCTGCCTCTCATTGACATTCACCTCGTCAGCACTGTGATCAGCAACCTTATCTAGATAGCTTCTGCAACAATGAAGTGGAAGCCCATTTTAAATGGGGGCTTGAAGGAGTCCAAGGGGCAGCAACCCTTTCTCAGGAATCTGCTAACATCACCTACTTGCTGCTCTTGGCACATATAACCAGCTTGCTTTAAATGTCGGGGGTGGGGGCTTGCTTACTTGCAAAGTTCGTAACTGCAGGTAGATATCTCCACTTAAAAGGCATTGGATGTTTGGGTTCAGAACCCCAACTGCCCAGGATCTTGGAAAACTTCTGTTACTACAAGTAGAGGATTCTGGGTCAGAAGAGTGGAACAGCTCAACTAGGCATAAGGATACTTTGTTGAGTCGGGCCCTAGTGTCAACCATTGGCCTTATGATGATCAGAGGACTTCAATAGATGTGCAATTATGCATTCCCTTTTATAGTATTTAACTGTGTAGTAAAATTATGAAATGGTGTAACTTCTGTGGTGATTCACCAAAGGACAGCAAGTCTAAACTGGAGAATTTTAAGTAATGATGTGAGCTGTGACAGTGGCCATGATACTGCTAAAGTAAAGGGCAAGGTCAAAGATAGGGATTTTTTGGGGGGACAGAGCTGGTGTATTCAATAATAATTGGAAGTTTCCCCACAAAATAGATATGACTGGTTCCTCTGAGGTTTCAGTATTTGAATGGAAGGGTGATTGACATGACTACCCTCTCACTGAAAGATGATACAAAATTATTCTTGTCATTTTATTATCAAACTGCATCATGACACATAGCAACACTGTTTTAGTTTGAATGATTAAAAAAATAAGGTTTTGTTAGGTAAGAGACAAGAGACACAACATGAATCATTTAAAACAATAAAGGTTGCTGTACCAGAATGAATGAACTGAGGCAAGTGAAGAAGAGATGCAGTACAGAAACATTAAGAGGGTTTATCCCTGATGTAAGCTATTTTTAAGAGACTAATCACTGAATTACCTGCAATCCTTTAAAGGAAACTACCACTGTAGCACAGAGAGTGATGAGGAAGGAGCTTGTATCCAGTCAAAACACACTGAAATATTTATAATGCAATCACTTGAGTACTAATTGAAATAACAACATAAACCTAGGAATATCTACCCAAATGTAAGATGTACTGAGTTCAGTTACGTTTACTTCTAGGTAAGTGAGTATTTTACTGCACCATAAGGCTGATTCCTTGTATGATCATTTATTTAAATACAGACTTGAGATAACAGGTTGCACCTTTTCAGCAAGGCATTTCAAACAGCAAAATTTCCAAGACAATTTTCTGTAAGATTAACTGAGATATTAATGCTGCAGGTGCATAGCTGTAGCTACTAGGGATATTATTTCATATTCAGCAGTTCAGACACAATCAGCATCTGTCCACTACTAATACTAAAATTCCATAAAGGAGCAATAGGAACCTAGGACTACACAGAATACATAAGTCAAAGCACACACGCACACACACACACATATTCCTCCATGGGCCTTGTTTTACATACCATGCAATCATGTTTTTATGTTGTGGTATTCATGTATATATACATGTGACAACCTAGTAAAGGCTCATTTACAAGATTTTGGAAGAAAGTGCAATGACATCAAAGGTCTAATGGCAATATAAAATGAAAGTGGGATGGATGTGCCCTTATTCCTGTGATCCTGAGTACTTATGCTGTGTCTCTGATTTGGTTCATTTGTGCTTCAGGTACCGCCTACTACTGAACAACATACATTGGCTGTTTTCTAATATTTGGTCTAAATTAACCTCCTTTTGAGCTGAAGCTGTGCATAAAAGTTTTTCATTAAAATTTAAGATGGATTAAGCGTTTGGCCAGTAGAATGTCCGCTGCACTTAATTATTTTATACTTATTGGTGAAGCAGTGCTGAGGGCCAGCTGCACTATCACCCTGTCTTCATCCTGACCTACTGGGGTCACCAAAGGTTGCACTCTGTTCTTCCATCTTCCAGTATCAGCTTTTCTATCAGTGGGAGCATTCTTTTTTCCCTGGTCATTGTGCTGTCTGCATTGGGCTGTCTCTATGATTCACTATCTAAACATTTTAGGCTCGAAGGGAGTTGAAACGCTTGAAGGAGGAGGCTAGGCGCAAGCATGCTGTGGCAGTCATTTGGGCTTACTGGCTTGGATTAAAGGTACTCTCTCAAACAACTCCCTTATTCTCAACAAATTATGAATTCAAAATAAAGTGTTGCATCTACTAATACATAATAAACTTTTGGTGCTCTGGGATTGCTATGGCAAGCATGATCTTTAAGGAAATTATTTCACCATGGATTAAAAAAAACCCCCACAAAACTATTGTATATTATTAAGTGGGTATTTTTGTGTGTGAGAGAGAGCAAATATGTGTGTGTACATGCAAGCATGCAGTTCAAGATATTGCTAATTTCACCAGGAGTGTGACTTATCAAAGAAATAATAATTTTTATTAAAGGGGAGCCATTGCATTTGGCCTGCTTTGGCAACACATGACATTTGAATTATTGACATGTTTATATTTCTTACCCTCTTCTTCCTGCAATAGGAACTAATTGTGAATGCAGATATTTTTGCTTTGGTGGTTCACTATTTCCCAGAATGTCTAAATATAGAGTCCAATAAATATTTCTTCAGAATATTCCAGTTGAGGATGGATCCTTGCTTGATTGTCTCTAGGTGAGATCTTCATGGACAAAAGGCAGGCAGCTAAGTCACAACTGGATTTGCTCTCACTTTGGAGGTACCGCTTGTGTGAAATGATGCTTCCATGCCATGAGCTCAATATTTTGCTACTCCAGTTTATGTGATTACAAAGAACATCTTGACTTGCCATGATTGTACAAGTCACAACAGTTTCACATATACATTTCCACATGGAGATAACATTTCACAAAGGTTGCACTTGAGTGTGAGCACAGCCCCTCTCACCCGACCATCAGCATGGATGAAATAGTACCAGGTTTCAGTCAGGTACACATGAAGTTCCTTTAAACTTAAGACAGCTACAGTGCCATGATTAGGGTTAGTGCATCAATTCTGTCATGTATATCCTTAGGGCTGGGTCAGATGTGTTTTGCATATCATACTAAAGGTTAGAAACAATAACTGGGACTTTTGTGTAACTCTTTTAAAGAGACTTTTAAGAATTCCCTGAAATTGAGCTGAGGCCTTCTTTGCACCTCTTGTAATGGAAAACTTCAAAGTTTCCAAACGGAATCTCAATTAACAAGCCTAGCCTCTGGCTGCATTATAATTCAAGCGTCTTCGTAAGCAATGTGGCATTTCAAATAATTCCATCTAACTAGTTTTCTTTTGTCACATCAAGGAATGCAGCCATATATTTTATGAAGAGTGCCTAGGTGTATGCCAGATTTCATCCTCACCTCTCTGGCAGAGGAATGTTTATACCTTCAGATACTATATTACTCTGAGGAAAAAGTAAGGCTGCTCTCACTCACCCTGCCAATATACTTTCATTGAACTTTTTAAAAGTGATCAGTAATTTAACGCTGAAGTCACTGTGGTTCCCAGCAACTGTTTGAAATGTTTGTAAAGCTTTGTTTTAGCAAACCTGAACAACTGCATGCTCTTTTCTGTGTCTCAACATGTAATAGAGTTCTCTGTTTCTCTTCCCATTCCTCACTATTTAAAAAAAAAAACATTTCCTTTACTAAACTGCATCACCTGTGCTGAAATGAAAGAAAAGGTGACACTAACCACATATAAACTAATTGGATGGAGAGCATTTTGTCCTCATAAACTTCCCAGAGTAGGGTAGGAAAAACAATGTAATGAATATACAAGCAAAATTTTATACCACTTCAAGAACACCAGAATGTTTTTTCCTGTTTTTGTACAGTCGTCCCTTCCAATTTGTGGGGGATCAGTTCTGGACCACCCCGTGAATTGGGAAAATCTCCAATATTGGAGGCCCATTGATTACAATGGGTGTGTGCTCCTGTGTGTGGCGCTGTCTGCACGCCTCATATGAACCCACCATTATATCCCTCCCAGCTTGCCATCCACAAAGGATCCAGACCGTGGATGACAAGACTGCGAATCGGGAGGGATGACTGTATTTCCCCCCTCTGTATATTCTTGCATACAATCTTTTTCTTACTTCCATTATTTACTGTGGAACCCAGCATTTCATCAAAGTATATACAGTCGCCCCTTCGTTCTCATGGACTTCATGTCCACGGTTTTATGTATTCATGGAGGGGTGACCTCCGTTTAAATCAGTGGGGTGCGCCCCTGAGGGTGTGCCCCATTCAAGCCTATAGGGCTTGAATATTCACTAATCTCCATTTTCGGGGGGTGGTGGTGGTCTGGAATGGATCCCCTGCGAAAATGGAGGGTCAACTGTATTTCTGCTTTCTTTTTTTTTTCTCTTTCAGGGCTTCTGCTAGCCCTGAGAGGATTGTTTAACCCAGGGGTAGGCAACCTTTTTGAGCCGGGGGCCGGGTTGCTGTCCCTCAGACAATTGGGGGGGGGGGGGGGGGGCTGAAGCACCAAAAATAAATAAATATTTTTTTAAAAAATTAGAAAAATATGCATGCAGACACTCTCTCAGCCCCAGAAAAGCTATGGCAAAACCCCTGTGGAGATTTTGCCAAGAAAACCCCCAAGAACAAGTAATAACAACAATAACCAATATCATCATGGCAGGCGGCGGGGGGGCGGCAGCAGGACTGGCCTGGGGCTGGTCCAAAGGCCTCAGGGGGCTGCATCTGGCCCCCGGGCCTTAGGTTGCCTACCTCTGGTTTAACCAGTGTGACCAAAACTATGCTAATGTTAAGGAGGCCCAATGTACTTCAGTGTTAGAGTAGATGTTTGGAATGCTATAACCATCAAAATCTTGTTTTTAATGTTAAACTGAGGTAAATTGATTTATAAATCACAGATAAAACTTTCAAGGATCCAGTCAACTTCTGCAATAGCAGGTCAATAATGTCAAAACAAATGACACAGGAGGGTTAAAAGCAATGAGGTGGAAAAGCCTAGTGGGCTAAGTAGGGATCTCTTTTGAAGTCTAATAGTAATCGCTTTCTAGAAAATGCTAACATGAGTATGACAGGATACACAAAAGAAGGCACTGTACAGGTAAGCAACTTGTGTGGAGGAGGGATAAGATGTCAGTCTGCTGAAAGTGCATTTCAACTTCATTACAGTCGTTGGGTAATTGATTTGACAAATTAACTAAAAACAAAGTATATTGGTGGTAGGGGTTGCATGAAAAAGTCTTTCCCTTTGTGCTATAAATCTCATGTCAGATAACTATATGGATGATGAAGCCTTATAGTGGTAAACCTCTGACTGAAGTGTACTACCTCAGACTGCAATGTTCCTTGGTATAAAAAATTGTGTGTACAAAAAGAATTGTAATAATATCCATTATATTTTTTTTCATATGGAGGGACATTCAGTCAAGTCAGTCCCTGTCTGCAACCTGATATAATATGGCTGAGATAAGATTTACTAACAGGAACAGATAAGCATGAGAATGTTGATTCCTTATATGATCAAAAAGCATTTCTACTTTGCCTGTCTGTCTTAGTTTTCTTTATCTAGAGGGAACCTGGATTATGCACCTGACTTTTTTAGGACACCACTAAAATTTATTGGCTTGCTATTCAGTGCCTTCCTTATACTTTTGAGAAAATAAAACAAAAGCTAACTGTTTACTCTGAGGTTTTAATTTATTAGGTCCGCAGGGAGTACAGGAAATTCTTCCGAGCCAATGCGGGAAGGAAAATTTATGAATTCATACTTCAGAAAATTGTACGTATTATTGTGCATAAAAATATTGTATGGATATTACATTCATGTTATATCCTTTCTTTAGAAAAGAGTAGTAAAACTAAACCATGAAGATTTGATGGTTCAGTATAAATGTGAAAGGATTCTACTGTTTTATAATGCTGATATTTCTACTCGATTATCTGAATTAGCTGTGCTACAGATAGATTGCACAGATGGCATCTCTTATATGTATCTAGAATTATAATGATATTGACTGTCATATTTAGCCTCTGCCTTTAAATTTTTCTGCCCATCTACTTATCTGTCTTGTATATCTGTAATTCTGTTTTGAAGCTTCCATCAAGGCCATTGAACTCTTAGAACTGCCCCACAAATTCACATGTGTCTGTACATAACAATCTGCAAAGGCAGCAAATGGAAATAAAGGCTGTCCTTAGTGCTCAGAAATGTATCCTGTCTCCTAGACCAAGGCTAGGAAACTTCTGATAGATAGCCCAGTCAGGGAGGCAATTTCTGTGAAAAAATGCACATTTGATCATAATTCTTACACATGTGTCAGTGAAGATTCTGTGGAGCCTATGAGTGGTAAAAACAGCCTTGTTTACCCTATCTGAAACTATAAATGCAGGGGTTTGTTTTTGTTTTTTTAGGACTGTGGGAATATATTGTGAGAGCTGTTGGAAAATGGCTACCTTTATGTAGGCATAAAGCCCATTTGCCTCCCTTTTTCACATTACAGATAAACCAGCCAGAAAAGGGATAGGTTTCTGTGACATCTGAAGTTAAGAGTACTCAACACAAGCCAGGATTTTAAACCAACTTTAAAATCGAGTTTTTGCTTATAAAAACTGTATTGTTTCAACAAAGTTAACAATAATCCAGATTTGGACATCACACCAAACTGACCCCCTTCCTGCTTGTTTACACACCAAGGAGAATTGAAGTGAGAGTGAATGGCATGCACACTTGCGTCCAAATTCTTTTATTGGCTCACTAAAATCCATGATGATTTTTTAATCAGCTGTAACCAGAAGCATAATAGCTTTTAGATTAAAATGCAACTGGGTATTGTGAATGGAGAGTATGGCCATTTTAAGTCTGCTTAAAATGCTTCAGTGTTAAATACTGATATAATCAAAGATCTTTTCTTTTCTTTTTTTTCTAAATGTAGATACAAAAGTATTTTTTTGAAATGAAGAATAAGATGCCATCCTTATCACCAGTAGATAAAAACTGGCCTGCAAGGCCTTATCTCTTCTTGGATTCAACTCATAAGGAACTGAAGAGGATATTCCACTTGTGGAGGGTAACAAAAGAGTTAATGTTATTGTGTGTTTATAGATTAGGTTTGAGGTTTTTTAATGTATAAACTAGATTTCTACCATAGGCTGTAGCATACCAAATAAAAATTTACACTGAAAGCCTATAATAAAGGGCCAAGGGAGCAAAGCACTCCATGGTTTTAAGATTCTCTAATTTTTTACTTAAAATGTTTTAGCTGCGTGTACACGCATGTATTCATTCTAGTGTCTGGGAAGAAGATATAATTGTTTTAAGAAGATCTTGATTCAAAGGAAATTAATTGTTCTTAGGTTCCATCTGTTAACTGCAGATTCAACACAGCCACTGCCATGAAAAACTGCAGATTCAACACAGCCACTGTCTGCCCAAAAACAGCTTCAGGACACTTTAGAATGTTATTTCAGAGGGTCCCTCATACAAGAATAGCCAACATAAAAACCTCAAAATGACCCAAAAGTAGGTGGATCATCACTTCCAGTTAACCAAAATAGCAGCTATGATGACACATTGCAGCTCCTCAGAGCAGCTGAAAATTGGGTGGTGTGGCCTTCTGGGCTCCAGATCATGCTGACCCTGATCTGGGCCCTGGATTGTCATCAAGTTGTAAGTAAAAGTAGCCTTTAAATCCCAGGTATATGAAGGTTAAATATTAGGATAATAAAAGAAATCAAGCAGAGTCCAGCCTGGAATAATTGGTATGAGAATGGCAGTTGCACATGATCCATATTGGGGGCTTTCTATACAATTTTTGGTCAAAAGCATCTGAAAATTGTGCCAATTTTAAATCTTTTTTTAAAAAAGACTTGGGAGGTTTGGGAGACTTTGGGGGACTGGTGAGGGGCTTCAGGGCCTGGAAGGGGGTACTGGGTTGCTTGTGGTCTCTGGGCCACATTTTGGTCTCTCTACTATCTGGAACACCACAGGCAAACTGGTTGAAGTCATAATTTATCTCTATTAAGTTATCCTAGAAATATACTTTTTAATTATTGAAAATGGTTCAGTCAAATTGACCAGTACAACTATTCAAGCATTAGCCAAGTCTTTAGTTAATTGTCTTCCCCCGCCCCCGCTAAGGTATATTTTTACCAGTAGCTGAAGTTCCTTGAACTATACGTTTGGGTTGCATGTTACCAGTTGGTTTTAAAACAGGCAGTAGGGCAGGTATATACTTGCCAGCATATCCCTCTATCCAGTGAGTGCTATCTAGTGCAATCTTGTAAGGAGCAGGTGACTGTCAGGTAGGCCCATAACTTTTACACTATGATTCCTAATCTGTTTTGTGATAACCATACATTCAGAGGGAAATAGAGAGCAGATACAAAATGAAGTACTTGTGCTAATGATGATTTCTGTATCTCTGTGTTTATAACTGCACATGTGCTTCAGTCCACCAATAATTAGAAAGTGTACCTTGAGCACTAAAAGCAAAGCAAGCATGACAATTTTTTGAAGGCAGTTTCAAATGACTTTTTAAATTATTCATCTGTTATATTTTTATAGTGTAAAAAGTACAGAGACCAGTTTACAGACCAGAAGAAGCTTGTTTATGAAGAAAAACTGGAAGCTAGTGAACTTTTCAAGGACAAGAAAGCTTTATATCCAGCCAGGTAATGAGCCATTCTGCTGAATTTTGCTGGGGCTTCAAGACGAAATGGAGGAAGAAAATTCACTAGAAAGCCGTATCTGTCTTTTGCCCTGTCGACAAGTGGATACTGCCAGTTCTACACCTTCACCAGTTTACAGATCTATAGTGCCTAGCCCTGAATATTTATGTTACATGATTATTGGCTTACTTTCACACTGATCAGTTTACTCACAAATATTATTCTAGGGAAGGGATCTGGGTAAACAACATTGGGCAAAATAACCCAAATGTTATATGTCCACTGATAACTAATCAAGAAGGAGATAATACAATTTGTGATGTCTAGGTCAGTTCAGAACTTCAACCCAGTATGTAACACCTGTGGAGTGGAGGAAAGGCAAAATCCACATCAGGGATCATTAAGAAATGGGTTGAAAATATATTTACCAATATAATAATGTCTTTACACAAATCCTCTGCACACTCATACTTGGAACACTGTGTGTAATCCTGGCTACTACGCCTTGCAAAGGAAATTGTAGAACTGAAAAGTTAAAGGGCAGGTGAAATGATTGGGTGTTTTTGTACTGCAGCAATGCAGAAGAAAATTCAAAATGTGATCTCCTTTGGAACTATCTAGGCCTGTCCCAGTTAGTAGAGGGTAGAGTACTGGAGGACTCTTCCATGAAAAGCAAAACTCCATCTGTTTGGAGAAATGCCATATATACTTGACTATAAATAGATCTCATGTATAAGTCGAGGGCAGGTTTTGGGGCCAAAATTATGTATTTTGATATGACCCATGTTGAGGGTAAAACTTAGAGGCATGTAGCAAAGAATCTAAAGGATGAAACAAAGGAAAACAATGCCAATTAATGTTAAAAATGCCAGCAGGCATAACTGTTTTTGCTCACACTAAAGGCTGGATAGATGTGTGTGTGTGTGTGTGTGTGTGTGTCATGCTTCCAGGACAGATTACACACTTGCCTTTCACCAGGGGGTAGTTGTTTTTTTATATATATAAGGTTTAAAGTACAGTACTTACACTGACCCATGAATGAGACGACTCAGATTTTTTTGGGTGTGTGTCAATTTTGTTTTACTAAAATTCTAGATTTATATATGAGTATATACAGTATGTACAATGTGGCAACACATGAAGTTATACATAAAGAGAATTTGTACAGCATGATTATTTATGAAGCCTTTCTACTCATGAGCTTTGTAATAAAAAAGGAAAGGAAGATTCAAACTGATGAGATACCTTTTTCCTCCCTACTCACCCCACTCCCAGTCTCTTGTACTTCAGTACTGAACTCCTTTGCTTTGGTTGCCAAGAGCGCTTCTTTATCTTATCAGTTTCTCAGACAGGTGGGAACTTGCCCCCATATGTTCAGAGGAATACACGCCAGCACTGTTTGTTCCAGACAGGGCAATAGGCAGCTCATATTGCTTAAGGGGCCATATCACTGTCTACGTGCTTTCTTTCTTTTTCACCCCTTTGGAGGCAAGTGAACTGTGATTTAAAAGGCCACAGAGTTTTGAAATCTTAAGACATAATTGTAAAAAAAAGCAGTGCCTCTCCAATTAAGACGAATCTAGAGTGAGCTAATGGTGTATCTGCTTTGTTGGGAGTTCATTGTGGCAGTAGGCCAGGGACCTTTGGACTACATAGCTAAAGGGCTAAGTGTTCATCACAGAGGGGTCTAGAAGCTACTAAGCACCATGCATTTGCCCCTTCCTGAGCCAACTAGTTTAAGAATGGGCCTATGATCTTCCTCAGACTAATCTAAATGATTGCTGCAAATAGGTGCAGAAAAGTTAGTAGCTACAAAAAGGGATTTTTTCTAGCTCAGTTGTGCACATATACCTATGTAAGTCAGTTGTGGAATATTTTATCCTCTGAGGAAAAAGGAAATGCATGTGTGGGAGAGTTAATGCAAACTCTCTGCCAATGGACAAAAACGTCCCTGCTTGATCCTATGAAGGCAGTTCTAACTAGAGGATATTTGAGGTTTACCCAGCCTCCCCCTCAGACTGACTCAGAGACAGAGCTTGATGTGTTACTTTTTAAAAGTAATTCATTACTTCTTTCTTTTGAAGAATAACTCATTGCTAGTTAAGGAACTTGTTGCATTATTTGTCACTGGTGCTGGACTTTAATTTTCTTTTAAATTACTGTTTAAGAGAAAAATACTTTAAAATACAAAAATATTCAGTCTAAATGGCTATTAAAATCTGTTTTATGAATAATGACTAAACGTTACTTTCACATTTAAAAATCCAGGCAGTGCTGGCAGCCATTACATTGCTTTTTAAAACACATGACAATGGTAATATCATTAACTCAGAAATTACAAATGGCCCACTCCCTAAAAGATAGAAGAACTCAGGATTCCCCCTCCCCTGAGAATCAAGTTGAGAAAAATTGCCTCATCCTGTCTCAGAAGAAGCAGGAGCCACTGTCTACCTACCCTTATACAAGTTAATAGAGGGTTACAGTGGTTTTTTTATGGCTATAGAGGAAAAAGTGCAGT
The DNA here is from genome assembly GCA_026167975.1 of Phrynosoma blainvillii. NCBI lineage: Eukaryota > Metazoa > Chordata > Lepidosauria > Squamata > Phrynosomatidae > Phrynosoma > Phrynosoma blainvillii. The sequence continues at coordinate 243,736,415 of JANUYF010000001.1, read as the reverse complement.
GGAGCCAAGTGGGATTGTGCGGGAGCCAGGAACTGCCTACCCCATCCATCTTTTTCAGTTTTTGCCTTTATGGTTTTTATTTATACTCATTGAATGTAATGGCATGATATGGCTCCATTTCATTAATTAGGAAAAGACTAAGAGATTCAGGAGTGTGAAATTCTTTACATGCTTGGACTATAATCCAAATGGAAGAAATATCCAAGGAATTGTAAATGTTTCTCCTTTTAGGCAGAGTCCAGTGAGCCCCAGTGTTCTTCTTTTAAGCTTGACACAGGAGAATTTATCCAACCTTGTTTAATCTTACATTCCCCCAATAACCAATCAGGCAAGTAGCTGTTTGTAAGGTTTAAGTTAGACTAATTTCAGCCATCTTTCCTTTTACCCCTCATTCATCCTTGTTTGTTTGTTTGTTTGTTTCCTTTGTCTCTTAAAGTGTTGGACAGCCTTTCCAAGGGTCTTACCTTGAAATCAGCAAGAACCCCAAGTATAAGAAACTGAAAGATGCTGTGGAGGAAAAAATTATTATTGCTGAAGTAGTAAACAAAATCAATAGAGCAAATGGAAAGGTAAAAATGTTTATGGGCACTGGGGTAAGATCTTGATGTACAATTAGATTCACTTCAACTAAAGTATATTCTGAATTTTTGTTGTTCTGGATTCTTTTCTCCTCGTACATGAGAGAGACATTTTTTTTTTTATTTTTTTGGCTGAACTCAATTTGAACAGTTTGCAAGGGCTGATGCATTTTAATAATATTGCATGGCCAATGGTGAGTCCCACTTCGCCAACAAAACACACTGTGCATGGTTGGAATGAAAAAAGTCCACAACTGTTTATTGATTACAGCTGCAGTTATGTTGGCATATGCATGGGATTGGATTCAGGCATCGGCCAGCCTGCTTGCTGCCCAATGAGCCCAACTTCTGTCCCCCACCTGAAAACAGAAGTAGGGCAGTGGGGAACTGCCTGGCTGGAAGCACTGCCTGGTGAGAACCCCTTTCCTCCTCCTTTTGGGGGTGTGCGCCAGAAATGCATCAGCCCCTGACTTGGCAACTCATTTCTGCTGCACTCTCCCCACCCCTAGACCCTTAAGGAGCCCCCTGTCCAAACCCTTTCCAGGGTCCTACTAACATTCTTCGATCCAGATCCCATGCACTGCCCTGAGAGTTGTGACAAAGCATGATAGAAACATGGGACAATAACAGCCGCTACAGAGCAACACAGCCAATAAAATGCAATAGAGAATGGGGGCATGGAGGCAGGAACTAATAAGGAACTGATCCCATCCAACTGGGGCAATCCTTTTTTGCCTGACTGGAGTGAAGAATGCAAGCAGTTCTTCCATCTGGACAGTGGAGCCAATGGGGCTCAAGCAAGGGCTCAGACCCCATTGGCTGTAATCAGTTGCACAGGGCAGCCAATGAGGTTTGGGTGCCTCTTGAACCCCATTGACTGCAGCTTCTCATTAGCACTGGCTTCTTCTGGGGCTGCTCTGGGGAGAAGACGATGGCTAATGGCCATGGACAGCTGCCCACGATCATCTGCCACTCCAGCCTCGCAACACAGCCATGGATGAGTACGCACTGCCTCCTTATGCTTGTAGTGTGATATATAACTAAGGGCCTCGGCAGACGACTAATACAGTCGTCTGCCGAGGCAGGGAAGAGGAGGGGCAGCCGCACGAGTGACGCCCCTTCCTCTTCCCGAGGTTGCCCTCGGAGCAGCTGGCCCTCCGCACGGCCGGCGCTCCCAGGGCAACCTCCCGCCGCAGCGTCCGGACACGCTGTGGCGGAAAAGTCAGGGAAAGTGCGCCCTACGCGTTTAGGGCGCACTTTCCCTGATTTCTGAAAGGAGCGCTATTTTTGCGCTCCTTTCAGGGACGCCGCCGGAGCGCCGCGGTGCGGAGGCTGCGGTCCCATGGCGCTCCATCCCAGGGCGTCCCCGACACCCTGGTGTGCTTCCCCCCTAATTCTCATTACACCAAATGGTATGTTTGGAATAGCTGTTCTTGTAGGTGATGGAATATTTTATCACAGGTACATCAGTCAGACTTGTTCTGTCTCATCATAATATTGTTATAACTGGTGGTAAATCATGCCCATTTTATAGACAGGGAATTCAACCTGAAAGGTAAAGCTCTTACAGTATATTCATGGGACATTATAAGCCACTTCTTTATTCAAATAGACTTAAAATGTTTGTGCAGGCCTGAAGAGGTGTTAATTCCTTAACAGTTACTCTGCCTGATAGTTCCAGAAATAATCCCTCTCCTTCTTCCTCAGTGCAGTGCTAGGATTTTCTTGCTCACAAAAAATAATGTCCTCCTTGCTGATCAGAAGTCAGGACAAATCAAGTCAGAGGTCCCTCTGGGGGATGTCACCAAAGTATCCATGAGCTCTCAGAATGATGGCTTCTTTGCTGTGCATCTCAAAGAGGTAAGTATAAAATCTTGAGAGATATGAATGGTCATTCATAACCAATGTTGCCAGTCTCTTAATTGGAACCACAACAGAATAAAAGGAAAACATTATTCTTCTCAATATCTTAGTTTACTTTTCTGTACTAGGGATCTGGAGCAGCTGGAAAAGGGGATTTCCTGTTCAGCAGTGATCATCTTATTGAAATGGCCACCAAGCTTTACCGCACTACGCTTAGCCAAACCAAGCAGAAGATCAGCATTGAAATTTCTGATGAGTATGTTTTGGGTTTTCTCTTGTTCTAAGGAGTTTCCATTAAAAATCCTCCATGTAACTTGAAACTGAAGGATTAAGACATGTGGCAGTAACATCCAATATGAAAATAAATAATAATACAAAGTGTAAAACACAACAGCTACTGAGTAAAAGATTGCCACAAAGAACCAGTGAAGGCACATGAATACAGCAAAGCCTGTCTATAACAACTGTGTAAAAAGGCAAAGTGTGTGTGTCACCACACAGAAAGCCGTATTGTACTCCCTCATTTCTGCACCTAATCTGAGTAGGATTGTAAACTAAGCAGCCAGGATTCAGACTTCTCCTAAATCCAGGACAGTTTCTCAGAGGAACTGCCTGTGTTTCATTATTCCCTTATTCAGTTCAACCTCCTAACTGTCTAGAGTTTGTCTTGTCACTTGGGTACCTGGTAACATCGCAGTGTGATTTGAACTTCAGATACCTCTGCTGTCTGTTAGATGCACATCTATATTTTCAAATGCACACAGTCTTTGGAATTTCATTCTTCATAGATTCAACTTCATCTTACAACTTTATTGCCATTAGTAATGTGTGGAACATAATTGATTCCACTGCATGAGCAATTTTGTTGAATAAAAGGTGATAAAATCTGACTCCCTGGTAATCTTAGTGTGTGTTCCTGTAAAATGGAGCCTTACACATTCCATTACTTTTTCACTAATTTATTGCTATAGAATTACTTGCTTGCAGGAGGGTCTGGAAGAAATGGAGACTTATGAATTTTTAGATGATTTATTTTTGGCTTAACTTGAAATGTCAGTGCTAGTATTTGGAGGTGAAGCCTTTTTTTCATATAATAAAATAGTGTGTTCAGTTTACTAGAAACACAATTGTTGATAGCCTTTGCTTCCAGAGGGATGAGACAATGCACACATGTTTAATTAAAATAAAATCTGATTGTACTTGATTATTATCTAGCATGTTGGGCATGGTATTATTTGTGCTGTCTTGAATTCCTGTAGGCTTCTATGCAAAAGTCCAACTTCCACATATAAAAATCATTACATATAAGAAATCACGTATGCCTCATATCTAGGCCATCACATGTGACGAGTTTACATGTATCTGTTTAAATTCTTGGGAGTTCATATGTACCAGAGGCAAAGTAGAGACAAGAGCATTCCTTGTTCATTTAGAAAACTGTATTTGAAGTGAAGCAACTTCAGTAATTTTTATGTGATATTACCCTGTAGGCTTTCTGCTTATTGATGCAGACAAGTCTAGACTACAATGATGGTATGGGCCTGCTTTAGCTGATAATGTTGTGAACTTTCCACAAAGGACAAAGTGTCTATGACTAGCAAGAGAATGTGACCTATCAGTCTCCAAGCTGAGCAATAGCTCTGTGGCATATTGCTCTTTTGGTCCCAATTTTAAGGAGCCCTGGTGACGCAGTGCTTAAATGCTGGTACTGCAGCCATTCACAGCCACAAGGTTGTGAGTTCAATCCCAGCAGGGCTCCAGGGTCCACTGAACCTTGCAATCTTCTGTAGGTCACTAAAATGAGTACCCAGCTTGTTGGAGGCAATTAGCTTACACATTGTAAACTGCTTAGGGAGGAGCCCTGGTGGCAGTCACTCACTCATAAATCACAAGGTTGAGAGTTCAGTACTAGCCAGGGCTCAGGCTTGACTCAGGCCTGCATCCTTCCGAGGTCACTAAAATGAGTACCCAGCTGTTGGGCAATGAGCTTACAGTTGTAAACCACTTAGACACTGCATAGCGCGGTATGAAGCGGTATATAAATGAAGGTGCATTGCTTTTGCTTTGCTTAAGTGCACTGATAAGCAGCATAGACATGTACCTGCTATTGCTATTAAGTGCCCTTAAGGATCATTGGATCTTTTTGGCAGAGCAAACCTAAAAAATCCTAAGCAGCAGCATATATGTGAGGGCTAGTGAAGCTGTGGCTGATTAGAGCTTTATGTTGAACTCCCAACAACATCTGGGAGGGACCACTGATCTACAAGTTTCATAAAAGGAGCTCAGAAAATAAAGTTAGGCAATTGTAGAACTCATTCTTTGAACATAAAAGGCTTGGGAAGTCTCTTGTCTGAAAAGATGGAGCAGATACCAGCTTCCCCCAACCTAATGTCTTCCAGATGTTTCATTTTTTTTTTTTTTATTCCTATCAACCCTAGCGAGCAAAGCCAATGATCAGGGAATTGTCGTTCAAGATATATGGGAGGTAGCAGATAAAGACAGTGAGTTAGCATCCCTAGTAGTGGTAACTATCAGAGGCATTGGCAGTTGAAGAAGGGTCCAAACTGGGCAGCTGGTTTTTCTCCAGTGCACTCCAGCTGTTGTCAGTTTTCCATTTAGTGTGATTGTAACAATTGCCTTCTCTGAGCACTTTTAAAAATGGAGCATGAGTAAAGATGACTTAAGTGTTGCCCACTCCAACCTTAGGTTATTCACTTTGCATTAGGCTTTTGGAGAACTTTTGGATAATCCTGCAGTCCATCAGCCACAGTTTTCAATCACAGGCTGTTTTAACTTGTATGTGTTAATTGTCACAAACAGCAGTGCTGAGTGTGATGTTGGAATAGATTTAAAGTATTGGTCACCCCACTCAAAGGAATCAGTCTTAATATAGTTGGTGAGTGCCATGTTGTTGGGAAGGAAAAGTGTATTTGAGTAAAAAAAAAAATCCAGTAAAAATTATGAGGCTAAGGGCTTGTCAGGGACTTGGACCTGAATAACTGGAAAGAGGTACTTGGCAGAAGTCTGAAAATGGTAGGTTCTTTTCTTCCTGTAGCTTTGCTGCTTGTTTGATTTATGGTTTCTGGTTTAAAGCAAAAATCTTTCTGAAGTGTATTTAAATCTGTTGAAAATGTCACTTAATATATAAAATGCTGGAAAGAGACTTTGTGTCTACTAAAAGATGGTTTACTTGTGGGACCTGTCAGAGTTGTGTGGTAGGATGATACTTTCTTTGTTTCTTGTTAACTGCTTTTGACAGTATTGGTGCTCTTATGGGAAATAATTGGGTGGGGAGAAATATTCTGGCGTTCTTAAAGTAATGATTTGTTAGCAACTGGGAATTCTGCCCACCCACAAAAAATGGACAGTGTGAAGAACCATAGAGCCAAGGAGAGAATGGGAACTTACTTCAAGAAGGAATAATAAAATTTGAAGAGTGCTGGATCAGAAACAAAATTGACTTAACTGAGAAACCACTGTGAAAATAAAGATAGGAAAGTGAGGCATATTAGCTATTAAATAGTAAGCACTTTCTAATAAATCTTAAATCAGGGGTAGGCAACCTTTCCCCTTTAAGAGCCGAGGGACTTCAGCTCCCAGAAGCCTCAGCCATGTTGGCCAATAGTCCCATGTTGGCCAATAGCTCCTGGGATTCTGGGAGCTGAAGTCCCTCGGCCCTTAAAGGGGAAAGGTTGGCTACCCTGCAAGCTGAAAATTTTAATCTAGTGAGCAAGGTCTTTCTTAGGTGTTCTTTTAAAAAACATACTTTTTTAAAAGAAGCAAATATGATGTTCTTCCCATGGCTGAAAAAAACCCTGAATTTTTTTTTTATAATTTGTCTTAATGTTTTCCCAAGTTTAACTGTAAAATATCAACATAAAGTTCCAGATTTAGAGTACCATCCTGCTAGCCATAAGAATCCCAAGACACATTATTTAAGAGAAGAGAATTGGGCCAAAGCTTAACTTCCACAATGTATTAAATGGCACTTTGAAAATGATCAGTCTTTAGCTGGATTATGCCTTTGGCTACTCTTTTCAGTCTTGTGTGTAGAGCAGTGAACTGTGGAGTATTTGAGCTACAATTGGGATAGTGCCATCTGTTGGCTTTGGTGGAAAAGAGGAGGAGTGAAGGGAGGGAATAGGGAACACCTTGAAAAGTCAAAGGTAGGGGGTGACAGTACCAATCAGCTCTGTTCCAAGGATTCAGACAATAGTCTTGGTGAAAGAACAAAAATACTTTATTGCAGACCAAGGACAATACTGATCAGCCAGCGTTTAGGTTGGTACTAACCTTCCCTGCTCTCCTGTCACTATATATAGACTGAAGCCACCTAGCCCTGCTTGTTTGCAATGTAGCATTTTGACTTCTGCCTGGTAATTGCAATGTAACCTTTTGATTTCTGCCTGGCTACTGCATTAAAACTCCTCCCAACTGTTTTTTTTTTTAAATGGCACCAAAATTCAAACTTGCCTAATATATATAACACTATCTATATATCTATATCTACAACGCAACCAATACAGACTTTATATATACATTTCTCAACTTCATCCATAATGACAGAACCAAAGCCCTTTTGGGTTCTGATGGGAGAGAGAAGTAGTAGTAGATGATGATGATGAATATGCTGCCAAATACCGAATATTGTCACTTTTCTCTGGGCTTCCCATAGGCAATTGTTTTGGCTGCTGTAAGCAACAGGATGCTGGACTAGATACCACCGGTAGTAGTTCTTTAATAATTTTATACCCAAATAATTGTTGTTTTCCAAAATTTTAAAAGCCTTCTGCCTGTAATGCCAAACTACTCAGTTTCTCAACAGGTTTGCACTGATGATTTCAAGCAAAGTTACGTAGTTGTCAGAGTTGGGCACAGTATGCCTGTGGCCATCTGTATGAAACTTATCCACTGGGAACATCAGACATGCCTGTTCCCCAAGGTACAATCTTACAACCTCCAAAGGGACGGTGTGCCACCTCTGTGGCCATGATGGGAGTTGCAGTGGGAGGAACACCTTATAATGGTCTCTTGGACTACTCATCCATCACTTCAAACTGTAAACTGCAAACCTATGCTAGTGGCTGAAAATTATACTTCTGGCAAAAAGTACATGTACACATATAAATTAATTAAAATTAATTAATGCATTTAAAAAAATGAAATGACTTCTGGTAGATATCACTGTGGACCTTGTAATGTGTATATCAAGTTCAGATATTCAGGTTTCATTGCCTTGAAGCCATGGCTTTGACGGACGTGCATCCTCTTTCATTATTACAAAGAATATTTGTCAAATATGAACATTGCTTGCATTTTGTCATTGTTTCAGCTAAATGTGACAGTTGTAATCCTTTACTGAACCATGTGTTTTTGCATTTGCTAGGTTCCTTGTGCAGTTCAGACAAGACAAAGTCTGTGTGAAGTTTGTGCGGAGCAACCAGAAAAACGGCAATATTCCCACTTGCAAGCGAAAAAACAACAGACTTCTTGAAGTTGCTGTTCCTTAATTATACACACACATACTTTCTGATCTTAAATGGACCCAGTTCTTTGTCATGGTGCAATTTTATCTGGTGGGGGTGGGGTGGGTGGGTGGAAGATTTGACCTGGGTGTTTGGCCAATGGCCAACAGTTTTGGGAATCCCTTTTGAAAAGACATAAGTAACTTGTTGACACTTGCTTTTGGCTTCATATGACAACTTTTGGTTGATATACATAGGCTTTGTCTGCTGAAAGCATATTATGAACAGGCAATTTTATCACAATTTTTCTTGCGTATTCTTTGTCCCATAATGATGTGTATTGCAAATCTGTATGCTTTTATGCCATTCTTCATATTTGTTGGATTAGAATCCTCCACCTCAGGCTACATAGATTGCCAAAAACAGATTGTTCATTACACTTTTTTCCTTCTCATCATGATCTCTTGCGAAGTGCAGTCCAAAGGGTCAACGGAGATTGAAGAGTTTGGCAAAATTTTGGGACTGAAGTAGTTGCCTTTTAAAATTGCAAGCAGCACCATGCACTGTGTAATTTGAGCATTAATGGAATATAGGGCAGGAAACCCTAATTCTGCAAAGCAGAAGGAATGTTTGACTGCATATGCAGCAGCTGCATATGGTTTATTATTATTATTACTATTATTTGCAGTGGAAAAAATACTAGTGTTCTGCCTCAGATATTTTAATTGATACTTTTTAATGACTTTACAAGATTAGGAAGCAGAATGAGCCCATTAAGGAAGCAATACATATGTTGAGCAGTCACAACAGCCATAAAGCATAAGACATATTTTTAGTTCTTTGTGGGGGTTTTCCATATTCTCATAAAAATAAAATAAACAGTTAAAACTCCATAACATGCAGTTGGAAAGAGGCTAAGATATTTTAAACTGCTTGTCAAATGAAGGGATAGAATCTTTGTTTTCCTCAAACATTGGTTATGTGTGCTGTACAATGTGCAATAAAGCATTCATACAACGTGTGAAAATTATTTATAATAACTTCTGTTGGTAATAAGGATGTTTAGGACAGCCTGCATATTCCTTGCTTTCAAGATTGACATTAGGATGATACTGTGTTAATTTAGAAGGGATTTTTTTTGTGTGTATGTAGGCTACTATTACTTCAATTTTAAAAAAATCATTTGGAGGGATGATGTACATACATTTGATATTAATGATAAATAATTATTCTAATTCTGTTCTGTTTAGTACTCTTGTATAACCATATTTTTGTATTTCAACCTGTTTTATATAAGTTTGTGTGCCTGATATGTAATGTGTGCACAAAAACACTTTACAATCAAGAACTGCATTCTAAATTTCCAGAGTACAGATTGCAATTTAAAGCCTTGTATAAACCAGGAAAATTAGCCGAAAGCATTGATTTATGGAGTGTCGTTTTCAAGTGTTTAGATGGAAGTTAGTTTAAGGAGATTGTTGAATGTGACTGCTTGATTTTGTTGATGTAAGGATGTTTTTAGATCTAGCGTAGTCTCAGTCTGATGCAAGAACTTGCCTTCAAGGAAAGGTTGCTGCACAAGATGTGAAATGCTAAAAAGCCAGAGTATAAATAAAGAAAAGCTTTGAAGTGCTTATTGCTTTGTCTGAGCCTGGGTTATTTGATGCCAAGAGTTTGATGACTTCAGAATTTAAAAAATAGTAAATATTAACCATGGCAGATACATAGACCTCATAGATCATAGTACTTTTGCTATTTGAACCAGGATGAATTTCTTGAATATGAAACTTTGAATGTAGTGTCTGTACATGCTATTGCAGTGATGATGGTGGTAGTGGTGATGGTAGTGATGATAATGATGACTACATTAATAAAACATGTTTCCTCACATTCCAGTACTTTGTTGACCATGAATCAGAAGCCAGGATGAAATTGCACATTAAAAGGCATAGGTATGCTGCTCCCCCAGGTTGGTTTCTTAAATGCTCAGGTCTCACTCTACAAGTGCTCTCAAGTTCCTTTTTTATGCCATGGCAGTGAAGAAATGTAATTATTTCTGTGAGGAAATACTGCTGAGAGGGAGAAATTTTATGGGTGGGATGTGTACATAACCAAAATGACACTGCCAGTGTCAGCTGTCTGGGGAGAGAGGGAAATCTGAAATTTGCAAGAGTATAAAACAGTTGCCTGAATTTTTATAAAAAAATGGAGCAAGAGGTAAATCAAAAGAACCCAATGAGCACCGAATATGGTGAGTAGTCATGGAATGATAAGTGTTTCTGGGCCCAGGAGTAAAGGGAATGAGGAGACAAATGTTTCATTCTCCCTCTCATAATACTAGAATTTGGGGCTCATCCAGTGAAACTAATGGTGTGAGATTAAGGGCAGACAAGAGGAGATACTTCACACAGGCCATAATCTACAGAATTTGTTTCTTCAAGATGTGGGAATGGCTACCAGCCTAGATAGATTTAAATGGATGTTAGATTCATGGAAGAAAAAGCTATGAATAGCACTTCATAATGATAGCTGTCCAGAATTATAGCTATGGGGGCCAATAACAATTCTGCCTCTCAATGAGATTTTCCTTTAGTCCCCAAATTTTGAGGATTGTAAAAAGACACTGTTTGTTTCTTTATTTGTTGGCTGTATTTGCATTCCCTTATAACTTTCTCTGACTTTTTTCTTTGGGTGCCTAAACTGTATTTTGCTCAGCTGAAGTTTTCAGCTGCTGCAGTGCTAGATATTTTAAGACAAGGAAAATTTAATCATGGGGGGCGGGATGAATTATTGGCGTAGGCAATGCCCTCATTTTGCCTTCCCTAAGCCACACTCCTGATATTACCTCCAGCATCAGAGACAGTATGCCTTGTACACCAGTTGCTGAGGACATGGAGCAGAGGGTGCCACTGAGTTCATGTCCTGATTGTGGGTTTATCTGGCTGACAACAGTAGAAAGAGGGCTGCTTGGCTACATCAGCTTTTTGCATGATCCTGCAGGGCTCTTGCGAAACACACACACGCTGAAAGAGGGTGGGAGAGAAGGAAAATTGGGGTGGAGTATCCTGGAAAAAGGTGGGGCTGACTGACTGGACGTTTGAACAGGGGCATGCCCCACTGTAATATTTTCTTATAAATCCTATTTGTTGTCTCAGTGAACAGATTTAGGACTGAAGCCCAAATATGATCTCCCGAAAAGGAAAGCACACTCGGGTGAACCTAGAAGTATGTAAATGAACAAAGGATCAAATCTGCATTCATACCAAAAAGGAACAATTCCCATCCACCCAAGAAATAACCTGATATAGGCTGAGTCAGTCCAGTTGCTTCTAGCAATCATGGGATGTTGAGTATCCATTGGAAAAGAAGAGTGTGAAATTGGAAGCATTGAGGAGAGTGGCTAGATCAATGTAGCCCTTCGTAGGTCATATCATCCTGGAGGAAGACGTGGATGATTTGCTATCTGGCACAATGATCAGGACCACAAAGGGGATGAGGATAGGTTACTACATTTTCTTCCAAGTCCTGCTTATTTTGCATTTTTATTTCTCACACATTTCTTCTGCTTTCAATGGCACTTCACATGCCATTTACTTCACCCACATAACTTTGCCATTATATATATGCTGGACACACAGAGGGGTTCTTCTTCAACAAGAATGACTGAAGGCTTTGGAATACATTGCTAGCAAAGAGAAAAACAGTTTCATAATAACCCTTAAATCAGAAACCTCAGTTTTGTGTATGGAATTGAATGGTCGGATCTTACTGTTCTTCCTAGAGAAGAAATGTTTTACTGCTCTATGCTTTCATATCATTCTCCCTTTGTTGCTTATGTTATGATAAAGGATGCTTTCACCAAGACTGCTTCCAAAGAATAAATTTTAGCTTGTTAGTCTCTGCGATTCAGGTTGTAAACATTCAAGACAGATTTTGCATTTCCAGATAATCAGGTATTGGGGGGGGGGGGTTAGTTTGCACCAGCAGACTGGCAATGAAACTAATTACCTTTGTTTGGATTGCTTGCTACATGTGCCCAGTAATGCTTGGAGCAATTCTTTGTACACTACTCAAATGAACAAAGTCCAGCGCTGGCTTACATCAGGGGCAGGGAACTTATGATTTTCCACATAATGGACTGCAATTGCCACCATCCTCTTGGCTGTGGTGGCTAGAGTAATGAGAATGGCAATCCAACAACAACTGGAGGGCCATAAGCAATGTCATCCCCAACCAGTGTGGTGTAGTCATTTGAGCATTGGGCTAGGACTCCGGAGACGCTCAAACCACCACACTACACTGGCTCTCTGATACATGCATACATCATTTTAAATGCCAACTTGCACATGTCTAGGACCTCCTGCCCCAATGGGATTTGAAGGGCACGTTGGATGCATGTTGCTAGTGTGCATTCAGCAGTGGTATCTGGACAACTCCAGTGCATATCATAAAAATAACACACTGAAATCCAGTTAGATTCACTGGGTCTTAAACGTACTTGCTTTTGACTGGCTCAGAATATGTGAGGCTGCCTTCAGGGTTATTCAACGAGGGACAAGAGAATGACCTAACGTAATAATCAGCCAACCTGAGAAAATGATGTCCCCCTCCACAAAAGAAATCTAAAATGGAGTGGGTGGGGGGATAAGTATCACTCCTGGACCCACTTTCTCGGTTGTGTTTTAAGCAGTCTTGTTCTCAGCAAGTGGGAATGCCTAAGCATGTTAATCAGGAGGCATGGCTTGAGCCCTATATATTGCCTCAGGAATGCCATTGCCCTGCATTTTGACTAGTTGCTTCCTAAACAAAATTTCTGGAGTCAAGTTGATAATCCATGGAGTTTGCATCCTTGATTTCATCGCCTCCTTTCTCAGTAGTTTAATTGCAGTGTGTGGGATGCTAATGGCTGGGAAAAGAAGATGGATCGCTCGGGAATATTTGCAGCCCACTCGCATCCCCTTCCTTCAGAGTTAATGCAGCAAGAGAGACTACAGCTACCCTGCTCTTTTTGCTCCCTGACCTCAGCTACCCTCTGAGAGTCCCCAGGGAAAAGTCAGAGAGGCTTGGCCTCTGGCAATGATCAAAACAGATTTTATTTAGCTCAGCTACAATATGTCTGGAAGTGTTCATTTCCTTTTCCTTTCAGCATGAGGCTTTGCTGCATTGATGCTTGGCAGAAGAAGTGCCTTCATACAAGGAGATGAGACTTTATACACATTTCTACTTTGCAAGATAGATGGTCAGTTTCCTCTCTCTCCAGCCACTCATCTCTACACCAACTGATGGTTCCAGTTTCCCCTATCTGGTTTTGCATTGATTCTAACTTGAGTGCCATAAGTGGAGATGCTTTTAAAATTGCTCAATATTCTTCAAACATTGCTTTGTTCTTCTCTCATCTGAAGTTCATTAAGTCCATGTCATTTTGCCCTGTTTTTAATTTTCCATTTCCATTTCTAAGAGTTGGCACTGGCGTATATGATTTCAGATCCAAATTACTGACCTTATCAACATTCCAACTGTTTCTGATGAGGCGTACAACAGCTTAAAATTGGGGGCAGATTTTAATGGTATCCATGTGCTTTGTTGTCCTTTTTATGAGGGAGAATGTTACTGAGTTCGCAGTCTTGGTGTTATGGAAAGCATGATATACAGGTCCTGAGTACATTTCATATTTGTCATAATGCTTCTGCTTTGGCCGAGAAAGAACTTTAACAAAAGTGTTCTACACTAAGCAGGAACAGTGTCCCCCCAAATATACCTCCATTAGGTCCTCCATAGTACTGTGACATAAAGTATTTCTGTATGCAGAGAGATCTTGTAGCACCTTTGAGACTAACTACATTTCTTTCTTTCTTTCAGTTAGTCTCAAAGGTGCTACAAGATCTCTCTATGTACTGATTCTACAGACTATTTCAGTATTGAAGTATAACAATATTTTGTAAAGTATGCAACATGGCATATCAGCAAACATGGTCCTTTGGCAATCAACATAATGAAACACAAGCCTCTAAGGCAGGCCTATGCTATCCTTATAAGCCAGTGTAGAGAATAAAAAAGGTTTGTTGTTGTGTGCCTTCAAGTTGTTTCTTACTTATGGCGACCTTAAGATGAACCTATCATGGGGGTTTCTCGGCAGGTTTCTTCAGAGGGGTTTTTGCCATTGCCATCCTCTGAAGCTGAGACAGTGTGACTTGCCCAGGGTCACCCAGTGCTTATCCATGGCCTACCCTGCGTTAGTACCATCAGCAATAAAACTGAGGAAAGATGTGTTCTCAATGTTCCCCAGAACCTTCAAATCAAATGACCCTTCTTCCCCAGAATGAAAAGATGACCACAAAAGGGGAGGCCCATCCCTTCCTCCCAAGCATAAACCTCCAAGCACTGACCTGAGGGCACATCTCCTTCGGAGGCACATCCTCCAGAGGTGAATGTGACTATCAGGTAGCTCACAACAGGCTCCTTGGGAGGTACATCCACAGAAAAAAGCTGCCACAGGCAGTCTGCTGTGTCAACAGTTTGTAAGGATGTGATTCTTTGAGGACACAAGCATGTGATTCTTCACTAATTTTCATCCTGAAGGAAGCAGAAGCAAGAACTAATTTTAGTAATTTTCTTCTCTCAGTGAGAAACTCTGAAAACTATGCAGCTTTCTAAGCCTAAGTTTCAGGACTTGGGTCCAAAACACACTGCAGAGATTATCCAGTTTGAGACCACTTTAACTGTCCTGGCCCAAAGCTTGGGAACTGTAGTTTGTTGTAATAATAATAATAATAATAATAATAATAATAATAATAATAATAAATTTTATTTATAACCCGCCCCTCTGCTCAGCAATCGGGGCGGCGTACAACAGATTAAAATACAACAGATAAAAACATTCCATCCTCCCCTCCCTAACCACCCACCTCTGGTTGTGGCACCAGAGCTCTCTGACAGAGAAGGCTAAATGTCTCACAAAACTACAATTCCCAGAATTCTATAGCATTGAGCTAGGGCAGTTAAAGCGGTCACAAAGTAGATTATTTCTGCAGTGTGTTTTGGACCTTTGTGTAAATTGTGGATGTGGTACTTTTTCACAGAAAACAACATATTCTATGTAGAAAATGCTGTTTCTGCACAAAACAACAATGTAGAAATTTTGTGTATATTAAGTCCTGAAGTGAGAAGAATCTTGTCAGTCCAGGATTCTTCTTGTCAGGTTTTCTCTACACTCGAGAAAGACACTTTTCAATATTTTAAAAATATTCTTCTCATCTCTAGAAGGGCTGCTTTCCAAACTCAAGCTACTTTCAAACTATGGTGGCAGTGGTATGTGCCTTCAAGTTGTTTCGGACTTATGGCGACCCTAAGGCAAACCTATCATGGGATTTTCTTGGCAAGATTTGTTCAGAAAAGGTTTGCCATTGCCTTCTCCTGAGGCAGAGAGCATGTAACTTGCCCATGGTCAACCAGGTTTCATGGCAGAGGTGGGAATCAAACCCTGATCTCCAGAGTTGCAGTCACACCAAAACCAATATTTTCACACTCTAGTAAGCTAAAATAATGCAGATGCAAATCTGGGGAGGGTTCAGGTGACAACCGTCCCTCCTCAGATCTGGAGGTTGTTGCCTCCTGCCTACCATCAAATACCTCACTGTGAGTTAGGCCCAAAACACACAGACCAAAAGAAGCGGCTTCCAGCCACTTTGGGGACATGGCATTTAGATGATGTACGCCCCCAATGCAGCCTGAAGCCACTGCAACACCACACTCTAGTCTTTTGGACCAAAGCAAAAAGGAGTTGGTTTAAACCGATCCCTGGTCTACATGTTTAAAATACTCCTCATTCCAGTCTAGTAGAATGTGATTCAGCCACACGGGAGATTCAGCTTTTCACCCCCACCCCCAAAAAACTCCTTAAACTTTGTGGGAAAAGACTTTGCAGTTTTTACCAGAATATATGCAGAAATGCACATTATTGCAGGTATGGCCACCCATCTGCATTGTGTGCATTTGGATGGCTGTGTATTTTTGGCAGAGGGAGGATGTATAGATGCAAATGTATATGAATTTGGGCAGGAAAGTGAATACAATTAACCATCAATGTGAACGTGTGAAAATGCACATCAATTTGCAAAGTACACTTAAGTCTAGACTAGTCTGAAGATGTTAGAGTGCACCAGCAACAGTCTCCTGTAGCTGTTCCCATCAAGCTCCCCAGCTATTCTCTTATGTCAGATAGTGTCCTAAACTGACCTGTTGTCCTCGGGTATGGTGAAGGATGCTGTCCCATTGCCAGTAATGAAGCAAAATTCAACTAGTGGTCCAGTGGGTCAATGTATAAGGAATAAGAGAGGGACAGCATCTTGCCGTTTGGCTCATTCAGAAGTATGTCCTGGTCTATAACCCAGATGACCCGACTGGGGTAGGCCCCAATAGTGCTACAGATGTGATGTGAAAATTCAGTTTCACCAGGATACAGTTGGGACATCTAGGCTTACACAGAGTCAGTTAATTTCCTAGTATGTACCAGGAGCAGAATACTAGGATACATAACCTCCTCAAGATGCTTTTTGGGGATGAGGGTGCATAAGACTTTTGACTGGGCTTGAATCCTGGTCACATCTAACCAAGACTCAGCTATGACACTGATTTATTAGTGTGCCTTCAAGTCCTTTCTGACATATGGTGAACCTACAGGGAACCTATCATGGAGGTTTCTTGGCAAGATTTGTTCAGAAGCAGTTTGCCATTGCCTTTTTCTGTGGCTGAGAAAGTGTGGCTTGCCCATGATCATCCAGTGGGACTCCCTGGCTGAGCAGGGATTTGAACTCTGGTCTCCTGAGTCTTAATCCAATGCTCAAACAGCTACACCAGGCTGAATGTTGTTGCTGTTATTTACATTTATATCTCATCTTTAAATTTATTACATTTATATTGTACCATTTATATCTCAGTACATTTATTATTACATTTATATCTCACCTCTCCTCCCTGGAGCTCAAAACAGTGTGCAATGTTCTCCATCCTACCTCTCCACTTTATCTTTACAATAACCCTGTGAGGTGCACTGTTGAACGAGGATTTGAACCTTAATTTTTTCAGTCTGAGGCCAACGCTCTAATCACTGGGGCTCAGTCTCTTTCCCTCACCTGATGTTACTTACTCAGTTTGCCTAAATGTTTTGTTTTAAAAAATGCAGCAGTCTGCAAAGTATCACTTCTTTTTTTTCTTTACAGCTCAAAAACTCACTTTGAATGCATGTGCCCCATGTTTACAAACAAAGAAGGGGCAGTGTTGTATTTGATGGATCAAAATGAAAAGAGAAATGCACTAGTGGGGCTATGATGCATTTCAGACACAGCCCTCCAGGGTCCAAAACAGGAGAGAAAAGAGAGTGGATTGTTTTCTAAAAGAAGGAGGATGGTTTCAAAGTATAAGAAAAAAGGAAGTTAGGCTAGAATACCATCGGTCTGCCTGAAAAGTGGTGAGGCTTGATCCCTTGCAAGTTTAGTAAACCTGCCACCCTTTGGGATGTTGTTGGACTCCAATTTCCATCATCCCCAACAGTCTCAATAAATCTGGCCAGCTATGAGGCATAGTACCACTATGAGTTCATTACCATCTGGAGGAAGAGAGATTCACTGTTGTCCCATGAAAAGGCAAAATCAAGTATGTAGTGACATCACACCACAATGATGCCTTGTTCTATACAACACTGAAAGATGGCCCTGGATGTCAGTTTAGCATCATAAAATGAACGGTGTCCTGAAGCCACGAGCATCAACTATCACTTGAAGAATCATTGTAATCATATTGAACAAAACAAGAACAGAGAGAGCAGAGAAAGAGAAGAGGAGGTGAATCGGAACTGCAGCAGATGATATATTTTATTTCGAGTAATTTTTCTTTATCTACTGAGTTTCAACAAAGCCAGCTTTTCTTTGAGTGAGAGAGACTGTTGCCATATGGAACGAATAGCTACAATTCAGGCATACTGCAAAGAGGCACATCTGCTTTCAAGGGCTTTACAGATTATTGTGTTTATGTGACCATTCTGGTGGGCTCATTCCTGCTGGCCTCTTTCCAACTGAAACATTTTATATGTTACATCTCTCACAGGGTATAATGATGTGGAAATGATCAAGATTCAGAAACTGAGGGCCTTTGCAGACTGCCAGAAATAGTGCAAATTGAGTCCACTTTAAGGGTTAGGGTTAGTGCTAGGGAACCATGGGAATTGGTTTTTTTCTGAGACATTGAGCCTTCTCTGTCAGAGAGCTCTGGTGCCACAATAAACTACAGTTCCCATGATTCCCTAACCCTAACCCTTAAAGTGGACTCCATTTGCACTATTTCTGGCAGCCTGCAAAGACTCTAGCAGAGCTTCATTTTCTGTGAAATGGTGTTTGCTTCTTCCTCAAGAAAGCAATTTCACCAAATTTAAGGACTGTTTCACCAGCTTTTTTTTTTTAAATGGTTAGGTATATACAACGTGAATGTGCTCATACGTGGACGGAGAATCAAAAAATGAGCAGCCAGCTCTGTTCCTTGACATTTCTCGAAAAGATGCTCTTTTCTCCAGATGTTCTACATCGCAAGCAGAGAAATGTTCGGGGTTGAATTTTTGTTTGAAACTGGTTGTTGATAGTCTCCCAAGACAGCTTGTGACAAACTGTATAATAAAAATGTTAAAAATAGCACCACTCTTCCCTGGTAAAGCAGAGGTTCCCACAATTCAATGTGGTGGGAAAGTTGCTGAACTTTCTTTTGACAGAATGTGCTAGTTCTCTGCTCTTGCAACCTTCCACTGATCCTCAGTTCCTTGTTTACATATACTTCTTTTTCAGCCCTCTCCAAGCAATACTGTCTTTCTCCAAAGGCAAGGCAGAAATAGTTTTTGATACATACACCCAGTAATATTGGCTGACTTGATTTTGGTTTGATTGATACCCTACCTTTCCCCCAAGGTTGGGAAGCAAGGTGACTTCCAACACAATTTAAAAGGTTATGCTAAAACTCAATAAATTACATCTTTTAAAAAATACAAATTAAATCAATTATACAAGTTAAACACCACTTAAAATGTAAAACACCCCCACTAGTAATAAAAAGCAGAAAGATATTTAAAAGTCCAATACATCCATTTGAAAACTTCAAACCATAACAGGCAGGCAGTTGCTGGAAGAGAAAAGTCTTTGCCTACTGATGGAAGAAGGACAGGGAGAGCCCTAACCTAAACTTTATAGGAAGGAAGTTCCAGAATACAAGAAGAGCCACTGATCTGGCCCTCTCTTGTGTCTGCACCAGATATCCCTCTGGCAGTAACGGGACTGTATTAAACAGTGCATGGCTGAAGTCTAAGTTTACAGCTAGATACCAAAGCTTTTTTGCATATAAGCAGTGGCGTCACTAGGGTTGGTGTCACCCTGTGCGGTAATTCATGGTACCACACACACACTCCCATACCACACCATACAGAATCCTCAGGAATGGTTTTTGTACAATAGTTACTTGAAAATCGTAATTCCTGTATTTCACTGAATGTAACGGCAATGGTTGTGACATAAACAACTAGCAAAGTTAAAATTATACCTTTAAATGACAGCATCATATGCACAGCTGAAATGTATTTACATGTACATGTGGTTAAAATGAAAATTTGGTAAGAGGTGATGTTTTTAAAGAAAAATTTAAAAGAATATTTAAAAAAATAAATTTTAAAATTTCAACTTAAAAAACAACAACCCTGATGCCTCTCCTTTCTTCTCTCACTGAGCCTTGCCCCACTCACCCCATCTCTTCTGCTGAGCTCCAGCATTTTAAAGAGACGCAGGCAAAACGCCACAGCTTGTTTCTGCTAAAAGGCAGATGTTTGGGTAGTGTCAACCCTCCGTAGGGTGTCACCTGCTGTGTTCTGCTCTCACAGCAACGCCCTCATGATGCCACTGCATATAGGTAGATTTCTAGGGTACAAAGGTGCTGTTGATTAAATGCTTCTACATTGGCCTTATAGACTTTTACTATGCAGCTTCCAGTGAGAAGTAAGCCAGTCCAATGGGAGGAGGGCCAGTCACATGGAGGTTCAGTTTGCAAAATCTTCACATACTTGGTTGCGGGGGAAGGATTGGAAGAATGAGATGTCTGCTGAGTGGACATATAGAAATAATGCCGTTTGACACTGCTTTAACTGTCATGACTCAGTGTTGTGGAATTCTGGGAGTGGTAGTTTTGTGAAATATTTAGCCTTCTCTGCCAGAGAGTTCTGGTGTCATAACAAACTACAAATCCCAGGATTCCATAGCCAGCATTGAACCATGGTAGTTGTCAAACTGCATTATTTCTGCAGTCCAGATGAAGCTTTGTGGGGACAAAAGGGACCTCCTGAATATGAGAGCTGCATGCCTCCAGGAAGCCCACAAGGAAGGTGTGAGGGTATACAGCGGCTTGACTTGGGAGCCAGGCGGTGAGAGCTTGATCCGCCCCCCTCCTCCTCAGACCATCAGGCTCTCCGTGAGCCTTCAAAGCCAGCTTCAACCCAGCCAGACCACCGGCGATTGCAGCGGCTTGGCCTTGAATTGGGAGGTAGAGAGCTGGACTCTTGAAACATCTTCCCTCCCCCTCCAACAGACACAAGTGGCTGCACCTGTGGTGGGGTTTTGGCCTTGGAGGGCTGTTTATTCAGTCACAACCGCAGCAACACAGCGGTGACAGTGGCGATTGGGGGCTGGAGAGGATTGAGTCCTGATTGCTGTCACCTGCGCAGCCTTCACCAAAGCCTGGAGGACTTGGCAGTCCCAAATGCTATCACCTGGGGCGGCCTTGGAGGACCCTCTTCCCCCGCAGCTTCTTTTCCATCTATGCAGCCGTTGTTTAGATTAGGGACTGGAATCAGTTTGCTACTCATCTCCTCCTCCGCACTGCGGAGCTGACCATAGTCTGGGAGCGAATATCCAGGTTGTGTGGGGGCAGGGAAGGTATGGTGGTAACAGAGCCAACAAATGTTACAAAAGAAGGCGGGATCGATGTTTAATACCTATCCCTCCTTCAGTTTGCTCTGTTTCCCAGGATAACTTGGAGAGCGTGCCAACCATTCCACTGACCCTCAACCTGCTCCTTTGCAATGCCAGGTCGGTCAAAAACAAGACCCATATCATCCACGATCTTTTAGTGGATGAGGCGGCCGACCTGGCATGCTTTACTGAGACCTGGCTGGGGGATGCCAGCTCCGCGATATGGGCGCGGGCTCTCCCAGCTGGGTACTCAGTCAGTGAGCAGGTGAGGGAAAGTGGGCGGGGGGGCGGCATAGCCTTGGTTCATAAGAACACCTTAACCTTGATCAGAAAGCCTATCCGGAAAACGACCTACATCAAGTGTATGTACCTCAGCCTGAAGACCAGGGATAGTGTAGGGATTCTGTTAGTATACCGGCCACCCCATTGCTTAATAGACTCCCTAACTGAGCTGACCGCCCTGGTTTCTGGGTTGCTGTTGGATTCGCCCAGACTTTTGGTTCTGGGCGACTTCAACATTCCACTCGAAACCAGTTTACAAGATAACTGCCGAGGCTCGGGAGTTCATGGATACCATGACAAACATGGGCCTATCCCACTTGGTCGACGGGCCCACACATTGTGCTGGTAATACCCTCAATGCGGTCTTTAGTACAGAGCAGGAACATCCGTGGGCGGAGGTCAAAAAAACCCTCCGTATTGTCATGGACGGATCATTTTCTGATCAAGGCGGAACTAAAGGCTATTACTCACCCTCCCGGGGGTGGTGGACCCATTAGAACGGTCCGCCCTTGAAGGCTAATGGAACCAATTGGTTTCCGGAAAGCCTTGGAGGGTTTAATGGTTGGTAACGCCGGTGATTCTGTTGAGGCCTTGGTGGATACTTGGAACACCGACCTCACCAGGGCTATTGACACAATCGCTCCCAAGCGTCCTTTCTGACCCACTTCAAACCGTAAGCCCTGGTATACAGAGGAGCTTAGGAGGATAAAGCGTGCTGGACAATGACTAGAGTGCGAATGGCAAAGGACTCGTCTCTTATCTGACAGAACTCGCCTTAGGAAGCATCTTGATACCTACAGGGAGGCTTTACGGGCAGTGCAGAAATCTTTCTGTTCTGCACGTATTGCGTCTGCAGAGTCCCGCCTGGAAGAGCTGTTTAGGGTGGTGGGGGAGCTGACGAAGGTTCCCCCTGCGCCAAACCCCCTACTTGACCCAACGACAGCCTGCTGCGAGGCATTTAATATCTACTTTGCAGATAAAATCTCTCGGATAAGAGCCGACTTGGACGCCAGTGTTTCGGCAGAATCCGTAGACGAGGCATCCAGGAACCCCGTTGATGGCACTTTACTGGATCAATTGCAATCTGTGAGTACCGATGACGTGGACAAGCTGCTTGGAAGGGTGAGGAAGACGACTTGCCCCCTCGATCCTTATCCATCATGGCTGGTCGTCCAGGGTGGGGACACGTTGAAGGTGTTCCTTCGGGACACAATCAACGTGTCATTCAGGGAGGGTAGTATACTATCTTGCTTAAAGGAGGCGGCGGTTAAGCCACTCCTAAAGAACACCTCCCTGGACCCCCTGGACAGAAACAACTACAGACCAGTCTCCTAGCTTCCTTTTTTAAGCAAGGTGATCGAGAGGGCAGTTGCTTCCCAACTCCAGGCAGTCTTGGATGAAACCAATTATCTCGATCCATTTCAATGGAGTGGAGACTGCCATGGTTGCTCTGACCGATGACCTCCACCTGGGCATCGACAGGGGTAGTGTGACCATGCTGGTGCTCTTGGATCTCTCAGCGGCTTTTGACACTATAGATCATGCCATCCTCTTGGATTGCCTGAGAGAGTTAGGAATTGGAGGCACTGCTTTCCAGTGGTTCCGTTCCTTCCTCTTGGGCAGATCCCAGAGGGTGAGGCTCAGGGACAGTTGCTCATCTAAAATTGAGCTCAATTGTGGCGTCCCTCAGGGCGCCATCCTGTCCCCGATGTTATTCAACATCTACATGAAGCCGCTGGGTGAGATCATTCGGAGGCATGGAGCGCAGTGTCTTCAGTACGCTGATGACACCCAGATATATCTCTCCATGACTAGATCATCATCTCAGACTTCAGATGGCGTCTCTCTTCTTAATGACTGTCTCAGAGCGGTAATGGATTGGATGAGGAAAAACAGATTGAAGTTGAATCCAGACAAAACGGAGGTACTCACAGTTACAGGCCCGAAACCAGATCTGGGAATACAGTCTCCAGTCCTGGATGGAGTCACACTCTCCTCTAAGGACTGTGTTCGCAGTTTGGGGGTACTCCTTGACTTGTCGCTTCACATGACTAGTCAGGTGAATGCGGCGGTCAGGAGTGCCTGTTATCAGCTTCGGCTGATACGCCAACTGCGCCCTTATCTGGATGTGAGGGATCTGGAAGCTGTGGTACATGCCCTGGTAACCTCACGTCTGGATTACTGCAATGCACTCTACATGGGGCTACCCTTGTGCCTAACCCAGAAACTGCAACTGGTGCAAAACATGGCAGCCAGGTTAATTACCGGAACATCAAGGAGGGAGCACATTACAGCGGTGCTCAAATCCCTCCACTGGCTGCCAATTAGTTTCCGGGCACAGTACAAGGTGTTGGTTTTAACCTTTAAAGCCCTACATGGCTTGGGTCCATCTTATCTCAGGGACCGCCTCTTCCCGTACGATCCCCCCACACCCTTCAGTCCTCTGGGAGGAATCTGCTACAGCCAATAAAAACCAGGCTGTCTCAGACCTCCCAGAGGGCCTTTTCTGCAACTGCTCCCAGACTTTGGAATGGCCTGCCAGACGAGATCCGTCTCATTACTACTCTTGCTGCTTTTAAAAAGGCAGTGAAGATGGATCTTTTCTGGCAGGCCTTCCCAGAATAATAGCTGTCCTTAGGGAGATGAGTTTTCATCTTGTTTTTATATCACTGATTCCTATTTTATTGTTTTATCATTTATTGTTTTGCGGTATTTTTAATCTTTTCTTTGTTTAATTCTGTTTTAAGGGGATGTGAGGGTTGGACTGTGGGATGAGGGAATGTTTTAACTTTGTCTGTTTTAAATGTTGTAACCTGCCCCAATTGCCGCGCAGAGGGGCAGGCTATAAATAAAAATTTGTTGTTGTTGTTGTTGTTGTTGTTGTTGTTGTTGTGTAAAGATGGAAAGGAAACTGAGGGAGAAATCACCATTAGAACCAAAGGCCCTGTCCTCTTTGAATGCCTTACACCAGGGGTAGGCAACCTAAGGCGTGGGGGCCAGATGCGGCCCCCTGAGGCCTTTGGACCGGCCCCAAGCCAGTCCTGCTGCCGCCGCTGCCACCGCCGCCCCCCGCCATGATGATATTGATTATTGTTGTTATTACCTATTCTTGGGGTTTTCTTGGCAAAATCTCCACAGGGGTTTTGCCATGGCTTTTCTGGGGCTGAGAGAGTGTGCATGCATATATATATATATATATTTAATTTTTTAATTTAATTTTTTTAAATTTTATTTATTTATTTATTTATTTTTGGTGCTTTGGCCCCCCAATTGTCTGAGGGACAGCAACCCGGCCGCTGGCTCAAAAAGGTTGCCTACCCCTGCCTTACACATTGATAATAACACCTATGTTGTGCACATACCATATATACTCAACTACAAATCAATCTCATGTATAAATTGGGGACAGATTATGGATTTCAATATGAGCCATGGTTAAATTAAAGGTAAAACTTAGGGGCATGCAACGAAGGGTGTAAAGGATGAAGCAAAGGAAAACGATGCCAAAATTAGGTACAGAATTCTGGCAGCTACAACTCTTTGCACTCACTCAAAGGCTGGATGGATGAGGAAGGAATTACGATAAATGGTGGCTGTGTGATGTGAATGTGTGTGTGTGAAGAGGCAACCAGCCATGGGCAGGGCTAAGAAAAGGTGCACATGTCAAAAAGGATCAAAAGAAAAAGCAAAGAAGATGGTGATTATAGCCGTTAACATTAATGTGATAACGTTGCCTGATTTTAATCCAGAAAAGCTGACAAACATACTCAGGAGAAGGGGATGATTCCCCTTTTTATAAGACTGAAAGTACAATACTTACATTGACCCGTGGATGACAACCCAAGTTTTGGAGGTCAATTTTTTGACCAAAATATCTAGACTTATACATGAGTATATACTGTAGCTGCTAATCATACAACATGGTTCATTACTGCTCTCCAATGTACTGCTTGTTCAATGGGAACATATTTATGTCAGAGCCTGTAGACCTCAGTCCCTATGCATAATCTGCACCCCTCTCTCTCACACACATGTTCATCAAATGTCATTTTTCCAGTTTCCAAAAGGGTAACCATGGGAGTTTTTTTGCAGTGTGTGTGTGTGTGTGTGAGAGAGAGAGAGAGAGAGAGAGAGAGAGAGAGAAAAGAGACCTATGGCACCTAAAACTCTAACAAATGCATTACATCATGAGTTTTTATGGACTGTGGTTGACTTCAACAGATGCATGGCATGTTATCCAGAATTTCAGGTGTATATACAGTCTATGTGGTGGTGCGGGTGGGCTTGTGAGGTCAGAAAAAAATTCCCCTCCTCTGAAATATAGGAAGTGCAGCTTAAAACTAATAGTTTACCCAGATGGCTGCTTCATCTCTGGATTAGCACCTCTGTGCTAAAACAATAGTGGAGAAAACAGAGCTGCAAAAACAAAATATCCAGAAGCAATCAAAGCTCTGCAGGTTCCCTTGCTCCACAGCTTATTTTCGATGCTGCTGCAATGAATGGGAGTTCATGAGTAGATCTTGTGCATTGGAGCTGTCAAATTAGGCTTGACTGTCTTTAGGGATGTGGCTTTAGTCCTGTGTACATTTACTTGGGAGTAAGTCCCATTGAATTCAAGTGGATATAATTCTGAGCACATTTGAGGGGACACGGTCAGTTGCATTGTGAAGAATAATGGCATTTCTTTTCCCTTCTGGAAAATGCTAAAATAAGGAAAGTAACTATCACATGGAGCCCTAGAAGCTAGTGATTCTTATTCTGCCCATCCCAAATCTAAAGAACATATTCTTTGGACATTGATCTAATTAAAGATGATGCTGTCACATCTGTTTTGAGCTGTCTGCATTGCTAAGCTATTTCTGCTAGGCGGAAATAGCAGGCATTAGGAATGTATGAATCTTGGCTTGATGTCAAATCTCAACTTTCCAGTAAGCCTGGATGGTTTTTTTTTCTCATTGTGGAATTCAAGTCACTGCTGCTGGTTGTGTATTCATGAGGTTGCATATAAATCCATTCACATTATTTATGGTTTTCTCCCATGCAAAGATTTGTTAGTGTAAAATTTTCCCGCAACCTAGAAAAACATTTTATGGCACTATTTTACATATTTTAATTTCCAGCCTCATCTGCAGAATACTTTGCCCTTAAAAATGTGTTAAAATACTAACAGAAATACAAGCTGCATAATCCAAGAGCTAAGCAACAAAATATACCAGAGTAAATCAAATTCCATGTGAAGAGAAGCAGAGTTCTATGGCCTGCATACATTGCACAAATTAAGTAAACAAGTATATATCTGCTTTTTTTGCATGATTTATGGGCCATTCCTATGAATATTTAGTTGGAAGCAAGTCCTAGCATACTCACTGGAGTTAAGTGTGCAGAGTTGGGAGTTTTATTTTGCTAGATGAGGTCAGAGGGAGAAGAGGGCTAAGGTTTGAGAGGCAGGTGATTCACTGTGTGGAGGATCTGGAGGTACATTACAGTCATGCTCTGATGTATGACATTCCACTCCCTCCTACAGTTTTCATTCAATTATTTTTTGGTAATTTGGTAACTAGGGTCAGCAGGGTTGGAAACAGTGTGACCCTCCAGATGCTGTTGGACCACAACTCCCACCAGCCATTACCAGCAAGAACAATGGTGGGGCATGGGCTGCATTTGCACTGCAAAAATAATGCAGTCTGACACTGCTTTACCTGCCATGGATCAATGTTATGGAACCAAATAAATATAGTTGTAGTTTTTTGTGGCACGAGAGCTTTCTGACAGAAAAAGCTAAGTATGGGGCTATACAGATGGGCTAAAAAGGGTGCTTTCATGCTGGCTTGAAGATGTGGCGTTTAGACAGTGCACACCTAAAAGCCAACAGGCAAGTGCCCTCTAGGCACCGTTTGCAGAGAAAAGCTGCTTCAAAAAGGAGCAGGTTTTTTTCTGCTACTTCCTGAAAAGGGTGCACCTTCGCAGGTGTGTCTGTATACAGTGACACCGGAGTGGCAAAAAAAGGGCACCCAAAATTTAAAACACCCATGTAAATGCACCAAGGCACATGAGGCAGAATTTGAGTCATGGATCCAGAGCATGCGCCTTATGAAGAAGGTTTCAATTTAAAGTGTCCTATTGTCCCAGGTGTGGATGGGCCACCTGTGGTGGTGCAATATGAAACACAGTTTAAGGATTTAAGGGTAGAAAGTTGGCTTTAATTTAAAGTGTCTTGTAATCTCTGGTGTAGATGCACCGCCGCAGGTGCGCCTCCATATTACAACCCTAACCCTAACCCTAACCCTACGCAAGTGCTCTAGCAACTGTGGAACACTGAAAGTGTTGGTGCTGGATGTTCCGCTGTGAGAAAGTGATAAGGGAAAGATTTCACTTTTAACCCACATACATTCCAGTGCCATTTTCCCAGCAGTCTTGTGCAGCTGCGCAGGTCTCCATCTGTGCTCTTTTGGCACTTGTGTTCTATACTGGGCAGAATGGCAGAGCCATCCACAAGTGACCAGCCAAAAAGAAGGAGAGGGATATTGTGGTCCCATGTAGAGATGGCTGACCTGATAGCTCTGTGGTCACAAGCACATATTCTGGACAAATTGAGAAACTCCTTGAATTCTGAAACATTTAAGGAGGTGGCAAAAGGCATGAGGGCTAAGGGCAACCAACACACTTGGGATGAGTATCGTCAGAAGACCAAAAACCTCAGGGGAGATTACAAGAAGTTTAGGGATCACAAGGTCAGAAGTGGCTGGGGTGCCTCCACCATGCCCTTCTACAAGGAGCTCTCTGCCTTCCTTGCTAAGGATGGTAGCATATGACCCAGCAGATTATGTACTAGTGGTGAAGTTGCCAGGGTCCCAGTCGGCCAGCCAGCCAGAGTTGAAACTGTGGAGGACACCTCCAAGGCAGAATGAGCCCAGAACCTTTTGATGCCCTCTCAAGGTAAGATATGCCAGGGGCTGTGGAAAGGATGCAGAGGGGGAGAACATAGCACTAGAGTAGGCATAGGGCAGACATGACCCTCATCCCTTGCTATGTAGATGACGAGGATGAACACCCTGACTCAGATGAGACATCCTGCAGTCAGAGGGCTGTGGACATCTCCTCTATGAGACCACCATCCCGTGCTGCAGAAGGCACCTCTACATCTTCCATGAGCAGACCACCATCTCATGCTATGGAGGAGAGCACTACATCTTCCATGATCAGTAGCTACCGTGACCACTCACCTCTCCAATGGGTCCAGTAGAGCAGCCAGTGATGATGACAGTGAGGGCAAAGAGAGGGCAGGTCCTGGACAATTCACCTAGCTGATGGATCAGGTCAAGGCTGCACATGGTACAGCTATTCCTTATTATTACAATAAATGCATTCAGTCGCATGTATGCTTGCACTCAACAGGCACAGCAGTTTGTATGGCTTTTGTGATGCCTTCTGTGCATGTGTGCAGGTGTTCATAAGACCTGCACACCACTTTTGTGTCCTGGCATGCTGGGGGGGGGGGGCTCTTGGAGGAATGTTTGTCTGTGTGTCCTGTTGACGATATCCCTTGCATGACCACCAGCTGCATGTATCCAGTCTTTCTACACAAACCTCCCTTGCATGTACTTCTCCCCTCCCTCTGGGGGATATGTTTTGTGTTTAAACTGTGCCCTGTGCCATATATGTTCCATACAATGAGAATTAGGACAAGAGATAGAAGGAGAAACAGCTAATCCCAGAGCTGCAATGACACCGGCAGCCCGCCTGGCTGAGATCAAAAAGAAGAGGGTGTGTCATTCAGCAGCCGCAACAACTGCTAGTGCCATGGATCGGCTCATGGATCACAGTTCAGACCACATGAAGGAACTGCTGGAGCAGGGGGACCATGCCCATCAGCTCAGGGAGAGGCAGCCACAGCACCGGAGGGAACAGAGGGAGTTGCTGGAGGGATCAGTCTAGCAGCAGGACTAGCTCAATGCCACTCTGGAAATGCAGACTGGTCTCCTGGGCCAGCTTGTGGAAGTCATAAGGGCGCCCATGGTGGCATTGGTGGAAGAGGGAGCAGTGTGGAGGAGGATGCAAGAGGGAAGGGCACCCCCTGGCCCTGGAGACGGGGTCTGTGAAGCAGGGTAGAGGAAGGAGGGCTAGTTTCCCAGCTTTGGAGGAGGGGGTTGCTATGGAGGTGGAGATCCCTGAGCAGTGCTCCGTAGACAAATCTGCCAGCCTCTTCAGCAGTGAGGTGGCAGTGCCATAGCCCTCTTGCCACCCACAAAGGTGGAGAGCAAGTAGAGGGGGAAGGGGATGTTGCAGCTATCATCAGTAACAAGGCAGTCACCACCATCATCTTCCCAAACAACAACATACCCCTTCCTGGGGTAACCCATCCCTTACTACCTCCCACTATGCCCACCTCACTGATTTTCCTCACTGTTGAACCTGCACACCTGTGCATAAAATGTCACAAGTTTTAAGAATGGAAAAAGTTCATTCATAAAAAAGACTGTGTTGATCCTGTGCAGGTGCGCCAATCGCAGTATAATTAAAAAATGTTTTTAACAACAACAACAACAACAACAACAACTGGTTTGCAAAACTATGTAGAAGGGGGAAGGAGAGGGAAAGGTGCTTCAGGGAGGGGGAAATGGGGGTTGGAAGGGCCCAAGTCTGTCCAGGATGACTGCCATAGTTTCCTGGACTGTCTTCATCTGGTCCTCTCTGGCAGCCACCCTCTGCTCCACCCGGTGATCTGCAAGGGGAAACAAAAAAGAAAAGGGTAGGTAGGAGGTATCTGTGCACCTGATCATGCAATGCCAAAGCCAGAGTTCCTGGGTGCGCCCCTCCACTCCCTTCCCCCATTTCCCTGCCACTCTTACCTCATTGGTGATCCTGCTCCTGAGAGCCTCCTCACCTCCTTGCCCTGCCGGATGACAGCTTGGGCCAGGCTCCTCCTCAGCAGCACCTCCTGTGAAAGGGGGAGACACCAGTTACCAAGCTGCTATGGGAAGTGGTGGAGGAGGGGAGGAACAGGAATGCCATGGAGGCTGTAGTCATGCAGCCCACACCTCTCCCCTTGAGGAACCTACTTTCTGCCATGAGAGGCTGCCCTGGCTGCTGATGGATGGCAGGAGCTCCCTCTGCCTGGCCCTCCCTGGCAGGGGCTACTTCAGCCTCCAAGGTGGAGCTGGCAGAGTCCCCTCTCCATCCCTGGTGCCGCCACTGCCGCACACCTGCAGTTGGGGACAGGAGGGACACCATTAGGATCCATGCATGTGGGAAAGGAGGGAGGGGAGGGATAGGCAAGGGTAATGGGAGGGTAGAAATGGGCATCAAGAAGCATGGCAGGGGCCCGGCACTTACCTGGCAGACGGCAATCTTGCCACCTTGGGCGGCCTGTCCTCAGCTGGTTGTAGAAGGGGGGCACTTCCTAATCAGGGACTCTTCCCCATAATCTTCCAGGGCTTCGATGAAGACCCTCTCCAGTGCCTTGAACTTTGTCTGGCACATTGAAGGGTCTTGGAGGGCAAGGAAGGCCTGCTGGAAATACCTCCAGTTAGGGTGGCTGGTACTTGCCATCACCCTTCTCGCAACTGCGTGATCTGTGAGGGCATGAAGGAGACAGGTACACATTCTGTGTCAGCAGCAGCTTCTCCTTGGCCAGGGCAAGCTCCAACAACACTTCCTCCGCAATGGTAGGGCCAACCCCAAACTGCTCTAAAGTCTTCTTGTAGCTGCCTTTGTGGGAGAGTGCCCAGATGGCAATTCCAACCCTCTTCTCCACTGGGATGGCGTTCTTCATGATAATGTCTGATCTCTCCAGTTCCAGATGCAGTATTTCCACTATCCCGTGGAAGAGGGCATGGGGCATTTAGAAGAATATCTTCCATTGCTCATCAGACAGATGGATGTGACAAACCCATCCCACCAGTCAGTGCTTCTGGGGAACATCCACCAGCAGCACGAGTGTCTCTCCAGTGGTATCAGGAGGGCAGCAGTGGCAGTACAATGCACAATGACTGTGGCACCCACTCTAGCAGTTGTCTTTTCTGTGTCCTCTGAGTCATCACTACTATTGTCTATGTATCCAGCTGTTGCAGTGATCAGTGGGAGCATCATTGTGGCGGCTCTTCTGCATGTGTATTGCAGGCTGACTGCCAGTGCAGGCCACATGGGCGATGTGGCATCCATGCTGTCGCTGCCTCTCACATTGCGCAAGTGCACAGTGATGCCAACATTACTATTAAAGTGGAAGTATATATTTTGTTGTTCCTGTGCATGTGTGCATGTGCCTAAGGGAACAGGAAATAAAACTAAAGGAGCACCGTGGCTGAAAGCTGCATTTGCTGCCAGCCCATGTGGTTGGTCCATCTTCCTCCAAGGTATCCTCGGGGCCGGCGGTGAGGTTGGTGTGGCTTCAATATGGCTTCAGAAAAGCTGCATTGACTCTCTCCCTGTGTGGTTGCTCCATCCCCCTTCAGGGCATCCTCGGAACCAGCAGTGCTGTTCATGAGCAGTTGTTCTTGTGTGCCTTCAAATTGTTTCTGACTTATGGTTACCCCAAGGTGAACCTATCACAGGATTTTCTTGGCAAGATTTGTTCAGAAGGGGTTTGCCGTGAGTTATGCTGGTATAAATCTAACTTACATTATTGTAATTCGCTTTTTTTATCATTGTGAAAATTAAATTCTGTAGACTTTGCAGTGATCAAAATCCCCCTCCAACTTCACATTTTCTCTGCTGTAGCTGCCACACCCTGGACAAAGCTATTTCCTGGTGGGTGAGGAATTGGGGACAGGAAGCAGCAGAGAAGCATTCAGTTATTTTCTTATAGTTGGAGGCACAGTAATAAAATCATCCTCATGGACCTCAGAAATACCCTTTGGAGAACCTGCAGGATCCCTGCCACTGTTCAGCCACTTGCTAGAAAATAGCTGTATAATTCTCTGGATTTTATCATATGGGAGGCTTATCATCAGTAAATCACCATTAAATCATCTGAAATTGTCCAAAATGCACCATCAGGGTTCACAGCCCCGCCTGCTTCTCCTGTCAGTAAATCATAATGGAGGTGTCCCTGCTAGCTTGTCCCATCAGTAAAGCATCCTTAGAGCCACCATTTGACAATAATGAGATCTTCCAAATGGCAGCTCCAAGGACTGACAAGACATGCGAGTGGGGACACCTCCATTATGCTTTACTCATGGGAGAAGCATGCGGGGGTGTGAACCCCGATTGCATGTTTTGGATTATTTTGGACAATTTAATGGCAATTTACTGATGGTAAGCCTCTCATGTGATATTCTCCATGTTACTCTCCACTGGCCAGGAAAGAGTATGTTAAAGAGGGGTTTGCAGCAGAGAAAAGGTGGGGTCAGGTTGAACAGGAGACATGTAGTAGTTATACATTTGCAATATATCTCCCAATCCTAGGACTTGCTTTTAGATTCTCACTAATGGTCTATTTGACATTCTTTTATGTTAACTATTTTTATAGTTTGGGAAAACAATCCCCATGTTTAAGCAGTGGTGAAAGGGAATGCAAACAGCCCACAAGGACAACATGGAGACAAAATATTCCCAGGATGAAATGAAAGCCTGAGGCTGTTTGTCAGCATGACTTCCATAGCAAACAGGGAGTTTTCTCTTTAAAAAGCTTTCTTTTTCAGAAGTCTTTGCAAGCACTGAATGGTCCTGCAAGCATCCCAGGAAGACAGGAGAGGAAAAACACCTTGTATTTTTGCAAATGAGAAACCGAGGCACAGAGATTCCTAAACTAGACTGAAAGCAACAGAGGTATTCTTGTTGACAACGTAGACTTAAGCATGTTAACCTAGAGGTTAACTGAGTTCAGTGACACTTATTCCTTCTGAGAGATCCAACATCCAGTTGCAGATTTCATGACAAAATTGGTTTTGAAGTAGCTTCAAGCTGTGATCCATGGTTCACATGGTCATGTGAATCTGGGTCACTGACTGTGTGTAGTTAGTCCTCCCAGAGTAGGATGCCAATGAAGTTAATATGGAACTACCTTCCAAGAGCTGTACATCCAGTGGCATATAAGTAGGTCTTCAGCACTTTTCATTGCTGCCATAGCTCATGTCAGCAGCTTCACAAACCACAAACTTAGACGCTTCTTGAGGGGATCCCTTGAAATAATATTTCATCTATTTTTCTCTGTTCTTTTGGAGGGGTGCAGTCCTAGAGAGCCGCTTTAAAATATTTGAAATAATGAAAAAAATTCATAATGCTTTTAGTGGTTGGCCTTGTGAAGCACATATTGGATTGTGGCCATTTGATGCATCCAACTCTCTGTGCATCCAGCATAAAATGAGCCAACACTTAATTTCCTTTGAAGGAAGTGGAATGAAACTCAGTAGTCAGGATGAACTTAAAGGACTGGCCCTTTGGCATTTGAGAGAGGTAGAAGGGGAAGAGAGTGGTGAAAAACCTACAACTATGTGAGGATAAAAGAGAACCAGGAGAACTAATACTGCACACATTCCAGATGAGAAGTTTAATACAGATTACTCCCCTCCCCCCAAATATGAACATTTGTAGGGATAAGACTTTTTGTTTGTTTAGTTTCCCTCCTGCTTTCCTAAACCACTCCAGTTCTCTCATACCATTAGCAAATGACCTTCTGAGATTACCATCTGCTTCAAGAAGAGTGCTGTGGGGTACCGTGCCTCATGTGTCTCCTTGTCCTTTCGACCCCAGCTGCTTTCCCAAGCTTCTCAAGGGGAAACATCCTCTTGAAACATTAGCCACATGTCTGATCTTTCTTGCTATTCTCAACAGATGCAACTGCTTAGGCCGATTTGTGGCTCCTGCAGGCAGATTAATAGCTTTTGCTTTTTTGAGTATTTTGTTTATTAGGTTTTGTGATTCAGGTGGAATGCACAAAATCCAAGGAAATGTATAGGGCAGAGGCTTGCTTCATTGCCAACAAATAACAAAAACAGCTATAAATTAATTTCCTTTGGAGGAATTAAGAAGTAATTTTTGCAGCCTGATATTGAGGAGTGATAAGCATCCAGTGCACACTGACCAATGTAATCCACACATCAAAAAATGTAATATTCACTAAATTCTATTAGCTGTCCACTCCTACAAATGGTAAAAAAAATGAAAGGAGAACACAGGATGCTCTAGCTCAGTGGTCCCCAAACCTTTTTGGGCTGCACACTCTTCCTTTTGGGTGACAACTCTAGTGCTGCGCCCCCCGCCCCCCATTTCTTGATATACAGTCTACTGCTACGAATTCAAAACTTCCAATTTCAATTGCTGCTCCCAAAGTTACCAAGTACAAAGGGAGAAGATTCTCCCCAGTGAGGAATAACTCTCAGTCCTTTTTTTGCCAGGGTGGAGAGGGGCACAGATGGCTTCCCTCTTTTTTAATCCTGCGAGGAAGAACTCTCAATTCAAGAGACATGAGAGAGGCAAAGAACTCTTTTGAGTAAGCAATCCCAGATACTCCACCCCTTCCTTCCTCACAGAGCATCAAGTCATCACTTTTGGTTCCCCACCACAAACATTGTTCCTTCTGCTCCCTCTTCTCTCAGCTTGTCTGATGAAAGAAAGCGGGAGTAGCAGTGCAGCTCCAGTCTACCAGCCAGGTCCCAGCAAAACTCACAAAGCCTATGCAAGGTCTCAAATTTGAAAGCTCCTTTTTGCTGCCACTTCTTTCTCACCACTGTGTGCTCTAGTGCCTTGTTCCAGCCCATCTGTCTGTCCCAAAACGGTGCTGTCGGAGTGAGTTTGCACAGGAAGGTGAAAAGTGGGAGACACCACCACATGAAGAAATTAATGAGGCTGTACATTTGTTTTAAGGGACCCTGAAAAGAGAGGTGTAATGCAACCCTCATCTCCATGATGGTCCTAAAGGTTGCTGGTTCCCCTTGTCTTTCTTACCTGCCAATACTTTGAGTGAAGGCCCCCTTGCTGCTGTTGCTGTTGTGTGCCTTCAAGTTGTTTCTGATTTATGGTAACCCTAAGGCAACCTTATTATAGGTTTTCTTGGCAAAATTTGTTCAGAGGAGGTTTGCCATTGCCCTCCTGCCACCACCTTTTCCCTCATTGCCCCCTGGATCTTTCCATACACCCCCCCCCCGAAGGGAGGATACTACCCACTTTGGGAATTGCTGCCTAGTTATATGATCAAAAATATGCCTTCAATAGAGGGGAAAGGACTTTCTTTTTCTTGGCTTCCTGTATTTGTCTACATGTGTCCTAAATAGGCTAAATAGGAAGAAGTCTGGATTACCTCTGCCCACAGAAACACAAGGGAAGCCAAGATCGATATTTGAAATCTATCCTGTCTTCCACCCACCCTGTTAGCCCAAAAGAACCTAGGGTAGTCCCAACTGTACCACAGTCCCTCACCCTGCTCCTTTGCAATGCTAGGTTGGTAAGGAACAAATCTCACATTATCTATGATTTGTTAGAGGAGGAGAATGCTGACCTGGCTTGTTTACAAAAACCTGGCTGGGGGAGGATAGTAGTGTAACCTGGGTTAAGGCTCTCCCAGCTGGGTATACAGTGGAACCTCTACTTACGAAATTAATCCGTTCCACAGCCCATTTCTTAAGTAGAAAATTTTGTAAGTAGAAGCAAATTTAACATTGAAAATGCCTAATCCGTTCCAGGCCCCCAGATTCATGCTACAACTCAATACAAATGTATAATACAGGGTTATTTCGTTAAGTACCTCTAATACAAACATGTTACATTACCCTTAAAGAACAAAAAACATAAAAATGAGTTGCAGGACTAATCCAAAGAATAAAAAATAAAAATAAAAAAGTTTCATTTACCTTTTGGGTCAGCCGGCTGTGTGATGGCAACAGTGAGTGAGAGAGGTGAGAGAAGACAGAGGAGGAGGAGGAGGAGGAGGAGGAGACATCCGAACACACCCAACATCCAATTTTTAAAAAGCTAACAAATTTTAACTTTTAACTTTTAACTTTTTAATTTTTTTTAATTTTATTTTATTTATTTTTTTGGTTTTTTAACTGCTATCGTTGACACCTTTCGCCTTCTTAGATTTAGGTTCACTCTGTTTCGTAAAGAACCGATCTAAGGATGACTGCTTTTGTCGGCTTTTAACAATTTGTCTAAAATGCGAAAGGCAAACATCATCAAAATGAGCGATAGCTCGACCGGTGAACACTTTTTCTGGGTGCTTCTTTTCGACAAATTCCGCAACTGTATGGAATTGTCGTAAAATGTCTTTGATTTCGGACGTTGGAATGGCTGCCTCCTCCTCTTCCTCCTCCTCCTCCTGGTCCTTATGGAACTCCTCCTGCACTGCTGTGTGTTGCATCTCCTCCAACTCCTTCAGCTCCTCTGTAGAAAGCTCCTCGTCGTGCTCCTCAATCAATTCATCGATGTCCTCGTCATCCACATCAAGCCCCCCAAAAAAGGCACAATGCCACAAGCCCCAAAAAACAGAGTCCTGGAGTTCCAAAGGCACAATGCCACAAGCCCCAAAAATCAGTCCTGGAGTTAGAAAGGCACAATGCCACAAGCCCCAAAAATCAGTCCTGGAGTTAGAAAGGCACAATGCCACAAGCCCCAAAGAACAGAGTCCTGGAGTTCCAAAGGCACAATGCCACAAGCCAAAAATAGCTCCAAGTCCTACCTTCCTGGATATCAGAAGCCACCAATTTCGCTTGCTCTCCTCTCTTGCAAGCCCAAATGCCTAACTGAAATTCATACTTCCTCTTTCTCTAGCCAATAGAGTGCTGCTTTGCCAGATTTCACCAACCAATAGCATGGTTCAATTCAAAAAGCAGCTCTTCGCGCCAATTTCGTAAGTAGAGGTAATTTCATAACTTGAATCAAAAATTATTCGGAGGCGCGTTTCGTAAGTTGAAAATTTCGTAGGATGAAGCATTCGTAAGTAGAGGTTCCACTGTACTGTTAAGGAGCAGGTTAGGGAAAGTGGTGGTGGGGAGTTGCCTTGGTCCATAAAAGTAACATCACTTTGAGACTTATCCGGAAAATGAATCACATCGAGTGTATTTACTTGACCCTGAAGGCTAGGGACAGCCTGGGGATTCTTTTGGTTTACCGTCCACCCTGTTGCTTAACAGACTCCCTGGCTGAGCTAACACAGCTGGTCTCGGAGCTGGTGTTGGAGTCTCCCAGGCTTCTTGTCCTGGGGGACCTCAACATCCCCTTCAAGTCTGGCTCATTAGATCTGAAGGGTGCAGCTCGGGAGTTCATGACTTCCATGACAGCCATAGGTCTGTCTCAATAAGTCTCAGGTCCAACACATTGTGCCAGTAATACACTCGATGTGGTCTTTAGTACAGATCAGGAATACCCGTGGACAGAGGTAATCCAGATTTCTGCCTTGTCATGGACGGATCATTTTCTGACCAAAGTCGGATTGAAGGCTACTACCCATATCTTTTTTGGGGGTGGAGGACCTATTAAAATGGTCTGCCCTCGAAGGCTGATGGAACCCAAAAGGTTCCAGGAAGCCTTGGAGGGTTTTATGGTTGGGAACGAAGGCGATTCTGTTGAAGTCTTGGTTGATACCTGGAATAACAATCTTACCAGGGCTATAGAATTATCACTCTCGAGCGTCCTTTCCAAATAAAAAACCATAGTACACAGAAAATCTTCATCAAATGAAGTGGGTTGTGCAATGACTAGAGCGCCACTCTAAATATCGACATTTATCTGACAAGACACGCCATAGAAACATGTTGGAATCTTATGGATTCTTTCTATGCTGCACACATTGCATCTGCAAAGTCTCATCCATCTCAATTGCCTCCCACCCTGAACCCGTTATTGGCACCAACTAAAGCCTGCTGTGATACTTTTAATGACTTTTTTGTAGCTAAAATCTCTCAGATAAGGGTTGATCTGGATGCGGGCATTATAATAGAATCAGTAAGAGAGATGTCCAGGGACTCTGTGGACTGTGTTAAACTGGATCATTTTGAGTTTGTTAATACCAATGAAGTGGACAAGCTTCTTGGAAGTGTAAGGAAGACAACATGCCCTCTTGATCCTTGCCCATCATGGCTGACTGCCCGGAGAGGCGATCCAGTAAAAATATTATTACAACTAATAATTAATGCATCCTTTAGGGAGGGAAAAATTTCCATCTAACTTAAAACTAGTGGTGGTAAAATCACTCTTGAAAAAAACCCTCCCTTGACCCCCTGGTGGTAAATAATTATAGGCCAGTCTCCCTTTTACCATTCTTGGGTAAAGTGATCAAGAGGGCAGTTGTCTTCCAGCTCCAGGCTGTCTTGGAAGAAGCCAATTATCTGGACCCATTTCAAACCGGCTTCAGGGTGGGATATGGAGTTGAGACTGCCATGGTTGCCTTAGTTGATGATCTCTGTCTGGGCATCGACAGAGGAAATGTGACCCTGTTGGTGCTCTTGGACATCTCAGTGGCATTCAATACCATAGACCATGGTATCTGGAACGCCTGAGGGAGTTAGGCATTGGGGGCACTGCACTTCAGTCCTACCTCTCGGGCAGATTCCAGATGGTGATGCTGGGGGATAGTTGCTCTTCTAAAAGAGAGCTGACATCTGGCTTCCCACAGGGTGCCATTCTATCCCCCATGCTGTTTAACATTTACATGAAGGTGCTGGGTGAGATCATCTAGAGACATGGGGCACAATGCTATCAGTATGCTGATGACACCCAAATTTATTTCTCTATGTCTCCCACTGTTGCAGCGACTAAGGATGGCATCTCTCCTCTGGATGCCTGCCTTGGGTTGGTAATAGGCTGGATGAGGGAAAACAAACTCAAGCTGAATCCAGAGAAAACGGAGGTACTTGCGATAGGTACCCCAAGTCTGGGGAAGGAGTTTTGTCAACCAGTCTTGGACGGGGTCACACCTCCCCTAAAGGACAAAGTTTGCAGTTTGGGAGTACTCCTGGACTCATCTCTACAGTTGTCATCTCAAGTGGATGTGATAGCCAGGAGTCCTTGGTACCAACTTTGGTTGATTCACCAACTGTGTCCCTACCTGGACCGAAAGGACCTTGAAGCAGCAGTACTTGCCCTGGTAATCTCTTGTCTAGATTTCTGTAACACGCTCTACATGGGGCTACCTCTGTACCAAGTTCGGAAGCTTCAATTGGTTCAAAATGTGGCAGCCAGACTGGTCACTGGAACACCTAGGTCGGACCACATAACAACTGTATTAAAATTGCTTCATTGACTGCCGATTAGCTTCCGGGCACACTACAGGTGTTGGTTATTACCTTTAAAGCCCTATATGGCTTGGGCCCGAGTTACTTGAAGGAACGCCTCTCCCCACATAATCTGCCCCATGCTCTCAGAACATCTGGGAAGAACGTACTAGAACATCATAAAATTAGGCCGAGTACAACTTCCCATAAATCGTTTTCAGCCATAGTCCTCAAGTTGAGGAACAGCCTACTGGAAGAGATCTGTCTTATTACTATTTAGATGCCTTTAAGAAGGCACTTAAGATGGGGCTCTTCCGGTGGGCCTATCCACTTGATCTCCTTTAGTGGACTCTCAAGTAGAATAACTGTTATTCCTAATTCAATCATATGGTTTTTTGGGTGTTGATGATGATTGGCTATTTTACAGAATCATTATAATGTTTTTATTTTATTAATTGTATTTTGTATATTGTTTTATATTTTATTTTTGTATTGATTGCATTTTGTATATTGTTTTATATCTTATTGTTGTAATCCTGCTTCGATCTGCAGAGAGAGGCAGGAAATATAAATAAAAATTATTATTATTATTATTATTATTATTATTATTAAAGTAGTTATCTAGGAAGCTATGTGTAGTTATCTAGGAAGCTATTACTGTGCAAATGCCTTCGAATCAAATTTGTTTTGATTCTCTTGTGTATTAGTACTGTAGTTCTTTTCATTACAAACCTCCAATTTTTCCTGACTGCATGTATATTTCCAGTGGCGATAAGAGGCAAAATTAATTGCGGTTAATTTTTAAAATTAATTGTAGGTAATGATATAATTAGTCTATGCTTTACAGATTATAACAAAGCTTTTGATTGTGTAGATCAGGGGTAGGCAACCTTTCCCCTTTAAGGGCCAAGGGACTTCAGCTCCCAGAAGCCTCAGCCATGTTGGCCAATAGTCCCATGTTGGCCAATAACTCCTGGGATTCTGGGAGCTGAAGTCCCTCGGCCCTTAAAGGGGAAAGGTTGCCTACCCCTGGTGTAGACCATTGGAAACTATGGATCACTCTTTAAAAAAAAAAAATAGAAGTGCCACAATGTTTGGTTGTCCTGATGCATAGACTAGTACTTAGGACAAGACGCTACAGAATATGGAGAAATTGAATGGTTTCCAATTGGCAAGGTTGTCAGGCAAGGCTGTATTTTATCATCCTATCTGTTTGATTTATACACTGATGGTATCATATATAAAACTGGATTAGACTTGGAGAAAGGAAGACTGAAAATTTGAGGAAGGAACATCAACAATTTAAGATATACAGAGGACGCCATACTATTAGCAGAAAACACCAAAGACTTGGAGTGATTACCAAAGAAAATCAAGGAAGAAAATGCAAAGGCAGATTTACAGTTGAACATGAAGAAAACAAAAATAATGATCACAGATGATTTACATAAAAATTAAGACATTGAAATAGTTC
The DNA here is from genome assembly GCA_026167975.1 of Phrynosoma blainvillii. Taxonomy (NCBI): domain Eukaryota; kingdom Metazoa; phylum Chordata; class Lepidosauria; order Squamata; family Phrynosomatidae; genus Phrynosoma; species Phrynosoma blainvillii. The sequence goes on along the minus strand of JANUYF010000001.1, from coordinate 243,695,615 downwards.
AAGATTTTCCATACTTTGCCTCAGTCATTTATCAAAATGAAGACTGCAGTCAAGAAATCAGCAGAAGACTAGAATGGCAGCTATGAAGGATGTAGACAAAATTCTGAAGTGTAAAGATAAATAATTGAATACTCAAATTAGGATTACCCATGCCATCATATTTCCTATTTCTGTGTATGGCTTTGAAAGCTGGACAGTGAAGAAAGCGGATAGGAAGAAATCTAATCTGAGATGTGGTGCTATAGAAGGGTTCCATGGATATTGTGGACTGCTAAAAAGACAAATAAATATGTCCCAGAACAAATCAAGCCTGAACTTTCCCTAGAAGCCAAGATGACTAAACTGAGACTGTTGTACTTTGACCATAACATTAGAAGACATGACTCACTGCAAAAGACAATAATGATTGGTAAAGTAGAAGGCAGGAAAAAGGAAGATCACATTACAGATGGATAGACTCAATCAAGGAAGCCATGGCTGCCCTGAGTCTACAAGATCTGATCAGCCTGTTGGTGACAATAACTTGGAGGTCTCTCATTCATAGGTAAAGGTAAAGGTATTCCCTCTTGCTAAGGTTGTCAAGTTGTGTCTGACCATAGGGGGCGGCGCTCATCTCTGTTTCTAGGCCAACGAGCCAGCATTGTCAGAGACTACTCTGTGGTCATGTGGCCAGCATGATTGCACAGAATGCTCATTCATAGGGTCACAAAAAAAGTCGACTTGATTGCAGTTAACAACAAAAATACATTATCTACAGATTCTGCATCTATGGATTCAACTATGCATAGCTTGAAAATATTCCAAAATAAATACATCTAAACAATAAACTTTGATTTTGCTGTTTTGTATAAGGGACACCATTTCACTATGTCATTGTATGCAATGGGACTTGAGCATCCATGGATTTTGGTATCCACGGAGATCTTGGAACCAAACCTCAGCAGAAACCAAGGGTTCACTGTATATATAGTTGTATAACCTTTATGGGTTCATATCTAGGCGCAGGTCCTTGTAGCTGGAGGGTTTTGACACTCAAAGAGGTTCAAACAATTGAACACTTTGTTCAGATGGTTTAGGTACTTATACACATAAACATGTACGCACATATATATTGGCCACTATCCCAGCATTGGACCTCATGTTCTTTGCCCAGGTCATTTCACAATGCTATGCATATACACGCATGTCATGCTGACCCTAGAGACATTGTCTCTAAGGTGAGTGATTTTTTTTAAAGTAGCAGAGCCAATCTCCTTTCTGCTTTTAAAAATGTACATCAGATTGTGTGTGTGTGTAAAACATGTGCTTGTTTTCACCCCAGCCTGTCAAAAACATTTGAACTGCTAAAACTACCATCCTCCACTGCCCACATTCTGGCCTACAAAACAGCCCCTGACCTAGTGCCAGCATCTATTTTCTCTTTCAAGTGTTAGTGACTTTGTCAGATTCAAAGAAAAGCAATAATACAATGGACCCTCTGCATTTGCTGGGGTTAGGGGCACAGGACCCCTGTGAAAGTGGGAAAACTGCAAATTAAAAAAAAAAATAACCTGAGAGAACACCTTTCTAGGCATCTCTAGGTCCTCCAGGACAATTCTGTGGTCAAGATCGGCAAGAAGATAACCACGAAATTTCTCTGGAGGACCTACAAATGCCAAGAGACGTGTTCTTTCTAGGAATTTCTAGGTCCTCCAGCACAACATTTAGTAGAAGTTGACAATAGAGTAATGCTGGAGGACCCAGAGATTCCTAGAGAGAACATATTAATCAAATCCATAAAAGTCACAGCTGAAAATGTGGAGGGCCAACTGTAAATCTTTAAATTTCTTGATGGAGCAATAGAGAAGGTCCTCTCCCAAGCCCTCACAATTACTCCGAATCTTCTGTTTGCTGGCTGGCTTACATGGACCCATGGCATTTACAGCAGGTTAGGGAGGTGGTAGACAAGTGTGAACAGGCAAAAAAAAAGCAGAGTTATCTTCTCTCCTGGCACATGAGAGGAGAAAAGGGCAGTCTTCGCCCGTCACTTTGCAGCCTGAGGTTGAGCAGGCAATAGTGCCCCCATTCCCACATCAAGGTGCCCAAAGCTAGCCAAGCCTTTTATTATTATTATTATTGGCACATGTACAAATAAATCCGACAGATCCTTGGCAAATTGGTGTATCATAAACCAGTTCATTAATTATGTACTCCCCTTTCATAAGTCCCCAAATCTGCTGTCCAAGATCAGGACTGGTCGATTGAAAGGACCAACCCTGATCACTGTGTTCTGGCTTTTTGAATCTAGCAACATGTATTCGTTGCTTGATATTTCCACCCATCAGACTCCAGGGGGGAGTTCTGAATTACCTTGGCCTTCTTGTGACTGCTTCAGCCCTGCTAGGGTTGGGTGTCTGGTTACCCGTTTAAATGTGTCAGATATTTCTCCTTACCTGTCTACTTCTCCTGTGTATACTTAGAATGAAGTTACACATTGTTCAGTGGGTCTTATTGCAATGAGTACAGGATAATTTGTTTTTGTACAAACTAAGCCAGGAGTTGGATAAAAAATAAGAGTAGGAGCTACCTTGAGATGATTTGCAGTATTCTGGCAGGGCTTCTTCTCAAGTATAATTTGCACCTCAGAAATAATGCAGTTAATGCAATTTGATATAACTTTAATGGTCATGGCTCAGTGCTATGGAATTCTGGGTTTTGTAGTTTTGGAAGATATTCAGCCTTCTCTATCAGAGAGCTCTGGTGCCACAGCATACTACAAATCCCAGAATTCCATAGGATGGAGTCATGGCAGTTAAAGTGGTGTCAAGCTGTATTATTTCTGCAGTGCAGATTAGATCCCAATTGTACAGGATCCAGTTGTATGTGATCCAGCCCCCAGTTCCCCAATAATCTATTCTACACCAATACTAGTTTGCACTTTTGACCAGCTAGTGAAGCTCACTGTATTACTAGAAACAAAATAGATTCTGCAACCTTTTAATCCAGCTAGACCAGGCTTACATCCTCTCTAGCACACAATGAACTCTCTAGATCAGGGGTAGGCAACCTTTCCCCTTTAAGGGCCGAGGGACTTCAGCTCCCAGAAGCCTCAGCCATGTTGGCCAATAGTCCCATGTTGGCCAATAGCTCCTGGGATTCTGGGAGCTGAAGTCCCTTGGCCCTTAAAGGAGAAAGGTTGCCTACCCCTGCTCTAGATAGCCAGGGTGATATAATACTAGAGCTGGACTGAGGATTAGGAGATTCAAATTCTCATGGAACTTGCTGGGGAATCTTGGGACAGTTATTCTCTCTCAGCCTGACCTATCCCAAAGGGTTACTGTGAGTAGAAAGTGGGAAAAAGAAGAACCATATGTACCTTGGTTCACTGCAGGAAAGACAAGGTGGAAATACAGTGGGCCCTTGGTATCCACTGGGGTTTGGTTCTAGGATTCCGCCCCCCTCCATGGATACCAAAATCCAAGGATGCTCAAGTCCCATTAAATACAATGGTGTAGTAAAATGTTGTCCCTTATATAAAATCAAGGTTTGTTTTTTGGAACACACACACACACACATGAAGTTTATCACACGTGGGGGAAATCGAGGTTTTAAATGGGCATTATCCAGTGATAGTTGCGTGATCGTGAAGTTTTTCCTTACCTTACCTATCCCAGGAATAACCAAGGAATAACCAACAACAAATCATTCACAGGATTTCCCCATGAATGATTTGTTGCTGGTTATTCCCTGGTTATTTGTAGGATAAGTCTTCTTTAACTGCGATGGTTTGTGAAAACCTATATCGCGATTGCACAACTATTGCTGGATAATGCCTGTTTAACCCCCTCCCCTGATTTTCACCATGTAATAAAGTCCTATGTTAATATTTTCAAGCTGTAGATGGCTGAATCTATGGATAAGGATTCTGTGGATACGGAGGGCCGACTGTATACTTCATCTCCCTCATTCTGTGTATTGTTATTTCAAGTGACTGAGGTTGCCACAGTTCCTGTAGCTACTTCAGCAGTCTTTGTTTTCTTTTAATACTTCAGTGATGTTGCACATGGTTACTGCACTATGCTTAAAGTGTAGAAATTTGATAGCACAGCTTCCCGTACACACAAATAAACCTTCAACATTACATAAGGCTTCCTTCCAAAATTTAATCCATTTGTTTTCCACTTAGCCTCATTTATTTTTCATGATCACTGGAATGTGGATATAGATATGGAAAAGCCACATTCTGGTACCCTAAAGGCACCAGATCCTGTTTGATCTTGGAAATTAAGCAGTATCAGCCTTGGTTATTAACTGGATGGGAGAATGCCCACAAAGACCAGGTGTTGTAAGCAATATTTCAGAGGAAGGAACTGGCAAAACCACCTCTGAGTACTCCTTGCCTATGAAATGCACGAGGTTGTCATAAGTCAACAGGCAACTTGAAGGCACAACACACACTATGTGTTTATAACCTGAGGAGCACAAGTTCATCAATCTGGACTGGTCTATTTGGAATGAGTAAGACTTCCTTTGCACTGGAGAAATAATTCGGTTTGACATCACTTGAACTGCTATGGCTCAATACTATGGAATTCTGGGAATTGTAGTTGGTTATAGCACCAGAACGTTGCAGTGCAGCTGTGGACAAGTCTACATAGCGACCATCAAACACAGTGTCCAAACACGAATCAAGGAACATGAGAGACACTGCAGAGTGGGCCAGCCAGAAAAATCAGCAGTAGCAGAACACGTTATGAGCCAACCAGGGCACAGAATACTATTTGAAAACACCGAAATTATGGACCATGCCAACAACTACCAGGCCAGAATGCACAGGGAAGCCATTAGAATCTACAAACACCTGGACAACTTCAACAGGAAAGAAGACATGCTGAAAGTAAACAAAAGTTTGGCAACCAGTCTTGAAAAACATCAAAATTAAGATTGAAAACAAGCAAATGAACACCACCCAGACTCAAGGGGTTTCCCCACAGACAATGGATTGCCAATTAAATAGACACACACACCCTGCATACCCCCCCCACAACACACCTCCAGGCTGTGCCATTCAACACAGTACAACACACAAACTAACTCCACCATTAACATGTAAAAACCACTTTCTCTCAAACAAGGGGCCCATAGGTATATATACCCCATACACTTCCATGCCGCCAACCCCTGAAGATGCCAGCCTCAGATGCAGGTAAAACGTCAGGAATAAAAATTTTCAGAACGTGGCCACATAGCCCAAAAAACCCATAGAAAGCTAAGAATTAGCCATTCTTCCTCCACTCATCTTAAAGGCCATGGTGTCTGATGTCTTCCATGTTACTATGGTGGTGAATCTGTTAAAATTTTAGAGCTATGCAAGATGCTGAACTCTATCCTCAAATGAGGTTGAGAACCTTAGATGCTTCCTTTAACATTCAAATTAAACCCTGGAATGGATAAACTGCCCCAGTGACATAGGAGTGGTTTCAAAATGTGCTTTGGTCAATGGGATGTTTTGAATAAACATATTATAGAAAACTTACGTTTAAGAAAGGTAAGGGAAGAAACAGGTTCAAATGTTACTGTTTGAGTAGCATTTTGTCTGGAGACAAAAAAAACTTGTGTCGACATCTCTAGCTACGTATAGTCCATGTGAAAATATCTACATAGATCAATACATAGTCTCAGTGTGAGACTTGATCACAGATTTGGACGTAATACAAGGATCTTGGATTCCAGTAAATGACTTGCTGCCAGAGTTAATACACATTTGGTAGGTCCTAATGAGTTCAGTACAACTTGTCCCTTAGTAATATAAAACTGCAGCCACTGTCTTTTGTCTCCAAACATAGAAATGTAGTCTTAGGGTACATCTACGCTGTAGAAATAATGCAGTTTGACACCATTTTAACTGCCATGGCTCCATCATATAGAATCCTGGGATTTGTAGTTCTGTGTGGCACCAGCACTCTGACAGAGAAAACTAAAAATCTTGTAAAACTACACATCCTATGATTCCATAGGATTATACATTACTTCTATAGTACATTATTTCTACAGTACATTATTTCTACAGTGCAGATGCACCCTAAGACCCATGTACTATATGCTTCATTTTTGGATTTAGTTCTTTAATCACTCTGCAAAATTCAGATCCAGAGCTTGACTTTATCTACAGTGCAATCCAAAATATATATACTAAAAAGTTTCATTGAGTTTGGTGGGACTTACTCTCAGATAAGTGTGTATGGCATTGCAACCTTAAGTCATTTTTCTTTCCTGTCTTTCCTCTAAAATAACCAAAGCTACATTGTCATCTCACAATAGTAAAATGCTTCTGAGAACATTCTGAGGCTAGGAATTTGTTTGCAGTACCAAAGTAAGCTGAACACATAATCCTTTCACATGAAAATTCAGCTGTGATTACTTTTGGCTCTCTTCTTTTGAGCATCCCAGTCCAGGTGGGAAAAGTCATGTTGTTGCTATCGTTAAACAACTGGGAGTCAGAAGCTCTTGCTGAGCTACTGTAAGGCATCCAGAGATCTACCAGTAGTTCCCACTCTACAGTTTGTCTACCTATGCTCTGAAGAGCTCAGAGTAATACTGTAGTTTCACAAACACTACTTGAGGTAGAATAGATTAAGGGTCAAACTAGATGTCAAAGGGAATATATACCCTACGATTAACTCATTTTCCATCCTTCAGCAAGATTTCTTCACAGATAAGTGCCTGAGCAACCAGACTTGCAAATTTAGTTCATGTTTGCCTTTCAGTGACCAAACACAAAACAAAGCACTTTAAATACAAGATACATGGGGATGGAAAATCACATATTATGACAAACAGCCACCTTTTACTACTTAGGGGAGGACCTCTGCAAAAATGTGATAAATGTATTGTCTAGTTTGACCCTTAGGAATTTATCACATGGGATGGATCCCATGCAAAAGCTGGATTTAAAGTGAAAATAACCCCAAAAGCAGGTTGTTTTTCATACCATATTAGGGGTTAACCCAAACAGAAAGTAGAAATAACCCACAAAAGCAGGTTGTTTTTCACATGACGTTGGCATCAAGGAGAAATAACGTGTCATTAATCTGAATGGAAAGTCGCCAAAACCTGCTCCTTTTTTACTTTTGGGAACTTCCGAAAGTAAAAAAGGAGTGGGTTTTGGAGACTTTCAGTTCAGGTTAATGTTGCGTTATTTCTCCTTTACACAAACACATCTGAAAAACAACCTGCTTTTGAGAGAGGGGTTTGGATTTTTACATCTTGTTTCTGCATGGAATTTAAGCAATTTGCCTCTGTGGGTAAACTCCTTAGAGTGACTTAACCACAAATACCCAGTGTACTTCATTACTGAGTAGAGATTTTTTCCATTCAAACTCTGCTGCTCTCTAGCCATTTCATCACAAAGTTCCAAATTAGGACATTTCACCTGAGAACAAAGGAAAATGAGGGATATATGAATGTCATGAAAGCTTGATCAGGGGGAGTGTTTTTGTGTGATAGCTAATACTGGATAAGGAACCTAATTTAGAAAAGACTAAAGGCACAGAGAGGAGCTTCCGGGTTTATTTGTGCATTAGACTTCTGGCAACATTTTTCTCCAGTATGTCTCATTGCCTCACCTGCACATTGGCAAGCATAGGTTCTGCAATGAAGTCCAAATCATGGGCAAGGTGGAGGGTTACAGCTCTTTTCTTTCACCACAGGCCTCTCTGCTTTCCATTTGTGTGTAGTTTGGGGTGCAGCATTTTCTGTGTCCCATCGTCTGTGTCTTTCATTCAGTGTTTAAGTAACTGGTCCATTCTTCTGTTTGCATTTTTTAATAATCCAGTCTCGTTCAGGTTCACATTGTTGCTTTCTTCTATAGCACATCCAATGATCATGCCTCTGAATGCTACAGAATGGCTGCAGCACCTCTACATGATCCGATACTGCTCTGTAGCTCCATCCTTGTCAATATTGCTTTCCAATCCATTCTTTCCCCACAACAGCTCTGCCAGGTCAAAGCTCTGATTGATGACCCTAGAGCAGAGCTATCGAGAAGAGGTGTCTTTGCTTATGATCCCCCCTTTCAGCCAGTTGTTTTTGGCCACTTGGCTCACTCCAGGCCGGGAGGCTGGGCTAAACTGGAGCAGTTGGGCTATAAGAGACTTGCAGGGCTCAGGCAAAGTGGGGAGGCCCTCTGGGTAGAAGACCCCCTTCTTTTGGCGGCGGGGCATGCTGTGAATGTGACTGTCATCAAAGGGCATGCAGCCAGTCACCATCACATAAAGCACAACACCCAGGCTCCACACATCATATTTCTTGGGGTCATAGGGAATACCCAGCAGCACTTCAGGGGAGGCATAGGCAGCAGATCCACAGTACGTGGTGCTCAGGTCTGGATACCCACGAGACTCCCGGCCAAAACCAAAGTCTGTCAGCTTTGCTCGGCGGCCATCCGCAGTGAGCAACACATTCTCACACTTGAGGTCTCGGTGCACCAAATTCCGATCATGCAAATAACGCACAGCACTCACCACTTGGGCAAAGATGTCTCGAGCATCTGGAATACAGGGGAGTTTTCCGAGTTGTTGCACCAACTGTAGCAAGTCAGTGGAAGCGGCTTCCATCACAATGTAAAGTTTCCCGTTGCAAACCTCAATGAACTCAAAAACACGTACTATGTTTGGATGACGAATTGCCCGTAAGATGGACAGCTCTCGTGGGAGAAACTTGTGTACAAAGTCAGGGGGTGCCCGGCGTCGGTCTACCACTTTGATGGCTAGTGGGCCTTTGTACTTGGCTGAGGTAGCTACCCGCACCTTGGAATAGCTTCCCTCCCCAAGGGTTTGGCCCAGCTTGTAGCCAAGCTCACTTAGCCATCTGTCCCCTCCAGAACTCTTTGACATGGTGCAAGATGCCTTGGAGAGTTCTGCTGGGTATGACCGGGACTTAGATTTTAAAACTAGGACTAAAGGCGCTAACCCATTTTGTGTGGTAGATGTTAACCTTCACCCCTCCCATGTTCCTACTGAGTGCTTAGGACAGGAGCATTATATAGCTACCTAGGTATTGTGATGTACTAGAGGTGTCATGGGTCAGTCCCTCTTTGAGTTGCCAAGGCTGTTGCATTTGCTTTCTACATTTTGTCTACCTTTAGGACACGTGCACAAGAATCTAGGAATAACTTTCCTATGTTTACCAAGAAGATTTTTTTCTTTATACTTTCAGGTGTAGAGTTAAAGCAATGCCATAATCATCTTCAGCTAAAGCATGCCCAACAGAGTTTTAGCCTAAACATACACCCCTCAGAAGAGATTGATGGGGGAATCTCTGCCATCTTTACTTTAAAGATCTCGAGTAGCAGGCTGAAAAGGCTCTCTTCCAGAGTCTCAGCAGAATGGGCAATACTGGACTAGACAGGCAAATGGTATGACAGTATAAGGCAAGCTTTCTGTTTTAGACTGAAAATAAAACTGGTGCAATCCAGTGACTTGGTAACTTGTACAAGTTCAGTTGATTTTGATTGCTTTGGTGTTCTGTTACGTATTTCAGTTTTGATTATATAGATAAATTTTCAACCATCTGCAGTTGCAGCTCTCAGAGAAACCAAAGGAAAGTCATCTTTACTGTCATATGAAGACTTTGGGGGGTTGCAGACTGCCAGAAATAGTGTGAATTCAGTCCACTTTTAGGGTTAGGGTTAGTGCTAGGGAATCATGGGAACTGTTATTTTTCTGAGACATTGAGCCTTCTCTGTCAGACAACTCTGATGCCACAATAAAATACAGTTCCCATGGTTCCCTAACTCTAACCCTAACCCTAAAAGTGGACTGAATTCACACTATTTCTGGCAGTCTGCAACCCCCCTTTGTTTAAAGTTTGTTCCTTTATATTTTAAAATTATCTTAGACTTTTCTGATTTGATTAACACAATATTTAGAAGCAAAAACATCTTGGGATAATTTTCATTATGCATTTGTTTCCTTTGTTTAATTTTTAAAAAATCTGTAAAATTTTAAATTTGTAGACAGCACTGCCCAGATCTGTACATAATATCCCATGAGGTGTCCAAGGGGCCTCCTGTTTTCCTGCTCCTCCCATTTTCACCTCAGGAGTCTTATGGGCAGTATTTCTGTAAGTCTGCTTCAATATTCCCACCATATCTTTAACCTCAAAGGGCCTTAATATCTTGAAGGCACCCAATCCTATCTGATTTTGGAACTAAGCAAGGTTACAAGTTGGATGGGAGAATACCAATGAATACCAGGTACTGTAGGCTATATTTCAGAGGAAGGAACTGGTAACTCTGCATTTGCAACAGCTCAAAGAAGTCAAGGCAGGTTGTAATAGGAAGGGCATGAATAATAATGCAAGAAGATCTAATACATCTTTCATATGACTGTTTTAATTTAGCTGTAAAGTTAATGATGGATGGAAACACCACGTTTTTCTGTGGAAACAATTTGAAAGAATCTGATACTTTAGCTGGCTTCAGAAAGAGGTCAAGAAAAGCATTTCTGATTCAGTCCTAGAACCAGGTTTTGTGGAACATTTGAGCAAGTTTCCCTCAGGGGGACTCTCTGGTGGAGCATGCCTTCTCCTTGCAGTCTCCATGGCCCAAGTACTTGTTTTCTTCCTCTCCAACCAATCTGCAGAATCACCTTCCTGGTTGCCCCTCCATTGCAGAAAATGTAAAGACAGTTGCACCCTATATTATTAAATGGCAGTAATGTGCATGCAAACTTGCCAGTGTGTCTACATGCACGTGCTGCCATTGAATAATATGGGGCATGGCAATTGATGGACAGTCAAATCCATGGATCACCAGCCCGCTGATAGGAAGGGTCCATTGTAATGTAAATACACCCATATGCTTTAAGTATGCTGTATCAACTTCCATCACTGAGGCCAGACTTCTACAACCAGTGCACAGTTTGAACTGGGGTATTGTACGAAGGACACAGTTATAGGGCTGCTCCTTCTCATCTGCTTTGCCCACACAACAAAGAGTGGGCAGATCCTTCCCTTTACAGTACCATGGCAGCAGATATGCATAGGGGCTTGCAGGAGCCATAGTTTCACACCAAAGGGAAGAGCACAATGTTTTCAACTTTGACAGGTGCATTGCTGGAAGGCTGTGATACTATTTATCAAGTTAAGTAATATTCCAATGCATGTGAAGTTGAGTATTTTATTTGTTAACAAAAGGATCAGCTGGTTGTTAGGGAGCCCTGTCAGGCCTGTCAGTGTCCAGACATCTGCTTTTCTTCATTTCAAAATGATTTGAGGACTAAGCTGATTCTATTTATCTGGACAGCACACTGGTTTTCCCTGTCCTGTCTTGGAGAGCAGCCAGGGGCAAAGTACTAAGCAAAGTCTGTTACAGAAAGACAATAGCAGACACAGTTATGTACAGAAGCTTACCAGCCAGTTACAGTTTTCAGAGTTCAGGCAGTCCACATCAATAGGGTACAAGAAGAAAGCTAAGGTGTCATTCTGAGGAAGTGACCTGGAAATGTGGTCAATATATGATGCAAGGTCCAAAATTCTTCAGAAACATGAGCCAGGAATCAAGAGATGAGTGTGTTACTTCCTCCTGGATAGTTAGTTGTCAGCAACAACTTCCCCAGGGAGTTGCTGGATTATTTATAAATGCTTCAAGCATCTCAGAACCTCCCTCTCTTGTCTGTGTTCCATTATGGTAGGTATTATTAAGTCCATGGCTCTGTGTAGTGGCTGCTGGGGAGTGTCACTATCTGTCTCAAGCACTGGCATGTCCCCCTATCCTTCTGTTTCCTGGTCTATATCATATTCTGAATAAGGTATGTCCTCTCTTTCTGCTTCACTGTCTGTGTCAGAGTCTAAACCTGGGTCCTAAGAACAAGGTGTGATATTCCGTAACCTGGTCAGACTCAGGACTGGTCTTAACTAAGGGGGGATGCAGACCAGGGCGTCGGGGATGCCCTGGGATGGTGCGCCGCTGGAGCGAGGCACGTGCACGGCGGCGTACCGGCGGCATCCCTGAAAGGAGCGCCAAATTGGCGGTCCTTTCAGAAGTCAGGGAAAGTGCGCCCTAAACGCGTCTGGCGCACTTTCCCTGGCTTTTCCGCCGCAGCATGTGCGGATGCTGCGGCGGGAGGTTGCCCCTGGAGCGCTGGCCGTGTGGAGGGCCAGCAGCTCCAAGGGCAACCTCAGGAGGAGGAAGGGGCGCCACTCATGCGGCTGCCCCTCCTCTTCCTTGCCTCGGAGACGACCCTATTAGTCGTCTGCCGAGGCCCTAAGTCTATCGGGCTGCTTATGTTAATGTTAATGTATCAGGCCAGGGAATTGTGTCTTGTGCTTCTACAGTGTTGTACTTTTGGCTGTCCAACATCCCAACACTGGTAATCTCAATGGAAACAGAAGGGTTTAATTCAGCTTTCTTGCTATCTGCGTAGGAACATAGTGGAGAAGCTTTCTAGGGTCCTGTCCAACATCCATTGCTGTGCAGGGCCAGGCCCACAAAGTCTTTCCATTTGGTTATGTCCTAGAGTTTCTATTGAAGTGGTTTAGTCATAAACATCTTTCTGTAGAGGCAGCCATCCAACCTCCTGGCTTCACTGGATGATGGGAAATGAGGGGGAGGGATTGGTAAGGAGAGTGGAGACGTGGAAGAAACAGGAGGCTAGATTTACTAAAGCTGATAATTAAAACCAAAGCAAAGGAAAAGGAGGGAGAGGGAAATAAGCACTCACTTCCAAAACATCAAGTTAGGAAAGAAAGTCCAGTTAGATATTGCATGCCACGAAGGCTATTATTTTAGCACACCAGAAAATCAAGCAGTTGACCAAGAGTAGGAACAGAAGCCACTGACTTCTGTGGGTAGCTTATTAATTCCAGGGAGTTACCATGAACCATAACCATAGTGACTTCAGAGAGAAGCTTCAAGGTGCATGTTGAACCAAAGCTGAATTGAGAAAACAGATCTGGATAGTTTCAAGGGGTTTTGCCCTGGTTTCCCTGTGCTAGGTCAGGACTTCCCTTTTCCTTGTCCTCATTCAGCTCCCCTTGAGAAATACAGAAATACCCCTCTGTCTCACAAACCAGAGCTTCAGACAGAAATGAATGCATAAGTTGTATTTATTAAGTACATGTGAGAATGAGAAGTTAGAAAGTACCCATGGTAAATCACTGTTTTATATGACTACTAGTATGAGGATTCTTTACGCAAATAAATGGAAGACAGCAGAATGCCCAGATGTTGAGGAATGGTTAACTAAGCGGTGGGAATATATGGAAGTAGATAAGCTCACCAGCATGTTAAGGAAACAAGACTGGGAAAAGAATTTTTAAAAAATTGGAAGCCACTGAGGCATTTTATATATGAAAAAAAAGGGGGGGGATTGTACCTGGGAGTGAGGATAAGGGATATAAATGTGATGTTGAGATATTGATGTTAGGTTATGGGACTCAAATAAGGATGAATGGAAAAAGAGTGGGAAAGGTGAGGGGCAGTAATATGGTTTCACTTTGACAGAGTTCAGGGAGCCAATATTTATGTTATTTATGTTATTCTTGATATCTACATGTTTTGTATGTTTTTGTCTCTTTATATTGTATTGTATATTGTATGTAGTCTATATGTTGTATATTGTATAGCTCCATCAGGCCTAGCCTAAATTAAGAAGGAAAGCCCTCCCTCCAGTCCATCTGCCTTGATCCAGGCCTCAGAAGGAGAGAAGAACTGCTGGACCTGATCCCCTTCCCCACCGCCATTCCCTTCTCCTTTTGTGGACGTTACCACACTTGCAGCAAGAGAGCGGCGAGAAAGCTGGTCGGAATCATTTCGGAACCATTTTGGGCTCATTCCGGAATGTGCCCGGCAAGCGGAACACATTACCACACTAGAATGGAATCAGTGAGGAATGTGAGATTCCGGAATGGTTCCGCTCCGGGGGCTCGGAACTCCTGTTCACACACAAGTTGAAAGATCCCTACCTCGATCCGGCAAGGATGTTCATGCACATGCGCAGACAGGGCAAGGCAAGGGGAGGGGATCCCTCTCTGGCGCTGGCAAAGCAAAGCAAGGCAAGGGGTCCAGGAGGGGATCCCTCCCTGGCGCTGGCAAAGAAGGGCAAGGCAAGGGGTCCAGGAGGGGATCCCTCTCTGGCGCTGGCAAAGCAAAGCAAGGCAAGGGGTCCAGGAGGGGATCCCTCTCTGGCGCTGGCAAAGAAGGGCAAGGCAAGGGGTCCAGGAGGGGATCCCTCTCTGGCGCTGGCAAAGCAAAGCAAGGCAAGGGGTCCAGGAGGGGATCCCTCCCTGGCACTGGCAAAGAAGGGCAAGGCAAGGGGTCCAGGAGGGGATCCCTCTCTGGCGCTGGCAAAGCAAGGCAAGGCAAGGGGTCCAGGAGGGGATCCCTCTCTGGCACTGGCAAAGCAAAGCAAGGCAAGGGGTCCAGGAGGGGATCCCTCCCTGGCACTGGCAAAGAAGGGCAAGGCAAGGGGTCCAGGAGGGGATCCCTCTCTGGCGCTGGCAAAGCAAGGCAAGGCAAGGGGTCCAGGAGGGGATCCCTCCCTGGCGCTGGCAAAGAAGGGCAAGGTAAGGGGTCCAGGAGGGGATCCCTCTCTTCTGGCGCTGGCAAAGCAAAGCAAGGCAAGGGGTCCAGGAGGGAGGTCCCTTCTGGTGCTGGCAAAGCAAGGCAAGGCAAGGCAGTGGACGTTACCACAAGTTCCCGGCTGCGCTCCAGCTCCAGCTCCAGGTGTGCTGGTGGGGAAGGTGTTGGTCCCCCGGCAGCCCCAGCGCCTCCGCCTCTGCTCCCACTTGGGGAATACCGCAAGGAACCATCGGCCGTAAAACAAGGCAATGCGGAATGACAAGGATCTCGTGTTTATACCTATGCCGAGATCAGCGTCATTCCGGTATAGTGCCGACCGCTCGGGTGTATTCCTTAAAATTCTCGGAAGTCAAAAGGACTGAAACGAAGCTGAAATGACGCCGAGACGAGGTAGGGAAGGGCGGGGTTTGCTGTGACGTCGTGTGAACACACGGAAAAAAAGTCTGAAACGAGGATGAAACGAGGCTGAAGTGAGGCTGAAATGACGCTGCTGTAGGGCCAGTGTGGTAACGTCGTGTGTCTTGTCTTTTTAAATTGTAAGCCTGAGGGCAGGGAACCATCTGATTAACTATTTGTAAGCCGCTCTGAGATCCTTTGTAGCTGAACATCAGGGTATAAATACTTCAAATAAATAAATAAATAAATAAATAAGTTTTTATGTGATAAAGAAATTAATAAAAATAATTATAAAAAAATAAATGAATGCATACAGGGATTGTGCTTCTGATCGGAGTGTGGAAGTAATAAGTTACAAAGAGAGCAGTTACCTGTAATGAGTTACTAGTTTTTGTTCTTGTTCTTGTAATTAGGGTGTAATGAAGCTACATTGCCATGTTACTTTTAGGGTGAAAAATAACTGCAACATTTTCTTGATATTTTTAAATTACTTCTACCATTTCCACCATTACTGGAAACTATTTGAGCAAAAGTTTTGGATTTTCCTTCCTTTCTCTGATCCATAAAGTGGTAGAGGGAGGAAGAATGCTTGATATTTCCAGCTGCTAATTCAAATTCACCCTGTAAATATTCCTCGTAACCCCATCCTTTTATTATTATTTTCAGTGTAGCTAGGCTTCAAAATGGGAAGTTTCATAAGTTACTTTTTAGAGATTACAGCAACCAGAATCTTCCAGCCAGCTTGGCCAGTACTGTGAATGCCATCTTCACCCATGCATTGATATTACCTCAGCCAGCAGGGATGGATTTGAGAATACCCAATTGTCAGGGTAACATGTAGATTACCTTACAAATCAACACACTGAAGGATGAAACCCCTGCAAAATCAGCCTGGTGGATATGTCCTTGGGCCTTTGCAGACTGCCAGAAATAGTGCAAATTGAGTCCACTTTAACTGCCCTGACTCAGTGCTAGGGAATCATGGGAACTGTAGTTTATTGTGGCACCAGAGCTCTCTGATGGAGAAGGCTCAATGTCTCAGAAAAAAAAAATACAATTCCCATGATTCCCTAGCACTGAGCTAGGGCAGTTAAAGTGGACTCAATTTGCACTATTTCTAGCAGTCTGCAAAGGCCACTTGTTTTGATGCAGTTTTACAGTTTTATCCTTAGACCATTTTTCTGTTTCATGGTTTGCATGATGGGCATGTGATTTTCATTGGAGGGCGTAGAAACACTCTCTGAAATGGCAACCACTCACTACAGGAATGAATGAGAGGTTTCTTCTTTTCAGGAGAACAGCAGACAGGGGGTGGGAGGAAGGACAAGAGTTGTGAGCTAATTTTTCTCCACTGTGCTTTGACAGCCCAGAAATAGGAGACCTTTGTTTCCTTATCATCTGATCTGTTTCTAACTTTATTAGCATAAAAATGTGCCAAGGAAGCTATTCGCTTCCAGCATTTTGCTCACAATGTGTAGTCATGGTACAAATGTTTTGCCTCAATTTACTGGTTGTACAGAAGCATTTGGTGCTGATCCAGCACAGGAATTGAGCTCTGAATCTTTCTCACATAGACCACTTCATTGCCAAAGTATCTAATTTGCTTGTGTTCTGTCTTCTGATATCAGTTTGCTACATCATTTCTTGTCAGAGCACATTCCAGGTGGAATTAAGCATTTGTCAATGATTGGTTTCAAGTGTAGAGTTAAACTTCTGTTAGTTTCATCTACAATCAGTGTGACCGAAAAGTCTTTTCTTTACTAGATTGGGCCTTTGGTACTTTATTTGTAACTTAAATTAGTGGCTTTGGACCACAATCTCTGAATGATTCCCTGCTCCTATATGAGCTCGCCTGACATTTGAGATCCTCAGCTGGGACCTTGCTATTTGTCCCACCTCTGTGAAAGGCTAGGTTCATATGTACAACAGAACAGGACTTTCTCTGGAGTATACCCAGCTGTGGAACTTCCGCCCGAGGGAAATCAGGCTGGCTCCAATCCTTTTGAACTTCCATAAAGCAGACATGACTGCATCAATTCAGTTAATCTCACTCTGTTTTGTCCATTACAGTTCTTTTGTGCAGCAGCTGGTGAGATTCAGAGCCAATCTGCACTGCAGAAATAATGCAGTCTGACATCACTGTAACTACCATTACTCAATGCGGTGGAATTCTGGGATTTGTAGTTTTGTGAGACAGCCTTCTCTGTCAGAGAACCCTTGTGCCACAACAAACTACAAATCCCAGAATTCCATAGCATTGAGCTATGGCAGTTTAAGTGTTGTTCCTGTCTCCTTGGCCAGGTCCCCTGTCCCATGATCTGCAGAGTGTGTGTATTTGAAGGTGGCGGCTGGGCAATGGAGTTGTCATGGAAGGAACTGAATCGAAGATCTGCAGCTAAAAAGCTACTTAGTGGCGCAAAAGATGGTTATTAGCAGATTATTTCCAGCATGTAAAAATGTGCAGAGGTGGTGCCACTACAATGGGATGATGCCAGGACACGAATGACTGTCACGCAGAAGCCCATGCTCACTGGTGGTGTTGCTGTGTCACTGTGTCGCCATAGTGCCATGGTGCGATAAAGCCCTAGGACTTGGAAAGTGCACTATGAAGGAATTAGACAATATCCTGAAATGTAAAGATATAGCAGTGAACACCAAAGTCAGGATTATCCATGCATTGTATGGCTGTGAAAACTTGGCAGTGAAGAAAGCTTTTAGGAAGAAAATCAACTCCTTTGAAATGTGGGGCTGGAAGATAGTTCTTCAGATTCTGTGGACTGCTAAAAAGACAAATAGTTCTAGACAAATCAATAGTTCTAGACAAATTGGTTCTCGACAAATCAAGTCTGAACCAAGAAGACAAGACGACTAAACTGAGACAGTCGTACTTTGGACATATAACAAGAAACATGACTCGTGAGAAAAGACAATAATGCTTGGTAAGGTAAAAGGTAATAGGAAAAGAGGAAGACTGCATTCCAGATGGATAAGCTTAATCAAGGAAGCCACAACTCTGAGTCTGCAAGACCTTATCAGGGCTGTTGAGGGCAGGGTGACTTGAAGGTCTTTCATCCATAGGGTCATATTAAGTCAAAGTCAACTTGATGGCTCTTAACAACAACAAAGTCTGTTCCTGCCCACATATAGGTACATTAGCCTTTTTGGTTGTTTGATCTTGGTATTTTGAGATTTTAAAGGAAGAAAAGAATTCTGTATGGTGTGAAATTAGAGGAAGAGGTCAATGGGGGGTGTGACGCCATGAGTTACCACACCGGGTGACACCAACCCTAGGAAAGTCACTGTGTAAGGGGCCTGGATTTCTGACTCAAAGTTGTTTTCTGAGAGACCCAATGGCAGAGAGCGCTGTTCAGAGGAGATGGGGAGATTAAACCCTTCCTATATTTGTGGACATCCTGTGGTATATTTATAGGAATTTGATGATCTACAGCACCATGTTTAACACTAGAACTTTGTTACCCTCAGGCATCTTGTTTATCTAGCTCTCTATAGGCAAACCTTGGACCTTGGGCACAGTTGACTGTATGGGAACTGTAATCCTCCATTCCTCTCTGGTTCTCCTGTATTATTTCCAGAATGCCAGGTGGTCCAGCTTCAAATACAATACTCAGTAGGAGACTCTGCAAATCTGGAACTAACCTGGACAAATGGTGCCAGCGGAGAATATGCAAGTCTTCCTAAGGTGGCTCCACATTTCAGTTTTAAAAACACTGTTGCTGGTGTCGTGTCCTGTCTTTTTTGGTAAACGGACAACAGTACTCCAGTCCTACAAATGGATTTTGGGTCCCTTGTGCGATGATGTCTCTGTTTACATGCAAAATTTCTTGGAAGCACAGCTGGAAGAAAAATTGCCTCTGAGTCAGGTATTGTCAACAGTCATGTTATTGCTTGAAGCTCATCATCCTTTGTGATCATTTGACCTGAAAGCAGGCTCTCAAGGCAAAAGATTGAAATATAAATGTGGCTGCCCCTATTATGAGGCTGAGCCGGGTGTTTAAATTGGCTCTAGTTGGTCATTCTTATAATCTTACTCTGGGGACAGAAGCATAGACGCATGTTGTTTTTGGAGCAAAGAAGTTAAGTTCTCCACTTTGTAAGAAGACCATCCCTGTGGGTGGAAGTGATAGCATGAAATTCAGCAGTAGCTTGAAACCCACTGTTCAGATTAATCAAACATTGCTAGGTATTGTGCTTTCTTGTATGGTTTCCTTTTCATTAAGCAATGTTGCTTTACTAATTGGTCTCTGAAGTACTGGTGTCCTTCAGCAAAGTGAATACAACTTGGAGGGGGAAAAGGTTAGATCTGTTTTGCATCTTAGTAATTTGTCTGCTCCTGGTTTTTTTGAAAAAAAGGAAAGTTAAACATTAAGGATTAGTCTTCTTGGGAGGAAAATCTATAGCTAAAGACATTCTATTTTAAGAAATGGAACGTGGATTTCCTTCTCATTAGCACAAATTATTGGCAAGATGCAGTTTAAGTCAAGTGTTATGTGTTAAATAAAACATGTTATTTAACCTGCACTGTTGTTAATTTGTTAAGCTCCTTGTCAGACAGGGGTTTGAATTGTGCAACCCTCCCAGATGTTGTTGGCTAGTAACTTCCAGAAATTTGAGATCTTAAGAAGAAGTCTTTTTGTGTGTCCCAACACGTCGTGAAATAAGGTTGGTGGGTACATGCCAAAGGGCTTCCTCTGTAGCAACACCTCAGCTGTGGAACTCCTTACCCAAGGATTGGGCTCCATCTCTTTTCAGCTTCCAGCAGGCAGCCAAAACAGTGCTGTTCTGCATGGCATTCTGTGTTTGAAATTGCAGTTTTAACTGTTTTAAAACTGGATTCTAGGTTTGTTGTTAGACTGCTGTTAGGAGTTTTTAAAGACTGTTTTAATGTGCTTAAAATGTTTTAATCTTTGTACAGTTTTAATTTGTTTTTAATTGGTTTTTATTTGCCCATTGCCTTTGGAGCCCTTGTTGGTTGAGAGGCAATACAGAAATATTTCACACAAACAAACAAACAAAACTTGGCTAGGGATCCTAGGAGATACAGTTCAAAAATATTTGGAGGCCCGCACAATTCCTTTTCCCTCTTGTAAGAGCAACGTAATAACCACAAACTTGGCTTTCAGGTGATAGCTAAAGGAATGTGCATTTTTGTATATTTACAAAGAGGCTAATAAATTTTAATAATAGGCCCAGGCCAGTAGTAACAATGAAGAACCAACTGTTTTTCTGTCTTAATCCTCCTCTATCCTTCCAACAGCTCTCTGTTGCAGATTATTGTCATATCCATTTGATAGATCGGAAACCAATATGGATAGTTTCAAAGACTTTGGTGGCATTTAGATGCTTTAAAAACAAGAACCCTAGTGTGGGAAGCTTATAGATTGCATGCACCTGATCCAGGTAGGGGCTATAAGCAGTGGCACATTGTTTATGTACACTTCCCTAGCTGGATAGAATGAATACGGGCAATTCCTGTCCTATGTTTTTGAGTGATTTATTGGCTGCTGTGTGTGTACAGCACAGGATGAGTACTCTAAACCAGAGGCGGAAAACTATGTGAGGCTAGGGGACTGCATTAGCCTGCAGGAGGCCTTGGGGCCAACCCCCCCACTCCCCACTACAAAAATGTTTTGCCCCCAAATGTTTCTCAATGCCCTCTAGGGCTGTGGGGGACATTTTTGCCATGGTTTTATCCTTCCTTGGGCCATTCTAGGCCCAGAAGTGACCTTTTCTCCAAAACAGGATGTGATCAGAAGTCATTTCTGGTTTACTTTTTTCAAAAAAGGCCTTTCCTGGGCTTCAGGTGACCTGGCTCTCCCAAAATGTGGTGACCCCACCCCCATATTTTCTAAAAGGCATTGGAGACATTTTGGAGCCAAAAATTGAAAGAAATAGAGCCCACCCCTGCTCTAAATAGTGGCTTTTTAAACCGAATATGGTGTTCATACTGGATTTAGTCCTTGGTCCTATCCTCTTCCCACCACATACACACACAGCGAAAAACTGGTTAGTGTACCTTGAGTGGAAATCTGACTGAGCTGTGTCAGTGATCTTGGCTGCTGCACCTGCACAGAAGTGGATTGCAGCGACTGTTCACAAAGCATCCAGTGCCAACTTTCTAGCAAGCAACAATGGTAGAGAGAAGAACAGTGTGATATTATGAGCCTCTTATTTCTAATTGCCTTTGGCATTGTTCTTGTTAGGGAAGGGAAGAATATAGGAAAATAATTTGGAAAATGGTAAAAAAATGTTTCTGAAGTGTCAAGAAGTCATGATAGGATAATCTTACTAACGGGAATCTTTGCAATTCAGGACTTTTTTGGCACAACATTGGCACACTGTACATGTGTTTGTGTAGAAAACCATGTGTAAATATTAGAATCACAGAATCATAGAGTTGGAAGAGACCTCAAGAGTCATCAATTCCAACCCTTGTTATATGTAGGATTACATAATCAAAGCACCCCCAACAAACAGCCATCCAGCTTCTGTTTAAAAAACCTCCAAAGAAGGAGACTCTACCACACTCTGAGGCAATATGTTCCACTGTCGAACATCTCATACTGTCAGGACGTTCTTCCTAATGTTGTGGTAGAATCTCTTTTCCTATAATTAATTGTAATAATCTGCATAGCAATATTATATTTTGCACAGAAAAGGCTGTGCAGAAAAATTTATAAAATGTTTATTTTATAAAATTTTCTGCACAGAAATACCATATATGAATTTTGCATGGAATACATTTCAAGTTGGGAATAGTTTTTGAAAACTATGCAGTTTAAAACGTCTATCTCACTATGGCAAGAAAACTGCTAAATTTTATTGCTTCCTTCGAGAATGAAATTAGCAAAGAATTATAACCCTAGGTCTGGTGTTTCTGTGGATGCATCCCAAAGTAGCTGGAAAAAGGCATTTTGGGGAGTTTCTTGAGGAGCAAGTAAGAATGCTTGACATCTATGAGCCTTTACAGACTGGCAGAAATAATGCAGCTTGAGGCCACTTTAACTGTCCTGGCTCAGTGCTAGGGAATCACGTGAATTGTATTTTTTCTGGGACATTGAACCTTCTCTGTCAGAGAGCTCTGGTGCCACAATAAACTACAGTTCCCATGATTCCTTAGCACTGAACCAGGACAGTTAAAGTGGCCTCAAGCTGCTTTATTTCTGCCAGTCTGTAAAGGCTCATAAATCAATCTGGAACCTGCTCAAAGCCACTAAAGGGAACAGCATGAGGAAGGGGGCTTAAAAGGGGAGAATTTAAATAACCTGAAGAACCTGTATGGATAAAGTGATGATGGGGCAAAGAGAACAGAACAGTTGAGGAAAAGTAACACGATGGTAGTAGTACTTACAAAGATCCATTGATGTATGCGATACTTTGTTCATTCACAAACCCAAAGAGCAGGTTTCTGTCCCTGAAAAACAGTTTAAATTGCAGTAGTCTGGGGTGCATATGGAGTAGTAGAGAGAGAGGGGCATTAAAAAATAATAGTGAATGGGGAAGAAGAAGCAAGGAAATTGTTGTTGTGTGTGTTCAAGTTGTTTTTGACTTATGGCGACTCTAAGGTGAACATATCAAGGGGGTAGCTTTGCAAGATTTGTTCATAGAGGGATTGCCTTTGCCTTCCTCTGAGGTTAAGAGAGTGTGCCTTGCTCAAGATCACCTGGTGGATCTCCATGGCCAAGTGGGGATTTGAACTCTGGTCTCCAGAGACATAGCCCAGTGCTCACACTGCTACACTATGCTACTAGCAAGGGTTAAATATGTGAGCAATGTGTTTGCATGTATTTTGAGCTGGGCATGTTGGCCAAACCAAAGGTTTCCTGGTGTCTTTTCCAAAATAGACAATTCTCAGGTTACTAGAATAAAACCTTAAATCTTATTATAGTCTAGCTATAATTTGGTGTGGTAAAGGCCCAGTGACTTAAATATGCTACTGAGCTGGAGAACTTTGGGGTGAGTAGTGGTTGTTGATTACAGTCTTGTATGCATAGTATTTCTTGCCTAAGAAAAGCCTATGAAATTCATGAGGTTGCCATAAATCAACAGGTGAGTCAAATATCAGATTAATTTACAGTGATGAAGAGGTATCTGAATTAAAAATAAACAATAAGTCACAAAACTTTTGTTTGACGGACTTATTAATGGGATCTTCCCTTTACCCATTCATTGTCTGCCATCTGGCGTTGGAACAGATGTATTTCAGCACACACATATACATACAGAGAAGTCTTTTTGAAGTGAAATTCAAGAGCTAATAGTACAATTTAAACAATTAGCAAGACAGTGATGATGGAAAATGTGATTTTACTAACACATGCATAGTAAATTGCAAAAAGTAATATCATTTTTGCGAGGTACAGAGATTCATGTGTTTAGGAAATTCTAAGAGTAGATTGCTTCGGTTCTATTCATCTGACCTAGTGTCACAATCACTTATTCTGTGAGATATATCTGGATTTTCATCACCATTCAGATATATTAAAAGAGAAAAGAGATTAGGCAATGACTATTGTATGCCTACATATTTATTTATAGCTCTTTATTACATAAATCAATCTTTAAAACTATAATAGAAATTCAAATTTTAAAAAATGCTCACAAACAGAAAACAGATACAAATAACTTCCTCCCCCCCTTTGTTGGTTTAACTTTGTATTTTACAGTTTCTTTCATTTCAACCATATCTCTAATTAGCTCTCCACTTCTTTCAGTTTATTTTAAAACTTACTTTTCCATGTCTTAAAGGTTTCCTCTTTGAAAAGGTTGTCAAGTCATGTCCGACTATAAGGGGTGGTGTTCATCTCCATTACTAAGCCAAGGGAGCCAGGTTTGTCAAAGACTACTCTGTGATCATGTGGCCAGCATGACTGCACAGAACGCTGTTTAACTTCCCACCAAAGTGGTGCCTCTTTATCTACTTCCACTTCTACATGCTTTTGAACTGCTAGGCTGGCAGAAGCTGGGACTAGTGATGGGAGCTCACCCCATCACGTGGCACTTGGGTCTCGACCTGCCGGTCTTGCATCGAAAGAGTCAGCGTCTTTTTTTAATTTTATTTTTAATGAATTAAATGAAGAAATGAAGAGACAAGAGAGGGAAGAATGGAGGGAGGTGATAAGATATATGAAACAGAAATGGCCGAATCTCCAAATTGAAGATTCTATATTAAAGGAATGAAGATTGAAAAAGAAGATTCAAATATATGTGATATATAGTATATTATATACGACACATAGTTAAATATACAAGTTAGAAATAAGGATATGTATATAACATTGTAATAAAATCAGCAATATGAAGCAGTAAGATGATTGTATAGAAGATGTTAAGGTAATATAAGAAAAGGAAAAGGAATATATAATATGATGTATATAATATATAAAAAGATGAGCTTATAATAAGAAGCTAGGCAACTATATAGAAAATTTTTATAAGATAAGCTATAAGATATATGAAAAGAAAGAATATGGTTGATAAGTGGCCAAATGGAAGTCTTTTAATTTTGTTTTATGTTAATGTGTAATGTGTTGTTGGTTGTTGTTTTTTTTTTTTTTTTGTATTTTGTCTGTATATTTTTATTGTATGTGTACCTATTGTATGTGTATAAATTAAAATTTATTTAAAAGAAAAGAAAAGAAAGAGTCAGCGTCTTAACCACTGAGCCACTGTGTCCCCTCTTATCAATGACAAAAATAATTTTATCATACTCACATAATCTCAAAATCTTTTATCTTATATCACTATATCTTATACCACTGTACCACAGTAATAAACAATTGAAATGTTTATCTATTTAGTCTTTTAAGCCAGTAATTCAATAACTATATTCATATTGTATATACCTTCTATCTTTTACATTTTTGGTTCTCTTAATCCTCTTGCTGGGCCCTGTTTATCTTTCTATTGCTTATTTTTACATGTTAGTGCATATAATGACATTGCCTATTTCTGGACTTCAGCAAGGAGAAGCAATCAAAACATAGTTAAGCTGAGGGTCAAATTTTACAGATAGGTGATCAGACAATCTATGAGCACCATGTTTTGGGGTAGGGGAAGAATGTTCAAACTTAAGACAGAGGCATGTGACACGGACAGTTAGCTAGTATGTGCTATAGTGGATGATATTTATACACTTTATATGAGTACTGGGACTAAATGTTATACCAGAAATCATGAAATATTAACAAATATGTATTTTGTGCAAATGTTGCATTTGAAGTTACTCCTTGGCTCTTATTTGAAATGAAATTTTGCCAAAAAAAAAAAAATAGCTTGTGCATTATGTGGAATTCAGCATGTTGACTGGAGGTGCAGCGTGTGCCCTTGGCTGAATTTCAGAAAACCCTCTGCATGCAGTCAGTGCAGGCTTCTTGT
Source organism: Phrynosoma blainvillii (assembly GCA_026167975.1). Lineage (NCBI taxonomy): Eukaryota > Metazoa > Chordata > Lepidosauria > Squamata > Phrynosomatidae > Phrynosoma > Phrynosoma blainvillii. Next base: position 243,670,264 of record JANUYF010000001.1, on the reverse strand, counting down.
TAAGAATTATCTATCCTGTTCCTGGTAGTCTGTTGGGTGAAGTAGAAGAAAAAGAAGAGGAGCAGAGAGAGAGGCAAGAGGGTGGCCTTGTTTCTTGCTGGCTTGCAGCCTCTGACAGCTCCCCATCCCTGGTGGAATATGTTCCTCAACATATAAGGAACATTCCCCATACTTGAAGTAATGTGACGGGATGTTATTTAGAGTGGTCGTCATATTTGCTTATCCTCCAGAACAAAAAAAGATACATCATAGATTAACAGGGACAGTCTTGCATATCCTCAGTGCTCTCACCCAGCATCACTGACAAAGGCACAAATTTCCAGCTGCATCTACACTGTAGAATTAATGCAGTTTGACACTGCTTTAACTGTTTGTGGCTCAATGTTATGGAATTCTGGGATCTGTTGGTTTTTGAGCTATTTAACCTTTTCTGTCAGAGCGCTCTGGTGCCACAACAAACTACAGATCCAACAATTCCATAGGATGGAGCCATGACAGTTAAAATGGCATTAAACTGCATTATTTCTGCTGTGTGGCAGTAGTCTCCATCAGATGTGTCTGATGGCTCCTTTCTGCATGCTGAATGCTCAGTGGATCACAGCAGTTTATTTATTTTACAATTTAGGATATTTAATTATGCTCTTTAATCTCAGAGAAGATTTCATTATGCCATTTCTAAAATGATTAACAAATTCAGCTGGACTTGCTACCTGGATAGATATTTATGACAGGGTAGACCTTGGCTCAGTCAATCAAAAGGGAGGCTGCTGTCAAGAAATCAGAAGAAGACCAGAATGTGGAAGGGCAGCTATGAAAGAAATAGACAAGATCCTCAAGTATAAAGGTATAGCATGGAATACCAAAATCAGGATTATTGATGCCACTGTTTTCCAGTTTCTATGAGTGGTTGTGAAAGCTGAGCGGTGAAGAAGGCTGATATGAAAAGAATAAACTCATTTGAGATGTGGTACTGGAAGAGTGTTTTACTGATGCCCTGGATTGCCATTCAGCTAAAAAATAGTATGTCTTTGTAAAAAATAAAAGCAAGCCAGACATAGCACAAAATACCAACAAGTCACATATATACTAATAGCAAATGTGGAGTTCTGTTGCAGAAACAGGGCCACCAAGAAATAAGTGGGTTGCCAGAAGATATGAAATGCAAGATCCTTGGGACTGACTGGCTGGAACAATGAATAAGAACCCACTGTATACTACAACATATTATCACAGCTCCCATGGATCTTATGACTTTATTGCATGTAGTTTTAAAATGACTCAAGCCTCCTGGGCTGCAGCTGGGAGGCAGGATGGAGGCAGGGATTATCACAAGCAAAATTAACACCAAATTGCCAGCCGCCATCAGCCCGAGTCTAAACTGGGCTCAGCTGGCGCTTTTTAGAAACTGGAACACTTTCTTCCCCAGCTTCTTCAGAACTCTTATATCATTGTTCAAAGTTTGTTAAACTCCTGGCTGAAATTTCGGCATATTCCTCTCCTTCTGCAGGTCTCCAAGTGTGAAGCAAAATCTTGGGTCACGAATAGGCTTGTCATGCCACCCAATTGGCTACCCAGTGCCCATTTAGACCAACATTTGGCCTGGATTCTAAGCATTCATTTTTATTTTTTTTAAAAAGTAAGCCTAGCCCTTGTAACAGCTGAGATATGAAGCAAAATAGAGTGGGCACTTCCTATCTGCTGGGGTTTGGTTCTAGCCCCCTGTCCCCCCGCCATGGATACCAAAATCCATGGATGTTCAAGTCCCATTAAATACAATAGATACTAAAATGGTGTCCCTAACATAAAATGGCCCTCCATATCCATGGATTCTTTATCCATGGAATCAACCATCCACAGTTTGATTTAAAAAAAAAAATACTATACATTCCAAAAAGCAAAGCTTAACTTTGCCATTTTATATAAGGTATACCATTTTACTATGCTGTTGTATTTAATGAGACTTGAACATCCATAAATTTTGGTATCCACAGGGGAGTCAGGAACCAAACCCCAGTGAATACCAAGGACCCACTGTATTCATTGGGCCAGGTGATCTTTTCCTAACCATGAAACATTGCATAAGAGTTTAGAACTCTCTCTCTCTCTGTGTGTAAAATATTACTATTTATTGGGTGAGCTGGGAAGAAAGCAAATATGCTTGCGAAATGAAGATGGCAGTATGCTCCCAGACAAGGAAGGTCTGTCTTGTGCAAATATCCTCAACAGACATAACATTCACAAGAAAGCGAATTGTTTTAAGAGTAGACTTTAATTGGCAGATGCTTTTTGTATTCCTTTGCAGCTTCTTGGGGCCTTGGTATACTTGCTGGACTGCTGTCCCTTGCTCATTTTCACTGAAAGTGTGTTAAACAGGAATGACTGAAGTGTTAAATGAGAGCATGGAGTGGATGTGGCAGTTCCCTACTGTGATTGCTGAAAACAGCTCAAGAGGAGGCAGGTATAAGCTGGTTTATACGCCTTTACATTATCACTAGGAAATCTTTGCTTAGGCGTGAAAAAGAAGGTGTTCATGGAAATGCAGCTTTGATACAGTCAAGCTGAGCACTACACTGGAGGCCCTAGTGATCTCAAGGAAATAAATGCTTTGGTTGTTCAGGTGTTCTCTCACCTACTTGCATGGTTGTTGTTGTTGTCATTTTGATCACTTTGCCATTTTAGAGAAGTGGAGGATCCACATCTTAATTTCCATTTTTACCCTCAGTCCATTAAAAAACAGTGAAAATGCAGTATGTACTGCCAATGGGACCAGTTCTCCCATTAGGCACCTACTCCCATGGTAGGTACTGAGAAACAGGAATGGGAATCCCCAGGCTGTTCCTCTGAAAACTCTCACCCTTTCCCATGGATGGTGGGCAGAGCTGTATAGGTTTCTCTCCATCCCCCTGAGCCACTTCCCCCCAATGCCTTCCAGCCATGCTCAGTGGGTGTAGAGATGCTCTCCCACTTACTGATGGTGACTGTTGGTGAAGTGAGAAGAGCATTTTTCTGCCTCGCAAACCTGGCTGGAAAGAGCAGGGGTGATGCTGCTCAGGGGGTGGAGAAACACCCTCCCCACTTGCAGACACGGCCAGCAAGCAGAAGAGCTTCTGTCTAACCCCTGAGCCTAGCTGGAAGGCATGGAGTGGGTGGATGCAGCTCATGGGACAAAGAGATGCTCTCCTGGCCTGTTTGCAGATGGTGACTGCAAGTGAGGATGGTGTCTCTTCATCCTCTGAACCACATCCTACTCACCCCCCAATACCTTTCAGCCAGGCTCAGGGGATAGAGAGATACTCTTTTCGCTCGTAGTCAACGAGAGGGAGAGCTCCTCTTCACTAGCTGAGCACAATTGGGAAGTAGTGATGTCACCCCACAGAGAGTGTCACCTGGTGCATCTGCACCCCCCGCACTCCTCTAGTGACACCTCTGACAAGGCCTCCAGGTTCCAGGGGTTCAAATAGCTGCTCAGGCATGGAAACCCACTGGGTCACCTTGGGCAGATCCCACTCTCTTAGCCTTAGAGCAGGACAATGGCAAATCTCTTCTGAATGGATCTTGCTTAGAAAACCAATCACCATAAGTCAGAGGAGTCAGGTTTGAGGCATATAGCAACAATAAGAGTTGTATGTACTGCATAGGCTATCCTGATCCTTTCAATCAGCTTGCTGCCCTCCGGTGTGCCAGGGATGATGTAACTGAGACTTTTTGCTTGTAAAGCATGCAGTCTGCCACTAAATTTCCTCTAAAACCATGGCCCATTTTTTATTTGACACAAGGCCTTACCTGGGAGTCAGACTCAGGATTTCTCACACCAAAACAAGAATTATATCAGCAGCAGCAGGCACATTCACACAGCAATGAAGCTCTATTGTGCTTCTATATAAAACAGGTAACTTCTTCAGGAAAACACTGGTGGAACAGTGTGGGAAATGTTTGTATTTTGTTTCTATAAATGTTTGGACTTCAGCTCCCATTGTCTCATACCATAACTATGCTGGCTAGAGCTGATGGGAGTTGTATTCCAACAACTTCTAGAGCATCACAAGATCCTTATTTCATCTTAAGGCCACATGATTGTAGACATCTAAGTGGCTCTGGGTTTATTTGAGTTTTTGTTGCTGGAGCTGCTAGAGGCCTGGAATTTTGTATCTCTTCTCACATCTCTAACTTGGTCTCATGGTTTATTGGGCAGTGTGGATCCTACAACAAGCCATCATCTCCCATTTTTGTGACACTTCTTTACTATGACATGTATTGACAATTTTATAAAGACAGACCAAGCCTGAGATGTTGGTGGAGGTAAGCCACATAAGCAGCTGATCGATATGAGGAGCTCTGATGTCAAAGTGTGTAAGCTTTTTAATGCTGCAGAGCTCTGTTGCAAGAGAAAAGAGGAATGTAGCTAGATGCTTGTCTATGGACGTTTTCACACGGGGCAAAAGGAGGACGCTAGCCGGCCTCCTGCCGGCCTCACTCCGGCTCCATTTCCCGTGTGTTCAGACACACGCTGCGGCAAACCCCGCCCCTTCCGGTGTCATCCCTGCGTCCGGCCGGCTTTTCGCTCCGTGTGTTCAAACACACGGAGCCCTAAGTCCGGCCTCACTCCGGCAGCGGCAAGCTAATTCCTGGCTAACTCCGGCTTCAGGTAATTCCGGGTGGCAAAAGGAATTAGTCTGCTGCCGCCGGAGTCATTCCGGTGTCAGCGGCACAGGGTCCAGCCGGCTTTAGGGGAAGGGCTCCAGCCGGCTTTAGGGAGCCCCGTGTGAAAACGTCCTATGCTAAAACTGAGGCAAATATCTGAAAAACATAACGGTAGCTTTACACATCAGGCTGCTATGCTTTTATGCAATACCTACAGTAGCTGCTGGTTGGTTGCCAAGGCTACTGTGTGTAAATAACTGAAACATTCCTTTCCAGCTTTCCTCTTCAAGGTCAAGTGAAAGATCACACATAATCTGCAGTGCCAGTCAACCAAGGTCATAGGAAAGAATTAATAAAAAAATAAACTCAGTGATCTGCTTCTTTTGGAAAATGTGAGTGAGGAACCTGTTTTATCATAACATCTAAGCATAGAGTTGCTTGGGTCGAGGAGAGCTTGTTAAGCCAAATTTGGAAACTGAGATTTTATCTTCTTCCAGGAACTTCTACATACCAAAGAGGGCATGTTCATGAGAAGACATATTATACAGATTCACTAGTCACTCACTTTTCCTAGGAACCCTGGGAAATAAGAATCCATGAATTCAAACATTTACAGCTTGAAAATATTTCAAAAATATATAAATTCTAAAAGCAAACCTTGATTTTGCCATTTTATATAAGCAACACAATTTTACTGTGTCATTGTATATAATGGGACTTGAGCATCCAAGGATTTTGGTATCCATGTTGGGTCTTGGAACCAAACTCCAGCTGATAACAAGGGCCCACTGTAGCACAATAAGAAAGGGAAAGCCACAGATATTTGTCAGAGAGAATGTCCTGCTCCTTGACTGGTCTGTTGATCCTGCACAAAACTGGTATCAGTTTGCTGCAAAACTTGATTTGGACTATAGAATCCTCTGGCCAGCAGGGCCAGTGGCTTTTCTAAGATCTGGATTCTAGTGTAGACAGCAGTAGCATTACTGAGAGGATGTGGGGTTTATGTATGGGCCGCACCGGGTGACACCCCAGAAGGGGGGTGACACCTGGTTGCCCCCCTCCGCCCCCATAGGTGTTTCTTAGGCCTGTGTAGGTGTCCCTTGGGGCCATGGGGGTGCTGCTCTGGGCCTCGAGGGGGTCTCTGGGCTCAGGGTCTCCAGCCCGGGCAGGTGGCAGATGGGCATTTCCGCGACCCACGCAGCACTTCCTCCACCCACACAGCCATTTCTCGAGCCCACATGATCACTCCCATGTGACCCTGCCCCTGGAAGTCCCACCAGAAGTCCCACCTGGAATTTCCCCTCCCAGAAATCCCACCCCTCAGACTGGGTAACACTTGGTGCAGGATCCCTACTGTTAAGACAGTGCCAAATTCTTTTTTGTAAATTGTGTATTTAAAGATTTGTTTTACCCTATCTTTCCCATTTGTAGAATTTGCAATACTGCCTACAGTCATATTATTAACTATATATATATATAAGAACAAAACAATAAAGATTCCAAAATTGAATTAAAACATGAGCAAAATCAAAAAACCAATGACTCAAAAAGGGCAATGCCAACTAGAAGCTACTGCAAAGCTCAGTTAAAACTATGGGAAAACAGGAAAGTGTTAACCGTCACACTCTGTATTCAGCCAAAAACAATAGCTTCTTGCTCCTATTTCTCTTTTTTTAGGTACCTTGGGAGTGAATGAGACTTTGCTGCTGGCCACTGTATGTCATAGTTGAAGCACATGGAGAATTAGAGACAGTCTAGAATTTGGTATAGTACACTCCTCCTGCAACATAAGAACCTAGTACAGGGGTAGGCAATCTTTCCCCTTTAAGGGCCGAGGGACTTCAGCTCCCAGAAGCCTCAGCCACGTTGGCCAATAGTCCCATGTTGGCCAATAGCTCCTGGGATTCTGGGAGCTGAAGTCCCTCGGCCCTTAAAGGGGACAGGTCGCCTACTCCTGACCTAGTATCTTAGGGCCTTTACAGACTGGCAGAAATAATGCAGCTTGAGGCCACTTCTGTCCTGGCTCAATGCTAGGGAATCATGGGAATTGTAGTTTCTTCTGAGACATTGAGCTTTCTCTGTCAGAGAGCTCTGGTGCCACAATAAATTACAGTTCCCATGATTCCCTAGCACTGAGCCAGGGCAGTGCCTCAATTTAATGTGCAGTCTGTAAAGGCCCTTAATCTCTGTGATGTGTATGTGTAAATCATAGGGGATTATTGCACAGATTAAAATAGCAATTTATTTCTCCCAAATTCAAGTCTAATTTGGGCTGCATCTGGGTCCTATTGCACGGCTTTCCCCCCCAAAAAACCCGACATCCAAGTACAGCCCAGCTGCAGCCCGGGTCTCTTAACTCACTTTGGTGGTCATATTTCAAAGTCGGAAAGCTCCTGACTTTGAAAAATGGACGCTGAAGCAAGTTAAGGGATCCGTGTTGGAGCCTGGCTGTACTTGGATGGCAGTTTTCCGGGGGGAAAGCCATGCGATAGGACCCGGATGCAGCCTGAATTAGACTTGAATTCAGGAGAAGTAAGTTGCTATTTTAAGCTGTGCGATGATACTAATAGTTTCCAACTGTCCTAATTTGGCAGGGACAGATTAAACCTTAGTCATTCCACTTTTTCAGCTGCTTTAAAAATGCCCAAATTTCTCTCTCCTCCTCCCATTTTCTCTCTTCATCCTCAGCTTACTGCCATTGTTGGAAACTGAGTTCAAAGTGCAAAAGTTGTTTTTACTCAATTAACTCAGCAAGGGGGAATGGAGGGTGTGAGATCTTGCCCTTCCGACTAGGTTCAGACAAAAGCAAATGGCTGCAACCTCTCCCAGCTTCCTAATAACTTTTGCCATCTTGACACACTCTGATGTTGCTTGCCTGCATGGTTCTGACTTTCATCTGTGAAATGTTGTAGAGTAGTGTGTGGGGAGTCAGATGATGATTATGTTTTCTGTTGCAAGAAAATTATGAGCTTGTCTTCTTATTGGTTAAAAGAGATTTCTTTTTCTTTCCTTTCTAAAAATTCAGACACATATACCCCCAGCCCAGTATACTTACTCACCCCATTTCCTAGTGACAGTTGCAAGCAGGCCTTCCCTGATCATGCTTTGCTCATTCAAAAAGGAGCATTTCTGAAATGCTTCAAGTAAAAGGAGACCAAATCATTTGGAGCAGTACAGATTCAGAAGTTTTTGAGTAATGGATTCATGGTAATGCATTAGTGATAATGCACTTTGGATGACATCATAATGGTTTATTTGTGACAGTGTCATGCAAACTGAATGTAGACTTTGTACAACTGATACAGTTTATAAGATGAGGACTTGTGAAGGGATGGAAAATAAATTCATACTCATAAACTTTGAAATAAATCCATCCAGTTTGTGGTCTGTACATTTATTAACAAAAAAAATGTGTGCATATTTTTGGATTTCCTTTTATTAGAAAGAAACCACACATGGCAGATTCTTCTTTTTTAGTTTATTTCCCCTTTTAGAATTATATGTAAATAAATGTCCATGATTCAAAATGTGGATCTTTTGAAAATGCAGACCAATGTTTAATGTGTGCATTAAGAAAAATATGTTTTAAAATGCATACAATGTATGCCATAGATTTTAAAAAAGTGCATACCTAAATATAGTCTAATTTCCATGCCAAAACCAATGAAGTTTCACATGGGAATATGACACAGGAGGCTTACCATGAGTAAATTACCATGAAATCATGCAAAATCGTGCAAAATGAATGATTGGTGTTCACACCCCCACGTACTTCCCCTATGAGTAAAGCATAATGGAGGCGTCCCTGCTCGCTTGTCAATAAAGTGTCCTTGGAGCCTCCATTTGGCAATAATGGAAGATCCCATTATTGCCAAATGGTGGCTCCAAGGATGCTTTACTGATGGGACAAGCAAGTGGGGACGCTTCCATAGTGCTTTACTAACAGGAGAAGTGTGCAGGGGTGTGAACCCTGATTGCATGTTTTGCACGATTTCACACAATTTCATGCAGATTTACTCATGGTAAGGCTCTCGTATGATAAAGTCCACAGTCTAATCCAAAACAAGAACAGGAAGAAAATGCAGGTGACATTTGGAGAAATGCAATGAAACAGAGATTGTGAGAGATTATTGTATCTGTAGATTAGTGACTTTCTGTTGTTTCTAAGACTTCTCCTCTATAACCTAGAACCATTTAGGGGCTTGTCACATGTTACATTTAAACATACTCTGTACCAGAACATTCAGCAAAATGGGTGGGGGGCATACGTGATAATAGTAAAACATTTAACTTGCAGGAGTATATATATTGGAGTATGTCACAGCTCCAGGCTTCCCTCGATAAGACAGATTACCTAGATCCATTCTGATCTAGCTACATACTCAGTTATGTGACAGGGACTGCTTTAGTCACCCTGAGGGATACGTATGCTCGGAAGTGTGTCTTTGTGAATTCTGCTGGACTTTTTGGTAACTCTTGATAACAAAAAATTATGGCATCCCTCTGAATTGTGTAAAATAAAATTTGGAGATTTGGAGGCACTGTTTTACACTTAACTCCAGCCTTCTGGAGAGGTAAGTTCCAAAGGTAGTACTAGGGAATTCATCTTTCACACCATGGCATCTGGGTTCCCCCAGAGTTCTGCTTTGCTCTTTGTGCTATTTAACACACACATGAAACTACAGTGAGTTGTCAGTCGGAATTTTGGGGGCTGGTGAAACAAGTATGCTAATGAAACCTGATTTACTGTCATTTTAACCTATTGTATATACTCAACTATAAGTCAACCTCATGTATACATTGAGGGCAGGTTTTGTGGCCAAAATTATGGATTTTGATATGACTCATAGATAAGTCGAGGGTAAAACTTAGGGTTATGCAAGAAAGGATCTAAAGGAGGAAGAAAAGGAAAATGATACCAAAGAACTTAGAAAATTCCAGCAGGCATAATTGTTGGTGCTCACCCTAAAGGCTGGATGGATCGGGGGGCGGGGGTGGTCAGTGCTTCCAGACTAGATTACACTCTTGACTTTTACTTGACTTATATCATCAGATACCATCAGATATATCATTAGATATCTTATTAGACACTCCATCAGATCATTCTATCAGATCGCTTTTTGTATACTCAGAGTGCCTATGTTACTGTATTAATTTTTTCGGTGTTTTAATCAATTTTAATGTGTTATTGATTTAATATATTTTTAAGGGGTGTGTGATATGTTTATTATATTTCTATTTGTATAGGATTGTATTTTAAATTGTAAGCTGCCTGGATAGCCTTGGCTCAGGGTGGGATATAAATAAAATATTATTATTATTATTATTATTATTATTAAAAAATATGAGTTAAAATATAGTATTCATACCAACCCATGGATAAGTCAACTCAGTTTTTTAGGGGGTATGTGTCAATTTTTTGACTAATATTTCTAGATTTATACATGAATATATACAGTCAATGTAAAGAAACTAGTTTGTGCCTCTGGTTAGTAATGGAATGAATGGTGGAAAATGCCAGATTAAACTTGTCCTATGTCCAGAGGGAATTAGTGCCAGGAAAGGTAAGTGATAGTAGGAGAAACCATTACAGGTGAACCAAGCCAGACCACATAATACAAGGGGTAATCTAGAGAGTTCACAGAAAACAAAGGAAGGTGCAATACCCAGGTACTAGTCATTCCAGAATCCCACATAAGAAGCCAGCAAACACAATAACCAAAGCCAAAATGGAAAGTCAACAAGATATATAACTTAAGACAGACCAGAGGTTAACTATCCAGATAAATCCATGAACACAAAGAGAACTGAAAGGCGGGTAAAGTGAACTATTGCATCAGCTCCCAGCAGCTGCTTGGCCATGAGACACTAGGCCTGTAACAGGCTTGGAAAACAGCAGTTGGGTAATACAGTGATGGCAGCAGATAAATAAATAATAAAAAATAACAATAATGAAGAAATGCATTATTATCTGCATTGATAGCCAGCAAGGAGTACAGTTTTCTCCAGCCTAATGGATACAGTAGATATGCATTGTGATGTGTAGGTGCAGATGATCTGCATTTCCCATGTGTTCTGCATTGTAACTGTGGGGTCATAATATAGCAGTGGGAAATGTACATTCAGTGGACAATGAAATCTATTTCTAGACACAGAAACTTGTGGGTTTGGGCAGTATTATTTATGTAGAACAGCAACTACAATGTTTCTTTATTCTATGAGGTAGATGCTGATGTCAGTTCATCACCTCAAAGTAGCCAATTCAGATGAAATGCAAAGAAGGCTCTGATGTTACCCAGCAGATAGGGGGGGGGGGGTACAAATTAATTGAAGTTTTGTTTTCAGATATGCTTAAGTCACAGCAAGTCTAAGAACAGAGGAAAAAGCAGACTAATGTTATCTGAACTGTACAGTACCATGGTTCCTGGTGCCACAGTACGTGATGCACTGCTTGAAACAACAGAAAACAATCCCTATGTCTAAAGTTCCCTATGAAGTCCAGTTTCCTGCCTTTGAAGGTCAATCTCTTTTCAAAGTTAAAAAATCCCTTTACTATTACATTCCAAAACAACTTCGGAAATTCCTTCCACAGACTTGGAAAGAATGAAAGGAGCTTGATTAGCCTGACTTGGCCTCTCCTAGCTTACAAAAGGCCTTCTTGTCCTCAGATGTTCTTTGAGAGGTAGCAAAACAAAAACTGCATCTTCCCATACATTGCAAATGCACATACACAAAATGAAATAGTTACATGCCCTCCCTAGTTCTCTTAGCAGGTTCCAGGTTGAGTGCTATAGATTTTATTTTGCTTTAAATAAAGGAGTACACAAGCCGCCTGGTTTTCTTTTGCTTTATTTACAAATATGTAAACACAGCATGTGTTACTCTTCCCAAAAAGTGTGGAAAGAGGTTGTGCAAGAGGCACATAATTCCCATGCAACTACCGAGTCCTGCATGTGTCACAGCCACCCATTCTGTTCCTGACTGTCATGAGTTCAGTGCAGTACTACAGCCTTTGTGTTTGTGGGGAAGCCTCTAATCTAAAGGGTCATTCACACATCATTTTTTGTAGTGCAACAACGCAAATAACCTCACTCCCGCATTCTGGTTTTGTTATTTACACTGTGAAATGGTATCGATCTGCATATCTTCTAGTTTTTCACAGGACCTGGCAGCTCAGGAAGGGCAGGGGTCTCTCATTGCTAGTCCTGGGCTTGGCCTCTATGGTCTGATGTGGGGGGAAGACACAGCTTTTCTCCCAGGAAGCTACTGGAAGCCAGTCCATAGCAACGGGTGTGGAGGGAAAGAGGAAGAGCATCTCCTCTTAAAACTGGTTGGAAGGAGCCTTGTCCCCTTCCCCAAGGAGTCGGCAATGTGAATCTATTCGAACTGCATTCAAGGCATGCTGTTTAATCTGGGTCTTTTTTGCATCATTATTCACACTGCAGATGATGCAAACCATTTTTTAAAAATTGGGAAAAAACTGGTATTGATTATCCCTAGTTAGGTGGGGGGGTTTTTTGTACCCCCCCCCACTGCTTCCAGGGCATTCGGGGTACGTGTGAACAACAGGGATTCAACGCTAATTCATCCCAGATTATTTTCATCATGTGAATAGCCCCTAAGTGTTGGAAATTAAAGCACCAATGCTATAGTACATAACCTAAAGCAGTGGGAGTGGGGAGCAATAGTGTTTCTTTCCCCTTTGGTTTTTCCTAGATCTATGTGTAGATTGTTTTAATAGTTTTTTTGTGGGTTTTTCAGGTTGTGTGGCCATGTTCTAGAAGAGTTTCGTTCTGACATTTTGCCAGCATCTGTGGCTGGCATCTTCAGAGATGCTGGTGAAATGTCAGAAAGAAACTCTTCTAGAACATGGCCACGCAGCCCGAAAAAACCACAAAAAACTATGGGTGCCGGCCATGAAAGCCTTCGACTTCCCCTGCGTATAGATTGCTACGTTTAGGCTTTCATTCCTTTCGTCTTTCTCTGAAGCCATTTTCTGCTACTTCTTCCCCCAGCTAAAGTCAGACAGACAGCATGCTGAATTTCCATAACGAATGCTTGAGCAGATACAAACAGGGATCTGAGCACTCTGAGCTTCTTTACTCATATTTATGGATATCAGACATACTTCAAATATATTTCCTGAAACCAGAAATTAAGGTTTTTCTTTATATCTTGTTGTGAACATCCAGAGTCGTTACTCCTGTTTTATAGCCCCAAGATGAGAGCATCAGTGTGCTGCACTCTGCTATCCATCGGGGTAGAATTCAGAGACATAGCCAAGTTAGTATGCAGTCTGGAATATCTTGCAGTACCATTGAGACTAACCCCATGCATCTGACACAGCCAATCAAGTCTATAAAAGCACATGCTGCAACTTTTTTTACTCAATTTCAAAAGTGCTGCAAGATCCCTTTGCACTCTGCTATTAAAAGGGCCAGATATACCAAAGCTGAGTGTGTTCGGGTGAATGCACTTAAGAGTATTTATTTATATTTCACATCATGGGGGGGGGGGATGCTGTCTATTGTAATAGTGTTTTATGTTGTACACCGCCCGGATTGGGCAACCATTGGGCGATATATAAATTATTATTATTATTATTATTATTATTATTATTATTATTATTATCATCATCATCATCACACTTTTCTTCCTCCAGAACATTACTGTTTGGGACTACAGCTCCCAGAATCCGCAGCCAGTACAGCTACTTAGAGTTATAATACAAAAAGTTAACTTTTCTAAGCTCAGGTTTGTGTGGGGCTTTCCCGAACAGCCTTTCAAGTTATTTCTTTCCACTCTGTTTGGAGCAAGGACTAAACAGGGCCCTTCTAGTCATTCTCTCCCCACTTCTCCAATGTGAGTGGGGAAATGTGGATATGTCACTGGCCCTTTCCCACCACAGTTCTTGCAGGCCTTCCACCCATTGGGAGCTGGACTTTATTACTCTTAATGTTATTATTCCTGTTCCTTTTTAATGCCCCACTCTTCCAGAGTGGCTGAGGAGCATTTGTAATGGGGTGGATTTTCTGACTGAGGAGGCTTTTTGTGGGATGGAAGACCCTCAGATAATCTGGTTTCAGAATCATGCCAGCACCCTACTCGGGACCAGCAGTGAGTTAAAGTGATCCCTGAGTTAAGCTCCTTGTTTGTTGTGTGTACTATCTGCAGTAAGCTAGGGACCCCCCCCCCAACAAGTATCTTCAGTAAGCCCCTGCTCAAGTTCTCCAGGTTGTTTGGGCACTGACTACAAAAATGACCTTAGCTTTTAAAGTATTCTATAAAATTATGCTTCTTTCCCAGTTTCCAGTGTGATGTCACAAAGGTCATCAGAACCCATCTTAGATTTTGCTGTCATAGGCCACTTACGTTTCAAAACTTGGTGCAAAATTGACTGGCCATGGGTGGGTTGGAAGGCAGCAGAGTCATTCCTTGTCCAGGGCATTTTTTCAAAGACCAGCTCTGACACTAGTCAAGCAGAAAAGGTTCCCCAAGACAGAATCCCACTCTCTGGCATGGGACGAGCTGAGGAGGTTAGTGTGCATGTCTAGCCATCCACACCTACATATGTGATGGCCATCTCGTGGAATCAGGGTGAATAGCCAAACAAAGTGGGCAAAGGGGTCTTGTAGCACCTTTGAGACTAAGGGCCTTTGCAGATGGGCGGCACAGAGCCGCCCTGGGAAGCGGCGAATCAGGGCTGCGGCAACCCCATGCCATGGCCCAATCCTCCTTTTTGCCATCCCGAAAAGAGCAGCAAAATGCTGCTCCTTTTTGGGGCAGCAAAAGGCTGCCCTAAGAGCCGGCACTGCAGCTCTTCAGCGCCCTTTCGGCATAGCCCCAGGCTGGTCCTGCTGTCGCTGCCTGCCATGATGATATTGAGGGCATCGGGGTGGGGTTGGGGCGGTCGGCATGCTGCCCCGCCCCACCTCTACTCCCAGGCTGGTCCTTTGGGCCGGTCTGCATCCCTCCTAACTGAACAAAAGAAGTAGTAGCATCATTTTCTGCAGACTTGGTTTACTTCCTCAGATGCATGGAGTGAACTGGTGACCACGAAGGACCTTTATAATCAGACGGTATGAAACAGCCATAAAAATGCAAAACTTGTAGGTATGGTGATGAGGTGATAGGTTCAGTTTTAACCATGGTCATTGAGAGACAAAGGCAGGAGGAAAGATGTTGCCTAAGGCCCGGGTGGGTGGGTGACCATATGAATGGTGGAGGGAGTTCTGGTATGTGGTGCATGCAGGCTAGGAACCAGAAAGATGTGATAAACTGGCCAAGAGCATCCACATGAGGCTGGGATGTTACTAGTGTTATAATATGTGTAGTGTGTTAGGGAGCCACTGTGTTTGAATTCTGGACCCACAGTGTCTGTATTCTCAGTAAAGGTTTAAAATAAAGCCTATTCTTCTTGGATACTTGACATGGCATTGCAAAACAGCCCTGTATTTTTAGGCTGGCTATTCCGGTTGCTTTTTTAAATGCAACATAGAAACTACAGTACTGTTATCACTACAGGTCAGTCACACTTTTAAGTAAAGAGAGCCATGAAATCCAGCTTCATGAACCAAGAGCCATGATACACAGCTTAGTTAACCGGAAAGCGACATTTTAGTAGGAAGTAAAAATGATATGCTACGATCCTTTTTGTCTCTGGATTCTTACAACAAATCTCCAGAAATGTGTACCCGTCGTAATAGATAACAGCCACAAATGTATCGTTTGGTATATTTGTTGACAGCTCAAGCGTGACAAGTATTAGCTCAGCTTTTATTTCATAAAACTCACTCACTCTAGGCTGGCATTTTTCCTAAAAAGCATTGCAGGGAGCTAAAATTAGATTCCTTTATGGTTCTCCAGAAGGTCAAGGAGGTGGGAGGTGGACTTAAAGCGGTTAAGAACACCATTTTGAACACGAGAGTATGAATAGACATTTTAAAACTCTGCTTTTAACTAATGGATGGTATTTCAAAGGTGCTGACAAGTGTGAATTACCCCAAGGTGCTGACTGTGATAGGAGAATATAGCCAGTCTCCTGGAAATGGCATTTTGTCATTCTTCCAAATGAGAGAGAGAGAGAGAGAGAGAGATCTGACTTGTAGAGAACTGTTAAAATCATTACCAAGGTTATTTGGACATAATTCACATTACTATATTATTAGCAACATTCCTTCTAAGCATTAGGTATACTTGTATAAAACTGTGAAATTATCTTTTGATGTTGTATTTCTGGGTCTCTTTTGACTAAAAGCATTTTTCCTGATTTTTGGAATTGTTCCCAACAAAGAAATCAGAATATTTTTATTAGAATATATCATTTATATAATTCACTTGGAAATTGTCGTAGGTTTGTTCCTGCTGTGTGCATTTTAACTATCTAATTTTTATGGTGTGAGCAGGAGTGGTGTAGTGGTTTGAGTGTTGGACTAGGGCTGCATCCACACTGCAGAAATAATCCAGGTTGACACCGCCATTATTATAGTTTATTTCTAAAGCCATCCACAAGCCATGGCTCAATGCTATGGAATTCTGGGGATTGTAGTTTGTTGTGGCACCAGGACTACCTGACAGAGAAGGCTATTGTTTTTGGAGTGCAAATGCAGCCCAGGATTCTAGGAAACCAGAGCTCAAATCCCTGCTCAGCCATACAAACCCAGTGGGTGTCCATGCGCTCTCTTGTAATGCATTCCTTCCCCCAGTAATTGTGATCTTACTGCCTTTCATTGGAATTGCAACTCAACAGACTATGGAACGACCTGCCGGATGAGATCTGTCAATTGACATCTTTGGACAGCTTCAAGAAGGCTGTTAAGATGGATCTCTTCCGGCAGGCCTTTCCAGAATAGATTACCCCGGCCTCGGGAATTTCCCCTCCCCCAGGAGAGTCCCCACAGCCTGCCTTGTTAATGGAACTGAATGTCGCTGTGGATTTACTGTTACTGTTACTGTTTTTATTGTGTTATTCATTGTCCAATTGTTGTTTTAATCTGTAATGTGATTTAATAATTTTTTAAGGGGGGAGAGGAATATACTGTTTTACTTGGTATGATGTTTTAATGTTGTTAATCGCCCTGATTGGGTTACCAAAGGGCGGTATATAAATAATAATAATAATAATAATAATAATAATAAACAAGAGATAGCATTGCTCCTTTTGCAGTGTGACTGTAGCATTAGGTACCTTGAGAGTTACAGGGATTAAGGGCCTTTACAGACTGCCAGAAGTAATGCAGCTTGAGGCCACTTTAACTGTTCTGGCAGAGTGCTAGGGAATCATGGGAAGTGTAGTTTATTGTGGCACCATCTCTGACAGAGAAAGCTCAATGTCCCAGAAAAAAAAATACAATTCCCATGAATCCCTAGCACTGAGCCAGGACAGTTCAAGTGGCCTCAAGGTGCATTATTTCTGGCAGTCTGTAAAGGCCCTAAATGGTGGAGAAGGAATATCGCATGGTTCAAATGCTGGCTTGAGTTCTCTTTTCTGCATGGATCTGACAACCAGATAGATGGGAGGAAACAGTATTTTCTACCACTGACCGGTGTTTTGTAGCATTCAAAGGTTTTATTTTTTAAAAAATAAGCTACAGTAGGACCTTGGTATGTGCTGGGGTTTAGTTTCAGCCCCCCCCCCCCTGCGCCGGATACCAAAAATCCATGGATGCTCAAGTCCCATTAAATACAATGGCATAGTAAAATGGTATACCTAGTATAAAATGGCAAAATCGAGGTTTGCTTTTTGGAATTTATGTATTTTTTTTAAATATTGTCTAACAGTGGATGGTTGAATCCATGGATAAAGAATCAATGGATATAAAGGGTTGACTTTATTTACTTTTTAATAATGACATGTGACTACTTTGGGAGTCTTTAGAACTATAACTGTAACTAATAGCTTGTCTAAAGTGTCTGAGTGCTGGGTTTTAGAACATCACAAAATGATAATCTAATAGATTTTTTAAAAAGAGGAGACAATGTTGTTATGTGTTTGGTCATTTTATGAATGCACTTATTGATATCAAAGCGGAAACCTATGAATGGACAGGAATCTTCAGCTAAAGAAAAGTGTTTCTTAGCAAATGGATATGTTTTCTGTTCTTGATGTTCTGGAATATCCAATCTGGGCAAGGAAGGTTAAGTTACTTCGTCAAGCTAGTAAAGAAACCTTCTGAACACATATTTGCCTTTTTACTTTTCATTTTCCTCCTCCCCTGTGTATGGGAATGAGAGAGTGGGGAGGAGAGGAGAGAAAGCAATTGAGATTTAGCTGAAGCTGTCTTAAAGATAGATGGAGCCTTTGGGAATGAAACAGTAGTTCCCTTGGAATTGGCTGCAGAATAATAGGCTGCTGTATTATCTACTTCAAGAGTCTGTTTGGTTTCACTACAATTTCCTTGTATTCACTGTAAACAAAACAAACCCAATGATCCCACCTCTTATTATTAGGATAACCATACATGTCTTACCCCACCTTATCTAAAGTAAATTAAACTCTGCACTGCAACGGTCCTTTTCTTTGTCTGGTCACCGTTCAGTCCGTAGGTACTGGACTCAGTTGTTGTGTGCCTTCAAGTCATTTCTGACTTATGGCAACTCCACAGCAAACTTACCACAGGGTTTTCTGGCAATAACTTTATTCAAAGTGGGCTTGCCTTTGCCTTCCTCTGAGGCTGAGAGGGTGTGACCTGGTCCAGGTTGTCCAGTGGGTTTCCATGGCTGAGTGGAAATTCAAACTCTGGTCTCCAGAGTCATAGTCCAATGTTCAAACCACTACAATAACCCTGGGTCTCTGGGAATCAGTTAGCTCAGCAAAAACTGAGAATCTGTCAGGGGCACTTTAGTCTCAACTGCTTTACAAACAGTTTTCTCACTTTGAACTTGCCTCTACAATTGCTTTTTAAAGTTGCTGTGGATCAGGTTAAAATCTCAGGAAATTTCCAGTCTCCAAGCAGGGAGACAACTGTCAGGAACAAGAGGTTCGGGAAGAAGAGAAATGCTAGATTTTGCATCCATCTCTAGGCATTCCTAACTAGGGCTGCCAGAGTGAAAACTGGAGGTGGGACCTGTACTTGTAATGTTTGTGTAGAAAAGCTGAGGAACATCACATGCTGACATTCATTCTTCTACACAACTGTTAAAGGTATAGGAGCCATTAAAGGTATAGGAGCCAGTTTTGAGTCTGGTGATCCTGTTACTGGTGTCTGGGCTTGCTGGCACAGCATAGGGCCTTATCACATGGGGGTCCAATGCAGAAAGTATCCAAAGCTGATATGTATACTTCTCCCGTGTGTTTACACATATCCAAAGGCAATCCAAAGCTGAAACGTATTTGTTTTCCGTGTGTTTACACATATCCAAAGGCAATCCAAAGCTGAAACGAATTTCCCCCCCCTTGATCCGAAGTCAAAGGGGATCTTTTGACATTCGGATTTTTGCGGATGTACAAGCGTCCTCCGCGGCCAGAGCCGCCTCTCCGCCGGTGCCTTGGGCCGGCTGGAGGGCTGGCAAGTGCGGAGGGAGGGCGAGGCGCGGGAGGGAGCCTCCACCGCTGCCTCCTCCGAGGACGGAGCTGCCTCTCAGCCGGTGCCTTGGGCCGGCTGGAGGCCTGGAAAGTGTCGGAGGGAGGGCGAGGTGTGGGAGGGAACCCCCGCCGCCGCCTCCTCCGACCGGAGCCGCCTCTCAGCCGGTGCCTTGGGCTGGCTGGAGGCCTGGAAAGTGTCGGAGGGAGGGCGAGGTGCGGGAGGGAACCCCCGCCGCCGCCTCCTCCGACCGGAGAAGCCTCTCAGCCGGTGCCTTGGGCCGGCTGGAGGCCTGGAAAGTGTTGGAGGGAGGGAACCCCCGCCGCCGCCTCTGCCTCCTCCAGAAAGGCCCCGGAAAGACCGCGCTTCGGTTAGTCTTTGCTTACTTTTCGCTTCCTGGCTAGTGTTTGATAAGGCCCATAGAGGTGTTTCTATGTCTGTTGTTCATGTGTAATGCTGGTATACCAAAAAGCCAAAATTGAGGAAGAGAGGACAGGAGTGAGAGGTGGTGGGTGGGTGCAATTGGGCCCAATGTGCCATGGGGAGCAAGACAGGGAGTTGTGTTCCAGTGTTGTGCCCCGAGCCTTGCATTATTATTGTTGTGTGCCTTCTGGTTGTTCCTGATTTATGGCAACCCTAAGGCAAACATAACCCTAACGGGAACCTATCATGGGGGTTTCTCAGCAAGATTTGTTTCAGAGGCCTTTGCCCTTCTCTGATGTTGAGAATAGATGGCTTGCCCAAGGCCACCCAACAGATTTCCATGGCTGAACAGGGATTCAAACTCTGGTCCCCAGAGTCAAAGTTCAGTGCTCAAACCACTACACTACACTGGCTTTCAGTAGTGGCATAGAGCCTAGAAAAGGTCCCCAAGTGCTGCCAGCCATCCACAAGCCCCTGAAGCTGTGTAGAGTCTGGGAAAACTACATGCCATGTGTACTGCAGATAAGGTCACATAGGGTGTAAGACCTAGTGGGAAGGACAGCAAGTACTGCAGCTCTGAGATCTATTTTGCCATCTTTGGAGATTGCCTCTCGCTTGTTACATCACCTGGTTCGCTGAGTTTTACTCAAATTCCGGGCCCATTTACCCAGATTGGTTCATGTCCATTTCCACAATACCACTCTATCTGCTAACCACAGGCTGACACAAAAAGAGCCCATCCTTGTGAAATCAGAAGGATAGAACAAAGCTCCACTCCCTGTTCTCAGGTTTGGGGCCTGAAATTTCAGGCAACAGGTTACTATTCACTTGGCAGGCCAACTTTTTAGAGAAGGAATGAACAAAGTAGTAGAGATGACTGCTATGCAGAAAGAATGAGCTTAGAGAAGGAAATGGATCCAGCAATCTTTGCATGCCATGTTTGGTTCACAATGCCACTTAATGTGTACCATGGGTCATCTATACCTGGAGAGACTGTGCAGGTCTTCCATTAAATTTTTAAAAGTCCGGTTACTTTTTTTAAATGAGGTCTGGAGGGGGAAAAAATGGAGGTTGAAGGCAGAGGTCATGAGAGAAGAAGAGAGCCATGTAGATATTTCCTGTCTAACATTTGGACTTTATTCAGGTTCCATCCAGGCCTGCCCTGAAAGATTCATTTATGTTTGCAAAAACGGCAGGTTATTTGATAAAACTTTGGAGCTGGAAAATAAGAAGGCTTTCTACATTACTTTCAGCTGTGCTCATGTTAGCCCTTGGCAGTTATTTAGGAAGTGAAGTGTTGAACGGTTTCACAGCTGACTTATGTTTAATTTTGAAAGTAAAATCAAACATTAAGATACAAATGTGAAAAATTTAACAAGAAAAAATTACTTTCTGCCATGAACCTGTTGCTTTGCAATCCTTTGCTATCAACATCTGCCACAGAACATTATCACACGGGGGAAATCTGCTGGTTAATCCACACAAATCCCAAACAGAAACTGGATTTGTGCTTCACGATTTCATAGCAACCTCGCATGCTGGTCTCTCTAGGAATGTGTTTTATGCATGTCTGTGGTTGTTTTGTCACCCACTCGTAGCCCCTCCTCTTTTGTCTGTTTTAACTGAGCTCACTTCCCCTACTGGCCTAAGTTTAAAATCCTTCTTTACTCTGCTGTTCCCGCTCTTTCTCTTCTTCTAACATGGCTGACCAGCAAGCATGCAGAGCTGCTTATTTTCTGTCTTGAAACTAAAGTTTAACCTGTATATTTTTCTATACATGACCTTTTGTAAGTAAAGTTTATTTTTATTATTCTACTAAAAAATGTCTGACTTGTTTTTATAGACACGTGGGTGTGGAAAATTTAGGTGGACCTAGTGTGTGTTCCTGCTCGCCATCTTCTGCAGTGGGTTGCTCTGCTGAAGAGATTAAACAATCTTTTCTTCTTTCTTGATAATCTTAACCGGTATCAAGAATATATTCCAACAGGTTATGGGGCCCAGGTGCTCTGAGCAGAAGGGAACAATTTAAAACTAGATTGTTCGGGTATTTTGCCTTTTGCTGTTTTTGTATGCTGCTGGTTTACTTAGCTGAGTAATTGATTATTGCGGTTTTGTCCACTCTCCCTTAATAACCCGTGTCTACCAGAGAGAGTTTTAATTTTTGCTTTTGAGCAGTTGATGCTTTTTATTGATACTGTGTTTTGAGCTTTAATTTTTGGCTGACTATTTTTGCAAAGATGTCCCTACAATCTTCAAGATTAAAGCTCACCCCAGATAATTACTCTGAGTGGAAAATAAGGTTAGAAGTTTTTCTTCAAGCCCATGGGGTATTCCACTGTGTGGACTCTCAAATCCCAACTACAGAAAAAGAAAGATTAGTTTGGTTGAAAGAAGATGCAATTGCAAGACACATTGTGCAAGAATCTCTGTCTAGAGACTTAATTTGCTTAGTACATAATTGCAAGACTGTCAGAGAGATGCTTTTAAAGCTTGAAGAAAATTTTGGAAAGAAGACCACTAAATCACTCTCTTTTATCATGAAAGATCTTATGAATCTTAGGTTGAATTCTAAACAACACTGTGAAAGACATATCTCCCATGTAACAGAACTGTTTGAAAAAATGACTCTTTGTGATTTTACACCTTGTGATAACCTTAAAATTGCCTATTTACTGGGAACATTGGGAAAAGAATTTGATGCCTTTTGTACAGTCATTAATGCTTTGCCAGAAATGGGATACAACCAAGTTTTAAGTAAATTGAGAGAGGAATGCATCACAGAAACAGGAAGTTACCACTATGAAAGCCAAGAAGCTTCTGCTTCACTTCACTATTTTGCAAATCCAGGGAGAAGAAGAGCCGTTCCTACTGGCCAATCAGAGGTTACCTGCTATAGATGTAATAAAAAGGGGCATATCTCAAGAAATTGCTTGCTTCCTAAGAATTCTTCAACCTATTCTCAAGCTGATTCTAGGACACAGAGACAGGATGACTATCTTCAAGCTGATTTTAGGAGACAAAGACAGGACAATTCCTCAAGGAAGGAAGAGAGAGGAAAGACCTTTTTCACAAAGGCACAAGCTTTGTCCACTGGCATTAACAGAGATCATTCAAATTTTTGGATTATCGATTCAGGCTGTACACAACATTCTACACACTGTGAGTCTTATTTTGATAAAATTGATAAAAATGTTAATGGACACATTGAGACTGCAGGAGATCAGCATTTGATTGTTGAAGGAAAAGGAGATTTTAAACTGCCTTTCAAGGTACCTGGTAATAGAGTCATGGAAAATACTATCACAAATGCATTGTATGTTCCAAATTTGAGGGGAAATATGCTCAGTGTGTCAGTTTTAGACAAGAAGGGATTTGAAATCAACTTCAAAGATGGACAATGTACAGTTTCTAAAGACAATGTCATATATGCACAAGCATTTGAATGTGATGGTTTATATGAAGTGAACCTTTCAGCTCCACAAGTGAATGCACTTCAAGGACACATGGATGAGGACAGCCTTGAGCTATGGCACAGACGCTTTGCCCATCGAGATACCAAAGCAGTTCTTCAATTACAAAAACAAAATTTAGCTACTGGGATCAAGATAAAGTCCCAAGGCTATGAAAAGTCTGAAAGGTGCAGAGTTTGCATTGAACAAAAGGCAGTGAGTCCTTCCTTTAGAGCAAGTACTGAACAAAGAAGCTATCAAGTACTGAACTTGATCCATTCAGATATCTGTGGTCCATTTTCTCTTCCCTCAATGGGTGGAAACAGATATATACTAATATTCATGGATGATTTTTCGAAATACTGTGTCACCTACCTTCTAAAGCAAAAGAGTGAAGCTCAAGAGATGCTAAAGAAATATGTTGAAATGGTGACAACGAAATTTGAAAAAAGACCCAAAGCCATCCAAACGGACTGTGGGAGCGAGTATCTGTCAAAATATACTCAATCCTTCTTGGAAGAATGTGGAATTCAACACAGAAGAAGTGTCCCATACACACCGGCTCAGAATGGTTCAGCTGAAAGAAAGCTAAGATCTCTCTTGGAGATGACAAAGTGCATGTTGGCAGATGCAGGTCTTCCTAACCAGTTCTGGGGAGATGCCATCATGACAGCCACATACCTTCAGAATAGATTGCCAACCAAGGGCACTACACAGACACCTTTCCAGCTGTGGCATGGCAAAGTGCCAAACATGAAGCACATCAAGACTTTTGGAAGTCTTGCCTACTCCTACATACCCTCACAAAAGAGAGACAAGTTGGACGCCAGATCAGAACAAACTATTTTCATTGGATATGCGTCTGCATCAAAAGGATACAAAGTGATGAACTTAAAGACTGGAGAAGTGTTCATCAGGCATGTGGTTTACTTTGATGAACGAAGCAGAATAAACAAGAAAGGAACTATTCTTGAATCCTTAGATGACCAAGATGGTGCATTGGACTTCTCAAACGAAAAAGATGCAACATCAAGGTTCAACCCTCAGCCGATTGTTGTCCCTATCAGAAAAGATGCACAAGCAGACTCTACATCTTCAGAAGGGGATGCAGATGAAGCAGATGAGATGCCTGGACCGGAGAATGCTACAGAGACAAGCGAGGTTCCAGAGCAAGATTCCAGATACTTACTGCGATCCAACAGAGGTAGATCACCTACCCGACTTTCTTATCTTACAAAGTTAGAATTGCCTAGAGAACCATCAAACATAGAAGAAATTGAAAGAATGCCTGCTGATGAAGCAGTTAAATGGAGAAAAGCTGCTGAAGAAGAAATAAAGGCACTACACAAAAATAGAACATGGACACTTACAGAACTCCCACCAGGAAAGAAAGCTATAGGATCCAGATGGGTGTTCAAACTAAAACAAGATGGAGAAGGAAAAATTGAACGCTACAAGGCAAGACTTGTTGCACAAGGCTTCTCACAAAAATATGGAGAAGACTTTGATGAGACCTTTTCACCAGTGGTAAAACATACTACTATAAGATTACTTCTTAGCCTAGCAGCTTCAAAACAGATGGACGTCAGACATGTTGATGTAAAGACAGCATTTCTACATGGAGTGATTACAGAAGACATTTTTATGAAACAGCCTCCAGGTTTTATAGACAAAGAAAGACCACACCACGTTTGTAAGCTTGAGAAGGGGCTATATGGACTTAAACAGGCTGCCAGAGCTTGGAATGAAAAATTGGATGAGATGCTAAAACAGTTGGACTTTCAACAAGGAAAAACAGACAAATGTCTATACACAAGGACCAAGGATGGACATTTAGCATATATTCTGACATATGTTGATGACCTAATCATAGCTATACAAAGAGACACAGACTACACTGAAATTGTGAATCACCTGAATAAAGAAGTTGAACTGAAGGAACTTGGAAATGCCACATACTACTTGGGGATTCAAATTCAAAGAGAACAAGATGGATCCTTCCTACTGAGTCAAAAACAAAAGATTGTTGATCTGTTAGAAACACTAGGACTTCAGGATGCACATCCTGTAGCAACGCCCATGGTGACAGATTTTATTAAGAACAATGAACAAGAAGAACCTCTAAAAGATAATGACTTGTACAGAACAGCAATAGGAAAACTACTGTACTTGACCACAAATACCAGACCAGATATAGCTGCTGCTGTTACAATTCTTTGTAGAAAGGTCAGTGCACCTACCCAAAAAGACTGGACTGCAGTAAAGAGAGTAGCAAGGTACTTAAAAGGAACTATGGATCTTCAGTTGAAGTTGCCAGCCAACAATAACCCGAGGCTTGTATGCTACACCGATGCAGACTGGGGCAATGATGTTAAAGATTGCCATTCTACCAGTGGATATCTATTTTTATATGGCAATGGACCTATTTCTTGGGCCAGTCGAAAACAAGAGATATTGGCCTTATCCTCCACAGAGTCAGAATACATAGCTGCATCAGAAGCCTGTAGAGAGCTACAGTGGATTGATCAACTATTCCTCGATTTTGGAATTAATGAAAAGAAACCAATTGAAGTCTTTGAAGACAACCAAAGCTGCATTAGACTTTCTCAAACAGAAAATATATCAGGACGAAGTAAACACATTGATATAAAGATTCATCATGTGCGTGAGTTGATAAAGAAAGGCCTGATCAAGATGACCTATTGTCCAACCACTGAGATGACAGCTGATATCTTGACTAAACCGTTGCCGAGAGATGATTTCCAGAGACTACGAGTCAAGTTGGGCCTGGGGTGCATGCTCAGTTGAGAAGGGGTGTTGGGATATAGCAACCTCGCATGCTGGTCTCTCTAGGAATGTGTTTTATGCATGTCTGTGGTTGTTTTGTCACCCACTCGTAGCCCCTCCTCATTTCCTGTCTTTTAACTGAGCTCATTTCCCCTACTGGCCTAAGTTTAAAATCCTTCTTTACTCTGCTGTTCCCGCTCTTTCTCTTCTTCTAACATGGCTGACCAGCAAGCATGCAGAGCTACTTCTTTTCTGTCTTGCAACTAAAGTTTAACCTGTATATTTTTATATACATGACCTTTTGTAAGTAAAGTTTATTTTTATTATTCTACTCAAAAATGTCTGACTTGTTTTTATAGACACGTGGGTGTGGAGAATTTAGGTGGACCTAGTGTGTGTTCCTGCTCGCCATCTTCTGCAGTGGGTTGCTCTGCTGAAGAGATTAAACAATCTTTTCTTCTTTCTTGATAATCTTAACCGGTATCAAGAATATATTCCAACACTTATGTTTAATTTTGAAAGTAAAATCAAACATTAAGATACAAATGTGAAAAATTTAACAAGAAAAAATTACTTTCTGCCATGAACCTGTTGCTTTGCAATCCTTTGCTATCAACATCTGCCATAGGACGTTATCACACGGGGGAAATCTGCTGGTTAATCCACACAAATCCCAAACAGAAACTGGATTTGTGCCTCACGATTTCACACAACATCGCACAGAAACTGGACAGAAACTGGACAGAAACTGGTGTTATCCGAGATCTTTTGAAATTCGGTAGTTTTGAGGAAATGCAAATGCGAAATTACAGTAATTTTGCATTTACCATAATGTGAAAAGCAAATGAGCATTTGGGAGCATTTCCCTGCTTTTCCCATGGTTCCACGGCGAGCATTCCTCTATCTGCGCATGTGCAAGAAGATCATTTCTAGTTCATTTACGGGCTTTTCTCACTTGTGTGTGAACGTTAAATGCGCTTACTGTAATTTCGCAATTAAGGTAATTACGTGTGAAAGCCATTTGCGGAATCAAGGTTTATTTTCGGTTTATTTTTGGAATGCCTCATTTCCACTTTATTATTGCTTTCTGGCCCACGTGTGATAACGTCCATAGTGACAATCTTTTGCAATGTTCACCAATTATTTATTTTTCAAACAAACATAATTCATTAGATTGTATTTATGGTATGGCTGCCACATAGTCTCCAACTGTTCTTATTTGGTAGCAACAGTCCTAATTAATCCTTTGTCGTTCAACTTTTTCAGCAGCTTTTCAAATGTCCCAGTTGCTCTCTCCTCCACCCACTTTCCTCCTTTGCCTTCAGCCCGCTTCAGTTGTTGAAAACTCTGTTCAAAATGCTGAAGTAGTTGCACTCATTTATTGGGGAGAAAGGAGAGGAGGTGGTGAAATCTTGCCGTTCCCAGTAGGCTCACGCAAAAGCAAACTGCTGCAGCCTCTCCTAGCTTGTGTGTTCTTCCTTGTTTAATAACTATTGCCATCTTGAACACACTCTGATGTTGCATGGCCACATGCATCCCAGTTTTCATCTGTAAAATGTTGGAGTGTATAAGATTATGAGGGTTTGTCAACCTGATGCTCCTGGAAGGTTCCAAGAGCAGAAAAACTGTTTTTTGTGTGATGATTTTTTTTCCCCTTTGACACTGGGGAATTGGAGCTGGAGTGTGGGCCACAGCAAAGGCCTTGGGGCCTCAGGTTGCACTTGGCCTACCCCTGCTGTATACACATGTACTGTGGTAAGGAATATTCACAATATTTACCAAGGCTCTCCGGTAGTTTGCAGCCAGTTAACTTAGAAGAGAGGAAGGAAGAGTAGGGGGCAGAACACTTCCCAGCAGGTTCAGGCAAAAGCAAACTACTGCAGCCTCTTTTAGCTTGTGTCTTCTTCCTCATTAATAACTTGCCATCTTGACCACACTCTGATGTTGCTTGGCCACACGTTTCCTGGTTTTCAGCTGTGAAATTTTGGAAGATATGCTGTTAGCTGAGAAGCCAGTGTGATGTTATGGGCTGAGCATTGAGCTATAACCCCGGAGACTAGGGTTTGAATCCCCACTTGTCCATGGAAACCTACTGGGTGACATTGGGTAGGTCACACTCTCTCAGCTTCAAAGGAAGGCAAAGGCAAAAGCCCCTCTGAACAAATCTTGCAAAATGACGACGACAACTTGATAAGGTCACCTTAAGGTTGCCATAAGTTGGAAACAACTTGAAGGCCCACAACAACAATTAACATATTAATCCATTTTAATATTTAAAATGTTCAGTGTTTTTAACTTTATAAATTGTTTAACAGTTTTTTATATTTTTATATTTATCCTTTTCAATGCTTTTGTATTGTTTTTAATTTGTAATGCTTTTATATTTGTTATTAGCTGCCTTAAGTCAGTAGTGTCACTGGGGAGGGGAGGGGAGCAGACCGCACCGGGTGACACCCTAGAAGAGGAAGGTGACACCCAGTTGGCCCCCGCGGGTGCCACTCAAGGCCTCGGGGGGGGGGGGTCTCTGGCCTGTGTGGGTGGCTGTTTTCTTGGCTGCACAGCCATTTTTCCCGGCTGTGTGGCCATTTTCCAGGCCTGTGCAACCATTTCTGTGGACTTTGGGGGATCTCTGGGCATCAGAGGAGGGGCCTCCAGCCCCGGTGTGCAGTGGGCGGCTCTTTTCCAGGCTGCACTGCCATTTCCGCTGGCCTTGGGGAGGTCTCCAGGTCTTGGGGGACAGGTCTCGGGCCCAGGTGGGTGACTCCTCCAACCCTCCTCGTTGCTGCCTGGCTTTCCCCTAAGGGAAAGCCAAGCCACAAGAAGAAGGACTGGGGCACAGACACGCGCTTGCACACATGCTCATCAAGGCCAACTCTGTCATCTCCCTTCCACTTTGGTCCCCACCCGCTCCACACCGGGTGACACCAAAGTTAGGTACGCCACTGCCTTAAGTTTCTACATTGGGAGAAAGGTTTGCATAAATAAAATAAAATAAAAATTGTTGCTAGATGGTTAGCAAACATAGGGACAGAAACATGTTCCTTTTAAAATATATATAGGAAAAGTTGTGATTCCAAAAAAACACAATTCTGTCTAGCACATTCCAACACCTACATGTCATGAAAATAAATGAATCATTGCTGGGGCCCTAAGGAACTATTCTCGATAATATATATTGTCTCTTTTTCCCATTCTAGGAAATCACTTGTGGTGCATTAAAAGAACAGAAAGAACATCAACTGTGTCTTCAGTAAACCTGCTGGGGGGGGATATCAAGCTAAGAAGCACTATATTTCTATGAACAAGACAAATTAATCAGTGTTACAACACAGTTAAGACATCATAATGCTTGCAAGGAGGAATTGGCAGTCACTGATGAAATATGTTGTACCTTGTGAGGGGATGGATGGGAGTTTAATATTTTTCATAGATAGATAGACAGACAGACAAATAGGACCATCAATTCATAATGCCATTAAATAGGGAGAGAAGAAAAAACATACAATTTATGAGTCTGTTGATCTCCTCCCACCAATATCCTGCACCAATATTCTTTCCATGTAATGCTTATTTATCCTCTTTTTGTTAACGCTGGGATTGTACCTGGCAAAGATCTACTCGTATTTTCGTCGTATAAGACGACTGGGCATATAAGAAGACCCCCAACTTTTCCAATTAAAATATAGAGTTTGGGATATACTCGCCATATAAGACGACCCCTCTTCCAATGGGAGAAAATGAGAAAGTGTTGGGGGGAAACGACTGCCAATATACTAGGTGATGCATTCTGGGGTATGTACAATTTGTGGCCAAGTAAGTGACCCTGGGCATGTCACACACTCTCAGCCTCAGAGGATGGTAATGGCAACCCCCATTTGAAGAAACATGCCAAGAAAACCCCATGATAAGGTTGCCTTAGGGTTGCCATAAGTCAGAAAGGACTTGAAGACACACAAGAACAACAAAAAAGTCTGCCATTCTTTCATAGGTAGTACATGGGATTAGGAGCCAGCATGGTGTAGTGGTTTGAGTCCCTGGAGACCTGGGTTTGATTCCCCATTCCGCCATAAAACCCACTGGATGAACTTGGACAAGTCACACACTCTCAGCCTCAGGGGAAGGCAATGGCAAACCTCCTCTGAACCAGTCTTGCCAAGAAAACCCCAGGATAGGGGTTCACCTCTTATCCGCTGCTGCTTCCTCCTCCTGCCTCACGCCATCCTTCCTCCCCCCTCCTCCTCCTCCTCTGACCTGGCCTTCCTCTCTTCCTCCTCCTCCTCCCACCTCCCGCTGCGCCACACCTTCTTCCTCCTCGTCTGCCACCCGGCGTATAAGACAACCCCTGACTTTGGAGAAGATTTTCCTGGGTTAAAAAGTAGTCTTATACGCCAGAAAATACTGTAGGTATCTTTGCTTATCATCTTAGAAGATGGCCTTGAGAACCAAATTTTAGTGCAAATCTGCTGTAGGCCAGTGCACTAACAGTGATCAGGCATACCGGAGAAAAATGGTAAACCAATATGGGATACCAGTAGAAAATATCATGCAAGGTCTAATGCAAACATGGCTGATAAAGTGGTGCCTAGCTCTGCCTAGCCGTGGCTGGTGCCTGACACACCTTGAATGCTTTCCAGGATTATATAGAGTTCCTGCTTGGCCTTGAAACCCACTGGGTGACTTTGGGACAGTCATACTCTCTCAGCCTCAGAGGATGCCAATGGCAAATCTCTTCTGAAAAAAATCTTGCCAAGAAAATCCCGTGATAGGTTCACCTTAGGGTCGCCATAAGTTGGAAATGACTTGAAGGAACACAACAACAAACAATAAGAACAAGTGTGCATGACCTTGGTCCAAAGTAGGACCAGTTCATATGGGTGTGGGGGCCTTACATATTTCTACAGCTTGTTTGTTTGTTTCAGAACCTTGTTCCTCCATACCAGAAAGAACGCAATTGGTGTCAACAGAGGTGAGATTTTGAAAAGAACTAAGGGAGGATGTAGGGAATGAAATAATGTAAAAGAAACTATAAAGCTCATGGCTAATGTGGGGCTGGATTGGATGATCCTTGGGGTCTCATATTCTATGTTTAAAACTGTGCATTTGCAAAGCAATTGTAAAAGGCTTTTAGTTTTTGGCTTCACTAGAAAAGATAGCAAGGAATGTTGCTTTTGACCTTGAAGACAGGCAGACTGTTTCAGAGCCAAAGAGATAAGATTGATGGTATGAACTGGGAGTAAAGTAAGGAAACTAAAAAGATAGGATGCAATTAATGAGTCCAGGTGTTGATGAGTAATGCCAAAATAGTTCACGCATGGCAAGTAGAAGTTTAATATGTAATCAACAGGGGTGGAGATTGAAACTATATTTTATAACCAATGAAAATGTTGAATTATGCATATGTTAATGAAATCATAAGCTAGCTGCATAAAATGTATATAAGGATGTTGATTAGCTGAGGAAGAGGCTCTCAAGCCATGGGACTAACCTGTTTGAGGGTTCATCAACGTAAAAATAAACTCTACTTTCCTGGATATTCCGAGGGTCTCCATTCCTGTTTTGTCCATTACATTTCTGGTGCATTGGCCAGGAACCGAGGTGGCGTTAGCCTGCCCTTTTCTGCCACCCCAAGAAGCAGCTGCAACACTCGCGCTCAAGTTCTAGGCGTCAATGATCACTTTCGTTGGGAGAACCTGTGGAGCCTGTCTCGCGGTTTCTCAAACGGGAGTGCGTGCAAAGCGAACCCTGTGATCAGATCAGGAACCTGAGTCTTCCCCTCCTTCAAGAACAGGCAAGTATGAAGGGATATTGAATGGCCCCACCTTGTAAGGGTTGAAGGGCCCCCTGATCAACCCCCAAGTTGGTCTGATTAGCCAAAGCCAGGGAAACTGGGAAAAGGAAGGTGGTATGACAGTGTGTGTGAAGTGAATGAAAACTGTCTGAGTGGCCTCATTGGTTTCTGTTTCATGCCGTAGGAACATCCGAGTGAACAGGCATGCGGTGAACAACTGGTGTTTTAACCTTTTGTGTTGGCCAGTGAGACCCCTTACTCACTGGCCACTCCCTTTCCCTTCGTGTCTCTGTGTCATTTAGAGGGTGGAAAATGGGTGGCAGTGGAAACACATGTACTCTACTGGATTGTATGTTAAAGAATTTTAAGAAGGGTTTTAATGGGGATTATGGAGGACAGAAATTAACACCAGCTAAGGGCTGATGCAGACAGTCCATTTGGGGTGGCTCTTGGCAGCCCCTGGGAGCAGCAGGTTGGGGCCGCAGTCACCACACACCATGGCCCTGATCCTCCTTTTCGTCACCCCCAAAAGAGCAGCAAAATGCCACTCCTTTTTGGGGCGGCAAAAGGCTGCCCTTTGAGCCGCCACTGTGTCTCTTTTGCACCCTTTTGGCACAGCATGTATGCTGTGTCAGGAGGGTGTCCTGATGCCATGCGCCGTGTGGATGGGTGCGGTAGAAATGGCCCAGAGAGTATATATAAATAGAAAACAAGAAGAAGAACGTAAAAAGGATAGAAGAATGAAGCAAAAGGCCTAATCGTTGGCGGCAGCGGCATTAACAGAATCCAACCCAGGTTGGCCACAAGGAGGGTGAGGTTACGAAAAAGGAGGAAATGGAGAACGTGGAAGAGGTGGTAGAGGTACAAGTACAGGAGCGTTGGGACAGAATCAGTGTGCCTTATGTAAACAAGAAGGACACTGGAAGAGTGAATGCCCCTGACAGAATAAAAATAACCAAAGGAGAGCCTGCCTAGGAGGAAGAGGTTGAGGCCAAGTTCAAGCTCATGTATATGAGCCCCAACTCTTGAATCCAGAAGCTGGAGGGTTCATTGGAATAGTGGAGGCTGAAGCTTAGGACTGAGACAGACTGGGTCCCCTTAATCCTGGCCCCAAGAAACCTATGGTCAGTGTGGATGTAGGGGGCCAAGCAGTTCCTTTCAGGGGCTGAAAGATCAGTAGTTCCCTTTCCTGTGGCTCCCACCAGTGGCTAGAAAAGATTGTGGGGGGCCACTGGAATAAAACAAGGTCATCATTTATTTCAACCATGAACCTGTAATATAACCAATCATCAAGTAACTCACAAGTTTCTATATATCCCCGAATGTCCAATTCCCTTAATGGGGTGGGATTTATTGTCTAAATTGAGGGCCTGTATAGCATTTGCAGATGTACATTTCCGCAGCTCCTCAAAAATACTGGCCATCACCTGTCCAATGGAGGAAGAATGGCAAATTCATCAAATATTGGAGGTAAAAGAGAAAGGTGAGATGTGGAAATCCTTTGATGTGCCAGGAGTCTGGGCTAAAGATAACCCCCCAGGAATGGCAAGATTTATCCCACCAGTGGTGACAGAATTAAAGCCAGGAGTGATTCCAATTCATGTTCGCACATACCCTATACCCAGAGAAGTTATCATTGGGATGCAAAAGCACTTGGACAGGCTCAAATATGGAATTCTGAGAGAATGACAATCTCTATGGAATACTCCTCTACTACCAGTACAGAAGCCAGGGACCAGGGACTACCGTCCAATTCAAGACCTGAAACTAGTAAACCAACTGCCTAAGCAGACTGCCAGAAATAGTGCACATTAAATTGAGGCACTGCCCTGGCTCAGTGCTAGGGAATCATGGGAACTGTATTTTTTTCTGGGACACTGAGCCTTCTCTGTCAGAGAGCTCTGGTGCCACAATACATTACAGTTCCCATGATTCCCTAGCACTGAGCCAGGGCAGTGCCTCAATTTAATGTGTACTATTTCTGGCAGTCTGCTTAGGCCCCAAGTTACAGTCACTATTCACCCTGTGGTCCCCAACCCATATGTCTTAATGGGATTGATTCTGGTAGAAGCAACCCATTTTACCATTTTGGATTTAAAAGATGCCTTTTTCTGCATCTGTGCAGCCCCACAGAGTCAATCTCCTATCATTGTGTATAATAACCCCAGCTGGGAGGACTGTCATATTTTATCTTGTGTCTCAGCACTAGAACCTGAGAGAAAAGAGGCTGTCAGCAGGATAGCTGTCTTGAAAACTGAAAATGGACAAAGGTATGAACATGTCCATCTCTCAGCTGGTACAGATTACCTACAGAGTTTACTCTAACAAGGATCTAGAGAAATAAAGAATGAACTGGAATTGCAGGCCTCCCTTCTAAGAAAAAAGGGTTTTGTCCATTACAAAAGTGTTTTGTCCACTACAAGGAAGGTTTAAGTCTCCTATACATGGTCTTGATTCAGATCAGAGCTCTGTGTGTTTGCTGGAAGGGAAAGAGGAGGAGGAGGAGGAGGTCCAGACACAATGGGCGTTTTCACACGGGGCTTTAGGAGGACGCAATTCTACCTCCCTCCGGCCCCAGTCCGGCTCCTTTTCCAGTGTGTTCACACTCATGTCGCAGCAAACCCCGCCCCTTCCAGTGCCATCCCTGCATCAGTCCGGCTCCTTGCTCCGTGTGTTCACACTCACGTCGCAGCAAGTCCGGCCTCACTCCGGCCGATCCAGCGCTAACTCCGAACGTCCTCCGGCATCAGCCCCAGAAAGGTAATTCCTTTTTTAAAAAGGAATTAAGTTGCCGCCGCCGGAGCCATTCCGGAATGAGCAGCACGGTCGGCTCCAGGCGGCTTAGTGGGTCTAGTGTGAAAACATCCAATGTGAATTTAACAGATCTCATTTTTCTTTTCTCCCCCACTTCAGTACCCTTCTGGACAAGCAGCCGATCTGCCAAACCTAAGAAGTGGATGGAGATATTGAATTTGGATATTTCCCAGCCTGATGGTTCTTAGTGCTACCCATCAGAGGACAATTTTATTCAGCTATTCTACCCCTGTTTAAAAGACATACTTATTTAGTTATTTTATTGGTAGGAATAATAAGAAAAAAACTGGAAGGAACCATGGTGGTGATGATGGCAGCTGACACTCCTGTAAAATGTTGTGAATGTAGCAGGGCCATAAAAGCTGGGTTCAGAAACACCTTCTTTGTTCCTAGCCCTGCTTTTGTTGACCTCTATTTAATTAGATCGGTTTGTATGTTTTAACAGAGAGATGATTTGCAGCTGCAGAAGATCCAAGGGCTGCTACATCCCCATTTTGGCTGTCCCAAACACCTACTGATTGCCTGCTGTTAATTCCCCAAAGCTGGAAGTTATTTTAGAGATTAAGTAATGGTGTCACTTCCAGTTTTGAAATTATGCTCTCTGGGGCCTTTCCCAGATGTGTATGTATATGTCAGTGAGACAGTGGGGACTGATTAAATAAAGAATTGCTCCTCATGGAAGCCACACTGAAACCAAACTCACTGCACAATTCCCAGCCCTGTTTTATGGTTTCCTCCCTTCTGTTTTGGATGCCTATTGCCCATCTTCCCAATTTCCCTGCCTTCCATATTGCCTTCCCTCCAAGGTATCCCGAGCATTCCTGTAAAGTTCCCAGCTGATTTTCCCAGCCCAGCTGGTTCCAGGGCTAGGTTCCCTGAATGACTTTTTAATATGAGGGCAGAATGGAAGAACTAATATTAAAAATCATGAATATGTGCAGGAGTGTTATGGGCAGAAACTGAGCTTTTGAGAACAGTTTGCTTTTCCACTCGGGGGCTTTCAAAATCCAGAAAGACGTGTTTCCTGCCTCATTCTTTCAGCCAAGGGAAAACTGGTAATGTGAAAAACTGCTCAGCAATAAATATTAATGCTAAGCTATTGTTCCCAGTGTTTCACGATGGCAAAATTTGGAGAGAGAGAAAAATAGCGCACAAGACCAACCAGCAAAAGATCAGAGTTGATTAAAATTATAATTAAGGTTCAGGAATGACACTCTGTTATCACAGACATCTCTGTAGACTATTTAAAGAGAGCATTAAATGAAATCAATCATTTCTACATAATAATTGTATTTACAAGAACACAATGGGAAGGCAAGATTTAACTGGAGGCAGGCTAGAGCTTGAAATGTATTTTCATACAAAAATATTGAGAGAATAAATTGTGAGTGTGTGTGCATATGTGTCTATGCATATATACATACAATTGTTAAAGCTAAATCCCCCCCCTCCCAAAAACCCTAGGCTTTATAATAATGAATAAGGCAAAGATAATGAAAATTGAGGCGCAGGAATGCTAAAGAAGATTTGCCAATGAGAATTTTAGAGCATAGTTGATTTTTTTTATTGCATTATAATACTAGATAAAGGAGAGTTGGGATGTGGGGATGGGAAAGAAACCTAATTTAGATTTCTGTGATCCATTCTAGAAAAATATAGATATTAAAAATAAGATTGATAGGTTGCTGATAGCAATATCAGCTAGTGTCTACTCTGAATTTACAGTCTATTGAGCATTATGCGTGACTCTTGTATTAATCTGAGAAAAGGCAATAAGGAAGTTTGTGCAAGATACAAGATGTTGCACAAGTTGGCTGGGGAGAAGAGATCAGGCTGTATAAACTATAGCTTCTCAGGAAGCATGGCATGTTATTGTAGAGCTGTAATGGTAATGATAATTGTAATCACATGGCAATTGTGTGTATGTGCTTGTGTATACGTGTATATTCTTTCTTTTCTCCCATCCCCATCCCCTGGCCAAACTGGTTCTTTATGTAAACCTCTGTAGCAAAAAGCCAAGCTAGTTCCCAACAGCAGGGATATAGAAACAATATTTTTTTAAATATATTTTTTGCTTTTGCTTCCCTCACCATGATGTGAAAAGCAGGTATATGTCAAAAACAGCCAGTAAAACTAGATGTGCTGCTGATTCCCAGAAATAAATACCAGATATTTATATATGTTAGAGAACTCTCTGGAGCACACAGATAAATTTGACAGGACTGACTCTGCTTAATTTCCAAAATCAGATGGGATCTGGTGCCTTTAGGGATTTAGGCTAAGAGAGATGCCTTTTTTTTCATGCAGGCCTTTGCTTACAATTCATGTGGCAGATAAGGTTTTTAACAGGGCTGTGTGTTCAACTGTCATTGTTATTGTTTTAACTTTGTGTTTTTAACCAAAGTGTTGTTTAGTCGGCTTTTAAAAACTTTTTTAGAATTTATTTTTATTCAATATCAGCACACTTTAACAACTGTTTATATTTAAACATTCATGACCATTTTAAAAGCTTTACATTCTTTCTCCTTTGCAATCATTTTTCATTCATTCCAACATTCGTCCCTTCTTCCCTCTTATTCTTATTTCCATTCTATTATCCCTCCTATCTACCCACAACTCCTTCCTCCTCCCCTCTTACTGTTCCTCAGTCTTTCTTATTTCTTCACCACTCTCCATCATCTTCTCTTTCTCTTCCCACTTCACATACCCCTACTTCTTCTACACACATTACCTTCTTATTTCCCCCTTCTCTACCTATTATCATCCATTCCTTCTTTCAATCTTCTTATCAAACATTCTCTCCAACCACTCCTTTCCTCACTTCCTCACTAAGAATATATCCTTATCTTTGTTCTACTTATTTTCTTTTTCTTCTTAGACTTAATGCCATATACCCTGTTACTATACTTTTTCGCTATTTCCTCTATAACGATTTCTATATTCTCATTGAACCTCTAATAATTCCCATTAAATTTTTCTCTATATCATACAAATACTCTGTAACCTTATATCTAAACATTACATCAAACTTAAAATAACCATTTCTCCCCATTGCTTTCTCAGAAATTCAATTACGTTACCCCATTCTTTATTAAACTTTTCTAGTGCATTATCTCTCATATATTGTGTTAATTTATCCGCTTCAAACATATCATATAATTTCAACATCCAATCCTCTTTTTGTGGTATCTCTTTCTTTTTCCACATTTGAGCAAAGGTAATCCTTGCTGTCGTTATTAATTAAAATAGAATTTCTCCAAATTTATTCTCTAATTCTCCTTCCAATGTTCCTAAAAGGTAATATTCATGTTTTAATTCCAATTTTATATCTAATATCTCATTAATTGTTTTATTGATCATTTTCCAGTAATTTTTAGCAAATTTGCAGGTCCACCAACAGTGATAGAAGGTACGTGGTGATTCAGTACACTTCCAACATTTACTATTGAGATTTTTAATATATTTTTGCTAATTTATCAGGTACCATCTGTAGTACAATTTATACCAATTTTCTTTTAAGTTCTGGAATATTATATATAATTTGATACTTTAGTCTATGCTTTCTCCCATTGTGTCATTTGAATAGGATGGCCTATATTGATTGCCCATTTAATAATAATTTCTTTAACTACTTCTTCCTCTCTTCCAATTTTCAGTAAAGTTTTATATAATAGGCTTATTGTTTGTTTCTTATTTCCACATGGTATCTCTTCTATCTCATTTTTTAAAATCAGTTACCATGTATGTTAATGTCCATCATAGCCCTTTCATGAATTTGTCTATACTGGAACCATCCTATATTAAATCCTTTTCCCTGTATAACTTCTAGTTCATTTATTTTTATCCTCCCCTCTTGTTTCTTTACTATAATTTTATAAGTACACCAATTTTCTTCCATGTACATTTCTTTTCTATAAAAGGCTTCTTGTGGTGATAAGCACACGGGGATTTTATGGATTATACTTGTTTTGTATTTTTTCCATGTTTTCAAATAGAGCTTTCCTTATACAATGATTATTTTAAAATACCAGGTAGGCATGTAGCCCAAATTTAAGTCCTTCCCCTTCTAATTCCAACATCCTTTTATTTTCCAATTTCAACCAATCCTTTGTCCAATCTAAACAACATGCTTCAACGTATACCATTAAATCCGCTACTGCCAAACTGCCTCTCTCTCTGGCATCTTGCAAGATCTTTAACCTTACCCTGGGTTTCCCCCTGCCATATAAATTTTGAAATTCCTCTATGCCATTTTATAAAGGGTTCTTTATTAATTATTATAGGGATTGTTTGGAATAGAAATAATATTCTGAGTAAAATTGACATTTTAATTGCAGATATTCTACCTAAGAATGAGAGGCTTGTTTTGTTCCAGTTTATTAAGTCCTTTTTAATATCCTTCCATAGATTTGTATAATTATTATAAAAAAATATTTGTGGTTCCCCCCCCCCCCCAATAATTTGAATTCCTAGGTATCTTACCTTTTTCCTTACTTCCATTCTGGTTCTCTCTTGTAATTCTTTTTCTTCCTTGAGGTCAATATTTTTAGTAATAATCAATGACTTATTTTTATTTATTTTACATCCCATCACCTTCCCAAATTCCTTTAAGATTTCCACAAACACTCCCATTTTCTCTAATGGGTTTTCCAAGTTAACAATTACATCATCAGCAAATGCCTTAGTTTTGTATTTATATTTCTTAATTGTCACTCCTTGCAACTTATCCCCTCTTTTATTTTGCCCAATTAATAACTGGGCAAATTATTAATTGGACTTTTAAAAACTTTTGAACAAATAATTTGTTAGTTGTAGAATCATAGAATCATAGAATCATAGAATTATAGAGTTGGACCCTGTTTTTAATTTGTTTCTAAGCCACCTGGAATCTTGTACAAGGAGAAAGGTAGATATTATATAAGAAGTAAATAAATAAATAAATATACTTTCTGTGTCTCCTGTCGTTCACATTGTGCATCCATATACTGACTGCATTCAGTCAAGAAACTGGATTGTACCTTGTACCTTGTAACCTTGATTTCATTTTTGTAATTCCAGATTCTGGTTTGACTGGGACGTAAGTGGATCAGGCTCCAGAGTTGTAACACAAGTTTAATTTGCAAGACTGATTACTGAGTCAATTACCTCTGGAGACATCCTGTTGTAGGAAGAAAAATATGTTAATTGCAGGGAGCAGATTTCCCCTTAATGTCTAGTTTGACCTTCGGGCAGTAGGTTTGAAAGGTCAGCAAATATATATTTTTGGCAGTTTTTTTAAATATATTGGCTGGGATGGGGGGAGGTGTTTGTAGGATTTTCTGCCCCAAATAACCTGTCTGGCTTTCCTATGTATATGTTAGGTTGCCATTTGTGCCTCCATGGGTGCATCTACACACAGCATTATTAAATTACAGTCTTCCCTTCTGATTTGCGGGGGATCTGTTCTGGACACCCCCCTCCCGCGAATCAGAAATATCACAAATACTGGAGCCCCATTAGTTAGAATGGTCATGCACTCCTGTGTGCAGCATTGCGCGTGTGCCTCAGACACATGCACCATTTTGTTCCTCACCGCTTGCCGTTCGTGAAAGACTGAGACTGCAGACTGCAAGTCCATGAACAGCGAGGGGTGAGTGTAATTTAGTTTGACACTGTTTTAAATGCCATCTCTCAATGCTATGAAATTCTGGGATTTGTGCTTTTGTGAGCTATTTATCCTTCTCTGCCAGAGAGTCCTGGTGCCACAACAAACTACAAATCCCATAGGATGGACCCATAACAGTTAAAGTGGTGTCAAACTGTGTTTTAACTCTGCAGTGTGGCAGGAGCCCATGTCAGACAGGACAACATCTTGGGCTTGCCCTTAAAGATTTTCCATTTTGCCCAGCTCCTGTAAACTTATATTCATGGTCTCTTTAATAAAGTCCATCCGTCTAGCATGTGGCCTTCCTCTCTTTTTACTTCCCTCCACCTTTCCTAACATATTTTCTTTTCCAATGATTCATGCCTTCTTATGATGTGTCCAATCTTGTCATCTTGGCTTCTAGGGATATCTTTGGCTTGATCTGCTCTAGGACCTATTTGTTTGTCCTTTTGGCATACTGAAATCACTGATGTCGAAATCAACCCTATCTCCCATTCCGACCATGGGTTGGTGTCCATGAGCTGGACAACTTTGGGAAGCACTCAGGACTTAAGATCAATTATCAAAAATCTAAACTGATGTATCTAAATGCTCCACCTTCAGACCAGGACAAATTGACAAATGTCTCTGGATTGCAACTACGCCCCTCTGAATTCACGTATCTAGACATTCTTATCATAAAAGATTTATCTCAATTGGTAACCAGGAACTATAACCCTGTCACCAAATGGATGAAAGTAAAAATAAGGGAGTGGAAACACTTAAACCTCTCCATACTTGGGAGGATTGCCATTTTAAAGATGTTTCTTGTCCCATGTTTATTTTTCCTATTCCAATCTATACCTATTTGTCCAACTCCCCTCTAATTCAATTTCTGGCAAAAGTTGATTAATGACTACATATTCAACAGAAAACGACCCAGATTCCCTAACACCTAATACAATTAACATATGGCAAGAGTCAACCTGAGGGATAATTTGGCAATTTAATTTAAACATTGATATCTCTGAAACCACCTGGTCATGCATTTGGACTCCCCCCCCCCCCCCCCGTATAAATCACGGTCAGCTTTGATGAGGTTGGGAACCTCAAAGGCCATACATAAATGGTATTTAACACCCATAAGATTATCAAAAATGGTGAAAGATGCCTCCCCAAAATGCTGAAGAGGTTGTAAGACTCTTGGTTCCTATTTACACATGTAGTTGGATTGTCCCAAGGTTAGAGCTTTCTGGAATGCTGTTTTAACCCAAATTTCAGATATTGTGAAACAACCTGTACAATTTTGCCCAGGTCTCCTAATGCTATCAATTTACAGCAAGGACAATAGCCACCTGAAAAATCAAAAACTTATCACATTCCTCATCTCAGCAGCCAGAGCTGAAATCACAAGATGTTGGAAAACAGGTGATGTTCAACTGAGCAACTGGTGGAAGAGGATTTGGGATACATGGTTGTCAGAAAAACTCCTACACCTTCAGGTTTTGCAATGGACAAAAGAAGACACACGTTTTTTGAGGATTGGTCTGTTCTTACTAAATATAGTAATAGCAACATGAACATTATTGGATCTCCAATCCATCAAACTTTTTTTGGAGAGACACTCTGGACTCGGTTCCACCAGCTGCCATAGGGTGAGATGACACCCTGGGTTCTGAGTGTTACCAGAATAAATAATATTCCTGTAAAACTCTTTTTGTTGATTCCCAAGGCTCATAGAATGTATTTTGTGTTGATTATATTGATTGTTTGTAAAGCTATTAATAAAATCTATTTAAAACTTTAAAAAATGTGTATACTTATCAGACCTTTCTGCAGCCAGTGTCCAGAATCCAGAACATAAAGTATGTCTATTCCTATCCAGTCTGAACAATGTAGACTGAAGGAAGTCCACATCAAAAATTTTCCTGGAGGGGATTCCTCACACATTTCTGTGAACACCAGAGCTTTAAGAAGATACTTTTGAGAACTACAGATCCCAAAATCTTCCAGACAGCATAGCTATTTGCTATGCTAGCCAGGGAATTTCTGTACTTGTAGTCCTCCGAGATAACTTTCCATACTCTGCATGTAAAAGTATATGAGATTCACTCTTGTCTAATGTGTAAATATGGTTAAAGATCTGAACTGTGTTGAACAAGCCACAACTGAAATGAAAAAGAGGTTTGCCTCTGCCACAAGTGGGACCTGCTGTGGTGAAAGTATCAAAGCAAACATCAGCTCACTTTTGTTATTCAATATCTCAAGAGAAGGCAAAACCACAGAAGAACTGCACAGCTAGTTTAATGCAGCTGGGGTGGGGTTTGAGGTTAGTGTTGCTCCAGCAACAGTGCTAGCCCACCTCTTGATGCTACATGGCAAATGTCTTTTCTAACTGAGGTGCTGTCCAAAAGCAGTTTGGGTAGGGCAAGGTCTCTTCTTGAAACTGTGTATTTAAAATGCTACTGAGCCTGCCCAGTCGCTCTCTGGATTCCAACTTGAAGGTGCCTTTCCTCACAGGTTGCTGTTTTGTTTTCTTTTTCCAGGGTATGGTCACACTATATAGAGGCAGCATGATGTAGTAGTTTAAGCATTGGACTATGACTCTGTGGACCAAGGTTTGAATTCTGGCTCAGCCATATAAACCCACTGGATGACCTTGGGCAAGTCACACCCTCAGCCTCGGAGGATGGCAATGGCAATTGCCATCTGGACTTCCCAAGAAAACCTCAAGATAGGCCTTAGGGTTGCCATAAGTCGGAAACACCTTGAAGGCACACAACAAGAACACGGTCACACTAACAATGGCCGGAAACCTGTTGGTGACATCAGTGCACTTTATGTGCACATATATGCTTATGTATTACTTGTGCAATGCCTCCTCTGCAACCTGCAGTGACCAAGAAGGGTTCAGGATGACCACCCAACATCCAGCTGCAGCTGGGAGCAAAGAGTGGTCATCTTCCTTGCAGATCTCCAGTGTACTCACTGGAAAGCCAGGAGGGGAATAGATACCACTTGCTTCTGGTTGTAGAGGTGCAGTCAAACACTGTCCAGGTGCTCTGCATACGGTTCCCACATCTCCAGGTGTGGCCTCTCTCCTCCAGATTGAGGGAGAAGAATCTCAGGGTTTAAAAGGAATTTTTATTTATTTGTTAGACTTGGTGTTTTGTATTTCAATGACATATTCTGCACAACGGTGATTGATGCTTAACGTACCATGCTTCATGATGTCACCAGCGGCTCCCTCTTGTAATATCACCAGAGCCTTCTCCCTGTGCCATTACAAGTGGTCATGCTTAAGCCTCAGAGTTTGACCCTAAAATCTCAGATCCTGGGATAATTCTGACCTAGCAATCCTAGCCCTGCACCCTCCGCTGGCCATAAAATGGCTGAG
The DNA here is from genome assembly GCA_026167975.1 of Phrynosoma blainvillii. Classification (NCBI taxonomy): domain Eukaryota; kingdom Metazoa; phylum Chordata; class Lepidosauria; order Squamata; family Phrynosomatidae; genus Phrynosoma; species Phrynosoma blainvillii. Next base: position 243,626,820 of record JANUYF010000001.1, on the reverse strand, counting down.
GGAGCACACATGTGCCTTTTCAAGTAGGCTTACCTTCCCAAGAACTGGAAGCTTGGTAGAACTACAGCTCTAGGCCTATGTGTTTTTTAATGCTATATGCCAGGGCCAGTGGGATAGGAGAGGACAAAACCAGCAAGCTTTCCCCAAAGTTCAGAATACCCATTTGGGGTCCTAATTTTAACCAGCAATGGGAAGTACTCTGGGGGCTCTGTTTTTTGATGATGAACATGTGGCCTGTGTTCCAAAGTTGCTATTGACATTGTTGTTGTTGTTGTTGTTGTGTGCTGTCAAATAATTTCCAACCTATGGTGACCCTAAGGTATCACTGGGTCTTCTGTGGCTGAGAGTGTGTAAGCTGCCTAAGTTCACCCAGTGGGTTTCCATGGTCAAGTGGGGAATTGAGCTCTGGTTTTCAGAAAACATTCAGGGGGAGCTGTGTTGGCCATTTGCAAATTCAAACAAAAATTCATCAGTGATACCTTTATTGGCCAACCTAAATGCACAATATACTTATTGCAAGTATATTCTCTGTTCTCCAGAGTCATAGTGCAGCACTCAAACCACTACACCATGCTGACTACAAAGCTCCAAATAACCTGGGGCCCAGGTCTCTGATAAAATTCCCGTATGAGCTTGCCCATGTGCTTAGATGCCCACCACACTGTTTCACCATTAGTGGAAGTGCATCAGGCAAGAACATGAGACAGGGCTGTCTCTGTGGTAGCACCCTAGATCTGGAAGATGCTTTTTAAAAAGGTATGCCTGGCATCAGCTAACTGCATTTTAGCATCAGGCTGTCTGTTTAACCAGGCAAGAAGTCAGATAAATATGATGGGATTTCTGTCATGCATTTCTTCTTCTGCTCACTGTTTATTAGATGTACTGTGTTTACTGCTTCAGAATTGTTTATTGTATTTACTGCTTTAATATCATCAGATACCATAGAATGTCTTTCATTATTTTTGAAGGGACAGAATACAAAAGAATAAAATAATTGACAGGGAAGCCGAGGTCTGGAATCTTTCTAACTGAGGTCAGAATAGTTACTCTTTTTTTGGGAGATTTGGGCTCCCAGAATCCAAAATGTTATGTTGCAAGGGGATTCAAGGAGGTGTAGTAAAAGAGAAAGCTCTCTCTTTCCTTACAGTATTTTTATCTGACTTGTACTGTCCATGTAAGAGGAAGATTTAAAAGCCATAGGAAGGTGCCCTGTCAGTGTCACCTGCATTCACTTCTGCTGCCGGGGGGGAAATGTGGTTTTGATGTTGTTGTGTGTGAGTGTGACTTAAAATCATGTCCGACTTTATGACTCGGCAACCACACAGCAAACATATCACAGGGTTTTCTTGGCAAGATTTGTTCAGAGGGGGTTTGTCATTGCTTTCCTCTGAGACTGAGAGAGTGGGACTTCTTGCCTAAGGTCACCCAGTGAGTGGCAGAGTGGGGATTTAAAACCCAATCTCCAGAGCCATAGTCCAACGCTGAAACTACCACGCCATGCTGGTTTGTGTGTGTGTGTGTGTGTGTGTAGATATACTCCTTCAGTTAAGAGAACTGAACAGGCACTTATCCTTGAGCTACTGGCCCTCCTTGTTATCATTAAAGAGAGCATTTAACAGCCTTTTAGGGAATGAAGAGCAGAAGAAAACCCAACTCGCAACATTTGTTTTCTGCTATGGGCAGGAGGAAAGAGCCCACCAGTTCTCTCTCTTATAATCTATTCTAACAGAAAAGAAAATACAGACATGGAGAATTTTCCATTCAGAGTTACAGAAGGGGACAAATGTTTGAATGATTTTTAAATCAAATAGATAAGGACAGAATAAATGTGATTCACAGCCCTGTTCCTGTTCATAATACATTAGAGAGAGAGAGAAACATAGAAGAGAAAAAAGAAACAAAAAACAACCCACTGCCCAGCTGTATTTGATGATGCGCTGTGAAATTCAGATTAAGAAAGCAAGGCTCATTTAAAAAAAGAGAGAAAGAGAGATGACAGGAGAAGTAGGTTCAATTGTCTTTTGTTTTTGTTTTTTTAAATACAACTTCATATGCACAAAACAAAAGGAATCCCACCTTTCACTCTCCCCAAAGGCAGTAACTTTCTTGGGCTCCATCCACACTGCAGAATTATTCCAGTTTGACACTGCTTTAACTGCCATGGTTCAATGCCATGGAATTCTGGGATTCGTAGTTTAGTGGGGCACTAGAGCTCACTGACAGAGAAGGTTACATATCTCACAAAACTACAAAGCCCAGAATTCCATAGCATTGAGCCTTGGCATTTAAAACAGTGTCAGACTGGGGTGTGTGTGTGTTGCAGACTGCCAGAAATAGTGCAAATTGAGTCCACTTTTAGGGTTAGGGTTAGTGCTAAGGAATCATGGGAATTGTTTCCCCCCCCCCCCCCCCCGAAACATTGAGCCTTCACTGTCAGAGAGCTGTGGTGCTACAGTGAACTACAGTTCCCATGATTCCCTAACCCTAAAAGTGGACTCAATTTGCACTATTTCTGGCAGTCTGCAACCCCCATGGGTTATTTCTGCAGTGTGGATGCAGCCTCTGTGCACATAGTCTTGCACTGATATAAGAGGAGATACTATAGGGGAGAGCTCAGTTTGGAATGAAGGAACAGGAGAGATACCAACCCCAGCCTACTTAACCCCAGACACAAAAAGCCAGCACTAAGGAAGGTCTGATTAAGGAAAACATTAAAGTTTTAGACTGAAAGTCGCCAACTGTCCAGAAGTACTGGCTTGGCTGACATGGGTTCCCTACACTTGCATTAGATAACAGTGACTTTTCCCGCCTTCTCTTTCAAGGCTGGGTTTGGTTTCAGAGAGATTATCAGGGGCCCACATTACAGCAAATGAACGATTCCTAAGGTAAAAGTCAGAGACCTCAAAATACTATCATATTTTAGCTGAAAACTCTTACTGGCAGTAACTAAGCTTGATGAGAGGGGGCGGTACAAAGAAATTGAGGAATTATTTAGACCAGGGGTAGGCAACCGGGTTGCTGTCCCTCAGACAATTGGGGGGGCCAAAGCCAAATATATATAAATTAAAAAAATAAAAAATATATATGCATGCACACTCTCTCAGCCCCAGAAAAGCCATGGCAAAACCCCTGTGGAGATTTTGCCAAGAAAACCCCAAGAACAAGTAATAACAACAATAATCATTATCATCATGGAAACAACTGGAAGGCAGGCCCACAAACAAGAAGGGATGCATGCACACTGTCTCAGCCCCAGAAAAGCCATGATGGCAAAACCCCTGTGGAGATTTTGCCAAGAAAACCCCAAGAACAAGTAATAACAACAATAATCAATATTATCATGGCAGGCGGCAGCAGGTGGCAGCAGCGGCGGCAGGACCAGCCTGGGGCTGGTCCGAAGGCCTCAGGGGGCCACATCCGGCCCCCGGGCCGTAGGTTGCCTACCCCTGATTTAGACAGTGAAAATAATCTCCAGTAGAATGTGGGTTGGTTCTTTGTTGTTCATATGCATTTCAAATGGCTGCCAACCCCACCACTTAACTCAGGATAATCGATCTCGGGGTTTTCCTAGGTTTTCCTAAAGGATTTGCATTGTCAGCTGTGTGAATAACTGATGTGAATAGACCCGGAGTAAATCGAGATAAAACTCTGCATGCCTTGAACACGTTTCAAATACATCCGCATTATCATCAATAATAATAATAATAATAATAATAATGAAATTTATTTATATCCCGCCCCTTTGAGATCAATCGGGGCGGCTAACAATAATAAAATATAACATAAAAAAGCAAAATATGAATCCCTCCCCCCCTTAAAAAGTTATTAAACTTAAATCCATCTTTATTCGAGTGCTGACACTTGTGAGCAACAGAACTCACAGAGATGTGCAGAGATGCAGTTCTAATAAAAATAATAATAGTGTGAACAACAAAAGTAGAATGCGTGAGATTATTTGGATAGTCACATTAAAAAACAACATCTGAATAACTCCTGAGAGACTATCAAATGGGGTTTGATGGTATCACGGTCATGGTTAATGGCATAGTCCTCCTGAAAGTCCCAGAAGGTCCTCTCTGAGACACTAGGAGAGCTGGAGTGAGCCCCAAGCCTCAGGTTCTCCATTTATGGTCCAGTTTTAGCAGATCCAATTGGTGTTCAAAATCCAGGAACACCAATGCATTTGGGATCCACTGAATCTGAGGATGGAAGTAAATAGTTAGAAACAAGGAGCTATTTATTATTAATTCATATTTATTACTAGTTCATTTCCCTAATAACTATGACATAAGTATGCCATGTTTGTACTGCAGTTTAACAAGGTATTAGATGCCTCTTTTTGAAATGGTCATGCATTTAATTATATATATATATATATATATATATATATGGAATATAGAAAGAGACAGCCAATGAAAAAGATTAGGCCATTCAGTTTTCAATTTACACCTAGGATGGCTGCCTATGGTCCAAAACACACTGCAGTTTGAGACCACTTTAAATGCCCTGGCTCAATACAATACAGTCCTGGAAACTGTAGTTTTGTGAGACATTTAGCCATCTTTAGGGGGAAGCAGATGGCTAAAAGCGCCGTTTTGGGGGCAGGGAAGGGGGGGGCAACCGCACGGTGGGCGCCCCAACCCCTTCCCCAAGTCGTCCTCGGAGCAGCCGGCCCTCCGCATGGCCGGAGCTCTGGGGATGACCTCCTGCTGCAGCGTCCATACACGCTGCAGCGGAAGAGTCACCGAAGGTGCGCCAGCAGCCTTTTGCGGCGCACCTTCGGCGACTTGTGGAAGGAGCGCTAATTTAGCGCTCCTTCCAGGGGTGGCGAAGCTGTGCCATGGGGCCGAGGTGTGGGGATACCTTGGCCCTGCGGCGCAGCTTCCCAGGGCGGCCCACGCCTGCCTGTCTGCTTCCCCCCTTATTCTATGAGCTCTGGTGCCACAATAAATTACAATTCCCAAGATTCCATAGGACTGGCCCAGGGTAATTAAAGCAGTCTCAAACTGGATTATTTCTGCAGTGTGTTTTGGACATTTGACAAAGAAACAAGCAAAGGTTTATTACAGTATACTCTGTGTGTGTGTGTGTGTGTGTGTGTGTATTCCAACTGTTACCTAGTTGTGAGTCTACCCTTAGGCAAAACACACAAGTTCATTGGGAAACTGAAGTTAAGAGAAACTAGTTGGCTGTTAAAATAACAAAACTAGAGGTTAATGTTAGAGGTCCTGTCAGATTAAAATAAAAAGGTCAATAGAACGAGATGATTTTTTCATAGATGCTGGATGGAAAGTACTTTCAGAAAATGAATTTCTCTCATCTGGTGGTGTACAATCTTACTTGAAAGTTAAGGTCCTGATCTTGAACTGCTACAATTCTGTAACTCCAAGTAACACAAAATGCAACCCACGTAAAAAGCACCAGGTAGCCCTGATGGCCCATCAAAACCAATCTCAATGGCATTAGAGCTGTTACCTTTGCTAGAGTGTTTAGCCTCTCCTCATATTTTATCTTTACGCTTTGACTAAGGAGACTATCGCATAACAAGTTAAACCGACTTACCTGAGCCGGCTTAAAATTTAAAATGGGAAGCATCCTGATTTTATCACAAGGATTTAGCCGGTGTACTTGCTGCCTGGGTCCATCCCGGGTCCATCCCTTTTCCCAGGGGTGCGCAGCGCAGCTTTTTTCAAAGCTGGGACTTTTCCAGCTTAAGGAAATGGCCGTTGGAGTGCCCCTGGGAGCGGCGATGGATCCGGGCTGGACCTGGGCAGTGATTTTGGCAGCGAAATCCTTGTGATAAAATCAGGAAGCCACCCGTTTTAAGTTCTAAGCCAGCTCAGGTAAACCAGTTTAACTTGTTATGCAATCAGATTCTAAATGCAGATTACATGGACCCCTCTCTTCTTGCAAATGCTAATCTGATGAAGTCTGGAGAATTCAAAAACATGCTCCTTATTTTGTGATATATGCTATGAACGTGAGATTATGCCTACAGATAATAAATACCCTTATTAAGTATCCCAGCAGATTTAAGGCATAGCAAACAAGTGTAATGTAATTTCAGTCTGTAGATGGCACTGCTCATCTCTCCTTCAGTGCAAGCCATTTTGCCTTGCTCCCAGATGATGTTATTTAGCTTTTCATTTTTATATATGTTTTATTTTTTAAAATATTTTTTAAATCTTATTTATTTTAGTATGGTATTGCAGTTTACTGCCACTTGACAATATACATACTTATTTAGACATTAGTGCTTATTTAGAAATCATACTTATTTAGACAATATGCATACTTATTTAGACAATTAATGGAGACTTTAGAGGATTGCAGACTGCTAGAAATAGTGCAAATTGAGTCCACTTTTAGGGTTAGGGTTAGGGTTAGGGAATCATGGGAACTGTATTTTATTGTGGCACCAGAGCTCTCTGACAGAGAAGGCTCAATGTCTCAGAAAAAACACAATTCCCATGATTCCCTAGCACTAACCCTAACCCTAAAAGTGGACTCAATTTGCACTATTTCTGGCAGTCTGCAACCCCCCTTTGTTGTTGTTGTTGTGGACCTTCAAATTACTTCTGACTTATAATGACCCTATTACGGGGTTTTCTTGAGGATTTGTTCAAGGAGGGTTGCCTTTGCCTGCTTCTGAGGCTGAGAGAGTGTGACTTGCCCAAAGTCACCCAGTAGGTTTCCATGGCTGAGTGTTCTAGTCCCAGTGTTCTAGTCCAACACTTAAGCCTCTACACCATGCTTGTTTTACTTGCTGCTAAGTCATTCCCATCTTGGCCCTTTTCTCAATTTAGGTGGGATTACTAAATTCAATCTAGTTCAAGATAAATTACAGATAAGATTAGAGCCGGGTTGATATTCTTTGATTTGGTGGGGGAAGGGGAATGGTTTTGAGAGAATTACCTGTTATCAATGGAGTCTAAAAATATGCATAGTTCAGAGGTAAAAAGAGTTAATGAAGTAATAATATAATACTAGAGATTGAGTCTCCCTGATCCAGAATTCCAAAATTCAAAATATTGGTTGAGATGGTGGTATCTCTGCTTTCTGATGGTTCAGTGTTCACAAACTTTGTTTCATGCACAAAATTATTAAAAATATTGTATAAAATTACTTTCAGGCTATGTGTATAAAACCTATATGTATATCAAACATAAATGAATTTTATGTTTAGACTTGGTTCCCATTTCCCTAATAGTATGTATATATATGCAAATAAAGTATTCCAAAATAATTTTTATAAATCTGAAATCCCAAACATTTTTGCTCCCAAGCATTTCCCAAGCATTTCATATAAGGGAGACTTGACTTCTGTTTATTTTCCTTCAGGGCAGCAAACATCTGGATGTTTTTGCCCTGCAGTTTCCATTGGTTTTACTTAATGTAAGTAAAAATCAGGGGTGATTGGAGTTGTAGTCCAAGAATATCTGAAAAGTCACACACATACCACCTTTGCTTTTACAGATTGGGTCTCAAATCTCTAACATATATTAAGTTCTTGTAATTCATGGACATTACCCATAACTTGCTTTTGATCTAAGTTCTTCCAATCTGTACTAACAGTGAAGATGCAATACCTTAGGAGATCAAAGGTACAGCTTGGAAGCAGTCAAATAAATGGAGTCAGGCTTTACTAGTTTCTCTAAAGCAGGGGTGGGCATCACAAGATGGCAAATTTTGGTCAAAGGCAAATGTCACCTAGTTCAGCGGTCAAACATAAGTTTGCTCCCATTTATGGAATCACAAGAACTTTATTCATGTGTTAATTCACCAGCTTGTGATATTTGTAGTCTGAGTCTGCTGCCACATGGCAGAATTAATGCAGTTTGGCTCTACTTTAACTGCAATGTCTCAGTGCTATGGAATCCTGGGATTTGTAGCTTGCTGCGGCACCAGAGCTCTCTGATAGAGAAGGCTAAATAGCTCACAAAACGACAGCTTCCAAAATTCTATAGGATGAACCCACGGCAGTTAAAGCGATGTCAAACTGCATTAATTCTGCAGTATAGATACAGCCTGAATAACCAAAAGAAACCTCACATCAGATCTACCGGTAGTTCTTGATCTGCAAGTTGGGGGACAGTACAAGAGTTTATTCAATATGGCAACATAGCAAATTGCTCTGGTGAAGGTTGGGGAGTCCCTTAACTGAAATGGTGATAAAAACATTCATCTCTGCTCAAATGACAAAACTGTTGTCCTCACAAAAGAGTACATTATTCTGAAGGAAAGGCCTGACTCTTCCACATGATCAAAAAATTGTTCCACTTCTAAGCATTTCTCTACCTCAGAGTATGGCAGCACCCCTGTCAGTCTGTTTTAAATCATGAAAAGGAAGGGATTATACAAGGAAAAAAAAATGAAATCTCTATGCAGGGAAGAATAGTTTCCTCTCTAATTACCTTCCAAAGTTCTTTGGGTAATATTTGCCCAATTACTTAATTTGAATGAAGAAATTAAATTAAATTAAATGACAGAAGAATAATTGTGATGGCAATACATTGCATCATATGGCATGGGTTCTTGCTTTCTCCTTTGTTTTACTAAACATACTTCATATGATTCACCAGCTTTGTCATGGTTTGTCTGTCTCATAAATACAAAACTTGCTTTAAAAATAAAATACAGAGAAATCCCACAACATGCTCAGTTGTCAAAATGCATTATTGGAGGGGAGTATATGGGGAAAGATACAGAGCAGTGTGGCGTAGTGATCTGAGTTTTGGACTATGACTCTCAAGAGCAGGGTTTGATTCTCAGCTTGGGCACAAAACCCATTGGGTGACCTTGGACAAGTCACACGCTCTCAGCCTCAGGGGAAGGCAATGACAAAACGTCTCTGAACAAATTGTGCCAAGAAAGCCCCATGATAGGTTTGCCTTAGGGTCGCCATAAGTCAGAAACAACTGGAAGGCACACAGCAACAACAATAACAACATGGGAAAAGACATGAGATAGAATGCATTACCTGAGCTTTTAATGGGTTATATTAGCTGGAGTCCTGTTTAGAAGTTACAAATGCATAAGCACCATGGATGCAGTGCTACACAATGACCCCAGTTCCCCCTCACTGCAATAGTTGCTGTGAGTGACAGTGGACTGTTCCTCTGTCAATTGGGAAGCAGCTGATTGATCTTCCTGTCCCCTCCAATGAATGATCTCTGGTGCAACAGGAAGAAGCAGGATCTCTCTTGCAATCCCCCCCTCAAGGGGAGATGAGCTAGCCAGATTCTTCCTCATTGATAGTGGAACAGATCCCAGTTGATCACTGTTGATGCTGCCTGGTAAGTGGGGTCTGGGGGACTTTCACAGTCTCTATGGACTCTGTTAAGGAGGTCACTGGTATGAGTCTGCAAGAATTAAGCCAGGGGTAGGCAACCTTTCCCCTTTAAGGGCCGAGGGACTTCAGCTCCCAGAATCCCAGGAGCTATTGGCCAACATGGGACTATTGGCCAACATGGCTGAGGCTTCTGGGAGCTGAAGTCCCTCGGCCCTTAAAGGGGAAAGGTTGCCTACCCGTGAATTAAGCAGAGCAGTGGAGGACACAGGACCTTGGAGATGTCTCATCCCGAGGGTCGCCATGGGTCGAGATCGACTTGAGGGCAATTAACAACAAATGTATCTCCTTAGCGAGAGGCTGCATGGTGATCATGAATACAAAACAGTAATTCTAGGATACACATTTGTAACTGCCTAACAGGATTCTGGCCATTATTATGGAAGATGATGGATCAGACTACTTTGGCGTATGCAACTGTAGAAAACTAGGGGGCCATATTAGTCCTCCTGGAGAATTTGGAGGGCCATATCTGTTCCAGCCAAAAAATAATTAATTAAAAAAATAATTTTTTTGCCTCCAAATGCCCTCTATGGGAGATGGGGGCATATCGTTGGAGCTTCCTGGACCCCTAGAGGGAATTTTGGGACATTTGGGGCAAAAAATATTTTGAATTAATTTATTTGGGAAAATTTTTGTTTTGACCCTTGGGGGGATGGATGGTCCTGGGGGGCTTCAAACCTTCTATATCCCCTAGAGATAATTTTCAGCATTTGGAGGGGAAAAAAACCTTTTTGACCCGGGGGTGCACAAAAACAGTCCTGGTGGGCCACAGGTTGCACTTTGCCCACACCTGAGCTAGTTGTTTGTCTGGCCAGCAGAAAACCTGGCCAGGAACACTCCTGGCAGAAGGTTAGGATATGCTTAATATTTTCTTGCTGATTGCATTCATAGTAATCCAATCAAATAAACGGGCTGATTAAGATAAGACAAAAGAAAACACATCTTCACACAATGCATAATTCATCTATGAAATACTTTGCCAGAGGTTGTGTTGGTGGGCCCCAGTCTAAATGAATTCAACAAATGAAAGCTAGAATTTTTCTATCCATGAGTCTTGATGGTCACTGGACTCCATAAAATTTAGGGACACAAGAAACCCCCTTACAGTTAAACAGACCAATGGTGCATCTAGCCCACTTGTGTTAATTTGTGATTGGAAGCATCTCTGAGGATTTTAGCCAGGACTTTTTCTTAGGCTGCATCTGCACTGCAGAAATAATACAATTCAACACTGATAACTGTCATGGCTTCATGCTATGGAATTCTGGGAGTTGTAGGTTTTTTGTGTTTTTTTTTAAAAACACACATTTAGCCTGCTCTGTCCCAGAGCTCTGATGTCACAACAAACTACAAATCCCAGAATTCAATTGGATGAAGCCATGGCAGTTAAAGCAGTGTCAAACTGGATGGTTTTTGCAGTGCAAATGCAGCCTTAGTTTGGCTTGGAGATCGCTCAAATTCCCAAGTGGTTTCCCATCAAAGTACTATCAAGGCTAACCCTGCTGAGCTTTCAGAATCAGAGGAGCCCAGGTTTGTTCAGGGTAGTAGGGGGCCAAATGCCACTAAATACCCATTGCTGGGGAGGAAAAGCCACTCTGGAGAGAGTTCAGTCCTGTATGTGTGCTCCATGGAGGCCACTGTTTTGTCACTGGGGAGGGCAAAAGGACTTAATAGATCCACCAGGTTTCTTTATGCTGAAATGTTACCAGTTTTGTAGTAGAGGAGTTGGCAACATTACTTTTTAAAAGTAATTTGTTCCCATTATTTACTACAGTTTAAACAGCAGCAATTGGAATCCTGTCGGTCTACTGTGTGTGTATTTGCCTTCAAGCCGCCTGTCGACCAGGGTGACCCCATGAATTTCATAGGGACTTTTTTTAAATGAGCAAGGATGGTGATGGAATCACCTCCCACACTCACCTGTTCCTCATGAGCTCTAATTCTGGGTAGAGATGAAAATACTAGAAGTGGTTGGATGATTTGGATCAACACAGCTGCCAGCATTTTTGAATTGTCCTGGGGAGCAGGACTATCATGCTGATGGACTGACCTGCGCTTCAGAATTTACTGCTGCATTTATTTTATTTTATGATTTTATGATTTTATTTCCATCCCACTCTTCTCCTAATATGGGTCCCAAAGCAGCTCACACATAGGACGTTATCACACGGGGGAAATCTATAGGTTATCCCACACAAATCCCCCCCCCAAAAGCGCACTTACACCTCACGATTTCACACAACGGCGCACAGAAACTGACATTAAAGTGGTCAGAAAGTGGTGTTATCTGAGATCTTTTTAATTTTGGGAGTTTAGAGAAAATGCATTTGCGATATTACATTAATTTCACATTTACCTCAGTGTGAAATTCAAATTCGCACAAACAAATCTCTTTTAAAGCTTTTCCCCGGTTTTCCCATGGTTCTATGGGGCTGCGTTTACTTCCTGGTTTGCTTGGCTGTCAAACATTCCAGGCAGACATGAGCTTCTCCGCTTTCTCCACTTTCCCTGTCCAGGAAGTATCCCAAAAGGTCCTGACTGAGAAGCCTGAATTTATCCTTTCTGTGAGTGTTTTGAGTTTTCCTTTTGGCCACGTCCTCCTTTTCTCCCCCCCCCCCGGAAGGCCCTCCATTTGACAGTGCCTGGTGTCCCTCCTTGGAAGGCAAAGGAAGCCCAGCGGCTTCTCCTCCTCCTCCTCCTCCTCCTCAGAGGAAGGGAGGGAGGGAGGAAGAGAGGCAGGCAGGCGCCTCCGGAGCCAAAGCGGAGGACAGCCCAATTTTGGAGGCAGGGAGGTGGACGGACGGACGGAGGAGGCTCTGGCTCTGGCTTTTTGGGCCGAAGCTCCCCGCGACCCCCGAGGGTAAGAAGCACCCCTCCTTTGGCGGGAGGACAACTTTCCCTGAACTTTTGGTGCTCTTCTTCCCTCCTCTCTGCGGAGGCGGGAAGCAGGTTGGGAGCCGGCACAGTGTCCAGTCGTCCTCCTTTTCCGGGCAGGTCCAGTTTTCTGTCCAGGAGGGATTCCCCAAATGTTCTCCGTTTTGGGCCTCACGAAGAAGCACAGTGAGTAGCACCCAGGGGGGACCCTGCATTTCAATCTTCTCTCCAGGAGGAGTTTCCAAAATGTCCTCCATTCTGAGCATTATTTTAAAAAGCACAGTGAGTGGCAAGCAGGGAGACCAGATGTCCTCCTTTTCCAGGACGCACCCTCCTTTTCAACCTGTCCAGGAGGAATTTCCCAAATGTTCTCCGTTTTGAATGTTATTGAAAAGCACAGTGAGTGGCGACCAGGGAGACCAGGTGTCCTCCTTTTTCGAGGATACGTGCTGCATTTCAACCTTCTGTCCAGGAGGAATTTCCAAAATGTCCCCCAGAAATCATGCTTCTTACGCTTGCTCCAAATGGAGGACAGTTTGACATTTCGTCCTGGAGAGGGGAGAAGGTTGAATGAAATGCAGGACCCGCCCTGAAAAAGGAGGAGTCTGGTCACAAAACACACCCATTTCTAGTACATTTACAGTTTTTTTTCCACTTGTGTATGAAAGTTAAAAATGTCTTTTTTTCGCTTTTCCTTTATTCCATTTTTATTCTAATTACATGTGAAAAGCTTTTGCGCAATTTAGCGCTATTTTCACTTTATTTTCGGGATGCTTTATTTCCACTTTATTATCTCTTTAACCACGAAACTGGCCCCCCATGTGATAACATCCATAGTTTGAAACAAAGTTACAGCTAAAAACTATCCCTTCTAATTAAAAAGTTTAAAAGATTAAATAAAGTATACTGTTTAAACAGCTGTTGTTTGTTGTTGTGTGCCTTTAAGTCATTTTTGATTTATGGAGACCCTCAGGTGAACCTATCACAGGATTTTCTTGGCAAGTTTCTTCAGAGGGGTTTTTTCATTGCCATCCTATTGTTAAATGAACACTAACTTAAAACAATTTAAAAGTAGGAATAGATAACTGTGACAATATAACCACACTGTCTAAGATTCCAGAGATGAAAACTGAGAATGCATGTGGTCAAGAAACATCAGAGCATGATCAAGATGGTAAAAAGTATTTAATGAGGAAGGATACACAAGCTGGAAGAGGCTGCAGCAGTTTGCTTTTGCCTGAGCTTATTGGGAAGGGCAAGATTCTGCTTCTCTTCTGCTCTCCGCTCTCCTGATTTAACTGAGCGCAAACTACTTTACACTTTGAACTCAGTTTGTCACAATTAAAGTAATTTGAGGACAAAGGGGGAATGTGGGGGGAGGAGAGAACAACTGGGAAATTTTAAAAGCCGTGAAAAAAGTGGGATGACAGAGTATTAATTGGAACTTTCCTACCAAATCAGGACAGTGGGAAGGTATGCACAAATACAGGAAACTTAAGGCCTTTACAGACTGCCAGAAATAATGCAACTTGAGTCCACTTTAACTGTCCTGGCTCAGTGCTAGGGAATCATGGGAACCGTAGTTTATTGTGGCACCAGAACTCTCTGACCGAGAAGGCTCAATGTCTCAGAAAAAAATACAGTTCCTATGATTCCCTAGCACTGAGCCAAGACAGTTAAAGTGGACTCAAATTGCATTATTTCTGGCAGTCTGTAAAGGCCCATAGACATGCTAAAAGATCCTTCTGAAACAATCTCTTAATCATCAAAAGTCATTCTAGTGGCTGAAAGCAGAGATATATAAAATAGGAAATGAGAACTGAATTGGCATTATATTGCAGTGATATAGGGAATCAATGTTGATCTTTAACAATAATGGCCTGTTTGCAAAGAAAAAACCCTAGAAAATTGGAATTATTTCTAAATATTAAACATGTTTTGTACTGAAATCTCCTGTGCTGTTTTGTTTTGATTCCTTGTTACAGTTTCTGTTCTTTGTTTAGTGCCTTCACTTTCAGGATTCCTGAATGGAGGGATTCTGAAGTTATTTTTGCTCCCTTTGAGCTTCTGCTGAATGTGACTAAGGAGAAAAAGAATCACTGCTGTAAGAAGAGGAATGAAGAGGAGCACGGTGAAACTAATTAATATTTGGATTTCAATACTGGATATGCAAGTCTTATAATATAGTCTGTTATAGGAAGAGACCAGGATTTAAACACAAAATCTTAAAACAAAACAAAACAAAAAAGCACAACCCACTATAACCCACTTGGTCTGAAAGTGGTCTTTTAGCCCCGTGTTGTATAACTGTCACAATTTCTTGCTACAATGATTTCCACCCCACAACAATGGCCTAGCCATTCCCGTCTATAATTGTACAATCTGACTCAAATGGGAAACGGCTCGTGGAGCCTCACAAACACTTAGGTGTAAGTCCTCTAAATGAGCCTGCTGTCATGGCAACTCCTGTTTATATAGTACGCAAGAAGGTAAGCCTGTTAAGTGGCTCTGCTTGCCTTCCTTTTATCAAAACCAACAGTCCACACATTGATGCTGCCGCTGGTTTAATTACCAGTCCTGGAAATTAGCAGGCTGCTTATTTAGATGAGTATCTGAAGAGATTAACCTTGAGAAGGCTACAGTTGAAATCCAAGCAATTCTGTCATTTCCCTCTTTTTTATTCTAATTTTTTTCCTTAATTGTTGTCAAGTCAACATTGATGTATGGCAACCCTATGAATGAAAGACCTCCAGGTCACTATGTCCTCAACAACCCTGCTCAGGTCTTGCAGACAGTCCAGGCCTCCTTGACTGAGTCGTTGTCGTTGTTCAGGTCATTTCTAGTTTATGGTGACCCTATCATGGTTTTTGTTGTTGTTGTTGTTGTTGTTGTTGTTGTTGTTAACTGCCCTTGAGTTGATCTCGACCCATGGCGGCCCTATGGATGAGACATTTCCAGGACCTTCTGTCCTCCACTGCTCTACTTAATTCCTGCAACCCTTTAATACTCAAAGTGACCTCCTTAACAGAGTCCATCCATCTGGCATGTGGCCTTCCTCTCTTCTTACTTCCCTCCACCTTCCTCAGCATTATTTTTTTCCCCAAAGAGTCTTCTCTTCCCATGATGTGTCCAAAGTATGACAGTCTCAGTTTGGTCATCTTGGCTTCCAGGGAGGTTTTGGGCTTGATCTCCTCTAGGACCCACTTGTTTGCCCTTTTGGCTGTCCATGGGATCCTCAGCACTCTTCTCCGGCACCACATTCTCTCAAAGGAGTTGATTTTCTTCCTGTCATCTTTCTTAACTGTCCAGTCTTCACATCATACATGGCAAGATTTGTTTGGAAGGGGTTTGCCCTTGCTTTCCCCTGAGGCAGTGGGTTTCCATGGCTGAGCTGGGAACTGAACCCTGGTCTCCCAGTTTCCTAGGCCAGCGCTCAAACCACTACACCACACTTCCAGAATTATGCTAATACAAATTAATTTAAAAAATAAATAGGAAAATTAATAAATAAAGGAAATCAGTGTGCTTGTGAACAGTGGAGGGCAGGAGGGACAGCGAGGGAGAAGGAGATAGTGATACCAATGACTGCCAATATTGTAAATGCCCAGGCAGTGCCATTTCGCACATGAGGACTAATGGGAGTGCAGCGTGAATGAGTCCCCCCCCAAATCAATGGAAAAGGATGCCCAAACCATGCATCACAGACACAGCAGTTATGGGTAGTACTGATAAGTATCGCCAAAGGAGCTATTTTATTACTATAATTGCATTTTAAAGGCTGTATGTGATAATCTCCCAGGGGGAGAGAATCTACTCCTCAGCTGTGTTGCCTAGATAATGGGAGCAGCCCATTATCACAATATTGGCAGGTATGGCAGTACTCTAAACCTTTCAGATGAAGGTACTCCACCTCACCTGAAGGCAGCAGGCTAGAATACAAGGCAGACCTCATGGTACACAGCTCTCTTCTTCCAGCTGCTGCTGCCCAAAGCGACCATTTTCCCTAATGACAGGGCTGGCATGAAGTGGTTTGGAGCTGGAGGTTTGCAGAGCAGAGACCCACCATTCCCAAATGCACTGATGTCCTCGTGCTCAGTTTGAGGGATTGGCTGTGGCATCTGCCATTTGCATTGTTATCTTCCCGCTGGATCAGACAGCAACAGCAACAGGGCAGGAGGAAAAGTAGAGTTTGGGCAAGTTACTTTTTAGACTATGGGTTCCAGAATCCTTCTAGCCAGCGTAGCCAGTTGCTAGAGGATTCTTGGGTCTGTAGTCCAAACAGGTGACTTTGCCAAGCTCACCTCCCTTCTCATGTTGCAAGCATCACCGGGGGTAATGACACCCTGCAGGAAGAGACCTAAAAGACCCTCCACTATCCCCCCTCAGGGGGCTAAATCTGGGTGGTGTTTGGGTCTAGCCATTTAGACATCCCTCTTAAGCCAAACCCAGTCAGCTGAGATCGAATGTACCTAACAGGGGCAAACCACCAGATTTTCCTTTAACTCTTTGACCTTCTGCAGTGCTCAGTTTCCAAGGAGTTGTGAAAAACTGAGGAACAAGTTAAACTGGATGTCAGCTCTGACGTGAACCAGAATTGTCTCGTCTGGGGGTGCGGGGTTTAAAAAAAGCCTAGTTGCTTGATAACTAAGGCATTCTGTGAAAATACAAAAGGGCCTGTGATGGGCCTAAGCAAGACATAGTGAGACAACCAGGGACTGTGATGCCAGGCTCCTTTCTATGCCCAAGTGAACTAGGGCTTGGGAAATCTAGGTTCAAGACTTTACTGAACAATGAAATTCACTGGGTGACCTCAGACTGGTCTCTTTTTCTCTCAGCCAGACCTATCTCACAGGGTTGCTGTTAGAAAAAAATGGAACGGAGGAAAGCCAAGTATGCCACCTTCAGCTCATTGGGGGAAAGACATGATATAAATATGACTAATAAATATATAAAAGGCCTAAACGTGGTGTAGTGGTTGGAGGCTATGGACTATGACTCTGGAGACCAGGGCTCGAATCCCAGCTTGGCCATATAAACCCACTGGGTGACCTTGGGCAAATCACACTCTCTCAGCCTCACAGGATGCAATGGAAAACCCATTCTGAAGAAACTTGCCAAGAAAACTCCATTATAGTTTCACCTTAGGGACACAGTAAGTCAGAAAGAACTTGAAGGCACGCAACAACAACAACAACAAATTATCTTAAAGGTACCAGATCCTGTCTGATCTTGGATGCTAAGTATGGTCAACCCTGGTTATTATTTGGATGGGAGATCACCAATGAATTCCAGGTGTTGTGAGCTCTATTTCAGAGGAAGGAACTGGCAAAACCACTTCTGAGTATTCTTTGCTTAAGAAAACCCTATGAAATTCATGGGGGATGCCATAAGTCAACAGGCAACTTGAAGGCACATACACATAATAAATAATAACTTTCAATTGTTCTGGAACAATATAAGGAAAGGGTAACATGCATTCACACCCATTCTGTTAAATCAGGAAATCATTGAGCCCTTTAGATTCACTATGCTGGCCAGACATTTGCAGAGCTACAGGATTCCCATCCCTTTTGTTGCTGTGTGCCTTCAAGTTGTTTCTGTTTTATGGTGACCCTAAGGCAACCCTGCCATGGGGTTTTCTTGCCAAGATTTGTTGAGAGCAGGTTTGCCATTGCCTTTCTCTGAGGCTGAGATCAATGTTTGCTTTTTGGAATTTTGAAATATTTTCAAGCTATGGATGGTTGAATCCTTGGAAATGGAGGGTCGACTGTAAGTCACACAGAAAAAAAAAAGCTGCAGTTGTAGATGGTGTGAAATAAGAGCTCCCTTGAAGGATCAGATGGGGGAGGTGAGACTGTTTCTTTCTGTACGAGGAAGGATATGGGCAAAATTTCTGTTTATTTCAATTTGTTATCCTCCATCTCAGATTCTGGCTACTTTAAATCCAGCAGTTTGTGAACATAAAGGCAATAGTGAAGCTTGTATGAGATCAATGGTGCAGTGTGACAGTCATATCTGAAGAAATGTGTGTTGTTGGCTTTGTGGCTTGTGGGATGAAAGCTTTTGGTTTCATCTGAAACAAAAAAATAACAAAAAATAGAGTCCCCTCTGTGTGTAGGAGAGAAATCTAGTTGCAGAAAAAACGACAGTAGTCTATATAACAGACAGGATGTGATAATTTATTGCACAAATTCAGGGGCCAGTGGGTGAAAGCCAGGACATGTGGCTTTAAAGCAGGATGTATTGTAATGAAGCCCAGGGTAAGAGATAGGGTCCTCCCTCTGATCAAGAATGCCACAATTTGGAGAAGCAGAATCTGGTGTAAAACTATCTGGAAGAAATTTTGCCTAGCCAAAGCTTGGAATGTTAGGCTTCAATATTAATTTGATAATGTTAAACATTTGGATTGGGAAATTAATTCATTGCCACTGACACTAAAATAATTTAAATTCAATTAGTTGAAATTATCATATGGCATGGAGGAGATTTAGGTCACTGGAACACTATTTAACCCGGTCACTGCTGTTCTGTTTAAGACACATTTAATTCACTTAGTGCGTAGCGTTGTTGCATTTCCATCATGAAGGGCAGACTTGGCTTTCCAGCTTCAGAATTTATTGTAATACGTTCATGGCTGCCTAAGCATAATACTGGATCAGGAAGAATCTAGGGATTGAATGCTTCTAATAGATAGAACTGGAGAGGCAGAAAACAGAGCTACGATAGGGACAGGTGGTCCCTCAACTCTCATCGTCTTCAAAAATGCAACATATAAACTCCTGTTCTCAAAACTGCAAGGACAGTAGGGAGCAATTTGGGATCCCCTCTGGTTTCTTCATACTACAGGGCAATTCTAAGGTAACAAAGGAGTTTACCACATGGAGGCAATTCCCATGCAGAAATAGGATTTTAAAATCCGCTAAACACCTGCAAATGTGGGTTGTTTTTCAGACGCATTGGCAGAAAGAAAAATAATGTTAAAATAACCTGAACGGAAAGTCGACAAAAACCACTCCTTTCTACTTTTGGAATTTCCCAAAAGTAAAAAGGAGCAGATTTTGTCGGCTTTCTGTTCGGGTTATTTTCGTGTTATTTCTCTTTCACGCAAACATCATCTGAAAAACAACCTACATTTGTGGGGTTTTTCTACATTCTGTTTGGGTTAACTCCAAGCATCATGTGAAAAACAACCTGCAAAAGCGGGTTGTTTTCACTTTAAATCTAGTTTCTGCACGGGATTCATCCTGTGTGATAAACTCCAAAGGGAGACAAGCCAAGAATATGGCACAGAGAAGTAGCTCTTGGAGTTAATACCACCATGCAGCTTACTGATGGTGAAAGACTGTTCCAAATCAATTTGATGAATGTGAGTCCAGGTTCCCCCAAATTGTCATTTGGGAATAATCTACAATTCAAACTCTGCCTGAAGATTATGGAACTGTTCAGATGGGGAAAATAATCCAGGATGAATCCAGGTTGAATCTTTGTTACATCCCAAATGCACCCAATTCAGTTTTTCTTTGGGCAGGGGGCTACCAAACCCCCCACTTAACCCTGGATAATCAGTATCTGGTTTTTCCCCCTGAGTTTCCCCCCCAAAAGATTCACATCATTGGCAGTGTGAATAGCAGTACAAATAGATCCAGGATTAAACCCTGCATGTTTGGCTGTGCCTTTTCCCTCTGATGAGGGGAGAAAAGGAATCTCCTGCTTTCATTTCCACCTTCCTCCCACCATCTCTTGGCAGCTGGCAGCTCCAGGGAGCAGTGGGAGACATTTGCTGCCACTGCTGCTACCTTGGGAGGCTCAGCCAAAGACAGTTTCTCCCAGGGGTTGCACCCATTTGTGGGGTGGGGGAGGCACAGGGCTGGTGAGCATGTGTGAGCAACAGAACATGGCGAGATGCAAAGAGATGTGGTTCTGATGAAAAAATAGTGCGTTGACAAACCTGTAATATGTGAGTTGGCTTATTCACATCATCCTGCTAAAACCCCCGATGTCTGAATGGCCCTTATGTTTGGTCTAGATCAGGGGTCGGCAACCTTTGTTGCTGGGGGGCCGGGGGGGAATGGCGCGGGGGCCGTCGTGCGCCATTTTGGAAGGCCCCACCGCACCTGCGCCGTGCGAATTCGCACGGCACAGGCCCAGTGGGGGCTTCCTTGGGCCTTGGAAAGCTGCTGTGGGGCCTTCCAAAATGGCACTGTGCGCATGAGCGCGTGAATGCCATTTTGGACACCAAAATGGCACCCGCGCTCACACGTGTGCAGCAACAACAGAACCGGCCATGGGCTGGTCCCAAGGCCTCCGCGGGCCGCACCCAGCCCGCAGGCCATAGGTTGCCGACCCCTGGTCTAGATAGCTTAACAGAATGAGAGACTCATGGGGCACTAAGGTTCCTGCACAGGGCAGAGTCTGCTGTGGGACAGGGTGGTGGTGGGGGTGGGGGTGAAGTTGGTTCTCCACTAAGATGAGCTGTGGATTTAATGAGCTACTGAACTGGGCAGATCCCATTTGACACTTTTCATTGGAAATGTGTCCTTCCAAATAATAACTTCTTGGTGGGTATGGATTTGTGACTGCAACTGATTGACTAGAAAATCACTTTGCACGCCCACTGAACAGTGGTCAGATTTTACTGACTTAACATAGAGGAACGCAGCAAGTGCTGGAGATGGTCTGAACATAGAGAGACTCTAGTCCAAAAGCTCTGGTCCTGTCCAGTCATTGCTCACTTCTGGCAGGGAGTAATAATAGGTATCACATTTGTCCTTAAAATGGTATTGGACTTTTCTGCAGTCATAGTCCAGTGCTTAAACTACTAGGGTATGCTGATTCATACACAATGCACAACCGCAATGCAAAGTATAGGATGCACAAGCAAAATGCACAATGAGCAACTTGTGGAGATAAGGCACAGATGAACATGCTGTGTGTGCAACCCAGCTTCCACTGTTATCAGCAGAATACATCTGTTGCACAATAATGGCTTTTCAGCCCTGCGTGTATAGCGTGACTTACCCATGCATATATCCCTAAGTGATTTCGGCCTTTGACAATTACCTTCTCAGTTATCAGTTAAACAGAAATGTTGGTTTTGCAAATATTCCAGAGAAGTCCAAAGC
Source organism: Phrynosoma blainvillii (assembly GCA_026167975.1). NCBI lineage: Eukaryota > Metazoa > Chordata > Lepidosauria > Squamata > Phrynosomatidae > Phrynosoma > Phrynosoma blainvillii. Next base: position 243,605,472 of record JANUYF010000001.1, on the reverse strand, counting down.
ATTCCCCCCAGTGCTATAGGAAGCTTCAATTTGCTGCTTCCACTTCTACTTCTATTCCTTGTGCTACTCAACCATAGTAAATTAAAGTTTGTGGTTCCCAAGTTGTTTTAAAACTAAAAATTATCATCTGATTAAATAAAATCATGCTGCAATGAATTTAATTTATGCTATAATGAATTAATGTTAACCCCAAAGAGTTGCAATTAATACAATCATTTTTAATGCATGGAAATAAATATTTTCAAATAACAATTAATTCTTTTAATGGGCTGGGAAGATTTAATTTCTAAATATTGCTTTTTTTCTTCTGATTAAATATATTTTATATGCCATTGTTAAGAAAAACCAACACAAACAATGATGAGCTACACTTTTTTAAAAAAGCAATAAATTTGATAATAGGGACATAATGAAATTAAATGTAAAAAGTAATGCAAGAAGGCAAGGTGAAGTTGCTTCAAGTTGCTAGAATATCATTTTTGAGTAATTTTGCTGGAATTTTTTTCAGGTTTTGCTTTGTTCTATGATCAATCCTATATTTCCTCCTTAAAAATACAAAGTAGTGAACAGTAATCTAAAAGGAAAGAGAGAACACAATGAGTAATTAAAAAACACCACCAAGATGGTAATGTGCAATGGTATTTATGGGCCAGTTTGGTGTAGTGGTTTGAGTGTTGGACTATGACTCTGGAGACCAGGGTTCAAATCCGAACTCAGCTATGGAAACCCACTGGGGTGACCTTGGGCAAGTCACACACTCTCAGCCTCACAGGATGGCAATGGCAAATCTCCTCTGAAGAAACTTGCCAAGAAAACCCCATGATAGGTTCACTTTAGGGTTGCCGTAAATCCGAAATGACTTGAAGGCACACAGCAACAATGACAACAGTGGCATTTAATAATTTCTTAAATAAATTCCTTATATATCCTATAAATAATATAGCCAAGATCTTATTGGGTCTCACTGAGCCAGGAGTTGTGCTTTTTGTCAGCTTGCATGGGGAGGATGCATTGTGTACCTCTTCACCCAAGCAGTTTGCCTGGTGGCATAGCTGCCCAATTTATAGGCCAGCCAGTGCCCAGGCGCAGCTCTGCCCCCCATGATAGTCACTGTCTGTCTATGGGGTGCCTCCAAAAGCTACCGGCTAAACTCCTTGTGCCACTGCTGAGCTGGCTGCCTCCATTGTTCCCACAATGCCACACTAAGTAGGCCAATGGCCCTTTCTGCTTCACCAGCTTCAAACAGAATGACTGACTATAATGAGTAAAAAGAATTAATTACTATTTTAAAAAAAAGATTCCCAAGGTCTGCTTCTTCTGTCTGCATGCTTCTGAGAGTACAAATGAAGATTCCCGGTCGCAGGTCTTCTTACCCAAAGCCTTTTCTGAGTGGCTTTTGCCTCATAGCAGACAGTATGCTGGAGAAAAGGAAGAACATTCATGTGACACCCGACTCTTTAAACAAAAAACCAACACAATGTATGAACGGTCTATATAGATTTTCTAATGCAACGTTTGTTGTTATTGTTGTTGTGTGCCTTCAAGTCGTTTCTGACTTATGGCAATCCTAAGGCGAACCTATCATGGGGCTTTCTTGGTACAATTTGTTCAGAGAAGGTTTGTCATTGCCTTCCCCTGAGTCTGAGAGCATGTGACTTGCCCAAGGTCACCCAGTGGATATTTCATGGCCAAAGTCACCCAGTAATGCAATGTACATCTTCTAAATGCATTTGATTTAGGGATGTTTAATTCAAAACATTCTAGTACATGCAGTATTGTATTTGGGCAGGGGTAGGCAACCTAAGGTCTGGGGGTCAGATGCGCCCCCCCCCGAGGCCTTTGGACCGGCCCCATGCCAGTCTTGCTGCCCCCCACCATAATGATATTGATTATTGTTGTTATTACTTGTTCTTGGGGTTTTCTTGGCAAAATCTCTACAGGGGTATTGCCATGGCTTTTCTGGGGCTGAGAGAGTGTGCCTGCATATATATATATATATATATATATATATATATATATATATATATTGCTTCGGCCCCCCAATTGTCTGAGGGACAGCAACCCAGCCCCCGGCTCAAAAAGGTTGCCTACCCCTGTATTTGGGTTTGAAATCCAATAGGGTGTTTTAAACATGATCGTTGTACTGCTTATCACTTTCAACTCTCTGTGCAAAAGCTGACTGCAGACAGAATAGGCAGCTGCCTAGGACTACACCACCTCAGAAAGTCCCTCAGCTGTTCCTATTGTGGCCAGCAACACGTGTTGGCTAAATACACACACACACACACACACACACACCATATTTTCCTGTTCAGAAAAGGTGAAATGGGATTATTCCTTCTCACCTATTTAGGGAGAAAGAGTAAGGGATATTTAATCTAGCCTAATTGCTTCTAGACAAAAAGTAGATTCAAGACAGAGCAGAGGGTGAGCACTGGCACCACAAAGACTGGGACGGAAGGTGGAAACTAACTAACTAAACCCATAGGCACCTCCTGCCACAGAGAGTCTTTGCAGGTTGCAGCAAGAAATCAAGGAAGCATTGCAAACTATAGCAAACTGGTACTCTGCTAGATAAGATGGAGATTTTTATACAGTCTTGCCTAGGGCTAAGCCCTCAAAAACTGGAGAATTTGTACACTAGTCTCCCACCTGGAGATGATTCATGAAGCCAGGAGATTCAGGACCATGCCTTGACACCTGGCAACCCTAGCCTTCCTTATGTAGCACATTCTAGTCTGTGCAAAACTTGGAAACGTTCCCTTTGGAGACTACAGCTGAGATCCTACATCACTTCAGCACAGCATAAATATCCACTGACAGAGTTATGTTATGCCAGCATTCCTCAACCGCTGTACTGAATACCAACCTCGTACAACGCATGTGGCTAATACGTAGTGTATACTCATACATACCTCTGTGAACTTTAATGCACTGTTGCATGTGCCATGGTTCCACATGCACAACTCCACTTATGCTGCTGTCAGCTGGATATAAGTGTTATGCATTGTCCCTAAAAATCACTCTTCACGCATAGCGCACCATTTTTGTTGTTGCTGCTGCTGCTGCTGCTGTGTGCCTTCAAGTGGTTTCTGACTTATGGCAGCCCTGAAGCGAACCTACCCTAGGGTTTCCTTGGCAAGTTACTTCAGAAAGGGGTTGCCATTGTTATCCTTTGGGGCTGAGAGAGTGTGATCTACTAACAGGATGCTTGCTTAGCAGTCCTAGTATTCCACAGTTGGCAAGAGTCCTGAACTTTCTGTCTGGAGGTGGGAGTTGCAGCTCCTAGAAGTAACACTCTAAATTTTGTGTCTTTGGGTCCTTTTGCACCATGATTTTACCTTAACTTCCATGACTAGGGAATCCTGGGACTTGTAGTTTGGTCAGCAGTACCAGAGGAGCTTTCTGGATGAGTATTTAAAGGCTGCTCCCTCCATTGCCAATCCTGGGATTCCATAGGATGTTGCCATGCCAGCCAAAGAGGAATCATAACACTATAATTGTATAGTGTGAAAGGGCCCCAGGTGACCTCTGTGTGTGCTTTGCCAACAAACAAAGGGAGTTGTAGTTCAAAACATCTGGAGGGTACGAGGTTGCTTACTCTTGAATTAGAAGAATTATACCAAATTGTGGTAACATTTTTACAATGTTAAATTTTCAGCAAGGAAAATTCCAGCTGTAAGAAGCCAGCATACAAAACAGATTCCCTTACTTCCCTCTTGAGTATTTCTCCATACTGGAAGAACTGGCAGCTAAATGGCAAATGTAGTTCAGTGTAAGTAAATGTAATGCAATGCCTGCTGGAGCAATAAAGACATCAATAAATCCTCATTTATCATATAAATCTATGGGGTCTATGCTAGCTGTGACTGACCAGGGAAGGGGGCTTTCTTTGCATCACAGGTTCTTTCATACACTGCACAGTTATAGCATTATGATTTCTACTTTAACTGACATGGCTGAACCCTATGGATTCCCTGGGATTGGTAGCTTGGTCCCTCCCCAAATGGAAAACCCCAGGATTCCATAGGATGTTGCCATGGCAAATAAAGTGGAACCATAACTCTGTAAATGTGCAGTGTGAAAGGGCCCTGTGTTGGCAACCTGCCTAAACACCCTCCCTCCACACACAGATGAACTGTCCATAGGTCACAGACCTTTCCCATCCCACAAATACATCACATAGTCATAAACAGAATGACAACTGACACGTGAAAGAGGGTTTAAAAGATCTCATTGGCATCCCAAACGTAAATACATATGTTTGGAAGAAAGCCCCTTAATTTCAGAGGAACTTATATCGGAATTGTTTTCTTTGGGTTTTTCCCCCTCCCCACAGCCATTTGCTCACTTTCTTCCCAAGGTAAACATCCCAGAAACCTTTTTTTTCTTTTCTGCAGCTATACATTTCTGTTGTTAATATGATATATTCCCCCCTTCACCCCGCTTGAAGCATCTGCATTTGGCACCAACGCCAGGGTCGCCAAGGCTGCCCCCTTTATGTTTCCCCTTTCAGCCAGTTATTCTTAGAGACTTGTCCCGCACAGGGCCGGGATTCTGGATTGAACTGGAGCAGCTGAGTTATGAGAGCTTTGCAGGACTCAGATAAAGAGGGAAGATCCTCTGGAAACATGACCCCTTTCTTCTGGCGGCAGGGCATGCTATGGATGTGAGTATCATCAAAGGGCATGCAGCCAGTTATCATCACGTACAGCATGACGCCTAAGCTCCATATATCATACTTTTTGGGATCATAGGGGATGCCCATCAGGACCTCTGGGGAGGCATAGGCAGCTGATCCACAGTAGGTGGTACTCAGTTCTGGGTATCCACGAGACTCTTTGCCAAAGCCAAAATCGGTCAATTTGGCTCGCCGGCCATCAGACGTAAGCAACACATTCTCACACTTGAGGTCCCGGTGCACCAAATGTCGGTCATGGAGGTAGCGGACGGCACCCACCACCTGGGCAAAGATGTCCCGGGCTTGGGGAGCACAGGGCAGTTTCCCCACTTGCTGCACCATTTGTAGCAGGTCGGTGGAGGCCGCTTCCATCACAATGTAGAGTGTCCCATTGCAGACCTCAATGAACTCGTAGACTCGGACGATGTGCGGGTGCCGGATCCCCCGCAAGATGGAGAGCTCCCGCGGCAGGAACTTCTCAACAAAATCCCGGGGTGCTCGACGTCGGTCCACCATTTTGATGGCTAGAGGTCCTTTGTATTTGGCAGAGGTGGCCACTCTCACCTTGGAGTAGCTGCCTTCCCCCAGGGTCTGGCCCAGCTTGTAACCCAGGTCAGTCAGAAGTTTGTCTCCTCTGGAAGCCCTTGACATGATGATCTGGTAAGGCTGAAAAGGCCTTTAGTTTTCTTCCTGGGATTGAGTGCTTTACCCCATTGTGATTGACATCTCTAGACCTTCACTCCCCATGTGCCCACTGAGGACCTGGCTTCGAAGTCATCACTACTCATTCAAGTATTGTGAAGTGTCATGAAGTGTCATGGATTATGTCTCTCTGGGCATAATCAGCTGAAACCCTATGGGAACATAGGGCTAATGCATCCAGTTTAGACATCCAATGGATGGATACAACAGGTTTGGGCTATGAGATTTTGGTATTCACCTAGCTTTCTCCCTATCAGAGGAATGGTTAGTGTATAAGTGTGTGAGTGAGAGAGATGGGGGTCTTAGAAAGCAACTTTTTACTCTAGTTCCCAGAATCCCCAACCAATAGGACCAGTGTATGTGTTGGATTGGAGTTTCTGGGAATTGTGATCTAAACCCTCTTTTTAAAAATGCTGGTGTGACCATGCTTGGGAGCATTCCATCTTGTGAATGCTCAGTTGCTGTGATACAGCCCAGACAAAGTGTACCCACTGCAGTGAGAACAAATCATCGAGTGCTTTAAAGCTTTAGGTTGTTGTTTTTAACCTCCTTGGCCTCTTAGAAGCTTCAGCAGTTCCTTTAGAATTTTCTTTTACTTTGAAATGTTTTTTTTTCATTACAAAAAGAACCAATTTTCTGATTTATTCAAAAGTACAGAACCAATTTGTGCCAAGTGTGTAATATTCTAGGGAGTTTCAACTGTTTAGATTATGTAAATAGGACATCAGCGTGAAAGAAAGAAGATGAAGGGTTTGAAATAGCTTATGTTACTAAATACTAGCACTAAAGTGCTAATGCATATAATGAAGGCAGCTGGTTTTATCTCGGCAAAATAATTGCCCTGGCAACAAGGAAAACCTGAAAGAGATCTATCTCCAAGGGGCCTCAAGGTCAAATGTCTGACAGGTAAGAGTAAAATCTTGAGCTCCTTCTCTTACAAAATGTTACAAATAGAACATTATTTGATTCTTCCCAGGAAAGATCTTTTAAACAGATGCTTCTTTTCATCTCTTAAGGTGCACAAACTTAGCAGCCGTGGCCTCTTCCTGCCAACTGTTGGTATCTAACCAGACACTTTAAGATGGTATGCTTAGCACTTAGGACCTTATCACATGGGGTCTAGAGCAGAGCTAATCCAAAGGGTACCTGCAGCTAATACATATTATTTCCCCGTGTTTACACACGACGCTGCCCTAGAACACGGAGCTAATCTGTATTGTTTCCCCGCGTGTACACACGACGCTGCCCCGAAACTCCACAGAACCCGAAGCTAATCCGTAGCGAGTAGGGAGATTTTGACATTCGGTTTGTTGGGGAAGTACAAGCGGAGCCTTCGTATTCATTGCGCAATGGTGGGCGGGGCGGGGAAGCAGGGAGAGCTCTCCCAAGCAGAAAATCCCGGCGAGGGGAAGGGATTGGCGAAAGGCAAACCGGATTGAGAAAGAGGAGGAGAAGGAGAGGAGGAGGGAAGAGGGAGGCGATCTCTCTCTCTCCATCTCTCTCGCATTTTTCCCCACCAACACCCCTTCCCTCCTCCAGTCCTCCAGCCCTCCTCCTCCTCCTCGGTCCCCTTGGCTGCCTTTCCTCCCGACTCCTTCATCCCATCCTTGCCATCCACAGACGCGCCTTCTGCGACGCTGGCTTTTTGGGTGGCGGGAAGGGAGAGAGAGAGAGAGAGAGAGAGAGAGAAGAAAATGTGTGTGCGTTTTCCTTCTTCCCACGTGAACCGCATCCCGCGGCGCCTGATCGCTAAATCCCCTTTGGAGCCTTCGTATTCATTGCGCTATGGCCGCCAGGGCGAAATTCAGTTCGTTTCGGTATAGAACTGAATTTATTCTCACTTCGGTTACTTTTCTGTTACTTTTCGCTTCGTGGCCAGCGTTTGATAAGGTCCATAGTAGGTGCCTTGAAAGATCGAGCCTTGAAAGATCAAGCTGTATAACATTATAAGCATTCCTCACAACCTAACATGGATTTTATGGATCTTAAATGATTTCTCAAGAAAGAAACTGTAGCCTTTCCACAAGAAGATCTTGTTCTAATTACTCCTATTGTTGTGTGCCTTCAAGTCATTTCTGACTTATGTTGACTCTAAGGTGACCCTACCATGGGGTTTTCTTGGCAGGATTTGTTCAGAAGGGGTTTGCCTTTGCCTTCCTCTAAGGCTGAGAGAGTGTAACTTGCCCAGGGTCATCCAGTAGGTTTCCATGGCTGAACACAGATTCGAACCCTGGTCTTCAGTGTCACAGTCCAACACTCAAACCAGTATGTCATGCTGGTTCCCAGTTCTAATTATATTCCATGTCAATTCCATGTAAAGAACAAGATTCTGAGAACTCATGAGGTCAAACCATTGTTTAATGGAAGGATATATAATCCCTTTCTTATTGCAGCAGCACATCATCATCTCCCCATTTCCAGATACTTTTCAGAGCTATGAAATCCTGGGATTCCTTAGTTCTGAACAAGAAATATATATGATAGTGAGTAAAAGTCAATTCAAAACAGGGATTTAATGGCATACTGTTCAGTACCAAGGAGGTAACACTGAAAATACATTATCAGTTCAAGAGTTCATAATTGTTTCAGATACACTGGTATATAATCCATGTATTATGTTATTGTTCCCTTCTTTATTGTTCTATCCTATGGAATCCTGGGATGTGAAGTTTGTTGAAGTACTTAGAATGCTTTGCTAGAAAAATCACTATCACATTTCCTTTAGCTATAGCACTAGTTCTCGCTCTAGCAGAACATTCAAACTACTCATCACAAACTATAAATCCCAGGATTCTATAGGATGGAGCCATGAAAGTTAAAATGGTTTCAAAGTACTAGAACTATATAGTGTAGATACACTCCTTGATTGTGTGGAGTTCCACCATGCATAGCATTCTAATTCAGAAATAGTTATCTGCAGGTCTGAGCCTACTTTATTTACTTAAAAACAATGCCCAGAAGTCATTCAGTTGCTGACGGGGTGGACAATCTCTAACATAACACAATAGCTGAACTACAATTCCCAAGATTCTTGGAGGGAGACAGTAATTGAACTGACATTAAAACAAAAATAACATTGTGAAGGTGAGCACTCTGAAGGAGCCCTGCTGGGTCAGAGCCAGAGAGTTACTTTTGTGGAGTACAACTTCCAGTATACTCCACTTACCAGTAGGCACTGGCCATGTGGATGGGGGACTTTGAGGAATTGTATTCCAAATAAATAAATAAATAAATAAATAAATAAATACTTTCCCAAGCTTAGAGTCCATCTAATGCAGTAGTGGGAAACATGAGCTCTCTAGATATCATTGCACTGCTACTTCCAGTAGCCTAGCCAGTATAGGTAATAGTGAGAAATACTGGGAGTTGTAGCATGGAGAGCCACAGGATTCCCACCTGGGTCTTGTTAGCCTATCTTCCTGTTTCCCACAGTAGCTATGTGTTTTGGAAGTCAACAAGCAAGCCTCAAAGGTCTGCTGTTGTATCCCAGCAACTGGTATTCAGCTTCTGAGTAAACAGATAACATACCCTCCAACTGTCCCAATTTGGCAGGGAGTGTCACAATTAATTCTCTGCCCTCCCACTATTTCAGCTGCTTTGAAAATGTCCCAGTTTTTCTCCCCTTCTCCTACTTATTCCTTTGCTCACTTCAATTGCTGCAAACTGAGGGGGGTTGCAGACTGCCAGAAATAGTGCAAATTGAGTCCACTTTTAGGGTTAGGGAATCATGAGAACTGTATTTTATTGTGGCACCAGAGCTCTCTGACAGAGAAGGCTCAATGTCTCAGAAAAAAACACAATTCCCATGATTCCCTAGCACTAACCCTAACCCTAAAAGTGGACTCAATTTGCACTATTTCTGGCAGTCTGCAACCCCCCTAAATTCAAAGTGCAAACATAGTTTGGCTCAATTAATTCAGCAGGAGCAAGAGAAGAAGGGACAGATTCCTGCCCTTTCCAGTAGGCTCAGAAGACTGTAAACTGCTGCAGCCTTTCCTAGTTTATCTGTTCATCCTCATTAATGGCTTTTGCCATCTTAACCACACTTCAATGTTGCTTGGCCAAGTGTGTCTCGGTTTTCATCTGTAAAATGTTGAAGGGTATGAGATAGGCTCCAACTCAGCACTGGGTGAAAGGGTCTCATAGACTTAGGGCCTAAGCAGACTGCCAGAAATAGTGCACATTAAATTAAGGCACTGCCTTGGCTCAGTGCTAGGGAGTCATGGGAATTGTATTTTTTTTCTGGGACATTGAGCCTTCTCTGTCAGAGAGCTCTGGTGCCACAATAAATTACAGTTCCCATGATTCCCTAGCACTGAGCCAGGGCAGTGCCTCAATTTAATGTGCACTATTTCTGGCAGTCTGCTTAGGCCCTTAGATTGACTTTTCAGCCCGATCCGTGCAAGGGAAGTGATCGGGCTGGAACGAGGCAAAACAGATTTTATTGCACACAAAATTGCTGCTGCGCTGCTGGCTGACCATCACCCGTCCCTGAGCCACACTCTGCTGGCTGATTTTGGGAAAGCTTTCATATTACCAAAACTGACCAGCAGAGCATGGCTCAGGGGTGGGTGATGGTCGGCTGGCAGCGCAGAAGCAATTTTGTGTGCGATAAAACCTGTTTTGCCCCATTCCAACCCAATCTCGTCCCATGCACAGATCGGGCTGAAAAGTCAATGCAATAATCTCTTTACTCTCCAGTCTAAAACTGGAGAGTAAAGAGATTACCGCATTGACTTTTCAGCCTGATCCATGCATGGAACAAGATTGGATTGGAGTGGGGCAAAACAGGTTTTATCACACACAAAATTTTAATAAAAGTAGAATTGAAAGATATAGCCGTGTTAGTCTGTAGAATCAGTATGTAGAGAGATCTTGTAGCACCTTTAAGTCTAACTGAAAGAAAGAAGTTGGTAGCATGAACTTTCGTAGACTTCAGTCTACTTCCTAAGAAGGTTCCACTGGTTTCCATGGACTTTATACTTACCAATTTAAGTCAAAGTTTCTGTTGTGTGCCTTCAAGTCGTTTCCGACCTACGGCGACTCTATCCCAGGTTTTCTTGGCAAGATTTGTTCCAAGGAGGTTTGCCATTGCCTTCCCCTGAAGCTGAGAGCATGTGACTTGCCCAAGGTCATCCAATGGGTTTAATGGCCAAGCAGGGAATCAACCCTGGTTTCCGAGTCAGTCCAACACTCAAACCACTATGCCATGCTGGCTCTCTGAAGTGAAAGAAAACTAAAGCAAAGCAAGAGAGCAGAGGCAGAGCTTTCTTATTGTTATCTGTACAAGAGAGAAATGGCCCTAGAAAGCTTGTTTCCAGAGTCATAAATGGGAGTCCCCAAGCATATTTAGGATCTTGGATTACAGCTGAGCAGGAGTTGTCACAAATTAGAAAAGATGAAATGAATATGGCCTTAATAAAAACAGCAGTCACCACCTCAGCTCCTTGATTATAGAGTTCTTTAGGCTTTTGTCATAGCATTTATCTCTGAGTAGCAGCTGAATAAGCTAAAGGTGTGTGCTTTTGGACACATAATAGTTATGGGAAATCAGGTAGCCCTGATAGTGGAGTCTTTGTAAGAAGATTTCAGCAGTCTCAGCTTCCTCATAACATTGGGAATGGAATGAATGGACGGTTAGGTGAGCAGATTTGCAAAGACGGAAGGCAGGAAAGCAAAAACCAAAGGCAAAAACACAGCATGAGGAAAGATCATGCACAAGAATACTGCCATGACTAGAAATGTGAAGGCTTTGGGGGGGGGGGGGAGTGCACTTGAACCCACTGGAAAAAAAAATACCCCATCCCCACAAGAAACATGGGAGAAAGATTTTCTCCAGATATCTCCTCCCACACTGAACCCTTCATAAATTAAACACTCACTTTTCTCTGAAGAAAGGGACATGTCCCACACTTAAGCCACTGAAACACTGCCTCCTGAAAGAGGCTCATAGTTTAATCTGAAGTACAGGAGTGTGTGAGAGAGAAACAGAGAGGTAGACACAGAGGGAGGGACAGAGGGTTAGATTCTGCATGGGGCATGGGAGTTATGATGGGATAGCTATGCTCTGTCTCCCGACCTGACCCCTCTAAAACCCATCTTAAAAGCCAGGGAGCCATACCAAGTGAAGGAGTTCTGCAACATTGGTGAGTGGACCGCTGAAAGATAACATCCTCAGCCCCCTCTGGATGTGTCATCTTCGATTTCCACAGGCCTCCTTTGCTCAGAATGGCTGCCTGGTTTTTAAGGTGGGTTTTAGGGAGATGAGCAGTCATGGCAATGGTGCCACAATTATACATGTGAATACGGAACTGTTACGAGGTCAAAAGTCTAGCTTGAGACATAACTGCATAATAGTGTGTGTGTGTACCACAAATTATGCAGTCAAGTTTCCCACATTTGGGGAAATCGCAGGGGTCAGCACACCCAGAGTGCAAGCCCCAGGTCCACTGTACCAAAGGTCCACTGTATATGCACATACACCAAGAAGCCAACATATAATATGCGTGCCGTTCTAAGCAGGAATTGGGGCGGGGGGAGAGTTGCATAACCCAAATACAGAACCTGGGAGCAGATGAATGGCTGAAACTTTCTCCCCAAACTTTTATCTTTAACAACTGTTAGATAGTTGGGTGTCATATTTAGTTAAGACAAGTAATAATAATAATCAAAAGGGGTAATCTAATAAGCTATACTGATGGTCACAGAGATAAAATTATCCAAATGCAAGGGTACTCGTATTGATCATAAGGCAAAGTCCACATTATGGTAAATTACTAGGCACAGAATTCATTGTGCAAACTTATGGAACAGACATGGAACAGTCAGGCACAAATGGTAAAATGAGACATGCAGGAGAGTAGTGGTGGGAGGAAAAGTGGCAATGTTAGAGGAGTCACGTAGTCTGCATGTTGTTTTCAGATGATATAGAGGAAGGCCTTGCAGACTATCAGATTAGGCTCATTAAACCCCACCCCCAGGGCCCTGGCCCTGGCCCTGCTGGGAACGAAAAAGGCAATAAAATATTTGCAATAAATTTTGGTTCACCATTTGAAATAAACACATCTCTGTCCAATGTGCCTCTCAGAGGCCTCTTTGCAGGAAGAGAGTCGGGATTGCTGGAGAAGACAATATCCCAAAGGCACCTGATCCTGTCTGATCTTGGAAGCAGGGTCAGCTCTGGATATGCCAAGGAATACCTGGTGATGTAAGTTATATTTCAGAGGAAGGAACTGGCAAAACCACCTCTGAGAACTCCTTGCCTAAGGAAACCCCATGAAACCCATGGCATACTTGAAGACACACACACAGTCATGTATTGTGTTGTTTCATCTAGCTGTAAGATGTTGAATGTGGGGCAGCTAATTGCGGCAATAGCTAATCTAATGTCCCAACCAGTTGTCTTACTTTTCAGTGGCATTGAAGATTGCTCTTGCCATTTCCCAGAAGGTCCCTTAAAATATGAAAGCTGGCAATATCAGGAACCTACCTCTAGTGAAAGAGGGCCAGTTTGAGTCTTGGACTATGACTCTAGAAACCAGGGTTCGAATCCCAGCTCAGCCATGTAAATCCACTGGGTGACTTTGGGCAAGGCACACTTTCTCAGCCTGAGAATGGCAATGGCAAGCCCCCTCTGAAGAAACTTGCCAAGAAAACCTTACAATAAGTTTGCCTTAGGGTCACCATAAGTTGGAAATGACGTTAAGGCCCACAACAACAACAACAACAACCCTGTAGTGAAAGAGGCTGCCAAAGAGGCTGTACAAGGAGAGGCTGTGTCATTCTGGCTGTGCTCTTTGGGTACTTCCAGATCAGTTTCAACTTCACTTGATGTACAAAAGGGCTGCCTCCTTGGCTAGTGTGTGCAATGGAAAGCATTGCTTGAGGGAGGAGAGAGATGTGGATAAAACTATTTCCACAGGAAGCTGGTGTGCATCAATGAAAACAAAGACTTTGGTTTCCATTTCCCAGAAGGTCCCTTAAATAAAAAGGGGAGGCATCCCAAATATCTCATTCCCACAGAATTCAACAGACAAGACCAGAGGCAATGTGTTGTTTTGTTGGTCCGAGGCTTGTTTAGTGGAGGACCACAGAGTGGGATGCCATAGATTTCCAGCAGAAACCCAATATACATCCTTAGCTGAGAGGCACTCACTGAGTTCACGAGGAATACTTTTCAGCTGACATGCCTTAGATGGTTCTTTTGCATTCCCAGTCATGCAAATTAGTTGTTCAGAAATCTGCAGCTGAAATGGGAGTATTATTCTTTTGACCATTTATATTCTATCTTTCCATTTGTTAACACTTTTGTTTTTTTTAAAAAGGAAGAAAATCTAGACAGAGATCAGAGGTAAAACCAACTAAACTGAAAGATAAAAAGGAAGAAGGCAGGGAGAGAGAGGGGGGAAAAAAAGAAAAGAAATAGGACAGCACCTTTAAGACTTAAGACTGGGTTTTATTTTGGCATGAGTTTGTGTGGCTGCAAACCTACTTCTTCAGAAAGGTACTAAAGTCTCAGGTATAAAGTATATTTATACAGTTGTAGGAGATAAAATGTAACAAAATCTAGAAAGATTAAAATCATGTCCCTTCCCCTAAATTTTCAAATGGCTGGGCAAGGTGATACAGGTCTTTCAGATCTTTACGGTGGTCAGTTTGTGTTGATATGTGAAAGCAAATCTGCTTACCAAAAGTCAGTTTCTGAGGGTTCAAAATTCTCTCTGAGAAGATATAAGGGCAGTAGTGAGGGCACTTGTATTAATACACTATATATAGTGTGCTATGAGGCCACTGTCTTTGTTCATACCTCTGCTAACAGATTGGAATTTGAGACAATAATTCAGTTTACCAGTTTCTCTTTCGAGTCTTCCTTTGCAATTTTCTTGTTCAAGGACCACAACCTGTAGTAAACCCTTATTGTGGGTCCAGGCAGGCTGAAATGTTCTGCAGCTGTTTTTTCAAAGAGGCAGAACTGTTGGTGTTGTTACTTTTTTGTTACCAAACAATCAGTTGCAATGGTTATCATGTTGTTTTACTGTATCTTGTCCTAAGATATTTGGAAAAAGAGTGGAAAAGAAATATGCAAATAAATAAATATATAAATCCAATTGAATAATTTTCAAGGATGGCTCCATGGAGACCATGGCACAGTAATTCAACATTTATGCAGCAAAGGCATATGTGAGTGTGTTCAAGTCTCTATTCTCCTGCAGTGGGTGCGATCGATGCCAGTGTTGAAATGATAAAGGGGACAGCACAACATCTGTCCCGTTATCTTTAGCAATGAAATTGAATGGAACCTTGTTTTAGAGAACTATGAGGGGTTAAAGTGGTGATGGTGAGATGTGGGGTTTGAGGGCCTGTGGTTGCCAGATTAAAAACTGGAGAAGGCTCCTATAGCGTTAATGGTTAAAGGTTGTACAGAAGAGGGATTTCAGCAGATGTCATGCCACCAGGTAACAAGCAAATAACAATTGCTCAAATTACCCCTTCTACACATCCATCAAAGGTACAGGAACCCTCTCCAGTTTTCACCCTGGCATACTTAAACCTAACTATTTTTTACTTGTGTTGGTATGGCAGCCTTACCTTACCACTCCTGCGTTAGTACGTCAGCCTTACCTTACCCAGGCAAAAGCACTCATATCTATTGCTGTTGCCTGGGCATCGAGGAGTAGGGCCAGACCCATCTTTCCCATACCAGAAAAATAAAATTTTAAAACCCTCACCTAAATGGGCATACACCTCCCAACCCCACTGACCAACCAAGACCACACTTTTGTTGGGATTAACACTGCCATCCTATGCATGCCAACTCAGAAGTAAGCCCCTCTGAGCTCAATAGGGCTTATTCCCAAGGACAGATTCAATACTTATCTTTCTTTTTTTCAGGTAGAGATTTTCTGACTGATTCTGGATTGAGAGATCATCCAGAGGTCAGGGTGCTATCAGTATGCTGATGACACCAAAATATATTTCCCCATACTTTCAAAAACAGCCTCAGCTAAGGATAGTGTGTCTCCTCTGAATGAATGCCTGGAGGAGGTAATGGGCTGGATGAGGACAAACAAAATGAAATTGAATCCAGACAAAACAGATCCTAACTTGGGTTTGGAGGTGTGTCACCCAGTCCTGGATGGGGATACACTCCCCCTGAAACAATATGTCCGCAGCTTGGGAGTGCTCCTGGATCAGTCTCTCCAAATGTCAGCCCAAATAGATGCGCTGACCAGGAGTACTTATTAACAGCTTCAGCTGTTATGCCAGCTGGGCCCCTTCCTAGAACTGGAGGATCTAAAGATGGTAGTGATGGTAAGACTAGATTTCTGCAGTCCTGTCTACACTGGCCTACCTTGGTACCAAGTTCAGAAATATCTTTCTGTTCAAAACATGGAGGCCAGATAGGTTATTGGTATATCTAGGAGTGATAATCTCTCACCAATATTAAGAACCCTTCTTTGGTTGCGAATTAGTCTCTGGGCAAGGTACAAAGTGTTGGTTGTTACCTTTGAAACCCTACATGGTTTGGGTCCAGGTTACTTATGGGATCACCTCCTTCCATCTAATTCATCCTCTACACTCAGGTCCCCTGGGGGACATTTACTCCATTCAGCCAGGACTAAACTGGCACCTGTCACTCAGAGGACTTTTTAATTAGCTGCCCCTAGACTGACCTGCCAGACAACTGAGTACACTGTCTGATTTTAAAACAGCATTAAAGACTAGTCTCTTCCCATAGGCCTATCCAGATGATTTTAAAATCAGGCATTTTAAAGTATGGACTGATTGCTTTAATATGTATTGGTCTTATATGTTCTTTTAATCTGATGTTCTGAGTTTTAAACTGGTTTAAAACAGATTTTAAACTGATGTTATGTGTTGTATTTCCACCTGTTGTTGTTTCCTGCCTCGATTCATAGGGAGAAAATATAATTATCATTCTTATTATTTTGTGTTATGACAATGGATCAGTTATGACATCAGTTTACAACTCTGTGTGTATGTGTGCTTTCAAGTTGCCTGTCAATTTATAGTGATCCCAAGAATTTCATAAAATTTTCTTAGGTAAGGAATACTCAGTGGTGGTTTTGCCAGGGATGTGGTTTTCAGGGGTGGAGTGGAAAGACAGAAGCAACTTCAAGCAGAGAATGTACAGCAAGAAACCTGAAAAACCACCTTTATAGTCTGTACCAGCCTTTTCCGTGTTGTATTACAGCGCCCACTGTGCCAGCGAGAATGGGCAGCTGGGGATGCTGGAACATGCTGGCTGACTCACCTGGTTGTTGCTCACTTTGGGAAAAGGTGTGTGTATGTCTAATTGTATCTGTTTTCTGCTGGGTACCATTTCAAACGTGGATGGCAGGAAGTGGGGAAAAGTTGGCCTTCCAGATGGTTTGGCCGACAACTACCATCAACCCCACAGTGTGGTCAGTATCTGCAGATTGATTATCCATGGATTCAAGTATCCATGGCTCTAATATATATATATAATGGCAAAATCAAGGTTTGCTTTTGGGAATTTACATTTTTTTAAAGTTGTGGGGATCTATATCTATATCCCCACAGCTTTAAAAAAATGTAAATTCCCAAAAGCAAACCTTGATTTTGCCATTTTATATAAGGGATACCATTTTACTCTGCCATTGTATTTCATGGGACTTGACTTGAGCATCCACGGATTTTGGTATCCACGGGGGGGGGGGGGGGGTGTATCCTGGAACCAAACTTCAGCGGATACCAAGGGCCCACTGTATTACTGTTTTGTGCCATATAATAACCATTTTAGGAATAATTATTGATGTGCTATTGCACACCTATTTGTCTGGCTATAAACCAGTACCGGTCCCAAACAAACCACCAGCTGTAGACCAATAAAGTAGATCCCTGTGCTTGCACCCTGGAAAATCTGTGAGTTTTTACTGAGAATACAGGCCTTATTTTGGGACAAGGTGTCTACTTATAAAATGGTAACTATCTTGTAATTTCCTTGTCAAGCTGGAGAATTTACAAGCAGAGGCAAAGTATATCTTGCACATGATGTTCCCAATGTACTATTTAAGGCGGTCTCAGTCTCTACTTGAACACTTTCCACATGCTTGGAGGCAGTTGGCAGCAGGTAGGCAGGGCCTGTGAACAGGCACTTGGCTATGAACCTGTTATACATTTTGGTGACACCTAAATACCCTAAAGGCAGCAGATCATGTCTGATCTTGGAACTTAAGCAGGGTCAGACCTGGTTAGTACCTGGATGGGAGAACGCCAGTGAATAGCAGGTGCTGTAGGCGAAATTTCAGATGTAGGTGATGTTTCAGAAGAAGGAACTGGCAAAACCACCTGGAAGTATTCCTTGCCTAAGAAAACCCAATGAAATTTCATGAGGTTGCCATAAGCTGACAGGAGACTTGAAGACACACACACACACACGTTCTCATAAGTTTAGTATCAGCCTACATAGACGATGGTTAAATAAGCTCCTTATCATTTGTGAGTAGCGATCTGCTGATCAAATCCAAACCTTTCTAACTTACATACAAACATTAAACACAGGGCAAGACTTGACAAACATGGGGAGATTAGGACTCTTGCCCAGTCCTCCATGTAATGTGTGGCCATTGTTTTCCAATATGATGAAAATCTGAGTTTTCTAATATAAAAATGCAAACAAATGGAATACAGCTGCAGTGACTTTTAATTGTTACTAAGAGTTCCAAGCCTTCAGTCACTCCTTCCCCTTTTTTAGCCTTTGGCCAGAAGCACGTACATTTGATCATGGTTAAATCGCAGCATATGTGTGCGTTGCTGTGTGCCTTCAAGTCGTTTCTGACTAATGGTGACCCTAAGGCAAATGTGTGAGGCAGTGTGGTGTAGTGGTTTGGGTGTTGGATTACAACTCTGGAGACTAGGGTTCAAACAAATCAGAGTTCGAATTATGGAAACCTGCAAAGGAGGGCAAGGCACAGCAAAATGTAGGGTATTCAAGAAAAATGTAGGGCATTACAAAATAAAAGCTTAAAACACTCACATAAACATCAAATCATGCTTCTTAGTCATGCTTAAAATAGACATTTTGGTATTCCTCCTGGAAAAGGAGGACACCTGGTCACTCTCACTGGGTAACCTTGGGCAAGTCACACCATCTCAGCCTCAGGGGAAGGCAATGGTAAACCTCCTCTGAACAAAGCTTGCCACAAAAACCCCATGGTACCTTGGGGTCGCTGTAAATTGGAAGCAACTTGAAGGCACCCAACAAGGGGAACCTATCACAGGGTTTTCTTGGTGAGTTTCTTTAGAGGGGGTTTGCCTTTGCCATTGCCTTCCTCTGAGTCTGAGAGAGTGTGACTTGCCCAAAGCTCACCCAGTGGGTTTACATGGTGAGCAGGTATTTGAACCCTGGTGTCTCCAGAGTTCGAGTCCACTACACTGCACCACGTATGTATATACATATGTATGTGTGTACATACATATTTTGGATTGGAGACCGTTTTAAAAAAACGGGTGGTCTTGGGTGGTACATGCTGAAGCCTCAATCCCTAAATATATATAGCCTGACCATACATACTGTTTTAAATGGAACAGTACTGTTTTTTTTCCTATTTCCAGACTGTCCCGCCATTTTAATATAAATGTTAATTTTGTCCCATTTTCAAGGAAAATGCCCTCTTATTTGGAGAAAAGGGTTTGAAGATCCCTGTTTGAAATTGTGGTGTTATTTGCAAGAGATCAAGTGTCTGCCTTCCAAACATCCATTAGTTTAGTTGAAAAAGATGTTTCAGCTACTGAAGTAGCTGTCAACATTGAAAATCTTGTAGACAGTTCAGAGTTCAGAAAAGCTGAAGCGTTTGTAACTACAAAAACAATATTGTGTCATGGAGTGTGAGAAGTTTTTTAATGAGTAATGCGTAAGGTTACTTCCTCAGAGAAATATTCATGGGATGATAGTGGGGAAATATAGTCCCCCTCTATGGGCCTTTGCAGACTGCCAGAAATAGTGCAAATTGAGTCCACTTTAAATTGAGGCACTGCCCTGGCTCAGTGCTAGGGAATCATGGGAATTGTATTTTTTTCTAAGACATTGAGCCTTCTCTGTCAGGGAGCTCTGGTGCCACAATAAATTACAGTTCCCATGATTCCCTAGCACTGAGCCAGGGCAGTGCCTCAATTTAAAGTGGACTCAATTTGCACTATTTCTGGCAGTCTGCAAAGGCCCTATGTCTCCCTAAATTTTTGTATGAGTTCTGTCACTGAAGAATACAGTGGGCCCTTGACATCCGTTAGGGTTTGGTTCCAGGATCCCCCACGGATACCAAAATCCATGGATAGTCCCATTATATACAATAGATAGTAAAATGTTGTGCCTTATATAAAATGGCAAAATCAAGGTTTGCTTATTGGAATTTATACATTTTCAAAATATTTTCAAACCATGGCTGCTTGAATCCGTGGATAAAAAAATCTCAAAGGTCCAAAACTCACTGCTGAATTAATCCAGTCTGAGACCACTTTAACTGCCCTTGCTCAATGCTAGGGAATTCTGGGAACTAGTTTTGTGAGACATTTAGCCTTCTTTGTCAGAGAGCTCTGGTGCAAACCAAACTACAAATCCCAAATGGATCTGAGGAAGTAGACTTAAGGTTAGGAAAGCTCAGGCTACCAACTTCTTTCTTTCAATCAGTGTCAAAGGTGCTATAAGATCTTCCTACTGTACATACAAATCCCAGGATTCCCTAGCACTGAGCCTGGGCAGTTAAAGTGGTCTTAACATGGATTATTTCGGGGTGTTGCAGACTGCCAGAAATAGTGCAAATTGAGTCCACTTTTAGGGTTAGGGTTAGTGCTAGGGAGTCATGGGAATTGTTTTTTTTCTGAGACATTGAGCCTTCTCTGTCAGAGAGCTCTGGTGCCACAATAAAATACAGTTCCCATGATCCCCTAGCACTGAGCCAGGGCAGTTAAAGTGGACTCAATTTGCACTATTTCTGGCAGTCTGCAACCCCCCTAAGATTCTGGAGATCAGGGCTCAGCTCCCAGCCCGGCCATGAAGCCCACTGGGTGACCTTGGGCAAGAAGTCACACTCTCTCAGCCTCAGAAGGAAGCAGTGGCAAACCTGCTCTGAAGAAATCTTGCCAAGAAAACCCCATGAAAGTGTCTCCATAAGCCGGAAAGGGCTTGAAGGCACACACCGACAACAGAGGGGCTTCCCACAAGGCCGGCAGCCTTCGCTCTCTGGGGAAAGCCACGAGGGAAAGAGAGAGGAGACCCAGAGAAAAGAAGGGGGCGGGACTGAGGCGCCTGTGAACATTCTAGGTCACAGGACAAAAGAATCCCCGCCAGCCAATCGGATCGCCTCCCGGGGTGCCTTATTACATTCCGTTCCATTCCGGTGTCTCCGCGTTCCACGGACGGTTCCATTACATCCAGGGGGGGATCCGCCACCTTGCGTTTCTTCCCTCTCCGGGGCTGTTCAGAGCACGGAAGCCACGCGGGGCGGAATGGAGACGGGGCCCCAGACCGCAATCCCCGTTCCATCAATTTCTGCCCCTTAGGCGTCCGGGTTTCTTCCTGTGCCGTCTCTTTCTCCCCCATACTTGGAGGCAATGGGCCAGTCCGGCTGGGTATAAAAGGCGAAGGCAGCACATGCTTGCCTTTAGACAGAGGGGGAGCGTTTGTAAGGGAAGAGGTCCTTGTGTGGGGAGCAGCAGGGGAAAAAGGGGGTGCGGAAGGGAGAGGGGGGGCAAGGAAAGGGGGAAAACCCTTGTAAAAGAATAACATCAATAATATATTTTATTGTTTTATAAAGGAGGAGAGGAGGTGCTTTGCCTTGGGGAGGGAAAGGGAGCCAGGAAGTGGGGTCCCTTCTCTTTCTATCAGTCCAGTTCACCCACAAGACCCAGAGTCCCCCCCCCTTTTTTTTCTGGGTGGTCCCAAATCTCCCTTTTGAGAAACAACAGCCTTCCTTTTAGGACTCTTCCCCCTCCTTTTCTCCAAACCTCCTAAGAACAAACACAATTTATTATTATTAATATTACTAATATTGATATTACTGGAACTGACCACAAGCTCTTTCAGTGCCCACCCTACTCCCCCCCCCAAAAAAGTGCCCCCTCTCTTTGCCAAGGGATGCTTTGTCCAGCTCAGTCTGGGCCCCCCATCATCATCACCCTCCTCTTCCTCCTCCTCCTCCTCTCCTCCTCCTCTTCCTCCTCCTGAGCCAACAGGATGAGCGTGGCCAACGAAACATACCTCTTCATAAAAGACATAAAGCCCGGACTGAAAAATTTAAATGTCGTCTTTATTGTGCTGGAGATCGGTAAGTTGTGCCCAGAGAGAAACCCCTTGGCAAAGCATTTGGCTTGTCTATATCTCTCCCCACCTTTTTCTCTTTTCTTGGGACAGGAGTTGCAAGGTGTGTGTCTTTTGGAGGTGTGTGTGTGTGTGTGTGACATGTGCTCCCCTTGCCCAGGATTTGGGGATTTCTCCTCCCTGCTCTGCCCCACCTCTCCCTCTTTTGCCCTTAAATATCCCTCCTCTTTTTTTTAAAAGGGTTCTTCCCTGATCTGAAATATCCTGTGTTTCTCTTATTTGCACATGGTGTTTCCCCCCTTCTGTCAGTTATTTCCACTTGCATATGCAAAGTCCTGAGGTTCTTCCTCAGTCACTTTCTTTCTGCCTCTGAGTAAACTTTTAAGTAGTCAGTAGGCAGAGGGGTCTTGCACCACCTTTAATTGCTGCAAGATCCCATTGCAAACTGATTTCTCCAGACTAGGTCTTTGAATTTTAAGTGGCCAGTTTATACTAACGGTTGGAGACGTGATACTAATGATTTGAGACTTACACATCCAGCCCTGCATATCCACGGATTCAAACATCCATGGCTTGATTATATATATATATATATATATATATATATATCTGAAAAGCAAACCATGATTTTGCCATAATATAATTTACTATCCATTATATTTCATGGGACTTGAGCATCCACTGATTTTGGCATCTGCAGGGGTGGTGGTCCTGGGACCAATTACTAGTGATTTGAGACTGATCTCAGTGATCTGAATTTTAAGTATCCAGTTTATACTAATGATTTGAGACTTTCCTCTTTTCCTCCCCTCTTCTCTTTCTCCCCCACATTTTTTTTTCTTTGGCAGGGCGAGTTACCAAAACCAAAGATGGGCACGAGGTGAGATCCTGCAAAGTAGCTGACAAGACAGGCAGCATCACCATCTCAGTATGGGACGAACTTGGCAGCCTCATCCAGCCAGGGGATATTATCCGACTGACTAAAGGGTATGTAATGCCGGGACATAAAGCTGAGCCTGGGCAGGCACTCATTGTTAGCTGCTGGAGGAACTCCTCTGCTGGCTGAGTGTTCCTGTTAACTCCTTCTGGGCCTGGTTGGATCTGACACATAGCGTGTCTTCCTTTCTTTTGCAATGGTGATTAGTGCAGGAAGAAGACCAAGGGAGCAGGGATTTTTGGCTTGGTCTCACAGGGCCAAATTGGCTGTGATGGCATCAGTCTTGCCTTGATGAATCCCGAATCCTGCTCACATCCATCCGTAGGAGCTGTGGGGTAACCTGGGCTTGCAGGATGGATGAGGATTAGCAGGGATGATGACATTATTTGCCACGCCCACACCTTTCCTCAGGGCTTTCCTGTTTCCTCTGAGCATAGCTGCAGTTGGTTGTGACCATTGATTGTGTGTGTGTGTCTGCACACTAGAGATAGGAAGAGTATTGGCAGAATCTCGTCTTCTCAGCAGGAGAGGCTGTTTCGGCAGGTTTAGACTAGCTGTGGGCCACTGTGCGATGAAGAGTGCTCTGCCTTTTCATAATGAAGTTTCCCTAATTTGCGCAGGAATATCTAAGCACAAAATTGCTGCCTTCTCCTGCCGTTGTGAAGCAGGGCACATACATAGCAAACATAAGTGGGCTGACCAGGGGGTCAAAAGGATGCCCAAAAATGGTAGTGAGGCTTTTTTTTTAAATGTTCTTTTTTTTTTTTTAAATGCCCAAGCTACAAGGTAGCAGCTCTTGCTATTTACTTTGAAGTTTGCATCAAAAATTATTCTTGAAAATGTGAAAACTCTCAAATCAAATATCTGTCTCCTGCCTTTGGCATGAGGAACCTGTGGTTTCATGGGTTTGCCCATAAGAAGGTAGCAAGCAAGGGTTTTTAATTCCTACTAAACATGCATGTGTATGTACACAGACAAATATGGATGTATTGCCACTTGCATTTTTGGATTCTCCTTTAGGAGGAGGGGCTTGATTATGGGGCCTGTCTTTATTGCTGCTGGTGCTCCATGATGACAGTTCCCATAATCCACTGCAGAGGAAGTTGTACCTTTGGGTATTTTCCTGCTGTCAGTGGCAACAGGCAGCAACTCTTGGGGTTCCTCCGTCACCTGCTACCCTAGATCCTGAAGTCTGAACCTGGGTCCTTTTATCATTCAGCTCATGTGCTCTAGCCTCTCTCACTGTATTTTAGTCTTGTTATATACCTGCAGTTTGACTCTGACCTATAGTGACATGGTTTTTCTTACCAAGAATTTTTCAGAGGCCTTTCTTCCATTGCCTTCCTCTGAGGCTGTGAAAATGTGCTTTGCCCAAGGTCATGCCTGAATCCTGGTCTCCTGGAGTTCTAGCCCAGCACTCAAGCCACTACTATGCCATGCTGTATGTAGTTTAGTTTTTAAAGCAAAGGGGACTCTCATCTGTCCTTCCCATCCCAGCATGCTTCTCTGCAGTTGTCCAGTCTCAGTGGTGCTCCTGTGAAATACCTTGAGGGCAAAAAGTGTTTGGGGAGATAAGTAGCAAGCACAACAAGAAGGTTTCAGTTCCTTCCATTGTCACTTCTGCTCCTGCCTGTGCCTCATTCCCAAACCATCATATTGTGCCCTCATGTGTACACACTCACTACTTGGTACATGATTGGGGCAGATCCAGGTTTAAGCAAATGTCTGCCATCACTTCCATCTTGAGGCACGTTGATGCATCCTTCCTTGACTGCTGTGGTCAGTGACTCATCTTTCTAAGAAGCTGGTGGTGTTTACTTGAAAGAAACAATGACCCACCCACATTTCCTGCATAGTCTGCTTTCTTAACACTGGGTAGACTGGGGTTTTCACATTACAAGAAAGCAACACTTTTTTTTGTCCCTGAGATCCTGAGTGAGCATCCCATTAGAGCTTGTGCTTAGGACACACTGAATTTATACAGGTGAAGAGGGCAGGATTTAAAGCATAACTGTGTTCATTATCCTAGCTTTGTCTGGCATATGTTTTGCTGATCCCCACCAGGAGAAAAATAACTTGAATAAAGTTGTTTTTTGAAGGGAGGGGGATTGCTCTGTAAGTTGCTTGCAGTCTCCTAGTGTTTTATTTTTAATTCTTAAATTTAAGTCAATTATAGGACTAAAATATTTATTAATTATGCATATCTGTATAAACATAGACACACACACAAGCTCTCCAGATGTTCGGATTGCAGCTCTCACAATCCCATATTATTAGCTACACTTAGCGACCCCTGCCCTTTATACAACTCAATGACAGTTCTCTTGATTCACAAAAGTCTGCTGCTGTGTCATGTAGCATGGTCTGGTGTGGACTGTGGGCAGCTGCCTCCAAGCATAGTGCCATGCTTGAGGGTACATGCAGGAGACATGTTCTTATGTTTGCATTTTTAGCTGTATGCTTAATGTGGCCCAATATGTAGTTCATTATCAAGCCAAAACATGGAGGCCTGCTATCTCCAGCCTTTTCTATCCTTTTCCAACAAGAGTAGGATCTTTAGAGCTAGATCTGCAGTGACACATCCCTTGTGGTCAATCAGTGTAGTACCTGGCTTCCTTACACACACAGTAAAAAACAAAACAACCAAGTGTGTCCCATCTATGGTATCTCTTTTTGAATGTTGATATATTAGGGGTTTGAGGCTTCAATGTGTAAAATGATTTGTAACATAGGACTTCTCCTGTAGTGTCTGGTATTTTTCTCTTTCAATGAGCTACCTTCAGGCACAACAGAGAAAATGGCTTGCTTTAGAAGAGAAATGGAACTATCATCTAACAACAAAAGCATCCTACTACCAAATGTGTACTATTTGCAAGTGACAGATGCAGCCCACAGGAAATCAAAGGGATTGTCATGTTACATCGTTTTGTAAACATAATTAAAAATGAGAACCCAACCATTATTTGCTTGCCTTTGCATTAACTGGTCGATCATTTTACTGGCAACATATAATATAGCCATCTTCCTACCATATGTTTTGAGAGAGAGAAAATGTTTGTCTGTATTCTGGCTTAGAAAGTTGGATCAGAATATAGTGAAATACGTTGCTGTTAGCTTCCCTCTAGTAGTTTTCAACTCATGGAGACCCTGTAGATAAGACATCTCCAAGACCCCCTATGCTCTACCTCCCTGGTCAGGTCTTGCAGGTCCAGGCACATGGTCTCCCTGATTGAGTCTGGCCATCTGACTTGTGGTCTTTCTACTGCCTTCCACTTTTCCTAGCATCATTGCCTTTTCTAGTGAATCTTTCTCATGTTCTGTCCAAAGTATGACAACCTCAATTTAGTCATCCTGGCTTCCAGGGAGAGTTTGGGCTTTATCTGTTCTGGGATCCAGTTGTTTATCTTTTTGACCATGCATGGTATCCTTAGCACTGTTCTCCAGCATAACATGTCAAATGAGTTGATTTTCTTTCTGTCTGCTTTCTTTACTATCCAGCTCTGACATCCACACATGATGATGGGGAATACATTGGCTTGGGTGATTTTAACTTTAGTATTTAGTGAAATTTATAGACTTTCATTAAATCTTTTGTTCTAACCTTGAAGATTTGAGGTCACCATAGGAACTTTGTCAGTTGCTTACTCATTTGCAATATGGACATAACAACCATTTCTCAGGGTGTAAATATTAGCATGAATACAAAGGCCTATAAAATGCTAAATACTTAAATTTTAATGATGTCGAAGTAGAAAATGCTAATGGCATTATCCCTTGGCAGCAATATTTGTTAGCAGAAACATTACAGCTTAAGCTCTTAAAGGAGAATGTCATTCTTTTTCCTTACAAGTTAATTTTAATAGATGTTCATTTGTTGAGTATCTGCTGGTGTACACAAACCTCATCTTTTACAGAAAGGAATCTTGCACATTTTTCTCACAAAGTTACCTTCTCCCATCTAGGTTTAAATGCACCTAGCTTTGTTTGCATGACTGATGTGCTTAACCAGTGGGAATGCTTCCATTACACTGCCTGGTATAGCAGGTCATTTTTATAGCCATCCCCGCCAAGGTAATAGAACCCACAATTAAGTTGTCATTAGGCAGTGTCAAAAGGTAGTATGGTGACACATAGTTAAGAATGTTCAGAAGGGACATTCTAAAGCTGTTTGAGAGTTGAATAGAAGGTGGTGGTTCTCCTTTGGAGGACCTTAAGCAGAGGTTGAGTGGGCATCTTTCAGGAGTGCTTTAATTGTGGCCGTATTTTCTGGCGTATAAGACGACCCCCAACTTTTCCAGTCAAAATATAGAGTTTGGGAAATACTCGCCGTATAAGACGACTCCCCCTTCCAACGCACACCAAATAAAAATTAAAAAACAAAACATCAGATTTAATTTCAGTATGATAATTTTAATTCAAATGCATTACAGAAATTTATTAAAGCAGTTTGACACCACTTTAACTGCCCTGGCTCAAGGCTATGGAATTCTGGGATTTGCAGTTTTGTGAGATATTTAGCCTTTTCTGTCAGAGAGCTCTGGTACCACAAAGCAAACTGCAGATCCTAGGAGTCCATAGGATAGAGCCATGGCAGCTAAAGCAGTATCAAACTGCATTATTTCTGCAGTGCAGACTCAGGCTGCATCCATACTGCAGAACTGATACAGTTTGACACAGCTTTAACTGCCATGGCTCCATATTATGAGAGCTCTTGGATTTGTAGTTCGATGAGCTACTTAGCCTCCTCTTTTCCAGGACATGCCCTCCATGTCAACCCTCTCTCCAGGAGGAATTCCAAAATGTCCTCCATTTTGAGCACAGCGCAAGAAGCGTGGATTTACATTTATGTTTTTAGCTTTCTCTACATTTTTTTTCTTGTGTGTCCTACATTTTTTGTAGTGAGTCATCCTCTTTTGCATTTAAGACATTTGGTCACCCTGTCTGAGTATCGGAGTATGACTCTGGAGGCCAGGGTTTGAGTCCCCACTTGGCCATGAAACCCACTGGGTGACCTTGGGAAAGTCACACTCTCTCAGCCTCAGGAGAAGACAATGGCAAACTCCCCTCTGAAGAAACCTTGCCAAGCAAACACCATGATAAGGCCGCCTTAGGGTTGCCATAAGTCGGAAATGACTCAAAGGCATACAACAACAACAACAATCTTAGAAGTGGCTTCCTTCTTTTCTCCCCCCCCCCCCCCCCGCCCCCATTCTCTTCCTCCTCTTGCCTGGATTCCTCCATTTTCTCTCCTCTTTCCCATCCCCTTTTCTTGCTGGATTCCTCCATTTTCTCTCCCCTTTTGTAACCCTTTCTGTTGCCTTCATTGCTCCGTGTTCTCTCCCCTCTTGCAACCCCTTCTCTTGCCTTCATTGCTCTGTTTTCTCTCCTCTTTTGCAACCCCTTCTCTTCCTGGGATCCCTCCATTTCCTCCCCTCTTTCTCATCCTCCTCCTCCCTTCTTCTCCCTCCCCCCGGTTCTCATCCTCCTCCTCTACCCGGCGTATAAGATGACCCCCAACTTTTGAGACCCTTTTCCAGGGTCAAAAAGTTGTCTTATATGCCAGAAAATACGGTATATTCCTGCATGGCATGTTCCTTATGGTTAGTTTCATCTCCATGGGCTTATCTTTCTACAGTTGCCTCTCTGTTTTCACAAACTTGAAGTCCACAGTCTTGATTATTCAGAGGGGCAAGCTTCATTAAATTAAGTGGTGCACAAGCAGGGCCATGCACAGGAGCGTGCAGC
This sequence comes from Phrynosoma blainvillii, assembly GCA_026167975.1. NCBI lineage: Eukaryota > Metazoa > Chordata > Lepidosauria > Squamata > Phrynosomatidae > Phrynosoma > Phrynosoma blainvillii. Next base: position 243,577,107 of record JANUYF010000001.1, on the reverse strand, counting down.
CATTCAAGCCAATGACACTTGATTATTAGCGAGTTTCTGTTTTTGCAGGGGGGTCCAGAATGGATATTTGTTAGCAAAAAAATTATAGCTTGAGTATATTGCACAAACCTCATCTTTTACAGAAACCTCATCTTTTACAGAAAGGAATCTTGCAAATTTTTACTCACAAAGTTGCCTTCTCCCATCTAGGTTTAAACACACCATAGTGGTTCCCCTTATCTTCTTATGTACTGATGACAACGCCATCTGAAAGCCCTTCAAGATAACTAAAATATTCTTTTAGTTGTGGTTTTATATATTTAGTGCAGTGGCTCAAGTGATTAAGTCACTGACTCTTGATTGCAAGATTGGCAGGTTAGCAGTTCGAGGCCCGGATGCTGCATGATGGGGGTGAGTTCCTGTCACTAGTCCCAGCTTCTGCCAACCTAGCAGTTTGAAAGCATGCAAATGCAAGTAGATAAATAGGTACCACTTTGGTGGGAAGGTAAACAGCGTTCTGTGCAATCATGCTGGCCACAGGATCACAGAGTAGCCTTTGACAATGCTGGCTCTTCAGCATAGTAACGGAGATGAGTGCCGCCCCCTATGGTCGGACGCGACTTGACAACCTTGTCAACAGGGAATACCTTTACCTTTACTTTTTTTTTACTTTAGGACAATGACAGTAGGCAGGCCAAGGAAAATATGCAAGACTACATGTACAGCTTATGTGGTACAGTGTAATCTGTAAGGAAACTGCATCTTCTTATCCTCAAACTTCTGTTCAGCCCTGATATCCATCAGGGGATCTTGGCCAAATCATTTCCTCTCTCAACTTAACCAGCCTCACAGGATTGTGATGGGGACAAATATAGGATAACCACCTATATATCCTCGAAAAGCCACTGGAATGATGTCTTGCATACAAATGTGATTTGTACATAAAATTGTCCAAAGTGTTGCAAGAACTTAGTTCTTGGATTTGATGCAATAAGTAGTCATGGGTGCTTCTGCAGGGCCATATAGAGTTCTTGGATTGTCTCCATGTCTACATGCGTTATGTAACAGATTTTGCCCCTTGGGATAACGTGTATGGTGTTCAGGTTACAGTTTGGCTTTAGACATCAGGCAAAGGTCATTCTCTATTTGTGTCAGAGCTTTTATATGACAGTGTCCATGCAAAGTCAATGATCAACTTGTTTAGATGCTGACAAAACTTAACAGCAATTGTAGCACCTAAGTAGGAAAACTTTAGAAATGTAGAGGGAGATGGTGCCCTAGATGCTTAGTGTGGGTTTTTTTACCTACCCAGCCTTGGGAATGGGTTTCTTGCAAGATAATTAATGATTATATAAGTAAAGAATTTTGCTTGATGATCTCAACTGTTAGTTTTAAGGCCCAACTGAGCTGGAAATGTAAAAGTCATTACAAATAGCGCATCCCAATCTGCTGTAGAAAAAATAGTGAAGATACAAGAACAGTCTGCAAATCATGTTCATTGTGTATCATTCACTTATTCCTTTAATAACTTTTTGTTTCATGTTCCACAACACAACTGCCCAGTCACCTAGTGATTAGAATCAAAACATAATGAACATGCATTTAAACTTTTATTCTTTGCAGGCCAAAACTTTGAATGTGTGTGTGTAATTACTTTTTTGTGAGGTTAGGTAATTTTTTCCGGTGATGTATTTTGTTGATCACAGCAGTGTCTCACCTGCCCAGTGCCTGATTTCTATGTGTACTTGAGGGGAAAAGAGAGTCAATTCGAGGAATACTGATAAACATTTGGGCCATATGGGGCTGCCTCCCAGTATTCTCTTAAAAAGAAATGGAAATTGTGTTGTCCTCTGGATTCCTTTTGACTTCAAGTCTTAGTAGCTCTAACCAGTATGTCTAGTGGTGAGTAATCCAAGGAGTTGCAATCCAGTAGCACTTAAGGGGCTATGTGATCCCTCCCCCCCGTAATGAAATATAAGTCCTGACTTTTAGGTAATGGTCCTAGTTTAGCTCATGTGGGTTGTACAATCAGGGTTGCCACTTGGTTGCAGCAGTAGTCCTGCTAATATGAACATTACTACTTAAGTACGATTCACTTTCACTAGATCAGGACTTAATTCTTCAGGTCTCATTGTTCTCTACAGGTGAGGACAGATTATGAGAAATATTTTTTATGGCTGCTACCTAGGACTACTGGTAGATCAAAAGCACAGTAAAGCAATTTTTTTAACAATCAACAAATTAAGTTGTTGACCATCTTAAAGCTATTTAGTTTGGTGATTACACAATGGTTATCGTGTTCTAAAATAAAGGGAAACATCATTATATCTTGATACGGGATGGACACTAGAGTCGAGGTTGGGAATCTTAGGCCCTTGAGATGCTAATGAACTACTACTCCCGTTATACCTTACTGTTGGTCAGACTAGCCGTGGCTGGTGAAGCTTGAGTTGAATAATGTGTGGTTTTCCAGCCTTGTGCTAAATGGGATTGGAAATAATGTGTTACGATGTGGTAGCAGCCCTAGCCAGCAGTGAGGAATGCTGGGAGCTGCAGTCCAATGGAGGGCCACATGGTTCCTGTCACTTTGTTAGAGAATCAGCTTGGATGGCAAGTTCATACTGGTGTGGCTATAGTAAAACTGTTGTGTGTGACCTCTGCTGATCTAACATTTTCAGTAATGGCTACAGTGAGAGGCCCATGAAAAAAACTACAGAACAGCATGGCCTTGAAAGACAAATGTGCTAGGAACTTGTCTGCTGATGGATTATCAAAATTGCCTATTTGACAAACCCAGCATCTTCTGTACAAAGTTGTGCACTTCAAAATCCTATTGATTTCAGTGGGTCATGTATTTAACTGTCCAATATCTTGAGCTGAACATGTACTTAACTTTAGCTAGACCATTTCTTGTCTTTTCTTTTGTCGAGCTGGAACAGTGCTCCTCCTTTTCCTTCCAGTCCTTCTAATGCTGCTGGTGTTCTTTTGGTTAGGTATGCATCTCTGTGGAAAGGATGCCTTACGCTTTACACTGGAAGGGGCGGCGACCTTCAAAAAATTGGGGAGTGAGTATCTCATTTTACACATACTTGGTACACCTGCTTGTAGCCTTGCGCTGGGCAGCCTGCACTGGTAGGTATGACATGTTGCCACCAGGCCTCAAGTAACAAACATATTTGCCTCTCATTACTGTTTTCTTGTGCTTACTCTGTCAGAGCATTTTGTTTTTTTACACTTTGGCTTTTTGAAATGGAGAAGTGTTGGGAATCCCACTTATGGTTGTTTATAGAAGTTGATTTAAGCTATCCCCAAAACACATCCCCAAAGGAGTTTCCATGTGGCATTAATATCTCCTTTGGGTACAGCTGTAAAAGGTAAGTTTTAGCTGTCTAAACTGTCTCGTTTGTTGGTTAATGCAATTATCGCTTTCAAGGACTTGCAGCACTGAAAACTGAAGTCCTCTATTTATCCACAGGCCAGGTACGGTAGAGGCAGCCACAATGCGGGCTTCCACATTCTACTCTGGTCATGAGCTCCAGCCTGTCTTGGAGGAGCCAGCCTCTCTAGGGGTGTAAAGGTAAATTTCCCCCTCCATCTAGCAGAGTCTTTTGGGGCATAGTGATGATGGTCTAAGTCATAAGTGGGGAACTGTTGACTCTTCACGTATTTGGACTACAACTCCCACAATCCTTTAACTGTTTTCCATGCTTGTTGGGGCTCTGAGTGCTGAAGTCCGAGACATTTGGAGGCCCAGAGGTTCCATATCCAGCCTTCTCATCCTTGGCACCCTTGAGATACTTTGGGCCACAACTCTCATTAGTCCATACTGTTGGCCAAGCTGCTGGATATGATGGGAGTTTCAGTTCAAAACTTCCAGATGGTCCCAAGATGGTGAATGCTTCCTTCAGGTGTCAAGGATCATGCTGTTCCTTTGCTTCTTTAACACAGAAAACAGTCTTGAATAGGTAGTCTGTAGAAATTTGTGATACAAATTTTAAAAGCAGACAACTCAGTGTGTTCGGAAATATAAATGCATTACAGTATGACCCCTGTATCTGTGGGAAGTGCCACCTGTGCTTTCACTTACCGAAGTCCAAAAAAATAGTTCTCTAGGCATTTTCTGGGTTCCAGCGTGATTCTATTGTATCCTTCTGACAGAGGTTGAACATAGTCATGCTGAAGGACCTAGAAATGCCTAGAGAGGTGTTCTATCTAGGGCTCCCTTGGTCCTCAACTGCACCTCTGTGGTTAACCTCCTTCAGAAGTCAATCATTTCAACATGGGTCACTAGTGTCTGTGATTCTCTGTTTTCATGGTAAGTTCAGGAATGTACCCCCATCCCCTGCATATGGAGGTCGTACTGGGATTGGTCCACACAGGTGTGTTTACCAACTGATAGCTGCAACATCTTGTGTGCAGATGGATGCATGGATGGGCCATTACATAAATAACAATGTATGTAAGACATTTGTCACTATTGACTTCACATCAAATGCAGTGTTTTCTAAAGGTGATTCATGAATCAGCTGCCCTTAATTATGTGTATAGTAACAACAATGATCATGCCTGTATGAGCCAGCCATAATTGTGGAGGAATGTTGTGGACATTTTCAGCTGTAGGATATGAAACATTACAAATTTACCATCAGAGAGCTTTCATGGTTGTATTTGTGTCCTACTGTGTAGAGTAAGGCCTTTGGTTATTTTTTTTAAAACCTTCAGTGTTTTCATCTTAAATTAAGAAAAAGAGAGCAAGCAAGTTTTTGGGCCTCATGGTGCATTGCTGGGGAGAAAAACAACAGGAATGCTATCTTTGAAAATAAAACCATCCTGGTGGAACCAGTCTAGAATTGGCTGGTACTAATATTTACAAAGGGAGGAGGTTTCTGGATAGCATTTTTATATTTAGGGGATTAAAACAGCTTGATGGAATCATTCACTATTCTTGATTTTAGTGGGGATAGGCAGTGTATATGACAGTGCTCCTGCCCATTTCTAATTGGAACAGAGTTCTTGAAGAAATGATAATTAGAGGCATGGTAGGATCTTTTTTTGATGCCCATGGATTAATTGCTGATGTACTGGATGCGCCTGCTGAGCCAATTGTCAGTTAACAGCTGCTACCTGAGTAGCCTTGCAACCAACTTTTTCTTCAATATTGTAAAAGTGATTGACAGTTCCATAGACAATGTAAGGTTGCGTCTTAGTTCTACAGTTTAACATGACCTAAAACAGTGTTTATGGAACTAAACAATAGTTACATATCAGGAGTTCATATTTCACTAAAACAGGCATGGGGCATCAGAGGTCCATCTATTTATCCTAATCAGTGTAGCCAGTGATCTGATGAGAGGATGTAGTTCACTAGCCCTGTAGGGCCATACTCAAAATCTGAGCTTTAGTTCCATCATCCTTGTTGTGGATATCTCCTGTTAACCTGGTGTTGTTTGTCCAGATGTAAGACATGCTTAAAATAATTAAACTTACTTTGAACAAAATATGTACAGCAGGACTGGACAGTTGTGGTCCTCCAGATGTTAGAATGCAACTCTCACACTCCTTGCCATTGGCTGTTCTTGCTAGGGATGATGGGAGCCATGGTCCAACATCTGGAAGACCACAGTTGTCCACCTCAGTGTATATGAGGTGTATATGGCATGTGTGCAAGTGAATGATAACATTTAACATAGGTATCTCTTGACTACCATGCTGTAAATGAAGCAACATGGGAACTCCAGTGTGTCCCGAATGGCAGCTTATTTAGAAGGAAACTGCCTTGACATTCATAGGACCTCTGAGTAGGCCTGCTTAGAACTTAGCCTGAGTCCTGCTGATAAGGCCAACCATTGAGTGTGAACCTTGTCACTGGGGCAGGAGTAGGGACTGCTGCATCCCTGCCTATCTTTGGGAATTAAAAGTGCATTCTGTGATGAGGCTAGTAGAAGGAGTTTTCACAAAGTCCTTTTACAAAGTATATTTAGTAAAGTAACCCTCTCATGAATTTGTTTTGTTTTACAGGTTCTGCATGGTGTACTCAGAAGTGCCCAACTTCAGTGAGCCCAATGCGGATCATCTTGGGCAGCCCACCAAAGCGGTATGTCAGGTGTGTGCTGCTTCGTGCGTGTGTCTGTGGTTCAACAGCTTCATGCAGGGTTTAGGTTCAGGCCAGGGGACATGTATCCCTTTGCATGATGAAGAGCTCTCTTCTGTTCATCCCTAGCTGGCTAAGTATAAAACGAGTAGAGCAACATTCTGAAGGGTCACTAAACTTTTCTTTATGCAATTCTTTTAAGTGTATTTTTTGCTAGTGGTTTGTTTGGTGTACTGTATGGGAGGAGATGGGCACTTAAAAAGATGGGGCAAAAGCTAACTTTTCCTTCTTTTGAAAGCAATGCCCCCTGGATCCTCAGCATTGCTTTCTGTGCTGATAGGTTGCTTGGTTGTCTTAATGGATCTCTCTCTTACATTTCTTTTAAAGGCACAGGGTGAGCAGAGTAATAATTCCCTTCCATCAGCTAATGTGGGTACTTGTACTTTTGGGCCTGCTGGTAAGTAAGAGTATATGTTTGTCTATACAAGAGAGGGAGAGAGTGATTTCTGGAAATGAGATTTAGGAATACTGTGCTGATTAGTTTAAACTGGTTTATCAAAACAAGATAAGATCAGAACCCATGGATTTATGTTGACTTCTTTCAGTAGGCCATTGTTTAAATCAGACTTCCAAAGGTTGTTGGACTGCAGCTTTCAGCAGCCCTAGCCAGCACTGCCAATGGTGAGGAATGCTGGAAGTTGCAATTTAACACCATCTGGAGGGCCCATAGTTCCAACCTTAGTTTGGACGCAAAAGATGAACTGGCTATTTCAGACCAAAAGTAGATGTATCCAGTTGCTTCCAAAGCACCTTCACTTTGCAGTCTTGGCTTTTTAAAACATGTCTTCTACTCATTCATTCTCTCTGTCTCTCATTCAGCTAGTCTTCCTGCTTATTTTTGGTTATTTTGCACATATCTTTCCTCACTATCATGGTTCTGCTGATCATCATTCACATAGTGTAGCGTCTGGGTTTTTTTGGTGCAGCCTAAATGTGGTAATGGCCAACCATTTTTATCAAATGGCAACATGTTGAGTTGAACACATGGCCTTTTGCAGGGCTTGTGATGGGTGTCAGCTTCTGGTTCCCACAAGCTCATTCGGAAAAATTATCCTGTCAAAAGCAAGACCACAGAGCAATTCTTACATGTGGGGTGGTGTTGGATGTGACAAGATAAATCCCTCTGGCTGTGTTCTCATCATGTAAGTCCACAGGTTCCAGAACAATTTTGTATTTCCTCCTGTTATTGCAGCAAGGATAGGTGGTGATGAGTCCCAGGCCTGTTTTTCTTCTTTTCCATCCTCCCTTTTCCTGTGAGCACCTGCGTCCACTTAGAGGCCAGTTGTAGCATCTGAACACATTTTGCTATCAGTTAAAGCAGAGCTCTGGAAAGAGGCTGCTAAGTCACAGAGGCGTGTAGCGACTTGTTTCCTCTGTGCCTTGGTTACCATCGCATGGCGTCTGAAAATACAGGCTGTCCCTAGGGACTCAGTGTTCCCCACAGATGCCTTCTGAGCTCTTGTCAGACTCGAGTAGAAGTGTTTCCTGATTTTGAGGACAAGGCTGCTGAAAAGGCAAAGCAGTTTTCAGAACGGCTGGACAGAAAGCCTGAGAACCTGGAGTGTCTGATGCTATCTCTTTCTCTTTTCTTATTTTTTAGGCAATGGTTTGCCTGCAGGACCTGAGCTGAGTGGTGTGTCAACTGCTTATAACCATGCCCCCTCCTATGCAGGTACTGGGAGAACCAGTGGACGAGGTGCCCCTGTTCCTTCGGTGCCATCTAACAATGCTCGTCCCCTTCAAAGCACAATAAGTAATGGGAGGGACCCCCGCAGAGCTTCGAAAAGATGACCAAGCCAAAATGCCACACTCTCTGCCTAAACTCTTTAATGCCCTACTTGAAAACACTTCCTGCACTTTTATTTGTGGTTAACTGTGAAAAAGGTTTGTCCCTCCCTTTGGTCATAGGCCTTCTGTTTGTCTGGAGAGAGGGATTTTTTCTCTCTCTTCCCTGCATCCCAGCTGAATATCCAGTGGAAGTGAAACTGCTGTTACTGTATTGCCCTGGAAGAAAACATCTTAAAATAGGGGCATGGTTGATTTTTTTTTTTAAATATTAGACCCTGATTTCCAAAATACACCCAGGTTTTCTGGGATACTTATTTTTATTCTGGTCTGGTTTGAACAATACAGCCTTAAGATGTTTAATAGCTCCTGTCCCTTCTGTGACACTCTTGTCATGGTCAGTGGGAGCTTGTGCATAAATAAAACATGGGAAGGAACCTCAGATCTAAAAAGTGTCAATTAAAATGACATGGTGATAAGTGTAAACTGTCTGATGCTGTCACAGAAATGCTGTCTGGTTTCTTTCTTTCATTTTTCCTGGTGGCTAATTCAGTTAAGAGAGCCAAATTTCTCTTGTGAAATTACATGTTACTTCACCCATGACCCTGTTTATGTATTTAAAGTTCCTGCAGTAGTTCATACAATCTCCGTGCCTGCTAAATGTGGACTGCATGCCTCAGCCATCTTTCCTAGCATGATCAAAGATAAGAATGCTGGGAGTTGCAATTCAGCAACGTCTGGACAGTGTTCCCATCTTTATATAAACAGAGCTGCAGACTTAAAACTTGCAGAAGAGTGTCTTTCAGGTTCATAATAGACTTCCATGGAACTGAAGGGTACCATAGTTGCAGTAGCATTGTCTTGGATCCTTTCACACTGTACAGTTGTAGCACTATGATTCCATGTTAATTGCCATGGTTCCAGTCTGTGAAATCCTGAGATTGGCAGTTCAGGGAGGGGCCTTTACAGTACTCAGCCAGGAAGCTCCAACTGGTGTCTGACCAAACTGCAAAGCCAACAATTCTATAAGATAGAACCATAGCCATTAAAGAGATATAATTACCTTATTTTCCTGCGTATAAGACTACTTTTTTACCTGCAAAATCTGTGGCTAAAGTGGGGGGGGTCGTCTTATACGCCGGATATAGGGATAAATGAGGATAGAGGTGCTAAAACTCTATATTTTGACTGGAAAAATGGGGGGGGGGTCATCTTATACGTGGGTCGTCTTATACGCCAGAAAATACGGTATGCAGTGTGTAAGGTCCCTAGTCTTCAAAACGTCCAGCAGCATGTACCTACTTGAAAGGGGCACAGTCCAGAAGGATACCTACTGCTTGACTGCAGTAATGTATAAAAATACTATTTTCTATGCTTCACTGACTTCAAAAGGGTAAAGATACAGTTTCATGTTTTGTTTTTAAGGGGTGGGGGGCAAGAAAACACAGAAGTGTAGCCTGCCAGACAGAAATCCAACCTTAATGATTCTTATTTGCTAGTTTTCTGTTTGGTAGTATTTCCCCCCATCCTCCCTCTAATGTAGAGCTTCAGCATCACATTGTAATCCAGAAGACACTTCAGTGCTTGATTCTCCTGATGTCATAAACTGGCTCAAAAGTGTGTTGAAGAGCTGCAAGCAAAGTGTGTCTGTATGTGTGAGAGAGAATAGTCACTGCTAACCCCCCCCCCCCTTCTTGAGGAGACCATCTGAATTCTCAAGTACACTCTTGCACATGATTGGTTTTGGAGCTACTCTTAGATTTCTAAAAAAGACAGCCTCTCACCCATTAATGCAAATAGTTTTCAAGTTACTACTTTTGAACAAGAAAAGGGGTGCATTTTTTTATTTTCCTTCGTAAATATGCATGGTGTCTTTCAACACCACACTATGAGAACATGTGTCTAATCCAGGGGTAGGCAACTTTTCCCTTTTAAGGGCCGAGGGACTTCAGCTTCCAGAATCCCAGGAGCTATTTGGCCAACATGGGACTATTGGCCAACATGGCTGAGGCTTCTGGGAGCTGAAGTCCCTTGGCCCTTAAAAGGGAAAGGTTGCCTACCCCTGGTCTAATCCCTAGGTGGGGACACCCTCAGGTTTGGAATGGATTTAAATGCTGTCAAATGACTGATTCCCCACCACCACCACCATCATTGAATTTTTGAAGTGGACCTCAAATAAAAGTTGTACTAGCCATGTGAAGTGGGAAAAACCACCCTAATTTCTTTTTTTCCACCTAATTATTCAAGAGTACATGGGATAAAATGTGTGTGCTCAGCCTTTACCTTAACCATACCTCCTTGGAAGTGGATCCTGACAACTTAGTTGCAAGTGTATAAAGTATGTAAATTAACATTGTTTAGCTTCACACTTGATGTTAAAAACCGGAGCAGGTTTTTGGCATTTTGTTCTGTCCATCCGCTTGTTCTTATTTTCCAAAATGGCACATCTTGTTAATGAAGAATTAAAATAGACAGGATGAATTCCTTGGAAGGGAAGTCTCAAAATTGGCTAATGCAGTAATACTCCTACATAAAATGCTGTGATGTACACTGCTGCCTGTATTTTATTTTATTTTTGGCATTGACTTGTATTAGCTCACTGTGTGCGGTTGGGATATCACAAGAAGTTTGATAGGACATATTTGGACCAGTATCCAGTTCTGTCTTCATGTTTCAGTTAGTTGTGTTAATACAAAGTCTGTGGTTCTAAAAGCGCTCTTGGGTGGCATTGGAGCAGCGGAAACAACACTTGCCACCTCCTTAAAGGGAGGTGTAATTGCTCTGGGAGAAATTATTGCAGCCAACGTTAAGTGTTCATTGCTAAACATGGGTTACAGGCTGTCCACGAAGCACTACTTTTGCATGCTGCTCATTGCTGAACATGAAGTCATGTTTTGTAACCAAAGCTGGAAACATAAAAGCACAGAAGCAAACACATCACTTGATTCTTTTTTTTGTAAATATTTATTCAATATCCAAAAAGAAAATATGACATACGCATATTGATAAACACAATCACTCCTTTTTCCCATTCTTACTAAAATAACTGCTTCACTCAGACTGTTTTAGATGCTTCTCCTCTGTCCTTTTAAACCATCTCTTATTCAGCCTAACTCATCTTACCCTTAGAAAGCATCATTTCCTTCTTATAACAATTTACATCATTGAACTCTTTAATACTGGTATCCCCCCTTTTAAAAAAAATATTCCATAGAAGGTTTGCATATATTTAAGATTCTATTGAGTTGTTCCTTAACAAATTATTTAATTTATTTAGCTGAGCCAATACCATTTGATTTTGCAATAATGTATAAGAAGGTCATTCAGGTGAGGGAATCTAGAAGCACCTTTAAACTTTGACTGTTTTCAGCTTTCAGAATTGCTCACCTGTTGGCTGGCCTCAGACTTTGGGAATCCCAATCGTATCTGGGGACTTAAGCTTGGGATCTACACTCTTTAAACAAGTCAGACCATTTTTAGTTTGGCCAGTCACCATCCTCATGGTTTGTAGCTTCTCAGAAAATAATATCTTGAAAACCAAAGTGCCACCATCGTTTTTTGTAAACTCTCATGAAGAGTTCATGTTTCTACAGCAGTTGGGAGCAAGTGCAAAAAATTAAAAATAAACCCTATACAGCAGCAGAACCTGAAAAACAGTTTTAATTTTTGTGGCTGTTACAGTTAGCATATTTATCTTTGAATGAGCAGATTTCCAAGTAGAAATATGAGGGCATTTCCAGAATTGTCCTGCAATGATTTAGCACCCAGGTAGGAAGTGGGACGTGCAGTTTTACAAGCTACTTCGTTTTGTAGGGGTTTTGAGTTCTGTTTTGGAAGTATAGTAGCTCTCCCTCCCAAGGTGGAATCATTTTGCTAGTTACTGTGATTCAGAATGAATGCCAGAAAGGGATTGCTCAGCCTGTTCAATGTAGATGACTTTGTGTTCTAATCCATAATGCCACCCACAGATTGCCATACAGAGAAGCACCACAAGTGTTGAAATCTTAGTTGGTGAGAAAATAGTTTCTGGTAAATGTGATTGAAGCTTAATGGCAAAGATGATTAATGTTTTATTTGATTTGTACTGAATGCTGTGAAGCTTACCCCAGCTCTGCGCGGATATTCCACCAAAATGTTGTAAAAGCAGTGCTGCTTCTGGAGATGCCATTTCACAGATGAACCAAGAACATCCGTGTAATCTTGATGGTCAGTAATGTTTTTGTTTGTTAATTTAAGCTGAACTGTTTTATTTTCACTCAATTAATCACTTCTCTATTTTCTTAAGGGCAAAATCGGTATCAAGCCAAAAGGAAATGGAATAAGACAGCACAGGAGGAAGTTTTGCTTGGTTTGCCCATCTTCCCAAGGAGAGCTCTTGTGTAGATGTCTCTGTTGGATTCTTGTTTGCTTTATATAGGTTTTAAAAATCTATATGGCTGGGACACTGCCTTGGGTGTCCTGTGTGGAAAGAAATGATCTGTGTGAATGGAGAACAGACTAACCTTGGTAACTTCTTGGAGCCTCAAAAAAAAGAGATGGATGAAGTTGATTCTGTTCTATGCACTTGAATCCCCTTGTCCTTGGAAAACCAACAATGTGTGCATCATTTCCATACCTTCATTCACTCAAAAGTCCTCTTTCCCTTAATGTATTACCATCATAAACAAGATGACTGAATGTCACTAGCTCCACATTGACACTTGACGGCATGTTATCATCACTAAAAGTACTAAGTGCCAGTTCACTAAGTTTATTAAATGTTTGTTCATCACTTCTCAGCCTTTCAAGGCTCCCGAGGTTATCCACAACAGGAGACACAACCTTTGAAAACCAACATTAGAATAATTCCTTTAAATTGAGCTATAAAAAAGAAACACAAAACAAACTGAAGCACAAATTTTAACACTGGTCAGAATTATGGAAGAAAGCAATCTTGGTTGCCTGCCAGACGCAAATTAGCAATGGAGTTGGCCTGACTTTTTGGGGGTGGTGTGTGGGGGGTGTTTCCACTATAGAGCAGCCACAGAGACCTAGTTTCTGGACAGGTTCATAGGAGGGAAGGTGGTCTTTTGGCTACCCTATGGATTATCTGTTTTTGTTAGTCAAAATTTAGGCATTGTGTCTCACGAGCCTCCATTTCCTTTGTGTACGAGTACAGTCACGAATGGAAAAGTTACTCAGACGGAGTCATCAGCTGATTTTTTAAAAATCTATGAAGCTCAGGACAAAGGCCATTTTACTGTTGGAAATGATCTTTCATTATGGTGATTGAAAATAATCGTGTAAGGCTACCGATTTTTTTAAAAAATTATGAAGATCAGGACAAAGGTAAATGCCATTTTACTGTTTGAAATGATCTTTCACTATGTGATGATTGCAAATAATGATTTGCAAGGCTACTGTGATGAGATATCTTACAGTAGCTAGCCCTCATCCACATGGGGAATCCTCTAGTTTAAGAACTACAAGCTCCAAAAGTCAGAAAGTTATTTCCATCAGGCAGTGACATCAGATCTTACCTAGCTTTGTAAAGATAACAAACATTTGTGTAAATGCCCCCTCTAGTGGTGTCAGACTATAGTTCTACACCCAGAATCCAACCGGTAGAGCTTTCCTTGGCATTCCTGATCTGTGCTGAGAGAAGATGTAGTCTTTGCTGGAGGTGCTTGAATTAAGAATGGTGAATGAAATGGTCTTTGGTTGACACTGCTTTAACTGCCGTGGCTTAATGCTATAGAATTCTGGGATTTGTAGTTTGCTGTAGCACCAGAGCTGTTAGACAGAGAAGGATGAAATATATTCAGCCATCCATAGCCGTTGATTTTATTAATTCATGGATTCTAGCATCCATGGTTTGAAAATATTTTAAAAATATATAAATTCCAAAAAGCCATTTTATATAAGGGGGGGGGGTATCCTACCCTGCAATCATATTTAATGGTACTTGGGCATCCAGGGATTTTGGTATCCACAGGCTGTGTGTGTGTGTGTCCTGGAACCAAACTTCAGAAGATACCAAAGGCCCACTGTATTTCACAAAACTGTAGATTCTAGAATGCCATAGCATTGTGCCATGACAGATAAAGTGGTGTCAAACTGCATTAATTCCGCAGTGTAGATGCAGCCTAAGTCTGCTTCATCAGATGAAAGATACAAGGATGTGGAGAAAGAGTGGTAAAAAAGGGGGAGTATGATGTAATAAGAGTCAACATGGCATTGCTATTTGAGCAATACATACCACAGGGTTTTCTCAGGCTGAGAAAATGTGACTTGCCCAAGGTCACCCAGTTTCCATGGCCAAGTGGAGAAATCGAACCTTCAGAGTAGGTTTGCTTCAAGGTTGCCATACGTCGGAAATGATTGTAGGCACACAACCTATGTATGCTTATCTGCATATATGACACAATTCCATGTCTCAGTAAAATAAGCTGCACAGCATGTATCTGGTTATCCCAATATTGTGGAGTCCACAATCATTGTGTTCACACACCACTGGCCTCAAGACTGAGGGCAAACCAACAGCACAAGATTCGTCAGCCAGCGACCAAGTGAGGCAACAAATGACAAGCAATTCTGAATGTGACTGTGATATCCCTCAGGGAGAGTGCAATGGATTAATACTCCAAAGCTCTTGTGGCAGAATTGTGTGTGTTGCAGGGCCTGGTCAACTTATGATCTGACAAATCAAATGTGACAATTGTGGGTGGTAGCCTGGGACTTCATTGTCTGGTTAGGACAGGAATGGCCAAAGTTTGAGATCCTCTGAGCCACGGACTGCAACTTATTCTAAGTTTTGTTGGCAATGAATATATAATCTCTTGCAACAAATAAATACAATTTTAAAGCCAGAAGATGGCTACATCTTGCTAGTAAAGCATTGTAATAAGGTAATATTGGCATTTTAATATAATCATACAGCTAATTGGGAGACTGGCCTTGTGAATCTTACTGATAAATCTTTTGAAATCTAGTTGAGCATATAAAAGGCCCTGGAGCAAGCAAAGTAATCCCCCTTTTCCTAGATGCCTATATGGGAAGCCTGCTAGTAGGACAGAAGTGCAAATGCACCTTCTAGTTTATATCCCCCAGCAATGGATATATGGAGGTGTACTTTCTCTGATACAGGGTGTGTGTGCGCGTGCTATTGAACCATTCTGACTAGTAGTGACCGATATCCTGAACTCCCATTTTGGACCTACAACTGCCTCTGAAAGAGCTCCCACGCCATTTTGGCTGCTCTTTGTCATGGTGTAGCACTTTGTGAGTGTGGAGACCAGGTTTTGATTCCCAGCTCAGCGATGGAAACCCACTGGGGGGATCTTGGGCAGGTCACATGCTCTCAGCCTCAGGGGAAGGAAATAGTAAACCTCTGGACAAATCTTGCCAAGAAAACTCCATAATGTTTGCCTTAGGGCAGGGGTAGGCAACTTTTCCCCTTTAAGGGCCGAGGGACTTCAGCTCCCAGAAGTCTCAGCCATGTTGGCCAATAGTCCCATGTTGGCCAATAGCTCCACCCCTGCCTTAGGGTCTCCATAAGTTGGAACAACTTGAAGGCACACAACAACAAAGTCTAGAACCCTAAAAGATAGGATTTGTCACGTTATCTGCCTGGATCTTTTCATAGGTGAGCTGTCTCCTCTTCCCCCTCCTTCTCCTCCATCATTTATTTCTAACCTGCCTCTTCCTATGGATCGAGGCAGGGAACAACAACAAATCAACCATGCACAATGTCAATTAAAACACAGTAATTACAATATGCAGCAGTTTAAAAGGCTTTGCCAGTCTGTTTGTCGATTTGCTTGTAGAAAATGTGCCATTCTATGAAAATGGAGATATTCCCTTATCCTGAACATCTTTATTCAGGTATCCCATAAAAATTACTTCTAAGTGCAGTTAAAAATTATTACTTGGTTTGAGCCTCATAACTAGGTCTGTCAGACTCTACCTGAAATCTTTCATTGTCCCATCATGCTGGCTAGGGGTGATGGGAGTTGTAACTCTACACAGCCGGAGGACCTTCAGGTTGGCTTAGGTTGATAGAGACAGTATGGAGCTAGATGGACGAACACATAGACCTGGTATGAGGCTGCTACCCATGTTTCCTTCCAAATGGGTGGTGCCAATATTGGATTACATTTCCCATCATGCCTGACCACTGGTTTTGGTGATGAGAGTCCAGCAAGGTCTGGATAGCCCTATTTGCCACCTTCTCGAATGGCAATCCAAATTGCAATTCCACCTTTCAATGAAAAAGCATACTTAGTAGACTTTTCTGTTTGACACAAGCCCTTGTAGTGTTATGGCAACCTTACGAGAGGCACAGAAAAGAAGCAAGCAGCCAGGATTTGTGGGCGTTTACCCCAGCTATTTTTATTTTGCTTTGCTTATTGAAAAGACTCTCCTGCATTGGGGAATTGTTTGCCTTTCCTTCTTCCTTCTTGATTGGCATGAAGTTTAATTTAAGCTAATCAGGCTGAGCGCATGAAAGGAAAGTGCAGCTCTTGGTTGATTGCAGTTTAGAATGTGGTTTGATGAAGGACTTCAATAAATAGCATATATTTTTATGCACCTCTCAGTAGGATTGGGGGGAAGAAAACTACCAAGGGAATAATTCACTCTTCTATCTGCTCAGGAGGAGATGCAGGAATGGACAAGAGGAGTGTTGTGGGGAAGGGGTAGAATTGACAGAGCTTGGGAAAGTTGCATCTGAGCACTATGGCTCTGGCTATGCTGGCTGGAAGATTTCAAGGAGCTGTAGTCCAAAAAAAAAAAAAAAAAAAGGAGAACTTTCCAGTTGTCTCCATGCCTTTCTTGTGTGCTTTCAAGAACCACCTGGCTGGATATTTTGGTTCAATGGAAGCACCTAGTTCCTAGTTCTACACGATAGCTGTCCCTTTTAGAATAACATTGATGGAATCTGCCATTCCTGAGCCAATTGGTGTCATTTGTAGAATAATAGCTCTTGGGTGTTTCAAAAGACTGATTATAAAGAGAAGAAATACACATTCCTTTCTTTTCAACTAGTACGAAAAAGAGAGTGAGGAGGAGAAAGTTCTCTAAGAAATCTGTGTATATTTCTGGAAAGTGTGAGCAAGAGATTGTAATACATATAATGGATAATCTGTTTGCTATATAAGGTTGAAAGCTGGAAGCAAAATTTCTCTTGAACAGCATTTGTAAGCCTGGCCTTTTAGTTAAAGGTAAGTTTTGACAACTTCACCATGATTCTTCAGTACAAAATGTCTTCCATGTGGAAGAGCTTTCAGTCCCCTGAAAAGTGAAGGACACAAAAAGCCTTGCATTCTTTATCCCCCCCCCCCTGGGTTATTTCAAGATAAAAATGTTTGAAACAATTTTCCCCACCCTTGGGCCATCTGTTCAAAAGTGACCGTAATTTTCTAGGTGAGTGCTCCTTTTCAATTTTTCTGCAACCATGTCTACCTTTCATTGAGCTGGAACCTCAGGTGCCAGACAGAAAAGGAGTGTAAAGCATTCTGAAGACACATGTGTGATTGGTTACCTGGTAGATTCTTTTCAGTCCACAATTTAGGAGATTCTCACATAAAATCTCCATTCTTGCCACGATTGTGTTAAAGAATATGCATATGTACATATCATCTTGGGGGCAATCCTTATCATATGTGCCTGCAATCACTGTAGCAGCCATTGCTGGTCTAGGACTCTCTTACCCAAACTGCTTCTTAATCCTTGTCCTGTTGCTTTACCAGCATGCCTTTCAGGTCTTTTGTTTTTATTTCTCTCTCTAGGTTTTTTTTTTACACAATTTAGGTATTATGGCAATACAATTTAAGTGGGGCTTTTATTAACTGCCCTCAAGTCGATCACCCTATGGATGAGACATCTTCAAGACCCTCTGTCCTCCACTGCTCTGCTTAATTCCTACAGACCCATGCCCATGACCTCCTTAATAGAATTCATTCATCTGGCATGTGGCCTTCCTTTCTTCCTACTTCCCTCCACCTTTCCCAGCATTATTGTCTTCTCCAGTGAGTCCTTCCTTCTCATGATGTGTCCAAAGTACATCAGCCTCAGTTTGGTCATCTTGGCTTCCAGGGAGGTTTCCGATTTGATCTGCTCTAGGATCCATTTGTTTGTCCTTGTGACTATCCATGGGGTCCTCAGCACTCTTCTCCAGCATCACATCTCAAATGCATTGATTTTCTTCCTATCATCTTTCTTAACTATCCAGCTTTCACATCCATACATGATAATAGGGAATAAAATGGCCTGCATGATTCTAACTTTTGTGACGAGTTGTATATCTTTGCATTTTAGAATCTTTTCTAGTTCTTTCATGGCTGCCCTTCCCATTCTTAATCTTCTTCTGATTTCTTGACTGCAGTCCCCATTTCTATCAATGTTTGATCCCAGGTATGAAAATTCTTTTAGTATTTTTATTTCTTATTGTCTAGGATGAACTTGTGAAGGTCCTTGGTGGTCATTATTTTTGTTTTCTTTATGTTCAACATTAAGCCTGCCTTTGCACTTTCTTCTTTGATCTTCCTTAGTAGGTGTTTCAAGTCGGTGAGGTTTTCTACTAGTATTATGGTGTCATCTGTATATCTTAGATTGTTGATTGTTCCTTCCTCCTATTTTCATCCTCCCTCTACTGTGTCCAAGCCTGCTTTTCTTATAATATGTTCTGCATACAAGTTGAACAGAAAGGGTGAAAGGATGCAGCCTTGTCTGACCCCTTTGCCAATTGGGAACCATTCTGTTTCTCCAAATTCTGTCCTGACAGTAGCCTCTTGTCCTGAGTACAGATTCTTCATTAGGACTATCAGATGTGCTGGCACTCCCATGTCTTTAAGGGCGTTCCATAGCCTTTCATTATCTATGCAGTCTAACTTCTGTTAGATTCCAGACCCAAGAAAGAACCTGATAGAGTGGTTATACCACTGACTTTTAATACACATTCACAGATGGTTAAAGAAAGCATTATGAAACATTGGCATCTGCTGGAAAATATACCCGGATATAAAAACAAACTGATGTTTGCCTATAAACGTACTCAAAACATCAAGAATATATTGGCAGACTTTGGTTTTCCAGTTATACAAAATACTTCGACTGTGAAGGGACATTACATATATGGACATTGTTCAGTATGCAGACATAGCAGCAATTTGAAATGTTTCGTGAATACTGCAGATGGTAGAAGTTATGAAATATATAAACTTTTCACATGTGCAAATAAAACTGTCATATACATAATTGAATGCCCTTGCAAACTAATCTATGTGGGTATGACCAGTAGAGGGATAAGAACTCGAATTATTGAACACAGAAGCAGTATCAAAAACCAAAAAAATAGAAGCCCCATTGGTAAAACATTTTCTAGATGAACACCACTCTTTTGATTCATTCAAATTCTGGTGCATAGATGGGATATCTAATATTAAGAACATAAAACAATTACAAATATTGGAACTCAAATGGATTCATCATTTGAAATCTGAATCCCCGGTGGGCTTAAATGAAAATGTGAATTGGTTAGTTTGAGCTTTTCATTGTCCTTCCACACCCGAAGTTCCCCTCCCCCTTTTTTTTTCTTGAGTCTTGGCAGGATCATTCCCACTACCGATTCATCTGGTTATACAAGAGACTCTATGAGCAGGAGAATTACATTACTACCTTTGAATTGAACAGAGTTACATTATCTGAATCCCCGGTTGGCTTAAATGAAAATGTAAATTGGTTAGTTTGAGGGTTTTTTATTGTCCTTCCAAACCCTTAGGTTTCCCTAAGTTCTTTTTCTTTTTTTTTGAGTATTGGCAGGATCGTTTCCATTACCAGTTCAGCTGGTTATATAAGAAACTCTGTGACCAGGAGTTATATAAGAAACTCTGTGACCAGGAGAAGAACTATGGGAGGATGCAGATGAGGGCGTCCAAGACACCTTGGTCCACAGCGCCGCGGGGCCAAGGCAGCCTCACCGCGGTGCTTCCCCGCCGAATCTAAAAGGAGCGCCAAATTGGTGCTCCTTTTAGATTTAAGGGAAAGTGTGCCCCAAAAGCGGCGGGTGCACTTTCCCTGACTCAAACGCTGCGGCGAGTGCGGTCGCCGCGGCGTGAGGTCAACCCGGAAGTGCCGGCCGTGCGGATGGCCGGCGCTTCCAGGGGCGACCTCAGGAAGAGGAAGGGGCGCCGAACGTGCGGCTGCCCCTCCTCTTCCGGGCCCGGAAGACGACCCAATTAGTAATCTGCCGAGGCCCATTATTACCTTTGAATTGAACAGAGTCACATTGTGTGAGCTGAGGATTTGATAATATATATATATATATATATATATATATATATATAATACTTATAGGCCACTGAGGAAGACTGTAATCGAAATGCGTCTTTCAGTATTTGCACAATTCTCAGTGGGGTATTGTTACCCTTTTAGAAATTATACTGGCTTTTCTGCTCCTAAGCTTAGTTTTTTTTCCCCCATATGTCTTTTTTATATTGGGAAGCTGAATTAATCCTGTTATTTTTTATTTTTTGGCATAACTCTCTAGATTGGTTTTTTGGTTATATATCTTGGGTTCTTGGGCTGTAGGGCTTTGGTTTGCAAGCTGGAACATGTCCAGAAGAGAGTGACCAAAATGGTGAAATTGTGTTTTCTAGCTATTTGTTTCAGTTGTACTCACATTGCACTGTGTGTTCTGTTGTCTTAAGACTGAAAAAAATAGACCATAATATATTATCCATAAAAGATGGAGGTACATCAGAACTGAGGATCCTGTCCCATCCATTACTGGATTCCATCTTTCATAAGCACTAGTTAGTGAGGTTGTTGTGGTCAAAGATTATTTGAGTTATACTCTAAGAAACATGTGGAGGCCCACACCACCTCCAACTTCTGAGATAAAGGTTCCAGGTGTGAAGGACAGTAAGAAGTGGAAAAAAGACAGGCAGGTACAAGAGCAAAGAGAATAAATCAGCCTTGCTGGTTCTTCTGCCTCACCTTTTCTTTGCCATTTGTCCATAGGATCTGATGGAGGTTGCTGCCAAACTGCAAAATTAATGCAGTTTGACACTGTTGTAACTGTCATGGATCCATACTATGGAATCCTGGGATTTGTACTTTGTTGTGGCACCAGAACGCTTTGACAGAGAAGGCTAAATACCTCAAAAACTACAAATCCCAGAATTCCATAGCATTGAGCCATGGCAATTGAAGTAGTGTCGAACATCATTAATTCTGCAGTGTAGATGAAGCTGGAATCCCTGTCCAGTGAATGAGTAACCTATGGTGGAGACTCTGCCTCATAGCATTGTAGCTAGGAGATAGAGCACAGGACTAAGCATGACACCTGATGGTGCAGAAGTCAGGGAAGAAGAATAGGCCTTGCTGCCTTTATCCTTTCCTCTCTCTCTAGTTTAGTCTCTTTGCCTTCTCATATCCCACCTTAATGTTTGTCCTTGTCAAAGAGTCCAGCACACAATGGATAAGCAAGATGAAAAATCTCGGTGCACATCAAAGTTGACCCAACCATTAGGCAAAATGAGACATTTTACTTCAGGCAGGGGAGGCAGAGAAAAGAGAAGCCTGTGTCCCTTCAGCTAGCCTGCTACCTTTGAATATGGTGAAGGATGCTCTCCCACTGATGGGAGCTCTTGCACATGGAAAAGGGAGAGGTATCATCTTTTTTGCCTCAGGCAGAAGAATGTCTTGGGTTGGCTCTGATGTATGCATAGCTTTCATTCCATTCATTGTCATGGAGGTGGCTGTTTGGATATCTGCAGAAAATGCCATTTATATCTTTGTCTGCAGTGTTAATGAACTGAGAAGAGGATGGAGTAAGAGCAGTGTACTCCCATAAGAGCAAAAATCTGACATAATTATCTCAAAACGAACACAATTTGAATGCAGATGAACATCTGTTGGTGAACAAATATCCCAGCACAAAAGAGAAAGCCTCTAATATTT
Source organism: Phrynosoma blainvillii (assembly GCA_026167975.1). Lineage (NCBI taxonomy): Eukaryota > Metazoa > Chordata > Lepidosauria > Squamata > Phrynosomatidae > Phrynosoma > Phrynosoma blainvillii. Next base: position 243,555,251 of record JANUYF010000001.1, on the reverse strand, counting down.
AGAGTTGAGACAATATACTTACATAAAGTAATAAGCATCATTGCCACAGTATTAATGCCACTTCTCCTAGTGTTTTGTCAGCAGTACCTTGGTTACAGAAAGGGGTCAACTTTTAATTGACTTTTAATTAGAAGAAGCATGCTTTTCTCCCCTAGTAGGCATTTGCAAGTAACCACTAGAGAATCCCAGTTAAAAGTATAACCATTTCGTAAGAAATTCCAAAGCTTGCTTCCTTTGCAATAAAAAAGTGTTCCCTTAGCAGCTGGAGTGTGTGAGCCAAAGGTACCTTACTGTGCCAAACAGCACTGCCTGACTTAACTTTCACAGATTGCCTTCCATGTGGCATCATACCAAGATTGCAGGCTTGCTGTTACATTCCTCCTGTTTGTTGTCAAATTCTGCAGTAAGGGCCACACCATTTCTAAATTCCATTTTTAAAAACTATGGCCAGAATTCTACATGGGCTACTTAATTGCATAACTCCCTTAGTTGTGTAGCTAAGTAGTGTCTCCTGTCCTATCCTTCCCAAACCTACTTTACTGACTTCAGTCATGGAGAAAAGGGGATCTATTCTTCTGACAGTTGGAATGTGGACAGATGATGTTTCCATTCCCCTTCCTTGCTGCAAGGAAGGCTGTGACAAGGAAATGTGACAAGAATTGTGCTTCTGGTTGTCACAGCCTTGCTTGCTAGTGGAAAAGGGGTGGAAATGTCATCTGCCTGACCACTGGTCACCAGCAGAATGAACCACCTTCTCCCTGTGTGGCTGATTGTTGTTGTTAATTGCCTTCACGTCGGTCTCGACCCGTGGAGACCCTATGGAGGAGACATCGCCAGCCCCCCCCGTCCTCTACTGCTCTGCTCAGCTCCTGTAAACTCATATTCATAGTCTCTTTAATAAAGTCCATCCATCTAGCATGTGGCCTTCCTGTCTTTCTACTTCCCTCCACCTTTTCTAACATTATTGTCTTTTCCAACAATTCATGCCTTCTCATGATGTGTCCAAAGTATGACAGTCTTAAGTCTTGTCAGCTTGGGGCCTTTGCAGACTGCCAGAAATAGTGCAAATTGAGTCCACTTTAAATTGAGGCACTGCCCTGGCTCAGTGCTAGGGAATTATGGGAACTGTAATTTATTGTGGCACCAGAGCTCCCTGACAGAGAAGGCTCAATGTCTTAGAAAAAAAATACAATTCCCATGATTCCCTAGCACTGAGTCAGGGCAGTGCCTCAATTTAAAGTGGACTCAGTTTGCACTATTTCTGGCAGTCTGCAAAGGCCATTGGTTTCTAAGGATATTTCTGGCTTGATCTGTTCTAGGATCTATTTGTTTGTTCTTTTGGCTGTCCATGGGATCCTCAGCACTCTTCTCCAGCACCTCATCTCAAAGGAGTTGATTTTCCTCCTGTCTTCTTTATTGACTGTCCAGCTCTCACATCCATTCATGGTAATAGGGAATACAATGGCTTGTATGATTCTGACTTTTGTGCTGAGTTGTATATCTTTTCATTTTAGAATATTTTCTAGTTCTTTCATAGCTGCCCTCCATATTCTTAATCTTCTCCTGATTTTCTACCTGGTAAACAAAAGGTCTGAGGGTAGTTACGATTGAGGCAACAGTGCCATGATTGTGGCTATGTAGGGATCGTGAATACAGATCCACTATGGATGCATAACTCCAGGTTATGCATAAATCTGATCCTGAATACCAGCCCATATTTCCCAGAATTCTCCAGCTATGCCCATGATAGCTTTGGGAATATGGGAACTCTGGTCCCCAAAAATTATCTTCTCCATACTCTAACATCAGCCTTCTCCAATGTGGTTTTATCCAAATGTTTTTGTCTGTAACCCTTGTAAGTCTTAGCCAGAATAGTCAGCAGTGAAGCATTATGTGAGCTGCAGTCCACCAATGTAAGATGGGCACCAGTTTGTGTGTGTGTGGGGGGAAGAGTCCTAGGATACTGTAAAGCAGTGTTTCCCAAACTGTGGTCCTCCAGGTGTTTTGGGCTTCATTTCCCAGAAGTTCCAGCCACCTAGGTCCACATTCAGGAATTTTGGGAGATGAAATCCAAAGCATCTTTTTGGGAAATGAAGTCCAAAGTTTGGAAGTTACTGCTGTAAGGACTTGAACTTTTGTGGGCTACAAGGCATTTCTACTGTAATTCATCCTCTTTCTCCATGAATTCTAGGAATTATGGCTGGAACCCTGTTGGGCATTACACATACATGACCAAGAGTTACACACTCTTGACCAGGGGTAGGCAACCTAAGGCCCGGGGGGCCAAATGCGGAACCCCGAGGCCTTTGGACTGGCCCCAGGCCGGTCCTGCCGCTGCCTGCCATGATGATATTGATTATTGTTGTTATTACTTGTTCGTGGGGATTTCTTGGCAAAATCTCCACAGGGGTTTTGCCATGGCTTTTCTGGGGCTGAGAGAGTGTGCATGCATATTTTAATTTTTAATTTTTTAAAAAATATTTTTTAGTGCTTCGGCCCCCCCAACTGTCTGAGGGACAGCAACCCAGCACCCGGCTCAAAAAGGTTGCCTACCCCTGCTCTTGACTGTTTCATATTTACAATCCTTTCATAGACCCTATTTTAGTTTAGGGACTATTCAGGGTCTGTAAAAGTCCCCTAATCTCCACTTCCTTTGAAGCAGCCACTGCAATTGACAGGGGGTTGTTCCTCTGTTGATCAGGAAATCCCTGGCTCACAGTCACATGCCCACCTTGTGAGAACAATCTTTGAGGAATTGTGACAGGGGACCTGCTTCTGTCTATCACACTGGATATCACTTACAAGAAGAAGTGAAAACATCAGTTATCTGCTTTCTGATCAGCAGGAGAACAGATCCCCATCCATCACAGAGCCTGATTCCCAGTAAGGCTGCTGCCACCCTGCAGAATTAATGCAGTTCGACATCTCTTTAACTGTCATGGCTCGATCCAATGGAATCCTGGGATTTGTATTTTGATGTGGCACCAGACCTCTCTGATAAAAAAAGGCTAAATATCTCACATAACCACAAATCTCAGAATTCTATAGCATTGAGCCATGACAGTTAAAGTGGTATGAAACTGCATTAATTCTGCAGTATAGATGTGACCTAGGTGGGGATTGGGGAGATTCGGACAGGATACACTGCATACCACCATATCTAACGTGTTTACACATATGGAGATTCCCAATAGGGTTCCAGCTTATATCTTCAGGTGAGAAACACTCTTAGGAGGGAATGGACTAATAATAGGGGCCAAGGGGAAAACGGGTGGAAGAAGCAATAAATAGCTGAAATAGATACCTCCTGCTGCTTCACAGCTGAATTCAAATATAAAGCATGCCCAATGCAGCCATCTAATCATGGTACAACAGCCACAATAGAGCATTTTTTTACACATGAGACTTAAACTGCTTGGGGCTTCAATTGGTTTCTCTCTTCCCAATGGACAGGTATCCATTGAAGTTAATGAAAGAGATGTCTTCCTGGGCCTTACTTCTTTAATTGAAAATTTGGGAATAGAGGGAGAAATGAAAGAACAGGGATATGTCCTTCTATCACAAAAAAGAAGAGCAGTTCAACAACAAAAACAAAAAGTTTGTTTCAGCAAACTTTATTCAGGACTAACAATATGCACATGTGGAATTGCATAGATAAATGAAACATCTCCTAGAGAACATTTGAAAGCTTCTTCCAAAATGCATCCAAGGATGACTTCCTTCCTTCACCAGCATTTACTTTTCTTATAATTTCCATTTGGGTGACCAGATTTATAGATATGTGCTTTTTAAAACATTCTGAGGATAGTTGATGAGGAGGGCTTATTTGTTTTCCTTTTCCCTCTCTGTTTTGCAATTCACACTTGCTTAGTAGAGGATTCTGGAGGCAGCTGCTGTTTACCTTGCCTTTTTCAGCAGACATGCACAGCTATAAGCAGGATTGGCTTGATCAGTATGCATTCTTTCGCAGCTTAACCTATATTGCGTTGCTTACACATTGCAGTGACCTGATGCTAATAGTCTGTTTCTCTAGCCTTCTTTCAACATTCTCCTAATGCTGCTGATGATAAAATACTTTCAGCAAGGCAGAGGATGAGATGGGAGGGCTGCAGGAGCATAACAAGACTTTGTAAAAAGGAGCTTTTTTTAAAATCAGAGGCTTTGTTAACTGAGGTATGCCTGTATATCAGACTGCAATGCATATTACACAGAGGAGGTTATCACACTTGTAAAAAACCTGCCTTATCTCTCCTGAGTTGAATTCTAATTTGGAGGCAGCTGGGACTTATTGCACAAGTTTTGCCTCCAAAATCCAGCCCGGCTGTATCCAGGGTCCCAGGCATGCTCAGCAAGCCTCTTTTCAAAGTCAGTGTTTTTCCAACTTTGAAAAGCAGCTTTTTGAGCGCTCCTGGGACCCCAGATGCAGCCGAGCTGTATTCAGCCAGTGGATTCGGCGGATTCAGCAGCAAAACTCATGCAATAGAACCTGGCTGCCTCCCGAATTAAAATTCAACTCAGGAGAGGGTTTTGTTTTTTTACAAGTGTGATAATCTCCAGAGTATTCTCTTTTGCACTGCACTACTGAAATTCACATAAAGCCTGGACACAGAGTGAGAGAAAGAGAAGGTCTAATGTGCTCTATGTACATGTTTGGTCAGATGCAGCAGGGAAACTCTAGCTGGGAATTTTAAATGTGCTGTCCTGTGTACTTTCAAGTCATTTCTGACTTATGGCAACCCTAAGGCCATAAGGCTATCATGTTGTTGGTTTTTTTTGGTAAAATTTGTTCTGAAGAGATTGGCCATTGACTTCCCCTGAGACTGAGAGAGTGTGACTTGCCCAAGGTCACCCAGTGGATTTCTATGGCTGAGCTGGGAATAGAACCCTGGTCTCCAGAGTAGTAGAATTCAAAGGTATAGCCATGTTAGTCTGAAAAATGTTACCAATTTCTTTTTTTAAGTTAGTCTCAAAGGTGCTACAAGATCACTTTGCATCCTGGTCCCCAGAGTCATAGTCCAGCTCTCAAACCATTATGCCATGCTGGCTAGTTTCTAAATGTCCATCCCTAAAATGCCAATTTCAGGATTCCATAGGATGGAACCATGGCAGTGAAAGTGGGATCATAGTGGTATAATTGTGTCAAGTGAAGATGTTTGCCATCTTTTTTAAAAATAATAATAATAATTATACAGTACTTTCCCCTCCAATTTGTGGCATATATGTGTCACTTCCACTTTTATCCTAGTAATAATCCTATGGAGTCACATATTGTCAGCCTCAGAAAATCCCATTACAGGTTTTACTTAGAGTCACCATAAGTTGGAAACAACCTGAAGGCACACAACAAGAGATGGTTCCTAGCCCAAAGTTACCAAGTGTGTATTACAACTCAGGTCTCTTTCCTCTTGCCCTAAATTCAGTTATTGTTTCTAGCTGAATGAGGCTAGAAATGAGGCAATAAGTTAGTGGTTAATCAACAGTTATGTAAATCTTAGTGATTCAGTGAGTCTACTCCACCTGGAACTAGCAAATGGATTTAGGTTTCACCAAAAGCAAAGAAATGAAAACCCAACCACCACTGCAAGTGTGTACATAAGCTACCTCTTAACTGTCCTTTTATTATGTTCCTGTTCCTGAATATAATACCAAGTAATCACTGGATTAGCAATAATTAATGGAATTCTGAGTAATCACTGGATTAGAATTCATTAATGTTGTTACAGGTAAGCTTGGGCATATTTTAATGATAGTTTCAGAGAGACAGATGAGAATTTAACTGCCTGTCTAGCAAGTGGTAAAATACAGTATCTTTTCTGGTCAGGATAGTAGGGACTTTTAGATGTTGTGTCCCTTCAAGTCATTTCAGACTTATGGTGGCCCTAAGGTGAACCTATCACAGGGTGGAACCTATCACAGGCTGGAAACAATTCTCTGATTTCTACTGTCTGAGTTTTTTCTTCTCCTCTTATCAGCTTTGATGCAAATGTAGATTCAATACCTTTTGAAACTAGCCCTTTATAGAGTAGAGTACTTACTCTTATCAGAGTACTTACTCTTATTAATTCTGTCCCCCTCCCCAATAGTATGAATTCAGGTGAGTGATGGGGAAAAATGTACCTGCTTAATTTCTGTGCAGTTGCTATTATGGCACAGAAGTAAGGGCTGCAGAAGACAACAGTGAGGACTTTAGTTATACCTTGGGCAATGCATTTAATCATTTAAAAAACCTTTCCATAGAAATGATATGGGCAATCTAGCAAATCTTCTCTGTCTGATCATGTCCATGGGAAATTTAGAATTTCAGCCTGACTGCAGAAAATGGTGAAACAATGAAAAAGAGCTGTAACTGAGGGTTCAGCTTCATCAGACACCTCTTAAGACCCCCAACTCTGCAAAGGGGCTAGAGTCAGGCTCTGGAGCCACACACACACACACACACACACACACACACCACCTATTGGTGCTGCAAGCAAGCAGGCAATGAAAGGGGAAAAGATGAACAGTACTATCCTTTGCATTCCTTTTCTTCTCACTGGAAAGTGGTGCCACTTGAGCTCAAAGGAATGGAAACCAAAATGGCAGCATTAACAATGGCAAGGAGGAAGAAATGGGTGCACTCACTGAGCAGAGGGTTGGTGAGAGCCTAATGCCTAACACTCAAAGCACAGGCTGAGACCCAGAGACCTTATGATATAGAGTAGGATATAAATGTTTAAATAATTACATAATGAATACCCTCCCATCCTGAAACCAGAAGTGCTGTCATGCTACACTCTTGCAACAAAACAGAGCAAAATTATCTGGCACTTTAAAGACTGGTAGGTTGTTACTTAGTGGATTATTGCCCATTGCATCCAACACATTCTCTTGGTGAGTGTAGACAGATTTGCAGGGTTATAAATGTCCATGGAAGACAAAGTCAGCACTAAGTATGTGATATGTCTATGCAGATGTGTAAAGGATATGAACAAACTGAGCATTCATGACAGTAAAGGTAAAAGGAGCTCACCCCTTTCTGACAGTAGTCACAGTGAAAGTGCTATGTTTCTAGTTATGGTAGTCTAATTTAATACTGGTGGGTAGGGAATAAAAGAGCCCCAGAGCCCCAGTTAAGTCTGAATCAGTTTAGGACTTGGGCCCAGCCCAAGGCATCTTACTGCCAGAAGAAGAATTGATGGCACCCTTACCAAAGTTTTAAAGGCTAATTAAATTAATTTGTTAAACGGCCAGAATTTCCCTCATTTTGACTGAACTCCATAGGCTATTCAATTAAAAAAGCGGTTACTCCTACATGTTAAATGATTAGTTATTTGGGACCATTAGAATTTGTTAAGGGAGGATTTCCCTCTCTGCCAACAGAGTAAGGCAGGGGGGCCTCAAGAGAAGAAGGTTGTGGCTGGAAGAAGTATATCACATAGTTCTCTGATGGCTGGCTTTTATGGATTTTAGACACAAAAGAACTGATAGGAAAAAAGAACCACAACAGAAAAAACCCATGTCTAGAATGGAGGAATAGAATCCAGATCCTTTAGGACTGAAGACAAGTACCTCTATGGATGCCATTGCAGTTTTTCTAGGTGGCAGTTGAGGGATGGGAGAGAATGTGAGTCACTACAGTTCTCCTCCTGTACATTTTAAATTTTATTGTAAGGTTTTAAACTGCTTTTATCTGTAACCTGCCTTTTCAAGAGAAAGGCAGCGCATAAATGAAATAAATAAATAAACTTTAAATTGACTTTATTTTCTGGTTTTGAATATTATTATTTGAGATGAGCTGTAATTAACCTGTTGTTGTGTCGCTTCAAGTCATTTCTGACTCATGGCAACCCTAAAGCGAACCAAACATGGAGTTTTCTTGGCAAGATTTGTTCAGAGGAGGTTTGTCATTGCCATCCTCTGAGGCTGAGAGAGTGTGATTTGCCCAAGGTCATCTAGTGGTTTTATAGTGCGTTTATTACTCATGTTGTACTTGGACAATTATATGAAAAATATTCTCAACTCCAACCCTCCTCTTGGCTTCCCCCACATCTCTTCTGTTGCCTTCTGCAGTGGATCACACACTTCAGTTGGATCTATTAGCAGGTTATTTGGCAACAAAAGCAAATAGCCCCTTTTCTATTCTGCCTGTGTCTTTTTTAAGAAAATGAGAAAGAGAGAGAGAGAGAGAGAGAGATTGAGAGAGAGATTTGTATATCTTCATTCTTTTATTTGGAGCTTGTTTCTCCTAGGTAGGCAGCAGCAGAAGGCTATTCTTGGCAGGTGATGGCCTGTATCCTGCTGGAAGACGAGCAGGTGAAAAAGTCCCCAGAGGTACGGCTGATGTGATTAAGTTCTGCAGTGGTGTTGCAGAAGGAGGTTTGTTGCTGGACATAGTTCATGGAAGTATGCCAGGATCAGCTCTAATCAAATCTGTGCACTCTAATTCAGTCTTATACGAAAACACGGGCTCCATCTAAAATCCAATAGGCATCATGTTGTATAGGTTTTAGGTAAAAGGAATAGTCCTAGTGAATATGTCAAAAATACTCAAAGGGAACTAGAATGATAAAGCAAGGCCTCATTTCCACTATGATTTAAAACAAATTGTTGATTGGGTTATATGTCTATCGTTCCCACTAGAAACTGGTTCTGAACTAACTGCATTTGGTTTCAATCATGATGAAGTGAGGCAAACGCAAAAGAATTGCTCTTTCCTGACACTAGCTTTTTGGTGGTTCTTTTGAAAATAAGTGATTAGCAAGCATGTTCAGCAAATTGGAACGAAGGACCTGAATTGCATCAAACTGAAGGGGGAGGATTACTGTGGCAGAGGGTTGGCATATCCCTCACCAGTTCTGGAGGAAATCCGCCATTCCCCCTCCCCTTTCCCAGGACCCATTCATGCCCTCCATGCTGAGCTTGACTAGGAAGCATGTCCTCCAAGTCTGCGAGGCTGAGAGGGCACCATTTCAACTCCTCATGTCCTCCAGGTCCTGCAAGACTGGGAGGGCAGCACCTCACATAAGGGAGAGTCCTCCATATGATACCCATGGTTGCATGCATCCTAGGGTAGAGCCCGCCATATGACACCCAAGGCTGCATGCATCCCAGGGGAGAGTCCTCCATATGGCACCCAAAGCTGCATGCATCCCAGGGGAGAGTCCTCCATATGGCACCCAAAGCTGCATGCATCCCACTAGAGAGTCCTCCATGTGACACCCAAGGCTGCATGCATCCCAGTGGAGAGTCCTTCATATGACACCCATGGCTGCATGCATCCCAGGGGAGAGTCCTCCATATGACACTCATGGCTACATGCATCCCAGGGGACTTGGAAGACATGGGGAGTTGAGGTGGTGCCCTCCTAGCTTTGCAGGACATGGAGGACATGCACCCTAGTTAAGCTCAGAATGGATGACATTTTGGAATTCCTCCTGGACAGAAGGTTGGAATGTAGGACGGATCCTGGGAAAGGAGGGGGGAATGGTGGATTTTCCCCAAAACTAGTGAAGGATGGGATACTAGTGAAGGATGGGATTCTGACCATGGCATCCATGATTCCCTCCCATGTTTTCTTGAATGTGTTGCCGGTTGTGTCACTGATGATGCATAGATGATTGACAGGCATTTTGAAGGGGCACAAACTAGTGGGAACAACAGTCATGCCAAAAAAGAAGCGAATAAAGAAAAGACCCACTTCCATAGTGGGAACAACACATTGACTGGAATTGATTCATCAACCCGGAGCAAAAGTGAATTGCAAACAGGGTTAAATGTAAGTGGGAATGAGCCCCAAGATTCCTAGCTGTAATCCAACTTGTGCCCAGCTTGTTATCACCGTTCTGCCCCTCCATCAACAAGTTAAAAGAAATGAAAGCTGGCAGTTGTGAGTTACCTCGAATTTTGTTAGTATCTGTGTTACAATGAAAATGTGCCATTTGTCCCTTTAATGGCATGGTTTAAAATGGTCTGCCTGATGTATGCTGGGGAAAAGCATACACAGTGAATAATTCACTATGGCATCTGTTCCCCAAGACTACATATATAATTTTCCTCCCAGAAACTACCTAATATGGTGTCTGTGTTGGCAGCAATTTCTCTTTCAGTATGTTAAACAAAGGTTTATTATTTCACCCAGCACATTTCACCTCAAGTGTGTCAGTGCACTGCAAAACTGATTTTGATCTATGCTTATAGGATGGGTGAAAACTCAGCTAGAGTCATAATTTTCTTCTTTGGCTTAGTGGAATAAGAGCTGTGTATATACTTTGAGAAAACAGTCCAATTTGGGCACGAGAAGAAGTGCGGCAAACACACCATTTTGATGTCTTAAAGCACTCAAGAAATACTGCTATCTAATAGTTTCACTGTATCATCTGCTTTATAAACTGAAGTGAAAGATACCTGTTTCCCTAACAATTTATTAACATTGTGAGGTTTGTAAAAACCAGGTTGTGTTTTCATCTGCTCTTGAAAATATAAGCAAATAAAATAAAATAAATAAAAATTGCCTGATGTCTATTATGAAGTGTTATACATATTTGTCAGGGTATAAATAAACAAGCACCTTTTGCCTTTCTTGCAATAACACATGACTGATAGATTCCAAGATCTTTTTATCAGGTGAGTTTCTGACATCTCATGGTATTTTAAGATTCACAATTTCAATACAAAGGCTAGCACAGAAAAAAATATGTATATATATGGATTTGAGTTAACACTTTTACCTTGCTTGGTGCCTGTCCAACATTTCAGGTAGAGATAGTCCAAGGCTGACCCAAGATGTCTGGTTGCCTGAGGCATAGGATAAGATAGTGCCCACTCTGTTTCATGTCCTAGCAGTTGAATCTCAGGTATGGGTAATGGGAAGATACTCTACTGTACTTGAAGACAACAGATAGGTTTAAGGGGGTGGAGAAAACACATACCTCTGTCCTCCAAGAGGAAAAAATGGCTAGGGAACCCAGGAGCAACAGCTGATCAGAGGGCACCACTGTCCCTCAACATCTGTGGCCTGATTCTTTTGCCTTAGTTTGCCAAATGACAGAGCAAAGCTTGGAAGTAACAAACTTTGGTGAGGAAGGGGGCATTATAATAAATGTACATTTCAAAACTATCATGAATGGGAATGATATCATACATTTTTGTTGGGTAGGTACCATTTTCTAGGCCCTGCTTCCTCTCTCCAAAAGTGACAAAAAAGTTACAAGAAATGGAATGATCAATGGAATGGATTGCTAATTATTTCTGATAATATTCAATGGCAATTAATTTCCTTTGGGAGCTTTGCAAAAAGCTGCACAATAAGTTCATTTTTTAAAAAAACCTAAAAACATTCTGAGCTCTGTAGTAGAGTTGGACTTGAGATAGTCTTAATTTGGTTTTGTATTTCAACAGTTCTGAAGGGCAGTGGAATCCAAGACTTAAGTGGTGACTCATTGAAATCAATTTATCTTTTAACTTTGACAGATATGCTGGTATTTTCATGACCAGCTCTATTAATTAGAAAGGATTTGTTTGAAAAATGAAATATAAGAGACTGTTGGTGTGTCCCATAGGCTGTTGTATCTTGGTAGGCAGCAAATGAAACCTCACAGCGGGGGACAGATGATGGTTTCTTCAGAGAGTTGAAGACAGCTTGAAAGAGACCCCTTGGCTAGTCCCTTACTTTGTCATTAACTGCCTTCAAGTCAACTTTGACTTATGGTGACCTTGTGAATAAAGCACCTCAAAGTCCCTCTGTCCTCAACTGGTCTGCTCAGGTCTTGCAGGGTCAGGCCTGTGGCCTCTCTCTTTGAGTCTAACCATCTGGCATGTGTCCTTCCTCTCTTTTTAATTGCCTCCATCTTTCCTAGCATTATCATCTTTTCTAGTGAATCATCTCATGATGTGACTGAAGTACGATAGCCTCAATTTAGTCATCTTGGCTTCCAGGAAAGTTCAGGTTTGATCTGTTCTAGGACCCATTTCTTTATCTTTTTGGCCATCCATGGTATTGTCAGCACTCTTCTCCAGCACCACATCTCAAATGAGCTCCCAAGGCACCCCTGTAGCCTCCCATAGTTGCCCATCCCTTGCTGTAAGGGATAGTAGCAGGACCCCCAAAATCCTTGTTGACTCAGGCCCCACAGACTCCTTGGGTAGTCCTAATTGTGAGGTTTTCTGTCCCATATGACCAAACATGGATGAGCATTTTTTAATCCACCTCAATCAACCAAATGTCGGACTAGGTCTAGCCAGGAAGAAATGCATAAATGTGATTAGGTGACATTTCTTTCTTAGAGGCTTTGTTGACTGAGGTATGCCTGTATATAAATGTATGTAAGAGGAAGAGGAGAAAAAGCAACCAATGAAGGCTTTTTTAAAAATACAAGTGATAAAAGCATAGAATCATAGAGCTGGAAGAGACCACAAGGGCCATCCAGACCAACCCCCTGTCATGCAGGAATACACAGTCAAAACACTTCCCGTAGATGGGCATCCAGCCTCTTGTTGGGAAACCAAGACCTACTTTTTGGGGAATTCATAATTAGCTCAAATGTGAGAGGGAAGCGCCCAACTTCGCTTCTGAGATCTTATCCAATTGTCTACGGGAGATATAAGGATTCTGGCTAGGAAAGACACTGAAACGGACCAAACTCCAATTAAAGTCTAAAATATTTATTTGACAAAAATAAGCAAACATCCAAATGCAGCACACACACACACACTAGAAGAATAACCGGGGAAGAGTGAGAGCGGGGGAGGCAAAGAGGGAAACCAGGATAGAGGGAGATATACTCACACCTGAGAGACTCCTCTGGCCTTCTGGTGGCGAATGAGGATGAGTTCCGTGGAAGGGGAATGACTGGCAAGGGGGGGGGGTCACGGGAACTATCTCAGAGCACAGACCGACAGAGATTCAGCATGCACTTCCAAGGTAGCACAAGGTCTGCTAAAATCCAGGGGTTCTTATAGGGAAATTCTGCCTCCTGGCCATGAGTTAAACAATAGGTGGACAAAGGCTTGATGGGTTTACTATTGTTTACTTAAGTCTGGGCATAGTCTAAACAATGCATTTGGTTTCAAAACTATCAAGGAAAGGAAGCTAGAGAAAGGGGTGCAATCAAATCTGATCACTGTCCCATTAAGTGTGAGACTAAGACAAACTCCATTGTGCATCTTTTCCAGTATAATGGGATATTCCCAAGGCCAACTCCCAAACCTGCCTGTCCAGGAAATCTCTAGTGGTCTTATGCAACTTTACCTTGCTTACATGACCTTACATCTAGGGGATTATGGCTGCCATCTCCCAAGGGTCAGGCTTGGGTCATAGGGAACTCCACATGGCTAAAATATATAGGAAAAATGGAGCATATTTACTAACACTCTGTTTAAAAACCTCCAAAGGAGTCTCCACCACATGCTGAAGGAGTGTGTTCCTCTGTTGAACAGCTCTTACTGTCAGAAAGTTCTTCCTAATGCTTAGGTGAAATCTCTTTTCCTGTAGTTTGAGTCCATTGCTCCAGGTCCTAGTCTCTAGAGCAGCAGAAAACAAGCTTTCTCCTTTCTCAATATGACATCCATTCAAATATTTAAACTTGGGGGCAAACCTTCTTTGAACAAATCTTGCCAAGAAACCCTCATGATAGGTTTGCCTTAGGGTTGTCATAAGTTGGAAATGCCTTGAAGGCACACAACAACAACAACAACAACAACCAAGTCACCCCTTAACCTGCTCTTCACCAAGCTAAACATACCCAGCTCCCTAAGCTGCTTCTCATAGGGTATGTTTCCAGACCTTTCACCATTTTAGTTACTCTCCTCTGGACATGCTCCAGCTTGTCAATGTCCTTTTTGAATTGTGGTGTCTAGTACGGTGGTATTGTGAATTGTAAATGTCCAGGTGAGCTTCAATCAAAGCAGAATTGAATGGGACTATTACTTTTCTCAATCTAGACATGCAGCCTAGTATCATATTTGCCTTTTTAGCTGCTACATCACGCCATTTGTGACCTACTGAGACTCCTAGATCCCTTTTGTATATACTGGTGTCAAGCCAGGTGCCACCATCCTATACCTGTGCATTTCATTTTTTCTGCCTATACCTTGCTCATTAATTTGGTTCAGTTAATAGTTCCCAGATGAGCAAAATTTTGAGAACAGTAGCTGTGAGGGGGAGCTTTGAATCTCTGTGTATTGGTTCTGAATAAAAGCAGAGCCCCATGTGCTTCCATGAAACTAAAAGCAAAAAGAAAAAAAAAGGATTAATGGCATGCTATATATTTTAATGTACCATGCAGTAATGTACTATGCAGTTTAGTTCTGGGACAACAATTCCTCCTCCTCTTCTGCCTCCCTAAGCAGGAATTTGCTCAACAGAAGGGAGCCTGCTAATGTGGAATTTGAAGACAGGATCCAGCCGCAGTTAAATTTAGCTGTTAAACTACTTAACACATCTTTGCTTATAAGGATAATTCACTTTGGAGTGAACTCCTCTAACAAATATTTATATAACTTTTTAAAATTGATGCACATCTATAGTAAGGGACATGTTCACAGTGGAATAAAAGCCCCTCCGTGGACCAGTCCAGAGTGAGAATAATTGAAGACACAAACAAACTGTCTCTGTTAAGAACAAAGATAATAAAATCAATGTGCATGCCCAAACACACTGCCCAAGGGATATGTGTGCTTCTTTTGAGCTAACTTCAATGCCATGTCTCTTTGAATGACAGGAATGTAATTCCTCTGGCACTGGTTTTGAAATGTACATAGCTACATCTGGGTATAGAGCTGTCCAAATAATGTGATGCATGGGAAATACAAAAAGGAGAATATCAGGGAAATCTATTTTATAGTTAGATGTTTTCTAAGATCGCTGTCTGAAAGTACCTAAAAGCACATCTTAGTAAGAGCTGCTCATAAAGCTACACAGGAAGAAACTGATGTATGTGTGTAAATCAAATTTATTTGTTAAATTGCAGCTGCAGAGGGAACAGGGACTATTTTCACCAGTGCTACATCATGGGTTATGCTGGGGCATTTTGGCCACTGGTATGATTTGAAGCCACACTTTTTTGTGGGGAGGGGGCTCTGGAAGGTGGGAGAAATAAATTACATTTGTGGCTGCATTTAGATTGTTTTGGCCAGTGAAAAATTGTCTGAAAACTGGTGGCTATTTGCTTAAAGGATTGTTTGGGTTTGGGGAGAATGTGACCAGCTTCAGGGATACACAAATCGACTCAGGGGCTGCTTGCATCTCATAGTTCCCTCATGCCTAGGTTACACAATCTTTCAAGTTTCAACATATTAAATACACAGGGTTAAAAAAAAAAGATAGTCAAAGCATGGCTTTCACATAACATGGAGATATCTCACATATGCATTGTTCTGGAATATGCTTACAGTTGGTCCTCTGTATCCATGGATTCTGCATCCACGGATTCAACCATCCACACCTTGAAAATATTTCCCCTCAAAAATTCCAAACAGCAAATCTTGATTTTTGCCATTTTATATAAAGGACCCCATTTTACTATGTCATTGTATATGATGGGACTTGAGCATCCATAAATTTTGGTATGCACAGTGGATCCTGGAACCAAATCACAGCAGATACCAAGGGCCCACTCTCTTTGTGTGTGTGTGTGTGTGTGTGTGCGCGATTTATGAGTAACATTAGTACAAAAAACATTACTAAGACTTCTGTATGGTATGGTAAGGAAGAAGGTCAATGACATTATGAGTTACTGCACTGGGTGACACCAATGCTAGTGACACCACTGTTGATAGAAAAGAAAGCAGAGATAGAAAAGAAACAGAGAAGAGGCACTAGGGTGAGTGAAGGACTAAGAGCTTTGTATTGGTTACTTTCGTTAGTGGGTAAGTAAAACCAATACTAAGACAATGTTGCAAGATGTAGGATGTTTTCCCCGTATACAGTTATGCAATGGGGAAAAACTCATTGAAAAGCAAACACAAAGTCTTTCCAGTGGCCTCCACAAAGATGTCTTCACAGGAAAAGCAGGTCTCTTCATGGTGGTGCATTTGATTTTCCCCACCTTCTCTTCAGAAGGTACCTGATTCCTGTTCAACATGCCTGTAAACATGATAATGAGGTGGAATTACAGGAGCCATCGACGGAGGCTGTCTGAATGGCTGCCAAGATATTTGTTGATTGCTGGTACACTGCCAGGCCTCTTTAGAAATTAAGGGATTCTTTTAAATCATAAAATTGCTTTGTATTGAGGGGTAATTATGAATGACTGCAAAGCATTTCATATCAAGCAAATAAGCCTATTTACATTCTCCATACTGATTGGCACAGTGTTTTGCATCTTTCCTGTAGCAATTAACACGGCCCTTGTGTATTAAGTTGATCTGTCTTATATGGGCCTATGCATGGAGAATTTCATGCAGAATTTGTTATCTGGCACTGAATTCTGGGAGTTTTCCATTCTATAGAACTTTCTATTTTGTAAAGTACAGTCAGCCCTCCATATTTGTGGCTTTGACTTTTGCAGATCTGATCATTCATGGGTTTGATTAACATGTTCTCTCTAGGAATCTCTAGCTCTTCCAGTGCAACACTATGGCCAACTTTCACCAGACATTGTGATGGACAACATAGAGATTTCTAGAGAAAACACTTGTCTAGACATTTATAGGTCCACTAGCACAATTCTGTGGTCAACGTCTGTCAGATGTTGACCATAGAGTTGCACTGGAGGACCTAGAAATTCTTAGATGGATATCCTCTGAGGTTAAAAAAATAGTTGTTTTTTTTATTTGCAGTTTCTCCACTTTCACGGGGGTCCTGTGTCCCTAACCCCAATGAATATGGAGAGCCCACTGTAGAATAATTTCTGCTTTCTATTCTTCATGGTTAAGTAACTCTCTATTTCTTACAGTTATGAAGACACTTGTGAAAATGTCATTGATAGCAAGACCCCGAATGCTACTTAATTCTTCTGTAAATGGGAAAGTTTTGAGGAAGCTGGCTTTCTGGACTAGTTGAATGCTTCCTTCTTTTGCTGCATTTACTGTACATTTGATTGACTGTTATGCTGTTCCAATACTGGAGATTATTCGCTGCCATGGGTGAAATATCAAATTTTAGAATAATTAAACACACACCACACACTATTTGTACTATTATTCAAAGTGCAGGGCAATGCATGTAATTTATAAGTAAAAAATCCAATGCACATTATGTGTGACTGAGCAAAGTGAAAAGGGCTTTGTACAATATTTCTGTTCCTTCAGTTCCTCAGCAAGGTATAGAGTGAGTGATTCAGAGCTTAGAAAAATTCCTCTTTGGGACTATAACTCCTATAATCTCCCAGTGACCACACGCATGCCCACCAGTGAATTCTGGGAACTGTTGTTGTTGTTGTTGTTATGTGCCTTCAAGTTATTTCTGACTTATGGTGACCCTAAGAAAACCCTATCATGGGGTTTTCTTGGCAAGATTTGTACAGAGGAGGTTTGCCATTGCCTTTCCCTGAGGCTGAGAGCATGTGACTTGCCCAAGGCCACCCAGTGAGTTTTCATGACTGTGCTGGGAATTTCCTGCCAAAAATTGTCACAACCTGAAAGGGGTTCCTGTAGTGACTTCCATGTTCCCAAATGTTTTTTTGGGGGGGGGGGCGGTATGTATCTGTTGGGGATTTAAACACAAGGGTCCTGGAGCCTTTCAGGAGTGATGCTTGACTATTTGAGGCAAAAACATAGTCTGAAAAGTTAACAGTTTGGAGAAAAGGGAGCTTTTGAGCTTTGGGGGTGATATAAGGAAAGCTGAGAGCCTGCAAATTCCCTTAGGACTACATAGACGCTAGTAATACCTACAGAAGTGGTTAGAATCCCTTGCTTGATTCCCAGGCTGTGTGAGTTCATCCTTAATCTCAGAATTAGTGTTATGTACTGGAAAGGGGCTATAGTTCAGTGGTGGAACGTATTCTTTATTTGCAGGCAGGCCCTGGGCATCTCCATGGGGAAAAGATGTCTGTTATGGCCATTGGCCTATGGGAAGAAGGCAACTGAGGGCCAAAGGCAATGTCAGATTGAGAAATGGGTAGAACCAGAGCCCCTTCCATCTTCCTCTGTCACTCTGTGGGCAGTAGGAAAGTCAATCAATGAGCTAGGAACCTGAGTGCATTCGAAATCTGCAACTAGAAAAGTAACTTTAAAAAGTCAGAGTGCTAAAGAAGTAATGTTACCCCTCACAAACTATGATGTTATTTTTGCCTTTGTTGTTGGAAAAAAAGACTAGTATTAAATTCATGTTGTTATTGTTGTTGTTGTTGTGAGATTTCAAGCCATTTCCAATTTATGGTGGCCCAAAGGCAACTCTATCATGGGGTTTTCTTGGCAAGATTTGTTCATAGGGGGTTTGCCTTTGTTTTTCTTTGCGGCTGAGACAGTGTGACATGCCCAGTGGGACACCCATGGGCAGATGGGAATCGAACCCTGATCTCCAGAGTCATAATCCAATGCTTAAACCATTACACCACACTGGCTCTCTTTTATTAAATTTATATCTAATATTAATTAATAGTATTAAAATAGTATAAACATGTTATTTGGAAGACATTAACTTTGTCAGATTACAGCTCCCATCATTCCCAGGTAGCATGGCTGTGCTGTCTGAGGATGATTTGGATTGCAGACTAACGTGGTCTAGAGAGTGCCAGATTAGGGAAGGCTTGGCTAGAATTTCTACCTCATTAGGCTAGATGAGCAGTTACTTTCTATAGTAATATGAGATGAAGCCTTGATGGAATAGGGCTTCTTGCCTGTGGTTATTTTTGATGAAGCCATCGAACAATGATTAGATTAAATCGCCATTGCCCTTGTCATTTCTGAAGTCCATCTGCAGCTGCAAAAACATATCCTGGGGCTTGATTTCATCATTGCCAATGTTGTAGAGGTTCAGACAGGCTTTTCTTCCTCTTTGTTTAAAGTTTCATTACATCTTCCTATGCTCACCTTTTAGCTTCTTTGAACATCCATGTTCATGTAGAAGGGGCTAACTGAATCCTTCATCAATGCCTGAAGCATAATGTTGCTCATTTGCTCTGGGTTTGGACAGTTTGTGATGGCAAGAAAAAAATGTTTATTTATGGGGGGAAATACATTAGACTACTGTTCCCATCATTCTCAGATAGCATGCCATGTTTTTCTGGGGATGATGGGAACTGTGCTTGGCAAAATATTGAGGACTGATCAGTTATCAGTTTGGATTTGCTGCACATACATCTTTAGTAGGATATCCAAAGTAGGTCTTTGGTCTTGATAAAGACAAATTTCAAGAACCATTGATCTTGAGAGACAGCTAATAGATCAGTTAAAAAATTTCAATTTCATACACAAAGGTGAAGATTTTAGGTGAAATTCTGTGACTTCTGTGTTACATCAGATGCTCACAATACTCAACCAGAATATCTGTGAATATGTATGAATAGTCCATAGTATATATAAATGGGTTAGGCAGAATGCAACAAAATACAACTTTCTTAGAAATTTCTTCTTCCAGCAGAATATATTGTGTATAAATTTGCCGCAAGAGATTATCTGGATTATAATCATGAAAGGTGATCCCTCTGTTAGAAAGTACACAGCTACCTCTATGCCTTTCTAGTGGCTCAAGTAGGGAGTCTAGTAATCTTGCTCTTTTTGGTGTCAATGCTTCAAAAGATCCAGGGAATTAATGTCTTGACTGAAGCATAACATGCTCTGTGATGCTTTCTAAATCTTATCCTGCTGCACAAGGGCAGATCACACTGGGCCTAGGAGATCATTATTACACTCATAGTTATAGCCCACTTGCAAATTATTTGAAACAGAGCTACAAAACTTCCAGCCAAAGAGTCACCACTTCTCCCAGGGCATTGTTAAAATGGGGATAAACAAGGGTGAGGTCTGCATGATTCAGAATACTCAAGGACTAGCACAGAGTATTCTGGCCCCAGAGCTGCCCTGTTGTGATGCTGAGCAGCTGTTTGCATGCTTGTTCTGTTGGGCCACCCAGCACTACCAGTGCTGCCATGTGTCACCTATTCTGAGGTCAGAACACGTGCACAAAATGTTGACTTGCTAGATCTCCTGACTTGCTAGATCTCCAATGAACAAGAATACACTTGTGCCTTGAATTTTGTAATTTTTTATTATTCAGTTTGCAGTTCAAAAAGTACACACAAAGTGTGTATACAGTCAGTCCTCCTTATCCATGGATTCCTTATCCATGAATCCAACCATCCATTGCTTGAGAATATTTTTTAAAAAATTCCAAAAAGCAAACTTTGATTTTGCCATAAGGGACACGATTTTGCTACACCATGTTTTTAATGGAACTTGAGCATCCACTGATTTTGGTATCCAAGGGGAGTCCTGGAACCAAACCTGAACGGATAGCAAGGGTCCACTGTATAAGGAAAAGGGCTGGGTGCAAAAATGCATACATTATTCAGGGAAGGTTCATTATATTAAAGGGAAATACCAAAAGGGTGCACCCTAGGAAGAAAAATGTGAAAATTCATACATTGGGAGAAATAGGTTTGAAGAAAACAAGGGCCAAAGCAAACTTCCAGAAATTTGACAAAAGTGAAATTCACAAGTTCACCAGTTTAAGTTTTATTTCTGCTTTCTTTTAACAATGTCAAGGAAGAATCCATGAAGACTTTCCCACCTAGATATAATGTAGTACAAAGAACAGAGAGTCAACCATTGCAGGATCAGGGGCTGCATTCAGGCATCTGGAAATACTCAGGGGGCACAATGCTTTCATTTTTTAATTTTAAAAAATCTAGCCATTTATAAAGTAGTTAATTTAAAGCTGCGACTGGCATGAGGAGGATGGAAGGAAGAAGTGGGAACATGGGCAGGCAAGAGATGAGATGGAAAGACAGAATTTGTACATTTGTTTACTACAGCAAGCTGAGGCTTGTCTGTGCCAAAGTGTGATAAGTTTTATTTACTGTGTAAAGCATCAAGAATCTCTCCGTTTTGATGGAGGGATTTTTATCCCCCCTTCTTTCTTCTTCTTCATACATCTTATCGCCTACCTATCGCACTTCTCTCTTTCCTCTCAATAATCTTCCCTTATCCTTTCTCTCTATCCACTCCCTTTCCTCCACTTTCTATCTCATTCAACTTCCTCTCTACCCTCTGGCACATTCTCCATCAAACAAAATAGTAATTATATACATTTATGCTTTTTAGGTAAGAGATACCTTACTGAAAATAAGACAATATTGTGATTTATGTTTTATTTTTTGTGTGATAAAAACTGAATTAATAAAATGTACAAAATGTTTTAAAATTAGCAAAAAGAAACTCTCCATTTTGAAGGTGAGGCTCAAGAGGCTTCAGGGTGCTGCACATTTGAGTCTGGTTGTCTGCATGTGGCCCATGGTCTGTCCTTTGTATTGTGGTATAAATACTGGGTGATTCAAAAAGAATGGTGCAAAAGCAAAGTGGTTCCTATTATTTTGAATCATATGTGAATGACAGCAAACTTGTGAGGTGAATTAGGCTGATCAGGCAGAAAGAGAGTGACAGGCACATTGGACCCAGTTAATCCCTGCGTGAGTGGCGATTTAAAATCAGAGTGAAAGACTCATTACACATGGCTCCTACGCCTCCTCTCTCACCTCCATGACAGCCACGGAGGAAAATCTTCATTTGCAAAGGATTTCTGAGACTCTTGCTAGCCTTCCAGTGTCAGGCATTAAGAAGTGATTAAAATAAAACTGAGAAAAGTTTCTGAACTCTCCCAACATTAGGTCATGGACAAGTGCATCTGAATGTAAATCTGTTTTCAGTTGAAGAAGGCATTTGTTCAAGACCAAGCTTTGAAAGTTACTTTTTAAAATGAATATGTTCCCATGACTCGTGACAGTGTTTGAGGAGCAAACTGTTGCCCTTATGCAGTTTTTAAACTATGTGGTTTTAGAAATACCTTTGCATGTGGCTCACTCTACTCCATTAAAAATTACTCTTGAAATGCCTCTAAAATTACCCTTTAAACTAACTTTGAAAATTGGAAAGTGTTACTTCTACACAAATAAAATAACTTTAATCTTATCAATTAGGTTGTGATCCAAATGTAACTTCATACTATTTACCAAGAAAAGAAACTTGTCACATATGACTATGGCTGCATCTGCACTGCAAAATTAATGCAATTTGACACTACTTGAACTGCCATGGCTCCATGCTATGGAATTCTGGGATTTGTCATTTTATGAGATATTTAGCCTTGTCTGTCAGAAAGCCCTGGTGCCGCAACAAACTACAAATCCCAGGATTCTATAGGATGTACCCATGACAGTTAAAGTTGTGTCAAATCACATTAATTCTGCAGTGTGGCAGCAGCCTATGTTCCTTGAAACTCATTGTCCTAATTCCAGTTGTTAATACCAAATGCAGTAGGACTAATAATGAATAGAATTAAATAGATTTAATGGACAGATAAATACAGTCAGCATATCCACGGATTCTATCCATAGATTCAATCAACCTCAGTTCAAAAATATTCATACACAAAAATCCAGAAAGCAAACCTTGGTGATTTAAAATCAGACTGGAAAGAAATAGGTACCATTTTCCTACACCAATGTATATAATAGGACTTGAACATCCACAAATTTTGGTATCCACAGGGGGAAGGAGCACTAGAATCAAACCCCAGGGGATAACACAAGGCCACTCTAGAATTAAATTGAATCAATGGGAATTTAGTAATTCAGTACTTATGTGAGCTCCATTGATTCAGGGTCAGATTATTACTTGGATTTACCTTACTTGGATTTAGGTTACTACTTCCAAGCACTGGTTTCAGATTAGATGACATAGGGGGGTTGCAGACTGCCAGAAATAGTGTGAATTCAGTCCACTTTTAGGGTTAGGGTTAGAGTAAGGGAACCATGGGAACTGTATTTTATTGTGGCATCAGAGTTGTCTGACAGAGAAGGCTCAATGTCTCAGAAAAATAACAGTTCCCATGATTCCCTAGCACTAACCCTAACCCTAAAAGTGGACTGAATTCACACTATTTCTGGCAGTCTGCAACCCCCCATAATCAGTAACAGTAAAGACATAATCAGTTCTGGAAGACACAAAGAAACATAACTTAGTGTATTCCACCTAGTCCCTAAAATGTACAAACCAGATATCACTACATGTCCAAGCTGTCTATGGTATTAATGCCATGCTGGGCACATTGACTTGATCCCCTAGACCAGTGGTCCCAAAACTTTGGTTCTCCACATGTTTTGGATTTCAACTCCCATAAGCCCCAACCAGCTTGGCCAACAGTCAGGAATTCTGGGAGCTGAAATCCAAGACATCTGGAGGGTCCAATTCTGGGAACCACTGCCCTAGATTAAATGTTTACAGGAGCTATCCAAGGTGCTGAACTTGGATGGTTATTTTAATGTTTAACCTGCAGTGGATTCATCACCACAGTGACATGGAAGCCACCAGCTGCTACTGCTCCAAAATACATACTCAGATGTATGAAATATAGACATGCCACATGTTTTCAAAGCCACTGCAATTTTATGGTCATATCTATGATATTTTCAAATGAGAATGTCTCTCCAGTAGGTCATCAAGTATGATTTTGGAATAGCTACTATTTAAGTTAATTTAATTCTGTTCCATTAGTAGATCTCAGAGTCACTGATGCTGTAATATTGGGTAAAATACATACTGAAAAATTCTTCTTCATTTTACTGGGTTTTAATTTTTTCCCATCTGACAATCAACTTGAACTTCACTTAATTGACAAAATACATCTGTTTTGTGGATGCCATTGTTACATGATCCACAAAAGTCTGCTGAAGACCACATTTACATGGAAAATCAGTTTACTATGCCTACTTTTAATTGTTATCAGCCATATCACGTGAGGAATAGAATCTATAGGGAAAAAAATGAGTCCTAAGAT
This sequence comes from Phrynosoma blainvillii, assembly GCA_026167975.1. Lineage (NCBI taxonomy): Eukaryota > Metazoa > Chordata > Lepidosauria > Squamata > Phrynosomatidae > Phrynosoma > Phrynosoma blainvillii. Next base: position 243,531,340 of record JANUYF010000001.1, on the reverse strand, counting down.
ATATGTGGACCTTTAGATTCAAGTGACCTTAAAAAAACACTTGGAACATCTTAGACAAATGTTTTTGGCTCTTAACTGCCTGCTTAGAACAGCAGACTATATATTGCAAAAGTCAGAATCATACCCTGGGAATCAGTTGTGCCCATCAAGCCAAATCCTTTTGAAATGCAAACTTTAAAAAGTTCTTGGCATCAATTACACTTTCATTCCATTTTTTCTCCAAGGAGTTTAAGACTGGTGTACAAAAGTTCTTACACACATATGTTATTCTCACAACACCCCCACCCCACCATCAAGTAGATCAGTAAAAGTCTAGCACTAAGCTTCAGGGGTCACTGGAAGTTTAAACCTAGTTTCCTTCAGTCTGATGCTCTAAACAACTATATATTGAGGATGGAGTAAGCTTTTTTTCTGTTGCTCCAGAGACTAGGACACTGAGTAATGGATTCAAACTACATGAAAAGAGATTCCACCTCAATAATAGGAAGAACTTCTTGATGGTAAGAGCTGTTGGACAGTGGAACATGCTCCCTTGGAGAGTTGTGGACTCTCCTTTGGATGTTTTTAAACAGAGGCTGGATGGCCATCTGGTGGGAATGCTTTGATTGTGTGTTCCAGATGGCCCTTGTGGTCTCTTCCAACTCTGATTCTATGATTGTATTCTATACCTTGCTGGTGGTCACAATTACTCTTCTGTGTTTGCTTCAGCTCAGTCCATTTCAGCAAACAATGAAATGGTCTCTAAGCAGGACAGGCCTTAACATTTGACAAAATGAGGCAGCTGCCTCAGAAAACAGATCTGTGGTATCATGAAAGAACTGCAAGTGGTTTTCTAACATTGTGTGAAGAGAAGCCTTGACTCGATTTTGTGTGCAATTAAAGACTGAATCTGTATTCTGTATACTCCACAGTCCTTGCACACTGGTCAGTGGAGGAGGGCTTTCTTTCAGGCACATGGTCCCACTTCTTCAAGGACTGTGCCTGCCATCAAGATCATTGCAGAGGGGCTCCTGCTGAAAGAAACTGTCATGGCATCAGTAGCAGCAAGTAAGGAACCAGAAGAAAACTGGGTGAAATTTAGGCATGGTCAGGAACTGGACTTTTAACACCATATCTCTTAATGAGATACACATGCAGTCAGTGGTAATTGGTGCCTACCATGTCAGAAGGACAGTGAATTCACTCTGGTTTCTAGTACAAACCTTAAAGGAGCTATTTTGGGAATAAGATTCAATGTCTTGCATTGTTCCTTTAAAGTTCAGGCTAAATACCAGAGTGGACTCTCCATTCTTTGTTGTTGCTGCATGCCTTCAAGTCACTTCCAACTCATGGCAACCCTAAAGTGACCCTATTATGAGGTTTTCTTGGCAAGATTTGTTCAGAGGAAATTTGCCATTGCCTTCCCCTAAGGCTGAGAGTGTGTGACTTGCCCCAGGTCACCCAGTGAGGTTCTATGGCTGAGCAGGGATTTGAATCCTGGTCTCTAGAGTCATAGTCCAACACTCAAACCACTATGCCACAATGACATGGAATCCCCTAGCCATGGATACTATGCACCTTGACTTGAGTGGTTTTTTTTTGGGGGGGGGGTTGGTGGTGATAGAGGTGTCATTTGCTCCATCTCAGACAGCAAAATGTGAGCTAGACCCAATAAAATTCATAGTTAAGGCGCTACTGTCTTTTTGTTCTTTCCGAATAAACAACCACAGACCTACCAGCTTTAAACTTGAAATAGTCCTGGTACTTCTTATGAGAAACAGTAAGGTCTGCTTGCACCCACCAGATGGCAATGTTGTCCTGCAGGACCAACTGTTCAGAGCATTTGGGTTTCTTCCTAAACTATCGAAGTCAGCGTATGTATAGACATCCGGTGCGTTTCAGGAATCTGAGCGGAATTTGATTTTTAGAGCATTTTTTTTTATAGTGATATCATTATTTCTTTACAGCTACAAATTAACTGTCTGCTTCAATATGTGCTGTGTTCTCCATGCCTTCAGGGATCTCCTTGTCAGTTATGCAAGCTTCCAGTTTTATGAGTCTGACATGGTACCAATGAGAATCGAGATGGATTCCTTCAAGACAGGCCATTAGAGATGACAAGCCAACATTAATACCTTTGGGCAGTGAAACCAGTATGGGTGGCTCATTGCCATTGATTTCCAGCAATTATATTAAAGTTGCCTGTATGAACAAACACCCAGCCAGGCTTGACAAAAAAGTCTTTGTTATTCTGACAACATCATGTGCCTTTGTGGTGCCATTGTTTTGCTTTATCAGTTACCCACCTGATGCAGAATAAAATAAAAAGGGAAGAAGGAGTCATTTGGTGGAGGCAGGAAGATCATCTCATATTTTGGGCTCCAAAGGACTTCAGATTTTCAGGACTGCATGCTGTGAGGACACAAGGAGAGGGACCCTAAAAACTGGGTTTGATGTTTCAGCCTATGTGATGCCCTGCCCCCATATCATTGATTCACATATATATCCATGTACTTAGGTGACTGCAGTGTGATGGCCACAGGAAGAATGTTCATGAGCTCCTCAACTTGTTCTAAAGCATAGTGCACTTCGGTCTAGTAAAATTCTCAAGTTCAGTTGACATTGCCAGTGAACAGCAAAATCTAGAGGTGACTTGGTTAGTTCATGCATGCATGCTCCCCCACTTCACAAGAGTGGTGCCAAGTAGGGATTTGCATGTGTGAATGCACCATCCAGTATCAATGTTGTATTTAATGTAATGTAGATCAAATGTGAAAAAAAACAATGTGGTTTAGTGGTTTGAGCATTGTAATTTGACCCTGGAGATTATGGTTCAAATCCCTGCTCAGCCATGGAAAACCACTGGGTGGCCTTGGGCAAGTCATGCTCTCTCAGCCTCAAAGGAAGGCAATGGCAGACTCCCTCTGAACATATCTTGCCAAGAAAATCCCCTGATACAGTTGCCTTAGGGTCACCAAAAATCAGACATGATTTGAAGGCACACAACAACAACATGAATATATAAAGGAGCCAGCATGGTGTAGTGGTTTCAGTGTTGGACTGGAACTTTGGGAGACCAGACTTCAAATCCCCATTCAACCACAGAAACCCTTGGGCAAATTCCATTCTCAGCTCAAGAGAAAGGCAATGGCAAACCTGCTATGAACAAATTTTGTCAAGAAAATACAAAGTGGAATCAACCTGAAGACAAATAAAAATGAATATATAATTCAATGTATAATTCAATAAAAATGAATGTATAATTCAGCATCCTGCAAAGAGTGATGAGATTCCACAGACAATCTTGAAGGAGAGGGAGTTTGCTGCTCAGCGACTGCTTATCCCATCTGCCACCTTTTCCTTCACCCCGGGGACTCCTGCACCTCCACAGAGAAAGGTGCCTCTTAGCAGGACTGAGGCCTAACTAGCAGTTCCTAGCAAGTACAGATTTCTCATCAGGAGTATCAAATGTAGTGGCACTTCCATACCATTAAGAGCATTCTTTTTATGATCTAGGTAGTCAAAAGCTTTGCCATAGTCTACAAAGGGCATGCTGATTTCTTCTGGAATTCCTTGGTTCACTCCATTAACCATTGTAAGTGTGCAAGGTGGTGCGTTGCAAACTTAGCGTCTCTATCTTTTTTTAATCCCACGTGTACATCTTGGGTTTCTCTCTCCATATATGATTGGAGTCTATGCTGCAGACCTTTGAGCATAATTTTGTTTGTGTGGGATATTCATTCTGTGGTCCTATAGTTGTTGCAGTCTTTTGTGTTTCCTTTTTTGTGGATGGGGATTTCCAATCTGTTGGCCACCATTGTGTTTTCCATATTTGTTGGCTTATTTTAGTTAACACTAAAGTTGATTCTGTCTGTGTGAACTGTAGTAGTTCATTTGGAATATCATCGGTTCCTGATGATTTATTCTTCCCAATTTCTTTGAATGCAGCTTCGATTTCTAGTATTTGGGGTTCATCTTTGTATGGTTCTTAGCTCATTGCAGATTTGCTGAACCACTGTCATGGAAGATATCAGCTGCCACTTCAGGACAGGCTCTATGGACGTTATCACACGGAGGAAATTGTGTGAGGAAACGGGGGTTTAAACTGAAAATAACCCACAAAAGCGGGTATATTTTCAGACGACGTCGCATTTAAAAGCAGGTTAATCCGAACAGAAAGTAGTCAGAAACTGCTTCTTTTTATTTTCAGAGATCTTCCAAAAATAAAAAGAAGCTGTTTCTGCCTACTTTCCATTCGGTGTAACCTCCTTTTAAATGCGCAGGAGGTTTTCACACGAGGAAAGCCGGCTAATTAATTGCTTCCGCTTTTGTGGTAACACTTTCACTTTAAAGCCGGCTTCTGTTCGGAGCTCCCCGTGTGATAACGTCCTATGGTGCCCTCCAAGAGAGTGGCTTGGCTGGGAGGAGAGAGCCTCAGGGTAAAGGCCAGATGTAGCTATTGCTGCCTTCCATAATCTTCTCTATGGAGTGACTGCCATGCTCGGTCTAATGTCTGATTCTGCAAATTTTCTTATATTCTTTTCTTCCATCCTTATCCTCCTGCCTCCTACATGGAGATTAAGCACACAACCCTACTTTACAGGCCCAAGCATTGAGGGTGAAATGTTTTTAATACCCTGAAATGCTACCTAAATGCTCAGCATTATTCTAAACCTGAATGGCCCAGTTAGAAACTGGCAAAATAGCAGTTCTAGAAAACTGTATGCCTATTTCATTGTAAAACATTGGCTGTTGTCGTGGGAGCTGTACTATCAGGAAAAACTAACAGCCAACAGCTATTTTGTGTTATTCTCTGCCTGGCATTGGCCTTAAAGAAGCAATCTGTCTCTTTTCAAGTCATTAAAATGATATGCTTGACTCCCAGAGGGAAGAGAATGTTCCCAGAATATAGCAAAAGTTACTGTTTTGGGCTACAACTCCCAGAGCTAGCTTGCCTGTTGACATGCTGTCTGGGGTAATCCTGGGAGTTATAGGCCCAAAAGGTAACATTTACTAAGCTCTGCATTTTCCTGCTTTCCCTTCTTCTATAGGCATCTCCCTGCTACACATTCATAGACTGCCTCTGTGTGACATTTACTGAGAAAAGATGCAGTTTCTTTATAGTGACTGGAGTGGGAAGGGAGGGTCCTGCAACCAGGCCTGATGCTTAGCTGCTATTCTTAAAGCTGCGAGTCCTTTCTCTGTGAAGGGAAAAAGAATACCTCAGCATATGTTTAAAATCTCACATATGTCAGGAGTAGATTGAGTGGAGAATACCATTTGCTAATAGCTTCTTTGTACAAAAGCCATAGAAGAATAGCAAACCCCGTTAGCTCTGATGTGGATTGCCTCTCTGCTTCTCCAGGCACTATGCCTTTATTTTTTGGCAAAAAGTTCCCCTCTCAACTGTCTTGTAAACACAACAGGTTCTCTTGGTTTAATTTTGGCATTAAATATCATTAAAGAGGTTCTTCACTACAGAATCTATTTCCCCATTTCCTCTCTTTACCGTATCAGTTTGGAGACCGAAGCATTTCAGAGACACCTGCATCTGGTTACTCATCACAGCTCAGGAAAAAATAATAATTACAGATGCTTGTGAAGCAGTATTGGGAGAACACTGGTAATTTCTTACTCATTGCCTTTACTGTAGTTGTGTGAGCATACTTCAGAATTGTGGGATCTATTTTGCGGAATACAGAGAAATGGAATGGTTTTCAATTGGCAAGGGAGGCAGGCGAGGCTACATTTTATAACCCTATATGTTTAACCTTTATGCCTTAAATATCATATGTAAAGCAGAATTAGACATGGGGGGAGGAGCACCATCAATTTAAAATATGCAGAGGACACAATAGTACTAATAAAAAAAAAAAAACTAGCGAAAGACTGGAATGATTACTGAAGAGAATCAAAGAAAAAACTGCTAAGGCAGGCTTATAGTTGAACATTAAGAAAACAAAAATAACGACTGTAGATGATGTACATAACTTAAACGTAGATGATGAAGACACCAAGACAGCAGTAAAGAAATCAGAAGAAGACTAGGACTTGGAAGGACAGCTATGAAGGAACTAGACAAGATTCTGAAGTATGAAGATATATCCTAAAATCAGGATTGTCCATACCATTGTATTTTCCATTTCTCTATATCAGGGGTAGGCAACCTTTTTGAGCCAGGGACCGGGTTGCTGTCCCTCAGACAATTGGGGGGCCAAAGCACCAAAAATAAATAAATAAATAAAAACATTAATTTTTTTAAAAAAATATGCATGCACACTCTCTCAGCCCCAGAAAAGCCGTGGCAAACCCCCTGTGGAGATTTTGCCAAGAAAACCCCAAGAACAAGTAATAACAACAATAATCAATATCATCATGGCGAGCTGCGGTGGCGGTGGCGGCGGTGGCGGCAGTGGCGGCAGGACTGGCCTAGGGCCGGTCCAAAGGCCTCGGCGAGGCGCAACCGGCCCCCGGGCCTTAGGTTGCCTACCCCTGCTCTGTATGGTTGTGAAAACTAGACAATGAAGAAAGCTGAAAGGAAGAACATAATCTCATTTGAAATGTGTTGGAGAAATACTGTGAACTGCTAAAAAGACAAATAGAAGGGGTTGGGAGCAAATCAAGCCAGAACTGTCCTTAGAAGTAAGATAGTCAGCTGAGATTGCTGTACTTTGGCCATATCATGAGAAGACATGACTCATTAGAAAAGACAGTGATGCTTGTTAAGTTGGAAGGCAGTAGGAAAAGAGGAGAACCATATTCCGTATGGATAGACTCAGGGGGGAAGCAGACGGGCGGCACGGGGCCGCCCCAGGAAGCTGCGCCACGGGGCCGAGGCATCTGCATGCCTCGGCCCCGCGGCGTAGCTTCGCCGCCCCAGGAAGGAGCGCTAAAATAGTGCTCCTTCCACAAATCGCTGAAGGTGCACTGCAAAAGGCTGCCGGCGCACCTTTGGCACCTTTTCCACCGCAGCGTGTGTAGATGCTGCGGCGGATAGGCATCCTTGGAGCCCCGGACATGTGGAGGGTCCGGCGCTCTGACGACATCTTCGGGAAGGGTTTGGGGCGCCCAGCGTGTGGCTGCCCCTCCCCTTCCTTGCCCTGAAGACGGCGCTTTGTGCCATCTGCTTAGGCCCTCAATCAAGGAAACCATAGTTCTGAGTCTGCAAGACCAGAGCTGGGCAGGTGATAGGATAGCTTGGAAGTCTCTCATTCATGGAGTCATCATAGGTCAAAAACTTGACAGCAGTTAACAACAACAATAAATTTTGCTTTATAGTAAAACCTCAAGGTTAGATGCAAAATGATACACAGAATGAAGAAACAGAGTGTCCCTGAGTACATGATTATCTGAGGAACTTGTTTGTGTATTAGAACTACATTTAGGGTGCAACCAGACTGATTGAAAACTCACAGATTTTGTTCCTGTTCTTTCTGATTTTCTACTGGGTTAAAATAAACCAACCTGGGGAGCTGGTATAAAAAGTCTCTGATTCTGTGGGCAGCTGACCGAAGATATTCTAGGATAAACAAAACATATATGGATATCCAAAATAAAATCAGAAACAACAGGAAGAAAATCAGCAACCTTCTGGTCTAATTAGTCTGGATGCATTCTTACAGTCTGTTTTGCAGAACAATTCCCTTCTATTCCCTCCTTGTATCCATCTTTGGGGGGATGCAGATGGGAGGCCGTGGGCTGCCCTGGGAAGTGGAGGATTGGGGCCGAGGCTGCCCTACATTTCGGCCCCAATCCTCCCTTCTGTCGGCCCTGGAAAGAGTGCTAAAATGCCGGTCCTTCCAGAGCCGGCAGAAGGGGCTCATCAAGAACCACCATGCGGCTCTTCTGTGCCGAGAGGACATATTCGGGGAATGTGCTGTGCGTAACGGCACATACCCTGATGACGTCCTTGGGGAGGGGTTGAGGCGGCCGCCATGCAGCTGCCCCTCCCCTTCCGTGCCTCTGCAGACGGCGCTTTGCTCCGTCTGCAGAGGCCCTTTGTTACCCTTCTTCTTTGGATATGGGGGAGGATGTTCTCCATGTGAAAGAGTTTGTAACTGATTTTCCTTAAGGCCTGATATGAACAATAAAGAAGATGGCTTCGAAAACATCTTTAATGTAAAACAAGCAGATATTAAGAATTTAAGAGCTGGAATATGTTATAAAAATATGTTGGGGTATGCAGACAGCGAGATCTAGCATACACATATGCAGAGTAGGTGCACGTAGGCAGAAATGCCCAGAAGCTGGTCTTCTGTGAATGGTACAGGAAAAAACCTCCCACACACAGCTGCTGCTTTCTGCTTGGAGAAAAGAATAGCTTCACAGTGAGGCTTCTCTCAGAGAGGGCTTTAATTTTTGTTGCAAATATTTACAAAGGTACACAGAATACCTAGTCTTGAATACTCACAGCTATACAGAGTAACAAAGTGCTTCACCAACCACCAACCACAACTAACCAACAACAGAGATTCTGACTCTCTCTCATACATAGGTGGTCCTTAGTCTTATCACAACGCTTACTGCTTTTAAGAAAGCAGTTAAGACGGATCTCTTCCGGCAGGCCTTCCCGGAATAACCCTCCTCGGAGGACGAACAGTGATCTCTCCCCCTCTCTAGCTTTTGCTATCTGGCCGCTTGTTTCCATTTGTTGTTTTTATTGTATTTTATTGCCATGTTGTCATTGTTTTAATATAATTTAAGTTTAATCCTGTTTTAAGGGGTGTGGGAGGGAAGTGGGAGGAGGGATTAGGATTTGGATCGTTTTAACTGTTGTATTTTAATTGTTGTACGCCGCCCCGATTGCGACGCAGAGGGGCGGGTTAGAAATAAAACTTATTATTATTATTATTAAACTTAGTAACATGAGACAGCCAAGCACTAATGAAACCTGGCTGGTTTCATCCCAGTGCCTGTTGCATCAGGATTGTTGCATCAGACCTTGCATGATGCATACCTGGCTTGTCTCATCCACTGTGCATGTTGCATCAGGCTTCCCATGATGCACAGCTTACCAAATGCTGACTCGTGCACTTGCCACTTGAACTGTAGTAACCCTGTTACTATTGCTCCAGTTCCACTCGGTGGCCACATCCACATTTTCTAGGCCAGAGTGCCATATGATCTTGACAAAATAGACTCTTAAAAACAAAACACCAACAGTCAGTTCTAGCTGGATTTCCCAAAAATAGCTCACAGCCACTCACAAAGGAGAATAAATTGCTATTACAATCTAAGCTTGTCCCTTATGATCCTGCATACTATATTTCTCGCTACCCCAATTTTCCTTACCCTCCCTATTCTTTTTCTTTTAGCAAAGAATTTAGGCTGTGGGTATCTTTTTGTTGTTGCCACACTTAAACAAGCGGGAGCTGTTTTGCTCATCTAGCGCAAATCACCCCAAGGTCTACTAGCAAAATCTGATTTACATTCTGTTATATCTCATCAGGTGCAGCACTTCATTGGCCACACTGTCTGGGCTTCATGGAGGCTGAAGTCCAAAATATCTGGAAAACAGCAGATTAGACACATAACTTTACAACCATTGTGCAAATTGGATTAGTCTGCAGAGGAAGGTTTGAATGGTATTGAGACTGATGTGAAGGCTAACATGTTTGACATTTGTTAATGTTAAATTCTGTGACACTCACACATTCGTATTGTACTGCTGTAGTCCTTTGCCCTTCTGCCCTCTGATCAATACAGAGGTGAAATTCATTCCTCATGTAACATTTCTGGAAAAGAAAAACAACTCTAAATTGTTGGAATATCTTTGCATTTTCTTTTCCCCTCCTTAGATAGACAGGGATTCCTGCTTGGAAACTCCTCTCTCTCTCTCTCTCTCTCTCTCATTCAAACTAACCTTGTGACTTAGGTCATCCCCTCTTTGGGACTAACAGCCTTTCTCTCAAGATTTTCATCTGAGCTGGTCCATCTTCCTGCTCTCTCAACTTTGTCTAGAAAGATGGTGAGATAAATATTTCTCTACCTGAACTATTCACTAAGATTAGGATTTAGCCTTTTATGTAACTATAGATTAAAGCCTTGTTTTTTAAACAACAAACTACGTGTTTGTTGTTTTTGAGTCAGTATCAGTTCTTAGTGAAGCATAGTTAGACAAAGTCTCTCTTCTACTGCTCTGCTAATTTAAAGCCAGACTCTAACAAGCTTGGTTTTCATATTTTGATAATGGGAAACTTAAATTACCCCACATAAATGTATAAAGGAGCTACAGTGTAAACACTACACATGCCAGTTAACACCTCAAATGGTTATTTTAACTTTAGACAGATGAGTCAAATTGCTGAAAAGCAATATTTGATATTTAGGCATAGTGTGTTCATTTCACAAAAACTGAGAACCATTTTTTCATAAACATGGCCCATATTTGTCTTTCTTGTAGTTATCTTTGCTATGAAAATACAGGAGTGGTATATCATGATGTATAGTACTATTCCTCTCAAGTGAGTTTTTAATCTATTTTAAACCTCCATGGTAGTTTCTCTGCTTTCTGGCTCCTATAAATGGTCAAAAGAGAGTTGAAAGCAAGAAATAAAAATTAAGGAGGCAGCTGTTGGACCACCTCATAGGACCTGCTTGGAGTGCAGATCCTGACCATGGCACATCAGTATTCAGAGGTAGTAATAACGATTAACATCCAAGTGCCAGTCCTTATGTAGCAAAATGCTGCTATCCATGCAGACATAGTTCAACAGTTTTGAGAACCTCAAAGTCTGTAGAAAGCCTCCCAATTAAGATGTGTGTGTGTGTGTGTGGGAAACCTTCTCCCCAAAACAGCCCACTGAGTATGGAGCATGTTAAAAGGATTCAGGATGCTGATGGAACACTGGAGAGACTGGAATGGAAAAACGAGAAGGAAGGAGAATGGAAGGGACAATCCTAAATATGATCCTACATAGTCCGCATTGCAAAATTTTGCCGATCCTTCTTACTTGTGAATGCCCCCTCTGTATGTGCGTAAGTAATGCAGGCAGAGAAGGTTGCAGCTTCTGACAGGCTGGCCATCACTGAGAACTGAATGATAGCCAAGATGGACTCATGGTTTAATAGGTCTCTTATGTTTGTAGATAAAGAGTTCTGCTGTTGAGGTTGCCTAAGCAGATCTGCTTCTATATGTACCTTATGGTAACCCACTCCATGGAAGAAAGTCAGAGCTAGATAAAGTTACTTTATGGAGCCCACCATGCTGTCTGGGGGTTTCTGGAGAAAGTAATTAAAAATTAACTTTTCCAGACTGAGAAGAAAACCTTTCCTACTTTGAGTTTCTCAGGAGAAGAAGCATTGTTGAGGGGTCATTGAAATAATCACTATGCAGATGAAGCAAAGCCATCCTGACAGGAGAATTCTGTATGTAGCTTGGTGGATGGTGATGTAGTTTCTGTGTCAATGGAGTTTATCACATGGGATGAATCCCATGCAGAAACTAGATTTAAAGTTAAAACACTTGTTTTCACATGACATTCATGGTTAACCCAAACAGAAAGTAGACAAAACCCACAATTGTGGTTTGTTTTACAGACAACGTTTGTGTGAAAGAGAAATAACACAGAAATAACCCAAATGGAAAGCTGATAAAACCTGCTCCTTTTTATATTTGGGAAATTCCAAAAGTAGAAAGGAGTGGTTTTTGTCGACTTTCCATTCGGGTTACGGTATTTTTTGTGTTATTTCTCTTTCTGCCAACTCATCTGAAAAACAACCCGCATTTGCAGGTGTTTGGTGGATTTTAAAATCCCGTTTCTGCATGAGATTTGCCTCCATGTGCCTCCGTGTGATAAACTCCAATGATTATTTTCACACATGCTAATCTGGAGCTTGACTAGCACACACACAGAGCGACCCAGCTGCCTGTACTATGCTGAGCACAGAAAAGCCATTGGAGCCCAGGAGTGTTCAGGCCCTGACATGTTTCCAGGCAGGATGGCTTTCATATCTGATAGGCTTTTGCTTATTGCTGTCGGAGTGTCTGGCCACTGGCTGATCCCTTAATGAGAGCTGACTTGCCATTTCCCCAAAAGATAGGCATTACTGCAGGTCTTGTATTGTTTCTTGCATTCTCAACATTGGCAGTGGGTGACATCAGCCTCGGATGCTCTTGCCTGGACTTGCTGTAGTCAGTGAATAAACCTTGTATGGTGGTGACTTTCAAAGACAATTTTGTGATGTGTCTGTGCCTCTTTTCATGGCTCTGAAGTCATCTGTTTGTGTGTGTGCGTGTGTGTGGGGAGGCTGGATTTGGATTGCAAGCAATTTCTATCAGCTGATTCTGGCAGCATTTGTATGAAAGGGGGAAAGGGCATAGAATAAACTAGTAATTAATGGGACCAGAGCTTGGGGAAAAACAACTGTGGGGACTATAATCCCCACAATCCCCAACTGTGCTGGCTAGAGGAAGCAATATTAAGTGCTGGATATAATGGTCTTATGGGGCAGCAGTGGCCTTGATTGGTGTATTACGTCAGTTCTAAAGTGCACAAGGAACATCTCTTTCTTTCCATCCCACTTCTCTCCCCTCCCTCATGATCCCATGATTTACAGTTGCTTTTAAGTTCCCATTAGAACAAAGAACAAAAGAAACTATTTACTAACCTCGATTTTTTTAAAAAAAGAGTTACTCTGAGCATGTACAGCTTTACACTCACTTAAATCTAGTGCTCATAGAAATAAAATGGAGTCTGCTTCTGCTACCATGATGCTAAACACATTAACTTGGGAATAAGCATCATTCTGTTGAAAAGCATTGTGTATATTTTAAAATGATAAAATGAGTATCTATTTCTAGGTACATACTTTCCCAGCAACTTTGTTGCTGTTGTTAGCTGTCCCTCAAGTCGGTTCTGACTCATGGCAACCCTGTGAATGAGATATCTCCAAGAGTCCCTATCCTCCACTGCCTTGCCCAGATCCTGCAAGCCCTTGCCCATAACCCCCCTGATCCATCTGGTTTGTGGTCTTCCTCTCTTTCTTCTACCCTCTACCTTTCCAGCATTCGTGTTTTTTTCTAGTGATCTGTGCCTTCTCATAATGTGGCCAAAGTACCATAGTCTCAACTTGATCTTAGCTTCCAAGGAACTGGGCTTCCATGGACAGAGTAAAAGGGTTGCATCAGGCATTGGATGATGAAGGGAGCTGGTGGGGGAGAATCACCATTCTACAGTTATACTTGAGCCTTCTAACTTTGGTTTGTGAGTGCCCCCTGAGTTATGGCAGAGGATATTGACTTGTCACAAGTATTGAACTGCCAGTCCACTTGGCTTCTGCATGTGGAATATAGCCCTATCTGATACAGAATGTTTTTGGTGTTTTTTTTGGCAGTATGGTATTCTCCTTTAAATGACCACATTTGTTGTTGTTGTTGTTAAGTGCCTTCAAGTTGATAACTCATGGCAACCCTGTGGATGAGACATTTCCAAGACTCCCTGTTCAACACTGCTCTGCTTAGTTCATGCCAATCATACTTGTTGCCTCCTTAGTAGAGTCTATCCATCTAGCATGTGGTCTTCCTCTCCTTCTACATCCCTGCATACAAATAAACATTTGCCTCTTTGAAATCATGATTTAGCAAATGCCCCCTCTCCTTCTGCTGTTGCTGCTTCCTGCTTGCTCCTACTCCTCCTTTTCACAGGGGACTTTTCTGGCAAAGGATGAAAACCTTGACCCACTTCAGCTTTTTGACAGAAGTGAGACATGTGATGCTTTGGGGTCAAGTGAGAGCTCTAGTGCAGAATGATGTGAGCTTTTTGTGCAACTTGGAATTTAAAAGCAGAAGCTCCAGGTTTGGCATCAGGGAGGGGTGAGACAGTTTGGAGCCCAGGTCTCTATATATATTGATAGCCTAAGACTATCAATGGCTATATATTATCTCCAGCAACAAAGGCAGCATGGTTGTCATTACCAGTTGCTGGGGGAATATGAGAAGGAGGGTACTGTTGCACTCTGATCCCCACATAGGGAAGTACTTAGACAAGGTGAGTAAAAAGGATGCTGGACCAGATAGAAGTCTGATGGCTCTTACCTAGTCATTTTTAACTGGAGATGTCAGGAACTGTGTGCAGAATATTTTGCATAGTAAGGGTGTACTCTGCTACTAAGGCTGCATATGCACTGCAGAAATGATGCAGTTTGAAACTGCTTTAACTGTCATGGCTCAATGCTATGGAATTGCAAGATTTGTAGTTTGTTGTAGTACCTGAGAAAGCTAAATATTGTGCAAAACTACAAATCCCAGAATTCCATAGCACTGAGCCATAGTAGTTAAAGCAGTGTTAAGTTGCCTTATTTCTGCAGTGCAGGTACAGCCTTAGCTACTGTTCCACCCCAATAAGATTGCCTTGCTAAATTCCCAGATTATGGAATTGGCCTTGCTGAATTCTGTGTAATTCTGCCCCTCCTGCAGAACAGGCTATGTTGATCTCAAGTCTTTCATGCATCAGATGGCATAATCCTAGGCAGACAACAAACTGATTTCATGCATATCAGTGAGATGTCACATTGCAGTGGTTTCCAGTCCTTGCTCCTCCAGACATTTCGGATTAAAACTTCCACTGGCCAAATTGGCTGAGGCTTCTTAAACTGAAATCTGAAACAACTGAAAGACAAATGGATGGACGTTATCACACGGGGAGTTGAGGGGAGAAAGTGGAAATAAACAGGACCAGCAGAAGACTTTAATTTACGGGATTTGTCCTGTTCCACCTTGTCTGATAACTAAATTTGAATTTAAAAGGGGGTTAATTCGAACAAAAACCTGATCTTTTCAAATCCTCAAAAATCCCGAAAATGAAAAGATCAGGTTTTTGTTCGAATTAACCCCCTTTTAAATTCGAATTTAGTTATCAGACGAGGCGGAACGGGACAAATCCCATAAATTAAAGACTTCCGCTTGTGCCCGTTTATTTCCACTTTCTCCCCGCGACTCCCCGTGTGATAACGTCCGATGAGAACTACTTTTATGGTAGACAACCCTTTCTGTACCCTAGATGGATTTGTATCCACTTTATCAGGATGTAATGTTCAATTCAGTGGTGGCTCTCAGATCAGGGTGAACCCACTCTCTCTCTTATTTTTTTTTTGTCTGAACTTTTAAAGGAGCTAGCCATAGAGCTAGGGTGGAACATTTAACACCAGATTTAAAGTTTGAATTAAAATCCAGTGCAGATTCACACTGGGATGTGAACCATCACTCTCCACTGGTTCAGCCCCACCCCCCATCTTTACTTCTTTTCAGGTAGTGCCTGATTTTCTAGCTCTAGTAAGTAGGGATTGCTGATGCAAGATTTTTCACACAGCCACTTGGGGGGCCTGATGCAAGAGGACAAACATTCCTAAGCACACCTTGCCTTGTGGGATGGAGAATCCTGTCAACAGTAAAGCCACTCCTTCCTTTTACCCTATTTTCATGGACCACCCAGAGTGAAGAAATGTCTAAATGTGTAATCCTAGAGAGGTGAGCATGAATACACTTTGCAAGGAAGGTAGAAAAGTGCTTTGAGAACAGCACTCTCTCTTGATCCAGTTGCATATGCAGATGGAAAAATGTTAGCCAAGAACCAACATTGTACTGGCAGAGCCTAAGTTCCACCAGGTATACCTATGTGTCTTCCCCATCTCCCCACACACTTAATCTTCCTGTTTGCAAGCTGACCATTCCCCCAGTTTGTTCGATGGCCAGAGAAAGATGGGGGGAAGATGAGGGAGGGCAGCTAGGCAGCAGCTGGCTACATTCATGCAACCAGCAGTTTCCCCCAAACTTTGGTCCTCCAGGGATTTTGGACTGCAACTCCCAGAAGCCCTAGCCAGTTTGACCAACAATCAGGAATTCTGGGAACTGAAGTCCAAAACCTCTGGAGGACCAAAGTTTCAGAACCACTGAGCTAGAGGAAGATAATATTGTCTTACTGGACCTTCGGAAGACCCCTGGGATGTCCAGAAAGGTACCCGATCCTTCCTGCAATCTTTCAGTTACATGTGTGTAGGGACTTTATCACACAGAGAAAATCCTGTACAAAAACGGGATTTAAATAGAAAAATTGTGACACAACATCGATGTTAACTGTGCTTAACCCAAATGGAAAGTAGTCAAAAGCTGCTTCTTTTGAGTAATTTCCGTTTGGGTTAAGCACAGTTTAACATTGATGTGTGTGAAAATCTACCGGCTTTTGTGGATTTCCCCCACCTTTTAAATCCTGTTTCTGTATGGGATTTTCAACAGCCTAGGTTTGCCTTAGGGAATTGTTGGAATTGACTTAAAGTCACACAACAACACCACATGCCCCTAACAGGAATCCAGCCAAAGTTACTCAGGGTGTTCATTGTCTGTAATTCAGAATATCTGTGCTTGTACCTCAGCATGGCTATGAACAGATTGTGTTTCTAAACCTCATCCATTGCACCTCTGTTGGTGTCTATAAAGCAGTAATATTAAAGGCTTAGCATGCAGGATGACAGTTTGAGGAAGAATGACATCACATTGGTTATTTTGTACTTTGTAGGTTGCAATGACTATTCAACTCACAATTCTACAGCCTAGGCACTGGAAATAAAATAAATGACTAGGCTGTTGAATGATAAGTAACTTCATGCATTTGTGAATGTTTTGCTCCTTCACTGTTGCTGTCATCAGAAACTTTTTAATGGATGGATGGTATTTTTATGTAGTTTACAGAATAATGAAAATGTAAATCTAATCCTTCCTCCATCTGAATAATAATCTAAAAGGCTACAAACTTGTGAAAGCAGCATGAAACAGACTTCAAGTTTGTAGCCTTTTAGATTATTATCCAAATTATTATTAAAGTTTTATCTCCCAACAAAAAGGTCTTGGCCTGGTGTTGAAAAGGAGATCAAGCAGGTGGGGAGAGCATTCCACAATTGAGGAATTGTCCCTTTTCTTATGATCCATTCACCTTATGTAGTTTCTTTCAAATAATTGTGAGGGGAAGGAGGGGGAACAAGAAAGACCCTGATTCAGGGAAGACAGCAAAATAACAACAACAACAACACAAAACTCAACAGAAAGGGTGTTGCACCACCTTTCAACCAACTTATTTCAGCATAGTCTTCCATGGATCACAGCCCACTTCTTCTCACTCATGAAGTCTGAAATGATGGGCTGCAGTTCACAAGTGTTTATGTTGAAATAAATTGACCAGCTTTAGAGGAGTCACAGGACTCCTTTCCTCTTCGTTTTAAAATTATTAAATATTTACATGGCCATGTCTTTGAGAAATTCTAACAGATACTTCCATGGTTCTTTCCAGATTTGTGGTCCATCTTTCCACTTTAAGCACAGAACCACCTTCAAAAGACACGAAACTCACGAAATAGCTTGATCATGGGCCAAAGCCAAGATTTAGCAAAGCCTTTAGAGGCCTGTGTGCATAAAGGTATCTTTTAAATTGGCAGGGATTGAAGATGGAAATTTCTACATACTTAAGAATGTAAGAATGTAATTTGTCTTGTTCCATTGGACCAAAAGGCATATCTACTCCAGCATTGTGTCTGCACAGTAGTCAAGTTGATTCCTACAGGAAGCCCACCAGCAGGACCTGAGTCCATTCTGCTTGTGTTCTTCAGCTAGGGATGAAATTCTTCATACATCTCATTTTCAAAGGAAGCAATGAGTAATTTTAATAGTTTTTCCTCATGGCGAGAAAGTTGTTAAAAACTGTACCATTTGCAAAGACTACTTACATTTCAGGACTTATTCTGTGGAAAATTTGCACATTTTCTCCCCATACAAAATAGCATTTTTTTGCACAGGAAACAACATTATTTTTTCTGCCATAGAAAATGCTGTTTCTTGCTCAGAAAAGTGCTGCATAGTAGTAAAACCTTCACCTGAATTCACCTGTACAGAATAAGTCCCAAAGTGCAAACCATTTCAAAAATATTATTTTGTTCACACAAACAGCTGTTTCATACACAAAAACCATACAAATTTTATGCAGAATAAGACCCAAATTGTAAATATTCTCATCAGTTCAGAATTTTGCTCATCAAAGTTTCCTGGTGCTCAAGAAATACTTTTTGGGCCATTTTCCAAATTTTTTTCCATTCCTATTCACAGCAGCTGATATACAGAAGGACATGGCCTTCAACACTAGAGGTAATAAGCAGTCCCCATGACTAGTTGCCACTGATAGGCTTACACTAGTTGAAAAGCATGGTATCATAGGGCCTTTGCAGACTACCAGAAATAGTGCACATTAAATTGATGCACTGCCCTGGCTCAGTGCTAGGGAGTCATGAGAATTGTATTTTTTTCCTGGGACATTGAGCCTTCTCTGTCAGAGAGCTCTGGTGCCACAATAAATTAAACTTCCCATGATTCCCTAGCACTGAGCCAGGGCAGTGCCTCAATTTAATGTGCACTATTTCTGGCAGTCTGCAAAGGCCCATAGTTAAGGCTGTTCCTTTACAAGCTGATAGCCCCTCCTCAAATAGTTAAGGTAGACTGGTACATTTTACAGTTAGGATGGTTGTTGTCTGACTTCTATGGGCAGTTAATTCACAATGTATCAGATTAGGCCAAGATTTTTTTTTTCTAAAAAAAAGTCTGCTTGACCATCAACACATATACTTAATGGAATGACCATGTGTCCTGCTTTAGAGATCCTGCTCTATCTGAAGATCTGCTCAGTTAAAGTCTGGCTTAAAGACCATATCTAAGATGGAAAAGTGAAATTATCCATCAATAGTGAGCATCTGGACAGCAGACTGAGTAGCAGGCATACAGGTCACCCAGGTAAATCTGTCATGTTATGACATGCACTGTATTTCCAGAACTTGGAAAACCATTTTTTACTGCAGCTCCCAGAATCCCCTTGCCCATGTTGGCCACAAGAGGACATTTTCCATGTTTATGTTAAGTATAATGATCATTTCCAAATTTGCACCTATATGTATAAATAACCACATGCAAATATTATGCAGAACTGCATCTTCCTTTGTCTTCTTATTCTTTTTTTTGGTGACGGTTAAATGACTAGCTTGTTGTTTAATACAGGCAGTCCTTTTCAGAAGGTTACAGATAGCAATGGTCACCTCTTACCAACAGTGACATGAATTCTCTTGCTATCTGAGGCTACTAGGGTTACTAGGTGGAATAAGGGACCGGGCTTCTGAATTTGGTTGTGTAAAAGAGGGAAATTCAGCTGGTGTTGCTTGCATGAAAAGCAACACAGTTTGAACTTCCATCTTCTACACAATTGTTAAAGACACAGGCGCTTTGTCTTATTTCACCTGACAACCATAGGACCTTATCACATGGGGGTCAATGCAGACAGAATCCAAACGAATTCCTGACCTAATACGTATTATTTTTCCGTGTGTCCACACGACGTCGCACAGAACCCCGACAGAACCCCAACAGAATGCGGAAAGAACCGAGATCTTTTGAATTTCGGTTTTTTGGGGAATTGCAAGTGCGCGACAGGAATCATTTCACTTTTGTCGGAAATATGAAAAGACAATACGTATTGGGGAGCATTTCCCCAATACGTATTTGGGAAGCATTTCCCCGCCTGCGCTCCGAGGAGGTCCTCCCCGGAGAGCCGCCTCTCTGAGGACGTCCTCCTTGGAGCGCCAGCCCCATGCAGGGTCCGCGCTCCAAGGAGGTCCTCCTCAGAGAGCCGGCTTTCCGAGGAGGACCTCCTCAGAGCGCAGACCCTGCGCGGGGCCTTGCTCCGAGGAGATCCTCCTCAGAGAGCCGCCTTGGGAAGGGGGGACAGCCGCAGCAAGTGACAGCCGCGGCTGTATTGCGCATGTGCTAGAAGAGCATTTCTAGCACATGTGCGGGATTTTCTCACTTGTGTGTGAACGGCAAATACGGTTCCCGGGAGCGCTTTCCTTAAAAGCGCGATGAAGGTAAGTGCGTGTAGTAGCCATTTGCGTATTGTAGGGTTTCTATCGGTTTAGTTCAGGATTTATTCTTTTATTGCATTCTTATCGCTTTGTGGCCCGCATGTGATAAGGTCCATAGAGGCAACTCAAGTGTTGCTTTGGCTTCTGCTGTTCCGCCATGGCTGTTACTACCTCCTTCCCTGGCTTCTGTCTTGCTCTAAGAGCATGATAGAGGGCAGATGGGTGAGCTTTTTGGAGCCTAGCACTGGCTGTATGAAACCAGTGGCGCTTCTCCCCACAGAGTTGGCTTGATGTCCCTCAGAACTAGGCATTTGCAGGCTGGCAAGCAATGGAGAGCAATGCATTTTGACCTAATGGAGCAATAGAGGCCCTCAAGCAGAGGGGGGAAGGTCCACTCCATATGCTCTACTGCCAGAGGTAGCCCCTTTACTTTGCTTAATGGGAGAAGTGCCCCCACTTCCTGAATGCCAAATGCTGCAGGACAAAAATGGAACAGGTTTTTTCTCATCCCCCCTGTTTTTTCCTTCTTTTCCTTCAAGCATGTGACAGTCTAGACTTCTTTCCAAACTTCTAAGGCTTGGTCAGCCTTGGGGAAGTTTTGGCTATAGAATTCATATCTGTTTTATTTTTCTTTGACACAGTGCATAAACTTGCATGTGGGCTTCTTGTGCAGTATTTTGTCACATTTGTTGTTGTTGCATGCCTTCAAGTAGTTTCTGACTAATGGCAACCCTATAGTTGGAGTATTCTTGATAAGATTTGTTCAGAGGTTTTCCCATTGCCTTCCCCAAGGTCATCCAGCAGGTTTCATGGCTGAGCTGAGAATCAAATCCTGGTTTTCACAGTTATAGTCCAATGCTCAAACCACTTATTTACCTGGTTTTGTTTTAGTTTGTTACATTTGTTTCCAGCAATTCTTCCAATAGCTCAGTGCAGTGCAGGTGGAGTTCCCATGGAGATTCCCAGATTCATTTTTTAATCTATTATTTGTATTTGTTTATTTGCAGTACTAACACAAAAATCAAAAAGATAAACACAAAAGAAAAAGACAAACACGCCACCATATGATAGACTAGGGAGTTTATCTTATTCCCTTTTTTGCCTGACCTGGGCATGGGCTGGGGATGCACATGAATAAGGGGAAATGGATTTTATTGCACTCAAAACCATCGGCAAACCATCACCATGCCATCGCCGGACCACCACCTGTCCCCAAGCCACACTGAACCAGCTAATTTTGCTCAGCCGGAAACCTTCCATCCTTGAAAAATTGGCTGGCTCAGTGCAGCTTGGGGACGGGTTGTGGTCAGGTGATGGCATGGCGATGGCTTGCCGACTGTTTCGAGTGCAACAAAATCTGTTTCCACTCATTCACATGCATCCCCAGCCTGTGCCCAGATTGGGCAAAAAAGGGAATGCGTTAAACTCCTAGATCGAAACCCTCTCAAAGACAGAATCAATTTCCCAGTAGAGTAAAAATATTTTTTCTTCTTTTCCATTGAATAACTATGCATCTTTATTTTCCAAAAATATTTTTATCAGAGTTTTCCCAGATCCATGATATTCTACTTACTTTCTGAAATGGAATCACATTAGTCAGGTGTTCACTTCATATGAACGATATCACTGGCAGTGCACAGACTTTGCATGTCTAATGTTCCTAGGCTTGGTATTTGGCTTCTCCTTTTAAATATTAAATTTTAAAGAATGTTGAATATCGTGTTTGGGAAAGATCTTTGACTGATTTTCCCGGAGAGCTGCCTTCAGTACACAGTACCTGCCTGGCTACAAAAATGTTCTCATTCAGTATAAAACAACCTTTTAGATCCTGGATAAGAATTACTACTTCTCTGGGCTTACCCCAAACTTCCAATGGTTTCATATATACAAAAGAACTTTCATTACAAAGTGAACAATTGTGCAACAATCCCAAGAGGCCATGGAAGCAAATGAAAAAACAGAAAAGTGAGGGAAGCCAGAAGATAAAAAATGTTTCTGAATAAATATGTGAAAGTGGAGAAATTCCAAAGGGAGTCGGGGGAAAAATGGTTCTAGCAAGCATGCTCTGCCTTTTCCGTTAAAGGCAAATGTTTCTTAACCGAGGTTGCAGCAGATATGAGAGATTAGCTTTCTATTTCTTAAGTAGTATTGCAAGAAAAGATAGGGCAACTTTCTCTGGTGGAAGAGATGGCTTTTTCTTCTAGTGTTCTCCTACCCCCACCCCCACTATACACCACTCCCAAAAGTAACTTATGCTGCCACAGTGGAGCATTATGTCCATGCAAATCACTAGGAAAGTCCTAGCCATTAATATTTATTTATATTCCTCCATTTCCCATGAACTGAGACTTCAGTCACCTTACCAAAAACAGATGCAGATAAAAACATACATGATTGTATAAAATGCTTGGATAAAAACAGACAAAGAGTTGTTATTAAAATGCTACTAAACTCTCAATAGAATTAACCCTAAAGACACTAGATCCCATCTGATCTTGGAAGCTAAGCAGGGTCAGCTCAGGTTAATATTTGGACCAGAGACTGCTAAGATCCATGTCCCTCTAGTGGCATGAAACTGGCTCAATACCTTGAGGCCAGTCATTGTCTCTTTCTCTACCTGACCTACCTCACAAGGTGCTTGTGAAGAGAAAGTGGGGACAAGGAGATTCATGTACACCACTTTGATATCATTGGAAGAAATAGGGGGATATACATTTAACTGATGCCTACAATTAAAACATTTTGAACTATAGCTTCCAATAGCCAGGCTTTAGGTGCATTGTCTCAGTATGTGCATTAACAAGAAGGTCTAAATACCTCCTAAAGGCACCAGATCCCTAAAGGCACCTGATCTTGGAAGCTAAGCAGGATCAGATCTGGTTAGTGCATGGGTGGGAAACTGACAAGGAATGTCAGGTGCTGTAGGTTGTATTTCAAAGTAAGGAACTGGCAAGACCACCTCTGAGGATCCCATGCCTAAGAAAATCCTATGAAATTCATGGGGTCACCACAAATTGACAAGCAACTTGAAGGCACATCCACATGCACTAAATTAAAAAATATTTAGAACACAGCTATTAAAAGGGAAAAATTAAAAAATAACACAGATGCTATTAAAAGTGCTTTGGGAACAGTCAGTTTCCTGTAGCTTGTCACAATAAAAAGGTCTTAACTGCCAAAGGAAGGAAAATAAGGAGTCCGTCTAGCTCTTCTATGAAGAAAATTACAGAGCTTGGGAGCAACCACTAAGAAGGCCCTCTCTTGGATTTCTAAGAGGGAATTCCTGTGAGGGTGGCAGAACTAAGGGCTCATTCCCACTTACATTTGAACTGGTTTGCGATTCACCTTTACTCCGTGTCGGTGAATCAATTCCAAAAGGTCCATCGTTCCCACTATGAAAATGGATCTTTTCATCATTCCCTTGTAATTGCTTCTTTTTTGGCATGATTGTCATTCCTATTAGTTTGCGCTGCTTCAAAATGCAAGTCAATCATCTGCACGTCATCGATGATGCAAGTGGCAACATGGTGAGGACAGGGCCATTCCAGCCAACTTTAACAACCCATGCTGCTCAAGTGCACCATTTCCCCTTTGAGCAGTTTGGCTTGGGAACTATTATATATGTATTTTTTTTTTAAAAAAATTGACAGGATATGCAATCCATTGGCTTTGCAGCTACTTGCCTCATTGAACTGCAGTCTGCTCGTAATTGCAAGTAGTTGCAAATACAGTGGATCTCTCTCTCTCACACACACACACACACATATTAACACATTATATATAATGTGCCCATAGGTCATACCGCAAGCACAAAGGCAGCACTCGAAGGGGGGGGGGAATAGCTGATTTCCCAAAAACTGAGGCGGGATGATAAACACCCCCATGCCATTAGTCCCTCCTCTCCAGAATGATGTGATGCAGGTCCGTTGTTCACACTTGTTGAACACGCTTCGGAATCAATTCTTTTCAAAAGAACCAGCAAAAAACTAGTGTGTTTGCCTCTCTTCATCATGACTGAAACCGAGCACAGTATGATCGGAACTGGTTTCAAGTGGGAACGACGGTCATATAACCCGA
The DNA here is from genome assembly GCA_026167975.1 of Phrynosoma blainvillii. Lineage (NCBI taxonomy): Eukaryota > Metazoa > Chordata > Lepidosauria > Squamata > Phrynosomatidae > Phrynosoma > Phrynosoma blainvillii. The sequence goes on along the minus strand of JANUYF010000001.1, from coordinate 243,507,400 downwards.
TCAGCAATTCACTTTAAATCATAGTGGGAATGAGGCCCAAGAAAACAACTTCTCCCAAAGACCTCAAAGCCTAGGAAGGATTATATGGGAGAATCTGTTCCTACAGAGATAGCCAGGACATGATTAGATAGATAGATAGATAGATAGATAGATAGATAGAGCTTTATAGGTCACAACTAGCACTTTACACATGATGACTGTCCTGATTTGGCAGGAACAGTCCTGATTAAATCTCTTTCGTACCACTTTTTCAGCTCCTTTTAGAATGCCCCAGTTTCTTTCTTCTTTTCCCCCTTGTCTACAGCTTACTTCAGTTGCTGAAAACTGAGTTCAAAGTACAAAAGTAGTTTGTACTCAATTAACTCAGCCATAGGGCAGAACAGATCATGTAATAAGCAATGTTGCCATGGAGCCAGTGTTTGTAAGGTTTATGTCCTAGGAGTTTTTTTAGGTAATAGGGAACGTTTGCCATCATTCTTTGCCCTCTTGGACTTTAGCTGCAGTTTCCACGACAGTTGGAGGGGATGGCACAAAATTAGTTTTCCTTGTAGCAACATACTGTTGTGATATATCACTTATCTGTATATCTGTGGGACAAAGTCCAATGTTAGGATTACCAAGTATAGACTTGCCAAAATCAGTGGGATTCAAGTTCATTGTAACTAAAAAGACTTATTTATTTCTTCATTCATTCATTTATATCCCACCTTTCTCCCAATAATGGGACTCAAGGTAGCTAACATTTTAAAACAATACACATTAAAAACACTGCAGAAGAAAAAATGAAAGTATGAACTGTACAATTAAACAATCATACATTAGAACAATTAAAATATTAAAATACATTAAAAACAATAAAAATAAAAAACTATATACAGACCCTTAAAAAATTTCAAAACGAGCACCACACTGCATTAAGATTCCAATCTCAACAGTTTGTAAAGGCCTGGCAGCACAGCACAAAAATGTTTCAATCTGCCACTGAAAGGAGAGCAAGGATGGGGCCAACTTTGTCTCTCTGGGGAGCGAGTTCCAGAGCCTGGGAACAGGCACCAAGAAAGCCCTCTTCCTTGTTCCTACCAGATGAGCCTCAGAGAGTGGTGGGATAGAGAGAAGGGTCTCTTCAGATCATCTTATAACCCTAATGGGGTTCCTAGAAGGAGATGCAGTCCTTCAAACAGCCTGGACCCAAGCCATTTCAATGGTTCTTCTTTAGGCAGGACTAATGTTGGATTTAGCACATGCATACAGAGAAAGATAGAATCATAGAATTGGATCCAGTCCAACCCCCTGTTATTTGTTGGCACGAGCTCTGCCTGGAAGCAAAGATGGCTAATTTGAGGTTGCTGTACTTTGGTTGTATCATGAGAAGAAAGGATTCACTAGAAAAGACTATAACACTTGGTAAAGTGGGGGGGGCACTAGGGAAAAAGGAAGACCACATCCCAGATGAATAGACTCAATCAGAGAAGCCACAGCCATGAATCTGCAGGGGTTGAGCAGGGCAGTTGAGGACAAGGTAACTTGAAGGTCTTTCATACATAGGATTGCCATGGGTCGAGGTTGACTCAAAGGCAATTAACAACAAATAAGCTTGTATGCATATTGGGTGAGGAAAGTACAGCTAATTGACTCCATTTTACAGTAACCAAAGCCTCCCTGGAAACTTCCCCAAACCCTAGACAACAATTTTTTTAAAAAAAAAATCACTTGAAAAAACAGTTTAAAACACTAAAAAATATGCCCAAGCTATCACAAACACATAGTGGTTGATGTTCCTTTGTCTCTCATTATCACTGCAACACTGGGGGGGGGGGGGAGAAGAAGAAGAGCTGGAAAAATCAGCTACGTTTGGGTTGATTCCCAGAACTTTTGCTTCTGATCATGGTGGGAATGACCATACAGCCAGTGGGGTGAGAGCAACATCTCCCACTCCCTCTGTACTTGCCTACCTCTGGTATGTTTCTATCACTATCTCTGAAACTTATCACATGGCTTTAAAATGCGACTTAGAGTTTATCACACGTGGAACCCCGTGCAAAATCGCTGTTTAAAGTAAAAAACCCCCACAAAAGCGGAAGCTTTTAATGAATGGGATTTCTCCCGTTCTGCCCTGTGTGAAAAGTAAAAGCGCTGTTAAAAGGAGGTTAATACGAACGGGAATTAGACAAAAACTGCTTCTTTTTACTTTTGGGATCTTCCAAAAGTAAAAAGAAGCAGTTTTTGTCTAATTTCCATTCGGATTAACCTCCTTTTAACAGTGACGTCATCTGAAAAAACACCCACTTTTGCAGGTTTTGTTTAATTTAAAGCCCCGTTTCTGCATGGGATTTCCCCTGTATGATAAACTCCTAACTTTGCCTGGTTTGAATCCTCTTCCAGGATACATCTGGTTATTATTGCTCACATTTTGCCACCGATGCCACCTCCAACTTTGCAAATCGGCCAGCTGAGCGAGGCTTCTAGCCAGGTTTTAGGTGGGATGCAGCCGGGAGGCAGCATCGGTGGCAAAATGTGAGCAATAATACCCGGCTGCATCCCAGAAGAGGATTCAAACTGGGCAAAGTAAGTAGCATATTTAGCCATGCAATAAGCTCCTTAATCTTTATCTCTATCTCTACACAGACACACACCCCTGATTCAGATATATAATACATTATCCAGCTATATCAGAGAAAGAGAGATGGGAGTTGTCCCACACCTGCATTTTGGGACTCTCCTTGGAGGCATGCCTCCAGGGGTTTTCATGATGAAAGCCTGCACTTCAAAACTGATCATAACGTGAGGGTTTTGGGTGTATTTTTAAACAAAATGTTTGGCTCGCCCCCCCTAAAATTACATCTAAGCTTATCAATTAGTATATGAATAATTTATATAAATCTCATCCTTTCTGTACCCTCATCCTAAGGAATCCTGGGATTTGCAGTTTAGGCAGGGTCCTTTAGAATTCTCAGCCAAACAACTTTGGTGCCTCCCCAAACTACAAACCCCAGGATTCCATAAGATAGAACGATGGCAATGAAAGGTGCTATAAATGTATAGTGTGAAAGGGCCCCAGATTGGATCATTTGTCCTCACACATCAGAGGCTAGAGTGCAATTGAAAACTGGAGTCGTGTTCTCTGCAGAGCCTTCCCCAAATTAATCTGCAACCTTCAGGGGTAATGAAGGATGCTGCTCCATCACTAGTGGTGAAGTAAAATCCAGCTGCCTGTCTGATTGGCTTCAGTATGGGGTGGGGGAGAGCATTTAGTCCCACAGGCACAAAAGTGGCTTGGCTTGACCTGTAAGACAGGAGATGTGTAGTTGTGAAGGATCCTTCCCCCTGTTAAAATACACATTTTAGATTTACTGTTTTAGGACTATTGTTGTAACTTCATCACCTTTACAGATTTTACTGCTACCTTTTACACCAGGGGTTGGCAACCTATGGCCCGCGGGCCGGATGCGGCCCACGGAGGCCTTCGGACCGCCCCTGCTCGGTCCTGCCGCCGCCGCCCCACCGCCGCCTTTCGCGGCCACAGGGGTCCTCTGGGGAGCCATTTTGGAATTCAAAATGGTGCCCTGGAGGAGCCCTGCAGCGGTGCTGGACTTCTTGGAGGCCCAGCACTGCCGAGGGAAGCCTCCTGGGGGGCACCCACAGCAGCGCTGGGCCTCTCAGAGGCCCAGCGTGGCCGAGGGAGCCCTCCTGGGGCCCCCCCACCATTGTGCGCATGTGTGTGCGATGTGGGGAGGCGGCGGTGGCCATTTTGTTTTTCAAAATGGCAGCGCGCCCATGCCCGCGCAGTTGTGCGGGGGGGCCGCGCGCGCCCTTGCAAGCGGACGCACGCCAGCCCCCAGCACCATTCCCCCCCCGGCCCATTGGCAAAAAAGGTTGCCGACCCCTGTTCTACACCATCTCAAATAGTTTGTGTTGATGTTGTTTGATAAAAGCTATTTTTTCCTCCCTGTAAAGGCATAAATGCACATTCATTTGCTGTGTGTATGTTGTTGTTTTTATTTGGAAAAAACCCCTCGCTTGTGTATATGCCTATATTTAGTTTCTTGCGACAAAGTGTCACTGATTAAAAACCTTTGGGTCTTTTGGGTCATGTGAATAAATAATTGTATTAGCTATATCTATAAGTGGGTATTTTCTATGTGTTGGACCTGTACCTTTGACATAGCTTCATGCAATTCTCAGACAGGAGAAAGTGTTGCCAGAAATATGTGCAGCCTATCACATAGAACAGCTCCCAAACACTGGGATACTTGATTGATAGATCAAATTGCTGTCTGAAACAAATACAGGCAGCTGGCTGCCTATGAGGGAATTATTTTTCCCTATTACTTTGGAGCAGACTTCAACCATAGTTGTTGGGATTTTGTGAACCAACCAAAGAGAATTTCTAGAAATAGAAACATGTTTTCTGAAGCTCAGACGTACATATATTTACACACACACACACACACACACACACAGAGGTTATCTCTTTCATTGATTTTTCAAAGGGTTTAAAATTCTGTTCCACAGACAGTTCAGTTCCTTCATTTCAATCTTCATTCTTACATTCAAATCTCCCACTCTTTGCTGTGCTTCTTTGTGGCACAGGTAATTTCTTGATAAAAGCTATAAATTCTTACATATAGGTTGAGTTTCCCTTATCTGAAATGCTCAGGATGAGAAGTATTTTAGATTTTTTTTCCAGATTTTGGAATATTTGCATATACTTAATGAGATATCTTGGAGATGGGACCCAAGTCGAAACATGAAATTCATTTCTGTTTTGTATACACTTTATACACATAGCCTAATGTTAATTTTATACATAATATTTTAAAAATTTTGTGCTTGAAACAAAGTTTGGCTACACTGAACCATCAGAAAGCAAAAGTGGCACTGTCTCAGCCATCACAATTTTGGATTTTGGAATATTTCGGATTTCAGAATTCCAGATAAGGGAGATTCAACCTGTACAAGCTTTTCTACATTCTTTCATTAAAAACAACAACATTGAATATGATAATGTCACATGACAGATTATTTTAGTTATGAAAGATTTTGGGGAAGGGCTATTGACTATTTTATTCCTCCCTTGAACTCAAAAGCCCAATAAGACAAACATTTGAGAGTTATTCTGCAATCCACACTAAAGGAGCTGGCTGTTCTCATGTGGTTCTTAAACTTCTCACATGGTAGTATGCATGATACATATGATATATGCTTAGCTGGCCAGCCTAGACATGTGACTCTATACATGCATTATAGGCTTACGTGATTGGGCCTGCCCAACTGTATGTGTAATCAGTGACCAATGAGAAAAGGCTTCCATGTGTATGTATGCGCACATGTGTGTATGCATGTGTGCATGTAAAGAGAACTAGTTTCTCTGTATAATCTGATTGATACCACTTTACCTGCCATGGCTACATCCTATAGAATCCTGGGATTAGTAATTTCACAAAGAATTCAGAATTCTTTGCCAGAGAGCTCTAGTGTCTCACTAGACTACACATCCCAAGATTCTACAGAATGTAGCCATGGCCATTAAAGCAGCATCAAAGCACTACCATTGTATAGTGTGAAAGAGACTTATGCATTTTGGAAAAAAAGAAGAAGGAAGAGGAAGAGGAAGAAGAAGTATCAGGAAAGGAAAGGAAACTTTGTCATTTCTAAGCAAAGTCTGGAAAGGCTGCTTGTCAGTTCCACCTCAGTAGCCAGTTCCCCTGAATGCAAAGGCAAAGTCTGAAGATCTGGTTTCTGCTAGGGATGAAGAAACTGACAACACAGCATGTGACAAAGTCTCTTTTCAAGATTCAAAGTGAGCTGCAAGACTTCAGATTTTGCCTTCAGACTAGACAGCTCTGACTGCTGTTTTCATCCCCTGTAGTATCAAAGGCAATTTTGAACGTTTGCCTGTGACACTTGTGCAGCCACATGACGAATACCACTCCAAATAACAATGAAGCAGAGGAGGAAAAATGATATTTCCATAACAGTGTTCATTGACCTATGCCCCTTTCATCAGAGGTGTCAGAGTAGCAAGGTGGTCAGTTCAGGATTATCCCAGGCCCTCAATTTCTGAGACAAAACCCAGAGACCTAGGGATAGCCCCTGAAGATGTCATTAAATGTTAGGCATTAAGTACCAACCACAGTTGCTCATATTCAGATTATTTTTCTGATTAGAAATTAAAGAGAAGTCTTAGCTAAATGGGCTGTTCCCAGATCAAAGAGAAATGAGATTATTCCTACTCACTTAATGTACATAAGGAACACTTAATTTAGCCTGAGCCAGTGTGGTGTAGTGGTTTGAGCATTGGACTATGCCTCTGGAGATCAGGATTCAATTCCCTGCTCAACCATGGAAAACCACTGGATGACTTTGGGTGAATCACACACTCTCAACCACAGACAGCCCCATGATCAGTTTGCCTTAGAGCTCCTGTAAGTCAGAAACGATTTGAAGGCACCAGCACCATGTTTCTAGTTAGAAAGTGGATGCAGAGTAGAGGGGAGGGTGAACCCTTGTGAAACAACCATTAGAAGAGAAAGAGGAAGCTAAGTACAGTGGGCCCTTGGTATCTGCTGTGGTTTGGTTCTAGGACCCCAAAGGATACCCACATCTGTGGATCTTCAAGTCCCATTAAATACAAAGGCACAGTAAGATGGTGTCCCTTCTATGGACCTTATCACACGTGGCCCACAAAGCGATAATAATCCTGAAATGACAGATTCCGAAAAGAAACCGAAAATAAACCTTCATTCCGCAAATGGTTTTCACATGCAATTACCTTCATCGCACATTTAAGGAAAGCGCTCCTGGGAACCGTATTTGCCGTTCACACACAAGCGAGAAAATCCCGTACATGAACAAGCAATGATGTTCTTGCACATGCGCACTATCCTCGCCGCGGCTGTCACTCGCCGCGGCTGTCACCCTTTCCCAGGTCGTCATCGGTGCAGCTGGCCCTCCGCATGGCCAGCGCTCCGAGGAGGACCTCCCGCCGCAGCGTTCACCGAGGAGGTCCTCCTTGGAGCGCCGGCCCTGCGTCGGATCGGCGCTCCGAGGAGGTCCCCCTTGGAGAGCCGGCTCTCCGAGGAGGTCCTCCTTGGAGCGCCAGCCCCGTGTCGGATCGGCGCTCCGAGGAGGTAATGACGGGGAAATGCTCCCCAATACGTATTTGGCGATACGTATTTGGTAAAAGCGATATTAATCCCGTTGCGCAATTGTAATTCCTGAAGAAACCAAAATTCAAAAGATCTCAGATCATTCCGCATTCTCTCGGGGTTCTGTCGGGGTTCTGTGCGACGTCGTGTGGAAACACGGGAAAATAATACGTATTAGGTCGGGATTTCGATTGGATTCTGTCTGGATTGGGCCCCATGTGATAAGGTCCTATGAAATGACACAGTCAAGGTTTGCTTTTTGGAATTTATATATTTTATATATTTATATATTTTAAAAATATTTTAAAATATTTTCAAACCATGGATAAAAAATCCGTGGATATGGAGGGTTGACTATAAATACATACAATCCCCTGTATAGGTTTTGTACATTGGAGCAACAAATCAGTGCTTGCAAATTGCAGCAAGTTGCTGCTTTACTAGGTGAGCTGGAGATTTTTATACTTTTGCTTTCCTTTTGCCTGGAGCTGAGCCCACTTTTAAAAAAATGAAGAACGTGTACCTTTGTCTCCTGTCTGGAGGTGATCCACAAAAACTGGACATTCAGGAGATCTGGCAATTCTACATGTGAGTGTCTATGAATTTTAGATGGCTTAGGTCAAAAGGGTAGAAATATAGGATGCTTCTTTAGATTTGGCCAGGTTTTTGTCTGTTTTCCATTTTGAGTGGTGTTCTGCAATGTCTCAGTCAAATGTCTTTTCTTGGGTCTGCAAGTGAATCCATTTATCTGGAAATGCCAGAAACATGCTGCAAACAAAGAATGTGCTTTACCACTGAACTACAGTTCTTCCCTAGAGAGCCCAATATGGTTCACAAAACTGAAAGATTATAAATCTAGGTAGCCCATATTTAAGACAAGCATCCTGATTGCCACTGCATTTTATTGGCCCACCCTACTCCACTGCTGCATGAATTGTGGGATAAAGCATTTTTCTACAACAAAAATGATTCTTTGAAAGAAAGCATCTGAACTAACTAATACATCAATTGTATATTTGTTCCATGAGAGCCAGAATAGTGTAGTGGTTTGAGTGTTGGACTAGAACCTGAAGAGACCAGGATCTGAATCTTTGCTCAGCTATGGAAAGCCCCTGGTTGATCTTAGGCAAACCACACTCTCTCAGCCTCAGGGAAAAGCAATGGCAAACTTCTGAATAAATCTTGCCAAGAAAATGTGCTCGGGGTGAAAGGAAAGCAGCTTCAGACTTTCTTTTCCCATCTGAGCACATCAACAGCTGAATGTCCTTTCAGCTTGAGTCCAGTTGCATCATTAGCCACAATTTGTAGTTGTCCACAACTTGTAGTTGGGTTCTATTGTACCCCTGGCAGCCTGGCAGTGCGATCTTCTTGCTTCATCTTGGGTTGTCTCTCCATAGCATTTTTATGGTAAAAGATATCCAAAGAGGGTTTACCATGCCTCCTTCTAAGGACGTTATCACACGCGGCGGCAAGAAAGCAGCATGGAATCAATCCAGAACCATACCGGAATAGACCCCGTAGCTTCAGACAAGAAAGCAGCATCATTCCGGTATGGTTCTGGTTGCGGCAGATGTAATTCCTCAAATGAAAGAGGAATTGCAAAGAATGGGGATGATGCTGCAATGCGCCAGGGATGGCACTGGATGGGGCGGGGTTTGCTGCAACGTCGTTTGAACACAGGGGCAAAGGATCCGGAATGGGACAGGGATGGTACGGGGATGGGACTGCTTTAGACCCCGTGTGATAACGTGGTAACAAATGTTAGCTATGGTGCCACTGTTTCTTGTCTCTGAGAGTTCTTCCACCAGTTTCACCCTCCATTATTGCTGCTGCCCAGTAGCTGTTTGGCGCATTTAGTCTGGCTCCTCAGCAAAATCCTGTCTGACATGGGAGACTCTACTAACAGCACTACTACCATCGACATTGCCTTTTGCCTCATAGGAGCACACAATCCCACCATTGCAGAAATGTAGTGTCATTGGTAGGCAGACAAGGTTTTACAGCCCAGAGAGACTTTGTGTCCAGGCTGAGAGAATCAATCTAGCTCAAGACTGAACTCAGAGAAGAAATACAGTTCCACAGTTTGATTCTAATCACTGTTAGGTGTCCACAACAAATAAACCAGGACACAGAGTCAATAACTCTCTGTCACCAAAATACCAATTGATCCACAGGGAATCTGAAAATAATTCTTCTTAAAAGGTGAGAAAATCTTCTGCCTTGCTTCATGGTTATTTCTTATTCTTCACTTCTTTTCACAAGCTGCCTTGGTTTCTTTGTTCTTCTTGTTCCCTTTCCAAGAAACCTTTAATACCAGCTTCTCCTTTTCTTTCTTTTTTCCAATGAAAGTGAATTCCTTGGTTCCGTTTACCAAATAATCTTTATAGCTTTTTTCTTTTCTTTTTCTTTTTTTTTGGTAAGCACATGACACTACTCTTTTTTTGTACTTTATTTTTATTACAAAAAGACATATTTTAACATTACATATTTGTTATTGCCATAAACTTTGCAAGATGTTTACCAAATATACAGAATTAATAATAGAACACATGAAACTACTCTTAGAGATAATTTGATCATTCTGAGAATATAACAATGGGAGAGAAGCAGAGAGATGAGGGCTGTCAGTATAATTGATTCTGTGAATTAATTCACATTTTTAAAGTGCTGCAGCCATTCTGTCACCTCCCAATGCTACTCATCTCATTTTGCTGCTGGTGTAAAGCAGGGGTAAGTAATTTTCACAACAGATTGTAAAGGAGGCCAATGTTGCAGCATCCCTAAATTTCAGATTAAAGGGTGTGTGACCTATGAGAGAGTGTGACCAAGTTTGGAAAAATTACTTTTTTTTTTAAAGTTACTTTTAGTGGTCGTGCTGGTTGGAGGTTTATATAAGCTGTGGTAAAAAAGCAACTTTTCCAAGCTCTGAGGCAGTGGCATACCAAAGGTTCTCTAATGAATATTTGAGTGATTGAGGTTTAAACCAATAAACAGTAGTCATTCTGGCTGCACAATTAATTGTCTGAACTGTTATCTAGTGAGCTGGGGCATTCTGTGAATGCACTCTGCTTGATCTCTAGGAATCTACCAAAATATTCAATTGAGTTAGCAGGAGACACTGGAAAAGAGGCTGGGAGTTTGGGACAAAATATAACCTTTCCGTTACGGTTATAATAATAAGTTTCTGTGTATTCTACATCATGCATTAACATTGGCAGAGCTAATGCTCCCCAGTTTGACTGGAGCGGCCTTACTTTCATAGGGGAATAGGCTGTGTGGCCTTTGGAATGGATCTATTTCTAGTCTGACTGAACATGGTGGCTGGCCAGACTGAAGAACACTTCTACTTAATTTGCTCACTCAGCACAGTGTCAGCTGAACCACCTACGAGAAGTGTGATTTTGTTTTGGAACACATGAGCCGTTTAGTTCAATATTTACAGTTAGCCCTCTGTTTTTTGAGGGGGGATCTGTTCTGGACACCCGCCCCCCCACGAAAATGGAGACTCACCAATATTCAAGCCCCATAGGCTTGAATGGGGTACGCACACATGCGTGCACACCCCATTGGAATGAAAGGAGGTCACCCCTCCGTGAATATTTGTATCCATGGATCTCAAATCCACGAGAATGGAGGGGTGACTGTATTTGTTATAAAACAAAGGTACTGAGTAATAAATGGGTATGTCATTTGTAGCCATTTATCACCCATTCAGCAGAAGGAAGAGCTTATTTGTTTCTGCCAGTGCCAGTAATAGAGCTGATTTTGTTGGATGTCCCTGCCAGCTGCTGTCATTTTCCCAGAATGCTTCTAGGGGAATAACAACAACAACAACAACAACAATAATAGGAGAATCACATGGGGTACCAAGAATGGCTGCTGAATTCACCTTTTTTGCCTGCCTCTCATTGTTGTTGTTTTTGTTGATATTTGTCATCATGTCAACTTCATCTTATGGTGGCCTTATGAAAGAGCCAGCATGGTGTAGTGATGTGAACATTGGACTACAACTCCAGAGTTCAGTTAAAAACAGTTTGACATCTACTTTCTGGTTCCCAGCCTGCACACACCACATTCCAAAATTCCCTTCACCATTCATCCTTAGGCAACATGTTTCTCCTGCCTTTGTCCATCAGTGAACATTGTTAAAACTGAGCCTGTGACCTCATCACCATACCCACACATTTTGCATTTCTATGGCTATTTGATATGGTCTGATTATAAAGGTCCTTCCTGGGCACCAGTTCACTCCATGTATCTAAGGAAGTAGGCCAGCTCTACAAGAACTTATGTTACCATTTCTTTCACACAATTATTGTCAAAGGTACTACAAGATCCTTTTGCATACTGTATTCCAGACTGACTCAGATATGTCTCTGAATTCTGTCCACTGTTTGTCTAACTAGGGTTGCCATATCCCTGTTTTTGCCGGAACATTCCCGATTTTTCAGTCTTTGGGAATGTCCTGTCCTGGTTTTAGAAGGATGTCCCTCTGACTCCTGACTCCTGAGCAATTCTTGGCTCTCCCCCTGCCTCCGCTGCTCTCTCTCAGCTGTGGGACGGAAAAGCGGATGGAGCTGGAAGCCCACCCTCTGCAGCTTCTCCCACAAGGGGCACTGGCTCAGAGGAAGAGGAGTTTCTCCATTCCATTCCACAGCTGAGATAGAGTGGCAGAGGGCTGCAGGCTTTACCAGAGAGGCGGCATGGCAGCAAGGAGATCCAATAGGGCCAGGTAGGCCTTGCTGGGCCGGGGTGGTGGTGGTTGGGGCCTCCTCAGCTGCCATTGCTGCCACCTCCCTCCTTCCCTCTCTCCTGTACTTTCATGGCACTGTAGCAATATAATGATTATAATGATAATGATAATCATAGAGGAGGTTAAGGCCACTGCCACCACACATTCTTGTTTGGCACCACTGTAATTGCCATGGCTCTATGCTATGGAATTCTGGGAAGGTAGTTTTGTTTTGGCACCAGACAGTAGAGCCCTGGCAATTGAGCTGTGCGAGGGCAATTAAAGTGGCGTCAACTCTAGCAAGATTGCTTACACACCCTGAACTAGTGGACCTATCATGGGTTTTTCTTGTCATGATGTGTGTGTGTTTTGAATTTTTTGGGGGGTGGGTTGTTGATAGTTCTATGTTGGAATAGAGGAGCTATATTTCTGCTTTTTGTCCAGGAAAAATGTCAAAATTTCCTCCATTTTGAGCATGACTAAAAAGCATGCATTTATATTAATGTTTCCCCCCCCCCCCAAATCTATTAATGTTTTTGGCTTTTAGTTGGTTATGTTCTCCATTTTTCTAAAATAGCCTATATTTGAGAGGAAGATAAATTTTTAACCTACATTTTGGCCTAATTTTTTCCTCTACATTTTGTCCCTGTTTTGTGGTAGAGAATTATGGCAACCCTACTTCTAACTTAAACTAATGTTTCAATTAATATCATTTTTCACTATCTTTTTTACCAGATGGTTGTTGTTGTTGTTGTTGTTGTATGCCTTCAAGCCCAGTACAAGGTGTTGGTTATCACCTATAAAGCCCTGAATGGCTTGGGTCCAACCTACCTTCGAGACCGCTTCCTCCCGTACAATCCGCCCTGCACACTTCGGTCCTCTGGGATGAATTTGTGGTATATACAGGTGAAAAAATCTAGACTGTCAGCTACTTCCCAGAGGGCCTTCTTGATGACTGCTCCCAGACTATGGAACAGCCTGCCGGACGAGATCCGTCATATGTTGACCTTAGACAGCTTCAAAAGGGCTGTCAAGACAGATCTCTTCCGGCAGCCTTCCTGGTCAGAGCCTGCCCATCTGCATCTCTTTGTCTTCCCCCCATTCCAGCCGCTATTACAGCCGTCGTTGTTGTAGTTATTGTATTTGTCAGCACTTTGCCTTATTTTAAAATTGTTTTAACTGATGTTTGTTTAATAACTTTTTAAGGGATGGGAGGGTTGGGGTTTGGGATTGATCTTATTGTGTTGTATTTTTGTGTTGGAAGGCGCCCCGATTGCTATGTAGAGGGGCGGGAGTGACCAATGGGATATCAGCTTATCTATTATTATTATTATTATTATTATTATTATTATTATTATTATTATTATTATGCCATTTCTAATTTATGGAGAACCTAAGGCAATGGGGTTTTCTTTGCAAGATTTGTTCTGAAGGGGCTTGCCATTGCTTTTCTTTAAAGCTAAAAGTGTGTGACTTGCCCACGCTCACCCAGTCAGTTTCTGTGACTGAGTAGGGATGTGAACTCTGGTTTAAATTGGAAACATTTTTCCATTTTGCAGCAATCTCTAAACTTGCTAGCAACAGCAATATTATTACAAAATTTTTATATGAACAAGGGTAGTAATCTGCTGCAGAAAGTTATGGCCTAAAATCCCACTGTTAGTCCTGCCTAGAGTAGATCCATTCAATAGAGTAGAGTAGATCCATTCTGGAAAAAAAAATTCCAGAATGATTTTCCCAGCCTAAAGTTTTAATTCCCCCCTTTCTTATGCTGCCACTGAATACCCAATCTGCCACGAAACTGTATTGAATATATTCCTTTTTATTTTTGGTCATTGTTTTACTTTATTTTTAAAATTGATTAGTTCAGTGCTTGTTTAAGGGGTGGGTGGGTTAGGATGTTGACATTGATGTTTTATTGCTGTGATGTTTTATGATTATAAGCTGCCCTGATTGCATTGCAGAGGGGCGGGATAGAAATACATTTTATTATTATTTATTAATCAATGGAACTTACCCACATGTAAATGTCTCACTATTCAACAATTGATTTAATGAGTCTACTCTAGTTGGGAGTGACCAATGGGATATCAGCTGATGTGATTTGGGAGATTGTACCCAGGTCCATTCTGTACCCAGGACCATTTCTCAATATTTTCTCAATATTTCTCAATATTTTTCTTCACTTTGGGGCACAGCAACCTGAGGTATCGAAAGGAACCTTTTGAGCTGCAACCTTTCTAACAAAGAAAAATTATATTAGTTATTCTACACATTTTGTTGGGGGCATGATGCCATTTGTGTGACAGCCTTAATGTCTTCTCTCTAGTTAGAGCAGAGATGGATTATAATACTGGAAATGCCAAACTTTGTATCCATTCTGCCTTTGATATTTTAATCATAAGGTCTGCTTCCCATATACCTTAGTTATTACTTCAATATAGTCAACTTTTCCTGTATGAACCATTCATATAATCAGGCAACATGTCCCCCTTGAAATGAATGCATCCATTTTTTGTATTTTTCCAAGTATAACTTTTCTTGAAAAGTTGCATGTCCTTGTGAGGAGGACAAGAGGCAAAAGAGGAAGATGGAGAGAGAAAGAAGAGGGCAAATGAGGAAATAAAGGAAAATGAGTGAGGGAATGAAACATGAAATCAAATTTGCAGGAGGAGACATTTTACAAAGAGCATGAGACAGAAAGTGTGTTTGTGTGCATGTCTATCTATGAAAGTGATAGAGACTGTGGACGTTTTCACACTAGTCCCTAAAGCCGCCTGGAGCCGCTCATTCCGGAATGGCTCCAGCGGCAAAAACTTAATTCCTTTTAAAACCCGGAATTACCTTTAAGCCGCTGAAGCCGGAGTTAGCGGTGGTAAGGCCGGAGGGAGGCCGGAGGGAGGCCGGACTTGCTGCTCCGTGCGTTTGAACACACGGAGCGAGGAGCCGGACGGACGCAGGGATGGCACCGGCGTGAGTGTGAACATGCTGGAAATGGAGCCGGAGTGGGGCCGGACGGAGGTAGGATTGCGTCCTCCTAAAGCCCCGTGTGAAAACATCCAGAGAGAGAATGGAGATGTGGGTATGTGAGAGAGAAACGTAGCACCATCACCATCGACACTCTTTCTCTCTTAAGTTCATCACTATTTTGCTTCTCAGAGGAAACAAAAAAGAAAAATATGGGCAGAAGGTAATCTTGTGAAAGGAAGAGAATGTGTGGGGTGGCTTGAACCAGTATGCAATTTTACACCCAAGTAAACCATCCCCCCCAACTCACAGAAGCTAGACTGGAAACCCAGAATGTTGCTGCTACTCCTGTTGTTGTTGTTGTTGTTGTGTGCCTTCAAGTCGTTTCTGATTTATGGTGACTGTTAGGTGACCTTGTCATGGAATTTTTCTGGGGCTGAGAACATGTAACATGCCCAAGATCACATGATGGGTTTCCATGGCTGAGCAGGCAATCGAACCCTGGTCTCAAAAGTCATTGTTCAACGTTCAAACCTCTACACTCCTGAACCCTTGGTTAACTGAGTGCTTGGTTGTGAACTTTCTGGCTTCACAATGACTCCATCAGTGAATTCCAGAGGCTTTACTGCCAGCATACAATATAGACAGGCGTCTTGTCCTCTGATGCATCTGGTCCCTGGTAAGTCTTAGCCACAAAGCCTGTTAATCGGTAACAGAAGTCTACAAGTTTTCTGTTCGTGGCAGCTTGGCCTTTGTAACTGGCACTGAATTCTAGGAAATGGGATAGCTAGAAGTCTGAATAAACAGTTTTCTAATGAGGGTATCATTTGGGTGACTTTAGATCGTTTCTGAAGGGCAGCTCCTAGAGTGGTATATGCACTTGCAGGGACCTGCTACAACCTAATGAGGTTTCTTGCAGGGCTGATATGATTAGCTCTTGGGGTAGCCTTATTAGGTAGCACAAACCTGAGAGCTGTCTCAGCCTGCAACTCCCAGCTGCTCTGCCCAGAGGGTGGGGTCAGATGCCTATATTAAGCCACCCTCCCTTAATACAAAGCAGTATTTATTTTAAAAGGCCTCCCTCCCTCTCCCTGGTATGAAGAGGCCGAATCAAAAGTTGCAAAAGTGGAAAACTCTGTATGTTTTGAACTCCAGGCTGATCATAATTAGAACGATAGAGAAAAAAAAATCTTCTGGAGAGAAATGGTGACTCATAGTTTGTGTTCCCTGGAGTGTTGCTATGGAAAAGGAATTCAGTGCCAGCCGTCATGCAGATATTAATCCCTGATTTGAAAGGAAGATAAATAGCCAAACTTTACTTTAGCCCCAAACCAAACTTAAGTTTATATAAACAGTGGAATGCATCTTGTTAGACTGGGCAACTCAATTGCAGAGGACAAACGAAATGCATTAAATCAATGAGGCTGAAAGGACACAGTGCTTTTCAAGGAGAGCTGGTTCCTTAATCTGATGTGGGGGCACACTGGAGGGGAATGATGGGGAAAGGGAGCAGAGTGAGTAAGCTGGCCCAGAAATGGATCAAGTGTCAGGGCTTTTCACACATGCACCCATGATGTTGTCACTAGAGCCTGGAAAAGTTATTTCTTTGGATTATAGTTCTTGGAATTCCCCAGCTGGCATGTCTATGCTGATTTGGATCTTCTGGGTCATGTGGTGCTCCAAACCAACTTTTCCAAGCTCTAATTTTGCATCACGTTCAGTTCACATTTGAACTTGTCTTGCACACTATTTATTTTACACTATGGAGATCATCACATGAAGCTTTAAATGACATTAAAGCTAGAGAATACCACTGTTTGCAATACTTATCACATGACGCCATTTCCGTCTTGTCATTGCTTTGCCATGAGATGTTGTTAGAAAGTCCCTTTTCATTGATGAGAAAACCCATCAATAAGCTCACAATCACACTGCTGTCCCGTTAGTTCTCAGTGCAAAATGTCACTTCTGTGGCATTTTCAATATTAGACAGTCACATAGTGTCAGTGACCCCCCCCCCCTCCTTTCCCCTGTCCCCTCTCCCCCTCACTATTCCCAAGCAGGCTGTTTTCCTTTATTTTTCTTTTAAAAAAATCCAGTAACACAACTGGAATTTCATTAACAGTAAACAAACAAACAAACAAACAAAAACAAAAACAAACAAACAAACAAAAACAAATAAAAAAGACCACCCTGAAAGGCACACTGGGTAGGGCATAGTGCAGGGAAGCAGGGTTAATTAATTAATTAATTACATTTCTATGCTGCCTTCTCCTAGAAAGGGACACAAGGTGGCTTGCAGGGAATGCAGAAGAGAGGGCGAGGGACCGTTGATGGCAGAGCAGCCCCAGTTGTGCTATTGATGAGACATGCAATAATCGATGCTCCCAAACTTGTATGTATCCATTTTGTTTTACTAATGCAATTACAGCAATAATAAGGCTTGTGTGATAATGTCTGATGTCTCCTCCTATGGAAGGAAAGCTGAGGAGTAAGAATCTCAAGAATGAGAAAAACTGGATGTTGGATAGAGATGTCAAGCGTTCAAAGGTGAGGCAGGTGGTGGTATTAAAAGCAGCCATGTTGAACAGCAGGCTGGATAAGGGAGCCCAAAGTGACTAGGTTTGTGAGGTGAAGGATTCATTCCCCAGTGCTAGAGCTTAAGGCTGCCTACTGACACACACTACCTGGAAATAAGTCCCACCTCACTCACTAGGCCTTATTTCAGAATACTCATATATAGGAGTACACTAAGCATAATAGACTGAGAACCAAAAGACCTATGGTCTGAAGCCAGCAACATAATAAAAGAAGAATGCAGACAGACACTCTCAGTAGACAAAAAGAGAGAGACGAAAACATGGATGACAGGGGCAAACTAAGAACCATGAAAGCAACAGTAGAATGGCTAATGCAAAAAGATAAAAAAAATTACTACAACGATCAACACAAAGAAATAAAACATAACAACAAAAAGGGAGGAATGAGCCACTGTTCCACAAGATCTGGGAAATCAAAGGAAATTTCAAACCCAGGACTAGGATGCTCTATGACAGGGGTCGGCAACCTTTTTTTATCTGGGGCCGGTCCCTTCTGGCGGTCCCTTCCGGCAGGCCGGGGGGGGGGGAATGGGGGCATGCGCTCTCTCTCTTTCTCGCGCCCCCACCGCCACATGCGCCGCCACCGCCGCCACCATGCACGCTGCCACCGTGCATGCCACCGCCGCCACCACGCACGCCTCCGCTGCCTCCGCGCATGCCGCGGCCGCCATTTTGTTTTCCAAAATGACAGCTGCGACTCATTTGCGCACGCGCAGTACTTCTGCGCATGCGCTAATGAGTCGCGGCCGCCATTTTGTTTTCCAAAATGGCGTCTGCGATGTGCGCGGCTGCGCGGCCCCCCAAACGCGCAGCGGCGGGGGCGGGGGCCGGTAAGCAGCGGTCCACGGGCCGGAACCGGCCCGTGGGCCATAGGTTGCCAACCCCTGCTCTATGATAATAAAAATAACATAATTCAAGACCAAGAAGGAATAAAAAGATGGTGGATGCAATACACAGAAGAGTTATATAAAAGAAATGATAAAATGAATGACATGTGGAATGAAGAGCCATATGAAGCTGAACCCAAAATTTTAAAAAGTGAGGTGGAAGGTGCAATAAAGGAAATGGCGATAAACAAATCACCAAGAACAGATGATATCCCAATTGAACTGGTGCAATCTATGCTGACAGAGTCAACTGCAGTGTTAACTAACATATGTCAATAGATATGGGAAACAAATCAATAGCCAAAAGATTGGAAATGATCAATATATATCCCCATCCACAAAAAAGGAGACACAAAAGACTTAAGGAACTGTAGGATCATAACACTAATCTCGCCCACAAGCAAAAGTATGCTCAACATTCTGCAACTAAGGAGTGGAACAGACTGCTCCTTTGTTCCGGCTTCAGGGCAGCGTCATGCCACCCACCTGCCCACACAGGGAGCAGCTTTGCGGCCTTTTGGCGGCATGGCGTTTAGGCACTGCACACCACAGGAGTGCCACAAAGCTGTGGCAGTGGTGGAAAAGTGGGCTTTTTGCCAGCTCAAAAAGCAGTGGCAATTTGCAACTTCTTTTTGTGCCAGCAAAAAGCCAGGTTGTGGCTGCAGTGTGCAGTTGCCACAGCCCCAACCTAGTGTTCAAAGGGGCAGCTGCCTCTTTGGGAAGGTCTGTTCCACCCATAGACTCCGACCATACATGGAGAGAGAAATCCCAGAGGTCCAAGCGGGAGTCAGAAAAGGAAGAGGCACTAGGGACCACATTGCAAACATATGATGGCTAATGGAGCACACGAGAGAATTCCAAAAGAAAAGCATGTGCTTATAGACTATGGCAAAGTCTTAAAAGACATGGGAGTGCCAACACATCTGATAGTCCTGATGAGGAATCTGTACTCAGGACAAGAGGCGACTGTTAGAACAAAACATGGAAAAACAGAATGATTCCTAATTGGCAAAGGGGTCAGACAGGGCTGCATTTTATCACCCTACCTGTTCAACTTATATGCAGAACAAATTGTAAGAATACAGGATTGGACATAGAAGAAGGAGGAGTGAAAATAGGAAGGAATATCAACCATCTAAGACAGGGGTAGGCAACCTTTTTGAGCGGGGGGCCGGTCCCATGAAGTTGTCCCTTCCGGTGGGCCGATAAGTGCGGGTCCGCCTGGGCCGGTAAGTGCGGGGCCCTGGGCTGGAACCGGCCCGCGGGCTGTAGGTTGCCAGCCCCTGATCTAAGACATGCAGATGATACCACAATACTAGCAAAAAAACCCTTCCCGACCTGGAACAACTACTAAGGAAGATCAAGGAAGAAAGTGCAAAAGCAGGATTACTGTCGAACACAAAGAAAACAAAAATAATGACCACAGAGTATCTACGCATATTCAACCTAGACAATGAAGCAATAGAAATAGTAAAAGGGTTCTCATACCTGGGATCAAACACTGATAGAAAAGGGGACTACAGCCAGGAAATCGGAAGAAGATTCAGAATGAGGAGGGTGGTTATGAAAGAACTGGAAAAGATCTTACAATGCAAAGATATACAACTGTACACAAAAGTGAGGCTCATACAAGCCATTGTATTCGCTATTACCATGTATGGATGTGAGAGCTGGACAGTGAAGAAAGTGGATAGGAAGAAAAGCAATACATTTGAGATGTGGTGCTGGAGAAGAGAGCTGAGGAACCTGTGGATGGGTCCTAGAGCAGATCATGCCAGACATCTCCCTGGAAACCAAGATGACACAACTTAGGTTGTCGTACTTCAGACATATCATGAGAAGGCATGACTCACTGGAAAAAACAATAATGCTAGGAAAGGTAGAGGGAAATAGAAAGAGAGGAAGGACTAGACAGATGGACTCTATTAAGGAGGTCACAGGTATGAATGTACAGGAACTAAGCAGAGTAGTGGAAGACAGGGGGTCTTGGAGATGTCTCATCCACAAGGCTCCCATGGGTCGAGATTGTCTTGAGGGCAGTTAACAACAACAGCAAAAGGAGTATAGTATCAGAAGCCTTTCCTTTATAACTACTTCATAAAAGAAATTTGTCTTCAAACTATAATTGACTTCTGTTGACTAAGAACATGTGGGATGACCCCAGAAGGGAAGTATAACATATTTGGTCAGTGGAGTCACATTGATTTCCCAGTGACTCACTCTGGTTGGGGAAATTTAATATTCCTTTGTGACCGAGGTTGGCCTTATGGTTAGGCACAATAAAGCAGACACCTGAGGCAGGAGATACTAAGGAGCACAGAGAGGCAATGAAGTGTTGCCAGATAGAGCTGGGTATATCATGATGACTGCCCAGTGCCCCTATCATAAGCCAGTCTGGTGTCCTCAGATATAGGAGAATGTCAGTATCATTGCCAGCGTTGGAGTAACTTTCAGCTCTGAGTCAAGTAGGACTACCATCTTGTCCTTTAGCTCAAACAGCAAAAGTACTTGAGCCAACTCTACTTGCACCCCAATAAGTGATGCTTTTAATGGTCTGTCAGTGATAGTGGATGACTTCCATGTCAGTGAAGTGTTTAATCTGCTCTGGGCTTTAGTCCAAACTTTAAAAGAACAGTCTGAGGTACTTGATTTAGCACCTTAAGATGAACTCTCTTCAATTGACTGGTTGTCACTGCCTCCTGCACTGTGTGAGACCAAATCCTGAAGAAAATTGCTGTTAGACCAAAGCCTGTGTAGCCCACCACCTTGTTTTCTACTCATTGCAGCTGTCCCAAGGCCTTCAGAATGCCAATAAGCAGGGCAGGAAGGAAAGAGATGGATCCCAGCACCTGGTATGATTCAAGACACATGCTTTCTTTTAACAGCTTTCTATCCATTTTCAAGCAGGGAATTTGGAAATAGAAAAGCAAAATGTATACAAACATCCTTTTTATTGGGATTATAGTATTGGTGACACAATCTGGCATTGCTTTAGAGCAGGGGTAGGCAACCTTTCCCCTTTAAGGGCCAAGGGACTTCAGCTCCCAGACTCCCAGGAGCTATTGGCCAACATGGGACTATTGGCCAACATGGCTGAGGCTTCTGGGAGCTGAAGTCCCTCGGCCCTTAAAGGGGAAAGGTTGCCTACCCCTGCTTTAGAGGGACAATGTTATCAGAAAGTTGGTTTTAAACTAAAACACTTTCCCATTTAATACATCCTTTTCATCCAGGTCACAGGTCCTAAATGCAGTTTGTAACTTCCACAAAGCCAGAGTTGCAGATGTATTTGAAAACATGCACACAAACAAGCAACTGGTCTCTTTCCTCCTTTGTAATTTTATTACCATAAGGAAAAGCCCTAAGGATGAGACTTTAGCTTGAAAGGCTGCCAGTGATGGCAAGAGATGGGACAGAATAAAGCTTGTGTTTCCGCAGCAGTGTCGTCTGTGCTTTGCTGACAAAATGAATCCTTTTTATTCTGTTGGTGAACCAAGAATAACGGATTAGAGGAGCATAGCGCAACAGTGATTGTCCGGCATGCTTGCCCAGATCCCCAGGATACAGACCACGGTGCAAACTATGCAAGACTTTGTAGAGCCCTAATCAAAGGAAAAAACTATAGTCATTGATAGAAACTTGGTTGCTGTCAGCAGCAGCTTTACTAATCAGACACTGAGGACACACAAGATTAAAATTGGTATGATTTGCTCTTTAGGTATGTTTTCCTTATACATTACCCATGCTAGGTATTTTTTCATCATTTGTTGGATGTGCAATGTGCAATTTATATTTTGTCAGAATTTACCTTCTGCCTTCAATTTTTTTTAAAAAAGTATCTTTCAGTGCAAACATTATTTTTACAATAGTGCCCTTTAGAGTTAGTAGTGATTCATTGGGATGAGACTTTACCAAATTTTGCCTGCCGGTTCTTTGCTCTGTTTCTGCTTCTCTCATTTTTATCTACTAAAAACAAAATGCAAAATAAAAAAAAATGGTTAGACACATAAATCTTCATGTCTGTGTCCCCACGATTTTTTGATTTTTCACATAGTTGTCACAAGTGTATAAAAGAGGTGCTGTTGTAGTAATTTTATTGATTTGATGAATTGCAAACATACATGCACACAGACACACACACCTGCCAATCTCACTTTAAAAGTGGAAAGTGTGACCTGATGCCTTCAAAAAACAGGCTAAAATACCATCCATTCATTAATCTGAGTTTCTGCTCTATATTTCAGTCCAGAAGGAACCCCAGACTATTTTTTAAAAAACCAAAACAATCTAAAACAACACATGAGTCAATCAATCACTTTATTTATTTCCCATCCTTTCATGAAGCCTGGGACTAAGTTGGCTTGCAAAAATAAAATAAAATAAAATAAATGCAAGTGAAACCACATATAGCTAAAAACATTCAAAAAGTTAAGATGAAGATACTCTTAAATTGTGTATAGAATTAAAAATAATATTACAGAGCATTTAAAAACAGATTTAAAAACAGTACAACACTAAAAAAGAAAATCCATTTTAGAAAATAATCTGTTTTCAAATGCCTGCTGGAACAGAAAAAAAATCATTTGATGGGGAAAGGTCAGGAAGGAGGGTGCCTGCCCAGCCTCTTGAGGAAGCGAGGAAGTTGGGGTTAGCATTTACAATACATTTTACAATATGTTGGGCCAAGGGTTGCCAGACTGAAAACTAGAGAGGGCTCCAGCACCCTTATTGCTTGTATGGAAAAGAGAAGTTCAGCAGCTGTTGCTTGTCATGCAGCCAGGATCTGAAACAACACCTGCAGAAATTTCCTCCTCTGCTGTTGCTCCTGTATGCCTTCAATTTGGTTCTGACTTATGGCGACCCTAAAGGCTACCCTGTGATGGGGTTTGCAAGGCAGGATTTGTTCAGAGGAGGTTTGCCATTGCCTTCCCCTGAGAACATGTGACTTGTCTAAGGTCATCTGGTGGGGTTTCACGGCTGGGTGGGGAATAGAACCCTGGTCTCCAGAGTCACAGTCCAGCACTTAAACCACTATGTCACAGAGCCTCTTCTCTAGTCTTCACTCTGGCAAACCTCATTGGCAAAGGCATCATTTAGGGATGTGGATCACTCTGGGTGACAGCTTGGGTGAGGGTGAACACCTGGTGGGGCAATCGCTCTCATCTTTTTACAGACATCCCCGGCTGCCCTCCCTCCACCAGCCAGGGCACTTCTGCTGCCCATTGGTTATGGCCACTGATGACTTCTGGGCAAGCAGCCATGCCAAACCCTGCACTGCCCTCCCACCACAGCAGAGGTGGAGTGGCTGGCACAGGAGGGTGGTTGTGGCATGTGCCAGCCAAGCTGCTTACCTACACTAACACCAACTTTAGTGTCACCACTGCTCACTGAGGTTTCATTTCAACTCTCCCCCAGAAGCATTTGTAGAGTGCTTATGTGTCCCCTTTATGGAGACCAGACCTCCATTTTAATGTATTTTCAGATTGCTGAGTCCAAGTCCAAGTCCAGTTTAAGGATAAAAGAAACAAAAGAAAAGAGATCAGGGAGGGGAGGGTGTGAAGTTGCCAGTAATATGTATTCAGCACCTGGACAGCAGACTGAGAAGCTTGGTCACTTGATGGGGATATATATTGATCACTTCCAATCTGTTGGTCATTGTTTTGTTTTCTATATCTGTTGACATATGTTGGTTAGCACTAGACTTGACTCTGGGCCTTTACAGACTGCCAGAAATAATGCAGCTTGAGACCACTTCAGCTGTCCTGGATCAGTGCTAAGGTATCATGGTAACTGTAGTTTATTATGGCATCAGAGCTACCTGACAGAGAATGCTAAATGTCTCAGAAAAAACACACAATTCCCATGATTCCCTAGCACTGAGCCAAGACATCTAAAGTGGCCTCAAGCTGCATTTTTTCTGGCAGTCTGTAAAGGCCCTTAGTTGCTGTTTTTAATCCCCAAGGCCAAGAGGATGAGATGTGCAGTGGGCCCTTGGTATCTGCTGTGGTTTGGTTCCAGGACTCCCCATGGATTCCAAAATCTGTGGATGCTCAAGTCCCATTATATGCAATGACATTGGATAATGGTGTCTATTATAAAAAATGGAAAAATCAAGGTTTGCTTTTTTTTACTTTTTTTTTTTTTTTTTTTTTACTATTTTCAAGCTGTGGATGGTGGAATCTGTTGATACAGAATCTGTAGATAACAAGGGCCAACTGTATTTTCTTTTAATTATAGCATTTATTTTTGAATGTGAATGTATAACCTTAGAATAGAATAGAATAGAATAGAATAGAATAGAATCTTTATTACAGTCATAGATCGATACAAATAAAGAGGAGATACAGGATAACCTTTATTAATCTATAAGTATTAACATATGGAAATAGTATGCAAATGCATATCCTCTTGTTTCCTTCTGTTTTGTTTTATTTTGGTTTTTTTGCTGATGCATTCCCTCTTTTTTTGTTTTGTTAGCATGTGTGTGATCATTCTTGGCATATTGTTTTGCTTTGGGACAGAACACTGGCTCTTTCCATGGGACTGCAGGCCCTTCTATGGCCCAAGGGCATGCATATACACAGAGGGAGAGATTGAGAGAAGCAGCAGGTGCTGTGACATTTAGCATTAGAGTTAACATGTCAGGAAACAGACTGGTAAGGGCTTTTAGCACACCAGAGCCCTTCTAATGTAAGACATGTTTGTAAAGCCAGCGGAAGCACTGGTGATGTTCTTCCTTGGGATTTGCATGTCAGGAAGAAGACTCTGAGAGAACCAGTGATGTGCACTGAATGCGGCCAAATCCTACATCCACCACTCAAACTTGGGAAGATTTCGAGAGACATTTGAAGCAAAGTGGGCCTCTTCTAGAGCAGACCACATCCACATTGCAGAATTAAGGTAGTTCAACACTGCTTTAACTGCCATGGCTTGGTGCTATGGAATGCTGGGATTTGTAGTTTTGTGAGGTATTTAGCTTTCTGTCAGAGAGCTCTGATGTTACTACAAACTGCAAATCCCAGGATTCCATAGGATAGAGCTATGGCAGTTAAAGCAATGTCAATCTGTATTAATTATGCAGTGTGGCAGCAGCCCAAAACAAAGGAGATCCAGCCCATGCTTTTGTTTTTGATACAGAGTGCCTTTCACCAGGGGATGATTCCTTTAAGTACAGTACTTACATTGACCCATGGATAAGTTGACTCAGGTTTTTTGGGTCAATTTTTTAACCTAAATTTCTAGACTTATACATAGTAGAAGTAGGGAGACTGAGACAAAAATGAAGGGGTGTCATTTTGTGACAGATGGTTCTAGCTTCTAATTGGAGAGGGTTTTAACAGGGCTTTCTACTCCCAGGGCTTTGAGCAGGTTGAAGCAAGATAATGCAAGTCTCTGTCAACTTTTGATACTTTTTGCTAATTCTGTCCTCACAGAACAGGAATGCCCAGCACTGTTTTGGTGGCATCTGTGCAATCTTGGAGGGTGCAGCATTGCATGCTTGTTTGGAAAATTATAGATGTCCAAGTCCTTCTTCTTCTGGTGCTGTATATTCCACAATTATTATCCACCCTGCCCAGTTTTTTTTTAATTTTGTTTTATGATTTTGGTGCCAACTGAGCAAAAAGAAAAAGTAACTATGTTTTTCATTGATAAGTACCTCCTAGTTCCTTTTGCTTACAGTCCTGAAATGTTGCAGTTTTCTTACCCAGGGCCACTCCAGTGATAGACATTATTTTCATAACAAGTGTCCACAAACATCTGGGAGAAATAAACACGGCTGAGATCCTGGACGGGAAGGCATGGCACAGAGTGCAGCTCAGGCAGAATCACAATACATCTCCCCTGTCCACTCCTACAGGACTCACTTTACCGTTGTGTTACCTGTCCATGGGTACTTATAGCTGGTGGAGAGTAGAGCCATTGGAGAACTGTCTGGCTATATGCTAGATCAGGGATAGGCAACCTAAGGCCCGGGGGCCGGATGCAGCCCCTCGAGGCCTTTGGACCGGCCCCAGGCCGGTCCTGCCACCGCCACCGCCACCGCCACCGCCATCGCCGCCGCCTGCCATGATGATATTGATTATTGTTGTTATTACATGTTCTTGGGGTTTTCTTGGCAAAATCTCTACAGGGGTTTTGCCATGGCTTTTCTGAGAGAGTGTGCATGCATATTTTTTTAATTTTTTAATTTTTATTTTTATTTTTGGTGCTTCGGCCCTGCAATTGTCTGAGGGACAGCAACCCGGCCCCTGGCTCAAAAAGGTTGCCTACCCCTGTGCTAGATGCACAGGACCCCAGGAAGTCTCAGAGGATTCCTTTGTTCTGCATCTGGCTATGGGGTCAGAACCATATGGTCTTCCAATGCCCTCCATTCTTGAGCCTCCCTTTGCCACAGGTAAGGTGAGTCCTGTGTGGGTTCTATGAAGGAAGTAGTGAATTTCTCCCTTTGCAAGGAGCAAAAAAGTTCATTATGTAGCCATCACTGAATTTCACTAAGGATGCCAGTCATTTTTGCTTGGTTAGCAGGGGGAACCACTCCAAACTATAAAGACTACAATTATATAACTGCCCTTGCCCCATTCTCAAGCTTCACCACCCTGCAAAGGGAAACCATGCCTCTAAATTGCATCCAATTTTCCTAATAATTCTTTCAGAAAAGGTTATCAGCAGCACTCTTTAAATAACAAATAAACAAGCCTTTAAAGGTATTGTAGCACAAAACCCCACTGAATTTACTTAGCTGAAATTTGGCAGGCTTCATCTCTGCACATGGAGCTGCTATTTCTGTGAAGTTTATCCAGTTCTGTCAAACAGCAAGAAAGGTTCAGTCCTTTGTTGATTTCCAGCGGCAATCAGTGGAAAGTGCAAAGCTTTGGATTTACTAGGTTGGAACTTTTTTTTTTTTTTTTAAAAGGCAGTGGCTGAGTTGAATGTTTAAGTATTTGTGTATAGAGGGTGGGAGAGTAGGTTACCTCTTTCTGAATCTGGCACACCTGAGGATGCCTGGAGTTGTGTATTTGTAAAAATGTAAGTGTGTGAGAGAGCATGTGTTAGGAAAGGAGGAAGTATTGTAATCTGTTTGTCACAAATATTCCTCTTAAAACATAAAAATAAAGTTACACTTGTGTGCAAATTTTATTTTGGGCCTCCAGCTTTCAAAACCAACTTGGGCTTCCAATCTTTGAAACCAATTCCATGCTTGAATTCCACACTGCTGTTTTAATCTTTGAATGTGGAAAGCACTGACAGCTCTTGTTTAACTTCAATGGCAAGGATTTTCTTTTTCATATTATTGAAACCTGAAGTGTGTTTTTCATTCATGCATCCAAGAAAAGCTAGATAAAATAGGTCTGTTGCCTGCCATTTCCCCCATAGTGGAATTGTTTGACATAAAGCTTGCAGGAGCATAAACAAATACGGGCGGTAGCTGAGAGTGAAATGCAAACATGATGTTCAATTCTCTGGCAAGTGTTAAAGGGTTGCTGGAAGTTGACAGCTATCCCATGAAGGTTAAACATACATGCTTTGTCCTGTCAGTAAAATTAAGCCTTTTAAAGACTGTGTGGCACTTGGTACGACACAAGAGTATCTGTGTGAATAAACAGAATGTCCACTTCAATACATTTCTATGTGTAGAGCTCTTTTAACGTACATATTAAAATACTAGTTCAGCACATCAAAAAATGCAGGTGGAGCTATGACTACATTGGAGCTGGCAAGGTACTTGTATGAGTTACGTTTTGGAAGTGGTGTTCTGATCTCTTATGTTTTATTTCTTTTTTTTTAATGAGACAAAATGGAGTCGAGACAAATTAGATGTAGCTTCAGAAATTCTAGTCCACCTGAGAGTTTGTGATTAGGGATGACTACAACAATGAATATGTTATGAAGCCCCTTTAATGGTTTCTTTTCCTTCAGGGCACTCAAAGTTGTATATATTTAGTTCTTCCCTCATTTTATCCACGAAAGAACCCTATGAAGTACATTAGACTGGTGTGTGGGGTGCTGCCTGTCTATATGCACATTTGTATTTTAGCTGATTTTATGTAGGTGTACTGGGAGAGGTCCAAGAAGAGTTCAGGAAAGGAATAGGCACTAGGGACCACATTGCAAACATACAACGGCTAATGAAGTGCACCAGGGAATTCCAAAAGAAAATCAACATGTGCTTTATAGACTATAGCAAAGCCTTTGACTGCATAGATCGTGAAAGGCTATCGAATACCCTTAAAGACATGAGAGTGCCAACACATCTGATAGTCCTAATGAGGAATCTGTATTTAGGACAAGAGGCTACTGTCAGAACAGAACACAGAGAAACAGAATACGGTAGTTACCAATTAGCAAAGTAGTCATTCAAGATTGCATATTTTCACCCTATCTGTTCAACTTGTATGCAGAACATATTATAAGAAAAGCAGGCTTGGACACAGAAGAAGGAGGAGCGAAAATAGGAGGAAGGAATATCAACAATATGGACTTTATCACATGGGGGCCAGTTTCGTCTTTAAAAAGATAATAAAGTGCAAATAAACCATCCCGAAAATAAAGTGAAAATAGAGCTTAGAATAACGCGAAAAGCGATAAAAAGGCATTTTTACATTTCATACAGAAGTGAAAGAAATCCATAAATGTACTAGAAATGGTATACTTGCACATGCGCAGAAAGAGAAAGCAGAGATGCTCATGTCTGCCTGGCATGTTTGTCACCCAAGCAAAACAGGAAGTAAAAGGGTTATTGTGTGAATAAACCGAATTTGATTTTCACACTAGAGTAAATGCGTAATTACAGTAATATCGAAAATGCATTTTCACTAAAATCCCGACAGTAAAAAGATCTGGGATAACACCACTTTCTGACCACTTTAATAGCAGTTTTTGTGTGACGTGTGAAATCGTTGCACGTAATTACGCATTTTTTTCGGGATTTGTATGGGATAAACTATAGATTTCTCCTGTGTGATAAAGTCCTAAGATATGAAGAAGACAGCATAATACTAGCAGAAAACTTCACAGACCTGGAACACATACTAAGGAAGATCAAAGAAGAAAGTGCAAAAGCTGGCTTAATATTGAACACAAAGAAAACAAAAATAATGACCACCGAGGACCTTCACAAGTTCAACCTAGACAATGAAGAAAAAGAAATAGTAAAAGAATTCTCATACCTGGGATCAAACATTGATAGAAATGGGGACTGCAGTCAGGAAATCAGAAGAAGATTGAGAATGGGGAGGGTGACTATGAAAGAACTAGAAAAGATTCTAAAATGCAAAGATATACAACTGAGCACAAATGTTAGAATTATACAAGCTATCATATTCCCTATTACCATGTATGGATATGAGAGCTGGACAGTTAAGAAAGATGATAGGAAGAAAATCAACAAGAGTGGTGCTGGAGAAGTGTGTTGAGGATCCCATGGACAGCCAAAAAGACCAAACTGAGGCTGTCGTACTTTGGACACATCATGAGAAAGGAGGACTCTTTGGAAAAAACAATAATGCTGGGGAAGGTGAAGGGAGGGAGGAAGAGAGGAAAGCCACCTTCTAGATGGATGGACTCTATTAAGGTGGTCACAGGTATTAAGGGATTGCAGGAATAAAACAGAGCAGTGGAGGACAGGGGATCTTGGAGATGTCTCATTCATAGGGTTGCCGTGGGTTGAGACCGACTCGAGGGCAGTTAACAACAACAAGTGGCATATTTGTAAATGTGTTTTACTGATTAATACTAATATATTTTTGAGATACTTTGGTTGAAGATCATAAATAAAATTATTTGACTGATTGAAGTATATTAGACTGAGACTTATCCAAAGTCAAAAACTGGTTTTCACAGCTGAGCAGGGATTTGAATCTGAGCCTCAGAGGTAGGGATGGAAACAATATTGAAAAATAGTCTCTAAATTGTTGCAAAATGGGTTTCTCAAGTGTTGGGGAAACCCTGACAAGAATCCAAATGACTGAGAAGCTTCTCAATTCATGACTTATTCTGCAGGAAAAATCCAGTGGCAACTTTTCCCCCACAGCAAATGACATTTTTGACACAGAAAACAGCTTTTCTGCACAAACTGCTGCATTTGCAGTGCAGAAGCAAACCTGTTTTCTGTACAGGAAAGTTGTTCTCTGCCTAGAAATGTTACTTTCTGCATAGAAAATGTTGTTTTCGGGGGGGGGGGGGGGAAGAGACCTACATGCATTTATTTTATTTTATTTGCACAGATTGAATCCTGACAGGCTTTAAAAGCTGCACTGTTTTGGACATCTTTCTCACAGTGAGAACAAAAGTGTGATAACATTTATTCTTGACTGTGCAAATGAAATTTATGCAGCTTTACGTCCCTTCTTTGATGGCCTTGTCTATTTTGTTTTTCCTTCCAAGAGGAAAATTTTGAGCAGAGACACATCTGGGAGGAGGAGCAACAAGATGGTCAACCCTTTTTCTACTTGTCACTTCTCAGTTTCCCCCCTTTTTGCATTTGCTCTGCAACTCCTAGAATTTCCAAGCTGGTTGGGAGATTCTGGGAGTTGTAGTCCAAAATGTAACTTTCCCAAGCACTGGGTTGAACTCACTGGGTTAAGTAGGCTTTGTGAACTTCAGTTTGTTGTTGTTATGTGCCTTCAAGTCATTTCAAACTTATGGTGAACCTATCACAAGGTGTTCTTGGCAAGATTGGTGCAGAGGAGGTTTACCATCACCTTCCCCTGAGACTGAGAGTGTGTGACTTGCCCAAGGTCACCCAGTAGGTTTACATGGTTGAGCCAGGATTCGAACCCTGGTCTCCAGAGTCATAGTCCAATACTCAAACCACTACACTTTTCTGGCTCCTCTTCACAGTAGGAGGAGAGATTTGATGCAACTGCGTAGAGAAAGTGCCACTTCCCTTCTTACTTAAGATCAGGATCACATGGAAAGATTTACCTTTTCCTCTCCTTTGTCAGTCTTGAGCGAAGTCCTTTCTCTAACACTGATATTTGAATTAGGAAAGTTTTTAGTACCACAGCAAAAGACAAAGGGTCAACAATTCATTATCACCTCTCCACTCAGCTGATACTCTAAAACTCTGTAATTTACATGTGAAAATGCAAGGCTACAGTTTAGCTCTCAATGCTTGTCTGAGTCTAGTGCCTGCCAAGTATTTTTTACTGTTGCCAGATGGGTCAGAGGCAGCTAGCTCCCTTGACCTCACTTCTTTCCGGATGTGTAATAGCAGCCTCGAGGCTTTCAGCCATGATTCCATTCTCTCAGCCACTGATCAGGAAGCATCTGGTCTTGAACAGCCTCCACCCTCAATTTAAAGCTACCCCTTCTTTCTGGTTGGTCAAGGATAGCCAGAATGTGCCTGGGTACACCTCTGCAAGTAATCAACAGCCAGGAGGACAGAGCCATGCTTAGAAGCTTCCTGGCTACTCTTGCACACTTGGAGCGATGATGTGGCAGATGTGGGTAGAGATACAGGATACCTCTTTGAGCAACATCATTCAAAGGAACAGAAATTTAAGTCAGCAATGGGTGCATCTACACTGTAGAAATAATAATGCAGTTTGACATCACTTTAATTGCCATGGCTCCTTCCTATGGAATCCTGGGATTTGTAGTTTTGTGAGGCACCAGCACTCTTAGGCAGAAAAGGCTAAAAACCTTGTAAAACTAAAAATCCCAGGATTCCATAGGATGGAGCTACAGCACTTAAAGTGATGTCAAATTGTATTATTTCTACAGCATAGATGCATCCATTGTTACCAACAGGAGTCTTTGTCATGCTCCACAATAAGTTTGCTCAGACACATGTCAATTCAATTTTATATTTATTTACTTGATCACATCTGTAGTTAGTAACAGGCACAATTCAAAATAAGATGAATGTGTGGATTATATTACAGTTTTCCCCCTACTGATTGCAACTCTCACAATATTGAGGGGGTCTTTTAAGAAAAAGTTTAACAATCAATAGACTTGCTTAGAAATCAAACATCTAGTAACATGTATAGCTAATGGGATGCTCACCATATGGCACAGCTCCCTGTCACAGATACATTTTCTAAGAAGATTTTCTTAACTTGCAGTTCTAAATATATCCTGGGGTAAAAAAAGCAAGGCTTTAGTGCAATATTATGTAAAAAGCAGATTTATCCATATTTAAAGAAGAAAAAAAACATTGCATACAAATAAAATAAGATTGTCAGGCACTTGCATGTTGGTTGATGATTTACCTTTGTGATTGATGGAATGAAAGATTCAAAGAGAATTAAAATGCAGAAGGAATGTGGTTTCATTTCTGAATTTGTCCAGCTTTTGGTTGTATAGTATAATATATGCAGAGAATTGAAACGCTGTCTCACTTTGAAGTCCAGTACATACTGAAAGATTGGGAACCAACCTTCACACTTTCCAAGTCTCCTGAAATGCATCAACATGGTGAACAAGCAGATTTTACACTGAGTTAGTGCAGAAGAAAATCTTGGTGGGTTGTATTCACTGTCCTTTGTAACTCAAATCACACAATTAAAAACAAACAAACAATAAAGTATAAAATCTTCTGACTCCACTAGCCCCAAAGGTAAACATTCTGCTCACTTTAAAACTTTTTTCTTATATCTCCATCTGAACATAAATCCAATCAATGACACTGAATATTTAAAATGTGGAAATGGTAAAAATGACAGGAAAGCTATAAAATGAATCCTCACGCATCTGGTACATGTCTCACTGGCCTGTTACTTCATGGTGAGCATTTATTAGGGTTATTTCAAACTGCTGAACTCTGACCAGATTTATGAAGGTTCATAAACATTCCCCAATGTTTTCCACCGCTCTCCATATTTTGGACAGTGGCTACTGCAGTTATGTACACTCCAGTTCCATGAAAATCAAGGAGGTTAAAGTGCACATAACTCAGGATTATGCTCATCCTCTATATCATATGCATCCAAATAATCTATAGATATATTTTTCAAAACACACTTGTCTTTAATGTTGTGCAGGTATAGAATGAAATTGCATCCTTCATAAATACTTCATTTGTTATTACTTGGTTTTGAATGCATTACTATTCAACTCCCTCCTCTGTTTTTAAAAAATATCATATATTCTCTTTACCTTATTAGATTATATTGCAATATTCCAACCTGTTTCTCACATTGCACTCTTAAATACAGTAGTTGGGTGCATAGAAGACTCTGTTTGATAATTATTTCTACAAACTGCTTAGATTACAATATATATCTCCCTTTTGCCATTTAAATATAGTCATTCTGAGTAAGGAAACAGCATTTTTTTTTTAAAAAAACTGTTCTCTTTTAAAAGCATTCTCTCTTAAAATATAATATATATGTATGTATGTATGTATGTATGTATGTATATGTGTATATACATTAGTTATTCAATCAGCATACTTGGAACAAAAAAAAGAAGGCAAACTAAACTAGCATATGCAGACAGTGCTAAGTTTACACAAACAACCAGCTTGTTTTCTCAATCAAAACATCACCCACCTCCCACTTATCATTAGGTCCAACACTGCTGTCCATAGTAGTTTTCCTGTTGGAATGTAGCCACATGAACAAAAGATGCCAAGGTAGAACTTTTGCAGAAGATACACATTCCCAGGGTATCATTCTTCCCACTCCCACTGGAATATTGCTAAGGAACACAAATATCTAATTCTGTTATGTTCCTCAGAGTTCTTTATCCTAGGTCAGTGATGGGGAATCTGTAGGATTTCAAATGTTGGGACAACAATTCCCGTCATACCTGAGCACTGGCCATGCAGGCTTGGGCTGAATGGATTTCAACAACAATGAGAAGGTGTGCAGATTCCTCATCACTGTCTTGGAATAATCTGCATAGCCTGAAATCTCTAAAATTCAGATGCTGGAGCAAGGCATGTATCTGGAAGATGTTTAGTGGTTATAAATGGATATGCATTGCAATAAAACAGAGGTGGGCAACTGTGGGAGGCTAGGAGGCCATGGAAGACTGCCACTCACCAACCCCATTCTAAAAACTTAAAACCCGAAAAATAAAATACAATAATAATATGGCCACAAAATGACCCTGAGGGCATGTGGAGCATTTCCACTCTGTTTTTATGACTCTCTGGGCCTTTTTAAGCCATGGAGAGACCTTTTTGAACACTAGAAAATGAAAAGAAATCACTGCCTATTCACATCCTGTATTACGAAAGCCTTCTCTTAGACCTAACATGGCCCAGGAGAGCCAAACACATCGTGAAAATACCCCCTATAGGGCATGTGGGTGAATTTGGAAGCAATAAACAAAAAGCTTATGATAGTTCTTGAGGACCACAGAAACAACTCTGGGAGCCACAAGCAGCCCAGAGGCTGAACTTTCCTCATCCAAAGCCATGCCAAGCCACCATTATCCATTGTGCATACATGTGGAAAAAGTCTTCATTCAAAATGGTCCTTGCTATACCATCTGTAACTGATCCTGCTTCATAAGGCCATAACCCTTTCACCTAGGAGTAAGCCTTGCTGAACTCAGTGGAACTTATGTATGAGTAGACATGTCATAGGATTGCACTGTATTTCTAATAATGTTTTTTTTTAAAAAAGACAAAACAAAACAAAGCCTCCACCTGAGAAGAATGGATATGGTACTGTAAGGACAAATAAAGCTATGATTAATATGGTCCTTACTAAGCTGACGTCAAAGTAAGCTAGTTGCTCTGTCTCAGTAGCTACAAAATGAATATTAAAGCAACAAAGATACAATCCTTTTATTACTTTTTGATATCACAATACAAACTTCTTTCCACACCATATCTGCCTGGTAAAAGCACACATCCTCATTGACTGAGAACTTTCATAACCCTATTGGTGGGGGGAGCCTATTTTTCAGGGACTTGTCTTATAGCTCTTGTTATACAACAAAGGTGGGAATCCTGTCACACATCAAGTATTGCGGAACTGCTACTCCCACTGGCCATAGCCAACACCACCAATGATGAGAAATGCAGGGAGCTGGAGTCAACAATAACCAGAGGACCAAAGGATTCTCATCTCTGCCCTACAAGGTTGATGTTTAAGGTGGAGGAATCACATTGTGTGGGCATTACCACATCAAAAAAGGAATCCAAGGAGCCAAGTTTAAATGTTTTATAGGGAGGAAAATAGATCAAACTACAAAATTAAATCACAAGAAGGGAACAGCTGATAGTGTACAAGTTATGGTATGTAGTTTTGAAATGCAATGAAGAGGAGAGCAGCTAATTAACTTGCAAAGAGGGCACAGCAAGCATCCTCTCCAGTTCCCTCCAAATCAGATTATTTCTCAGGGCCAGCAAGCAAAGTTGAATACAATTTAGTGTCCTTTTCAACAGAGACTCAGCCTTTCCCTCAAATTCATTCTTCCTGAGCAGCATGACTTCAGGGGGGAAAAAAGACATGAAATGTATCTGAATGAACACTACACAGAAAAAAATGGGTGCTATAGATCTTATCTGTATCTCAGATTTAGCCTTAGTTGACCACACATTCGTTCTCCCCAAAGAACCTTCAAAGTTTTAAGTTTCTCGGAGTGGGAGCTAAGGATCTCTGAGAACTCTCACATTGGCACTGAACTACAATTTTCCCAAGATTGTTGTGTGTGGGGGAGTTAATGAATGTTAAAATGATGAAATATGTAAAGTAGCTATGCTCTTCTTCAGCTGGCTTCACTTTCTCTGCTGGTTCTCTTAAACACTATTTTATAGCTCTAACCCTCCCACCCCCTGTTACAATTAACTGCAGCAATTCTTACCTAATAACTAAAACTGTTGAGGGAGTTGCAGGGATGGAGCATGGTGGCTGATGTTGCCTACAGAATGTCAACAGTCTTAACTCTAAATGACCATGGGTATCAGATCTCACTTTCATTGTGGATTTCAGTTCTAATGAAACACATGAAGAAATCTACCTTAAAAACAGTAACAACTTTACTTTAACTCACTATTACCCCATTTTTCATTTAATAGGCATACACCCAGGTTACTGCTGTAGCTAAAAAAGTAGGAATTTAGAGAAACATAAAAAGGCCCAGAAGACTTATGCAGTTTGGTCTACGTGGAGGATAGCTGCTTGGCTTGATTCTTCATCCAACTGTTCCACTTCACTGCTGATTGGTTTTTTCCTTTCGTCATAAAGTTCCTGCCTGGTTTCTAGTGAAGCCCTGTAGTCGTCACCTTCTTCAACAATCGCAAGCTCAATGTTGTTGTTGATCGCTGCTTCCTCTTCACTTCCTGTTTCTTTTTCCATTGAGTCAGCCAAGGCTTTTCCTTCTTCAGCTGGAGCAATGGGAGACACCAGGTCTGAGTGAATCTCAGTGAAGGAGCTCTCCTCGTCATTTGCTGTGTGCTCACTGACAGTAACATCTGCCGGCTTGTCTTCTGCCTCCATTGAAGTGTCTTCATCACGAACTTTCTTCACATTGAATGTAAGAGGAGAGACCTTGAAAGATGAACTTTTTGATGAGGAAGATTTCTGGTGGTTAGGGGTAAGAGATTTCTTAATTTTCTCTCTCCGTTCAACAGACACAATCTTGGTGCCAATCTTGTTCATCTTCTTCTCAATATTTTGCCGGGAAAATGCTTTCTTCAGACTGTCCACCTTCTTGAGACTTGACCTCTTGATCTTCTCAGCTCTCGTCTCCTCTATTTTTTCATCCATGCTATCTTCTGCACCATCGTCATGGGGCGCTTCATCATCTGAAGACAGCTCCACAGTGTGCATGGTTTCCTCCAGAGTTTTGTTCTCATCAACAGACCCTTCCTTCCCGTCAGTAATACTTGGAACAGGCTCTTTCACAAAGACACTGGCAGGGATTTCATTTTCTTCCTGTAAAGAGTTGACATGTGTTTATTTAGGAGTTTGTGTAACACAGATGTGATAAACAAATCACAGCTCTCAGCAACATCAATATTTTTCTTTTGAGCAATGAGGTAAAGGAAGTTAAGGAAGTTTTTGTTGTTGCCACAGTATATTTAACCAGGAACAATCACTTATTTCCTATGGGATTGTTCTCTTACGCAGTGTAAGAGACTAATGAGCTCATGAGCTGTCAACTACAGCTATTTTTCAGTTCAATTTGTTTTGCATTCCTGTACTGGACACTAGTGCAGATCTAGTTTGATGTATTTAGGAGCAGGATGCAGGATCACTTCCTGTTTCCCTTTCAGTTCCACCCTTCTGGAGGACAAATCCCACTGCAGGGTTTAACTGAAGTTAACTGTGGATATGGCAGGGTTCCTGCATGATTCAGGATCTGAATCCAGCAACAAACCATAGTCAAACCACTGATGTTATTACCTCTCCACTAGCTCTAAGTCTCTAAAAGTGGAAAGAGCAGTAGAGGCTAATTTCCTTCCAACTGAAGAATTCATGTATCTCCAGTGACAATATAAAACATCCCAGGGGAAAAAAAACTAACCAGAATGGTATAGACCTTTGCACATCTGTTTCTCAACAGGTAAGAGTACTGGGCTGTAATCCTCTTTCATGGTCTACATGAAGTAACATTATATATACTTAGCTATGCAGAAGAACCCCGTTCTATGCTATGCTAAAGAATCCTGTTAGTGAATTGTAAAGATGTATAATGTGACACCAGCAAGAGTATGTCAGTATGTACTGGCACTCCCTGGTTGGTATTCTAATGCTCAACAAGACTGGTGCACATTGGCCCCAATATGTATTGGTCACTTTGCTGCTTCACCTACGTAGCAACACAACAGCAGCCTTTTACTGGATACAGATGTTATAGAACTGCAGCCCCCAACAGGATTCCAGCCCCAAATTTTGAATTCAGCTGTTAAGCCTGCATCCAAGAGCACCATCTTTGACCTAGGATGTCTCACTTTAATTCAGGATATGTGGTTTAAGTCCCTCATTTTTTGATCAGATTAACAGATTTCCTTGACCTGACTACAGTATTCAATATGGGCCAAACTCTGGCCTTGGAACAAGGTGGCTGAATGTATGAAGTTACCTTACACAGAGTCAAATACATCCAGCTCACTATATCAAGGACTCCCAATGCTGGCAGCCCCAAGATGTTGTTGGACTAGAAATCCCACTAGCATTGCCATGCTGGCTGGGTGTGATGAAAATTGTGGGACAATATCATCTGAGGGCCTGAGACTGGGAAAGGCTGCCCTGACTGACAGCAGCTCTCCAGACATGGATCTTTCCCAGCTCTGCCTGCAGATGCCAGGGGACTGAAAGTGGCATTCTTATTACTCTGTATCAGTACTACTCAAACTGGTGGTCTATGGAATGTTACCGATCGACAGGGCATCACCCGTTTGTTGGTCCCTGGAGTTTCCAGGAAAGAAAGCAATGACTGTTGACAATGGTATACTGTTCCCTGCCATATTCAGAAAAAAATGCTGCTGTTTTTCCATGTCAAACTGTAGCAGAGCTGGACTTAAGAAGTCAAGCACTAGTTGACAAGTGCTAAAATTAAAAATTAACAGAATCTGGAATTCCCTTAACGTGGCTCAAAAGAGCATTTGGCCAGGCCTATCTACAACACAAGCCCTCCCACCCCATAAATTAAATAGGATTTAAGAAGCCTGGACTTTGGAGATCGTGCTGAGCAGGAAGCAGAGCAGGACATTTCGCCTTAGAACATTTGCATTTTGTTACTTTTTGTTACACTTGATAAAACAACTAGGCATTTTCCCACTGACTTTTTTCTTTGTCTTTTTGTTTTTCCCTTTCGACTTTCAAGGGGTTGTAGAAATGATGGATAAAAATGATGAGTAGCCATCAGCTCCCTCTAAAAGTATTAGTATCAGAAATGACTGCATAAATGTTAAATCTCTAACAATGATGGTATCTTGATGCTAAAGGCTTCATGGACTACACAGAACATTTCTGAAGAAACGGTGGAGAGAATGTGATGACACAAACATTATCCTTCATATTATAGTGGGAATGTAATTGTTACATATTGACAGAGAGTGGCTAAAGAAATACAAGGTACACTCTTCAAAGCCTGGGTATATATCATCTGGATAACATATGTCTATGTGCCTTCAAATCACCTGTCAACTTATGGCAACCCCCTGAATTTTATAAGGGTTTCTTCAGTAAGGAATGCTCAGAGGTGGTTTGCTTTTTTTCTGAAATGTAGCATCTGGTATTTTTTGGTGGTCCCCTAACAAGTACTAACCAGGACTAACTCTGCTTAACTTGTAAGATCAGACGGGATCTGATGCCATTAGGGCAGGGGTAGGCAACCTTTTTGAGCTGGGGGCCGGTCCCCTGAAGTCATCCCCTCCACTGGGCCGGGAGGGGAATGGCGGCAACCGCGCTCACGTGCGCGCGCACCCCCGCGCATGCTGCCACCGCCGCCGCAGCGCGCATGGCTGCCGCCGCCTCCATGCATGTCACGGCTGCCATTTTGTTCTCCAAAATGGTGGCCGCAACTCGTTTGCACATGCGCAGTACTCCTGCGCATGCGCAAACGCGTTGAGGCTGCCATTTTGGAAATCAAAATGGTGGTCACGGCACGTGCGGCTGCACGGCAGCCAAAACGCGCAGCGGCGGCCCGCCTGGGCAGGTTAAGTGGTGGGACCTGGGCCGGAACCGGCCCGCGGGCCGTAGGTTGCTGGCCCCTGCATTAGGGTATTTAGGCCTGGCTTGGATAAGGACGCCTTTTAAATAACAGCAGAATTAATCACTGGAAAAAATTAATATCTCCATCAGGGTAAACTTTGTTTTTGAATGGTTATGGAAAAAGTGACTCATCCACTAAAGTTATCTAAAGGAATTTCCCTCCCTTAAATGCATTCTTCCAGAAGTGGTTTGTGTATAGCAGGTGTGTGGAACAAGGGGTCCTTGGGAACTAAATATACTGATTTCAGCACATCCTACTAGTTTCACCAGCTGAAATTCTGTCTTCCATAGAAAAGGTAGAGGACCTCATCCTCATTTTCCACGTGGATACCTTAAGTGTACTGTGTGAAACCGAATACACATAATACCCCCTCTCAATAATGTACTTGGGTTTTTGAGAGAGGTGGAAGCTCCCGCCCCCCCAAGTGGGACCAAGTTCTTTGAATATTTAAAAAGG
The DNA here is from genome assembly GCA_026167975.1 of Phrynosoma blainvillii. Taxonomy (NCBI): domain Eukaryota; kingdom Metazoa; phylum Chordata; class Lepidosauria; order Squamata; family Phrynosomatidae; genus Phrynosoma; species Phrynosoma blainvillii. Next base: position 243,466,989 of record JANUYF010000001.1, on the reverse strand, counting down.
AATTGAAATCACTAGGACTAACTGAACCATTGTGTACAAAATCTAAAGCCACTTCACCTGAAGAGAGAGTTAAGCCTTATTCAAACATGATGCCTAAACAGGGTACAGAAAAGCATACAAGAGGCACATTGTTGGGTACAGTGGCCCCATCTTTCAACACTTTCTAAGAATTCCTGACTTCTCAGAATGTTCTACTTGTGTTTGAGCAAATGCTCGCAGAAGCCCTCTTCAGATCTCCCCACTCAATGTCAGGAAAATAGGGAAGTGAGGAATGTTGGTCCCATGTGCAGCCCTATTTCCCTTCTACCTGTTCATGTGTCCAATTCAGGCATGCCATTTTAAACCATGGATGGGGAACTTGTGGCCCACTGGATATTATTGGACTTGAGTTCCCATCGGTCCTACCTAGCATAGCTAGTGGGCAGCCATACTCAGAGCTGTTGTTCAGTAGGCCCACAAGCTCCCTGCCTTTGCTTTAAGCAGCTGTTTACCAAGAATTCCCTTGCAGAGTATCACAGGTATCTCTCTGTTTTAGAAGACTGTTCCTCCCATGAACATCATGAAACAGAAGACTCCAACTATACAGGATATCTTTTATTTTCTATATATTTTGTGTCAGCATTTTTAATGAGTTCTCTAAAAGTCAAACAGTTTGACTGAGTGCAAGATGGCATCTGCACTACATTCACAAACACATCCTGGGCCAATCCTTACCAAATAACCTTTCCTCCAAGAAATCATTTTGGCAAAGAATCACATATTCTGTTCAGTAACTAGCAGACACCACATTGTATCTATGATATTTTGCAATTAGTTTCTCACTGGGAACAGGGTTGAAGCAATCACAATATTTCAGTTGGCATGCCCACCTCATTCTGTGTCTAAAGATACTCCTCTTCACTGCTTCTTCACAGTGTGAGCTCAAGTTTATCGCATGAGCATTATCTGGTTCAGAAGGACAAACCAAGTACATTGCGGTGACATAAATGCTTGAGAATATGCAGATACCAGAAATGGCAACAGATTGGGAGGGAGGGAATAGCTTCAAGAGAAATTGTTAAAACTGATAGACTTTTCTAGGCTTGAAGGTGATGCAGGCCTACTACCAGCTTCATTTCTGACTTCTGGGACGTAGCTTGTGAAACTATGGCTTTTAAAAATATGTAGGCACTAGCTTGTGCATATCCTGCCACCATCCTGATATGGCAATAGTCCTAAATATATCATCATCATCATCATCACCATCACCACCATCATCATCACCTTGCTTTCCCCCCAGAATTGAGACAGAGATTCATCCTCTGCTATCCCACTTTCTCAGCTAGTTTTTAAAAATGTCCCAGTTTCTCTCTCATTATCCCCCCTTGTCCTCAACCTACTTCTGTTACAGAAAAATGAGTTCAAAGTGCAAAAGTTTTTGTACCAATTAGCTTGCCAGGGAGGAGGGGGGAGAAGAGGAAGGGGAATAATTCTGCCCTCCCCAGCAGACTCAGGCAAAAGTAAAAGGGTGCCGCTACTCCAAGCTTGTGTGTTCTTCCTCATTAATAATTTTTTGACATCTTGACTACATTCCAATGTTGCTTGACTCACAGGTACAGGTTTTCATCTATAAAATGTTGGAGAGTATGCTTATGGTGAAAGAACTTCAGTTGCTTCTCAACAGCTTCCTTTTTATCTGGAGGACACATCTTTTAGAATACCTGACTTTTTTGACAGTTCTGGGCTGGGAGTATTACACACTGCATGCCACAGCAGCGAAGAATGACTGCTATTTCTTGCAACATCTCCTGGCATAAGTGGAATCTGTGGATACTGAAGGTCAACTGTATATTATTATTATTATTTTTAAAGCCCTGCTTATTGAAAAGTAGCTTATCAGAGAGAGAATGGTAAACCAGGCCTATCCTCCCAGAAATTAAATGTGTAGTGGGCTCAGCACACTGTATCACATGATTTGCTCACTTGAATTTTAAACAATTTGCTTATGAAATGCAGTAATATTTCATTGTACACTGGATATTATCATTCAGATCCACAGTTGCTCTCTTATGTATCAGCCTTACATAATTCTTTCATCCACATCTGCCACCCTGCCCTCTTTCATTCGGCTTCCTATAGCAAAGCAACCTTGTTGTGGACAGAAAGGGTCCCTGATCATCACATTTTTTGTGGCAAGTTGGGTTTTGGGAGACACATCTTGACTGAAAAACCTGCTGCTTTTAAAATTAGGGATTAAAATATTTCCTCAGCAAGCTTCAGGAATCTCTGAGGGAGAGACTGAAGTACCTGTTACTGTAGAAATGTAAAAACAAATATTCAAATAAAAATTATACATACATAAAGTTTTAAATTTGTTTGAACATAGGTTTAAGTAAAATTGCTAGTGTGAACTAGTCCCTGACTGAATCAATTGCTGAATCCATGCATGTAAAGCCCACTGATTTAGGGCCTCTGCAGATGGGCCCAGAGGGGTGGCGGAGAGCCACCCTAGGAAGTGGCGGATCAGGGCCAAGGCTGCTGCACCGCACAGCCCTGATCCTCCCCTTTGCCACCCAGAAAAGAGCAGCAAAATGCCGCTCCTTTTATTGGCGGCAAAAGACTGCCCTAAGAGCCTCTGTTTACAAACCTCAAAGAAGGAGACTCTACCACCTTCTGAGGGAGTGTGTTCCACTGTTGAACAGCTTTGTTAGGAAGTTCCTCTTAATGTTGAAGTGGAATTTCTTCTCCTGTAGCTTGCATCCACTGTTCCAGGTTCTAGTCTCTGGAGCAGCAGAAAACAAGCTTGCTTTTTGGCACTCCTTAACTTAATGAGGTTGGGGCCAAATTCAATGAACTTTTATACTGTCAGCATCCTATGGAGGACCTGTATGTGCTTCCAGTGAGGCATCCCCCCCCTAAGATGCAAAAGTCCTAAAGGACCCCCAGCTCAGTGGCATAACATTGCATTACAAGTAGAAAGTCACAGGCTGAATCCTATGCATCTCCAAGTAAGACTGGGAAAGACTCCTGAAGAGTTCTTGCCAGTTAGTATAGACCAGGGATGGGCAACATGTGGTCTTTCGCATGTGGGATGGCTACTTCCATCAGCCCAAGGGAGCACAGCCAATGGATAAATCATAGTCAATGGTGTGGGATGTTGGGAAATGCCAATAGTATTTTGGAGGGCTAGTTTCCTGCTCACTCAAAAGAAAAAAATCAAGTGTGATGAGTGGGCAGTGATACAGCTTTCAGTATTCTAATGTACTTATTCTGAAAGTCACATTCATAGATAAATTGCATCTTCTCTGAAACCCTCTGAAATACAGACATGCTGATATTTTAAGGGGAAAGTTGCAACACATGCATGAGTGCACATTTCATACTAAAAGGAAGATGACTATTTTTTACACAGGTATGTGCACCACAATTCAAAAATATATTACAAAAAGTAGTCCCAAGCCTATACTGACTCAACTGTTAAGACGGCATTTTACACAGTATTTTTCAGATTTATTCTTGAGCTGGGCATGATTACTGATAGATATCCAGGGCAACATCTGGGAAGAGCACTTTGGGATACTTAGCAAGCTTAAAACCTGCAGCTTATTACCTTTCTGGGGAACTCTTGAAATCAAGGCAATGAAATACTTTATGTTCAGTTGTATTACACTGGCACATGGCAAAGCTTTCTCAACCCTTTTTAGACTTAAAAAGCAATCTTATACATGCCTACTCAGAAGTAAGACACATGGTATAATGCAGGGGCAGGCAACCATGACAATGGTGGGGCCCATTTTATTATTATTATTATTATTATTATTATTATTATTATTATTATTATTTGGTCCCTGTGCCCACACAGGCCATAAACCATCATGCTTGAGGCACATTGTAACTAACATAATGCCACTTCCAGTCGCCATTTAAATTTTAAATGAGGGTTGGAAGACTGTGGGGGATGTCTGCAGCTGGGTTTGGAGTTTTTTTGGATGGTGATCAGATGAAAAATCATCCAAAAAATCACTACAGGGAAAAATGGTTTTGAAGGATGGGCAGCTTTGTGGTCATCAGGGCTTGCACAAGTTTCAGGGCTTATGCAAGGAAAAATCAGGGCCACTTTCCCCACCCCTGGCATAATGAGAAATGCTCCCAGGTAAAGGTATACATGACCACAGCCTTAATTTGGCTATGCCTAGTGATGTTTCTTAAATGTAAATACCTGTAATTCTTCCTTCCTTGGCCTAAACTTCCTTGTGACTTGTACATGGCAGAGGTCCAAGCAAGACTTGAATATCTGGCAATGTGGCTTTAAGTTAATAAATTAAATTACATGTAAAGTGAGCAAATAGTCTAATACAGAGAAACACTTTATATTGTATGAATCACTGCTCACTCATCACACTTGATTTTTTCCTTTAAAAAAAAATTATGTCATGCACTAGGGATGGAATTCTTCACTAAGAGGCAAAACAGATGGGCAGGAAAAAGTGGCTTGAAGCTGCCTTTTCTGAAGCCACACTGAAACCCCACCAATTGCGCCACCAGCTCCCAAGGCAGTTGGAATACACATGTCATGACCATACAGTAGGGCTTCAAGCTGCACCACTGCGTACTTTTTTTTTTTACTGTCCCCACCACCATCCCTGCGCACCTTTGAACTGCTGGCGACTGCCATCCCATTGCATGGACATCCCTGTGAACCTGCACACATTTGCATGTGCAGTGCTTCACTGGGACATGGTATCAGAGCAAAGGTGTGCCCATGCAGGTGCCAGCAAAGTACAATCATACCTCCCTTCATCATCCCCCCTTCACCATATGCCCTCTCATTGACTGTCTGTTTTGTCTATGTTGTATTCATCTCCATGAGAGGTTTCATGGTTTATCTTTTGGGCATTGCCACCCCCACCACTTGTGTATGGCATCTCTGCTCCTTTTAAATGTGCTCCTGCGACGGGGTGGTTTTCATGTACAATTAGGGTTAGGGTTTGGAAAGAACGCTCCTTTAGAGCCGCACTGGCGTTGGTGCATTTGTACGTACATGCAAAGGTGTGCAGTTTCTGGGAAGAAGCGGAAAAAAGCTGCTTCTTTTTGAAGTGGCTTTTCTCCCTATAAGACAGCTAGAGGACACATTCTGGCCAGCTTCAAAGTGTGTGTCATCTAAATGCTCTGCCTTGAAGCCATCCTGAAATCTGCTTATTTTGCCTCTCTGTTTTGCCCCTAAGTTTCTTCTCAAAGGCAGCAATGAATAATTTGAGCAATATTCTTCTGACTGCAAGAAAGTCTTTGAAATCCATGTCATTTTCAAAGGCTATTTGCAATGTGGGATTTATTCTGCGCAAAATTCGCAAGTCATTGTTTTGTGCAGAAAAAAGCATTTTCTGTGCAGGAAAAAGCATTTTCTGTGTGGAAAACAATATTTCAATGTAGAAATATTAATTCTATGTAGAATTAGAATTAGAAATATGTAGAAATTAGAAATATAGAAATATATAGAAATATTAATTCTCTAAACATTTTCTGCACAGAAAAAAAAAGCTGTAATTGGGAATTTGGTTTGCATAAAATTCCCATATTGCTGATTTGCACAAGAAATGGCATTGTTTGCATGGAAAATAATATTTCAATGCAGAAATATAATTCCTGCACAAAAATACCTTTCTCTGTGTGCAGAAAATGCTGTTTTCTATGAAAAACAATCATGTGTGAATTTTATGCAGAACAAATATCCAATTACAGCTTTTTTTCTGTGCAAAAAAACCTTTTTCTGTGCAGGAATTAAAATGTCTAAATTGAGATATTTTCCATGCAGAAAATGCTGTTTTCTATACAAATTCTATGGATCTGATAGGCCATAAAAATAATAATAATGAAGTCTGAACATTCATTAGAAGCCAAAATAATTAAGCTTATGGTATTGCACTTTGGACACATCATGAAGCAACATGTCTCATTGGAAAAGATGACAATACTTAGTAAAGTGGAAGGCAGCTTCCTTCCTTTTAATGTATTGGATTTATATCCAGTGGGATTAGATGGATTAACAGTCAAAGAAGCCATGGCCCTAAGTTTGGAAGGACTTAACAGGGATGTTAATAACAAGATCTCTTGGAGGGCTATCATTCATAATGTTACAATGAATCCCATTGGGGGAGAAAGGCAGGATATAAATCCTTGAAATAAATAAACAAATAAATCAAAGCTAACTTGACAGCATATAGCAGCAGCAACAACCTATTTCGGTTCACTTTCTAATGAGCAAACAAAAATGAGAAAACAAATCACACTAAATGAAGGTGAGGAAAAGCATGGGCTAAGGCAAATATCTTTCATTACTTGAGGTAACACCTCTTGTAAATCACATTGTAAGTGTACTGTAGAGTTTGACCATAAGTGTAACCAGCGCTCCAGGAAGAAGATTTCAGATCAAGGCACCTTGGGTTACCCTGCCCAAATGCTTCAGGCAGAAGATTTTTGATGTCATGAAAAAGCAGCCAAGTACTAGTTATTTTGTTTGTTATTAATCTGTACCTACAGCTAAGGGAAGAAGCACTTTTGGGATTTTCTGCCTTGTTATTGCTTTGAGTACCTTGGTTTCAGGAAGGGGTGGGAAATGTGCAAAATGTCCTGGGCTCTCCCAAATGTGTCATTGCTATATCACAATTTGTACCTCGGGGGACATGAACTAATTAAGGTAACAGACTACCACAAAATTGCCTGCAGTGTCACAAATACACAGTAGGACCTGAACAAGGAGGGAAAAGGACTAAGAAGGCCTTTTCTGTTTACATAAGATATGAATGCATCTATCACTGTAGGCTACTTCATGGTCTGTCCAAGTCATAGATGTCTAAAAGATATGGTTTCATACATTTTACCTGGAAGCAAATATCATGGATTAAAGTATTGCTTATTTTCAACTAAACTTGTTTTTCAATTGTAGCAATAGCAAGACTTTTTAAAAAAATCTTGACATTAAAAATAAGATACCAATAGCCTTTATTTAAACTGCAATCAAAGTCTTAATTTGGCCACATTCACTTGTCTAAGTATGTTACTGCATTTTGCAGCTTATTGTGTGCATCCAAGGTGTGACTCGTTCATGTCCTTCTATTCATCCTTAAACTTTTACACACACACACATAGAAAGAGAGAGAGAGAGAGAGAGAGTTTCTTTTATTTACCTTTGCCTGCCTGTCTGTCTTAGATCTACAATGATTCAACCTACTGGCCACAATTAAAAACAAAAATAAAGTAACAAATACTGAGAAGAGATTAAAATATATGTTATTTTTCATTTTCCAGATTTAGCAGAGTGTGTTTTTGTACTAGAAAAGTATTCTGAATTTATTTAGAACTTTATTTCAATTGGTGCATTGAAGGAAAATCGAGAAGGAAAATGTGTCCTTGAGGACTGAAGCAGGTCCTTGAAGACTGAAATGTAAAATTGTCCCTTCAGTAATACCCATCACAATATTATCTGCCCAACTATGGACAGAGCTTGGAAATATTTCCCCTCCAGGCCCTGCTTATAGGTTATTATTTATGGGCTATACTTACCAGAAACTCCCATATTGCCTATGCTGACTGGGAGGATCGTAGAGATAAACAAACCAACAAACACTCTCAATTTTTGCTTATTTGATACCATTTCCCATTTCAAAAACTCTTCTGTTATATGAAAAACCCATACATCAGGAGTTCTCCTTCCGAGATGCTACAAAGCTATGACAGAACTGTGACAATGTCTGAATTTGTTTACTGTGTATAAGCGCTAATGGCCTCACGAACTGCTTCACAAGCCTTTTAAAAACAGTCATTATAATTTTCTGCATCTTTAACCTTCCAACTCATTTTTGTCTTCATACTTGAATGTCCAGGTGTTTTGTCAGCTTCTTTTTGTCCCAGTCTAAGCAACATAAAGCAACCAAACAATTAAGTCCCTTATGTCCTTGCTTTTTCATTTTAAGATCAAATATTTACTAATGGCCGTATTTGGAATAGTGCTGAATACCAATTCGTTGGCCCTTAGCTCTAATTTAGTTGGATATTTTTGTTTGTTTGTTTCTCACATGTTATTAAATAGCACATTGTCTTCAAAAAACCTGACAGCACTTCCCCCTTTTGGATGGCAACATGGGCATTTGCTGAATCTCCAGGCTGTATGACTGGCAGAATGACGTTTATTCTGAACCCAAGTAGGCAAAGAATCATGCAGGTCATGTGCTTCCAACAAAGCAGAAAAGGAACAATGCCAAAGCTTAATAAGGCTTTGCAAACAGTCATTTCTGTGTTTTGTTAGGTTTTTCTGTGCCGCTTGCATTTATAACAACTCTTGCTGCTCTATTAGAAAGAAACAGGAGCCAAGCAGAACAGTACAGTAAATCTAAATGAGGGGAGAGGAAGGAAAAAGAAAGTAAAGGCTTTGGGGAACTAAAAAGATTTTTTAAAAAAACATAGCGCAGGCAACGTGTATTATGAAAAAAAATGCCTCAATGGGGCATTTTAGAGGAACCAAGCTTTATAAGCCATGGGTCTGAAAAGAATTTACCATGCAACATTCCAGATATTCCCCTGCCATGAGAAGAGCATGGAGGGTTATATTAGATGGCACAGGTGCTTGTCTGTATCTATCTATACACTATATAGCTGAAGCAGTTTAATACCCCTTTAACAGCCATGGCTCCATCCTAAGGAATCCCGGAATGTATCGTTTGGTAGGGGGTACTTAGAATTCTCAGTTAGGAAGAGCTTTAGTGTACACTCTCCTGAACTCTACAGGATGGATTTCTATGTAGAAGAGAATTCTAAGTACCCTACATCAAACTATAAATTCCACAAGTGCATAGGATAGAGCCATGTAATATAAGGTTCCTAAAAATTTGCAGTCTTGCAATCAAGACCCTAAAGTACAACCATCACCACTATACCCGTCAATAATAAACTCTTACTTCTAAAAATGCTCCTTTCCATTTTGATTGATGCATTGCTAACTTACAGATATGCTGGCCATATATGTTTGTTCCCTTTCTGAGGCCTTTTGCCAGTTGTTGTATGCCTTCAACTCATTTCCAACTTATGGCAACCCTATCATTGGGTCTTCATGGCAAGATGGGTTCGGAAGAGGTTTGCCATTGCCTTTCCTTGAGGCTGAGAGCTTGTGACCCTGGTCAACCAGTAGGTTTCATGGTCGAGCAGGGATTTGAATTCTGTTCTCTAGACTCATAGTCCAATACTCAAACCACTATGCCATGCTGGCTCCTTATATAAAAAATGATATTATGCAGAGGACAGTCTTCTGTTTGTAGGGCTGTCCAAAGACAGTCATTTGTTAGAATGTGTCTTATCAGAAGGATGAACTAAAAGGATGAGGAAGAATTCCCCATCTGTTCTTGTACTTTGCAAGACTTCGTGTGTCGGCATCATAGGCCCGTCTGGTGAGGACACAAGAGGGAGCCTTCTCAGTGGTTGCTCCCAGGCTGTGGAACTCCCTTCCACAGGAGGCTAGCCTGGCTCCCTCCCTGCTTTCGTTTTGCCAGCAAGCAAAAACATTTTTATTCAGGCAGGCTTTTAATGATTAATTGCTGACAAGAAGCCATTTTTCTGAGCAGGGATGCACTGCATTTTTAACCATTGCTATGAAATTATTTTACACTCTTTGAAATCTAATATCAATTTCATATGTTAATTTATTAAATTATTTCACGAACAGTTTTTTTTAAGCTTTTTCTTGTTTCACCCTTTTTAAAAACTGCCTTGAATCCCTCACCAGGAGAAGGGCAGGGTATACATTAAATAGGTAAATAATAAATAGTAATAATGAAATGTAAGTGATCAACAGAATTAACTGTAGTCCAACAAACTTCCAAAACATAGGGCCTTTGCAGACTGCTAGAAATATGCAAATTGAGTCCACTTTAAGGGTTAGGGTTAGAGTTAGGGAATCATGGGAATTTTATTGTGGCACCAGAGCTCTCTGACAGAGAAGACTCAATGTCTCAGGAAAAACAACAACACAATTCCCATGATTCCCTAGCACTAACCCTAACCCTTAAAGTGGACTCAATTTGCACTATTTCTGGCAGTCAGCAAAGGCCCATAGGCAATTATGGGCCTAAGCAGACTGGCGGCTGTAGGCCGCCCTGGGAAGGTGTGCTGCGGGACCGAGGCATCCCCACACCTCGATCCTGCGGCACACCTTTGCCGCCCCTGAAAGGAGCGCTAAAATAGCGCTCCTTTCACAAGTCAGCGAAAGTGCGCCTCAAAAGCTTGCGGCGCACTTTCGCTGACTTTTCTGCCGCAGCGTGTCCAGACGCTGCGGCAGGAGGTTGCCGTGCGGAGGGCCAGCGGCTCCGAGGACGACCTCGGGAGAGGGATGGGGCGCCGAGCGTGTGGCTGCCCCTCCCCTTCCCTGCCTCTAAGATGGCTCTATTAGCCATCTGCCGAGGCCCTTAAAATTTGTATCCAGTTGCTTTTCTGTAAGGGGTAACAAATGTATTTATGAGGAACCTGCAGTATCATATTTAATCTTCTCTCTTTGTGTGTGTGTGTGTGTGTTTTGTGACCTAAGAACTAAACCAAAATCTTGCCCTGGAGTTACACTGGAGTTACACAGGTCCTTTGTCATCTATAGGAAAAACAGAAGTTAATATTGTTTGGGGAGGGGAAAACAGGCTTGCTTTATTTCTCAGAAAGACTCTGAAAGCTAACTGAATATAACCTTTTGAGTGTGTGTGTGTGTGTTTAGCTTTTCATCCTGCGTACAATGTTCTCCTCTCCAGTTCTTTAAACTAGGGTGTGGTTTAAAGGACTTAATAGGTCTTTTCTTTATTAAGCTCATATAAGCAAGATAGATGAGAAGCTTTTTTGTCTGGAAAGGCCTTTGGTAGATGAGAAGAAAAAAATAAAAGAGCCCAGAACCTCACAGCGGTGTTTCTAATATATTCTAGGGTGTGCTAAGTCTGTTCCCTGGACACAGGCATGCTTGGCAGAAAAGGCTGTGTGGCTTCCAGAGCTGAATATTTAAGTTGCTCCTATAAGCTTGGCAGCATCTTTGGCCTGAGATATATGACATAAAGTGCAGAAGTAAGACTTTTTCATGAACCAGCCACTTCAGGTGCAGAGTCCTGCAAGACAGCACTCTTCTGGGTGGGAAAACTGTGCTCAATGGGGATGGAGCACAGTCTAAACCTGAAACCTTTGGGGAGGGGGGGAGATGTTGGACTGTCAAGAAACTTATGTGTCCCATAAGTGCCCTTTTTGACTTTTCAAGTCATATAAAATAGACCTTAAGATTCTGGTAAGTGCCCCTGTCCTGAATAATTCAGATCCCTTTGTTCTAGATAGGGGCACTTGGGCTTTGGGTGGTTGTTGTCAGGACTAGCCCTACCATTAAGCAGACTGAAGGGGCAGATGTCTACAGGAGTACTGGGGCAGGAATGGGCTGTTCCTCCTGAACCAACCACTTGCGGTTCCTTCCTTCCTGGAAAATGGAGTTACATGCCCCACTCAGCTCGCATTGTGCCCTCCCAGTTGCTCCTAAGAGGCTGTGGAGGCCATTCTCCCATCATCAGTGTTTAAATGAGATTCCACTACTGGTCCAGTTGGCTTCTGGATGTGAAATGGGAAAGCTGCCATCTTGCATTAGGCAGCAACATATCTTTTCATGGTAAAAGACATTCAAAAGGGGTTTACCATGCCTTCTTCTGTGCAGTACTAACTATTAGCTATGGTGCCATTGCCACTGTCTTTGAGAGATCTTTCATCAGTATCAACCCCCACGACTGCTGCTGTTTGGCACATTTTAAAACTTATTGCACTCTTAAATAAAGTGACTTACCTGATCTGGGTTAAAATTTAAAGCAGGCAGCATCCTGATCTTATCAGAAGGATTTAGCCACCAAAATTGCCGTCCAGGTCCATCCCCGCTCCCAGGGCCGCTCTGGCAGCTATTTTCTTAAGCCGGAAAACTCCCGGCTTTGAAAAGAGGTGTGCTGAGCACCCCTAGCACCAGGGCTGAACCTGGGCTGGACCCGGGTGGTGATTTCAGTGTATAAATCCTTCTGATAAGATCAGGATGCTGCCCAATTTAAATTTTAACCCAGATCAGGTAAGTCACTTTAAGAGTACAATAAGCTTCTTAATCTGGTTCCTCAGCAAAAGCCTGTCTGACATGGGAGACCCTACCAGCAACACTGCTGCCATCAGCATAGCATCTTGCCTTACAGAACCATACAAGCCAACCACCACAGAAAGGTGGTGCCATTAGGGATCTTTAGGAACCGTCATTATTCATAGCAACTTGTCTAGGATTTCAAGCTCCCAGTCACTAATATGCAGAGAAAGCTTCTATAGTAGCTGGTTTGTGGTTTTGTCTGTCAGTTGGCTACAGCAGGCCACTGACAGAGTGGTGAATTTCCACAGAAGGAACATAACCACTCAGTTAACAAATATTATCTTGCTAAGTGACAAGGATACATTTCTGTCTTTAAACCTTTGTCCCCTGGTTTGCCATTAGGCCTAGAGTCTAATCAAACTGTCATCCCCACATAACCTGGAATATTGGTGGAGATGGCTTGGGGTAAGATATCCCCAAGCAGAACAAAACAATTCCCTGAATTAAGGGTATTCCTTCTTATTTTCTCCTCCATCACTAAAATAGGTCTATTTGATCAGCCAAATATGAGCAGCCTAGAAAGAACTCCAGATAAAAAATATTTGTATAAATATCTTTATGAACCTACATTTTATATCGTACTGTTCCTATAAGACCAAAGCTTAGAAAACCTTGACATCTCTTTTGTATCAAATCCACGTTCCCTCCATCGCTTTTCTTCAGTTGCTTCCCATCCATTGACTTTAACCCTTAAAAAAATCCGAATGACAAGAGTGGGGCATAGAATATGAGGCAAAATAGATTCTCTGCTAATAAAAGTTTCTAGGCCTAAAGAGTAGATATGTTTTTGGTGATGGGGCAGTGGTGAAATTTGCTATCAGTAAAAGAAAGTTTGGTTTCAGAGGTCATCACTGGTAAGGAAAGGATAATATATGTACCTCTCAAGTACATAAATTCCTTGCTTCTCCACACAGTTTGACTTCTGTCTTATCCACCTCATACTTTCCCTCAGCTTTCCCTTTGCCATGTTGCACAAACATAATACGGATCAAGTGCCATTATGTGCCACTTGCATGTGCTGGAGTATAGATCTGAATTTTCAGTGAACACACAGGGTTTATATGCTTTGATAAGACATGCATTATTTTGAGCACCGCTCCCTATGGTCGGACACAACTTGACAACGGGGAATACCTTTACCTTTTATTATTGCTTAAGCCACAGCTGGCATGGCAGACAAACCAACCAACTATGGTTTGTCATCCCAATTTCTAATTTATTTTTTTTACCCTTTCCTTTTGTGAGTTTTTGTTTCAGGATGGGCAGCACAAGGAAGAAGCAGGGACAGGCATGTTTGTGAGTCCAGATACCACAATAAGCATGGTTTGGGCCAGGTTTTAACAATTCATGGCTTGTCTTGACTTGTGAATGCAACCACTGTGGCAAAATATAGGTATCACAATCCTTTCAAATCATTTTAAATTCCATCTGAATAAAAACTTTGGAAGTAATTAGCTTTACGCACACTTACATAAAAATGAACTCTGAATTTAAAGGAACTGCTTCCAAGCAAAAGTGTCTAGGACTGGGCTGTTTATACTAGATTCCTTTGTTTATGCAGAGTTTCTATTTTAAAATAGCAGAGACACAGAAAAGACAAAGCACTAAAGAGGAGAATGCGTGAGCTTATGAGGATCTTTTCCCCTTCTGGTTTTATAATCCTGAGAACTGTGGGGTGAGGAGAACAATAAGCAAGGTGGAGCCTTTTCCTCCCAGAGGAAAAGGACAGGAGGTTAGCTAGTGATTTTTGCCAAATGTTTTCCAACAAGAGTGGTGTAAGAGGTATTTAACATGAAATCAGATAAAGCCTCTTTAGTCTCCCTCCCCCTCTCTTGCTTTCTCTCTCTCACCCCTCTGAGTAAAATCTGGGGAAGTCAAAAGTCTTTTGTCCCCACGTTCCTGTAACCAACTGGGATGGCTTGTATACTCACTGCAAATTTAGATTTTGTATAAACCAGATCACTGCTAAAAAAGGGGATGGAACGCAACACTGTTCATCCCATAAAAATGCAAGTCTGGTTTTACAAGCACTTTTTTTTTCTAAACAGAGCTGTGCTTCTGAATGAGCCAGATTGGTCCCCAAAAGTTTTAGTTGGCACACCATCAGGAGCAGCTGGTATTTATAACTAGGCAAGAGCTCAGTTTTAACAAGCAAAAGAAACTGCCCTCCTACAAGACATAGAGCTGAACCAGAACACAAACATGGAGAATGGAGTACAATGCTGCTGTTTACTCTAGAGTAGGGTGGGCAACTTTTTCCCCTCTTGGTGAGGGTTACTTGGTAGCTGTGGATAAAGCAACATTTCTATATATACTGCTCCCTTCTCTCTTGATCATCCCCCTCATCTCTCTTCTCCTCACCCAGTGGTTTGCCTGAAGAGGGATAGATCTCTCTTGTAAGGGGGATTTTGAATCAATCTTTTGCAATGGGAACTTGAAGTCAGTCCAAGGGCCACACTGATGCCCTCTGCCTCTCTGGAACAGAGCTGGAGGAATTACTTTTTTGGACTACAGGCCACAAAATATCACAATTGACATGGCCTGTTGACAGGCTGACCAGAGGACTCTTGGAGCTCGTATCCAAAGAAGGTAACTTTTCCTTTCCAGGGTATAGCCAGTAAAGCAATGCTGCTAACTATGAAGAAATTTAAAACCAACAACTTTACAAATAATCCAGTCAATCTTCCTGCTAACTACTCACATTTGCCATTTGTGACACTATAACATCTAAAACTGGTGCTTTTTCATTTTGGAAAAGAACCTCCAGTTTACGAAAGCTTCCTCCAACGAGTTCAAGGTGCCATATATGGCTCTTCTCACTCCCCCATCCTCACACACCCACATCCTTGTGAGGTAGCTCAGGCCCGGGGTCACCCAGTGAATTTTAGGGTCCAATAGAGATAGGAGCTTGTATCTTCCAAGTTCCAGTACAATACCCTAACCACTGAACAAGAGCTATGGATTAAGGGGAGATAGACTGAGATCTGCTGGGGATGCTTTAGCTTCAGATTTCCTGCACCGACCAGGGGGTTAGACTAGATAGGCTACAAGACACTTTACAGTTTTGTGATTCTTTGTTCCAAAATCCAACTCAACTGCTAATTCTGACCTTGGACCAGTCACTTTATTTCAGTCTAACCTATCTGCTCTGGTGGTAGAGATAGATGCCTCCTACAGAGCACCCTCAGTTCCTTAGGGAGTGGAACACAGAGTAACAATGTAAGAGATAAATCAAGATATTCTCTGTTCAAGGGTGGGAACTGTGAAGCCCTCCAGATACTGTTGAATATACCCACATTACTCACCATTGAGTATACTAGCTAAGTCTGCTGGGTATCGCAGTCCAACAACATCTGGAGGGCCACACAATTCCCATCCCTGCTGTACATATTAGAATTTAAGACTTAATAAGACTGTTGCATACTGTGGGAAAGGGGAACCTTCGACTCTCAAGATGCTTTGGATGCCAGCTTTGACAGATAGTAATGTCTAATGGCAAGAGATTGTGTGAGCTGTAGTATGCAGGGCCAAATGTTCCCTGTTTGTGACATGTACCATATAGCTAACACAAAATAGCATCAAGAAATCCTCTAACTTATTTTCAGATCATTTAATGAAGTTATTGACCTGTTAGTTCTGATTAGAGTAGAGCCATTGAAGTAATTGGATTTACCTATAATTCTCTTATTAAACATCAGATTTACATAGTGTTTCCTTGACTTCCCATCTTATCAGAGTTGCTTTTAATATGCTGCTTTTTATTTCTTCTTTCTCTCCATGTAGCATTCAAACCCTTGTCCTTCTACCGAACAGTTATTTTATATATGAATTTCAAGTAAGTTCTTACCTCTTTACAAATATTTACATCGTGTTATTTTTCCTCCTCTAAATAGTGTGTAAAAGGTTTTTAAAAATCAGATATTACACCTATACTTAGTCCTATTTGTTTTCTTTACTTATACGTAAATGTTTATCTCTGTATACCTAACACTGATTATGCCAATCCTCAAAAAACATTACCTACCTATTGTTCAACATTCCATTTGGTTTCTATAGGTCTATTCCAATTGGGAGTAACTCACTGGATTCTGGCCATAACCTCCGCACGTACAGAGTAATAATTTTTGTCTGTATACAGAGACCATGTTGGCTAGTTTAGCTTGTATTGCTGGGTGGCTTCCTCAGCATGGCAGCAAAAGTGATGTGGCCATGGGTACTGTGGCAATTGGGGATGCTGGTGGCATCAGAATGCATCTCTGCCAGAAGAGAAAGCTGCCCTGTCAGCTTTGGAGCAGCTAAGGAATTGGCAAGGCAGCTTTCTTCTGACAAAAATGGCTTTTGCTGCGTGCTCCCAACCCCTGCTGCTATGCACCACTCCAAAAATGTCTTATACCAGTACAACAGACTGTTATGCCAATGTAACTCAACAAAACTCTTTCTTTCTTTCTTTCTTTCTTTCTTTCTTTCTTTCTCATTTTCCCCTTCATATAGGCCCCAGAACTGCAGCAGCTCTCCACACGTTAGCACTGTAGAAGAAAACCAATATACTTGTCTCTGTCACTTTCCTGATCTGGAAAATGTGCCTCCATGTGATTACATTCTAGCCCGAGCAACAATGAATGGGTCTTGTGTGTGGGCACTGATGTAGAAAATGGAACATCATCCGCCAGCAGGAGGAGGGCGTACACAATACAAACATTTCTTTGAGCGCTTGTGCTTTTGATAACATTGGATGGATCGGCAGCCAAATAAGTCTGTAAATAAGGAGGTGGGGAAATGGAATCTTCTAATAGATTCTTAATAAAATCATGATATATTTGGGAATAGTGAGTACGAATGCTTTATTCTTTTGGTCATTACATTACATTGTACGCCCCCAACTGCATTTTCATCATCCTCAACTTTATGGCAAAAGTTTTGCTGCTTTTCAGAGGAAAGACAACACAAAACCCCAAGATTTCAGCTCTGGAGCTTTCACGAATGTACTAGGTGATGCTGGGCAATGCTATTCTGTCTCAGGATGAACCCTATAATCCTATATCCCAAATCTATTAAAAAGAGAATTTTAATGACTTACAGGGTTGTTGTATGGATTACAGAGAAAATATATAAAGCAGCTTCATTTATATACCGCTTCATACCACGCTATGCAGTGTCTAAGCGGTTTACAACTGTTAAGTTCATTGCCCCCCCAACAGTTGGGTACTCATTTTAGCGACCTCGGAAGGATGCAGGCCTGAGTCTAGCCTGAGCCCTGGCTAGTACTGAATTCGCAACCTTGTGGTTTATGAGTGAGTGGCTGCAGTACAGGCATTTAACCACTGCGCCACAAGGGCTCCTTACTGCGCCACTAGGGTTCCAAGCCTTCCTTATCACTAGATAAGTGTAACAGTAACAACAATATTTGCTTGTGTTAACTGTCTCTAGTCATGTAGGAAAAGAAGTTATCTGATGACTGAAAAACCATTATACAAAGTTAGTAATGTAATTAATAATTAATATACACCAGGAAAAGTTTGACAGTTTGAGCACATGCCATTAACCAGGAAAAGGGGAAGATACAAAGCAGGGCTACCCCATCAACTGTCACAAATACAAAGATACAAAGCAGGGCTACTCCATCAACTCTGTAGTTAGATCAGCTTTATCAGACTCCTCCCTCTACTGCCATTCCACCAAGCTGCATCAGAGGGAAATGGAAAGCAAGGCCTTTCCATCAGCTCTGCTGAATAAGCAGCTCTGCTGGATTCCTCTTTCAACTGCCACAAGGCAGCCGCTGTGACAGAGGGAGAAAGAAAGTGGGTCCATTCCATCAGCTCTGCTTGAAAGACCATCTTCATGTGGCTCTTTCTTTGCTCGAGTTGTTTCCATTCCATCTGATCATGATAAGAATAACTATTTAAGAATTTGTCCCTTCCTCTTCCTTCCTCAACGTTCTTCCCTCTTGTGCCATGTCTTTTAAACTATGGGCAGGGACTGTCCTGCTTTATTGACTGAATGTAAGCTAGCCTGGGAATTTTCTTCAGTTGAATGGTGGGATTTAAACAGATACACAAATACTTCTGTAAGAAATGGGTAGTGATGACTATTCAACAGTCATATGGTAAAACTTGGTATAGTTACAAGGGCAATAAACATTTAAGTGGATATGCCCTCTACAACTCTTTAATCCAGACTCCCCCCCCCACAGTAATCCCCAAATGAATAGTCTGAGACATACTGTGATACCATGTTATGTGAAGATGTCAACTGTTGTAACATTTTTTTTGTGGGGAGGGGATATTTAGAGGCTCATCATAATCTGAAGCCTTTGCTTACACATAAATCAGGCACTGTCCTGACAGGCCAAATAAACAAAGGCCACATACCATGAAACAGTAAGGTGGAAAAAATGTTACTCAATGTGGAGTGCAATTGGCAAAACCAATTACATTTGACAGCTTTGGGAGCCTCTGGCTAAGGCTGAGGTATTTACAGAATTTGCTATCTCCTTTCCTCCCAAGAGATCCTAAGATAAAGGCTTCATATTGTACTCAAAAAAGTTTGGGACAGATGCTCTGAAGGACTAATGCCCTTGAGCTCTCTACAGACAGGACATATAAATTCACTAATATCTTTTGGAAATGCTTGTGCATGTAAACAACATGGCGTCCTGGTCTTAAAACATCGGAGTGATATATGTCACCTTATGGTTGGAAAAATTATATACAGAGAGCAGTGATTCCCAAACTCTGATCCTACAGATTATTTGGACTTCAGCTCCCAGAAGTGCTGACTGTTGGTCCAAACTGGCTAGGGTTTCTGTGAGTTGAAGCCCAAAATTCCTGGAGAACCAAAGTTTGGGAACCACTGACATAAAGTGCTGGATGTAGACCTACATATTTGCTTTGCTGAGTTTAGTGGAACTTACTCTTGGGTGTGTGTGGATAGGATTGCTGCCTTCTTGTGGCATCTCTGGTTGTCAAGAGAATGTCAGGAATCCTACACATTTCTCCAGTGCAACAGGAGCACAGAAGCTTCCAGGACCTTGAATTGGCTGGAACAAAGTTGCTTATCGCCTGAAGCATGATACAGCAGAGCTCAGTGTTCATTCCCACAGTTTATTCTTGAGATAGCACATACAAGAGAAGCTCTCTCTCCCTCCCTCTTTTTCTATCAAATTGCCTTATCTTTCTCCTCTTTGATAGCTTGTTCATTCATTACTTAACTACTTTGTTTTAAATTCTTTCCCTTTCTCCTCCCACACACGTTCCAAGTAAGTTTTCAGAATTTCTTTCCATGGAAAACAATCATCTGCAATATGGGTCTGGCTGATCATTTCCCTTTCAGTACTTGGAGAATGGCTGCTGATTAAAATGCAAAACATCTCTGCACATTATAAGCTTGAGAGAACTGGCAATTGGTGTGTACCTAAGTGTGTGTAAAATGTTGAGTTATATTCACTTGAGAAGGAGAGTTGTAGCTGAATTTTCCCTTCCTGTATCACTGGATACACAGAAGCAGCAGGTGGTATCAGCCAAGCCCAGGAAAAGACCTCTATTTATTTGTAACATTTCTATTGTAACTCCAGGTACTCTACACAGCTTCCTCCCCACTCAAGTTCAATGGGGCTGAGAGACAGTGACTCCCAGAAGACCATCCAGTGACTTTTAGGACTCAGTGTGAGGCCCAAACCCAGATCTCTGACGTTCCAGTCCAGCCCCCTAATCTCACTGTCTACCCCATCCTACCACTATCAGGGTGAAGTGGTTGACTCATGGGTGCTGGAACAAGCTTCCCAGGAATTCCTCCTGAGCCCTTCCCCAACTGATGTCCATTCCCAGTTCTCTGAGCTGGTGCTCCAGTGAGAGACAATGCTTCCTTGCTGGTAACCTGGCTAGGTTTCTTGCCTTGTCTTTAGAGAAGCCAGGTCTGGAGGCAGCCAGTTCAAGCACAGCATATGCCCCTGCATCACTCCACTGGAGTGCACAATTTGTTGGAAGAGGGAGTAAAGAGGTGCCAGCTAGAGGAGTGAGTGAGCATGAGCTACATCAGGGACAGGATTGTGTGTACCCTCTGGCACACCCTGGACTAGGGTGCTACACTCAGAAGTTGTAGAGGATGAATATCTGATCACCAACATGCCAGTCCGCTTGCTTTCTATACATGAAACCAGAGAGGATGTCACATTGCCCTTCACTTCAGACCACAAACTGTCTTTGGGTGAACCTGGAAGAACCTGATACAATGATGCATAATGTGCCTATGTGGTGCAATGATTGTAGAGCTGGATCAGGGTCCCTTTCACCAAACACAATTACACTGCTATGATCCCCCTCTAACTGCCTTGGCTACATCCTAGGGAATCCTGGAGTTTGGACAGAGGCAGTTCTCTTTCTATGGATTTTATAGGGCCCTCCCTAATTTGTCAACCCCAGGATTTCACAGGATGTTGCCATGGCAGCTAAAGTGGAATCATAGCACTATAACCGTGTAATGTGAACAGGTCCCAGGACTGGGGAAGCCTGAATTAAAATCTCCACTGAGTCATGGAGCTCATAGGACAACCTTGCATCAGTCATTGTTTCCCAGCTTAACACACCTCACAGCATTGTTTTGAGGACAAAATGGCAACAAAGGAACCATGAACATTGTCTTGATCTCCATGGAGAAGAAATGACAGGTCATCTCATGTTACTCAGGGATAGGAAAAGCTGCACCATTGCTCTGGTTTTTACATCAGAGCAGGCATGTAAAAACCGTTGTGTGTTTATTTCGTGAAAATTCTCCACAGACTTCCTTTTGAAATAATATATATGGTACATTCTTTTCTTAAAGCTTCATTCATGAGAATATTTACTCCCAGGACATGTTTTACTCTGACAAGTGAGTATGATTGTAGTGGCTTAACTGCTGGACTGTGACTTTGGAGATCAGAGTTCGATTCCCAGCTCAGCCATGAAAACCAGTGGGTGATGTTGGACAAGTCATATGCTCTCAGCCTTTGGAGAAGGCAATGGAAAACCTCTTCTGAACAAATCTTGCCAAGAAAACTCCATGACACTTTGCCTTAGGGTTGCCATAAGTCAGAAACAACTTGAAAGCACAGAACAACACGTGTGTGTGTGTGTGTACATATGCACACATACATAAACACATACACATTATTCTGTTAGCACCATTGTTCTTCAAATGCTATATCTAACCAGATGTAGTCAGCTATCATCCTGAAGGGTATATGTGTTACAAAATTACACATCACTGAAGTAGTAGTTGTGTCAAATGAAGACACCATGCTTGGTACCTAAGGTTATAATAATACTTGTCCATTTAAAGAATTTCTCACATAAATACCAAAATACCTGAAGTGTTTCTAGCAAGTAACTCTGGCCATGAATAAAAATCTAGGTAATAGTCCATCTGAATAAGGCCTCCATAAACAATTGTCTCATCAAGACACTTTTACCATGGAACATAGAGGATAACATTTCTATGTGAACACGAATACCATACTGTTTTCAGTGGCACTCTGCCCATACGAATGTGATTAAAACACAATGTGGGTGTCCTAAGATCACACACAGGCAGGACCTGATTTTCCATTTAGGGATGCTATTTGGCCAATACATTAGAATGAGAGAAGTAGAGTGGAGGGAAGAGGCCAATGCACTCCATGTGTAGTTTGCGAGGTGGTGGGGAAGAAGAGGGGTAGTGTAACCCAGCTATTTGTTTTCATGAAGCTCCATTCATAGAATCTATTGATGAAGGATTGGGAAATGAGATGATAGAACTCAGATAGATTTGACAGATGAAATCCAAATCCTATGCCTGCTGATTTAGAGGTAATTTCACTCTCTCCAATGAGGTTTACTTCTGACTGAGTTTCCATAGGATCTTGTACTTTGGGAATAATTCATAGTACATCTTTCTGAGTGAGCAAGCTAAGTTTATGCTGCCCAGATGTGAAGCTTGCCTTGCACTTTCTCACGGCAGCTGCAAGCATTCTAGATTCTTCTGGTTGGTTCACTTAGTGAATAGCAACAAACAACACCATGTCTAGCTTTCTTTCAAATTGGAGTTGGAATTCAACATTCAATAAACTGGTTTTAATTGTTTAATTGATTTTATTACCCCATAAAGACATTTGCTTGTTTTAAGGTGCCACAGGACACTTTGCTATTTCTGCTGCACAGTGGTGTAGCAGAGCCAGAGCTTGCAGGGTTAAAGTCCTGTGACATTTTGGTTAGCACAGACTACACCATCCTCTGCAACCTCTAGTTGACTCCTTGACACCTTTGTTCTCCCCTCTTAGTAACTATGTCCATAGTAGCTGGAGGGAAAATGGATTTTCCCAGCAATAACATATTGTTATTCCTGCTGTAAAGAAAAATACCTTGGGATAGTTTGCAAAGGGATCTTGCAGCACTCCATCACATGCATCTGAGGAAGAATACTTAAGTCTAGGAAAGCTCATGCAACCAACTTCTATCTTTTGTCTCAAAGGTGCTGCAAGATCCTTTTGCATACTGATTTTCCAGACTACCACAGCTGTGTCTTTGAATTCTACCACAATTGGGGTAGTTTGATTTTGTGGAAGCAAAACGCATTACAAAATAACTGCTGTTACTATGCATTTTTGGTACTGTCTATGGAAGTGTTGCTCTTGGAAATGTATTATGAATGGCTGCAGTTCAAAATTTTCCACTATACCAGAGCTGCTATAAGCAGAATAAGATGACCCCACTCTTTGGATATAATAAGATAATCAAAGGTCTGGAAACCAAGTCTTATGGGGAATGACTGAAAGAGCTGGATATGCTTAGCTTGGAAAAGAGAAGGCTGAAAGGTGTCATGGTAGCCATCTTTATCTATCTGAAAGGATGTCAACTTGTTTTCTGTTGCTTCAGATACTAGAACACAAACCAATGGATACAAATGACAAGAAAAGAGATTCCACCTAAACATTAGGAATAACTTCTTGATGGTAAGAGCTGTTTGATAGTGGAACACACAGCCTCCGAGAGTGGTGTGGTCTCCTTCTTTGGAGGGTTTTAAACAGAGGCTGGATGGGCATCTTTCATCTTTAGTTTTATATTCCTGCAGGGCATGGGGTTGGACTGGATGGCCCTTGCAGCCCCTTCCAGCTCTATGATTCTAGGATTCTATAAATATATAATAGAAATGGTGCTATTGAAGAGGTAGCTGTTTTGACTCTAGGAGGAAGGAGATTCTTGGGAAGGGAGCAGGGCATTTTCTTTACTGAACCACTCATCAAGTCTTACTGTATCGCCTAGACCACAACATAATATATTTACCAACATTAAATTACAGACAGATGTCCAGGATACCAGAGTCTACATCTTGGGAAAGTACACAGCAGAGACTGAGGTTTCATCAGCACACATGGCCCGTTGCAGAGCAAATGGGAAAACTTAGAAAGATTCATGCCATGAAGCCATTTTAAAACAACAGTTAAGAGAAAAGGAGGGAGGCTAAAATAATTTGTCAGGATGAGTCTGCTAAAGCACAACTCATGTTTTCAGGAGTGTTCTTAGAAGAGCTATGAGCAAAGTGTAATTGTTTTTTTTTTTTTAAAAAAGAAAAGAAAATTATATTAGCTGACAAACAGGAAAGGGTGAAGTTTAAACCTCGCCTATGACCTGAGCAGAGAAATCCTAACCAATTGGGAAGAAAACGCCACTGATTTTTAAAAGATATAATTCCAAATGAGAATACAACCCGTAACAACTTGGAAGTCTGATGTACACATATTAATTACCTCTCCGGAGGGCCAAAGATAGGAAATACTTTCCAGAAGTGTATCTGCTATCCCTTTATATTATTTTCAGGGAAACCAAAAACACTGTATTTCCAAACAGGAAACCCACACAAAATGATGATTAAAAACAAACAAAACTTAACCAAGCAATGCATAACATGAAAGATGTTTAAAAAATTAATTTATTTACTAATGCCGTTTACAATTGATCACTGAATATTTACAGCTGCAATTGTAAGCAACCTTGTTTGGGAAGGAGCAACGATGAACTCAACGGGACTTACTTCTGAGTAAATATCTCTAGAACCAGATTGTAATGCAGTGGTGATGCCTTAGCTGTATATCTGGGGGAGAAAAGCAATCATTTGTTGCAAGGAAACTAGGTAGGACTCAATAGAAAGTGTGTTCAAGCCTTTGGGCAGGGCTGGATTGCAGTGCCAACAGCTAACGGATCTTCGCCTACCTCAGAGCACAACAGTGTAGCCTCTGTTTGTTTAGTGGAATTTTGGAGGCAGAGAGATGTGATGATTCATACCTATTTCAGTTTGAAGAAAATGGCTGGAACTAAACAAGATACATCAGTGCTGAGAAATGGACTTATCAGAACTGAGAGCAGGATTCCTTTCTTTGTGTCTCGGCTTGACACTGGCAAAGATCAAGACTGTGCCATTGAGCAAGTTCTATGTAACCGCAGTTCACATCTGATGTGATCACAGAGACAGTGACTCACAGCCAGAACTGATCCCTGGGATTGATCCCTTCTGTTTGATTCCTATGCACATGTTGGGAGGATGGAAGAAGTTGAGGGAGTGAAAGAGAGACCTTGAATGCATCATGAGAAATACGTGGGGTATATATGGGAGGGAAGGAGACAGCTGTTGATATTATTATGTTTATGATCCAGATTTCTGCCCAAGAAAATTAGAGTACTGGTTGTGGTTCCCAGTATGGCATACTATATAAAATGCCGGACTGGGACTAACTCTGCACTGAACCAGAGAACTTCCTTGGTGACCTTGAGCCCATCATGTTCTTTCAGCCTGACCTACCTCACAGGGCTGTCTTTGTGAGGATAATGTGGGGCTGGAAAGGATAAGGAGAGCAACATTGGCTACTTTGGCTCATCAACAGAAAAATAAGTGCTCTCCTCCATTTTATCCTCTCAGAGGATTAGGATACATATTTTGGGAGGCTACCAAGTGGGACAGCTAACTCAAAAATAAATGTTGTCCTCCATTTTATCCTTTCAACAAACTATGTGGTGTTCTGTTGTCATGCACCTTTGACTCGCGTTGGACTTATGGCAAACCTGCTCTGTGGTTTTCCTGGCCACATTTATTCAGAACGTTGAGATATAGATTTTGGAGAGGCTACCAAAACAAGTTTGTTGTTTTTGTGTGCCTTCAAATCATTTCCAACTTATAGTGACCCTAAGGTGCCCCCTGTCATGGGGTTTTCTTGGCAAGATTTGTTTTGAGGCCATTGCCTTCCCCTGAGGTTGAGAGAATTTACTAGTAGGTTTCATGGCTAAGCAGGGAATGGAACCCTGGTCTCCAGAGTCATAATCCAGCACTCAAACCACTACACCAAAAGGGACAGGGTGGTAATCCATATTTTCTGAATGGCAAGTAGGTGCATGGGGTAAGAACTTTTGGTTCCACTATTTCCTCTCCAAGCCAGTGAGGCACAATGGTTTAAGAGTTGTTCTTTCAGATGGTGTAGGTTTAACACCTTATTTATGGCTACCACAAATAGTCTGCAGAAGTATGAGGGATGGGATGTTCTGTCATAACTAGTCACATTGCCACTTAAGAGCATAAAAATATTTCCAAACCCACACAAAATGATGATTAAAAACAAACAAAACTTAACCAAGCAGTGGATAACATGAAAGATGTTTAAAAAACTAATTTATTTACTAATGCAGTTTACAATTTGATCAATGGTAAGCAAGCTTCTTTGGGAGTGAGCATCCCTGAGCTCAATGGGACTCACTTCTGAGTGAATATGTCTAGAACCAGACTGTAAAGCAGTGGTGATGTCTTAGCTGTATATTGTTGTTGTTGTTGTTAACTACTCTTGAGTTGACCCCGCCTCATGGCGACCCTGTAGATGAGACATCTCTAAGGACCCTCTACTGATCTGCTCAGTTCCTGCAAATTCAGGCCCGTGACCTCCCTGATTGAGTTGGGAGGTAGTGGTTGGACTACCAAATGAAAGACCTTCCAGAAAAATGGAGGACATGACCAAATCAAAGCTCACAACTATAAATATCAATGCATGCTTCTGAGTCCTGCTCCCAATGGAGGACCTTTGGAAATTCCTCCTGGTCAGTTCAGAAGGTTGAACTGGAGGATGTATTCTGGAAAAGGAGGGCATCTGGTCACCCTGCCTTGGGCAAGTTACTCTCTCTCAGCCTTTGTCCTCCTCTGGACAAATCTTGCCAAGAAAACACCAAGATAGGTTCACCTTTGGAAAGGACTTGAGCCCCCCCCCCCCCCAACATCTCCTTTCCCTCCTGGGAAATGAGTCACCCCTAGTCTGGGTGACCAATTGTCCTACCTGCCAAGGAGGACAAAAATGTAGGACATTCCATAGAAAAATGTTGGACATGAACAAATCAAGGCTCCAAGCACTCCTATAAATATCAGTGCATGTTTCTTCGTCATGCTCCAAATAGAGGACCTTCTGGAATTCCTCCTGGACAGAAAGTGGAAATGTAGAACATGTCCTGGAAAAGGAGGACATCTGGTCACCCTGCCTTGGGTGAGTCACACTCTCTCACTCTCAGGGGAACACCATGGCCAATCTCCTCTAAATAAATCTTGCCAAGGAGACCCTATGATCTGTTGGCCATCTTTTGCAAAAGTCTTGAAGGCCCTCAACCATAACATCTCCTGTCCCTCTGGGGAAATGGGTCGCCCCTAGTCAGGGTGATCCGATGCCCTAACTGCAAAGAAACTCGAAGCACCATCAAATGTAGGACCTTCCAGAGAAATGGAGGACGTGGCCAAATCAAGGCTCACAACACTCACATCAATATCAACGCACGCTTCTTTGTCATGCTTCAAATCAGACCTACACAACTTGGCAGTAGCCAGAGGGCAAAATTAAAATAGGCTAAACTTCTTTGGGCCACAGATAGATATTAGTTAAATATTAATTAATTAATATTAATTCCCTCCTCCTTCTCCTCTGCCCAGCTCTCTGCTTAGGAGAAAGGTGAGCAGCAGAGAAGCCATGCTTGTCCTTCTCCTCTGTCACCCAGATTTCTCCTTGGGAGAAGGCCAGGCAAAGGAGGAACTTTGCAGGGTGAGCATTTGGCCTTGTCATCCTCCTCTGCATGACACTCTCCTCAGGAGGAGGCCAAATGGTAGAGGAGCCTTGAAATCACTCCACATCCTTGTGGGCCACCTGAAATCATTTGGCGGCCGTATGTTGTGCAGGCCTGCTCCAAATGGAGGAGCTTTTGGGATTCCTCCTGAACAGGAATGGAGGACAGATCTTGGAAAAGAAGGATGTCTGGTCGACTCTGCCAAGGACTCTGGTTGACTCCGCCTTGGTTGACTGCCAATCTCCTCTGAACAAATCTTGCCAAAGAAACCCTCAGGACGTGTTGGCCAGCAGCTGGAAAGGTCTTGAAGGCCCTCAACCACAATGTCTCCTCTCCCCTCCTGGGAGATGGTGGCCTCTTGTGTAAGGTAAAGCTAAAGGTAAAGGTAATAAAGGTAAAGGTATTCCCTGTTGACAAGGTTGTCAAATCGTGTCCCATCATAGAGGGTGGTGCTCATTTCTGTTACTAAGCTGAAGAGCCAGCATTGGCAGAAACTCCTCTGTGATCCTGTGGCCAGCATGACTGCACAGAATGCTCTTTACCTTCCCACCAAAGTGGTACCTATTTATCTCCTTGCATTTGCATGCTTTCAAACTGCTAGCTTGGCAGAAGCTGGGACTAGGATCACGTATTGTTATTACGTACTGTATTGGTTTGTTTTAACAGGTCAGCCGCTTTGATTGCTACTATGGTAGAAAAGCGGGATGCAAATGAAAGTTTTATTAATTCATTAATAATAATAATAATAAGTTTTATTTATAACCCGCCCCTCTGCTCGGCAATTTAGTGGCGGGAGCTCACCCTATCTTGCAGGACCCTAGTGACCCCCCATAAACAAACAAACAAACAAACAAACAAACAAACAAACCACACACACACACCCCCGCCCCGGCGCTGACCTGGAAGATGAGGACCTTGAAGTGGTTCCTGCGGAGGAGCTGGGCGTGATTGTGCTCGAGGCGCTTGACCTGGGCGCACTGGCGGTCCATGCGGTCGCGGACGTCGCGGGTGTGGGCGCTGACCTTGCGGGACTTCTCCAGGAGCTTGGCCACCGTGTTGCTGGTGGAGGAGTGGTGCTTGCAGAGCTTGCCCAGGTCGCCCTGGATGCCCTTCACGGCGCCTTCCAGCTCCACCTGCCGCTGCTCCATCCGCTCCTGCTTCTCCTGCACCGCGTCCAGCATGTGCACCAGCTTGTCCAGCAAGGTCAGCACCGTGATGGCGTTCACCTGCTGCTGCTGCGGGGAGCCTTCGCGGGGCATGGCCTCCCCGGGGCCGGAGACAGAGGCGGGCGGCTGCTGCTGCTGCAAGCTGGGGCTGCGGCTCCCCGAGGGCACCGGGCTGGCGCTCCGGGCATCCTGGGCACCCTCGGAGCCGGGCGAGACGTAGCCGCTGCTCTTCTCGGCTTGCAGCCCGTCTTCTCCCATGGTTGAGCCTCCTGGCCTAGGAAGAGCCCCAGCTGCAGAAAGGATGCCCCAGAGAGTGCCCCCAAGGGTGCCCTAGGTCAAGCCCCGCCTGGTGGGCAGTGGGCAGTGGGCAGAGACTTTTTTCTTGGACAGCTGGAGCCCAGCAGGCCTTACCCAGTTGCTGGCCTCCAGGTTTAACTGGACTTTCTTCCCTCCCCACTTCTTCTTTTTTTTTCTTTCCCCTCTTCCCTCCTCGCCCTCTTTGCTTTAGGAAAGGAATGGCATATTTCTCTCATGACTTCATGGGGCGGAGAAAGAGGAACACACATACACAACACACTCACAACACACACACACACACACCCAGCCAGCTTTGGCCCTGCACCAGAGCCTGCCATTGGCTAACCAAAGTCTGTCAACTGGCTGGCCCCAAGGGACTCCCCTCCCAAATGTTCTTTTTCCTTTCCTCTCTCTCTCTCTTTCTCTGGAAGTCTCTCCTTTCCTTCCTTTCCTCTTCAGGACTTTGGGATGGAAAGAATGGCTCCCGCCCTTAGCCTCTCTCTCTCTCTCTCTCTCTCTCTGGCTGAAAGGCAGAAAATGGAAAGGAGGAAAATAAAAAGGGAACAGCTTAAGAACATCTTATTTGTGCTCAAAGGGAACTTTGGAGGGCTTTACTTTTATTTTATTTTTTAAAAAAGACAGCACCTCTTTTAAAATAAAGTTTTATGAAAGGTACAAACAACAACAATATATATATTAACTATAGAACAATTGGGGTGTGTGTAGTGTGCCTTCATTTCTGACTTATGGCAAACCAAAGGCAAACCTGTATGTAGCAAGATCTCGTAGAGAGACTAGGGCCTGTACAGACTGCCAGAAATAACCCAGTTTGAGGCCACTTTAACTATCCTGGCTTTGTGCTAGGGAATCACTGTAGTTTTTTTCTGAGACATTGAGCCTTCTCTGTCAGAGACTTCTGGTGCCACAATAAACTACAGTTCCCAGGATTCCCTAGCACTGAACCAGGGCAGTTAAAGTGGCCTCAAGATGCATTATTTCTGGCAGTCTGTAAAGGCCCTGAACTGAAATAAATAAATTGGCAGCATGTGTTTTTAGAGACTTCAGTCTACTTCCTCAGATGCATTTTGGAGGCAAACCAGTCAAAGGACTTTCTTGACTAGTTTCTTCAGAGGGTGTTTGGTGTTGCCATTCTCTGAGGCTGAGAGAGTGTGACTTGCCCAAGGTCGCTCAGTGGGTTTTTGTGGCCAAGTGGGGATGAGAACCCTGGTCTCCAGAGTCCTACTCCAACGCTCAAACCACTATGCCATGCTGGCTGTCAGTTATAGTTCCTTTTGAATAACAAAGACAAGAATGATATTAAATACAGTAGTAACGATTGGTATGCAGCTAAAAGGAGTTCAGATGTCTTCAAATAAGAAAAGAAACTCCATTGGGGGCATAGGTAGGTGTGTAGTGATGAATTTAGAGTAACTACCACCAAAATAGCAGTGTGCAAAGGGATCTTGTAGCTCCTTTGAGACTGACTGCGAGGAAGAAGGTCATAGCTTCCGTAGACTTTAGTCTACTTCTTCAGATCTTACAAGATCCCTGTGCGTACTTCTGTTCCAGACTAACATGGCTATTTTTCTGAATTCTTCCATAAAAATACTTAACTATGGGGCCAGCCTGAGGTGGAAGAAATCAAGGTGCCTGGTACCCAAAGCCAGCCAAGTTATTTTGGCACCCGAGGCAGAAAATACCACAAATGCAGCACCCCTCCCTGTCCTTGACAGGATTCAAAACATAACCCAAAACAGCAAATTATTTCAGGACGCTCCACATCTGCTGCCTGATATGTCTGCTTCATCTTGTCTAAAGACAGAACTCTTGACAGCCAGGTTGCTTCTAGATGAGTCTTTTATGGTGCAACCATCCTGCCTTGTTTGTAGACTCATGGTGGGCCAGATGTCAGCCTTCGTCTTGTAACTCTTGTAACTCTCTTTTGCATTTTCCAGCATGGTAATTTTTTTTTTTGGGGGGGGGAGTTATTTAATTTCTTTTTAAACTTTTGTACAATAAGATTTTAACTTAATCTTGCTTTAAATTACTGTAAACCACGTAGAATCTCACCCCAGGAGAAAGATGGAGTGTAAATTCAATACATACATGTTGTGTTGTTTTTGTGTGCCTTCCAGACATTTCTGACTTATTCTGACCCTAAGGCAAACCTATCATGGGGTTTTGTTAGCACAGTTCCTTCAGAAGAGGTATGTCGTTGTGATCCTCTGAGGCTGAGAGAGTGTGATTCACCCAAGGTTTCCATGGCCAAGTGGGGATACTTGTATACATATGTACATTTTCACATCACTCCTTTTGCTTTTGCTTTCCTCACCAGGAAAAAAAATCTATTAAGGTGAAAAGGATGGGAAGTGCTGCCAAGTGCATTTTGAGGCACCCTTCATGTGGGAGCACTGCAAAGGTGGTTGGAACGGTGGTGAAATTGTTACGGTTATTTTTGTGTGCGCGCTGGGGTTGTCTGTGATGAAATCCACAAACACTACCTCCTGTCCTCCTCCCCATTATACCAAAGTCTTGCCACTCTGTCTTCAGGGTGCAGCCTGAGTTGGAGAGGAAATTGCCTGGTTTCCCCTGCTCCACACAGTTCAATGGACTGACAGTGGAATTGTATTTGTGACCTGGGACCCTTCCATGCTACACAACCATGGCACTACAAATTCCACTTGAACTGCCATGGCTGTATCATAAGGAATCTTGGGCTTTGCAGTTTGGTCAGAGGCACCAGAGAAGCTCCTTGGCATGGGATTCTGAATGCCTGTCCTTAATCTGCTAGTCCCAGGCAGTTAAAGTGGAATCATACTGCTATTACTGCATAGAAGGAAGAGGATAGACTCTCCCACCATAACTGTGGGGCTCAAGGGGGATATATAGGAGGTGAAGGTAAGAGCTACTGCCTCTTTCTTACCTCCAGCACCTGCCAGTTGAGGAAACCAACTGCCTTAGGTTGCATCTGCACTGCAGAAATAATGCAATTTGACACTGCTTTCACTGCCATATGGAATTTGTAGTTTTGTGAGATACACAGCAAACTACAGATCCCAGGATTCCATAGAAGAGAGCCATGACAGTTAAAGCAGTGTCAAACTGCACTGTTTCTGCATTGTGGATGCCGCCTTAGTCTGACTAATGGTAATAAATGGCCTTGCAGGGCTTTGGGACAAAAGCCCAGAGTGTTGTGCAACAGAATGAGCGAGAGGGCCCCAAATATTGCAGAGCAGGCTTATTGCATGAAACTGGACTACAAATTTCTGGGTGGTTAGGGGTCCTATAGAGGACAGAGAACAGTCCTCTGTTTGAAAGTGTTTTGAATTTGGATTTGGATTTGGCTAGCAGCTTAAAAGATCAAGATCAAGAACAATAAATCTGAGGTCCTCAAAGCTACCCATCAACAGTGAGGATCTGGACAGAAGAGTGAGGAGCACATGGGTCTTCTGGTCACCTCCTCCCATAGTGAGATATGTCATATTTCTGTTTAAATTATAGCAGTTTCTCCTAAAGTTGCATTTTGAAATCTTAAATCAACATATGCCAATCCATTTTCCTTTTTCACTCCCCTTCTCCCTTTTGGCTATGAGAAGACACTATCAACCCTATTCATGTCTTGTAGAGCTGCCTCTGGCAATTTATAGATACCTTAGGCACACTGTGGGTTAACTGCTACCTGATTCATTGCAGGGCAACTGTTTAAAAATCACTTGGAAGGTTTTAAAATTGATTCATACTCATGATTAATCCAGTACGCTTTGCTGTCCAAGCAGTTAGGCATCTAATCTGTGGAAGCAAAGTGTGAAGGCTGTGCTGTAACTCTCAATTGCATCTTTGTGCGATATCAGAGCTGGATGGCATACATTGTACTGAATTAGCTGTTCCACTTGTTCTGTCAGATTTTTACATTGGGATCTGGTTCTAGGTGTGATTTTTATATCTTTTTCTGAGTTGCCCTTGAGGGGCAGGGGGTGGGAGTATGAAAGAGCAATTCCTTTGGGAAGATTCCTTCCTTTCCAAGCAGTGGTGGCTGGTAGCTTCTGTAGCATTAGGGCAGTGGTTATACGGCTGGTGCTAGTCCAAAGTTTAAAGGAGCTATCCAAGGTAAAAAAAACCTTATCCTTATATCCTTATAAGCTAATGGTTCCATTGCCAGCCTGTTCTGAACATCATAAACAAGTTTCTGCTAGCATTCAATTGCAATCTCCTTTCCTGTGTAAAGTAACCCTATCAGTGTTGGTCCTGCCCTGGTGGTGCAGTGTTAAATGCCAGTACTGCAGCCACTCACTCACAAACCATAAGGTTGTGAGTTCAATCCCAGCCAGGGGCTCAGGGCCAACTCAGCCTTGCATCCTTCTGAGGTCGCTAAAATGAGTATCCAGTTTGATAGGAGCAATTAGCTTACAGTTGTAAACTCCTTAGGGACTGCTCAGTGCAGTATGAAGCAGTGTATAAATGAAGCTCCTATTGCCATTTCTATTGCTGTTTCCCTCTGTAGCAACAGTGAAGAGGTTTTCCTTTGAGTGGTTAAGATCTCATAGCATGCATCTACACAGCTTGTTCAGCATGCTTTGTTTTGTGATTTGAAGGTAAACAAGAGCTTAAGTCTCATTTACAAGTCTCATTGCTCAGGCACATCACTCTGAGGAAATCCCAAGTAGAAACACATTAATTACTTGTTTGAGAATACACCTTCCCCTTAAAACCTTAGTTTGTGTGATTTCCCTTCTTGTATTTGAAGGGTACAATACAACTCCGTATCCATGGGGGGATACTTTTCTGGACTTACCGGGGCAATGTGAAACTATGAATAATAGCAAACCCTATTGAAATGAATGACTTCTGGCAGTAGTTGACCATAGAGTCATGCTGGGGGACCTAGAAATTCCTAGAGAGGACACTTCTGTAGGCTTTTCTAGGACTTCCAGCTATAGTCAACTTTCTCCGGAAGCGTACCATAAAATGACACTGGAGGACCTAGAAAATGCCTTGAGAATTTGTTTTCCTGAATGTGGGTAAGTGAAATCACAAGTACTGGTATTGTGGATATGGGGGCCATACTGTATTATCATATTTCCCCTCCATCTTCTTTTCTCCATGCTAAACATACCTTGTTCCTTCAGGTTTTCTTTGCCTGATATTTTTCCTTACTGGTGATCATGCTTCCCTTCTCTTAATCTATTTTAGTTTATCTGCCTGAAAATTAGGAATAACTTCTTTACTGTAAGAGATGACTGCCTTGAAAAGTGGTAGAGTCACCTTCTTTGAAGGTCTTTAAATGGAGGTTGGATGCCCATCTCATAGGAGTGCTTTAGATGTGTGGCAGGAAGTTGGACTAATTGGCCCTTGAAGCCCCTTGTTGCTCTATGATTCTATGATCTATATGCTTCTTAAATGAAGTGCTTGTTTAAAAACTAGCAGAATAATAATAGAATCTTAGACTTGGAAGAGCTCACAGGGGCCATCCAGTCCAAGCACCTGCCATACAGGAACTCTCAACCAAAGCACCCCTGACAGATGGCCATCTAGCCTCTGTTTATAATCCTCCAAAGGAGATTCCACCACACTCTGGGGCAGCATAGTCCAGCTTCAAACAGCCCTTATCATCAGTTCTTCCTAATGTTAAGATGGAATCTCTTTTTCTGTACTTTGAACTCATTGCTCCTTGTCTTAGTCTGTGGAGAAGCAGAAAACAAGCTTGCTCCTTCTTCCATATGACATTCAAATGTCTACTCTTAACCTTTTCATCCCCAGACTAAACATACCCAGCTCCACAAGCCATTTCTCATAGGGCATGGTTTCCAGACCTTTCACCATTTTGGTTCCCCTCCTCTGGACATGTTCTAGGCTGTCTACATCCTTCTTAAATTGTGATGCCTAGAACTGGAGTATTCTTG
Organism: Phrynosoma blainvillii; assembly: GCA_026167975.1. NCBI lineage: Eukaryota > Metazoa > Chordata > Lepidosauria > Squamata > Phrynosomatidae > Phrynosoma > Phrynosoma blainvillii. Next base: position 243,432,380 of record JANUYF010000001.1, on the reverse strand, counting down.
GTGAGGTCTGACTAAAGCAGAATAAAGTGGCACTATTACTTCCCTTGATCTAGACACAATACTACACAATACTATTGATACAGCCTGGAATCACATTGGCTTTTCTAGCTGCTGCATCACACTGCTGACTCATGTTCAGCTTGTTGTCCACTAAGATTCCTAGATCCCTTTTGCATGTCATGCTGTCAGACTAAGGAGACTATTGCAAAGCTAAAATAAAACAGTTTACTTGAACCAAATTTAATCTTAAATTGGGCTGCATCCGGATCCTATCACAGTGATTTTGCCACCAAATTTGCTGCCCAAATGCATCCCTACTCCCAGCACCTCTTTTTTAAACTAGGAGTTTGCTAGCTTGAAAAATGGCCGTCGGAACACTTCTGGAAGCGGGGATGGACCAGGGCTGCATTTGGGTGGTGATTTTGGTGGCAAAATCACTGTGATAGGATGCAGCCCAATTTAAGATTAAATTTGGTTCAGGTAAACCATTTTATTTAGCCATGCAATAGTTTTCTTAGTGTCCCCCATCCTATCTCTGTGCATTTCATTTTTACTGCCCAAGTGTAGTACCCTACATTTCTTCCTTTTGCAATTCAATTTGTTAGTTTTGGCTTTCTAATCTGTGAATGTCATTTTGAATTCTGATCCTGTCCTTCGAATTCTGATCCTGGTATTAGCTACCCATCTGCCATCTGCAAATTTGATAAATATACCCTCTATTCTATAATCCAAGTCATTGATAAAGATGTTGAATAGCACTGGGCCCAGGAGAAAACCCTGTGGCACCCCACTAGTCATGTCTCTCCAGGATGAGGTGGAGCCATTGCTGAGCACCTTTGCAATTCCATTGGTCCACCAATTACAAATCCACCTAACAGTCGCATTGTCTAGCCCACATTTTACTAGCTTGTTTGCAAGAAAATCATGGGGGACCTTGTCAAAGGCCTGACTGAAATCAAGATATGCTACATCCATAGCATTCCTTTCATCTACTAAGTTTGTAACTACTCTCTATATAAATAAAAGATATAAGATTAATCTAGCACAGCTTATTTTTTGAGAAACCCATGTTATTTTTAGTGATCACGGCATTCCTTTCTAAGTGGTTACAAACTGTCTGTTAAAAGATCTGATCTATAAACTTACCTGCTATTGATGGCAGGCTGACTGGGCAGTAATTTTGGGGGTTTTCTCCCTCCCCCCATTTTTTGATGATGAGGACAACATTTGCCCTCCTTCAATCTGCTGGGACTTCTGTTCTGTATTCTCAAAGGTTATTTCCAGTGGTTCTGAGATTACTATTGCCAATTCTTTTAATACCCTTGGATATATAGTGAGCCCTTGATTTCTGCTAGGGTTTGATTCCAGGACATTCTCCTCCCCCCACCCCCCGGTGGATACCCAAACCCATGGATGCCCAAATCAATAAAATACAATGGATAGTGAAATGGTGACCCTTATATAAAATGGCAAAATCAAGGTCTGGTTTTTGGAATTTATATATTTTTTGATTTTTTTTAAATTGTGGACGCTTGAATCCATGGATAAAGAAACTGTGGATACGGAGGGCCGACTGTACTTTATTTGGCACTGGGTACATCTATTCATTTAGGACATTATCACATGAGGCTAGCACAATGGAATTTCTGCAGGATAAATGTGTCTTTTGCTGGTACTCATCACATGATGCTGTGTCCATCCTGCTGCTACTTTGCATTCTATGAATTCCTAGAGTGCTCCGTTTCATTGATGGATAAAACCTGTCAATGCTGCTCAAATGTGTTGCTTTTCTATTATGGATTTCCATGCGTTCAGTGACTCCTGTTGCAGCTTCACTTCTTAGGCAGTCACATAGTCTGAGTGGGTATGATTCTACTCCCCCCCCGCTCCCCCTCCCTCTCACTATTCCCAAGCAAACTGTTTTCCTTTCCTTTTTTCTTTTTTCTTCTTTTATTATTTAATTTCATTATATTGCCATAATTGTGCAATTTCAGTAAAAATAAAAATAATAAAAACTGAAAGACATCCTGGGTAGGGCATAGGGCAGAAAGATGGGGTTATGGAGGCCATGCTGAAGAGAAAGCAAGGGACCATAGATTGCCAAAGCAGCACCATAGCACTACTGCAGAGAAGTGTGAGAATGAATGTCTCCAAACCAGTATGTTTCCATTTTCTTAAACTAACACGATTGCAGTGAGACAGCAGGCTGGGATGATAAAATCCTTAGATTAGCCAGGCATTCCTGTACTACCTCTTTACTTATTCTGTGCTGCATTTCCTCTACTGCATCATCTACTCCATTTTTTCCAGTTTGAGCACTGTTCTCCTTTTGGGAGAAGACTGAAGCAAATAAGGTGTTGAGTAGTTCTTCCTTTTCTGTCCCCTGGTAGCATTTTGCCATCTTCTCCATTCAGTGGCCCTGCCATTTCTTTCTTCTTCCTTTTGCTATGGACATGACCAAAGAAAGTCCATTTTATTGTTTTTAACCTCTCTAGCAAGCCTGAGCTTGTTCTGAGTTTTAGCTTTTCTGACTTTCTCCTTGCATGCTCTGTCTATTCGTTGGAATTCCTCTTTGGTGATTTCCCTCTTTTCCCATTTCTTGTGCATGTCTCTTTTGAGTATTAGCTCAGTTGAAAGTTCTTTAGACATCTGTCCTGGTTTCTTGAGACACCTCTCATTTTTCCTCCTCATTGGAACTGTTAGAAATTGTACCTTCAGTATCTTCTTTTTGAGAAACTCCCATCTGTCCTGAACTCTCTTATGTTTTACTATTCCTGACCATGAGATCACCCCCAGTATTTCCCTAAGTTTACTGAAATCAGCTTTCCTAAAGTCTAGAATGTGTGTCTGAGTATGCTTGGCTTCCCTTTTCCACTGTATAACAGGAGAGCATGATCACTCCTATCTAAGGATCCTGCCACTTGCACCCCATTAACCAGGTCATCAATGTTGGTTAGGATTAGACATAAACAGCCAATCCCCTTGTTGCCTCTTCCACTTTCTGCACAATGAGATTGTCTGCAAGGCAAGAGAGGATTTTGTTGGACTTTATATTCTTGGCAGAATTTGATTTCCAGCAAAAATCAGGATAGTTGGAATCCCTTATTAGTAGTACATATTTTCTTTCTGAATATTTGGTGATCAAACATTCAAGTCAAACATTCATCCAAGTCCAGTCTGGGTAAGGGGTCTGTAGTAGATCCCCATAATGACATCACAGTTGTTTCACTCCTCAGTTTTTACCCAGATTCTCTCAAGCTGGCTTCCAGGATTTAAATCATGGATCTCTTCACAGGTTTGGTCTATTTCTCTGAAATAGGTTATAACTCTCTATTACTACATTCCAATCATGAGACATCCCACCAGATTTCAGTGATGCCTGTTATATTTTCTTTGCTGTTTTAAGAGTTCAAGTTCATCTTGTTTATTTCCGATGTTCTGTACATTAGTGTAGAGGCATCTAACACCATAGGTAACTCCCGGTAGCTGCTTATTTAAGTTTTTCCCCTCTCCCACTGTTTAGTTCTGGTACTATTCATTTAGTTCTCTCTATAACATTCAGGCTATTATTTCCAGCACTTGATGAATTCCTGCCTGCAAGAATACTACGTCCCAAATATGTTTCAGACTACCTTTTGGGAGGACCCAGTTTTAATCACTATACACATTTGACCTAGAGTTCAGCTAGCTGACTTAAAGGCCATGTTTCATAGCTCTCAAAAATGCATTTCTTTGACAATGGAACATATTTTATGTAACCAGTGAATCAGTTAAAATTATGATTTCCCCTAACCTGACATAAGAGCATGTTTAAGAACAAAACAGTGGAATTCTGCCATTTGGTATCAAGACCTCTCATTCAGTTTTGATTTTTTCTTATAACATTCTAGGAAGGAAAGTAAGAACATTCATATAATATATTTTTCCACTGTGTTACATGAAGGTTAGCCAAGGAATAGTGCTGGCCAACTGAATTCTTCTTTATTCAGATTTTGATTTGCCTAAAGCCCTCATCACTTGAGGGCACAGATTTCCCAGATGAATGAGATAGGGTGACCACATTTTCTGGTTAAATGGGATTCCCTTAACTTAAGAACCTCTTTATAACACAAGGAATATCCAGTTTCAAGCATTTTACTCTTCTGGTTTCTGTCTGGTAATGCTAACATGAAGCTTTGTGAATGACCCAAATCTTCAAAAATAGTCTCTGTGTAGAGTGTAGCACCCAACCCTTGTGAGAACATGTAATGGAAATTAGATCACTTCCAGATTGCCACCTGATTCCTGTGTACTCAGCAAAAAATTAAAGTGCGAACATTTCTAGTCTTTTAAGAAGCAATCTTGAGCAGAGTTAGGCATACCGGTATGTGTATGTATACACACACACACACAAGTGGGAAAGCTGAAGTATACCTGGTGCTGCTCAGTCTGTACCTAATAACACCTCAAAGGGCCATGGTATCTTCTATTTTTCTACTACTCCCATTTTTTTTTTTAAAAAAAAATCAGGAATCTTCCCAGCAGTACCTTAGAAAATCCTGGACTATCTTCCTGCTCTCTTTTTAACACTAGGAATCTTAGCAGCAGTGTTTTGCCCACCCTTTTCTCCCTGTCTCAGGAACCTTAGCAGCAGTGCTTCAGAGAGCTTTCTCCTGTTTCCTGGCCTTTAAAAATATCTTTCCCAATTAGTTATGAGATATCTCAATTTTTGCTTTTAGAAAGTTGCTTGTTTGGAAAGTTGACCGGAAACTTAGGCTAATAACACTCTGTCAGATTTGGAAACGTCTACCATGATTGTCCCAGGATATGGAAGGCCCCCCCCTTGTGCTTCTAAAAAGCCCCTCTTTTGAATGTTGAATAAGGATATTAAATTAAAACTGCACATTGCAACTTGGATGGCAACCCAAAACATCCTGTCAATTTTTGAGGCATCTGCCATGATTTCCTGATGAGTTAGAGGTGTCCCCTCTTTTTTGCTTCATGGCAACTTATATAAATCATTGCTTATTTTATTCTTGCATGCATGCATGAATATTTTCAAAAGTTTTCATCTCTCTGTATGAAATTGTAAGAATTTTTGAACTGTTGTCAATAAATTTTCACACTCCAGAACTTTTTTTGTGAAAAAATGTGCAAAAAGATATTTTTGCAGCTCTCAAGAATTATACAAAAGATACTGCTTTCTTTGCATAAATGGGTTTTTTTAAACACACAAACCCAATATTTTAAACAAACGCCCTCCTGAAATGTAAAAAAAAAAAAAAAAATAAAAATAAAAATTATCAGTGATTGCACATTTTCTTAATGGCTATCTCAATGGGTCAAGATATCCTTCTAATCAAAAATGAGAAAACTGGTGAGTATTCTCTACATCCCTACTGCAATATTGACATATTAAAAGGGGATCTGCAATCTTGGGCTTGATCATAGCCAACAGTAGAACACTGCAATCAAAGCAATTGGTACCTTAGGGGGAAGTGACCATCTAATGCTACAATTTGTGAACGTGGGACAAGCCAAAGTAGAGTTTAGTCGACCATGATGCAGGATTTCAGGAAAGCTCAGGGAAATCCTGGGCAGAATCCCATGGCTAGAGATGCTAAAGGAAAAAAAGACACCCAGCACAGGTGAGGTTTCATGAAGATGAAGTTGCAAAAACACAGTCTCGAGCAATTCCATGGAAGAAGAAAAAAAGAGAAAGATCTGAAAAACCAATGTGGCTGCACAATAAACTCAAGGGGGAAGTAAAAAGAAAAAAGAACATACATAAAGAAAGGAAGGACGAATCAGCAAGAAAGAATTCAGATGTTTGCCCCAAGCTAGTAGGAAAAGTGTAAGAAAAGCTAAAGCTCAAAAACAGTTGAAACTGGCTAGGGAAGCAGAAAGCAACAAGTTTTTTTTTAATCAAATATAGAATAAAATATACATGGAAGGGTTGAAGGAGCTGGACACGTTCAGCTTGGTGAAGAAAAGACTGAGGGGTGACATGATTGCAGTCTTGAAATATCTGAAGGGCTGTTACTGAGGAAAGGGAGCAGGTCTGTTCTCTGCTGCCTCAGGTGATAGGACCAGGTCTAATGGTTTTAAGTTACAGGGGAGTAGATTAGAAGGAACACCTTGACAATACAAGCAGATCCATAATGGGACCAATTGCCTAGAGAGATGCTGAGGCTGGACAGCAACCTGCTGGAGATGTTTTAGTTGGAGATCTTGCACTGAGCAGGGAGTTGGACTTGGTGACCCATGAGGCTTAGTGATGCAAGGTATCATCTCCAGTGCTTGCAGAAGCCTTCGGCTTCCTGAATCTTTTTTCTGGTCTCTCATTTGGCTGCTCTGTGTTCCATTTGGCAAGGACACACATACAGTGCTATGATTCAACTGTAACTGCCATGGCAACATCCCATGAAATCCTGGAACTGGCAATATAGGGAGGGGCATTTAGACTTCTCATCCAGAGAGCAATTTTGGTGTCTCTGACCAAATTACAATGCTACCCTATGGCAGTTACAACAGAATCACTATGCTATAATTGTGTAGTGCAGGGGTAGGCAACCTTTCCCCTTTAAGGGCCGAGGGACTTCAGCTCCCAGAATCCCAGGAGCTATTGGCCAACATGGGACTATTGGCCAACATGGCTGAGGCTTCTGGGAGCTAAAGTCCCTCAGCCCTTAAAGGGGAAAGGTTGACTACCCCTGGTGTAGTGTGAAAGGTATACTCTCCAACTGTCCTGGTTTGGCAGGGACAGTCCCAACTAGTCCTCTGCCATGCCACCTTTTCAGATACTTTTAAAATGTCTGCATTTCTCTCACCTCCTCTCACTCTCCCCATTTTTCTCAGTTCATTTCACTTGCTACAAACTGAATTCAAAGCATACAAATAATCTGCACTCAGTTAACTGAGCAGGGGGCAGAGTAGAGGAGGGGGTGGAATTTTGCCTTTCCCATTAGGCTCAGGCAAAAGCAAACTGCTGCAGCCTCTTCTAGCTTGTGTGTTCTTCCTCATTAATAACTTTTGCCATCTTGACCACACTCTGACCTTGCTTTACCATGTGTCCCAGTTTTCCTCCATGAAATGTGGGAGGATATGGAAAGCATATTCCTTTCCAAGATGGAAACAAGAGACTTTAGTTGTGCAGTTGAGGGGATGATATTGCAAAAATAAATAAATAAACAAACATCAGTAGACAGCAGGGTTGGGACATCCCAGCCTGTATGCTCTTATAACTTCAGAAGCTGGATCTGCAGAAATCAGCAGGGAAATTTTGCCACAGCAAGAGAAAATAATCACCACCAGATAAAGGTGATGCTGATGATACAGGAGCAGAAACAAGTTTTTGTTTTTAAGTGGTAGCTACCTTTTTCAAGAACATGGAAAAGGTACTTTCTTGGGCAACAACTCCCAGAGCTAACCTGTTTGCATGGCCAGGGGCCAGTGGATTCTAAGTGCTGGCTGGAGGATTCATGAAGTTTTCACCTATGAAAGTAACTTCTACAAGCTTTGATCTTTATGAAAGTTTCTCAGAGTGGATCAGTGTGTTCCTTGCATTCTGTAGGTGCTACCCACAAACACATAATTAAAGATGAATTGCTGCACTGCAGAACCAGACTCCAGCATTTGCCCTTTCCAAAGGTGAGCTTTTAAAAACCTCCTGTCATTCCTCACCGAATCAGAAAATAGAGGCCTTGGCTTTTAATCATTTCTTTCCCCTCATTCCCACCCCTACTCTCTTAAAAACAAAATTGCTTTAGTTTTTAGTTTTCTTGTTATTTTCATGCACTCATTAGAGAACAGCCATTAGAGTGTGAGAACAGAATGTTTCCTGAGCCGTTGGGAAATGAAGGCCAAATATTGGACAGGTTTCAAGCTCTGAAACAATACCCCCATCCGATCTGAGAGCTGTGTATGTGAGTTTGGAAAAAATTGGTGGGGGGGAGTGGAGGTCAGAAAAAAATGTTGCCTTGGAAGATTTCAAACCTGAGGCCAAACTCCACAGTCCTTGGCAGAACTCCTGTTGATCTCATGCCATCTCCCACAATGACCTGGGAAAGTGGAGAGACCTTTGGTGTTGCATGCGATACTTCATGTAAGCAGAGGGTCTGAAGGAACACAATGCCACCATCAACTCACCATGGCAAGAAAAAGATCTTAGGGAGCATGTCTCTCTCTATATTTTCATGGTTCTCTCCCCCTGCAAATCCTAGGATGTTCAGGGCAGCTTTTATAGGAGGGCTGGTAAGTTACTAGTCTTTCAGATGTTCATCTACAACCCTCAGCAGACCTAGGATCTTGGAATCATAAAACTGGAAGGGCCCTCTAGTCTAACCCTCTGCCACTAGAAATGCACAACTAAAGTACTCCTGAGAGGTGGCCATCCAACCTATGTTTAAAGACCTCCAAAGAAGGAGATCACTTTCTGATACAGTCTATTTCATTGCCAAACAATTTGTACTGTCAAAAAATTCTTCCGAACATTTTAATGATGGAATGATGAGACTTCAGCCTTACGTCTGGAGGACCACAGGTTCCCAGCTCTCGCTTAGTGCAAAGTGATCTTCCAGGTGTTTGACTGTTTTCTGCTCCAGGCATGCAAGAAAAGAAGATCTTGGCAGGCCATTATAAATGGCTGGTCAGTTGGATTTGGCTTAATCATAAATTGTGCTAACTTGTTTTGTAGCTGAATTTCTTTTGGAAGAAAGAATTCTGGGTACTTATGCTGTCTTGTAGTCTATTCATTACAGAGCTCAGAAACATTAGTGTTTTGAACTACCATTCCAAGAACCCCTTGGTCATACTGCCTGGGAGATTCTGGGAGTTATAGTCCAAAAAGTAACTTTTCTATACTCTGCTTTGTTGGATTTTTTTTTAAAAAAAATATAGCACCATAGCTAGCCATAATTCATTACAAGAGAACCTTCTCAAAAATCCATCCATCCTTCTCTGCCCAAGTCTAAATTTTAATAATGGGGGAAACTACAAAGGGAAAAAGGAAATAATATACATTTACATATAGTATAACATGTAGGTCATATAGGTGGATAGCAAATCATTCTCTGACTTTTTACATAGTTACCCAGTTCACACCTAAAAGAGTGCTAAAATCTGAATTCTTTGGAATGTTGCAAAGTTGGCAATGCAAAGATTTAATATAATTAAGGAAAACCACACACAAAATGCATCTATTGGATAAAAATCACTTCCCAAATGTGCATATTCTCAGAAAAACATGTGTAAAAACCTGTATATAAGAATAATTTTCTGAGTATGTCATATTCAGAAATGGATGTGGAAGGTCAGGAAAATGTGAAAATAAAAATGAAATTGTCCCCAGTCCTTGATGCTGAGTAGGTGGGCTACAGAAGCAAGCACACAGGTTGTTAGTTCGAAGCTACATCATGCTTGTGCTTCAAATTCCAAATCAGTTCTGTAACAGATAAATCAACAATGCGGTTCCATGTATGTTCCATATGCATGGAAAACTAACTATCCATTAGCGTTCTCTACCCCACCCTTAATGTCAAGGCCATACAAAACCCTCATGGGGAGTCACTCCACAGCTCCATGTTCTATAAGAGTGTACAGTGGTTAAAGCATTTGACTGGGACTTGGGAAATCCAGGTCCAAGACCCTACTGAGCCAGGAAATTCACCAGGAGCCTTGGGCCTGACTTTCCTTATGAGATTGCTGTGGAGATAAAAGTGGGGTGGACCAGAGCCATGGATGCTACCTTGATTTCATTGGTGGAAAGTGGGATATAAAAGCAACCAATACATTCATTACTATCAAACTTTACTGCAGATTCAAAAAACATCCAGAACGTGAAGCTGAACTTTCTGCTGAACTCTCTTTGTTGTTCTACTCCCTTGTGGCACAACATTTCTTTCCTCTTGTGTATCCTTTCCTTTCAAAAAGAATGATAAATATATTTTTCCTGAGTTCTCTTCAGCAAGTGTGTTTTGCTTAAAAATAATGGCAGCACAATCACAGTTGTGATAAATGGGAATTAAATTGTTTGGGCTTCTCTCCAACACAGGGGCGTCATGGTTCCTAGAAGACCAGCCCTGGAAAGTGTTAATTATTAAGGAATCTTCCATTAACTTCCTTTGCTATCTAAACAATAATATGTGGAAGGGGTGTCTTTGTTAAGTACGGCATTGTACATAGTTGCGATGTACAATGTTTCCACGTACATGTTTCCATTTCCACATATTGCTAATGCATACTCTTTTGCATTGTAAACATTGCAAGGGAGTGGAGAATAATGACATGATTGGACCTTTTCACACGACGAACATGTCTACCTGGGAAAAATAAACTGGTTTCCCCTGTCCTCATAGCGCCATTTCTTCACAATGCAGGGCCAACACCCTGATGCAAGTATGGGCTGTCTTATAATGTGTAGCTAGTTCCACACTGAATCTGCCCTATCTTTTCCTTAAATCAGATTTAAAAGACTTACCTTTTACTCTAGATTTTCCTGACTATGGAGTGATGCTGGGTGACTTTGCTTACAGAGGCGTTCTGCTGTGCTGCTCGATGCCACTGCTGCTGACATGGGCCTCTTCCTCTGAGGTCACAGCAAGGTACCCAGCCATGTGGCTGACACTTGTTTGTGACCTTGGAGCAACTCCTGCCAGCTGTGGTGCCAGGTGGCACAGCTGGATGTGTGTGTAGACAGCCACATGGCATTACCCCAGCAAGTGGAACTAATGGGGGGAATTAGAGGCAGATCTTTGGCCAGAATACTCTGGGAGCAGTCTGGAGTATTCTGGTTGGTGTAGACCAGGGGTAGGCAACCTAACCTCCCCCCCCGCCGCTGCCGCCCGCCATGATGATATTGATTATTGTTGTTATTACTTGTTCTTGGGGTTTTCTTGGCAAAATCTCCACAGGGGTTTTGCCATGGCTTTTCTGGGGCTGAGAGAGTGTGCATGCATATTTTTTAAATTTTATTTTTATTTTTTAAAATTATTTTTATATTTATTTATTTATTTATTTTTGGTGCTTCAGCCCCCCCAATTGTCTGAGGGACAGAAACCCGGCACCCGGCTCAAAAAGGTTGCCTACCCCTGGTGTAGACCCACCCAACAGCATTATGGAATTATGATTCTTTTTTACCTGCTACAGCAACACCCTACAGAATCCCAGGATTTGCAGTATAGGGAGGGGCATGTGGAATCCTCAGTCAAGGAGCTCCTTTGGTGTCTCAGCAAACTGCAAATTCCAGGGTTCCATAGAATGCAACCATGGCAGTTAAAGTGGAATATTATTGCTGATTCTTCCAATATTCACAGATGACCACCAGGAGTTGCAACATGCGGCCAAGCAATATCAAGGTGTGGTCATGATGGCAAAAGTTATTAACAATGAAGAACAGACAAGATAGGAAAGGCTGCAGCAGTTTGCTTTGGCTTGAGCCTCCTGGGAAGGCCAATTCCATTCCCTCCTATTTCTTCTCTCCCCCTCTGAGTTAACTGAATGCAAACTACTTTTGCATTTTAAACTCAGTTTGCATTTAAATAAACTGAGGATGAAGTAGGAAAATGGAAGGAGGAGAGAGAAATTGGGACATTTTACAAGTGGTTGAAAAGTGGGGTGGCAGAGGGTTGATTTGGATTGTCCCTGTCAAATTGGGCAGTTGGAAGGTATGTAGTGCTGTAATTGTGTAGTGTGAAAGGACTCCTGATCATAGCTACAGAATTAAGTGTTTAAAAGATAGTAGAAATCTGTACAGAAATATTTCTATTTAGATGTGGAAAGTTCCACCCATGAAAGAAATAACTGTTTCAGCTGGGGAGAGCTACATGTGTTCATTTCAGAACTGAATACAGAGAAGTCTTTTTCATGAACAGCTGAACACAGGTTCTGACAGCTTCCACATTTATTGGTGTAACTAAGCACATATATGTGGATGAAATCAACATGATTCCAATCAATTGTGTACATAATGTGCTAGGAAAGCAAGCAGTGAGTACAGCAAGATTTATATTGGAGCAAATATGCATAGCATTCCACTCTGCCAAGCAATGAGTTCAGGTCTACGAATTGGAAGTTTTAAATTGGGGATTCAACAAGGAGAAGCAGGGAAGAAATGAGTGGAGAAGAGGGCTGAAGCTTTTGGGCTGCTGAAGGCAAGGCAGAGAGGATTTATTTGGCTCTGAACATTCTCATTGGGCAGGTAACTAATCTCATCTGATGTCTATCCCTCCTGTCTCTAAGAACTGTGATCCAAAGTGGTTTACAAGAAAATAAAACAAATGCAGATAAAATTATACAAATACAGTAAAAAGGTTTGCTGTTGTTGTTGTGTGCATTCAAGTCGCTTATGGCTTATGGCGACCCTAAGGTGAATCTGTCATAGGGTTTTCTTGGCAAGTTTCTTCAGAGGGGGTTTGCCATTGCCATCCTCTGAGGCTGAGAGAGAGTGAATTGTCCAAAGTCAGCCAGTGGGCTGGAATTCAAACCCTGTTCTCCAGAGTCATAGGACGTTATCACACACGGGTCTCAAAGCAGCAAGAAAGCGGTATGGAATCAATCCAGAACTATACCGGTATAGACCCCACAAGACGGAAATGGCTATCAGACGCAACTAGCATAATTGCGCAATTGACGAAACCGCGATAGATACGCTCCCGGGAGCCGTATCTGCCGTTCACACACAAGTGGGAAGATCCCTTCCACAACCCAGCAAGGATGTTCTTGCACATGCGCAGCCAGCTGTCACACATGCACGCACACCCCTTCCCAAGCGAGAGCCGCTCTGAACAGATGTCCTCAGAGCGGCTCTCTTTCTCGGCTTGGGTTGGGAAGGGGCACACACCCCTTCCGAGCGGCTCTCTTTCTCGGCTTGGGTTGGGAAGGGACACCCCCCCTTCCGAGCAGCTCTCTTTTTCGGCTTGGGTTGGGAAGGGACACACACCCCTTCCGAAGCCTGCGCAGGGCCTGGGCTCCACGATACGTATCTCGTGATCAGACATACGGCGAAAGCAGCATCACTGCGGTATCATTCCGGTCACGCAATTGCAATTCCCCAAGAAACCGGCATTCAAAAGAACGGGGATGATGCAGCATTGGGACGGGGTTGGGACAGGGTTGCGTGCGACGTCGTGTGAACACACGGGAAAAAGAACCGCAATGGGACGGGATTGGGTGAAGATTCTTTCTGCTTTAAGCCCCGTGTGATAACGTCCATAGTCCAACACTCAATCTACTATACACTTAAATACACTAGAATAATACATTTTTAAAAAATTACAATATGAGTGCTTTTTTTGTTAAGGTACATGTGTTAGAAACCCTTTCCTGGCAGCCAGTCATTTGTTACAAGCCTGCTGGTATGAAAAGATCTTGGCCTGTAGACAGAAGGACGATAGTCTGGGGACCACCCTGGCCTCATTTGGCTACAGACAATAGAAAGACAACAGGCAAGGGAGTTTCACAGCAACCATTGAGAAGGTCTTCTCATGTCCCTACCCAAATGTGCCTGTGAAGGTGGCAAAAACGAAAATCAGATAGTCTCTTTCAGAGTTTTTAAGAGCTCAGGTAGGCTTATATGGGCAAATATGGAGCTTCGGGTAGCCTGAATACCTCAAATATAGTGTCCACAGATTTGTGTAAAATTTCCATGTGTTGATGTATAAGTATAGGCAAAAAAGTTGAAACATGCGTTATAATAGACATAGAAAACCTCTCACCATGGTGGCGAAGACTTCACAGATCAGGTGATCTGTTGGCCTGTCTACTTTCCATACTGTTGAGTGTGAATAGGCAACTTCAAGGCCCATATTCCCTGCCCCTTCCTTTGACTCTGTAGACCTCCAGGTGTTTCATTCTGGATCTCTCGACTCCTCCTGGGCTATGTCCCCTCTCCCTGTCTTAAATCTCAGTTATTGAGTCAGTAAATGGACTCTTAGTTACGGAGTGCTCTGCCCATTTTGATTCAGCCAGCTGATACAGAACTGATAAGAGTGAGCCTCACTCAAGTTGGAGAGAAATAATGGATGCAAATTGTCCTCCACCTATAGGCACTTTGTACACAGAACAAAGAGAAAGAGTCTCTCCTATAACTCCACCCACTTTTACTCTGGCTCCACCCCCTTTTATCTCTGGACACACTCACTGCTGGCAGGTTTTGACAGGTTCCCCATTGTGGGTTAAAGGGAGCTAAGAATTGACAAAAAGGCTAGCTTGGATGCTGAGATGCCCACGACAGATGAATGTTGACTTTCCGACTGGACCTGGCAGGCTTTTTTTGGCCTTGTTTTTTGTCCAGACTTTGACAGAATCTCTCGTGTCTGGGTTTGTTTTGTTTTTTTGGCATAAATTCCCTGAAAGGCATACTCTTTCTCATTAGCCTCTCACAGCAGGTCCTGGCCTGTCTTATCTGTTATGTACAGTGGTGTAGTGGGAGATTCTGATGTGCAGGCAAGCATCCTGACAGCCCTCATAGCCACACCCCAAGCAGAGTCCAAACATTCAGGCAAAGGCATTGATTCATACTGAGAAACTAGCTCTAGGCATTCTTTAGGGGGTTGCAGACTGCCAGAAATAGTGCAAATTGAGTCCACTTTTAGGGTTAGGGTTAGTGCTAGGGAATCATGGGAATTGTTTTTTTTTTCCTGAGACATTGAGCCTTCTCTGTCAGAGAGCTCTGGTGCCACAATAAAATACAGTTCCCATGATTCCCTAACCCTAACCCTTAAAGTGGACTCAATTTGCACTGTTTCTAGCAGTCTGCAACCCACCTTTGCCTCCACAAGCAACAGGTGTTTTGTAAAGTTAATGGGTCTTAATCTTACATTCAGGACTGAGCCACAGCCACAAAATGCTTTGGATGGTTAAGAGATAAAACCCATAACAATATATTACTGTCGAGAAATAACCAAATCCCCCCACCCCAAATCCTCTCTCCTCCTCTGGCTACTATGTGGATTGCAGCTAAGATCAGAGAGAATGGGTTTTTTGACAGATTATGGCTGGCATTCTGTTGGAACAATATGCATGCATATGCCATGCTATGCATGTGAGGCAAATCGATGACCATAGCAGAACAGATGTACAGTTGGCCCTCCCTATCCACATATTCTTTAATCCATGGATTCAATATCCATGGCTTGAAAACATACCAAAAATATATAAAAAGCAAACCTTGATTTTGCTGTTTTATATAAGGGACACCATTGTAGTATGTTGTTGAATATAATGGGACTTGAGCTTCCATGGATTTTGGTATCCAGGGTGTGTATGTCCTGGAACCAAACCTCAGTAGATCTCAAGGGCCCTGTTGTTTTTTGCTGAGAGCATCAGAAGTAGAATTTTGCACACAGCAGTGTTGCATATTGTGGTTATGCACTGCAAATTATGCTGGGTGGTACACATAGTGCATTGCACCATGGCATCCAGTCAATGACATATGTTGCACAATGTCGATATTCTGCAGTGGGGTTGCATAGTGTTGGTGCAATTTATCTCTTGCATGGGGATAGTTACACTATGCTAAAGGGAAATTGGTTGCAGCTGAGGTCATTAACCCTGCCAGTCAAAAAATACTGTTACTTTTACTTACACCACTGGATCCATAGACACCTGTATCTGAGTCCAGACTGACTGGACTCCTTGGTTAACTCCAGAGTTATCAATGGATGCCTTAGCAATTGATTCATTCATTCTTCCTTTGAGCCATGCTTTCGATCCAACTTTTCTTCACCATTCATTTCCTGCCTGAGCACTAGAAACTTGTGTCTCATAAAATTGTTTGCCTTCTCCAACTACTGCTCTTGCTGCTACTGGATGTGAGAGCTGAAGAAGGCTGATAGGAAGAAAATAAACTGCAGCCAAAATAGTAGTTAAAATTGTGCTTTGCATAAAGTTGTGCTTTAGATTAACTTGCAATTAATCCATTCATGCCCCCCCCCCAATGTTTATAAGAGGAAATATCTGAGTCCAGAAGACTCTGCTTATTTTCCTGGAGCAACACTGCTACATGCTGCCTCTCAGTAAGGCTTGTATCCTGAATGAATCAAATGACTAAAGGTTGTTTGCTTGCTTATGTAAGGATTTACAAAAATCTAATGCAGGATTATATGGTTTGACCTGATGAGTGTCTGACAGTTTTTGAGTTATGTTCAGGCAAGTCAAGCATAATGGAAGCCTGTCTTTTTATGTAAATAAGAGAATGAGATGGAATATTGTGCAGAACTGCACTGAAGGTTCATCCATTCACATTTTGTGATGCACAATGTGTCCTTCCTCTTCTTTTTCAAAGACTCTCCAAATGTGTTTTCTTGTCTGAACTTGCTCACACATACTACTACTTCAGTGCTGATTCCTCCAATGATAAAAGATTGTTCTTCCTTCATAATGTGATCCTTATCAACTAGCATGTATATTATGAACATGATAACATGGTGACAGTATGCACCAATCAGAGCTGGCCTTGACACAACATTCCTGAGAAAAACACATCACAGGGAATCCGTTATCTGTACTCTAAGTTGTCTTCATGGATGAACATTTCTTCCACTGCTATCACCACCACAATCCTTTTTCACAGTGACCCAGTAAATAATTACCAAAAGTGGCAGATTTTTTTGAAGCTGCAAAAAATCATCCCCCTTTCACCTCAGCAATATTTTTTTCATGTTAGCATATAATATCCAGATACATGTGGTGTGAGTCATCACCTACTACCCATAATGTTCTTTGACTCAAAAAGAGTAAGTCAAATTCTTCCCAAGCTGTAACTTTAGACATTCTTAAGTAATCAGGACTCCAGCTCTCATTACAAGATGGTGATGTATATGTTACACATGCATTTCATGTCCACTTCCCCCCATCATGAAAAACTGAAACCAGAGGAGCATCTTCCCCAAGATGATATTGACTTGGGAGGGACAACTAGACATAGAACCAATACAGTTGGCAGCAAAAGGGTGATTGAATACAGATGATCAGATATGGTATAAATGTGGATGCAGTTTACTCATAAATGATCTTCTTAGGGCCACTTTACTTATTTGTTTGTTTATTTGTTTTGTACATTTATATCCTGCTTTTTCCTGAGCTTAAAGTAATAAAGATTGTTTCTTCTTCCTGTTTCTCTGGTCCTTTACAATCTATGACTCTGTACTCAGTGTACTGATATGTCCAGAGCCCACTGTGAATTACAGAGTGAATGCAGATCACATGGGAGAAGGATGCAAAATGTGGCTCAGGAATTGGGTAAACACCCTGCCCTGAATTGAGTTATACTTCCCATGAAGTAGCAAGTGTGTAGCTTGGGAAACCACCTGGATCCACCTCTGTCATTGGAGGCCCGGACTCTGTGTACCTGAGGATAGTTTTGACTGTCCCATCAACTATAGCTTTCCCTGTACAGGGATAACCTGGTCACATTAGCACATGTATCAGTAACATCCTACTACTAACAGAAACCAACAAAGACTTGGAGAAATTATTAAAGACAGTCAAAGAGGAAGGTTCCAAGGTTGGCTGGAGGTTGACCTTAAAGAAAATAAAAACAATAATCGGGGAAGATGTAAAAGAATTCATCCTAGATAATGAGAAAATTGAAATAGTAAAAGAGTTCTCATACCTTGGATCAAACATTAATCAGAACTGAGACTGCAGTCAATAAATTAGAAGAAGGCTAGGACTAGGAAGGGCAGCTATGAAAGAACTGGATAAAATCCTAAAGATCAAAGGTATGTCTCTAAAAACTAAAGTGAGGATCATCCAAGCCATTATATTCCCCACCACCATGGATGGATGTGAGAGCTGAAGAAGGCTGATAGGAAGAAAATAAACTAATTTCAGATGTGATGCTGGAAAGAGTGCTGAGGATACCATGGATGGTCAAGAAGACAAACAAATGGGTCCTTGCACAGATCAAGCCTGAACTCTCCCTGGATCCAGGATGATTAAACTGAGGCTGTTGTATTTTGGCTAGACCATGAGAAGGCATGAATAATTAGAAAAAACAATAATGCTAGGAAAGGTAGAAGGCAGCAGAAACAGAGGGAGACCACATGCCAGATGGATGGACTCAATCACTGAGGCCACAGGACTGAGCCTGTAGGACCTATGTGCCAAATTTGGGAGGACAAGAGGTCTTGGATAAGTCTTATCCACAGTGTCATCATGAGTCAAGGTTGACTCAGGGGCAGTTAACCACAACATCCGTAACATCCAGTTAGACTACAGCAATGTCTGTACACAAAGCTGGCCCTGAAGATGGCAAGGCAAGCAGAGCTAATGTAATACATGACAGCTAGACTGCTGGTTGGGTGTTAGGATTTTTGATGGGATATATAGTCAATGTTGAAATGTAAAGATGTGTGTCTGTATTTTTCTATGATGAGAAAACTGCTTCTAGGCCTAAATCACAATATCCCAGTCCAGGTGTTTGAAGAGTCATAACAATGGAGCTAACAAGATGGAATACATGGGAAAAAGTATTTGGTTTATAAAGTGAATTCAATAACAAAAGTTGTTTTGAGAAAATAGATCACATGGTAAAAGATGAACAACAAGGGGTTTGGTTAACATACATCATGTAAAAATCAACCAATTAACCTGGAAGGTAACACCCAAAGAGGTGGGGAAAAGTTGGGCTGGGAGTTGTGTCTTGGACAAAGAAGTCAGTCTGTTTTAACCTTTCAACAGTATGGATTAATTTTTAATATTTTTGCAGAAGCTGTAGCTTGACTAATTTTTCACAATGTAGTATTAAGGATTTATAGTTTTGTTCCTGTTAGCCAAACTGGCTAAAGTGATATTTTTCTGGACTTTGTAGTTTTTTACTTTGCCTATGCTATTTTATAATAAAGTTTGCTAGAAGCTTGGAAAGTTTGCCTGCGTGCTGATGGTCTCTGCTAGACAAGCAGTCTTGGACTGCTCTCCTGCATGGATTTATCTTCACACACACAGAAACCTGCACCTCCACCTCCATCCATCAGCATGGAGCACCTTACAGAAATCATAGGACAGAAATTCTAAAGGACTGACACTGGCTGCCAATATGCTTCTGATCTCAATTCAAGCTGATGGTGGTGATATTTGACACGGTCTGAGGACAGTGTCTGTCTCTGCATAAATATGACAGTAGTGAAGAGAGTACTGAAAATGTGTCGAAAAGCACAAAACAGTGAGGAGATAAGCTCACTGTATGTAGATGTGCATTTGTGTTTGTTTCTAGCCCCTGAAGAAGACCTTTTCTCACTGAGGCTGAAACGCGTTGGGTATTTAAAAAGAAATACTGAATAAATAGTTGAAGAGCATGTGGAGCTTGTCTCTTCACTGTTTTGTGCATAAATATGCCCTGACACTGAGTTCTGACTGATGGGAGCAGAACACTATGGGCGTTTTCACACGGGGCTTTAGGAGGACGCAATCCTACCTCCCTCTGGCCGCAGTCCGGCTCCTTTTCCAGTGTGTTCACACTCACGTCGCAGCAAACCCCGCCCCTTCCGGTGCCATCCCTGCGTCAGTCCGACTCCTTGCTCCGTGTGTTCACACTCACGTCGCAGCAAGTCCGGCCTCACTCTGGCCGATCCAGCGCTAACTCCGAACGTCCTCCGGCATCAGCCCCGGCAAGGTAATTCCTTTTTTAAAAAAGAATTAAGTTGCCGCCGCCGGAGCCATTCCAGAATGAGCGGCACGGTCGGCTCCAGGCGGCTTTGGTGGGTCTAGTGTGAAAACGTCCTATGTGGGAAAATGGGAGAGGACCTTCTGTCCTTGTGCACTCCAGTTCTCGAATGCCCTTCCCTTGGAGTCTTGACTGGTGCAGACATCCATATTAGTGCCAAGTTAAAATGTGACCCTTTACCAAAACCTTTGGGGGAGGCTTGAATGGTTTTGGCTTGAATCTGTAAAAGCAGGTGCTTTTAAATTCTTTTATATCTTTAGACTGTTTCAAACTGCTTAAACTGTTTTTATTGTCTTTTACTCTGAAATCTTGTGGCACAAGGGTGAGATATATATATTTTATTAAAACCCAAAAATGATTTTCTCATGGGCCCTCCTTTATGGGGAATATATTTACTGCACTTCTTGTTTGTCACAAAAGTAGCAAATTGTACTGTAACAAACTACCTTGATGGATACAAGGGCAGGATATACATTTAAGTATAAACAAATAAAAAAATCAATAAATAACACTCAGGGGATTGAAAGCTCTCATATATGTAACTGTGCAAATAAAGTTCAGAAATGTTTCCAGAACATCTTTCAGGAGTTGCATAGGCAACCTGTCTGCCATAAAATGTTGGGAATTAGACGTGATGGGATATACAGTAGAAATGATATTGTCAAGTTGTGATACAAGTGCTGAGATACTACTGGGAGTAAAGCATGAGCTAAACCTGTTCAGGGCCATTTCTGGGAGATAGTCTCACTGTAACAACAATGAAAGGGGGAGTTATGGGAAAGAGGGGGAAATGTGTTTATTAATTATAACAAATAAGAATTAAGCCCACCTGAAATTTGAAATTGTGTGTAGTTTAATTAGGCAGTTTTAACATTTGCTGCTCATTTCAGACAATGAAAGTCACTAGACTGGATCTATAGTTTCTTACTCAAGGTTTTCTGAGTTTTAACTATTGAAGCCTGGATGTGGTGTAGTGGTTTGAATGTAGGACAAGACTTTGGAGACCAGGGTTTGAATCCTGGCTTGGCCATGTAAACCTTTCAGCCTCCAGGGAAGACAATGGAGTTTATCACACGGGGAGTCCTGTGAAAAATAGCTCTTTAAAGTTAAAAAACAAACAAACCACAAAAGCGGAAGCTTTTAATGAACAGGATTTCTCCCTTTCTGCCCTGTGTGAAAAGTAAAAGCGCTGTTAACAGGGAGGTTAATCCGAACGAAACCCCCTCATTTTTACTTTCGGGTTTTTCCAAAAGTAAAAAGACGCGTAAATGAGGGGTTTTCGTTTGGATTAACCTCCTTTCAACATCAATTTAACAGCGACGTCGTGTGAAATCATGACTGCTTTTGCGGGTTTTTTCTAATTTAAAGCAGCGATTTTGCACGGGATTTCCCCCATGTGAAAAACTCCTATGGCAAATCCCATCTGGACAATTATTGCCAAGAAAGCCCCATGATAGGTTCCACCTTAGGGTTGTCATAAATCTGAAACTTGGAAGATTTTTGCATTCTCTTTTCCCCTGCATGCAAACTCTCCCCTCTAGGTCACTCCCCCTTTGGAAGCTAATAGACATTCTCTCTCAAAGATATTCTCCTGACCTGTTGGTTCCTCTATCTTCCTTCTCCATCAACTTTCTTTGAAAAGATGGCGAGATAAATATTTCTTCTTTTTCCCTGAACTATTCACTAGCTAGATTAGGATATATCTTCTATGTAAATATAGATTAAAGCCATTAGAAAACTTTTGTTTGAACTACTTGTGTTTGTTGTTGGAGTCAATCTCAGTTTGTCAGGAAGCACAGATAGACAAGAGCACATTTCTGCTACTCTGCTGATTTAAAGCTAGACCCTAACATGCTTAGCGTTGATATTTTTACTGTTTAAATATTTTTTGTTTCCTCACCAAAGGCAGAAGCTGTAGGAAACTTAAATTCCTCTACAGAAACAATTTGAAGGCACATAACAACAACAACGACATCCTGCTGGACATGACAACATCTTGGCATCATGAGATAATGGCGTTTATTCAGAGTACCAAGTCTGGAAACTTCAGTTTGTGCAAAACATGGCAGCCAGATTAGTTACTGGTCATCTAAAAGTGATCATATCATGCCTACAGTGATATACCTACAACCCTAGGTATCCTGGAATTTGGTTCTAGGACCCCCTGTGGATATCAAAATATGTGGATGCTCAAGTCCCATTATATACAATGGCAGAGTAAAATGGTGTCCCTTATATAAAACAGCAAAATCAAAGTTTGCTTTTTGGAGTTTATATATTTTAGGAATATTTTTAAGCTATGGATAATTGAATCCATGGATAAAGAAGCCATGGATATGGAGGGCCAACTGTATATTAAAATCACTCCACTGGCTGCTAGTTAGTATCCAGGCAAGGTAGAAAGTATTGGTCGTCATCTTAGAAATCCTGCTTGGCTTGGGTCCAGGTTACCTACAAGATCACCTTCTTTGTATAATCTGCCCCTTTATACTCTGGTCTTCTGGGAACATTGCCCTCAGTCATCTAGCATCAGGTTTGCAACTATTAACCAGAGGACTTTTTTTTCCAGCAGCCCCCAAATTGTGGATGACCTGCTAGAAGAGGTTCAACAGCTGGATATTTTGCCTGTGCTTAAAACAGCATTAAAGGCCACTCTCTTCTGGTAGGCCTATCCAGATGTTTTTTAAATTATGAGTTTTTAAATTATGAACTGATTGTTTTAAATATATATGCTTTTTAACAGATGTTATGCTCTTTCAACAGATTATGTATTTTGTTTTGTTTTTTAATTGTGTAATAATAATAATAATAATAATAATAAAAATTTATTTATATACCACCCGGTGGCGAACCAATCTGGGCGGTTTACAACACTAAAAACCATACAACTAAAAACAGTATAATTCCCTCCCCCCTTTAAAAAGTTATTAAATCATATCTCAATTAAAACCAAATACAATTTAAACATAACAAATTAAAGAACAGAACAAATAATACAAACCGGTAAAACCCCTGCAACTTCAGTTCTAAAAAGGGGGCTATGGAGACATTCCTGAGGAGGGGAGATCCCAAGGTCCCAAGATCCCGTGGCTGGGTATTTAGTCCGGAAAGGCCTGCCGGAAGAGATCCATCTTGACAGCCTTTTTAAAGCCGTCTAAAGATGTTAATTGACGGATCTCGTCTGGCAGGTCGTTCCAGAGTCTGGGGGCAACAACAGAAAAAGACATTCATGGAGAGAGATGCCGCCACTGGAATTCGAGGCCGACGAACAAGACACGGAGAAATAGATTTGGGTGTCATCAGCATACTGATAACACCCAGCACCATGACTCTGGACGTTATCACACAGGGTCTAAAGCAGTCCCATCCCTGCACCATCCCTGCGCCACCACGTTTTTTTTTCCGTGTTTCCACACGACGTCGCAGAGAAACCCCGCCCATCCCTGCACCATCCCTGCACCATCGCGGATCCTTGTCCCGTGTTTCCACACGACGTCACAGAGAAACCCCATGTATCCCTGCGCCATCCCTGCACCATTCCGGCATCACCCGGCATCATCCCCGTTCTTTTGAATGCCGGGTTCTTTTGGGAATTACTTTGCTGATGCCGGAATGATGCAGCTTTCTATACCGCAAGGGAAAAGGAACCGCTGTGGCGCAGGGATGGGACTGCTTTAGACCCCCGTGTGATAACGTCCTCTGTATGATCTCACCCAGCAGCTTCATATAGATGTTAAACAGCATCGGGGACAAAATAGCCCCCTGAGGGACTGCACAAGTGAGATCTCTCTTCCTGGAGCTACTGTAGGTATTTGTTGCTGTATTTTAATCTATTGTTCTCTGCCTCAATGTATAGGGAAAGGAGAGTATGAAAATAATAACAATAATAACAATAATAATAATAAGCAATTCCTCAAGTAGTAAAAACATACATTTGTCATGCTATGTATATTTCCTCAGCTTTGTATTTAGTGTGTTTTGCTTTGAGATTTGTCATTGGAAGATAAATATGGAATTACTTTGTAGGTCTGCTTCCTAAGCAACATATCTCTGGAGAATTCCTGTTGGAGAAAAGAAACTTATCACAGGGCATATACATGCCCCTTAATGTCTGACTTGACCAATGAAATTCTGGTGGGCTTGCTAGCATTTGTCACTGTCGTTGTGTGTCTTCAAATCATTTTTGATTTATGGTGACCCTAAGGTGAACCTATAATGGGGGTTTTCTTGGCAAGATTTGTTCAGAAGAAGTTTGCCATTGCCATCCTCTGAGGCTGAGGGACTGTGACTCACAAAACTAAAAATCCCAGGATTGTGTAGGATGGAGCCTTGGCAGTTTCCTAATGTTTTCTACAGTGTAGATGCACCCGCAGTCACTGGTTTTAACAGATTGTGCTTCTATGCAAATTTGTATGGTTATGCACCATGCTGAGACTTCTAAGTAGTTGATTATGATGTGTGTGATTCCCAAGCTGTTATGGGAAGGAGAAATACCCTAAAATATACAGATACACAAATGGTATGGAGTGCTTGACCAAATTGTAACCCCCTGGATACCAGCTCTAGTAGAAAATACAAATGAATATTTGCTTTGTTGGGTTGTTTATATTGTTTTACTAAAATCTAAAGTTTATTGAACTGATGCTGATGATAAAGGGACCAAGAAAACAATAATAATAATTAATCCATATGTTAGCTTGCTTCCCCACTTTCAGTAGATGGCAGGAGATACCACTGAATCCAGCTAGAGATAGGCAGCAAACTGTCTCCTCTCTTTCTGCTGAGCATTAGAAAAGTCTGGTTCGCAGAGGCCCGCATTTTCTTGTTGATGCCTGAGGAAAATTATTTATGAGTATGGATCTGTGTTAAACTCTTTCACTGTGCACTCCCCTGCCTAATCCAGAGAGGTTATGGTAAGTATTAAAACAATATTGGAAGGACTTTCTGTTCTGGGTAAAAGTAACCTGGCCACATGATTAATTGTCCAGATCATGAAAGTTAATTCAGTATCGTAAATTGTGTTAAATGGATTCTCAGCACCTGTGAAGAAGAAATGCTGGCCTTTACTTCCACAGTGTAATCAGGGAAAACAGTTGTAACATTAGGCAACCTTTGGGGCTGGAGTTCAGCCAGTTTCCACCTCAGACTGGCCAAATAAGATAACCACATTTTCGAAGTATTACTTGGAATCATTAAAAAAATCACACACTATTATCTATTTTTCTACATCAAAACTCCGTGGGGAAGGCTTATTTAGGCAACATGTTTTTTAGATTTGTACAAACCTTAAATAGAAGTTTCCCTTATATAGAAGCTTTCTTTGGGAGAGTATCAGTGGATCAAAATTTAAAAAGTGACTCACAGTCACAAATGACACTCATCCCATCCTCATGTGATGGGCAGCGCAATGGGTGGGGGAACCAAAAGAGCAGGAAGCAGGAAATCCATCCAGGTGAAAGCCTGCAAATGAAGGAACTGTTAGTGCCTTTCCCCAACCTAGGCTCCATTGCCCTCTTTCTGTCCAAACACCAGTTTTACCAACACTGGCATAATTATTTTGTAGATCTGGACAAGTTTCCTTTTTAAAAGTAGTCGGTTCTGGCCACAAATTCCCCAAACAGCAAATACTTATAGTTGCTTTGGTTGTATGCCTTCAAGTCATTTCTGACTTATGGCGACCTGGAGGTAAGTATATCACAGGATTTTGTTGGCAAGATTTGTTCAGAGAGGCTTTGTCTTTGCCTTCCTCTGAGGCTGAGAGAGTGTGACTTCCTCAAGGCCACACAATAGGTTTCCATGAACAAGTGGGGATTTCAACCCTGGTCTTCAGAGTCATAGCTCAGGATTCAAACCACTACACCAGGGGTAGGCAACCTTTTTGAGCCGGGGGCTGGGCTGCTGTCCCTCAGACAATTGGGGGGCTGAAGCACCAAAAATAAATTAATTAATTAATTAATTAATTAAAATTAAAATTAAAAATTAAAAAAATTAAAAATTAAAAAAAATATGCATGCACACTCTCTCAGCCCCAGAAAAGCCATGGCAAAACCCCTTTTTGCCAAGAAAACCCCAAGAACAAGTAATAACAACAATAATCAATATCATCATGGTGGGCGGCGGAGGGGGCTGCAGAACTGGCCTGGGGCCGGTCCAAAGGCCTCGGGGGGCTGCATCCAGCCCCCGAGGCCTTAGGTTGCCTACCCCTGCACTACACCATGCTGACTCTCAGTTATAGTTACTTTTGAATGACAAAGGCAAGCATTATATTAAATAGTAATGATATACAATTTTAGTTACCTTTGAATAACAAAAGGAAAAAATGTCTCTGGTCTCAACACTTACACCACTACACCACACTGGCTCTGAGTTGTGCCCAAGTTTATAACTACAATCTGTCCACGACAAGATGAGAATTTCAGCTGCAATTTATTAGTTATGTTTGCCAATCAAAACTGAAGGTGAAAGTGAGTTTCTGCCGGAGCTTTTACTTTTTAAAATTTTTTTAAAAATAAAATAAAGAGGCCTAAATCAGAAGTCCGGCAATTTAATAAATGAGTTTTGTGCTACTTTTTTTTTTTTTAAAAAAAGAATCCCACAGAACTGCTCCTCTATTGCTGGCATCCCCAGATTTCGAAGTTTGAGACCCAGTGAAAACTGCCCAGTAAAGAGAGATGAACTTGATGAAATGTGCTTTTAAGGAATTCACTGGGTCTGCCAAACTTGACAAACCTATGGAAAATATGTTGAGATTCTGAAATATGCAAACTCAAAAGGGAGTGGGCATATTTTAAAGAGAGAGAAAGAGATTGAATAGGCCTGAGTGATGGTAGTTTGTCTTTTTCCTGGCTGGTTGAAGAATGTTCCCAAACATTGTATTACTGAACAGAAAACATTAATGTTTTAAATAGTGGACATTCTTTAACTTTCCTCCTCCAAGTTCAGGACCGCATCACTGCTCTCCTTCTGACAGGCTGCTTCCAGTATATCCTGTATCTTATACCACTTATTAACCTTGCATGTATGTGCAGGACAATCCCAACTCCTGTAGTCCAGCAAAGAATTCCCCTTGATAATTCAGTCCACAAGAACCTTTCGAGGACAGCTGCTGGAGAGTGTGACCGTGTGCGGAAGAGAGAGTGGGCTGAAGCTGGTCTCTCTGGCACACCAATGAATGTAGTAAAAAGACTTCTGTGTGTCAGAAAAGTGTGCCTGACTTGGGGCTACTCTATCCCTTGTTGGGGTGAGGGGAGAAATAGCTAGGAAGGGTGGCACAAATATAGGCCAGTTAGAAGCAGGAAGATAAAAGGTTTTTTTTAAAAAAAAAATTGCATTTTTTTTATTCACACAAATAATTATATGCAAGTGAAAATAAAGGGACAGATCTTAACAAAAGATACACACACACACACTTTAACATCAAATCAATAATAAATATAAAGTCTCCCCTGCCCCCTCCAGCATATTGTCTTCAAGTCATTTTCAACTTGTGGTAACCCTCAGGCAAACCTATCATGCGGTTTTCTTGGCAAGATTTGTTCAGAGGAGGTTTGCCATTGCCTTCCCCTCAGGTTGAAAGTGTGTGACTTGCTCAAGGACACCCAGTGAGTTTCATGTTCAAGCTGGGAATTGAACCCTGGTCTCCAGAATAATAATACAACACTCAAACCACTATGCCATGCTGGCTCTTTCCCAACACATCTTCATATAAAATATTTGTCAAAAATGGTACATCAGCTTCCCATCCAGCCTTTGCTAACATTTCCTCTAAATCATCATGGTCTTCCAAAAATTTATGACAATTATGTTGTTGTTCTTTCTACTTTTAATGACTCTCTCCTTTGTTTTACACTTTTTTTTTGCTAATGTCCATTTTAGTTTCAGCTGCTGAATGTGTGCATGTACATACATGCATGCACATGGATCTAGTGCCAAATGGAGGGGTTATTTAACACTTCATCTCCATGTATTGTCTCAATCCAGGTTTATAATTTCCCTTGCAAATTGCAGGCAGAGGGGGGCTCAGTCTAGATTGAGAATGCAGGAAGGGGCAAACTGGGCTAAAATACCCACCACTTCATGTTCAGGCCTTAATCTGGATCAGGAAATTCACACAGGCAGTTTGTGGGGTGGAAGCGCTCTGTTCTGGACAGCAGTAGAGATTTGGAGTAATTTAGAGCCAGTTTCTTGCTGTTGTGCACTCATCCGACACCAAAACAATGAGAATGCAGCTGTAGATGTCTCCATAGCTCTTCTAGATGGTCTGATTGGATTCATGTCTCTGTAGATATAATATAACTTTCATGTTGCTTCTTCACCTTATAGCCCTTTGGTGCGAATGGTTTCCTCATTCTGTCAGCTGTCACTCTCATATTTTTCTGCACCATCTCCCTTGCAGTGTGAACACTTTTGTGCCACACCATCATCGAACATTCTTAACCCTCTGGCCTCCCAACCAAACGCTTGCTCACAAAGGAAGCCTCCTTTGTCCATGTTGTTTCTATTTCACATTCTTTTTTTTTAGGGGGGGGAAATAAGTGGGTACAATTCTGTCAAGGTTTTCATGTTTCACATTTTCATGCCCCACTGATATCAGCAAAAGGTGTAAGCATGAGCGCCTAACTTGTTTCTCATACTGAAAGCAATGGGACTTGTTTTTCATTTGTCATACTCACCCCCTCCTGCTGGATGTGTGAAACCTTATATAGGGAGTAGTTATGTGGAAGAATTAAACCAAGTGGTGTTATGTACATTTTTCCATTAAAAAGGTAAAAGTTTCCCCTTTGTCAAGATTGTCATGTCTGATTGTAGGGAGCGGTGCTCATTTCTGATACTCAGCCAAAGACCCAGCATTGTCAAAGACGTCTCTATGGTCATGTGTCCAGCATGACTGCACAGAATGCTGCTACCTTCCCACCAAAGTGGTATCTATTTATCTAGTTGCATTTTTACATGCTTTCGAACTGCTACATTGGCAGAAGCTGGGACCAGTGATGGGAGCTCACCCCATCATGCAGCAATTGGGTCTCAAACTGTCAGCCTGCTGATCTTGCAATTGACAGAGCCAGCGTCTTAACCAATGAGCCACCATGTCCCTTATATTTTTACATTTTCCCATTACATGTGTATAAAACAACTATACATAGTTGAATTAGGTATTTTTATTTACATGATACACCTGTATTTGTGGTTCATCCCAGATATCAGAGCCTGGCCTCTCTTCTGGTGTTCTCAGGGCATGGGAGAGAAGTCTCAGGGAGAGAGTGCTGCCTTGGAAAGGTGTGTACGTGTGTTTTCCTCATTTTTGCTAGCCCCTGTCCTTTTTCTTTGAGTGGAGTATTTCATGAAACTGGGATTTATGTTGACTGTACCAAGCTTCATGGCATCACCAGAGGTTGCTTGATCACCCTTATAATATCACAAGAGCCCATTTCCTGTGACATCACAAGGGGCCATCACTTGGTACTAGGTTGTGGCCCTGAAATCTCATAGGCTGGGATAGTTCTGACCAGTCAGTCTTAGATGTATCTGTGGTGACTGCCACTTCCTTTCCTTCTCTTCCACCTGGTTATATAACTATTCTACGTCATACACCTCAGTGTCACCAAAGACACAAAGCATTGGAATAACTGGATGAAATGTGTAGGAATATTTGTCATCTATATTAAGCTCAATGCAGTAGGGCTAGTGCAACATGAGCTTGTGGCAGAAACTGGAGAAATAACTCTGGATGCTCTTATACGGTTATATATATATATATATATATATAGAGAGAGAGAGAGAGAGAGAGAGAACTTACATTTATTGTCTCAGAAAATCCATCCTAGGATAGTAAAGGAGATAGACAACAAAGGTTGGTCTGTAGTTGGTTAGAAGAGCCCTTAAAAGCAGGTTCTCATGTGTGGGGGTAAGCTAGCATCCCTTATTGGGGTTGGAGCCTCATGGATGCTCTTTCCAAAGGAAAACAAAAGAGGCTGCTCAATAGAATGGGGGAGTGATGTCTGCAGGTAGGAAGGAAGCAAAAAGCTTGAATACATAGACCAAAGAAAGATACAGAGAGGCGAAAACGAAGGGCAGACATTATCTAGACTATCCTCTTTCACTAACCACTGTATACAAGTGGTGCCTCTTTGCTTCCATACACCCCTGTTCCAGAATATGTGTGTGTGTGTATGTATATATGTGTGTGTGTGTGTCAGCAAAGTAGTGATAACATGGGCACATCCTATCCCACAGTGCCTTGCTAACAGGAAAGTCAGTGGAAGTTTAAATACCTTTGTTGTGATGCCAAACCGATAGTAGCTGTGCTAAGCAGAGGTCGCTTAATTTGCTCCAGACAGTCAGCAGGCACCTCTGTGGCCCCGTTTGGTCAACTAACAAGGAGATGGTGGAGGTGGAAGTGGGCAGGTCTCTGGTTAGGTAGCAGTTTTGTGGGAGGTCAGATGAACTGTCACTATGGAAGAGAGCCCTGGAGATGCTTTGAACTCCTTCCCAATCTGCCACCTGAGCTGAGAGGCTCACCTTGGCTTGTGAGATGTGTGTACAAAAATACATTGGCTGTCCCACATACTATGAAAAAAGTATATGACCCTATGTGTGTGTAAGAGGAGAGGGGAAGCAATTGACTGCATGGTAGGATCTCTTGCTGCTGAGTAGAATCCAAAATCAGAATAAATAAATTCTCAGGGGAACAGCGCAATCCCACTGCTGTGATGGCAGTTCTCCCACTAAATCTCTTCACATCATTATCTTGATCCTGCAGCATTGGAAATATCTTCTTCAGGGCTACTGAGCCCACATTTTATCTTACTATCTGAAAAAACAAACCAAGGAAATCTCAGGCCTAAATCCTGTTGTTAGGGTGGGCAAGCAAGCTGCAGTGGTAGTAAGGAAATTGTGATTGCTGAAGGAACTGGATGCTAGTGGGGCCCTTCCTGCTTCTATGGGCCTTGATAGATGCCCATGCATGCCAGTCTATGACATCAGCCAGGGTACGCATGACAAAAAGTCACATATGATATGTACTGTAAAATAAGGAAAGTGTGTATTCTTTTTCAGATGCCAAGAAAAACAGAAATACATGCACATTACACATTAACAGTATTAACTATAGGTCCTGGTCCTAGCAATGTAATTCCAGGACTGTTTTCATGAGAAATCAATCTGCATAGATTTATATTGACAGAAATTTGTAGCTACTCCTAATCACATGATACTTGGGCTAATAAATGTTTTATGTGCAAGCATTACTGATAATTTATGAGGCGCTGAGTAAGAGGTAAAGCAATGGGATTAGGGTCTAAGGAGTTGTAAATAGGGAAGGGAAAGGGGCTGCAAAGGGTATTTTGGATTCATTTCCCAACCATCTATTTATTTCCAGAGGCTATGAGTGAGGAGGACTTTGAACACTTTGACCATACAATGCTGTTCTGTCACCTGGAACATTTGCATCCAGAGGTGAGCTGCTAGAAGATATCCTAGCACACATTCTTGACAGATTTATAATTAAGGAGGAATATCAAGACTATATTGCCTATTTCTCCAAAACTATTTCTCTGTAACTGCACAGAGGAGTTGGAACGGGAAAATGTTAAACCTATCTAGCTAGGAACACAATCCAGCCTGTTCTCAACTCCCCTGATTTTGGAGGGAGGAGAACTGACTGAACCTGAGCTTAAATTACTTTCCTTGAAATGAGTGCGGTTTAGCTTTGGATAGCTTGTGTCAACATATTACCTGGTAATACGGTAAGCCAGAAGGAGGACATAATTCACTGTAGATACATGTGGCTACTTTATTGTAAAGACATAGGAAATTGTTCCGAGTATTGACTTACTGGAAATTGATCAGAGATCAGATTAGCAGGAAGATGTGAAGTTCCTTTGGGCTGCATCAGACCCATGAGCCTTAGGCTCATCTGCTATAACACAATATTAATGTTTTTCCACAGTTAAGGAATTGTTTTGGAGTGTGATCCCTGGCATGGTGAATATTGCAGTCTGAGGTTGACATCCTGTTGACTACTCCCAACTAGAGTAGACCTATTTAATACATTGCTGTATGGTGAGTCAATGTATATCCTATTGATTCAGTAGGTCTAGTCAGGACTAACAGCAGGATTTAGGCCTGAGATTCACTTGGTTTTTTTTTCCAGATAGTAAGATAAAATGTAGACTCTCTCAGGAGCCCTGAAGAAGAGATTTCCAGTGCTGCAGGATCAGGACAATGACGTGAAGAGATTTAGTGGAAGAACTGCCACCACAACAGTGGGATCATACTGTTCCCTTGAGGATTTATTTGTTCTGATTTCAGATCCTACTTTTAGCCGAGAAGAACGCTTCCCCCTAAGAGTGGTTTACACAAAGTAATATAATATAGGAAGCCTGCTTTCCGCACCCTGGTATGGTTAAGTTGTGCCGGACTACTACTTTGTTACTCCTAACCAGTACACTTGCTGCCACCTTCTGGCTGATGTCAAGAGTTGTAGTCCATCAGCTCTGGATTGGAGAAAGCTCTGAAAAATGTGAGGCTGCTTCTACCATTCATGCCAGTGGGTTAGGAGTAACCTGGCATAACTCTAGGGCCTTGTTCCCACTTACATTTAAACTGGTTTGCGATTTGCCTTCACTCCGTGTTGGTGAATTGCTTTCAAAAGGTCCGCCGTTCCCACTATGAAAGAAAGATCTTTTCATTATTCCCTTGTAATCGCTTTTTTTTTTTTGGCACAATTGTTGTTCCCACTAGTTTTCGCCGCTTCAAAATGCATATCAATCATCTATGTGTCATCGGTGATGTAAGCGGCAATATGGTGAGGGTGGTGCCAGAGTGGGGTGACTTTGACTACTCAAAATACACCATTTCCCCTTTCAGCAACCCGGCTTGGGAACTAATTTTAAAAAACCAAAACGACACAAGATTTCATCCATTGGTATTGCAACTACTTGTTTCGCTGAACTGCTGTCAGCCTGATCACCTGGTGTGCCACCAAGTTGCAAAAACAATGGATCATATATTCGGTACCCATAGGACACACAAGCACAAAGGCAGCACGGGGCAGGGGGGAATGGCGGATCTCCCAAAAACTGAGTCGGGATGGTAAACACCCCTCTGCCATTAGTTCTCCCCGCCAGTATGATCCAATTCAGATCTGTCATTCCCACTTGTTGAACATGCTTCAGAACTGATTCTTTTCAAAAGAACTGCCAAAGAACCAGTGTCAGAAAATAGCATGGGGTTTTGGGTTTTTTTTTTGCGTTTGCCTCACTTCATCACGATTGCAACTGAGCACAATAGGATTGGAATTGGTTTCGGGTGGGAACGATGATCATGTAACCCAATCTGCAATTCGTTTTAAATCATAGTGGGAATGAGACCTTAGGAGGTTTTGCTTCTTGGGCAGCCAGACTTCCTCTGTTCCCTCTTGTACTGCAGAGGACTTTTCATTGAAGATGGAAATCCCAGGCAGACATCCCAGGGAAAGGTGGACCCAATATTCATATTGATATAACAACCCTATGGAGGTAGACAGGCTAGCTGATGAAAGAAAAGAAAAGAAAGAAATATCTGGAGTTCACTAGTAAGTATTGTTGCTATGTAGATATTTGAAGCCAGGACTCACTGCTACATCTCCAACATTCTAGGCAGCACTCCATAATGAGAGACCCCAAATAAGTGTTGGACCAGTTGCTTAAAGAAGCACACTTTATTCTTTTAAAAGTAGGATGAAGACTTTGGGATGTGGGCATAAACAGCATCTGATAGCATGAGCATTGGTGAGCCAATGACTCATCTGGGTCAGCTGTAGCCATAGGAGGCAATAGAAATGCCATTGAGGAGTGATACATAAAAATGCTGATCTGAACTTTATAGTGTTGGAATGTATCCCAGTCACGTCAGTTTAGGATGACTCAGCTTTTCACACAATTATGTGACAATGCACCTTGGATGATGTCCTCTTGCTTTTGATTTCATCTTTAGTAGGTGGAATTAAACATAGGACAGAAATACACAGAGCTTGCCACTAATTCAGTTTTGAGTACTGCCTTTGTTTTTTATGTTTTTGAAAAAGAAAGAAAAAAAGAGGTTCAGTCTGAATCTTCAGTGTGTACATTATGGTAAATATATTGGTTTTAATCAGGGTTTGGTTCCCACCTTGGCCATGAAACCCACTGGGTGACCTTGGGCAAGTCACATACTCTGAGACTCAGGGGAAGGCAATGACAAACCCCCTCTGAACAAATCTTGCCAAGAAAACCCCAGGGTACATCCACTTTAGGGTTGCCATAAGTCAGGAATGACTTGAAGGCACACAACAACAAAATGTATTTGTATTTGACAGCAGAAGCAGTAGCAACAACAATAATAAGGGTGGTAATAATACTCAGGCTAGGGTGCATAATACTTTGATGCTATGGAGTTTATCACACAGGGGACAATTGGAAGTATAAACGGTGATTAACCCACAGTAATCCTGCAAGTGCACTAATGGTTTTCACATAACGTCATGTTCAAAGCGCTATTATCTTGTGAATAAACTGTGATAATCCTGCAAGTGCGCTAATGTTTTTCACATAACGTCATGTTCAAAGCGCTATTATCTTGTGAATAAACTGTGATAATCCTGCAAGTGCGCTAATGTTTTTCACATAACGTCATGTTCAAAGCGCTATTATCTTGTGAATAACCTGTGATAATCCTGCAATTGTGTTAATGGCTTTCACACGATGTTGAGATGAAGAGTGATTAAAGTGCCATTATCCCATTAATAACCAGAGAAGAAACAGCAGCAAATCATTCATGGGATTTTCCTGTGAATGACTTTTTGCTCTTTATTGTCTGGTTATTCCCTGGTTATTCATAGGATAATGGCTCTTGCGTTAATCTCATTTTAATCACATTTTAATGCCAGTTGTGCGATTTTCATGGGTTAATCACTGTTTAAACTCCATATTTTCCCCTATGTGATAAACTCCAAAGTGGCTCTGGATTAGAACAAAATAGCTGAGACCCTTTTATTCTACACAATTACAGCATTATGATACTACTTTAACTTTCATGACAACATGAAAACCTGGGATTGGTAGTTTTAGAGAGAGGGGGGCCATTATAATCTTTGAGTGCCTCTGATCAAACTACCAATCCCAGAACTCAATTGGATGCAGCCATGGCAGTTAAAGTGGAATCATAGTGTTATAACAGGTAAATGTCAACATTGAACACTACAAAAACGTTGGCTGAAGTTTTGAGGATACCTGATTTTGCAGTTCATAATTCCTCCAGAACTCTCTCTTTGGGGGCAGTGGGTGAGATATTTTTCTGGCTATTCTTAGAACCGGACTAGAAATGAGGCAGAAAATTTGTGATTTTCTTTATCCTTCTTTAAAACAGTAGCTGGTAAAAGAGAGTTGATTTGGGGTATAATGTGGGAAGAGCAGGGTTTAATACTTTCCTCAGTGCAATGCAATGCAGTTTGAAATACAGGCATACCTCAGCTAAAAAAGCCTCAAAGAACAGAGCTCCTTTTAAACAAAATCTTTTAATGTCCACCCAGTCCCTTACTTTTTCTCTTTCTCCTGCTACATGGACATTGTTCTTAGCTGTCTCAATATTGAGAGGATGGTGAAAGAGGACTGGAGAAACACAGACTTTTGGCATAGGGTTACAGCAGCTTGTCTGCAATAAACAATTCAATAAACAAATCTTGAGCAAGGAAAAACTGGAATTCTGCTCTACTGCATCCTACTGTGACTGTGTGGGTCTGCCTACAACAGGCAGAGTAAACAGCAGTTGCCCTTCCAGACCATGAGTGAATAGCATAACAGAGAGAAAAGGGAGACCAGATAAGCCTGCCTCACCAGCTACCTTTAGCATGTTTAAAAAGCATACATCTATAAGCTTGCCCATCAAAATGGGAATCAGAAGTGGAGAGTGGGGAAAGAAAATAGCATCACTGTATCTATTTTGCAAGAAGCTCCCCAAGTGGTTGTGAGAAGATTCCAAATGTTTTATTTACTTATGCAAGGCTTACATGACCTGGTCTGGAATAAAGGTTTGTTGGAACATGTTGAACTGTTCCTTTTTGTGGTGTAAGAACCTATCCCCATTCTTTCCATTCAAAGATATAGCTGTCTGAGGGGGGATGTAAACAGGCAGCCTTGGGCCGCCCCAGGAAACGGAGGATCAAGGCCTCGGCCCCGATCCTCCCTTTTGCCACCTCAGAAAGGAGCGGCAAAAAGGCCGCCCTAAGAGCCAGCACGTGGCTCTTTGGCACCTCTTCCAGTGCAGCGCATTAAAACGCTGCGCCGGAAGGACGTCCTGATGATGCACACCGTGCGTAATGGCGCATGGTGTCAGGACATCTTTAGGGATGCCCCTCCCCATCCCTGCCTCCAGGATGGCCCAAAGGACCCGTATGTAGAGGCCCTTAGTAGGAAAATCAGTGCGCAAAAGGAATTTTGCAAGACCTTCGAGACTAACTGAAAGAGAGAAGTTGGTAGCATAAGCTTTTGTAGACTTGAGCCTACTTTCTCAGATATATAAAGAATAGGTCCAAGTCTAGGAAAGTTCATGCTACTAACTTCTATCTTTCAGTTGGTCTCAAAGGTGCTGCAAGATCCCTTTGCATACAATTCTTTCCATGTAATTTGGGTGGCTGTTTTATAGTGCTTGGCTGTGAGATTTTGGGAGATGTAGTCCAAAAAGGGAACTTTGCTGAGTTCTGCTACTTGCACATCACATTGTCAAAAGAAGAAAAAATGCAATTCCAAAAATTTAAATAAATAAATAGAAAAAGAGGGAAAGGAGGATACAGATTTGTCATAAGATACGAAGTTTCATTTTTCTACTGCTTTACTCCCAAATGAATCTCAGGCAGATTTTGTACAGTACATGCAACTAAAATGAAGATACAAACATTTTACCTTCATTTAAAAAATGAGGAAAATTTATGGGCAATTTAATTGATTGATTTCATGGATAATGTACATTCTGAGTTTTCCAGGCAGTGGGAGGGGAAGGAAGTGGCTGTTTCCTGGTGACCAATGGATGAAAAGGAGATAACAGAGGAGGCACAGGAAGTCAGCTTGCAGGCATCCTAGAAATCCTGACCCTGCTCTGATTCTGAACCTTGGGTCTGCAAGATTTCCCCATTTTCCTCTGAATTACAAATTCATTATCATTAAGAGCATGGAAAGTTTTAGTCTATCTTTCCAAAATGGCTTTGTTTGTATGGTAGGAAATCATTAGCTTTGATTTGTCTGTCTTGGGTGGTCTGATTGTCACATTCAGGTGACTTATTGAAGCTGCATAGAGCCCATACAACCAAACAACAAACAAATATCAACAAGAAAAGCTCCTCCATTTCCTCATGGTTGTTATAAACTAGCTTTGGGAGGAAGGAATCACTCCTGCAATTATTTTTCTTTCTTTCTTTTTAAAAAAGAAAATACTTTGTTTAGAGTTCTGGAGGAAAGACAGAGGGAGATAAAAAAACACACACATCCATGTGTAGTGAGAAAAGTGAAGAGAAAAAGTCATCATTCATCAAAAGGTAAGTAACCCCAAAGCCAACAAAGAGATAAATAGCACCACTGGTGTCCTGCTCATTTGTCCCTGAAGTGAAAGTACAGGTGAATTGACTATGCAAAGAAAGTTTTGCAGAAAGGAACAAATGATACAATATCTTCTTGGATCCACAATTTTCAGGTGTGTACAGTCAGGATATCGTATGTACATGTGCTTTCAAGTTGCCTGTAGACTTGCTGCAAACCTGTTGGAGCATGTGTGATCTGGGATCAACATGCAGAAGACTTATGCCAGGAACAGAACGCCACAGAAAAGTCTCTACTGTGAAGTTCGGTGCAGGCGGCAGAGAAAAAATCCTCCCACGCAGAAGCTGTCGGCAAGACAAAAACTGCTGGACTGCTGAGTTCTCACAAAGAGGCTTTTATTCTTGAGTACAGCTATATACATCAGACTGACAAAAGCGTTACGCCAGGGTCCTATTTACAATGCAACCACACTGAACATTCAGCTCACTCACTTATATACAATATTGCCCCCTGGCATTTGAGACTGGCATATCACCCAGTTTCCTGTCACTTGATAGCCATGACTCTACAGAATTGAAGTTTGCTGACTTCATCTCCTGCCCTTCTGTCATCAGCTTCCTGTAACTCAGGACTCTTCAAATGTTTCCCAGCTGAATTCAGGTTACCTTTTTACCTTTGCTCCAGTTTCATGCCATAGCCACATCTATGACATTTTCTACCCAGAGTGCAATTTACTCTGACAATCTTCAATGCAAATGTCATTTAATGTGCTTTCATGTGACTCCCACATTCTCACATGTGCTGTGTAGAATTACATGCTAAGACCCAACCTGTTCGCCAATCTTTCGTGCCTTCCACAGGTAGTGCTTTTGTATGTCTACAGTGTTTTCTTCCCAATCAACATATTGCAGTTGCAAAACTCTGTTCTGAACTAACTCACACACGTTTTAGTATCTATAGAATCCTGGGATTTATATTTTGTTGCAGCACCTGAGCTCTCTGACACAGAAGGCTAAATATTTCATAAAACCATAATCCCTAAAATCCCATAGCATTGAGCCATGGCAATTAAAGTGGTATCAAACTGCATTGATTCTGTAGTGTAGATATAGCCGTGGTGGAGAAGGCTGAGGTCCTGCCTGCTGCTTCCATTGTAAACTTTCCCTAGGGCTGGGAGAGAAATTAATTCGGTTCACTATTTGATACTTTAGAACTAAATAATGGACCAAGCAATGGTCATATGTTGACTTAACTTTCTGAAACTTGCTTGTTCGTCACCAAGGATATTCTCAGTCTCTATCCAGTCAGAAAGATGAATATTAAGAAATTGGGCATACAGTTTGCCCACAACAGAGAGTAAGCTTATAGGTTGATAGTCAGATGGGTCATTCCTATGTCCTTTTTGTAGATGGGGATTATAATCACCTGTGGCTAGCTAATAGGTAGTTTAGCCATCTGACTTATATGAGTGAAAAGAGTTGCAGGAAGGGGTGCCCACCATATTATGCTTGTTTTCAGGAGTTTGGGCAAGATTAAATCAGGCCCTGGTACTTTGCCAAATTTAAGATGGGTAATTAATGACTTTAATTCATCTTGGGACACAGGAGGCCACTGGGAAACATCCAAAAAAACTTGAAGAGAATGAGCTTAATTACTCAGAGGTTGCAGAACCTGTTCCCCACTATCTCTATACAGGGTTATGAAATAATCTCCCCACACATTTACAGGAATTTACATTTTCAGGAATATTGCAATTGGGTGAACTCACAGTATTCCCTATCATACCTGTGATTAATATGTATAGAGGTGTTGTAGCACCTTTGAGATTAAAGAAGATATTTGTCTGTATCTGGGCAGGTTTCTTGAAGAGGTTGATGGATTTCCAATTCATTCAGCTAAATTTGGTGCTTTCCATAGTGGTAGAATTTAAAGATATAGCTGTGTTAGTCTGTAGAATTAATATGTATAGAGATGTTGTAGCACCTTTGAGACCTGGGAAAAAAAAGAGGTTTGTAGCATGAGCTTTCGTAACTTTAGTCTTCTTCTTCAGATGCTTATGGTGGATTAAAAGCCAGGGACAGACAGGAGTGCAGGAGTTTAACAGAAGATAACTTTCTTTCTCAACAAGTGCAAACAATGGGATGTCGTTCCTAAGGACCTATGTGTGGGGAGCCCTTTGCAAACTACGTATCATGTAGAGCTCATGGGTTCTACTCTTGCTGGCTGGGTCTGCAGTAACCAACATTCCTTTTCAGTTATCTTCAGTTAAACTCCTGCACTCCTGTCTCTCCCTGGCTTTTAATCCACCATAAGCATCTGAAGAAGTAGACTGAAGTCTATGAAAGCTCATGCTACAAACCTTTTTTTGTAGTTAGTCTCAAAGGTGCTACAACATCTCTATACATATTAATTCTACAGACTAACACAGCTATATCTTTAAATTATACCTGTGATTGTAGCCCAAACTAACTTGGTGGGGTTCTGGATTCAGCACAGTCTTTATCAAACCAGGGGGCTATCCCTTTATATCTACAATTGCTGGGCCTCCTCTCTGTTCACGTCTTTATTGTTGCCAGTACCAAAAGAAGATGAGAACAACTCTCTAAGGCATCTTGTTTATGATGTGATGCAATAATATGATTTTAAATTCACAAACATGATGTTGAATTCAAGATTGTTGAAATCTCACCATGAGGTTCTTTGGTCACTGCAGCCTTTTCTGGACAATCATCATAACTGAAATAGGAATTGTATCTGGGAATTGATATTAATGTGAATCCCAAAAAGCCTGTCCACTTCAGTTCTTGGAGAGAGAGATGCCCATTTTGTCTTATTTAAATGTTTTGTACTGCTGCACACCTTGGTGTCCCTCTGAGCATGCTTGGACCACCTTCTTTTTGTATAAATGGGCCCATTTTGGCTCCATTTCTCTCTGTATGGGAGGCAGGGTAGAGTTAGTTGTCAGAGCAAATAGTAAGAACAAATACACCTACAGTTTTTGAAACCCTGTGAAAAGATTTAAAAAACCACTCCTTGCCTGCAGGCTTACATTCTAATAGACAGACAATAGAAGAAAAGGAAGACAAGATGTGCGGATGTGTGTGTGTGTTAATGTGGAAACCAACATTGCAGGCTCCGGAAATACCTCAGAATTGCAGAACGGATAGATTCTGAAATCAATACTGCCTTCATATTCATGTTGTAATATGCAAAAGATATCTGTTCAGCTCAGAACAAACAGAAGTAATACTGTAGAGTCCCCTACTGTGGGGAAATTGAAAACTTTAAAACAAAAGAGATAGGCCTTGTACAACATGAAATATATGCTATTCAAAGGATGCAAAACTACAGTTTCATTCTCCAGTAAGCCTGCTATCTAGAAGTTAATATGCAAAGAAGCAATACAATTTCACTTTTATCAGACAGTCTAAATCCTGCAGTTCACAGGAGAATTTTCTTTTGCTTCCTACCAAATAACAATAATTCAGAGTAGCACGAGAGATAATTTTTTTAAAAAAACCCAAACCAGCAATATATATATATATATATATATATATTACCATAGATACCATATATTTCTGGTGCATTATTTCACACATTTGAAAAATACTGTAATAAAACCCATTTTTCATTTAGAAAGAAATGAAGTAAAATGAAATTTCCATGACAAAAATATAAAAGAGGAAAGTAATCTTGTCTTTTTGGATAGCATTATCACAGGCTCCAAATGCTAATGCACTATGTGTCATCACTGCACAGGAACAAAGGACAATTATCAGCCTTGGTCCACTTGCAAAGGTGTTGCCTTTATGGAGGATGGTGCAGCTACTTTGGGCAGCAGTTAGAAGGAGACAAGGAGTGGCACCTCCAGCACAAATGCTGGAGGAATTAACTTACAGGGCAATGGGAAGGCTGTATTCTTAGGCTCATGCCCTGCCACTGAGGCTCAAATAAGATTCATCTTCCAGTCAGTCAGCTGCTATATATAGAATTGCGAATCCTTCAATATTGCACAGGTGAAACCTGGGAAACGTGATGTCAAGCAACATCAGAGTGTGAGCAAGTTGGCAAAACATATTAATGAGAAATCACACACCAACTAATGAGAAGTCACACACCTGTTTGCTTTTGCCTGAGTCTATTGGGAAAGGTATAGTGGTTTGAGCATTGGACTATGACTCTGGAGACCAGGGTTTGTATCCTGACTTGAACAAGTCACACACTCTCAGCCTCAGAGGATGGCAAAGACAAACCCTCTGTGAAGAAAATTGCCAAGAAAGCCTCAAGAAAACACCTCAGGGTTGCTGTAAGTTGGAAACAACTTGAAAGCATACAACAACAACAAACTGGGAAGAGAAGAATTTTCCTCTCCTCTCCTCCTGCTAAGTAAATTGAATCCAAACTTTGAGCCCAAAGTATAAGTTTTTGTACTCTGAACTCAGTTTGTACCAATGCAAGTAAGCAGAAACAAGGGGAAAAGTGGGAGGATGAAAGAGAAGGTAGGACATTTTAAAAGCAGCTGAAAAAGTGGGATGACAAAGATTAATCTGGACTATTTCTGCAAACTGAGACTGTCCCCAAAATGTCCCTGAAATTTGAACCATATAGGAGAGTTTATTTCAGTACTCTTTGCAAAGGTTCTAAAAGTTACTTTTTGAACTACAATGACTATGTGAGTAGGGGGAGTCTGAGATTTGCACTACAAAAAAGGAACTCTTTCAAATGTTGGTTATTACTGTGATCACCATTCATTATTCCCCTCTCCTTTTGAAATCAAAATGTAAGCAAATAAAAAAGATCAAACTTTCCAGAGAGAGAACAATTAATCAAAGATGAAGCAGCAATTAGAAAGGTTCACAGGAGAGTCAGGTATATTAAAATCGCACAGTACATTCATAGATATTACCTAGAGGTTTGCAGTGTTGGTATTATTGTTTTGCATTATTGACTAAAAGTGTCTTTACAGGTTTCCATGGGTGTTTGGTAGTTTTCACTGTGCCTGCTTGTTAATAAAATCAGTAAATCTATATGAACTTTCAGAGAAAGAGTCTGTCTTTCAGCAGACTTTGTAAGTCCTTTGTCATTTTTTGAGCTGGGAAAATATTCCACCGATTATTTATATCATGCACCCATTGATATACCATTAACTTCTTTCAGTTGCCTTCTCATGAGGCTGTTCCAGACAGAGGCTGTTCCAGACAGGGCCATCCTATCAGCTCTGCTGAAAGACCAGCTCCTGCTTCTTCTTCTCTTCTCTCAACTGTTTCCAGACTGCCATTCCATCAACCTGATGGCTTTGTGAGGTTCCTGCAGTCCCTGGACTCTTTCCACTTCACCTGGTAATTGAAAGACCTGCTGCCTAAGACGTACCACCCACATCTATTTTTTTCCTCTTCCCTCCTAAAGCCATTTTCCTTTTTGTCATGTCTTTCAGATTGTAAGCCTACAGGCAGGAATTGTCTTGTTTTACTGACTATATGCTTCAGACACTTCCAACAGACAAAAGAAAAGCGAAGAAACTACAGATGACAGATAAAACGCTACAAGCAATAATGGAAAGAAGAGAAACAAAACAAAAAGGAGCTAAGAATAAACTAAGAACCATGAATGCAACAGTACAACAGCTGGTGCGCAAAGATAAGGAAAATTACTAAAAATGACAACTGTAGAGAAATAGAAGACAACAACAAAAAGGGATGAATGGGAGACCTATTCCACAAGATTCGAAAAATCAGGGGAAAGTTCAAACCTAGGACCAGAACACTCTGCAACAATAAAAACAACATAATTCAAGACCAGGAAGGAATAAAAAGACGATGGATACAATGCACAGGAGAGTTATATAAAAGAGGTGACAACATGAAGGACACATGGAATGAAGAGCCATATGAAGATGGACACCAAATTCTAAAAACTGAAGTGGAAGATGCAATAAAGGAAATGGCAAAAAACAAGACTCCAGGAAGAGATGAGATTCCAATAGAACTGTTGCAGTCCACATTGACAGAGTCAACTCTAGTACCAACATATGTCAACAGATATGGGAAACAAAATGATGGCCAACAGATTGGAAGTGATCAATATACATCCCCATCCACAAAAACGGAGACACAAGAGACTTCAGCAACTATAGAACCATAGCACTAATCTCCCATGCAAGCAAAATCATGCTCAAAATTCTGCAACATAGGCTCCAACCATACATGGCGAGAGAAATCCCAGAGCTCCAAGCAGGGTTCAGGAAAGGAAGAGGCACCAGGGATCACATTGCAAACATATGATGGCTAATGGAGTGCACCAGGGGATTCCAAAAGAAAATCAGCATGTGCTTTATAGACTACAGCAAAGCCTTTGACTGCATAGATCATGAAAGGCTATGGAATGCCCTTAAAGTCATGGGAGTGTCAACACATCTGATAGTCCTAATGAGGCATCTGTACTCAGGACAAGAGGCTACTGTCAGAACAGAATTTGGGGAAACAGAATGGTTCCTAATTGGCAAAGGAGTCAGACAAGGCTGCATCCTATCACCCTACCTATTCAACATATATGCAGAACATATTGTAAGGAAAGCAGGCTTGGACATGGAAAAGGGAGGAGTGAAAATAGGAAGAAGAAATATTAACAATCTGAGATAAGCTGACAACATCATAATATTAGCAGAGAACCTCATAGGCTTAGAACAACTGCTAAGGAAGATCAAAGAAGAAAGTGCAAAGGCAGGCTTACAGTTGAACCATAATGACCATAGAGAACTTACACACATTCAAACTAGACAATCAGGAAATAGAAATAGTAAAAGAGTTCTCATATCTGGGATCAAACATTGATCAGAATGGGGACTGCAGTCAGGAAATCAGAAGAAGATTAAGAATGGGGAGGGTGGCTATGAAATAACTAGAAAAGATCCTAAAATGTAAAGACATGCAACTCAGCACAAATGTCAGAATCATACAAGCCATCGCATTCCCTATTACCATATATGGATGTGAGAGCTGGACAGTCAAGAAAGAAGATAGAAGGAAAATCAACTCATTTGAGATTTGGTGCTGGAGAAGAGAGCTGAGGATTCCATGGACAGCCAAAAGGACAAACAAATGGGTCCTAGAGCAGATCAAGCCAGAAATTGTCAGTAAGGCTTTGCCCTAGGATGGAAAATGTCCCAGGTGCATGCAGTGTGCAGTGTGCAAAAAGGAGAAAAGCTGACTCAGAGATGATACTTCAGCAGGAGGTTATGTGGTAACAGTTCAATGCCTGATGCAGACTGGCAGTTTAGGCCAGCTGGGGGTGGAGTTGGGGCAGGGCAACTGCATGCTGGCCACCACGACTCCACTGCGACACCATCTGCACTAAGGGCAGCCTTTTGCCACCCCAAAAGGAGCGGCATTTTGCCGCTCTTTTGGGGGTGGCAAAAAGGAGGATTGGGGCCACGGTG
Source organism: Phrynosoma blainvillii (assembly GCA_026167975.1). NCBI lineage: Eukaryota > Metazoa > Chordata > Lepidosauria > Squamata > Phrynosomatidae > Phrynosoma > Phrynosoma blainvillii. Next base: position 243,387,757 of record JANUYF010000001.1, on the reverse strand, counting down.
TGTGGTTGCCACGGCCCTGATCTGTTGCTCCCAGGGGTGGCCCAGAGCCGCCCCAAATGGGCTGTCTGCATTGGCCCTAAAACTGCATAGTCACTGTGGACATGTGGCAGGGAAATGATGAAACACTGGCAGGGGGTTGTGTCAGAATCCTAGCCAGATTTGTGTATATAAGGAAGAATGTTCCAATGCATGGTGGTTAGGTGGATGTTGGTTGGTGGCAGAGCATTATGTTGGATGGTGTAAATATTGATGTATCGTTCTTATATATATTTGCTGCAACTAAGATTAAAAAACCTCTTTGGAAGAACTTCAGCAGTCGTGAGTAAAATTCTGTTCAGCAGAAGGAGTTTTTTCTCTTCAACTACTTCCAGACTCTCTAGTGGTGTTTGTTTCCTGCTGGCTGTCTTCTGTGTATGGACTCAGTTTTCCCTGTGCTAACAGAAATATCCCTAGAAGCCAAGATGACAAGATTTAGGCTGTTGTACTTTGGACACATCATGAGAAGGCACGAATTGTTGTAAAAGACAAGGCCACATGCTAGATGGATGGACTTTATTAAAGAGACCATGAATATGAGTTTGCAGCAGCTGGGCAGAGCAGTAGAGGATGGGGGAGGGGGCTGGAGATATCTCATCCATAGGATTGCCATGGGTCAAGATCAACGAGAAGGCAGTTAACAACAGCAAATGCTTCATGGCAGAGAAAGGCAGAAATGCTTTTAATAAATAGTCAAATAAAACTTGTTGAGTGAGAAGATGAATTTTACAATGCAACAGTCCATGCTTCATGCAAAAACTGGAAAGCAAAATAAGCCAGTCCACCCCAAAGCTCTCTTTCTAAGGAATAGTGAAGCAGTGAAGACTCTAGCATGTTTTAGCTTGTCATTTTAGTGGCAGCAGGCATCGTAATGTTTGTTTTTGCCCTTTATACTGGAAGTGATCAAGTGGATACTGGATACGGATAGTGACTTTCTGTTCTATTTCCAGACATCTGTCACATTGTGTAATGCTGCTTTGCTTTGTCAAAATGACTTCAGAAGACATAACCCAATGCAAAAAGAGGCCTCAAGCATTGTAAAAGTGACATGGTATGCTCTAAAGTATATTTGCTGTTGGTGGATCACATAAGATAGTGGGTGTGTGGCTGTCAAAGAATAGTTGGTGTGAAGCTGGGGGAAATTTGAAACCCAGAGTGCTGGCATCTAAAGAGAGTCATAGTGCAAGAGACACTTAAGAGAGTCCCAGGTTTGAGTTTCATAATGAAGAATTGGTGGGATAGTGGATATCACCTTCACAATGAGCAATCAACAGGAACATAGATTGAGGAAAGTAATAATGCCACTCTATTCTGTTCTGGTCAGGCCTCACCTGGAATACTATGTCCAGTTCTGAGCACCACAATTCAAGAAGGATGTTGACAAGCTGAAGTGTGTCCAGAGAATGACGACCAAAATGGTGAAAAGGTCTGGAAACCTTGACCAATGAGGAGTGGCTTAGGGAGCTGGGTATGTTTAGCCTAGAGAAGAGAAGGTTAAGGGTGACATGATAGCCCTGTTCAGATATTTGAAGGAATGTCATATTGATGATGGAGCAAGTTTTTTTCCTAGACTAGGACACAGAACAATGGATTCAAACTACAGGAAAAGAGATTCCACTTCAACATTAGGAAGAACCTTTTGACGGTAAGAGCTGTTCAACAGTGGAATACACTGCCTCAGAGTGTGATGGATTCTCCTTCTTTGGAGGTTTTTAAACAGAGGCTGGATGACCATCTCTTGGAAGTGCTTTGATTGTGTAGTCCTGCACAGCAAGGGGGTTGGACTGGATGGCCCTTGTGGACTCTTCCAACTCCATGATTCTGTTACAGCTTGGATTTGCACTAGAAGTGAGACCCACCTACCCAGAAAGGAAATTTACTTGCTATTGCCATCTAAGCCTATTCCTTAAAGAGACAGATCTTGCCTACTGCAGGTAGGTGTATGTTTTCATTAATAGTTTCACAAAAACAAATTGGATGAATATATTAAATAAATCTTGGCTAATATAAATTTCTTTTCCAGTTTGAGTTATGGCCTTGCCAACTCTTCTAGTTTGCCATCACAAGCAGGCAGAAGAAACAGGATGTTTCTTGAATCTTTTGACTGTTCACAATGATTCAAGCATTTGATATGTTTCCAGTTGTGCCTCTCCAGTGGCCAGATTCCACCTTCAGAAGAATATGGCATATGACAACATGAATTATGCCTTGCTGCTTTTTCTCTTTGCCTATTTTTCGGAATAATATTATCTGAATTTTGAAAGTGGATTCTTCAGGTTTTCTTTTGCTGCAAAAGTTTCATGAGGGGAAAACACACACACACACACACACACACACACACACACACACACACCTGTACATACTTCAAGAAAACCAGTTCACTGTCAGAAAATATATCTGAGGAAACTGTGCCTGAAGAAAATCTTCAGAAGTGTCAGCACTCAAGACAATGTCTGTTCTCTCTTTGTTCATAGGTGTCCTGTGTGTGATGTGTCATAATTTGAAAAGAAAAAGAAATTGTTTCATTTCTGTTACAGAGAACCCTGCACCCAATATAACCCCAGTTCAGTTCGGGTTATTTAAAATACTCTTCAGCTTCCATTCATGGAAGATAATAATGTCTGAGGAGAGACATAATATTTCAGATATGTGAAGTATAGTGTGTGGGTGCTTAAGAGTGTGGGGGTTCTTTTGGATAATGCTATAGCTGCCCACAGTAGACAGTAATCCATAGGCTCTTTTCAAACCATTTCCAAACCAGTTTGTTGTTTGTTTGAAAAACGAAATTGGAAAACCCAATCCCCTCTGTGAAGAAGATGGTTGCTCTGTGTTGTGCTGTTGCAGACATCTAGTGACCATTACATCTCTGGAGCCACTTTCCTCCCTCTTTCTATTTCTAGAAGATTTTGGGAACTGTTATTAATAGGGATGCTTAAAATAATTTGGTTAAAGATTTTAATTATTTATTTGTTTCCTGTTTTTATCTTGACTTTTTACCCAAAGGGAAAAAAGTTAAGATAGCAAGAATAAATGCTTCTTGATTTTACTTATTTCATTCTCATTACTTTCCCTTTGTACTCAATTAATATTTCATAATAATTGAGTCATGGAACAAATTAAGAAAATCAAAATTTAATTAACCCATTACAATATTGAAACGGGATTGACAGTATGCTTAATCTTAACAAAGCCCATCCCCAAACAAAACAGCACCAAATCCTTGTGCAGCCAGTTGTGGGTCAACCTGGATATGCACACTACAGCGACAGTGCTACCCACTAAGGGTGACCCTGTGTCTTACTTTACAGAGAATGCTCCTCTGTTTGGTGGCTGCAGGGTGGACCCTGCATGAGGACATGTAACCCCACTACTCAAGTGGTGGAATAAGGGGGCAACAAATTACAGTCAATAAAATCTAAGATTCTATCCAGTCCAAAGTGATTGACCAGGAAGATCAAGTGAAAGAATCATGATGTTGGAAGGGACTAAAATGTCTTGCGCTTTCAAGACAATTCTGACTGATGCTTAATCATAGAGTTTTCTTAGGAAGATTTCTTCAGAAGGGGTTTGCGACTGCCTTTCTCTAAGACTGAGAAAGTATAACTTGACCAAGGTCACCTTGGAAGTTTCCACAATTGAACAATCAAACCACTATACCATGCTGACTCTTCTTCTCCATAGTATCAACACATATTGTGCCACGCAAGCTGTTGCCTTCTTTATCCGAAATCTGCTTTAGGAGTTGTTAACATGTACCACTTTGCACTATCTCCCCATTCTCTTTCCCCTCTTTGGAAATATGGCATATTCACATCAACAAGTGTCCCTTGTTCTTTGATGGCAGAGGAACAGAGAAAAGGGTCGCTTGTTGGCATGGAAGCTGTTCTGCTACTTTGAGAAACTATGCACAGTACAATGGAGGATTGGGGGATTCTACACTCTCTTTATGGAGGAGCCTGTGGCACTGAATCAGTACAAGTAACACAATAGGCAGCTTATGTTCCTGCAGGGAGGATCAGTCTCCATAGTCTTAGTGCATGCTGTTTGGAAATGTAATTTATGTATGTGTGTGAGAGAGAGAAAGAGAGAGAAAGAAGGAGAGGTCCTATCCTATGCTGATTCCTCTTACATTTGATATTAACATGCACTTTGGATAACCTGGTACGTTTAAGACAATGTACAGTATATGGGATAGTGAAAGTCTCCAAGAAAGAATTCCCATCATGCTCACAAAGTGACAATTCTGACAGCTAATTGTTAATTCTTTTTTTGAGGATATCCTATGGTGCTTAAGCTGCTTTCAACCTGGTTTAAATGTACAGAGTTGCAGTGTCCACACGGCAACACTCCTTGGAGGGTCCTTGCCCTATAATTTCCTGGCCCGTATGTCACAATGATAAATCTTACTATAGAACCGAATGTGCTCCGTTCTTTTCTTTCTTCTTTGTTCTCCTTCTGTCTCCAAAAACACAGATTAAAGCAAGCCAGATGTGGTGTTGCTGTCGCATTGTGTACAGCTTCGTGATAACTGTTTAAATCAAGACAGCCACTCCTTTGGATTTGTGATCAAAGCTTGGATCTAATCTTGAGCTCCAGGAGAGGAGAATTCAGACTGCAGAATGTTATTTTAAAAGCAGATGCTGTGTTCCTAGGATCCAGCCACCAGGTGGAAAGCAACTTGAAAAAAATCTGAGAAAAAAAAATTGTGCCATGGATTACTGAGAAAACATTACTCATTTTTCTGCCTCACGTTGTTGTTGTTGTTACTGTTGCTGTTGTATTTATTTATGTTCTGCCTTTTCTCCAACCTGAGATTCAAAGTGTCTTACAAGTTAAAAGTTAAAATAGATGAAGCTAAATAAATAAATAATTTGTACAAAAGTTAAAAAATATAATTAATGTATCAATAAAATAAAAAAACCACAGTTAAAATAGACCATTAAAAAAAGAACAATAAATATAAACAACATAGCACATGGAAGGCTATGCAGTAAGCCTTCAAAGGCCTTCAATGTCCTGCCAAAACAAAAAGGCTTCACCAGCCTATGAAAGGACAGTAAAGAGGGCTCCACTCTAACTTCTCTATGCAGTGAATTCCAGAGGCTGGGGGCAGCCACTGAGAAGGCCCTCTTCTGTATTCCCACCAGGTATACCTGTGAGGGTTGTGGAACAGAAAGAGAAGGGCTTCCCTAGAAGTTTTTAAGACATAGCCAGGTTCATATGAGGACACAAGGTCCACAGGGTCCTTCAGATAACTTGGGGCATATTCACATCACAGAATTATAGCATTTTGATTCCACTTGAACTGTTATGGATGCCACCCACTGAAACTTGCTGGGGCTTGTAGTTTGGTCAGAGACACCAGAGAAGC